>OZ010791.1:231750088-234150088 GCA_963932465.1 Maratus speciosus | reverse complement strand
CGACCACCAATACTTTTACTTCAAAATGATTTCCTAAATCCCAGAAACTGCTTGTTTACTGCTGTTTTTGATTGGCTTCTTATCAAATGATTTCTGAAGATTAGGGAAAGGCTTCCGGACCATTAAATGGTTTTCGTGGCCAGCTATGACATTACATTTAATTGTCATAAAATTTTTCTGCTACATCAGTAAATGTTTCTGCAACATTTTACAATGTAGAAATATTTACTGTAAATACATTTTCTTGCATCTAATAATATCAATAATGTTATTTTTCTATTATAATATTTAGCATGAAAATATGCCAGAATACGAAGTTAAGATTGGTTAACTAAGTACTAAAAAACAATGAATTTGCTAAACGATAAATAAAACGTCCCTCGATAGAGTTTCTATCGAAAAATTCCCAAAGGGAATTCTTATATTGCATCAAAGAATAGTTCATCAATCAACAAATTTACTACACACCATTAATTGCGGACAAGCACCATTATTCACTGACATAATACAAAGCAATTATAACCTCACCACTGAAGACTGTTAAAATGTGTGACGAAAGCATCTAATTATGAAAAGAGACTTCATATAATCCTGCGCAACCTGTATAGATTTTTCATTACTACGTGCAACAAATAATAATGTTACAAAAAATCCGCCAGCAATTTTCGCTGAAATTGATATATTCACTGAAATAATTAAACTCTTAATTTATTTGAAAGGCTATGAATAAATAATGACTGATCTTTCGCACTGGATAAATTAGTTTTAGATTTCATTTCAAGAATTTTTTTAAAAAAAAAAGGAATTTAATTTGCATTTTATTTTTTATATATAAGATTACAGACAAATTAGAGTTTTTTGTTTTAATATTAAAGAGGGTTTTTTAGAGCACAGGGCAGTTAAATTAAAATTAATTTAAACGAAAAAAGTGTGTTTTCTTAATTAGAAGCAAATTTTAAAAAATCTAATTATTTCTTCAGTGTGATCGTTTTTTATTGAAGAAAAAAGTCTTATTTCGTAAATTACTGCATTTGTTGTTTGTATATAAAATGTTTTCTCAGATTCAATATTAATGCTAATTTTACTTTAATTTTTGGAAGGCGTAAGCATATTCAGATATGTAATAATATAAGATGTTGGATAAACATAAAATTTTAACGTAATATTGAAATATATACTTTTTAATACAAGTCGACAATAGTATGCTTTTTTATGAGTTGCTCAACTTTACAAGTTTTTAAAATTAAGATATAAGTGTATAAACGATAAAAGGTAAAACATTTTGTTATAGTTAGCCAGCTGAAAATATTGACAAACTTTTTCACAAAAAAACATAATATTGAAATTAATTACAAGCAAAAAGTTAAAGTTAAAATAATAACAATGATAGATTAGGTATAATTGAATAAATAAACAGACAAATAATAAACCAAAGTTTTAAGTTTAAAGAACATTTATTAAAATTTAACATTTTTACTGTAGTTAACATGTAAGAATGTATGATTTACAAATAAAAGGAAAAGAGAACAAATTAAATGTGCTGTACATTGATTGTAATATATACACTATATTGCCATTAATGACCGGCAACTTTCTATTTTAGACATTTTGTCGAATATTTAGAAATATACTTGACAGATTCTTCTGGAATTTCAGGATTGAAAAGAACAGGTATGACCTCATATTTAGCAATGTCGATTTGAAAAGGGGGGCAACTAGGGGGCCAACAAAAAATCAAAGAAAAAAAATAATACTTGGGATCACCCTGTAAAATAAAATGCACGAAATGATCTACCGCTACCGAATATAAATAAACAAACATTGTGCAATATGTGTAGTCTTTTGTGTAAGAATAGCACGTATATTAATAGAGATATAGCGATTTATTTTAAAAAATTAAAAAATTCTTGCATGTTTTTTGCTTATAACATGCAGGGTTTTCAACCAAATTTAACGCTGGTTTCAGAAAAATTGACAAAATATAATAGAAACAATGTAGTGTAATTGGAATATAAATATATTAAATATTTCAAGAAATATGAGCAGTTGTATGAAATATTTTTTATCTGCGCATGCGCGAACGATAACAAGGATCATTTTACATAATTTAATAGTCAACTCTATGGAGCAACTTATTAAAAAAATTCTAGTTAAATATCGTAAAAATTCAGAAAGATATCGGCGTTAAAGTGAGCAAATTTTTAGTTGTTCTCTAAAAGCAGATGAATAATAAGGGATTTTACACAAATTGTCATTTTTTATTAACTGACTTTCAGAAAAAAGCTAGTATTTGGTGAGTATCAACGAGTAGATTTGGAAAAAATGCTTCGATTTTGATACTTCTTTTGATCATGGCATAGGCTCGTTCTGGTGGTTATCCAAGAAGAACTAAAGCATCAATAAAAATTAAAATTAAAAAAAAAAAATTAAATATGACAATTTGTGGAAAATCCCTTATTGTTCAGCTGCTTTTAGAGAACTACTAAAAATTTGCTCACTCTAACGCCGATATTTTTCTGAATTTTTACGATATTTGACTAGATTTTCTTTTAATAAGTTGCTCCATAGAGTTGACTATTAAATTATGTAAAATGCTCCTTGTTATCATTCGCGCATGCGCAGATAAAAATTATTTCATACAACTGCTCATATATCCTAAAATATTTAATATATTTATATTCCAATTACACTATATTGTTTCTACTATATTTTGTCAATTTTTCTGAAACCGGAGTTAAATTTGGTTGAGAATCCTGCATGTTATAAGCAAAAAACATACAATAATTTTTTAATTTTTTTAAATAAATCGCTATATCTCTATTAATATACATGCTATTCTTACACAAAAGAATACACACATTGCACAATGTCTGTTTATTTATATTCGGTAGCGATAGATCATTTCATGCATTTTATTTTACAGGGTGATCCCAAGTATTATTTTTTTCTTTGATTTTTTGTTGGCCCCCTAATTGCCCCCCTTATCAAATCGAAATTGCTAAATATGAGGTCATACCTGTTCTTCTCAATCCTGAAATTCCAGAAGAATCTGCCAAGTATATTTCTATATATTCGACAAAATGTCTAAAATTGAAAGTTGCCAGTCATTAATGGCAATATAGTGTATTTTTATCATATCATCACACATTTTTTAAATCAACATTTACTCCATAGTATGAAAAATGCAATGCATAATGGGGAAAAATATTTTGCTCTGTCTCTGAATTGATAAATAATTTCATTGGATTTTTAATAAAAAATTATTATTGTACAGCTATGTCAGTAATTCAAAAGCATCTTTAGAAGGGATTTTTCAAAATGAATGACTGCACTATATTATAATGTATGTGTATTTCTATAATGTTTAAAATATATATTCCAAGGGTTTAAAAAATTGATAGAATGGATGAAATTCCATATGATGCTGGTGACTATTTTAAATGTCTACAATTCAAATGTGTTCCTTTGTCCCTTGTGATGATGCTGCTATTATTAAAGTTGTGAAACATTATATTGTTGGCTTTCAACTACTTTAACACAATAGACTAAAGTAAGACAAAATATTTTATCTGTGTACAGTTAATTTTTTAGACTATGTTAACGCATTTTATGTAAGTTATATATCGACATCCTTTTACCTTATTTTTATAGATAAGGTTAAACTTCTATTACACAGCTGAAATGTTTCATTTAAATGCATCATGAAAGAAAAGAACTAGGAATTTCTTTTTGAAATATACTTTTTCATTTCAATGAACGTTAACTGTTGATAAAATGTCCCTGTTAATGTTTATGTTCTTCTGTGTATGTTTTAAATACATAGTAGAAAATTTTATTATAATAATAATAAAAAAAAAAAAAAAAAAAAAAAAAAAAAAAAAAAATTAATCTTTATAAAACATCTATTTTCTATGCAGTTGTAAAAGAGTTTTAAATACAAGTTTTAATTAAAATTAACTACACATAAATTAAACACATTCGTTTATTACAATGTTATATAACTACCATTTACTTTTAAAATATTGCTAATGCTAGAAGTACCAATAATAATAATAATAATAATGAAAAACTTCACTTTGTGATCAAACATTCATTAATCTAGAGACCACCTATTCAAGACAATCCTTTATTATTGACAATTCTAGACTATATAAGTAATTAGAGCTCAAATTCCTGATATCATAAATTAATAGATATCCCATAGAATGGATACACTTATGATAGAAAGTAAACTTATTTCGTTAATCAAAATAACCATATAATTTTAGTTGTAATGGGCAATAACAACAAAAATATATATATATATATATATATATATATGTATGTATGTATGTATATATATATATATATATATATATATATATATGTGTGTGTGTGTGTGTGTGTATGTATGTATATATATATATATATATATATATATATATATATATATGCGAAAAGCTTTTGAACATTTATTACTATACAAATTAAAGCAATTCTTATCACGGGGGAAAAAATATAGATAAAATTTGTTAATTACTTAAAGGTCAATATTAGTCAGGCTCTTAGCAATATTAATATAGTGTACAACAACTTTCTGTTTTTACCCCATATTTCAAGATAGAAAAAAAAATAAATCAACAATTATTTAACTTTCCAATTTTTTGCATACAATGGGGATACTTTTAATGAGCATTATAAATAGTATATTTCTAAAACAATGAATACTGATAAAACCAAGTTAATATTTTTTACAGTGTCTTCGATCTATTTTCAAATGTGCAGAGAAAAAAACTGAAGTAATACTGAATGTAAAATCATAAGAAAATGTTCTTTCAAAAAGAGTTAAAAGCATTTTGCTACATGAACTCTTATTTACGGTATTGGATAGATGGTACTAGAGTTGTTCTTTCGTGTGTCATTTTTAACTCTTAACTGGCGCTGGCTATCTCACAGATCGCAGCTGTATTCAGTTTTCATAGTTTAACTTGGTAATTTTCAGTTTTACTGCAGACACTAGTGAAATTTTGTTTCGTTTGGAGTTCTAGTACTTTTGGTAGAAGCTTCTGAATAGGTGAATTTTAATCCTAATAACCCTGTACATAAAGTTTAGTACAGAGACAGTATCCTATGAGTGAATCGAACCTTCTATTCATGCTTCAAT
Organism: Maratus speciosus; assembly: GCA_963932465.1. NCBI lineage: Eukaryota > Metazoa > Arthropoda > Arachnida > Araneae > Salticidae > Maratus > Maratus speciosus. Next base: position 234,144,945 of record OZ010791.1, on the reverse strand, counting down.
CAAGCGGTCCCAGAGACCGCTCACAGTAGTTATGCGAGAATTTTTGCCACACCAGTTAAGAGTTAAGGGGTCTCAAGACTCTTATAAAATTGGAAAAAAAGAAAAAAAATAATTTTCAATTTTTAATATCTTAAAATGTATAAGATTTTAAAACACAATTTTTATTGGGATATTACTATCTAAGATATAAGTATGTTCTTTCATTTTATGCATTTAAAAAATTGCAAGATGTAGAATTAGCATTTATAGGGGGCCCAAAACTGTCAGACATTTGATGACCAGAAAATTGGTATAACATCTTACGTGCATAGGATTACAAAATAAACATTGGAGCTAGAATGAAAATTTTGGTGCCCGCTTATACTTCAGATTATAATAATTACCATGAACCTAAATAAAACTATATTTAAAGCATTTTTATATATATATTACAAAGTTGTATTTAGGTATTACAAAAATTTGGAAATTTCAACAGCATAATCACCTAAAAAAATATTTTTTGAACTATTAAAGGAAAATTTTAGGTTAAGTTTATACAGACTAGCATGAAACATGTGTTTTAATAATTTCGTTAAAAAATATTCAGATGTTTTTGAGATATCCTGCGCGTTATGCCCAAAAACGTCATTTGAAGAAAAATTACTTCAAAGTTTCAAAAACGCCGCTTCAGCTATTGAACTGGTATAATAATAAAAGTCATAACTTCTGTTCTCATGGGAATTTTAAGGAAACAATTACATCAAAATGTTCAGAAAAGATAAGAGTTTAACATCTAAAAAGATTAAAATTTCGAAAATTTTGTAGCTTTAACAGTCCTGAGACCCCTTAATGCGTAAATAGTTTAAAACTACATTTTAAGATATTGACATTAAGTTAACCGTAAGAAATTTGTGATTAATGTAAACATTAACAACATTTGGTAACGTTGTATAATAATTTTTATCAGTGAATTTGTATCAGAAATATTTAATAATAATAATAATTATTATTATATCATTAAATGTTGGTCAATAGGCTCAATCAGGTAAAGAATAGAAATAATTGTGGTTTCTGTAATACTAAAACGAATTTTAAATACATAGCGCCGTAATGGGCATTGCTATGTAAGACTGAATAAAAGTTTCTTAATAATTATATCTGAGTGGATTATCAAAGCTCTGTCTGATAAAAATTATAATATTTGTGTATTTAACAAAAATAGTAATGATTAATTTGCAACATTTTTTTGAAGTGTTTAATATTATTGTGAGGTTCTTGAATTTTTCTAAGCCTTACCGAACAAAGTAACAAAACTGTGTAAAAAGTATTTATCATTTATGTCACATTTCAAATTGCATTTATCAATTAATTGAAGATATGTTTTTATTTATATAGAATAACCAGATCCTATTAAAATTCTTCCTATTATGTACTCCATATAAATCGTAAATTATATTACTCAAAGTTATATTCCTCAATGGAGCAGAAATAGGTATATTTGATTATCAGTTACACACAATAAATTCATTTAGAATCATCTTCAATAATATAAATTTTATATTTAAAATATTCCTATAAATTTAGTTTAAAAAGAAGTAATCGTCTTTTAGTTTATTACTACATTTATAAACACACACACACTCATACACACACATATATATATATAATTAAAATTAAATTACAATCTTGAACATATATGTATATATAATATTTCAGTTATGTTTTTCCCATTTTTTCTTAAGTTTAAAGTACAAAATACATTATTTATCACTTCCTAATATCTAATGCAGCATGAAAAATTCTAATATCATAAAGAAATCATTTCATTTTTCCATCTTTTCTGGAAACGATCAAAAGGTAATAATCACTTCCTCCTAATTTATGATCTAAAATAGTAAGAATGTTCTTAATAATAGTTAATAGCATATTTTATTTAAATGGTTCTCGTTATAAAATATCTTTTTCTTTTCCAAACTAATAATTCTTTTAGAAATTGGTAACAATGTATTTCATATTTAATTAATTTAAATTTTTCTATTTTGTAAACTAGTTGTTGTTTAAAAGTATTTTTTTTTTTTTTTATCTAACAAGGAATAAATTATTATTACAAAAATTTGCTTCAAAAACAATTTAAAAAAATCATGATCTGATAAACTAAAGGCCATCTCACAGAATGGATATATTTATGATAGAAATAAACGTGATTCGTTAATGAAAAAAACATTTGTTTCAGTTGTAATGGTCAATAATAATGGCAAAAGAAATAAAATAAAATAAAATAAGACAAAATATTTATGAGATAATAAAAAGAAATTTTATCACGCTTAGATAAAAGGGGAAAATAACAATTAAAAAAATTTATGATATACGAAAAACTTTCAAAGATTCATTGCTACACAAAACAATGCTTATCACAAGGAAAAACTTTTTTAATGAGAAAAATTGTGAATTAGTTTATCGTTGAATATTAGTCATGCTCTTAGAAATAGTAATGTTTTTTAGAACAACTTTCTGTTTTTATTGCATATCGAAAAGTAGGAGGAAAATTAAATCAATACTTACTGAAATTTTGAATAAAAATTGTGCTACTTTTCAGAAATTAGTATTATAAATAGGACTTCAAGAACACTCTGATAAATTTTCATAAACATTTTTTTTTTCAGTGTACTTCAATTTATTTTCAAATGTGCAAGGGCAAAACCTGAAATACCTAATATTAAATATAAAATCATTGCGTAATTTTCTTTTTAAAAATTTTTTTAAACGTTTTTCTAAATTAATATATATTTTCTAATTTACATATAATATACTAGAGCTATGGTTTCATGTGTCATTTTTAATGTATAATAGTTTGGAACGATATATCAAGATACTGACAATAAACTAAGCCTAAGACATTTGCGATTGTGATTAATGTAGCATTTAAAATATTATAAACATTAATATGATACTAGAGCTATGATTCCACGTGTCGCTTTTAATGCATAATAGTTTAGAACGACATATTAGAATATTTACATTAAACTGCGTAAGACATTTGTCATTAATGTAACATTAAAATTATTAGAAACATTAATTTAACATTTTACTTAAATAAATAATTCATCTATTTACATGTTTTGAACTTTTAAATTGTTTTTTCAATTACAAACAGTGTTATATTAAATAAATTTATGAAATTTGTATTCGATTTATGTAACTATAATAAGAACTCAATAGAAATTTTCCTACAATGATAGTTGATAGATTAACCTGCAACATAAACATACTTTTTTTTATCAAAGTTTTGTAAAGAACTTTACATTATTGTAAATTTTATAAATTACTATTTTTTTTCACCTTATGTAAATACGAAAGGTCATTGTTTCTGTTTACAAAGTTGTAAAGTACATTCGCATATTCTTTTCAAAGATCAGGTTTATTTGCCAACTAAAAAAGGTTTTAGTTTATAAAATATTACTGTACTAAATGCTTATGATAAAGTTCCAATAGGGTATACGTATAAATTTAATAAACGCGTTACATTACTTTATTTTTACTTTTAAAAATAACCATGACATACTTTTATGAATTTTCATAAAACATACATTAAAGTTTGCAAAAATATATAAAACTGTTCCATTGCCAGGGGTTATTATCGAAGAATAATAAGACATTGTTGCAGCTTTGCATAATTGGTGAAAACAAGTTATAGCAGAATTTATTGTTACTTGGTTCACCTAAATTGTAAAAAAAATTAGTTTATAAATACATAAGTCTATAAAACGAAAAGCTGAAACCATTTTAAAATTGATAGTGTTATAGAAAACTGAAAGTGAAGTGTGTGTAATTGGTAATCCATTTTATACATTTCGCTACGAATTAACATCTAAATATTTAGTTTATATATACTTATTGTCATTATCAATTAAAGTAAAAAATAAATAAATAAATAAACTAAGGAAAATTTGGCCAAAAATCAACGAACATTATAGAAATATTTCCTGGCGATAGTTTTACAATAATTGGATTCAACACGGAATCTGTTAATAGAAATGAAATATACTAAAATTAGATTACTGAAATTTAGATTTCTGCATGTTAGAAAATTTCAAATGTTTTCTATAACCATATATACAAATTTTCAGTTTTTACAAGGAATTTTAGAATGAGTCTATCCGTACTATATTACCCATAATTAATATTACATATCACGTCTTTATATAAGAAAATTGCACATTCGGATATTTAAAAATATTTATGATGTTAATATTTTGCAAATATGAATAAATTTTCTCCATTTTTTAAAGTAAATAGAAATACGCCACTTCTTAATTTAACTATACAGTTGTTTTTGTAATTGTATATAACAACGTTGAAAAAATAATAATAATCTTTAATTAGAAATATAATTCATACACTGAAATGAAGTTCAGGCAAAATAATAAATGTAATGTATGAAAAAGTATAAAGTGGCGAAAAAGAGTACATCAATAAAATTATTCTCTAAATTATTTTGAAATTCAATTTTAACGACAATAAAAACGAATGAAATTACTGACAGGAAGCTTTTTGATTTCTGGATGTGTTTTTCAAATTTCGATATCCAACGCAATTTAGGAAATTTAAAAATAATTAATAAATTCAGTGACATTAATTAATGTTTCTTTATCATGTTTTTAAGAAGAACTAACAAGCACACATTATCTTTTTCTTTTACTATGTAGTTATTTATTTGATAAAATGTCTGCCCAATGCACAATTGTTTATTATTATGAAATATTTTTTGTAACATTATATAAAATGCTTTTGTGCTTTATACGAAATTGAAAATACTAAACAAGACTTATGAAGAACGCTACATCTAAATATTGATTATGAAACAAGTGATAAGTTATTTTCAAGCATTCATGTTATTTTTTGACAAGATTTTTTACGCAAAGATAAATGTTTTACGAAATTATACGTTATTTAATGTAAATATTTAGAGAAGGAGAGACATAAGAAAATAAAAACACACTTAAAACTTTAAGAAAACATTTATATATAAAATTAGATGAAATAAGGCTGAAAATATCAAAATTCATGCAAACACAAACAAACAATGCCATAAACACAGCCATTCGCACATGTACATATATATATACATAAATTGAGCAACCATTTAATATTCCAAATTATTACATTAAACGTTTGATTTACTTTCTTTTAATTAAATTGAATCTAAGCTTATTATGTTACTTTAACACTAAAACGACCAGAAATTTTACTCAAGTTTTATAAAAAAATTATTTTATACCGGAATTATTATTTAAATCTGTTTAACCTATTTATTTAACATTTTTCTTCTTTGTTATTTTTAAACTTATTTTACAAAGAAATTTCTGGTTCGAACCGAAATATGTATTCATATGGTAGAGGCCAAAATGACCCCTCACGGTTTTTTTTTAGTGTTAAATGAATAGTCGAAAATTGTTCTCAAAGGAAAACACGTTTTAATACTTTCAAAAACATCAATAATGTACGAATAATTAAGTCATATTATCCTGTTTTGTATAATATAAACATAGTAACTTTAAACTATTTACATGTCAGCGACATGAAAATGACTAAATTTTCATAGTGCTTATTTAAAGTCAACTAAAATTACAGTTTTTCTAACACGATTTATGCTTACAGTAAAGCTTATTAAAATCGCTATCACAAAACTCAAATGTTCGACTCAGAAAGTTCACCTTTTACGTCAAATAAGTTCTGACTTTATCTTTAAGCTGCTTTTAGGATTGCAGTAATGTTACATCGGTTATAAAATTTGTATGCATTATTTGATATTCGATTCACTTATTAAAATCAAGAGAATTCAATTTGAAAAGATTTTAAAATATGCAAAAATATTTTAATATGATGCAATTTTGTAATATCAGATACAATCTGATGTAATAGCACCGTTAAAATTATTATATTTATTGTTGTTAAAAGATTTGGGTTAATGCTATAAGCTTTTAAACTTCAATATGTGGTATTTTATTTTTAAAAGGCAATCTATTAAGTTATTTCTATTTTTCTCTTTGATCGTTATTTAGCGTGAATTATTATTATTATTTTTTTTTTTTTTTTGTAGATATTTAACCATCTATCCACTAAGAAATTGCTTTGTCGAGTATAATTTAACTGTCATATTTTTGTAGAAGAATTTTCCCCTGAAATAACTATCGTATTTGGTAATACAGTTTAGACAAAATTTTCAATGCTTATGAAAACTCCCTGTTTGATTTAGATGTTTTTCAATAACAGTTCATATCCACACTCAGCATAACAAGGAAAAAAACTTTATGTTTTTAACGTTAATACTTCCTTTATACTTTTAATGATCAAGGTGATACAGTTCTAGGAATTAGACATTTCATTTTGTTCTTATGTCTTGTACATTTCTAACAGTGTAGATTATACAATTTATGATAGAGAAAGAACATTTTGTAACCCTTCTGAAACACTTTAAATTAATTATAACAAATAGCTGCATTTATAGATATCGATAATAATTAAATATATTGATAGAATTAGCATAATTGCTGGTACTTATATTGCAGATTCAAAGTTTAGCAAATATTTTATGCATATAGAATTAATTTAAGGGATTCATTTATGTATAAAAATGTAAAAAAGAAGAGGGGTTTCATAAATAAAATTTGTAAAAATATAGAAGAGAATAAGGAAATTAATTTACAAGAATACTTTTAATAATGTACTTTTAACAATGTACAAGATGAAAGAACAAAATAAAATTTGTAATACCTAGATTTGCATCACTTTGTTCAGAACTGAGTATTTTCTTTTATTTTTATGATGAGTGTGAAGATGAGTTATTATTGAAAAATATCTAAATCAAACAGGAGACTTTTTATAAGAATTGATTAACTTTTCAAATTATAATATGTCAATTTCTTTTCTTATAAAACTTAAAAGTCAGCTTTGAGCAATAAATAAGACTGGCATTCGTAATTTGGTACATTGAAGATAGACTTCAATATTTATTTATTTATTTTAATTCTTTATATCTATTCTTGAAACATAGTGGTAGCTGTTATTTAAAACATGAAGCTGCAATTTTGAAATCCTAAATACTTTAATTATTCTCATAATGAGAAAAACTTATAGTAAATATTCAAAATATTTGACCTATAAATAACTTTATTTTAAATTGAAAAACGAAAAGTAATATTTTATTTACTTATTTGTTTGTTTGGCGAGATTTGTTATTGCTTTTTACTGTTTACACTGCACGTTTTGCCGTCAGAAAGTAGTCGAAACTCGAGCCTGACAATGACAATTCATCGGAAAAATGGAAGTGCAGTTTTCGGAAAATTGTCTATTTACGTTCCGCTTCTTTTCCGCATGAGCGCGCTAACCAAAGTACAAGATTTAGTCACGCTGTTCGCTCGCTTTCACGCACGCTCAAGCACCCACGCACGCACACGGCATGCAATATCATGTACTTACGCTTACATGAATAATATTCCATCATACTGGCATTGTAGCGGTAAGCCGTGCTTAGGTCCATCATGCAGTTCAGCTGCACGGCTGGCGCCAACACTTTGGTAAACAACACGTTGTCACACTTAAGATTTACCACGCACTAATTTAATACCACAAAGGGTGTGAAGTCTATGATGCACTTTTCATATATTATTGTACAGTGGCTATCATCGAATGTGTTTATATTTCAGGTAACTGAAGAAAAAAAAGAAAATTATGTGGTACTACACACCCTTTACATGAATGCCTGCAGCCACTAGCGCGAGTCTACAGCTGAGAATGATATTAATTCTGGTATACGGTGTTGTGGCATAATTGAGCCTCCTCGGATAATCAGATTCGACCAATAGCTGCGCTTCCAGCCGAATGGAAGAGCGGTGTCGACCCGAACTTTTTTCCACTCGAGATGCGGCGGAGATGTAATTTTTGGCGAGATATTCTTGGAGGCACAGTTTTTGGCGAAAGGCGATGCCTTGTGCATCTAGCTCATTTGTTAAATTGAAGAATTTATTTCCCCGAGAGAATGATAAACTTCTTCAAATAAATAAAGCAAATTGCAGTGATTATTAAAAATCGACGGAATATAAAAAATCACTTAATGAAAATTAAAGTTTATTAACAAACGAACTATATTTCGAGAAAAAAAGATATTTTCCCACTCCATGATGAAATAAATGATGAAATTCACTCCAAAGATTAGAAATTTATAAAATTTATTTGCAAAATAAGAAATTTATATAATCATTGTTAAAATTTAGACCAAATAAGATACACCGAGAGAATGAGAATCTGTTTTAATTTGATGGTAAAAATAACTGTTAACAACAAAAATATTTTCCGAAACACTGAACATTCCTTTAAAATTTTTAGAATTAATTCATTCAATAAAAAAAAATCCCAGTTCGTTTTGTTTAATATTTCATCAGTTGTGCATAAGAAGTGACGATTTATTTTGTAACAACTGCTGACAACGTTCCTTTGCCAGTGTTTATTATTTATCCCTTATTAAAATGGTTTTAAATAGGCTCCAACTTATTTTTTTTTTTCCTTGCAAAAACAAAAGTTATAAAAAGTCATAAATACATAAAACCACTGAGTATATTTAAATATTTTAAGGTTAATTTTAAAGGGTTTTTATAATGAATTGGAAGTTTTATTTTAATTCACAACAGTTATGAAGGTCATAATGAAAACGTAATTTTTTAAAATATGAAAATAGTGAAAGAATAAAGTAAGTTTTCAAATAGTTTATTTTAGGTTACCATATAGAAGTTTTAATTATTAAATATTTTTGAGAATACTTTGTCTCTGTTTGTTTGATCTCTTAATATGTATTCAGATTTTTCACTTACTCAGAAATTTAATAGTGGCTATCCAAATATAATATGATACAGTACATTTATACCAACCAGTTGTTCTTTTAAGTTTAAGCTTTCTGTAATTCGTTTCAGCTCATAAAAAATGCTTTTTTAATAATAATTTATTTTTTATAGTAATTTATTTTTTAATGATTTATATTTAATAATTTAATTTTTATTAATGTAATTTAAAAAATTAGTTAAACAAAGCAGAAAAATAGTTAGCTGTGTTAAAAAATAATACAAAAAAGATATATTCTGTTTATAGTTTTAGTAAAGTAGATGTTTCTTTTCAAAGAAATGTATTTTGCATAAGGGACATAAAGTAACAAAGAAATACTTCAATACAAAACAAATAAAGAGTTGCTATCCAACGTACTATTTATTCACAAATTAAAAGATGTAAAATAAACATATGAATAACATAAATCTCTACGTTTCGGTTTAATCTTAAAAACCTTCGTCAGGAGAAACTTTTTCTAAAATATAAATCGACAAAACACTCTTTATATGCTACATTATAAAATCAATTCAAAATACAAATACTTCAAGTTCGAGTAATTATAGATAAAATATCTTATTAGCATATTATTGTTGTCTATCTCCCTCTCACTGACAAGCCCGTGTTAATACGTTCACTAAGCTCCAGCTTTCACGGCAATATAAGCAATATTTAAAATAATATAATTCTGTCAATTTAATGGATTCTTAATGCACTGAACAAGGATTAATACTCTCAAGGATTACATTCATATTTTTAATTAAGATTTTTTATATAATGTTGAAAGAATCATATTTTTTTAGCAATTAAAACAAAATGCATAGAAAACAACATTACAATTTTGCCCTTTTGCAAGGCTATCAAAGGGTTAAAAAGCAAAAAAGGTTTTGACTAAGACAGCCTGAATAATACTAGAATTACTAGTTTATTAATTGATTAGGCAGAAATGTTTTGTAAGCTGGGCAAAAGTCATAGCGCGATAGAGTCTCATATACGGTGCTTCTGCATTCTGTCTAATGTAGTAGAACTTTCAGACTTTGCTTTCTGTGAAATGTGATGAAATCACAAAAAGTGCTGGAGATGACTTTACTCCACGTAATAAACAATATTAAATTTGTTGCTTAAAAATTTGAACAGTTGCTCACAATGCATAGGATACCACCGGTGTCAACTCCAGCAATTCCCTAGATGTCATGACATTTCACAGAAAGTAAATATAAAGCGTGGTGTGAAATCCCCTGTATTTTTGGTTGAAGAAGTGAGTTATCCCCCTGGTTTCCCTATACAAAAATTGTTTGTCTTCACATGTATTATCACATCTTACAGTTTGAACCATATAAAACCCTGTATAGTTTTGCATTTTGATGTAGACGTTAGAAATATGGTTGCAGGTGTAAGTAATGCTTTTTTGCCCACTTGATCTCCGGAATATCTTTATAACAAAAGCCTTTTCTAAAAGTGACATTTAGTGGGAATTTTTAAAACAAACCACGAGCTACTTTTAGTGACACATAATTTATAAAACAGGACGCGTGTTTTATTATGCATAATGTTGCTATCACTGGTAGAAAAGGCTCTAATGGAAGATAGGGGGCATAAGCCAGGCGATTTTATAAATTTCATAGCAGTTGTAATTGAAAAAAATCTTTTTGCATGACACGAGCAGTTTTTTACCTTTTTCCGCTTTAAACTTACAGGAAAATTATGTATGTCTTTGAAATTAACCAGAAATAGTCAAATATTTTATTTCCAAGTCTTGCCTCATCAAAAGTCTTCAACAATATTAATCTTTAAAAATGTAAACAAACACACCACGTGCTTTTTCAATCTTTTTGGCGATCTGTTTGGCGTAAGTGTTGAATTGCAATTTTCCTTCTGCAACCCCATGATCTCTGTTGTGGGGAGGCGGAGGGTAAAGAGCGAGGAGAGCAAAAGACGTGACGCTATTTGCTGGAACGGAGGCTCTGTGACGTCAGAAGAGCATTTCAACCAATCAATGGCACAACCGATGCATACCGGAAGGCGCGATCTATCTCACAGAACGCCAGTGAATGGAAAAATGTATGTTATGCACTGGGTATCGAAGTCTGAAATTTCTAGTAAACGTGACTGATAAACCAAATTCAATTACTTAGGGAAAAGCTCTGAAAACTGGAGGTTCTCGTTCTCACAATTGTTTCATGACTTCGTTTGCTATGATTGTTGACTATTTTTTTTTCAATTTTTTACTGCCGGTGTCTGTATTGGTACATACACATGTATAGATAGATATATTAGAATCAAAAGATATATGCAGATGGGCATTTTATTAACTTTGCTTTTACAATTTTTCTTTAAAAAATACTGTCTTCATTTTCTAGTATCGACAAGGTTATTTGATTTTGACCATTCGTATGGCTGGAGATAATTGGCCTTTTATTTAGGCATATGCAAACATGTACCAATATATGTATGCAAGTTAATTGAATGTATTTTATGAAAAATGCCGAAACTCTGATATTACGATTTCGTTTAAAACATTTTCCCACTTTTTTACGTAAGGTAACGATTTGCTGGAGTCTAGAGGGGCAGTTATCCTCCTTCAAGGAATTTGATATTTCAGAGTGTATAGTTCAAAAAATTAGATTAAAAAAAAAAAAACATATTTTGAAATTGCACAAAGGCAGGAGTGTAATGGAGGGTATACGGAGGTATGCGCCTTGTACCTTCTCAGTTTTTTTTTTTTTTTTTTTTTTTTGTAAAGCTCCGTATACCATATTTTCCTTAAATAAAGCGTATACCCTAGTCATGAACGTTCATGTCTCTAGCATATACCCCGTGCCTCTAGCGTATACTCTCTGTTTTTTTTTTTTTTTTTTTTTTTTTTTTTTACAACTACAACACTGCGCAAAGATTGAAACAGAAATATTGTCATTGAAAAAACACAGTAATTAATAATTATCAGTAACATTTGTGCTGATCCTTGCTGTAGTTACTTTCTCAAAGTGGGTTAAATTTATAATAATTGGGTACTTTGGGCAATTTAAAAAATATATGTGAGAATAAAACTGCATCAGTTTTTCAGCTCTGCATAACAAGATTTAAAGATATTTTGCCCAAAGGAACCCCTTCAAGGAAGCCCCTGTTTCTATATTGTTTTCTTTAGTACTTACAATTTTTTTTTCTTTACATCAGCAGTGTTTTCTTTCCGGCTATTTGTAAATATGCCCTGTGATGTTAATAGGCTGATTCCGAATTTTTCCGAAACATTTCTATATCGACTGGTTGGTTCTGGGCATTTTATACAGAGGCGTGTTAATCACAACATTAGATATCGAAGAAAGGCGGCGTTCATGGCTTCAATTACTTTTTCAAATATTTGCCTTCGATAAGTCGCATCGGCAGTGTCCGTAATCAGGCGTTATTAGCATTTTCACCTTGTACCAGTTTTCGTGAAATTCGGTAACATTTTTAACATTTGATTTAATATTTTCTAAAGATTTTTAATTAAATTATAAGAAAAATTAGTCAAATGTAGTGAGATGATCCGCCAAAATTAAAACATATGCAGTTATAGATTAGCTAATGAACGCTATAGAAATTAATTCCCTACTTTTCAGGCAAAACATGTCGAAACTAATCTGTTTTCTTTATTAGAAGATTATGTAAAAAAAAATAACAGAAAGAAAAGAGAAAATGAATCCGCTGTATAAGGACTGTTTGTTTCCGAAACTTTATTTCAAATGTAAAAGAGGGAGCCTATTTGTTTTACATGTGAATTGTGCAAGTGATGTTCATTCTAAAACTGTTTGAAAGTGTGCGCTTACCTTATACAATTAATGCTTGTTAACCAATATTTCAAGTAATGTCCTCTCTTTGAAAAAAAAATTTCTCTCCAGTAGCGTAATTAGCATCATCGTCTCCCTCGGATGCACAGTAGTTCCAAATCTCTGAAACGTAGCCAAATGTCGAAAAATAAAGTTTTTATTTGGAGATTTTTATATCTACATTAAGTTATGGGAATTTTTGGGGAACCATACAACAGAACAGAGAGCAGATTTTCTTTAATAACTTATTGTGAACAAGATGCACCAATGACATTCACTTGATCAGTTAGATATACACAAAATCACAATGGGTTTTTCAAAAGCGCACTGTTTTTGACAGTGTAAACCATTTTTAATTCCGTAAAATAATTTCAACTGGAAAAGTAGTGGAATATTAATGTCTGCATTCAAAATTACATACAAATTATTGCATTTTTTCCCCCATGAAGTCGTAAGTACGTAAACATTATTTTTTCAGTGCAGTTTTGAATTAAATTACATAAATACATATTTATTCATTTCAACTTTCGATTTAATAACCGATTAACTTTACCGAGTCAATTAACAACTTGTAATAACTTATTTTATTTGTAATTTATGAATAAAAATATAACAGATAAAAAAAAATTAAAATATACAAATTTATTTTGAATGAATTTCGCTTTAATGCTGGTATTGTTTTATTTTATTATTATGTTATTTTGCAATATTTATACACTATTTTACGGAAAAACACCCCAATATATAAATTTTAGTTTGCAGATAATTTTAATCCAGTTGTTGGTTGTTCAAAACGTGTCGATTTCATACTAGTCCAATTTTTATCAGTACGTCACTTTTTTTTCTTGATTCTGTCAATTCATTTTTCCTTTTTTAAAAACTTCAAAATAATAATTTGTAACGCCAATAATAAAAATAATAATACAAATAACACAATTTTTCAACTTTATTTACATTTTTTTTTTCATTACAGTCAAACATTTTAAATTTAAAAAAAAAATCACATCAGATTTGTAAGGTGCAAGATAAAAAAAAAAAAAAATCTAAAATTTACCTGATTTCAAAATCGCATGCTATAATTTTATTTTTTTTTTCATCAACTTTTTAAAAAAAATTTCGCCATTTTGATTTTTTACTTTTTGATAGCAAATTTGTAATCAGCAAGGTCAAAATTTTCATACGATTTTATACAAATTTTTAAATTATAACCACTTTTTAACAATTGAAACCACTGTGAGATGGTGGAACACATCAAAGCAGTAACTCACACCCCAAAAGATTGTGTATTTCACTCTACGTTTCATTTAAAAATTACATTACTTTTTGTTATGATATTTAGCTACACTTATACTAGAAAATTGTAATATAAGCATGGTCAGATAAAGATATATTGCCAAATCATTACTAATTAATTTCACGTTTATCCTGCTTTAAAAAGTTTTAAAAAGCCTCTAGGCATTCTGTAGTTCGGAAGCAAAATTCTTAGTTATTTAATGAAAGTGTTAAAAGAAAAGATATATATTTCAAAGGGTACACATAAAAGTTCTATATATTGTTTCTAATGGGATGTTTGTGATAGATTCTGACTATAGTCAGCTGATGAGAATAAGTTCGCCAAACTTATCGCAGAAAACAACTCTGATATTATACCGATGATTATTTTATAAGAAATGTTTTCAAATAATGTTTTATAATACGATAAGATCCTTAAGGAAGTCGAAACTATTTAATTTCAAATATAGCATAGATTGATGGATTTATAACCCTCTCAGATACGAATAAATTGATTTCGAAACAGGAAATAATAGCCATAATCTTCAAGGGCACAAATACTTCAACAGTTATAAAAATAGATTAAGCAGCAATCAATCATCGTGTAATCACCGAACTCTTTTCTATATTTCCTAAATTCAAAATGAACAATTACATTCATAAATAAAATATGTTTATATATTATCCCATCCATGAAGCAAGAGTTCGACATCATCATCAAAAAGAACTCAAAAAGGACTAAATAACTTTTTTATTATTAATTTAGTTGTTCTGTTGATCTCAATAAGAAAACATGTAATGAATAAAATTATTGCTGCAAAACGCAGCGTAATACAAATACATATGTTATTAATTTGAAATTGTAAAACTTAAAGATTTAATAATATAATATTTAATAAGCAAAGAAACAGTCTCAAGAGTGGATTCAATTTACATAAGATAAAACATTAAACCTCCACTTTTTTTACTTAACACTATAGCACAGTGAAATAACAGGAATTCCTAACCAAAGGATAGATCGTACTGGAATAATTTGGCCAAGCTGTGAATTGAGGATTGCTGTTGAAGAAAGATAAAGGTAAGAAATTTACCTATATCATTATATTTAGTTGTTTTATTATGCAAGGCCAGATTTACAGATTTACAGATTTACAGTGATTTATTTATCTAAATATTAGAGCGCGTATAACTGCGCAAAGCAGAGGCGGCTTTTTTGCCAACATAAAATGATTAAGAGACTGATAAAGTCTGTTATTTTATTAAATAAATACTATCAATAGAAGAAAAAAAAACTACTGGCCTTAAAAGTACGAACATTAAAAAAAAAAAGGGGGAAAATTATTGAAAATATAATACGTTAGTTGCATGATACATTCATTCAGATGAAATAAAATATTATGTATTTTGATGATATATATGAAATATTAAGAATTGAAGAAAACTAAATATATATAAGTTTTTCTATGAAATAATATAACAGCAATTCCTCTCAGCTCTCACAAACAAAACTTTAATTACTAAAAAAATGGCCGCATCACGCGAAATTCAACTGGTCGAAAGACTTAACGCTAGTAACTATAGCACTTGGAAATTCGAAACAGAGATGTTATTAATCAAAGAAGATTTGTTCGATGTAATTACCGAAGATAGGCCCATGCCAATCACAACCAACTGGGAGAAGAAAGACAGGAAGGCGAGAGCAATTATCAATTTATCAATCGATGATTCCCAAATAGTTCATGTAAAGGGGCTTATTACAGCCAAGGACACTTGGAACGCGCTTAAAACAATACACGAACGGTCAAACCTCTCAAGTAAATTATTTTTGTTAAGAAAGCTTTATGGAGCCAAGCTCCAAGAAAACGGTAACTTAATCAAACACATAACGTACATTCTAGAACTAATAGAGAAACTTACAGCGATCGGGGCAACAATTAGCGACTCCCATCTTTCAGCTTTATTGCTGTGTTCGCTACCCCATAGTTAGTATACCTCACCGCCCTTTAATCGCGAAATGAGGACAAGCTTACACCACAATTTATTAGAAGTAAATTAACAGATGAGTACAACAGAAGGGTTGAAAACGCAGACCAGGGTGAAAATTCAACAAAAGCGTTTAAAACGCAGAAAAGATTTCCAAATGATAATTTAAAAAAAGAAAAACAGTGCACATATTGTAAATTGAGAAATCACACGTACAGAGAATGTTGGTATTTGAAAAATCGAAATAATCACCCAAATACACAAAAACAACAACAAGCATACAAAAACAAACGTTACTCATCATCGTTGTGTTATCAGCAATCGGATAGCCAGATAGGAAACACTGACTGCGAATCAGTAGACAAGAGAAATTATAGAACGGAAACAAAACCAGATCAAAGCAGCGACGCAACCTTTCTAATAGACAAGGCAGGAAAACAAACCTGGATCATTGATTCTGGTTAATCTTCACATATCCTAAACAATAAAGATGACTTTACTAAATTAAATGACACCGAAAAAACAACGGTCATAATTGCCAACGGCAAAACTCTAAACTCGCTATGTACCGGAGAAACTACATTCACGACGAAAACATCCGATGGAGGCATAAATAAAATTACGTTGAAAGAAGTGTTATAAGTACCTGAGCTAGAATCTAATTTAATTTCAGTAAGTAAAGCCACAAAGAATGGGTATAAATTATTATTTGATAAAGATAAATGCACGCTGTCCGAAATGGGAAAATCTATTTTTAGGCAAAAATGAAAAATAACCTATACAAAGTTGAATTTGATAGCAATATTTAAACTTTGCTATCAGTACTTGCGTGATGTTCGGTTTTATCCTCAAAAATAAACTATTTATTTCTCAATATAAAACAAAACATAGGTAAGATAAATTGGGCGTACCTTGTATTTATGTATATCCGTTTATCATCTGGTAATCTGCGTCCGGAAAGGGTAAATTGATCTACATATTCTTCTTGTATTTCTGTTTTTCATCCATATGTGATGATGGTGTGAACTTCCATGTCATTTAAAAAGACAATGTTTTTTGTGTGACTTGTAAATTTTAAATTTGTCCGGAAACTTTTAAATAGAGAAAAAATTAATATTTAATAAGAGCTTTAAGATATACATCTCCCCGTTGGAGAGTCTGAGATACAAGTGAAAGTAGCGAAAAATACATGAATAAAATATTATTAGCAATAAAGAACAGGAAATTAGTGCCATAAATCAGCATAACAAATTATTTGTATCAATATTTATATTTATAGTAATTTAAAAATAAGAGTTTATATATGTCCATAGTTCTTAAGTATCGTGAAATGTTTATGGTAAAACGTTTGTTTATGATTGTGCAATCACTTTTCACATTCACTTCCTTATTTTAGATCGTAATCATTTTTGATGATTGCTTTTATAAATCACATTTGACACATGAAAAAACAATTTACTTAGCTTGATTGTTTTAATGTCCTTGTTTGTGTTAGATTTCTAACCCCTGAAAAGTGAAAGTAAAAATCACAGAACATTTCATTTTATTCAAGACAAACTTTCTCATCTCCAATAGACGTGGATTCCTGTGGTCGGCGTGCCCTTCTTTTTCTCTACGCGTACATGGAAGGGTTGCCGTTATGTTGACGTCACGGACTAACGTACTTTGGACTCTTTTTTATTCTTTTAACCTTTTTCCAATGTATGTTTCACTCTCCTTTTCGCTGTAATAAAATGTAGTCGCTCTGTGAAGATGTGCAGGAAATATTATACCTGCGGATCAACATATTCTACTCAAGAAATAATATTAAATATATGTGGAAAGAAAACGAATGATCTATTTGCTCGACAATCTATACACACCTAATTTAAACAAGAATCCATTTTTTAATACACTTTAGGTTTATGTTTGTGAATATGCACTCTCATTGCGGAAAGAAGATATCGCCATAAATATTAGTGACGGGACCGGGGTTGCGCTATCGAGATAACAGGTAAGAGTATTTTTTCTTATTCCTGTTAATGAAATAATTAATAATATAAAAAGCTTACGGCACACTGATTGCGTGAAATATTAAATTATATGAATATATTTTTGTAATAGTTTGGAGATTATATTTCACAATATCTGTCAACAGAATTATTAGAAAATACAGATAGGAATATAGTAAACATGGCGCATGAATGCAAAAATAAAGATTGCCTGGAACTTTGGCACAAACGCCTAGGGCATAGAAATTATAATCCCATAAAGGAAATGGTTAAAGACGATTTAGCTTATGGCATAAAACTAAATAATTGCAATCATGGAACAGCATGCGAAACGTGCATACAAACAAAAACAAGCGATGCTCCCTATCCCAAAACAGTGTATAGAAACAAAACAGGTAGAGTACTCGATTTAGTGCACACGGACGTATGCACAGCGATAGGAACCCCAACAATAGGTGGTAAAACAATGTTTGTAACTTTCACTGACGACTACTCTATATTTACTGTAATATACTTATTAAAAGATAAAGATGAAGTACAGGATAAACTAATCGACTACATAGCTATGGTTCGAAACCAGTTCGGGAAATATCCGAAAGCAATAAGATCGGATAACGGGGGAGAGTACATAAATAGAGGGATGGAGGATTACCTAAGAAAAAGGGGCATTAAACATCAATTAACCGTGCCGTATTGCCCGAGCCAAAATGACATTGCGGAAAGAAAAAATAGGTCGCTATTAGACATAACTAGAAGCCTACTCAGAGAAGCGGATCTACCACAAAGATTTTGGGGAGAAGCAATTAACACCGCGAATCATTTACAGAATCGCTTACCAACAAGATCAACAAATAAAACACCATTTGAGCTATGGTTTAATCGCAAACCGAATTTACACTATTTGCGAACATTCGAGTGCAAAGCTTATGTATACGTGAATAAACAGCATCGAGGAAAATTGGACGACAGGGCTCAGGAAGGGATTTTTGTAAGATACGATAATAACTCAAAAGGATATCGCATATACACTAAAGAAAATAAAATTGTAATTGGCAGAACAGTGAAATTCATGAAAAATAGCAAAATTAACCTAAAAGAAAGTAAAGAGACAGAAAACTCATATGTCGACAAAAATTACATTGAAACAGAGATAAACAACACAATCGAAGAACCAACCGCGTCCAAACAACCGACCAATGAACCAAGAAGATCTGAGAGATCGAACAGGGGGGTGCTGCCAGACAGATATGTCTGTTATGTAAAAAATAATGATATGATAGAAGCTACTAGTTGGAATGACATACTGGAAATAAATAATCCCACAGAAAAAGAAAATTGGCTTAAAGCCACACAAGCGGAAATCAATTCGCAGAGAAAGCACAACACATGGGAATTAGTGGATCCTCCACCTAACAAAAGGGTTATAGGTTGCAAATGGACATTCAAAAAGAAATTAGACAGTTACGAAAACACTGAAAAGTACAAAGCACGTTTGGTAGCCAAAGGGTTTAGTCAAAAATATGGGAAAAATTATGACGAGACTTTCGCCCCAGTAGTGTCACAAACAACCGTCAGAACATTTTTGGCAGCAGCCGCATATAAGAAGTTGAGCGTGAGACACATGGACATCGATATAGCCTTTCTCTACGGTGAGTTAGAAGACGAAGTGTACATGAAACAGCCGGAGGGCTACATTGAGAAAAATTCAGAAAATAAAGTATGCAAACTAAAAATGTCAATCTACGGACTCAAACAGGCAGCCAGAACTTGGAATAAAAGAATCGAACAATCTTTAAAAAGACTAAATTTCCAACAAAGCACCGTGGACTTGTGCCTATACACACGAAAAGAAAACAATATTTCGACTTATATAATAGTCTATGTTGACGACATTTTGATAGGCGGTGAAAATGAAACAATTGAAAGTATAGTAAAAGCTTTAAAGAAAGAATACGGGTTAAAGGATCTCGGGGAAGTATCTCACTATTTAGGGATGGAAATAAGAAAACTGAAAACGGGTACAAATTGAATCAAAGATTAAAAATAGAAGAACTCGCAAGAAAATTTAATTTAGAAAAAGCGAAACCAGTAAGCACTCCCATGGATGCTGGTTTTTACAAATTAGATGATGAAGAAAATTTAATGCCTAACTATACAAAATTCAGACAAGCGATTGGATCATTGCTATACATAGGAACCACTACACGCCCAGATATATCAGCCGCAGTGAACATCCTAAGCAGAAGGTGTGAAACTCCACGTTTAAAAGACTGGAACGCTGTGAAACGTGTAATAAACTACTTACACATTACGAAACACGTTAACCTCACATTAAACATCAATCACGAACCAAAATTCATCGGTTTTTTCTGACTCTGACTGGGCAGGGGACACAAAAACGAGAAAATTGACAACAGGCAACATTTTCATGCTGGGAAATAGTCCCATACAGTGGTACACCAAAAGGCAAAGCTGTATTGCCTACTCATCTGCGGAGGCTGAATTTGTTTCAGCAGCTAGTGGAGGACAGGAAATCGCCTGGCTAATAAAACTATTAGACTATTTAGACCTAAAACAAAATTTACCAGTGTTGCTGTACGACGATAATCAAAGTTGTATAAAGATGGTGGAGAATGAAAAAATTTCAAAACGCACCAAACATATCGATGTGCGTTATCAAGCGATAAGAGAGATGAAAGAAGACGGTATACTAGATCTTTGTTATTGTCCGACACAAGACATGATAGCAGATTGTTTGACCAAACCACTGGCCAAACCTCAATTTCTTAAACACCGAGAATCCATGCAACTACTACACGATGCATCTGAGATGGTTAAGGAAGGTGATGGATTTATAATCCACTCAGATACGAATAAATATATTTTGAAACAGGAAATAATAGCCGTAATCTTCAAGGGCACAAATACTTCAACAGTTATAAAAATAGATTAAGCAGCAATCAATCATCGTGTAATCACTGAACTCTTTTCTATATTTCCTAAATTATGCTATTCAAAATGAACAATTACATTAATAAATAAAATATGTTTATATATTATCCCACGCATGAAGCAAGAGTTCGACGTCATCAAAAAAAAAGAACTCAAAAAGGACTAAATAACTTTTTTATTATTAATTTAGTTGTTCTGTTGATCTCAATAAGAAAACATGTAATGAATAAAATTGTTGCTGCAAAACGCAGCGTAATATAAATACATATGTTATTAACTTAAAATTGTAAAACTTAAAGATTTAATTATATAATATTTAATAAGCAAAGAAACAGTCTCAAGAGTGGATTCAATTTACATAAGATAAAACATTAAACCTCCACTTTTTTTACTTAACACTATAGCAATGTGAAATAACAGGAATTCCTGACCAAAGGATAGATCGTACTGGAATTCGGCCAAGCTGTGAATTGAGGATTGCTGTTGAAGAAAGATAAAGGTAAGAAATTTACCTATACCATTATATTTAGTTGTTTTACTATGCAAGGCCAGATTTACAGATTTACAGTGATTTATTTATCAAAATATTAGCGCGCGTGTAACTGCGCAAAGCAGAGGCGGCTTTTTTGCCAACATAAAATAAAATTCCTTAAACATATTATTTAAATTTATTAAATCTAATAAAACATTTTTTAGAATAAAAAGTCAATCAGTGTTCGAGATGTCTTTCTATATACACGAAGTCCCGAAAACATTGAAACGCGCTTTAATTATTTTACTTTTCGAGGATATGTTGGCAAGGTATACAAAAGTGTTCAAAATAAAAAATTAAAATTAAGTTGATGAAATAGAGTTGCCATTCATTTTCAAAATGTTACGCTTTTTGATAGAATTCTTCTCGTGATATGCGTGTTTTGTGACAAAAACCCTGCGTGCTTGAAACAACCTTTTTCTTGTGAGATATACTGTACAAAATTATTCGTTTTTTTAAAAAATATGTTATCTGTGCTTCATACGAACCATATTTAACATTCCAATTCATAATAGTCAAGGACTCACTTCAGTATTTCTGCAGAAACTCAAGAGATGGAGACAATACGTAGGGACCGAAGTGTTAATCCAAAGTGTCAACAGATGGCAGCACCACGGAAATGTGCTGCTCTATTCTGCTTCAACAGACGAGCTCATGTACGCACGAAACAACAAAGTATTTATGCAAAGTCTGCAGTTTTCTTTGTAAGGGAACTTTTTTGGAACTTTGGAGAGACCCATAGCTTCAGTTCGAATGCTGGTTTCGTTCATGCAAGTATGCACGAACTCGCGGTGCAGAAATCTATTGTTTAAACCACTGACATAGACTCTCCTCTCCTGCTAGTATATCATGTTTAACATCTTTGTAATCTAACTTTTTTTTTGCGCTTTGCAGTGTTCATCATTAATAACCAAGAGTGTCATTATTTAACAAAATTGTTTAAAAGATAGTGTCATTTATGAAGAAAATTCCCTCTCATACAAATAATAAATTATCACACAGATTGATCAGTAAATATTATTTTAAACCGTTCAGCTATTTCAACACTGACGAAAGAAGAAAGACTCTTCGTCTACTTAACAGCAAAAGGTAAGAGAAAATTTTGATACTCTATTGTTTTTGATAATTTAATCAGTGTACATCTAAAGCTACTGGGCATTTGACGCAAGCTGCAAAACTCACTATGAAATTCCTTCAGTTTTTCAAACACTTTTAAATTTTTATACACTTTTTGGATCTTATAAGTTATATATAGAAATATTTTAACCATGCTCTGACAAGTACAAAAAAAAAAAAAAAAAAAAAAAAAAAAAAATCTAAAAATAATGGTTTGAAGTCTGTTTCATCTGTTTTGAAATCATTTAACATTGGAGTTTCTTTAACTCATTAAAGACGGTTGGCAAGAAACGAAATGG
This sequence comes from Maratus speciosus, assembly GCA_963932465.1. NCBI lineage: Eukaryota > Metazoa > Arthropoda > Arachnida > Araneae > Salticidae > Maratus > Maratus speciosus. Next base: position 234,122,141 of record OZ010791.1, on the reverse strand, counting down.
CGAACAAAATTTTAAAATTTCAACACCAATATTTTAGTTTGGAAATTTTCACATTATCTAATCTCATATTTTGAGCGATTAAATAATTAAAAATTACTAAGTCGCAAAAACTGGCGTCGAAGAATTAAAAAAAGAGTAAAGGAGGCTTAATGGGTTAAAACCGTTAAATAAATTGAGTCTTTTTTTAAATAACCGCAAGTTTAAATATGACAAAACAAAATTAACCGTTGTTGTGTATATGATTCCGTGCAGTGATTGCAAAAACTTATATATAGGTGAGACTGGAAGATGTATAGAGATACAACTTAAGGAGCATATCGACGCATTTAAAAATGGCAAATTAAATTCCATGTTAGTTCAACATGCTTTTGACAAGTAACATACCCCATCTTTCGCAGATTCGTTAATTAAATAACTGCAAAGATAACGGAGGGATGGTTCACTAAGCTATACCCATATAACTTGAACAAATCATGTTCGATTCCTAATGAATATTTCTTGTTTCTAAAAGAAAAACTTTAACTTTGACTTTGACTGAGTTCAGTGTGTGTGTTCATAGAGTAAAGAGAAAGAATAGAGATTAAGTATGGTGGCTGGAGGTGACGCCAAATATGTAACCCTAAAATCCGCTACACTCGGCCCAAATACAACCACGTTCTTTTACGAAAAAAGGAGAAAACTTTTAGAATACAGTTTTTAATTCTATACACTGAAATACTACTTTAGTATGCTTAAACATAAGCAGATCAATTTGATTTTCAGGAAAACTGCACGAGAGTTGCCAAAGAATTCAGTCCCTGTTCCAGGTGCTTGTTTTGCTTGGGCCGAATGAGGACATTTAAATTGGAGCGATAAAGAGCATCATATTCCAAACTGTTTATACGGCATACTGCATTTTCATCTATCTCTTTCCTTCATGGTGTGTGTTTGATGTTTCATTGTTATGGTTGATGTTAGTATTCATGAGGCTATGTGATGATATAGTGAAACTTATACTTCGTATGATTTTGATTTTAATTAAATGTTTTTAGGTATATATTTGAAATTAAATTACTTTTTAAATGCATTCAAGTCTGTTGAATGTTTCATATTTAGTTTTAATAATATTTTAATTCAGACTTTAAAATGTATGTGTATCTTAAGAATAAAAATCACATTCTTCTATAACTAAAACTCAGTTATGATACTTTGAAATTTATGAAATTTTGGAGCTTTCCGGTAGTAGAAAATCTGCTGTCGGTTTTCAGTGCCAGAATGCTACGAAATTTAATAAAATTCAAAGAAAGTGAATCATAAGAGGGTGAATTTTAGTGATAGAAGAATGGAATATTTACAGTTTTACTTGTAAATACGCATGGTTAAAACATTTCTAAATATAATTTACAGGACCCAGGGACCATATAAAAATTTTTAAAAAATGTGACCTTTTGAATATTAATAACAAGACTATTTCCGCAATGTAATATTAAATCCTACCTTATTTTGAATACTTTTTCAGTTTACGTTGCCTACATTTCTTCAACAGATACAAAATTGAAGTGAGTTTTAATCTTTTGGGGACACCCTGTATAGATATTTCGATTTATAATCCTCTAATTAAGATATGAAATGTTTCTCCCGCTTCTGCTACAGAAAATAACACATCATGAAAAGTGAAAGCATTGAGAGAATTCGCCGCCAGTGATAAAAAACCACGAAGTACTGTATTTCTTCTTTTTCGTATTATGTGAAATATGTTGAAGTGACTGTAATATTTCAACCACCAAATGCTCACCCGTTTTTCTGGGTAGCATATAAACATTGCAATTAACTTAAAGACTTTCTTTTTTAGTGAACATTCTGCTTATGACTCTAATATAATATAAATAACTCATATTTCCTTCGGCACTCGGTCTGAGAGGGTCGATATAATTGAAGCTCTCCTATTTTAGTATGTTTTATTAAACTTCATCTTTCTTTTCCTATCACCGACAGTAGATGATTTTAAACACAGTATCACACGCCCATTCCTGACAAAAATAAACGATCATGCAAATAGGACAACGTGCAATGGATTACACTGTTAAAAGAAATGATAAACCTTCTCTACGATATTTCAAATTCCGGAGCATGATACGGATATCTATAAGAGGTAAGAAAATATTTATTCCTTATTTTTGCTGTATTGAGACAGAATGTTATTTAAGTTCGTAGAATTCAATTAATTGAGGAGCGTGCGGACTCGCGCCAAGAACTGTTAGATATATATTTTTCTAACAAGGGTACACAGTGAACCAAAGATTAAAAATAGAAGAACTCGCAAGAAAACTTAATCTAGAAAATGCCAAACCAGTAGGCACTCTTATGGATCCTGATTTTTACAAGTTACAGGATGACGAAAATTTATTACCAAACAGTACAAAGTTCCGACAAGCGGTGGGCTCACTAGTTTACATATCAACCACTACGCGCCCCGATATATCGGCCGCAGTAAACATTTTAAGTTCATAGAATTCAATTAATTGAGGAGCGTGCACCAGGAATTGTTAGGTACATATTTTTCTAACACATACACGTTAGTAAAATAACGTTTTTTTATTATTATTACTGTGGATTATTTAAAATATCATTTGTTAATTCTTAATATTATCTCGAATGAAATTCGAAATACTGTTACAGTATTTCAATCATGCTCTTTTGCAAAAAACTTTTATTTAACTTCTGTCTAGGCCAAATCTTGCATTCGATTTCCAACGCACTATTTCTCTCAAATATTTTATACAATTTCATCGTCGATGACAATGCAATACTCAAGTAATTTCATCAGGGCTGTACCTCATCAATGACAGGCTACAGGGGCAAAAACGCACTCTTCCCATCATGCTCGGAACATATTACAGAAATAAGTCAAACAAGAGTGATTCTAGAAATAATAGAGTTACAACATTAGAGTCGACACAGTGTTTACAACAATGAATGAAATTAATTTTGTACCAAATAATGCATGCTAATATACAGTAATAGCATATTTTTAACTATATGAGTGTAAAAAACAAAAAAACAAAAAAAATTCTTTAAATCACGAAAATTCACTGTAAAAGAAGATTCTGTCGACTGTCAGAACAATTTCCGGACGTTTACGAATTTTTTTTCTCCGATTAAATTATTTCGTGAATGTATGAAAAATTAGCGAATATGGATTTAAGAATGTCCTTTGTAGACATTAAGTGCTAAAAGTCTATACAATTTGTCGTTTTCGCTAAGGCTTTGAATTTTTTATATTTCCCACTCTAAAGAGAAATGCCACATTTTGCATTTACAATTTCCGTATATTTATATATTTTTTTCTTTTGCATAGATTAATAAAATAAGTCCCACAGATTTACAGAAAGCAAAAATTTAGCATTATATGTCAAAGAAAATCTCAAATCCATACTTTCTGACACATTCACGAAATCACTTTCATCGGGAAAAAAGATTCCCGTAAAATACGGAAATTGTACTGGCAATCAACGGATTTTTTTTTTTTTTTTTTTTTTTTTTCGTGTTGAAAAAAAAAAGCACGTTACTTAATTTTTTTAAATTAAATTTCTTGTTTAAGCACTCCGAATGTCATCAAATCCTTAAGAATATATGAAACTGTATCTACTTATTGACGTTTCATTTTAAAATGCTTAGAAAACTGTTTATATTGTATATGATGGGAAAACTAAATTACAACCCTAATATCCAACGTAAAAGAAAAGAAATATATATATATATATATATATATATATATTTGTGCTCTAACACCCTTTAAAGTGTGTCCAGAAATTTTGAGTCACCAAGTATGTATACTGGCAATTTATATCTTTTTTATACATTTACAACGATAAATTGAGCGTAATAAGGAAAACATAATATCCTTTTAAAATTTATTTACAGATTAAAAAGTACAAGTTTACATTAAAGTAGAATATTTCTTACTATATTTTCTCAGTAAAATTTAGATTATATATTTATTTGCATTTTTCTAATAAGTTATATAAATCTTTCGGTTTTAATATCTAAATTCACACGATTACAACTACTGCAATATAAACTTCACATTGTGATACAATGTATTACTATGTGTTATTTATCTTTTCATATATTCTTGATAAATTAACTGTATTACAAATTTATAAAGAAAATAAATCTACGAGATCTTATTCTAACAATCTATGAGGGGGGGGGACTTTTTTCCCCTTTAAATAACCAAAATAAACGATCTGTAGTAGAAGAAAAAATATAATAAACGTTTTCATAACTGACCCTTCCATGAACACAAAACTAGTATGGAGCGTCCAACCAAAAACGGTCAACCAGCCGTAACTGGTGGGAAAACGCTAAGACCGCAAAACAATTTCGCGCGTTGCCAGAAGAATAATAACAGTAAAAAAAGAAACACACAATAATAAATTTGGATGCGATGCAGAAAAAAATGGGAGAATTACATAGTGTGGAATACCACCAAAGGTGTTAGCATTTCCCAGAACAAAGGAAACGGGGCAAAAAAAATCTTCGACATTGAAAACAAAAAAGCGAAAAGAAAAAAAGAATGCAGTGAAAAAAAAAACTGAATAAGACTGTGGATGACGATCCCTAGTAGGTTAAAATTTCAGTAATTTCTCTGGTGTCGCCTCCTGTAGTTTTGCATGAGAAGATAGTGTAATATGCAATTTGTCTTTCTGATGAAAGATTCTTCTTTCAGGGAACGATTATATATTGCGAATTTTCCCATTTGGTTGAAGAAGAACTGTAAATGGGAATAGGGAAAAACGTTTTATTTTATAAAAATCGCTAGTGGTGAAATCTTTGGCGCAAAATATATATTTTAAAAGCACGTTTTTTGCATAGTGTTTACCCATCATATTTTGGATATACAGGGGTAAATTTTGGAAAATCTGGCACAGTAAGTTAGGTATTATATTCGAGTAATATCGTTTTTGGTTATACAAATTGTATATCATTTATTTGAAATAAAATTAGTAAAAGAGAAAAGAACAGTTTTCAAAAACTAAAGTAACGTGTAGAAAACGGACACGAATAATAATAATAATAAAAAAAAAAAAATACATTTAACATAATGCTGTTTCAAAGATATTATCATAATATTTTCCTGTTTCTCATATACTCTGTTTTTTATTCATTTCGCAAATGAGAAAACGTATAAGAAAGTTTTATGTAACAATATTCTAAATTTATTATGATTTTTTTTTTCTATAGGTTTTTTTTTTTTTTTTTTTTACAAGTCACATGTTCATCACAAATTTGTTATTTTGTAATACGATAAATTTATACAAACTAAATGATGAATTTTAGAAGACTCTACACCCTACCAATATCGAAATTATGTAAAATTTTCGATTTTCAGATTTTTATCTTATGACATACCATATGGGACATTAGGTCACGTGTGGGACAGCTTTTCTACGTATTACGTTGTTTTAAGGATGTTATTATATACTCAAATTAAAACAACTACGGTAATATGAAAATCTGCGGGGTTTTTTGTTATTTTTAATGCATAATTTATATTTTAACAGCTTAAAATTAATAGATATAGGTATTTATGAAAGTGTCACGCACAGGACATTTTGTCCGTCTGTCATGGAATGGCCCTGATAACGGTCTGTTACTCAGGTCTAGAGTTTAAAATATGGACATTTTAATACCTATTAAAAACAGGCAGATTACTTAGGTCAAGGGTTAAAAATGAGGAGATTTTTAAATCTATATTAAAGGGCCATTCCATAGCACGTGTGGGGCATCTTTTCTACATATTACTGCTGTTTTAAGAATGCTATGGTATCCTCAAATTAAAATAACTAAGCTAATGTGAAAAAAAAGGCTTTTTATTATTTTTAACGTACAGTTTATATTTTAACAACTTATAAGTTAATATATATAGGTATTTATGAAAGTGTCATGTACAGGACATTTTGACATAGAATGGCCCTATACTTTCGACTACATGCTGACAAAATTTCTGTATAACCGTATGCAGGGTGATTCAAAACGTATCTTTCAAATTTCGTGGGGAGTTAGGGATTACGTCAGGAAACCAATTTTACATAGGAAAGTATGTCCGCAAATATACGCATGCGTATGTAGAGGGCGCTGTATGTACCCAACCTTGAATTGCGTCCTAATCATTGTTTTGACTTTCCTAAAAATAATATTATTTCTACCCCTATTTCCGTTTCTCATTTGGACTTCCACGAAGCCTTTTACATCTTTAAAAACTCCAAACATCTCGTTAATGACGTCTAAGAATTCTGGTGGAAAACCAAAATTTAAAAATTTATGAACGAAGAAAATTAAAAACAAAGAATAAACTAACAAAAAATAAATAAAATAAAAATGAAAATAAAAAGTAAAAAGCAAACCAATAATAATAAAAAAATAAAGTTTAAAAGAACCGGAAAGAACAAAATTAAGAAGTTTCCAGTCATCAGATAATGAAGGTGTTGAATAAAGGCCATTAACGAAATTTTTGAAGTTTTTAAAGATGTAAAAGGCTTCGTGGAAGTCCAAATGAGAAGTGGAAATAGGTGAAGAAATAATATACTAGCTTTAAGAAAGTCAAAACAATGACTGGGAAGCAATGGAAGGTTGAGTACACACAGCGCCCCCTACATACGCATGCGTACATTTGCGGACATACTTTCCTATGTAATATTGGTTTTTACAAATATTTTTCCTGACGTATTCCCTACCTCCCCACGAAATTTGAACGATAAGTTTTGAATCCCCTGTATAGAACCAAAGTTACGGCTGATTTAGCATATAATAAAATTAAAGAACGTGATTTTGAAAGCGAGTAAATTTTAGGAGTTTTTACCTTGCTCATTACAAATCTGATGTAAGAATTTTATTTATTTTTTAATTTAAAATGTCTGAAATAAAAAAAAAAGTTGTGCACAAAATTAAAAAAAAAATGTATTATTTGTTTGTATTGTTAGCGTTGCAAGTTTCTGTTTGTAAGGTTTTTAAGAAGGAAAAAAAAAAAAAGAATTGACAGATTCAAGTGAAACAAATGGGACACGACACACAGATAAAAATTGGATGACTAAATAGACATGTTTTAAACATTCAACAACTAAATTGAAATCATTTGAAAAATAATATTTATATATTGCGGTGTTTTTACATAAAATAGTGTTTAAATATTTTAAAATTTCACAATAACAAAGTAAAACAATACCAACATCGAAACGAAATTATTTGAGAATAAATTTGCATCTTTTCATATTTGTATGAATATTATATTAGTAAAATACTAATAAAAAAGTTATTGCAAATTATTATTTAATGCTATAATGTTATATTATTTAATTGAAAATAGAAATAAATATAACAAAGATCTAATAATTAAAAGAAATTTTTAAACTCATTTATCTCAGTTCATGTTTTTCAGATTTTTTTATGTTTTCAAAATGCTAAGCCATTTTTAGACTATAATTAATGGAGTTCAATTTTTTTTTCCAGTTGAACATCATGCCCTATATGATAGATTTGGGGATCGGATTTTTTTAATGTTTTGATAACTTTTATTTAAAGAAATTCGTATGTACAAAACTAGTCATTTTTTTATGCTTTTTCAGGTTGTATTTAATTATTATTCTTTTCTCTAAAACTTTTACTATTTTTTAAGTCCTTAAATCTATTCAAAATATCATTGTTCACCCGGAATATAAAAAAAAAGGTTAATTTTTTTAAAAAATAGAATACTAGTAGCGTTTTAAATTAAGTGATTAAAACTGATTTTTTTTTTTTTTTTTTTTTTTTTTTTTTTTTTTTTTTTAGGAAAAAATAATTTTAATTTTTAAAGTTTTTTTGGATTAAATTATTTGTATCTAACATACATCTAAAACATTTTTTTAAAGTTGACATAATGAATATTGTTTTGTTTTGGGTGCCTAGTCCTCCTTAAATGTACAGATTTAATTTTCATTAAATTGCGGATCGTCATTAAAGATGCCAATATTTCCCAGAAAAAAGGAAAGTGGACAAAAACTATTTGACACTGAAAAACAAAATGCAAGGGAAGAAAATGAATACGATATTTCATAACAGTCCCTATTGGTACTTTAAAATTTCCGCAATTTCTCTGCATCGTCTTCTACAGTTTTGCATGAGATAAGTGTAATACGCAATTTGTCCTTCAGATGAAAGATTCTTCTTTTAGGGGCTAACTATTGTTAAATTTTGCATTTGGTTGGAAAATTTTAAATGTTTAATATGTTTAATGTTTTAATATAGGGAAGAATGTCTTGTTTTACTTACATCGCTATAGGTGGATTTTTTCACGGACAATGGATATTTTTGAAGCATGTTAAATTGCTTATTAAATTTTGAAGACCACCGTTTGATTATTTTTAATCACCCGACCCGGTGTATATGTATACACATATTTATGCCAATAAACAATCCACATTATCCGAAATTATTAACCCTATTATAATGACGTAAAAATGTGGGTTTTTTTCTGAACTTATTTTCATAACCATAACAATATAACGTACACTGAAAATGTTATTCCCGTTACATGACGCAAGTTGTAGATACACATAATAATGTTGAAAATCGATAACGAATGTGCAACGTAATTTAAAACAAACAAAATCGTACAAATAACGGCAGAACTTTGACAAAACCAACAATGAAAATAATTAGTTAAGGAAACTGGAAAAAACCCTCTGTGTCTGTTAGAGAAAGTTACCGAAGCATATCGATGATAAACGTTTCTTGGAAACAGAATACGCTCTCGAAAAAATAAATAAAATAATAATAAAATTAAATATTGTTTGATGACAAGACGGGAAGAAAAAAGTACTCACTAAAAATGGGTATTATGCAACAGAAAAAAAAAAATAAAAAAAAATTGCTTGACGAAAATTGCAAGTTTTAACTTTCGTTTCAACGAAGGTTTTAAGATTGTTACTTTCAAATACTGTACATCAACTTTTGGATATTCTTTTCATCGTATCGTAATTGTAGAAACACACAAAGTCTATTATTAGACAGAGTGTACCTGTCACTAAGGTTAGGCCATGATTGTTATCATTGTTATAAGCATGTATAGGCGTTTCTCAATCGTTCTGAAATTAGAAATGTTAATCATACTTTTATCTGAACAAATAATAAAAAATCTAAACATTACCTTCAGCTATATAGGGAAAAGAAGCCATTAACCAAAGAAGTGCCACTTATTCGTTACATATTTTCTTTTAAATATACCATTGAGTTTATATACATGAGTTTATACTGCACGTTATTTATGATAACGGCAAATTCCAAATTAGATGGTTCTAAACAAATAAAGGGTTGCCACTGGCGACTTTTTGTTTTTGTTTTGTCTACCACTACTTCTGAACAATAATTTTCTTGGAAGTTTTATACTAGAAATTTACGACGACGATTATTATTTTTAAATAATGGTAGGAAAAATTGTAAAAAGTAGCTGCCTTAGGCAATCTTGAAATAGCAAAGAATACTCATTTTTTTTCTTTCTTTCAACTACTTGGTACGATAAAATGATGATGCATGACGCATGATTCAAATAAAGGGGTTTACGAAAAGAAGAAAAAAATAAATTATAATAAATAAAATTTTAGATTAAAATTTTATCAGTTAAATCATAGATTTTACGACAATCAGCGCGGTTATCTTGAACTTTAACCATTATATTAAGAAGATTTTCGTATAAAACGATTATTATTTTTAAATAATGGCAGACAAAATCGTAAACAGTAGTTGCCTGTGGCGATCTTGAAATGGCAAAGAAAAATCATTTATTTCTTGATGTTCGTGCCCCTTCTCCTCTTACCTTGTCGTTATTGCCTATGCCTACACATGATTCAAACAAAGCGGTTTTATGATAAAATAAAAAAAGATCACAAGAAATAAAAATCTAGATTAAAATTTTATCAGTTAAATCCTAAATTTTACGACAATCAGCACAGGCATGCTGTTCAATTTTTTCATGACCTCGGAATTAACCTTTTCACTACTGGTGTTATTGATCAAAGACAAACATTTTAGAAATAAATAATTTCTGAATAAGACATTTAACTTAATTTAAAAGAAGTTTGTAAATTGATTCTGAATTTTTTATAAAATGTTTTGTAAGCGCGTTTGTCCATTATCAAACCCCCCTCCTCCAAAAAAATTATCCAAAAAATCCAAAAGATAATATGACCGCAAGATGATGTACATCAAATAAAGGGGCATAAAGTGTATTTTAGAACTTAATAGGAAAAGAAAATTTTAATTAAGATTATTTTTATAAGCAGTTTTATGAAAATACAGGAAAGCCCTCAAGACGCTCGGGGGGTTAAATGTGAAGATATTTAAAAATAAAAGAGGTCTTTCCTAAGAAAGCACATATTTATTTCAAAAACTTAATTTTATTTCCGTTTTAAAATGTTGGTATTGAAAGGGTTAACTTAAACTTTAACCATTATATTAATAAACTCTTCTTACAAAACGTTCCTTAATGTCAATGTTTACTCCGAAAAGTGTTTGCAAAAACACCCTTTGCTGGTTTCGTCGTCATCATTTAAAGTCATTCGAAAGGTCTCTGTGGATCCAAATAATAGACACATGGCAAACTCTTGACTCTTCCAGCAGCTCGTGATCAGGCTTTGTTCGGAACATTCAGTAGCCACTTTATGTCGTCTCTTTTTCATCACTTTTTGCATTCAAAATATCAATGTATGAATGAAGTGATCCCAAAAAGGACTGCTTTCTTTACGCTCCCTCTTTGCAGGGGCTGAACAGGGGAGCAGAATCCCCCCACATCCCGTCGGTAGAGTTTTATCGGTCTTGCATGACATTATTTTTCCACGCCTCGCACGCGTTCTTGTATTTTTCGTACCCTTGTCTGTGAGATATTTTCCCAGTTTGTTGGTTCGTTGCTTATATGCAGCCCCCCACCCCCCTTTTTTTCCATACTTTCCTAGACATGATGTCTGCATTAATTTCAGGAGCTGCAAAATCGAAAAAATAAAAAAAATGTTGGTAATCCGAAGTGCTAAAGCTCTCGATATAAATTAAATAGCATCATGCACTTATGCATGAACAAAAGAGTCATTCAAAAAATTATGAAAGAGCTGTTAATGAGCTAATGCTGAAACCGTCCTTTATTTTATTTGAGCAGGGTAACAAGTAGTGAATTTGCATTACAGTTATTTTAAGCACATATTTCTCTTGCAATTGCTTATAGTTATTGTATTCAGTGTTAAAACATTGCTATCCCTTATCATGACTATTTTATTCAGCGTTAAAAAGCATTGCTATCACTTATCATAACTATTTTATTCAGTTTTAAAAAGCATTGCTACCACTTATCATGACTATTTTAATCAGTGTTAAAAAGCATTGCTATCACTTATCATGACTCTTTCATTCAGTGTTAAAAAGCATTGCTAACACTTATCATGACTATTTTATTCAGCGTTAAAAAGCATTACTATAACTTATCATGGCTATTTTATTCAGTGTTAAAAAGCATTGTTGTCACTTATCATGATCATTTCATTCAGTGTTAAAAAGCATTGCTATCATTTATCATGACTATTTTATTCAGTGTTAAAAAGCATTGCTATCACTTATCATAACTATTTTATTCAGTTTTAAAAAGCATTGCTACCACTTATCATGACTATTTTAATCAGTGTTAAAAAGCATTGCTATCACTTATCATGACTCTTTCATTCAGTGTTAAAAAGCATTGCTAACACTTATCATGACTATTTTATTCAGCGTTAAAAAGCATTACTATAACTTATCATGGCTATTTTATTCAGTGTTAAAAAGCATTGTTGTCACTTATCATGATCATTTCATTCAGTGTTAAAAAGCATTGCTATCATTTATCATGACTATTTTATTCAGTGTTAAAAAGCATTGCTATAACTTATCATGGCAATTTTATTCATTGTTAAAAACCATTGCTATAACTTATGACTGTTTTATTCAGTATTAAAAAGTCTTGCTATCACTTATCATGACTATTTTATTCAGTGTAAAGCCTTGCTATCACTTATCATGACTAAAATAGTATACAATATGTCATAGAGAAAAATCACTTCGTAGAGACATTTTAAGTACACGTTTCTGTTGCAACCATTTATGATTATTTCACTTAATATTGATAATCGCCAATATCACTCATGTCAGTATTAAATTATCCTGTGATAGATTTGCAGCAATGCCATTCTAATTTAGTGATTTAAAATACAAAACGTTTTCCACTTACCAATATATTATGTTATCGCGTAGTTTCTCGTAGAAATAATTAGTTCTCATAAAGTTCAAATTTACAAAAAGATTACCAATGATTTATGATGCGGCTGATTGTCGTTTCTATTTGCTTATATTAGAAGGGTGGCAGAAGACTTAGAAATGCAAGTTGCATAAATATAACAACAAAAATCTTTGTGCTGCATTCACATATCCCTAAAATCGTAACATAAAGGGAAAAGGCTAAGAGCCAAAATATATTTACTGCACACATACTTTGAGGAGCCGCTTTCACTGAAATTCTCCGATCGCAAAATCCCATGTTAACCTATCGGAAAATTCAAAAGCGCGATTACGCATTAACTAATTTTATTTTTTAAATACGGTTTCATCCTCAGAAAGTAGATGTCAGATACCGGCGATGGGTAAATTTTAAGTATTTAAAGTATCCCTGTAAACTTAGAATTTTCCACTTGATGAAATTTTATCATCTGCTTACAAATACTTTAAATCTAAGGGAACAATTTTTAAAAACGTATACCGTCGGCATCTGACATATACTGATGGTGAACACCGCGTATTTTAAGCGTATTTTAATAATTATATAAGGTAAAAATAAGGCTTCTAAGTTTTTCATACGTAAACATGGGATTTCGCGATTGGTGAGTTTCTGTGAATACGAGGGTGGTTCAATAATTATTGTCCCGAGTGTGTATAAAATATTTGTACTGCGATAGTTGATGTGGGATATTGAAGACTAATGTCTTAGATGCCTATATGCTCAAATTCAGAACTGTAGCTGCTATATTAACATATTTGTTTTCGTTTTTTGTGTGACAGGTCGCACCTAGCTTGAAAGAGGGGGTTGGGGGTGACAGTGGATGAGACGTCGCTAATGTCGTTTAGACTCGGAATCATAGTGATGTAGCTCCGTTTTATCCACTGTCACAAATCTATCACAGAACTGCTTCAGGTCTGGCCCCATAAACTCCAAACCAGCCTTTTCTCCCAACCCCCTCCTTTCAAGCTAGGTGCCACCTCTCACACCTAAAACGGAAAAAAAATATTAATATAGCAGCTACGGTTCTAAAATTGAGCATATAGGCTTCTAAGAGATTAGGCTTCAATATTCCACATCAACCACCGTAGTACAAATATTTTATATACACTCCGGACAGTAATTACTGAACCACCCTCCTAGAATCCTTTCCTAAATGTGAAATGGAAAAGGGATTCTGTGATATATCAGCCAGACGGAAAGGGCCAACTTGGCCAGTAGACTTGGGATTGTTTACCTTTTATTTTAGGAATAATAAGAAAGATTTATCAATACAGCTATCACATGAAATATGAAATATCAAAGATGTGTTTTCATAATATGCAACATTTATGAAAACACATTTTAGTTTCGATTTTTGAATTTTTATATCGTGTATATCATGAGTTGAGAACATACTCGGAAACTCGTTGTTCTGATAAGATAACATAAATTAATTCATTACAACACGAATTTATCAATGTGTTTATTTTCTAAACTTCTTATATTAGTAATTTAGAATTAGTTTTAGGAATCTGTTTAACCTTTTGATCACGGTCTAGGACGACGACTATTTTATATTCATTCGTACCACAATTTGCAAAAATATTCCTTTGAGGTAGATTTCCCCTGAAAATTGTCTAGTATATGTGTATGGAATATAATATTTTTTAAAAGTGGTGCGAATAGAATAAAGTAATAGTCTCTGGAACGACATATGTCCTAGCCACGTAATCAAAAGGTTAATTACTAAAAATGTGTGCTGACAATTACATCCATGTTTTAAACCATTAGAATATTTGAGGTTACATACGTGTAATGCTAAATACCCACACTTTAATTAATTCTCTTCGTTAAGTATTATCGGATATTTTACTTAATGGTATGTCACATTGTAAAAATACTTAAGTTGTTTGACTCGGCTCTTTATCTAAAAACTTGCTGAATTCCTTTCCTTTATGACGCGAATAATGTACTTGTGGACATAGTTTCCTTATAAAGATATGTCAGCTATAGTCCTCTGAAAATTCACTATATACTGAAGTCTGTGACTGGCATTGTCGAAAGTGGCTGTTCAAGAACTCTTTGAATATCCCTATAGAGCTGCGGCTTTATGAAAATTCCCTGTTTTCAAAGTTGCGGACTAAATTTTGCCTTTCACACTTCACTTCATCTTGATTCTCCCTGCAACCTCTGGACCTCATTCTCAAGGCGATTCCCCGTTTGCCTTTTCTTATTCTAAAGAACAGTCTTTCAAGATGCCTTTGAAGAGATGACTTTATGAAAAGAAGCCTCGCTTGATCTATGATTTACAAGTGGACGTCTTGTCAATGGGTACTCTACAAGTTTTAAAGGTACCCTCTATGATGTCTTTTTACACCTTTCTTTGTACTTTTTTGTGTTCATGGTCTATTATTGTAGCCCCTGGCGTGCGGTTGCCGGTTGTGGTAAGGTGTTGTTATCGACAACGCTATTTTCAAGCTCTTTATTGATATCTTTTTTTTATACCGCGAACTTTGATTTATAAGAAACTACGCAATTCTGAAGGAAGAACTAATTACCCATTAGCGGTTCATTTGAACGCAAAATATGGCGTGAACACATTCAAGCCTTATATTTGGGATAGTCCAAGGCCGATCACCCCAATTTAGAGCCTGATGTAAATGAAAATATTTTTGCCTCAGTCTTATATTATAAACTTTTTTTGACGGAGGGTATAACAATACATCACAGTAAATCTTTTTTTACTATTGGAATTCAAGATTTAAAAAAGAAAAAAAAATTAAATAGGCGGCCTTAAATATACCCCAATTACTGAACATTTCTTTAGAGCAGTGGTTCCCAACGTGGGGCGTACGCCCCACCGGGGGGACATTTGACCTTCTAGGGGGGACAATTCCAAATTTCTTACTTACTCATTCACTATAAGTTTCTTTTGTCTTTTTTGGGATAAGTAGTGTTGTAGGCTAAAAATAAATGGAATACAAGCAAAATTTAATAAATCAGTTTTTTATTGAAATTTTAAAATGTTCTGTATCGAAATTTTAAAATAGATTTAACACCAGAATAATTATGTGAATAACTTTTGAAAATATTTTGATATATATTTTAAAGTATTAAAACTTACTATAATTTTTCTGGTGGAAAATTTTAAAATTTTTCGTAACGTTTTCCAATATTTATTAAATGAGTTTTCTACTTCTATTCGCTAATACAATTACCGATATTGGGAATGGGAAAGCAGAAAGAATGTGGTATGCGAAATAATGGCTACTTAATTTGATAAAGATGAGAATATTGAAATACTTCTTGTGTATTGTGTTATTCATATAAAGAAAGTCAGCGTCCAAAGCTTTTCCGCCAACTCTTAATAATTTACAAGAATGCATTATAAAATGTATGAATTTATCAGTTTTAACGTTAAATGTAAGTGTTTATTTAAGTTACTTGGGAAGATAAAAATGCAGACTGTATAACACTTTTCTTTAACATTCAGTTAAATTGGAAAAATACAACATAACTCGTTTTGGCATGTAGGCAAAGATGTATAATCTCATTGCATTTATAAAATTATGTTAAAAACACATTTGTGGTAGAAGATTCACCTCTTTGATAAGTTAAAAAATATGAAATGAATAGATTTTATTAAGGCTCTATTACACTTCCACCGTGTGAATAGAGTTCATTTTTAAAAAATGAGAGGCATAATTTACAGATTAGGGGGGGGGGGGGGCATAGTGACTTTACAGATGCTTTGGTGGGGCGTGGCCAATTGAAGGTTGGGAACCACTGCTCTAGAAGATGTGTTTATCATAAAGAAATTAAAATACAATTCAGAGCACATTCAAATGCAACGTATATTTTAATCAATTTAAGTAACTAATTTTGTGTTCTACATAAAATGAAAAACTGTGTTTTCGTTGACAGATTTCAGTTTGGGCCTATACACAATATATAGTTTTTAAACTGATTTTGGGATTAGTCTGTTTATTTATTTTTTTTTTTTTTTTTCAATTTGCTCTGATCAATCAATTGAAAATGTGACACAAGCATTCACTATTGAGATGAATTAAAACATGTCCACGCTTTGAAATTATTTTTAAAAGCCATAAATAGTCGGTAAATTGAGCGACAGTTTTCAACGAAATTTCATTCGGAAGCACGTTTATCCCTATTCGATGGTGTAAACTTTGAAATTATACGATATTTAGAATTTGTGCAGCAGTAATAAAAGCAAACGCGAAAACACCAGTCGTTGCCACCGCCATTATACATTTCAGAAAATAGCCACCAACTGTATTTGGCAGTCCATCAAAAAGTGAGCTATGAATTTATGGAGATACGGTAAAAAGGTCCGTAGTGGATGAAATAGAACTTGGCCGCTAAAAATGCGCATTAAAGGGATTTTGATTAGATAAAAGAAATGTTCAAACACAATGGCTTCATTTTACTGCAAAATAAAGTTTAATGTACAGTTATGCTAATTCTAAGCGTTTAAACTTCTGATTTGTAGTATTTTTCAAAACTTTATAGTATTTTCACTACTTTATAAATTAAATTATTGATTGCACTGTTTTTGTTGTTATTTAAATTAAAAAAATTGTTGTGACAAATAAAGTATTATTATTTTTTCACCAATTTGCTTTAAAGAACGTCATTTACAGTTGAATAAGGCACATACACTACCGGGGCCCCTATATATAGCTTGTCTTGCATAATCTGTTCATTGATTTATTAATATCTACAAATGATATATAATCAAATTGCTCAAATGTGAATGAAATTGTTGTTGGGGGTCCACATACTGTGACTGGTTGAGAAACAGACCGTGGTAACAAAAATTCTGTTTTAAAAACTCTATTTTAAAATTGAAAATAGCTCACCGAATTCTTAACAGATCCAAAATAAATCTCAGTTTTTCAAAGCATGCCACCTCTGTTTAAACTACTTATGGTTAAAATTATGAGAGCAATATTTCATAGCTGAAAACTGCTACTAAATACGCATTAAAGGGACAGGGAAGAGTTGAACTGTCATATATATTCTTGTCAATTCTATTCGAAAAACTGAGGAGAAATGGTCCCACAAGGTAACATCTTCCCGTAAAAAGTTAGTGTTCCAAAGCCTGCACATAAAGTTTAAGGGATTAGAATGTTTTTTAGTGTTATTATAACTGTACTTAACAAAATATTGATAGAGAATTCTTTTATTTATACATTAATAATTTTTGCCCAAAGTTCAGTTGAGGCTTACTGTTGAGACCTGAAAAGTTTTCGGTGTCTGTTTGTTTGTTTGCTTGTCTGTATATCTTGCGATAACATCGCAAAATTCATCAGATTAGCTTGTAATTAGGTAGGTATGTCGGTGAGGTACCCGGAAATAGCTGAATAGATTTGTGTTAAATTTGGTTTATTCGTTCAAATCATATGGAACTTTTTTTTATGTCATAATGCTTTTCTATAAGAATTCAGACGATTGTCATATTTTATCATTAATTGAAATATAAATGGCACATTTGAATAGTTTATTTAAATGTAACATTATGGATGCTAAATTTTCACTATCCGATGTCTTAAATTAATCAAATGCGTTTGAAATTTAATCAATTATTTCCTTCATTCATATTTCCATGTCAATTATGATGCATTCGCGATTCCATGTATAACGTTTTACGGAATTTTGTGCATATGTTCCAAAAATTGCAAAACGTTTTTCTTTGTCATTTTTACAATTTGGAAATGATATATATCTCTTTTTATTTTCCCCCTCTTTTGTTCCTTGAAAGTTTGCCTAGCAACTGAATTTCACACCAGAAAGAGGAAATTAAATAAAATCAGGCTAATTTGACATTCTTAAAAATTAAATTTTCTGAATCTTTGAGAAATCTTATAAGCCTAGAAATATGTACAAATAATCTAACATTATGTTAATTGTCAATTTTAGGACATTAGATATTGTGTGAAGTAAGATGAAAATTAAAATGTCTTTGAAAACTGAATTTGATTTGAAGTTTTACTAGTTTTATATATGTATTAATTATTTTTCGATTTTCTATAAGAAGAATGAACTTGTAAGAATTGATTCAAGTTAGCAACCCTTCATTTTATCAAAGAATTACCCAACTACTTCATGAATTCAGAAATTTTGTGATTTCTTTCAATGTCAATTTTATCAACATGTCAATTTTAAAAGTATTGATGCATCATCCATAAATTAATTTGTGGGTATATTACGAATAAAGCACATTTTTAGGGTTCCGTACTTAAAAAGTAAAAGCGGAACCATTATAAGACCACTCCTGTGTCTGTCTGTCTGTCACAGCCCTTTTACTCATTAACTATGGAACGCGGAAAGTTCAAATTGGGGGAAGTAATAAAGACTTTTGACCCACCTATTTACAGATTATTAAACATTTAGAAATATTGCTAGGAAAAATGTAGAGGGGGCTAATTAAGTTACTTGAAGAAAAATTCTTTCCTTTATATATCGTGTGGAGTATCGTGTGAAAGCTTTCGTACGCTGAACTCAAAAATACATTTAATTTAATTTTAGGTATTATATTTTCAGAGATATCATCGAAAATGTAGTGCAAAAATATGTCCCCCCTCCCCATCTATTTCCGAATCTACTGAAATTAAAATTCTGAAAAAATTAGAGGTAGTAGAGGCTAACTTAAACATTGCAGGAAAATTATAGTGATTACCCTAGGTCACATAGTTTTTGAGAAATGCGCATTTTCCCGTTACACACAAATTTCGATTTGCGGAGCGTTGAGGAGCGCTGGAGGTACCTATCGTAGCAGAAGTATAAAAGCATTGTTGATAATCATTTTTTAATAAAAAAATCGTCAGTAATTAGCCGAGATATTAACCCTTAAAGACACGGACGGTTTGAACATACATAATGACAGGGGCAGCGTACTATATGTACCATCGACTTTTAAAGCCTAGATAACAACTTTTAATGATACATTTGTGTAATATAATGCCCAATAGCAGTATAAAAGCAATAAACGTCAAATTGTTAAAAACAGACTAATTTAATTAGAATTAATCACACAAATACTACGGGATTCGTGACTAGTTTGCATTGAGTAGATCTCTCAATACGCCTCCCGTGTCTTTAAAAGTTAATTAAAAACCTATCTGGAAAAACGCGGCATGGATCAAGGCGACGCACAGTGGAGTATTTGACCCGAAATCCTGGTCAAAAATATTTTTCGGTGTAAATATAGTCCGATTGGCTTGAAATTCTTAGATGTTATTGGGTATCACTATGGCATGTTTGGTACTGTAAATGAAGTCAATAGCCTTTAAAGTTCATTTACAGAGACACTCAAAAGAATTCCCTTACATTATGGTATATGGGGAAAAATCGTTTGCTCTGTATTTTAATGATATCACACTTTTAAACGTGCTGAAATTTATACACATCACTAACGTCTACTAAGCCACTTGTTGTAGAATATGGTGTGCATAGAGTATATCGTTCATTTACAGGGACACGCAAAAGAATATGGCTGAAGAATAAATTTAACTATTGAAGTCTATGACAAATAATTGCAGGAAGTGCGTTTGTAGTTTTGATAGGCGTTTTAAAATAGAACAATTTTTTAAAAAATATTACTTGGTGTGGATACATTCTATAGAACATATACAGGGCGGAACAAAAGTTCTCAAGTACATTTCCGTTTATTCACGGAAATGGCTGAATGGACATTTTAAACTGTGCTATGCGTTTCACTGAACTAACTTTTAGCATACTATGGAGTGTACATAAAATCCATAGCTTATTTTAATATTTTATATCTTAAAAACTGACAATGTGTAAGTAAGATTTTTAGCACTTTACATAATAATAAATATATATTTTATAAATATTTTGCCAATTAAGAAAAAAAAGAGAGTCATCATTTAAGAAGAGCACTAAGAAAAAAGAAGTTAAAATATTAATTTACTAAGTAGATATTTTAAAAATACGAATAAATCACATGTCCATTGACTTAACATTACCGAAGGGAGTTTGGAAGTTGAGCGACTTGTAACCTTAACTATTTACTGTTTTTAAGAGGAAAGTGATTGTTGATAGTGTAACGGAGCCGATGTCGTAAGGTGGTGTGGTAGCGGGCAACTTCAACGGCCAAGGCTTATTTAAAGTCGAAGAAATATTTTATTGCATTACAAACAATTAAATAATGTTTTCTAGATTATATAAGTCCTATTTACAACATTTTTCATAAAAGGGTTCGAGTACAGCTAACAATAAAGTATTTGTAGAATCAAGTCCAGTTCTCTAATGGCAGATTGTTTTCAGGGAGAATGTCTCTAATACATTCAATGTCCACATTTTTCGAAGGTAGAGTTCGAGATACTCGACAGGAATGTCGCACTTTTTGTAGATGTTTAACCGAGGTTTGCGAACCTCCGATATTCAACTCCGTGATGGAGATATCTTAACAAACACACCTGGCTTTCGCTTTTCTGTGCTTCAGAATATGTCCCGAAACTGTCGGCCCGTGAGAGATTTCCACTCTGCACGGCCACAAACACCTTGAAGTCTCAACTTCAACAGAAGGGGGAAAAAAGCTCCCGAGAATACTCTTGCATCCTCTTTTATCAGTTTCGTTTTTCCGTCTCGGACCAAAGCCACTCCCATTGGCCACTCACCATCCGTGGCCCATGATCTCATAGACCAGCCCTTTCTCTATAGGCTGCAGTCAGGAACCTTAGCGTCCGGTTTAAAATCTGGTTTCACTTTCTACTTTCCCACGGGAACGAGACCCTTGTGAACATCAAAAGAATATTTCTCTCGCTAGATAAAAGAGTTCCTTTCACCCTAGTGTCTTCTGCAAAGATTGATTGAAATTGATATATTTGTTTCATCTTTAGCGACATTTTCTGGGACTCTGAAGAAATTTGGAGGCTAGGTGAAAATACATTAGTTTCCCTATGCTGGCTTTTGCCTTGTAAATTGAGAGTTTCAATGTGAGATATCGTCGAATTCTCACAATAGGTTTGTCTTGTTCACTATTGATGTTTAATTAAATGTACTTAATTTTAATATATACAAACTTATTATTTACATTTAATAATGCTTATTACATTTAAATTACATTTAATAATAATTATTGCATTTAATTTATGTTTAATAGTGTTATATTTAATAGTAGGTTCAGTAAAGTGGAGTCTATATAGTATAGATTGTTAGTTTTTGAATGTATTAAATATATTACCAGTTTCAAAATAATTCTTCAGAACTCTTCTTCATCTTCTTCATCACTCTCTTCTTGGCTTTTATCGGGAATACCATCAGACCTTGCTGGAAGAAGAAGTTGTAGGGTTTCGCTACTGTATAGCTTGCTCTTTTTAGTTGATAAACGGAGTTATTAGAAAATATGAATTTGCGTATTTTCCCGTACATTTTAAAGGGAAAATTTTAATTAAATTTTCTTGGTGCCGTTTGTCAGTTTTGGAATTAAAATTAGGTGTCCCTTTTTAAGGACACAGCCCTCGAAAGGGTTAATTCCCTCCTTTCTCTCCTTATGTTACACACATGAGCCGCAAGAACTAATTAGGGAACCCTTTTTCAATAAATAAGTATATACAATGTGAAGGTGATCGGATATTTCTATCAAACGATATCGAGTTGCGTGTGTATGTACGTACCTACATACGTACATATGTACGTACGTACATACATACAGACAGAATATGTAGGTGAAAAATCTCTCCGGTAATATCCTGTGAGTTAAAAACCTGCAATACGACAGTAAATATATAGTTCTTATCTCTTCAATTCGGTGGCCGCAAAACAGAGCATTTAAATAGTCATCCCGAAAAAAAAAATTTATAAAAAAATGGCAACAATATGCGGAAGATTTTTTTAAGCGCGGCACATATTTAAAAAGCTTTCGATATGTATAAATTAGAGCTAAAAACGCTTTAAAAATAACCCTTTTACACATTTAATGTTTTTTTATTACATTAAAAACGAAACTATTTAAATTAATACATAAATTAACACTAAGCTCTGATCTTTGTTAAATACGTAAGCCCTGTTTAATTTCCATTCAACAATTCATTCGGCCACAAAAAAATGATATCTGAACATAACAACAATGCCAAAAAACAACAAAAAACCACGTCTTTTCAAAAAGAAACTTCCTCTTCAGCTGAGGCCAGGAGCCACCGGATAAAACTCGAGTTCCTAAAATAGACATAGATCGATGCACCAATTAGTTAGCTATTAAAAAATATTATTTTTACAATTATTGACGAAATTTTAATATTTGCATTTTTGGCCAGGTTTTTGGGTCAAATACTCCACTGTGCGGCGTTGCTACTTCACTACCTCCTTTCGAAGCGCGCTTAGCAAAATGCCACGTTTAAACTTTGAACAAGGGTTTTGTTTTAGCTACACTGTAAAAGTAAAAGATTAGTATGGCCTTGAATTTAGTTTTATGAAATGCCAAATGAAGTTTAAATATGCACTACTTTTATTGTCAGTGCCGAATTAAGTTCATCATAAACAGATTAGGATAAGATTTAAATAAGAGTTATACAGAATAGCAATGTTTGATATTATTTAGGTTTCATATCTCTTTGAACTTTTACGGTATACCCATCCATACTTTTCTAGTATATATACCCCGTAATGCATGGTGACGTCACGGCGGCGTCTTTGTGAAGACACACTGTGATTTTGTGACCATCGATGTGACGGCATAGTGACTAAAATGCGAAGTCGTTATGGCTGTTTTAGAGGTCGTTTGTGACGTCACATTGTGACCTCTCTGTGAAGTCACGGTGTGACAAAATTGTGAAATATGTGTCATTTGTGACGAACTTGTCATAAACACTGTGATAATTTCAAATGAAAATCAAATTTCAAATTAATTGCTTAAAGGCGCAAAGGCGAACATAGTGAAAAAGATTCCATGCTGGGTCTCGAATCCGGGCCATCAGTATAGCACACTAACATTCTACCGTCTAAACCACATGGAACGATACCCAGCCTGGAAAATTTCTCACTATTAATACATGTTGGCAAGGCTATAAACGCAGCACAAGATGGAATATTTATCGTGAGTCACCGACATGGGGCAAACAAGAAACTTAATTAAATCCAGCATCGACTGAAACTATATTAATATTTGGAAATTTTTCCAGAAAGAACCATTCACCTTGCATACAATATTTCAAATGAAAATCAAATTTCAAATTAATTGCTTAAAAGGCAATTTGAATTTGAAATATTGAACGTCTCACTATTAACGTTGGTATAACGTGAACTAAAATTAGTTATTTAAATATAACTTCATTTACCAGAATTTGATTTTACCAGATTTTGATATTTAATTCTTATCATTTCGGAATTTTTCTTAGTCTAACTGCAAAGATAGTTAATTTATACTCACCCATAGGCAATTTTTTTTTTGTCATTCATGCCTAATCATTGACTTTTCACTATAAAACAAGGAGGGTGGAAATAACGTCTAATTTTCAAGGCAATATAGTTCCTTGCTCCTAATAATTTTCTTCTGCTAAAAAATGAATAATATATTGATACCCCTGCCCCTAAAAAAACTAAAAATAACAAATTAATAAAATAAAACAAATCCACCTAAAAACACTTTAAAAAGAAAATTATTCAGACGAAAAGTTTAATCATTTTAGTTTAATAGAATAATAAACTGTAAATATTCAAGACGTTTACAAAAACAATAAAGAATTGATTTTTTTTTTCAAAAACAACAAAAATACATAAAAAATAAAATAAAATAAAAATTATAAAAAATTACAATTTTTGTCCTATAAAATGTATTGTATTCCTTAATGCATCAATATTAGGGAATATTCTCCTAATTAAGTTTTCAATTACGTAATAAATATGATTTCAAAATATTTTCTTAATTTTTTTTTTTTTTTATAAATTTGAATGTTTAACTACAAATATTTGAATATAAATTCCCATTTATATTTTTTAAAGATTTACATTTCTCATACTATAGTACTATAAAGTAAAAAAAAAAAAAAAAAAAAAAAAAAAAAACGTTTATATGGGATGTTTCAAGAAAAAAAAATACATGCCCATATTCATTTATTGAACCGTTGAACGTAAGTTTTTAATAACATGTGGACGTTAAAATGTATCGAAGGGAGTCGAGATATATTGAAAGATTTTTCATAAAAATAGAGGACTGCTACTTTTGGCGAATTATAGCAAGACGTTTGGCACTAATTTAAGTATCAAATTTTTATTTATACATAAGGTGATTGTTTTGAATAAAAAAAAAATTATATCATGTAATAGAAATTTCGAAATTTAATGACTAACGCAAAACATTTCAGATACTGGAAAACTGTGTTCTTAAAACAGAATTGGTAAGATCTTTTCAACACAAAATATTATTATTATCATTACGAAACGTCTATTTTGGTTTTAATTTTAATTTTAATGTATCTTAATAATGTTGATTTAGCGTTTTAAATTAAGTCTGATTATTTATTTTTATTGGTACATCTAAGAATTCAGACGTAGTATGTTTATATATTTAAAATTACTATTATTATTAGTAAAAATTGAAAAACTTGGAAAAGCTCAAAAATGAGTTTAAAGCGGAATGTCATATTCACCTTGAGTTAATACAGATAAAATAATTACTGATTTACTAAAAAAAGTTGCTTAAAATTTATTAATACCATCCCATTACATATAAACTGGCCTTAAAAACTTAAAACCATTGATGTTAAAAACATATGTAAAAAGATGTTAAATTAACACCGAAATCTTTCAATCACAAACGTGATCGTTTTCAAGAAGATATCTTTACTAGAAGGTTGCTATTTTTAGAGTTTCGTTCATCTGACGAAACACTATTCGTCTCGCTCCTCTGTCTGTCTGTCCGTCACAGAGTCCGTTCTCAGAAATGTATGTTGGAGACTTGAAATTTTGCGTACTTATAGCTGAACCCCTCATATTAAACGGCAAATTATAAAATTTTGAAAAAGTCATATTTACTCCTCTGGGCTCTAACTTGTGTATTTCAATCTTTTTGTTCTAACTGAGCCCCTAATTAAGTTGAAGACTTGAAATTTTGCATACACAAACATAGCTGAACACCTCACATCAAACGACAAATCGTAAAATTTTTTCCTAAAAAAGTACTTTAAAATATTTCGTTTCTTTATTTTTTTACATTTATTTATTTATTTATTTATTTATCTATTATTCATGTATGGATTTAATGAATGAAACAATTAATTTCTAAAATTGATTGAGAGCTTTAACAACTAGATTGAATAAAAGATTATTACACTTTTCATTATAAGAAAAGTGTAAGACGTCCATACTGCGTTAAATGGCCTATTCCTCTGATAGGTAACTGAATAACAATCAAAGTACGAATTGTCTTCAGAAGAAAATAAAATGTACATTATTATTATTATTATTATTATTATTATTATTATTATTATTATTATTATTATTATTATTATTTGTTTATAAATGATATAAAAATATTGTACGATATTCTTTGTTTTCTTATTTCAAATGTATCACTTCATACAAATAAAACTATTTATTTATTTACTTATTCATTGCATTTTGCACTTTCTTTTTTAAGAGTCATAAACGAAAAATCTGTCCGTGAATTAATAGAACATGACACATATGATAAAAACCTGTACTATTTTATGTTTTTTTTTTTTTCAAAAATATTAAAGTAAAACAAGCAAAAATACGTTCACTTTGTACATATGTACATCAAACAGATTACTTTTAAAAAAGTATAAGTGCAAGTAAGAAAAGTTTGATTATTTCTGAAATTTTTATCTTCATTTTTATTTTTTTTTTTATTTCTAATTCTTTTTTTTTTTTTTTTTTTCGTTATTATAAAATTTTTCTACCGGAACAATTAAACGAAAATATTTTTACACAAAAAGTACATTTCGATTGTGCATATGCATGTCCAAATTATGCACATCCCGTAAGTGCATCTTACATAACTTTTTATGTATGATTCTAAAATAATATAATAATAATAATAAATATAAATAAATAATAGCTCTTTGAGTTGCGTGTTAGATATTTTCGCCAAATAATCTCCAAAAATTAAACTAATATTCTAGCAACCCCATCTTAAATAGGCATTTTTCGGGCTATTGGAAATGCAAAATTCAATTCCGATGAAGTTCTTCCTTGGGCGTATAGTTGGGAAATACATTTCATCTTCTTTTTCTCAGATTTTTTTCCCTATCTTCATCTTCCGAACGATAATGATTAAGTTTTTATAGACATACGCGTTTCTTTTTGAATATTTTTAGTAGATTTTTTTTAAAGAAAAAAATATATTTTTTTTCTTTTTTAGAAATAAATGGATGAAATGGTTTCTCATCAAACAAATTTCGAGGAAGGAAGGCTCAGTGAAGCACATCATGGCGGGATGTAATTTTATTGCTTTTAAGGAGGGCGTGCAGAAATTATTTTGAAGATTTTCTTGACACAGAATTGAATCTAGAAGATTTTTTCCTGTCCGACGTTCCATAACTTATATCTTGGAGTTTTCTTTTTTAAATATAATGTCACTTAAAATCATCCTCAAATTTTTTAGCCTTTATATATCTATGTAACCTCGAGCAGTAAATATGTAAAATAGTTTTAAGTTACCAAAAATTACTTCCGAGTTTTTAAACTTATTCCCCCCCCCCCCCTCTTTTTTTTAGATACACGTACATTTTAACGTCTGAATTAAAATATTATTTAAACTAAATACGAAACATTAGACAGACTTAAATCCATTTAAAAAGCATTTAAATTTAAAATACATGCATTTAATTAAACATTCAATTAAAATCAAAATGATAAAAAGTATACGTTTCGCTATGTCATCGCATAGCCTCATCAGTACTAACATCAACCGGTAATCATCATTGAAAATCATATACATCACTGAAGTGCACATTCGGGATGCTTAAATTGCTTATTGAATAGGGTGTGCATAGAATTTATCGTTCATTTAGAGGGATATACAAAATAATTCGGTTACAGTATTGTCTAAGGTCAATAATTGGTAAGAAGAGCATTTTCAGATGTGGTATGCGTCTTTCTCGGTGTGTATAAATTCTATAGATCATAACATAGAGCTTCACCAAAGAATTCGAGTATATTTCCGCTTATTAATGAAAATTGCTCGAGGGGGAATTTTTTACTTTGTTATGCGTTTCCCAACTGAACTAATTTTTTTGCATATTACATAGTATGCATATAAATCTGTAGATCATATACAGGGGTGCACAAAAGTATTCGGATATTTTTCCGACTATAGATGGTAAATGCTGAAATGATAATTGTTGTTTGACGCATGATTTAACAACAACAAAATTGTTACGTTCTCTTGAGGTAATGGAAATTTCGCCCATGCCGAAAGCTAAAATTTTATAAACACGTGTGCAAAAATTTCAGACTATACTTAAAACTTTATGATTGGAAACTCGAAATAATTTTTCCTATGTGAAATTACATAAACCAGCTGGGAAGACCGAACTATGCTCGGTTAAAATTAAGAACGTTCTATGGACTCTGTTTGGTTGAATTATGTATCTTGGCTCCTATAGAAAAGTTCCAGGAAATTCGTGCAGATTGCAAAATCCAGATTTTTCTCCAAATATCGCCAAAATGTGGCGAAAAGCCGCTAACTTGTCGAGATTTTTTCATTTGGCACAAGGCTTGTGTTTTTGGATTGGTGATCTTGAAAGTAAATTTTCCCGCCAGATGTTTGCAATGGTGCCAACATTTCACCAAATATCTCCAAATTCGGCGAAATGCTGCCAACTTTGCGACTTCGTTTGCTGTCAACTGTTCAGCAACTTAACTGTTTCAACCTTCAATCACGTTGACATGCATTGACCTGTAGTGACCCCAAAATGAAATGACCCACTAATTGAATTTTCTCGAACATGTGACTTAGCCCAATAGTCTTCTCCTAACTCAAAATGATAGGATACAAAATTTAGTCAAAATCGCTCAGTCAAATGGACTCTGGTTGGTTGAATCCAGTGGCGTGGCGCCCGGTCATCGCTGGATGCGGCGATGACCAAGCAATATTTAAAAACTCTTAATAAGCTTTTAAAACTCTACGATCCAGTTTTAGCAGAACATTTGGAGTTCATGTATAAGTGAAGGTAAGATTTAAAGTTTCTTTTTTGAACATTCAACCATTGAATTTTAGAGTTAATAATTTTTCACCACAAACTTAAATAATTGCGATGACCACCGAAAATTTTCACGCCACGCCACTTGTTGAATCATATATTTCGGCTCCTATTGTGAATTTCTAGAAAATGCCTTTCGATTCTGAAAGCCAATTTTTTCGCCAAATATCGCCAAATTTGGTGATATTGTTTCAGTTGGTGCCAAGTATGTGTTTTGGCATTGGTAATCTTAAAAGTCGATTTTCCCGCACAAATTTCGCCAAGGTATCCCTTATTTCGCAAAATATCGTCAAAGGGTCTAGCCGGATAAGCATAGCGAAATGGCTCCCACGGCCGATATCTGAAATAATATGTGTGGTAATAAGGCTCACTATGAGAATACAATATAGAGTGCTTTTAGCCTCTGACCTTGAACTGCCCTTGAGATAATAGGGGAAGTATGCGTCGGCGCTACCATTTTTCAAATACATTTTTCTCAAAAAGTACAAAAGTAAAAAAAATGAAATCAATGCCAATTATTGAAGAATGTACTAGTTCATATTATAAATTTTTTTTCACATTTTTACACAAATTTTAACATAGAAAAATAAACAAAAATATTTTTTCAAAAAACTATTAATGTAGTAATTTTACATTTACACCAACCAAAAAATTACAGAATAAGGTTCAAAGTAAGTACTTTTAAGAAAAATAAAATTCGTTAAAATCGAAGCTTTTTGAGTTATAAAACAATAATGCTAGCAATTTGCTAAATTATTCGTAACTTTCCCTGTTTACATTTGCGGAAAAACGCTACTATCAATGCATTGGTCAATTCGTGACATTTCCACTCGGGCAGGAAGCTCAATGTGCCAAACTAAGAGAATGTTTCCGTACATACCACTTCACTATAGGTTTGTTTCGCGTTTGTAAACATTCTGTTATTTTGGCGTACTACGCATCCTTCTCGCTTAATAATATCAAGTCGATGGTCTAGTCGATTGTGCAGGTGAAGCTAAATTGGGGCTGTAAATATATAAGGTTATCAACTTTTTGGTAATTTCGGACCCCTCCCAAACTTCCGATATCGTACGTTATCATTCCTCGAATCTCCCTCCCACTAATAATATTGTTATCAGAGTCTAAAAATTCTTTCTATTTTTACAATCGTTTTCCTTTTTTTATTCTTTTTATACGTTTGTAATGATATACAGATATGGTTGTACATTTTTATTCGCATATTTTACTGATTTAAATGAAGAGAAGAAATTCATTAAATATCACTGTTACATAAGAAATATCTTGATATCAAATAACATAAAAAAAACAACTTATTATTCAAAAGTTTTTAATGATAGCTCTTCATTATTGCATTGAGCACTAATATTGTCTTCTGGCACTTCGCGCACTTCGCCCTTGCACGGGGCTAAACAGAACTTCTCATAAACAGAACAAGTGGACAACATTTTTCTCCATCTTTTACTAGCAAAAATAACAAGTATCATTTCGAATCTGGTTCCTCTAACCACAAATTATACACGCATATGACAGGAGAATATTAATGACGAACGTTGGGTTATTCCATATTTTGAAATGAAATGATTTATAATCACTCAGTGGTTTTAATAATAACTTTTTTTCTTAAAAATACATACTTTGAGAATTATCCTGTAATTTTTTGGTTGGCGTAAATGTAAAATTACTACATTAATAATTTTTTGAAAAAATATTTTTGTTTATTTTTCTACGTTAAAATATTTGTAAAAATGTGAAATATATGTATAATATGAACTAGTACATTACTCAATAATTGGCATTGGTTTCATTTTTATTTTACTTTTGTACTTTTTGAGAAAAACGTATTTGAAAAATGGTAGCGCCGGCGCATACTTCCCCGATTATCTCAAGGACAGTTCAAGGTCAGAGGCTAAAAACACTCTATATTGTATTCTCATGGTGAGCCTTATTACCACACATATTATTTCAAACATCGGCCGCGGGGGCCAATTCGCTATGATTATCCGGCTAGACCCTTTGGTGAAATGCTGTCAACTTTGCGACTTCGTTTTCTACCAACTTTTCAACAACTTAATGTTGCAACTTTTATTACCATTGAAATGCATTGTCCGTAGTAGTGTTGCCAGGTGTCCCGCGTAAATCTGGGCTCAAAATGGTATGGACACCACTAATTTCTCACAGTTTATTTCGCCATCTTCAATCGCACATAATTCTGCCATTAGATAAGGCGAAGAAAACTACTTTAAAATACTGGTGTCCAGAGCATTTGGAGACCGATTTACGCGGGACACCTGGCAACACTAGTCCGTAGTGACCCCAAAAATAACCATTAATCGAATTTTCTCGAACATATGAGTTGTGACGGTCTTCTTTGATGGTCCCAATGGTCTTCTCGTACCCCAAAAAGGTAGGATACAAAATTTTGTCAAAATCGCTAGAGCCGTTTTTAGATGAAATTCACATACACACACACATAAACACACGCAATATTTATTTGTATTATAATATATCACCTATTTTACGCTGTTTTATATCCTTTAAAGCCTTGTCATCACATTTATTGTCTAATGATTTTATCTGGCAATAATAGTGCAAATATTCTAAATAGTATAACTATTTCGAAATTAAAATTGTGCATAAAATTAGAAATTTCGAATGAAATAATGTGACGTCTCACTTTTTGAATATAATTTATATTTTCAGTTTTACAAATATTTACACTTTTAAAGCTAAAATTTTACTTTTCTTTGATATTATCGGTATTTTTTCTGACAATATTATCGACGGGTTTATTTTATGAACACTATACTAAAAAGCATTTCTTTTAAACTTATTCTTTTTACCATGGAACTTCAAAAAATGTTATTGTTGGTGATTCATTGAACGAATTTTTAAAATTATATCAAACATTTCTAAATTTGTTATTTTGCGATCGTTTTTTGAATTTAAGGAATTACATCTTTTCAATTTTGTAGTAATAATCACGTTTAACAACACTACATCTCCCTTGAGGAAGTACGTTATGACGTCATCTGTAGTATACTTCAAAACAGAAGAAATGCAGAACGAGCCGATTACGATTACGATGAAAAGAAGGAAGAAAGAAATCAGAGCGAGAGGTCGGGGGAGGGGCAGAAACGCTTGGCAGCAGCCGATAGCTAAGGATCGGTGAATCTGGCAACGGCCGGAAAATACCGATATGGACTCTCATGGGACAGGAGGCTAAATATAGGATATATATACACGCGTGTGTGTGTTTAAGACTAAAATGATGTGTGGGAACGAGATTTGAGCGAATCTATGGCCCTGTCATTGCAACATCGTTGCTATAAGAAGTGTTAACGGGCGTTATAAAACTTTGCCTGGAAGAATTTTTCGGAAAACTATGATGACAATCCGCTTTAAGGGTATAGGAGTTTGATGGTGTTTTTAAAGTTTTAGGGAGTATAGGGACCACTAAGGGATCCAAGACATATTGTAGATACAATGTTCGTTTGAAGATATTTTCAAGATTATGTCGATCTTTATGTGGAATGAGTTTAACAATTTTTCGCGTTTGATAAGATTTTTTTTTTTACTCTCTCATGAAATTTATTACTATCACAAAAATTAAAAAGAGTTACGTGCTCGTCTAGAAGTTTAGGATTATAGGATTAGTTGTTGGTAATACCATATAATATATGAAAAAAAAATGAAATGTGGTGAAAGCGAAAAATAAATTGAATTGAATGTTAAAAAAAGTCTCAGTAAATACTCAAATAATCTCATTAACACTCTAGTTCCTGCAGAAGACCTACCGAAGCATTTTCATTTTTTTTTTTTTTTAATTATTATTGTTTTTAGTTATTTAACCTCTCAATAAGAAAAGTGTCAGATTTCTGATGTTAATGAGCGTGTGACTAATTAAGATTACTCTTAATGAATTTTATTTGATTTTATTTATTGTGCCTTGTATGTAAATGTCTTTCTACGTACTTGGGTTAGAGAAATGTTTTTCCTTATCTTTGGGATGAAAGCGAGCCATTATATTCATATCTTATTTATGTAAAGCCCCATCCTGTGAACGACATACCACCATTCTTTTTATATACGATAATGTGGACAACAAAGAGACTAGATAAAGTGAACAAAAGAAAGTCCTTGGGAAAACCTAGTGAATGACTGAGCAGGGAAATGAAGTGCAATGAGAGATAAGGGGACTCCTTGGTTTTACAGCGGAAGTTCCCACGTGTTTTTCAATCTAAGTAGAAGCTGAGAGAGTGTGTGATGTAGTCTTGGCTGAAGTCTCGTGTATAGAGGCTGGAGGTTTGAGCCATGCATTGGCGGTGAAAGTGTTCCTGGGAAAAGATTGAATACTGTGGACAGAAACGTTTATACAAGGGGAGGTACTTGTATGATTCTCGGATAAGCCTTGCTGAATACGGCAAAATAAGAAGAGAATAGTGTCGTTTAATAATATTACCCAGTACGTAGACATTATTTCAACGTATAACTTAGTGTTGGACAGGATCTGCTATATCAAAGCCTATAATTGTAAATATTTCGTTTAAAATGTAAATAATTTGTAAATAAATTATTCTTTAATACTAACTGAATAAGTTTGTATCTAATTATAATATTTCTCACATTGTGTTCGATGTCATACATTTATATCAGTGGTGGCAACATATCAACAACACAGCGGTTATTCGAAGTCTTTACTATTGGTTGACTGGAGTTTGCGTAATAATCATCATAGTATCGACAACGAAAAAGCGTAACAAAAAAATCTGAAATTTATTTATTTGTATTTCGTTGCTATAGTACTCCACATTAGAAACCCTCTACACGAGCCGAAATTTCAAGACCCAGACTCGGCCCTCACTGTACAAAAACTTTATTGGCCAGCCTCAGTATAAAGCTAAAAGTTCGAAAGACTCAATCTCTTACAGTACATGACGTTAATTCTGAAGCAATATATCTTAAAATAAAAATTCTTCAAAAAGCACACTTGCATGGGTATAGATCTTAAATTCAGATTATATGTCCGTAAATCATGGAACATGGAATAACAATAATATTAATGACCACTCAGACACTACCGTGCATAAACACTAATTAAAAAAATTGATATACACAATTATATTTAAATAAAAAATCAGTAAGAAAAATGAGTTAATTTAGAATACAAGTAAAAATTTAATTTAAAAAATCAAAAAACCCGACTGTGTAAAAAGCGAACTAATTAATTATTTCTCACCAGTGTGAAATTATTTTTTATATTACTTACCTGTTTTTTTTTATTTACTTGTATTGATGACTTTTAAGTTGTGTTTAATTGTTAGTTCCTATCTATAAACACTGTTTTGATGAAGCCTATAGATGTCTATGAAGGTTAGAGTTGCAGTAAAGCTAGAGATCCTACCTACATAACTTCCAGTTTGTGTAATATTTAAACGGAGCTTCTGACTGTAAAATAGCCAATGAAACATCTTCTTCATTTTAAAAGACCTATCCAACGATATGCCACTCAATAGGGTGCGTAAAAAAAAAAAAAAAAAAAAAAAATCGTCTCTATCGCCATGTTGTATTTTACGGCCAACATTTTGAACTTATAAAAACAAAACCGAGCCTATAACCATCGGACGGTTAAGACGAATCGATAGAGACTCATTCATTAAAATCCATACAGCCGTTGGGAAGTTTCGAGGGTATAAAGAAATCCACATACCCAGATACGCCTGAAACACATAACCCTTCTTGGCAGTCGGGTAAAAAGAAAAAGATGGTAAAAAAAAAATCATAATTTCAAAGCTCTACAAAGGAAAAAGAAAATTAGATTTAAAAATATTTCTCCATAATTTATTAAACCAAATTAAATTACTTACAATTTCGTTAAACAGTTATACAATATATCAATTTTTAGAAAAAATGAATAAATAAATAAAATATCCAGTTCAACACGATCTCGGGAGAGAGTGGGTGGAGTTCAGATCCAGCTCGGCCGGAAAAAAAAAAAAGAATCCTAGCCCGGTTTGGCTCTGCAGAAAAAAAAAAATATAAGCTCGGTCCCATGGAGATATCTAGTCTCTTTGTATTTAAATCTCATTTTTCTAAAACATGCATATTTCTTTGAGTATATACATCGTTTTTATACAACTTCGATTTTACTAGTGCATCGATGATAAATCACTGATGTGTCATAAGAAATTTTAATGAAACGAGACACACATAGTCATTGTTAAATTTGAAGTGTCCAACTTTTATTCTTTAAATCATAGTACTTTTGTATTGTACATGCAGATAAGTAGTTTAGAAATAATCGTTCACCAACATGTGGTTATTGTATGGCGTGTGGCGGTACACAGGCATAAAAAGTCTGAAGATGTTATCCTAGAGAAAGCCGAAAAGGCTCAAGAATGATATTTAATTCGATTGAATAAACAAATGAGTGGAAATGTGTAGCTTTGAAAATATTTTCACAATATGAAAAATAATCTGAATGCTATAACACAGTCAATTATCCAACTATCATAGATTGAAGTATTAATTTATTTATCACAAAATTTTTGTCTACAAACTGAAGTATGTCTCAGTTTCGAAAATGATTTATGAGAAAAAAAATACTTATAATATATGACAGCACCAATATTTATGCTTAACACTGCTTTTCATAGCACTATTTTTTGTGCAGAGAATCTGAAAAAAAATATTTAAAAGTTCAACATACATAAATGCACGCACACGTATACATATATATAAATATTGAACACGTTAATCCATTCTCAACCCTGCATTAGAAGCGTGACCATTTTTGAAAATATTAAATTCGGAAGATAATAAATGATCCGAATGTCATGAACCAATCCTTTTTTCAACTGTAATAGGCTGAAACATTAATTTACTTATTTCGAAATCTCTATCTCTAAACTGAATTACGTCTTTGTCCCGAAAATGATTTATCAAAATAAAAAATAAAAAATAAAAATTACCATATTACACCAATATGTTTTAACCCTTGCTTTGCATAACAAAATTTCTGGATAGAACATGTGAAAAATTATGTAAGACATATGTAAAACATTAAAGACATTAGTCTATCCTTAAATCATTAGCCTATACGTTAGAATTTTGCATATTTGAAAGTACTGTAACTCCTCGAAATATCGCGTCTGCTAGGAGACAAAATAAAAGTGCAATATATCCAAATGCGAGATATACCGTGGGTATAAATTAAGATAGATGATAATCTAGAAGTAAATGCTTTATATTTGTCTCAAAAACGTTAATTTGTTAGAATTTTCTTGATAAAATTATTGATATCGAATTACGGTTATTGTGACTGACATTACAGAAAATTACATAAAGTGAAGTTTAAGTAGAATCTGTATTTTTGGGTAGAAAAGAAAAAAGAACGGTATATCGAGGTGTAATGGTGAAATGAGTTCTATAAATCGAGAGATTACTGTATTAAAATTAGAGGATGAAAAATGTCATGAATCTAAATGTTCAATTATTATAAATA
Organism: Maratus speciosus; assembly: GCA_963932465.1. Taxonomy (NCBI): domain Eukaryota; kingdom Metazoa; phylum Arthropoda; class Arachnida; order Araneae; family Salticidae; genus Maratus; species Maratus speciosus. The sequence continues at coordinate 234,086,143 of OZ010791.1, read as the reverse complement.
AAACATTAATTTATTTGCTTCAGATTTCCTATTTCCAAACTGAAGGATGCCTTTGTTTCGAAAATGACTAAACTAAAAAATTGCAAACATCATATGACACCAAAATCTGCTAAACCCTGCTTTTCATAACAATATTGCTTTACAAAGCATTTGGAAAAATAGTTAAAAATTCACGGCTGAATATTCAACACGCTATTGTTAGCCTTCATCATACTCGGAGGTGTGTCTCTTTGAAAAATCTAAATTTAGAATTTGAAGAATGACTTGAATGTCATGAGACAGTCAATTTTTCAACTGTCATAGGCTGAAACATTAATTTATTTCAAAACTTCCATCTTCAACTGAAGTATGTCTTAATTTCGAAAATGACTTATCACAGAAAATATTTATAAATATCATGTGATAATAACGCCCGGTGAACATTTCTCTTCGTGGAGACATTTTTGTAGAAAAAGCATGTTAATATTTCAGAGCAAAATATTCAACACGTTAGTTGACCCTTCATCATTCGCGAAAGTTTTCAGTTTGAAAATATTAAATTAGGCAATTTTGATTTTGAATATCACGAGGCAGTTAATTTTTCCTTTGTCATATATTGAAATATAAATTTACTTATTTAAAAATAAATTCCTGTTTCCAAACTGTTTTTTTTTTTTTTTTAAGTTATCAGAAAAAAAAAAAAGGAGAGAGATTTATAAACATCATTTGATACCAGTGTCTGTGAACTTCGTTCTTCATAGAAATATTTCGGTACAAGCTGAAAAAATATGTTAAAAATTCACGGCAAAATATCAAAAAACGCTAACATATTCTTCTTCCTTCGTTAAAGCTTACATTTTTGAAAATATGTAAACTTAGACAATGAAAAATGAATTGAGATATCAAGAGACAATTAATTTTCAACCTATATTAATTTTATTATTTAAAAATTTCCATTTCTAAACTGTTTGATAATGCCTTACTTAGATAGAGAAAGAAAACAACAAATAAAACAAAGGTCTTGTAAATATTCGTATCTGTTGAGCATTGCTCTTCGCGACAACATTTCTGTAGAGAGCATATGAAAAAATATGTTAAAAATTCACGGCAAAATATTCAACACGTTAGTCTATCCTTCATCATCCTCACCCTTTCCTACGTTGCAAATCCGCTGGAAACCGGTGGTGATATTTAATAGTCGATATCATTAGCCCATACAGTCCCCTATCCCAGGCTGACTCTCCCGACACTACCTGGTTATGAGGATGCTCTACTTTGCACCTCGGTATGATAGAGGCCATACATCATGGGACAAGCGGAGCGCGAAATAATGGAAGGGGTTGGGGGAGGTGAAAGTCGACTTTAAGTGGACTCCCATCCCCTCTAATATTAAAACTTGCGCCAAAGGCCCCCGATCTTTTACAGGATACTGATCGTAGAAAATGTCAAGACTTGGCAATGAATCACAGCTGTTGGCTCCACTGTAAAAAAGCAAATGATTTTTGGAAAAATAAAATATGTTTTTTCTTTAAAATTAAGAAAGGTTGTAAGTGTCTAATGTAGTGTTTCTCAAAGTCCGATATGTATACCCTTTGGCGATACAGGAAAATGTTTCAGGGGATACGTGGCAAGTCTATTCGATCAAGAACATGGGGTACGGCGCAAATAAATGAGTTAGAAATTAATATTTTTCATGATTGGCTGATTTAATAACAAAAATCACACTGAATGTCGAAGAAAATTCATGACTCCGATTAAACAAAATGACACAGAATTTTGAAAGCATATGCAAAGATAAACAAGCTCTCCCGTCACTACCCAAAAATGTGTTTCGCGTAAACCTTATAATCTTATAATAAATGTAAAATAAAAAAAAATAAAAATTGTGCTTATTTACACATTACATTTGTTTTTTTCTTTCTTTCAATCTTTCTATTCATAACTCTTACAGGCAAAAAAAAGGGAAAGAAAAGTGTATGCGTGTGTTTGGGGGGAGGGGGGGTCAGATACATGTAGTTATTCAAGAGATATAGTAACCTTGGTATGAGGCATAAAAGTTTGGGAATCACAGTAAATTCAGTTTCTAGAATATCATGCATAAACAAAGAAGTTAATAATACAAATTTTATTATTTAATTGCTGAAGTGTTTTTTCAGTATCGTAAAAACACAATAATGACAATATGGATCAAGTTGGCATAAAATACTGGGGACTAGAATGACAAAACTCATTCAAACTTCGAGTGAGTGTGTGTGTGTATGTGTGTGTAGGGGGGGAGATCAAGAGCAATTTGTATTTTGACTTCCTTCGTCTGTGAGACAAAAGAAAATAAATACACCTAACAGACAGCAGAGAAATGCCTTTAAAATTAAATTAAGGAAAACAAACTACCCCCCATACAAGACAGAGAATTACGGCATTCCCATTTCAAAACCTAGACCATACAATTATCAATAATTTTTATTATTAAAAATGCGGATCGTTTGTTTCACGCACAAGAGAGAAGTTTCTCAATTTTGATGTTTGTAATAATAAAGCTCTCATATTCTATTTAGCAAGGAATTTCGGGTTTCTTCGACAGAAAGGTTGGTAAATGAGAACTAAACCTTAAGAAACAGCACTTATACTACACATATCCTTTTTTCAGAAGAAATTCTAATAATTATATTGAAAAAAATATCAGAGAAATTCAAACCTATGACGGGTCTTGAGAGGGCGATGGGCAGAAGTTGTTGAGGGCGCTTACACTAAATCGTATTCCATTACTAAGAGGCGATCAGTCATAAGGCATAGGGCACAGTGGGGCAAATTCCCTTGTTCCCATGGGCCAACTTGGGGTTGGAGAAGAGAAATTTTCGGCTATGTAATCGTGACAGAATTACCTCTACTGGTAGGTGTATGCACGTTCTTCAGTTGATGAAAGGAACAAAAAATTAATTGATCGAAGGGTTTGTTATTTCTTTTTTTCCGCACTTTATAGACATATTGTATTACCAAATCGAAATCATACAAGAATCATAAAGAAATTTGCTTGCTCGAGCCTCTCATGGTTTTATTTTTGCTTTTGCAATTAAACGTAGAAAAGGTAGAAAGTTATAAAACAGGAATTTTTATCTAATTTTAATTCATTTGCAACATTATAGTCTTTGTACATCTTATATAGTCTTCCGTTCCTGGTAAAAAAAATTAACAGATAAAGGCGAGCAATCTTTAAAAATTTCAAATAATTTTGTCGCAGTCATTTTTTTTTTATTATTATTATTTATATTTATTAACCTTGGTGGGAGGGGAGATTATGTGAGCATTAACGTTAGCAAATTTTTAATATTAATGATACATCTTCTATGGAAAAATTGAAATAAATAAAAATCCATATATTTTACATTTTGTCTATTTTAGAATAATTTTTTTTAACTGCTTCGTTTAATGTTCTTTACAAATTCATAGGATTTATGAAGAAAATTAAAAAGGTACATTAAAATGTTGAAGTTATTGTAAGAAGAGCAAGAAAATTCTTCTCTTAGAGAATAAATGTGTCGAATCTAAATACATGGTGCTTCGAAAATATCTGGCCAACTTTTATAGAACAGTAGATAAATAAATCTCCAAAGTACATCACAATTACCTGGTAAGGTTCTATTGATAACGTCCTTACTGTGTCGTATGGCATCTTTCTTGTCTAGGATATTCCACGATGTTTTGTTATATGAACTCCTTGTTCGGCAGAGAAAAAATTGTATTATTCACCGACTTAGAAACTGCCCTCTAGGGTTTGAATCTTGAATTCTTTATTCTTGCACACTCAATGTCCGAAGAAACATGTTTGACCCTAATAAATTTCATTTTCTTCAAGAAAAACTAACATGTAACAGCTTCCCTCCCTCATACCTCCCCCCTTTATAAATATAAGATCTTTCGTGTACTTCTGCTCTCGCTGTATTAGTAGGAGAGCTGTTGAACATTTTTGAGTAGGTATTTGAGGCACCCTGAAAATTTGTGCAACACTTCTTTTGTAATGCCTGAATACAAAATCGAATGTCTGGCTGAAGGATCGTGGCCCAAAACCTGTGCCAGACACGTGTCAAGTGCCATTTTTTGACACTACTCGAAAAAGATATTTGAGGTACGCTGAGATTGAAACAGAATAATATTTATGCTTAGAAAAAAATATTTTGAAAATGACAGACACTTTAGTCGGCCAAAAAACTGTGCCAGACACGTGTCAAGTGCCATTTTTTGACTACCCCAAAAAGGTATTTGAGGCACGCTGAGATTGAGGCACAATAATATTTATGCTTAGAAAAAAATATTTTGAAAATGACAGACACTTTAGTCGGCACAAAAACTGTGCCAGACACGTGTCAAGTGCCATTTTTTGTCTGGCACAGGTTTTGGGCCACGATCCTTCAGCCAGACATTCGATTTTGTATTCAGGCATTACAAAAGAAGTGTTGCACAAATTTTCAGGGTGCCTCAAATACCTTCCCTAAAATGTTTAACAGCTCTTGGACTATATTATTTTATTACAGCACAACAATTGAGGAAGTCACAATCTTAAATTACAATGACTGATTGGTTTCACACGCCAAGTCTAAAACAATCGCCATCAAAAATCACACACTGTCAAAATGCAGCAACCCTGGTATGAGAAGACATCTATCCAGGGGCTGCAGTTTTAAAGAACAGCCAAACTATGATTGGCTGTTTTACAGGGGTGAAGGGAGAACGAAAGGGGTTTTCGAATGTATTAACGGCTACACCTGACGTACGTGTACTCACACACATCCAGACGACATTCAAGGGGGTGACGGGGCACGGAGAGCATTCGAAAGAGCCGTTATCTCAGTAGCACACACATTTCTAACGGGGGGCACAGAAATCACGAATTCTGCATATAGTTGATGAGTGCGGGGGAGGCCTTTTGTGTATTGGGAAATGTACTGAAAGGGAACGGGAGATTTACGATTAACGCAGATTTATTGCAAAATGATGATGTTCCGATTTAAAATAATTTGAAAAGTGTTCATCAGCTCCTCTTTCTCCCTTACCTTTTGTGAACATAATTATGTGCTTGTATGTTGTGTATGTATATGCTTATCACATTTCCTCTTTATTGCAGTGCGTTTTAATATATTCGCTCACAGCAGGTTTTATACTTTCATCTAATCACCCGGCGGGAGAAAAATATATATATAGATACATAAAAAATTAAGGTATACTTAATATATCACTTCATTGAGTGAAACAGACTTTTAAAAAATGTATTCCAGACTAATAAAATTTTCTGAGATACGGGGAAAATATTTAATGGATATATAGCTTGAATATGATCGTTTTAAAAGCAATTTAAGCGTATTCTTTCCACAAATCTTAAAAAATGGAGTCGGATACCACTATCCGACAAATAGTTATTAAAAATCAACTACACAAATAACTATATAAGCACTGAAAAATTTTTGTATATCAAATTATGCATATTCCAACTATATTTTATGTACATCAGCTGTGAATTTTTGGAAATTTAGTTCAGCTAATTTTTTTAAAGTATTAGTATTAAGTGTTTAGTAAAGTTTCTTTTTATTTTATTTTATTTTTTTATTTTATTTAAGTGCTATATTCTAGAACTTATGCATATTTAAAACTAAAATGCATTCGATATATGGATGAAATGATATCCGTGAAATATTTAAGAATGATTTTAACATTTATTCACCTTGATATTAAGATAATGATGAATAAAGTTTGTCTAATATTTTTGTCAAGATGTAGATAACTATAGACGCCTACTCTTATACATATAAAATACATATAAAAATGTTTTATAAGGCTTAACTTTTTGAAACTTCACTTAAAATCATTCTTATTTTAAAGAATTAAAAAAATAATGATTCCTTATTACAAAAAAAAAAAAAAATCATTAAGAAAAATTCTGATTTTATTAGTTTTTAAATTTTAGCATCTACATTCTATATTCATAGAATGCAGATATTAAATTAAAAAATAATTACTTTTTTTAAGTAATTTTAAAAACTTAAACAATACTACCTGATGTTTCTTACAAGGAAATAAGGTATAGGGAACTCACCTCCTAAAAGAGAATGTTTATATCAAATATCATGAAACATGTGTACAAAATTTAAACACAACATATTAATAATACAAATCTAAATTTTCAGAAACAATAATGCCAAAATATTAATTTGTTTTTAAGAGTGTGTTTTCAAGAGTGTGTTTTTTTTCAGTTTGTTATCGCGATAGAATGAATCTGTTTTTATAGAAGGTAAAAATACTTCGTAATTTTTTTTCTTCAAATGAAGTCGATATGAACCTATACCTACATACATATATACCTATATGAAACCATTTAAAGCCTTGAATTAATCAAAAAAATTATTAAAATTAAAATAGGTAAAATAAAATACAAAGTGTAACTGTATTTGTATTTTGTATTTTAGTTAACAGAAACATAAGTTCATGATCAATCCAATTTATGCCCTGAAAAAAAAAAAAAAAAAGAAAAAAAAGGCTTCCGGAATGTTTTATCGCCATTATAAAAAGTTAAAATTATAGTAATTTGGACTTTTAATATGTAATGTCACTTATTCTTGAACTATTTTTCCTCCCAAAATTTTTAAACACAAGAAAGTACAAATATCCTACCATACTGCAAAAAAGTTTTCTTTTTCAGCAAATCGAAATTCAAACAACAATCGCTTATAACTCAAGAAATATTTCCTTAATTATAAAATAAAATAAAATAAACTGTTTAATTACAAATTTCTTCAATAATCATGCTTTTATGTTTAAAAAGAAATAAGTCAAAAAAAAGATTTTTTTTTTAAAGGTGTGTTTGTAATGATATAAATGCGTAGTACCTATAGTCGTTGTCTGGTCCGTCCGTCTGTCTGCCCATCTGTCCGCATATAACAGCGCAAAAACTAACGCAACCGAATGGTTTCAAATTTAATATAAATAACCATTGCAGAATTTTTTGTCGAGTCATTTCAAATTTTATGAAATTCGAATCAAAACTTTAAAAGATATTAACAAAAGTTTTCTACAGTCTATTAAGTTCTATCATAAGTAATTAATTCAATGATATCCTGTGATATGTGATGATTGTTGGATGCCATGGTAATTACGTCCTATTTAAGGTGGAGTCATATTATTTCCGTAATACTGAATTTAATATATGTAATCGTAATAAATTTTGTACTCGTGCAACAGATATTGTACCAAGATTTGAATATTCATATAGCTTCTTATAGTACGAAAGTACCTCATTTGCCACGTTTGACGAAAAATGTCCTACTTCTTTAAGGTTGTCCTGAAGGCAGAGATAGTTTCACAGAAAACATTGTCAAAGTTGGTGTTTTAACCGAATTTCTCGAGCACAGAAAAGCTAATAAAATGCCATTCTGAGACAACAATCGCTTATAACTATAGCATAAAAAAAGTAATGGGAAGGGAACCCAACACAAAGTCCTCGGAATTATGTATGCATTTTTTAACTTGTCTTAAAAAGGAATATGATCTACTTCAACATAAGATACAAAATATGTTACTTAGTGTTAGTTTACTGAAATTTTATTTCAATTTCTTTCAAAAGAAAATTTTACAGACGCATACACACACATACACAAATAAATAAATAAATAAATAAATAAATAAATAAATAAATAAAAATAAAATAAATAATAAAAAAATAAAACTAGATCTTTGAGTGACTTTAAGATACGCGTAAGAAATTTCATTCATAAATAAAATAATATGTGTCTTGAATATGTTATTTTTATTATGGTTGATTTAATCTAAACGATTTTGAAATATTAACTTTTATAAAAAATTATGTACATATCAACTAAAAAAAGGGTCAGAAAAGCAATTTTATATTTTAAATAATTTTTAATTAAAGAAAAAGAATCTTTTTTTTTTTTTTTTTTTTTTTACAAATTTTAATAATAATAATAACTTTTTTCAACAAATGTATTATGCTTTAAAATAAAAAAAAAATAGTAAAGTTTTTAAATTCAATAATCAAGATTTATTATAATACAAATAATCAAGATAATTTCAAAGATTTATGTTAAAACGTGAAAGCTCAGTTTCTTTTTGCTTAGTTTCTTTATAAATTTGGCAATAGGAAAGGCGAGAAAAAAAAAAAAAAACTATTTTTAAAACTATTTATTCAGGCTGCCTACATTGTTTTCTCAACATATAAACATAAGTAATAGTAATCTATTAGTAGATAATTAAGTTCTGAAAATATGAAAATATTGCATTGTCATAGAGAACACATAACTGTACAGGCTTTCTAGAAGTGGGCAAAAAATGAATTACAAAATTCCATTTTCATGTAATTGAGACAAGTTATGTTAAATAAAACCGTATAAAAATAAAAATGTGTAGTTCTTTTTATTTGTTTATTATTTTTTATTTATGTATGTATTTATTTATTTATTTACTTTTCATTTTTTTGTTTTGTTTTACTTTTCCTTTTCTTTTTATTTATTTATTTATTTATTTTTGGAGGGGAGTAGTTAATACCATAGGTAATTAAAAACATAGTAAGAACTTTTTTTTTTTTTTGGGGGGGGGGGTAGAAGAGTAGTTAATATGATACGATAATTAGAAACATAGTAAAAACTGATGCTAACTTAAAAGATAAAAGTAGCAAAAAATTCCGGCCAGTTAAATTTAATGCATGTGGCATGCATTACAGAAAATTCATTCTTATTTATTTTATCTTTATTTTCATTTATTCATTTTTTTTTTACTTTTTTTTATTAAATTAAATGAAATTTTATTTATTTATTTATTTTTGGGAAGGTAGTTAATATTATACGATAATTAAAAACATAGTAAAAACTGATGCTAACTTGAAAGACAAAAGCAGCAAAAAATTTCATTCACGTAAATTTAATGCAAGTGGCACGCATTACAGCAAAAATCTCTTATTTATTTTATTTTTATTTGTTTTATTTTATTTTATTTTACTTACATTTTTATTTTATTTATTTATTTTGGGTTGGGAGTATTTAATATCATACAGTAATTGAAAACATAGTTAAAAACTTAATCTAACTTGAAAGACAAAAGTAGAAAAAAATATCGGTCACGTAAATTTAATGCAAGTTGTGTGCATTACAGCAAAAACATCAGATCCCTAAATAGAGAGTGAAAGGATATCCCGCCAGCAAATACCCCCTGGCGCCAGACCTTCTCCGCAAAGCACAAGGTCCAAGTTGTCTTTTCTCGACATACCGCACCATCCTCTATCCTCCCCTTCTACGCCATGCAACAGGGGTCATGAATAGCTTGGCTAAAAATCATGAAAAGTTCCACGGTTATGGAATTATAGCCTTTGATCTTTACCGCCTTACAATTTAATAACACTTCAGAAGAGTAGTCAACAAATCTGTTTCTGGCTTTGGAAATAAAATACAAAATTCATTATCAAGTCAGTTTATCTGTCTTGTCCTAAAATAAATGCTAATGGTATTATATAACAATATAGGTGCCAATAGGAGAGAGGAGCGAGGGATTGGCAATTACCATTCCCTAGATATTGGAATTTTATTGACTAAAGATTCTTTTTCGCTGGTGATTTGGAAAAAAAAAAAAAAAAAAAAGTAAGGCCGCCTGAACTCCTCGTGGAGGACAATTTTTACTTCTGTTTTCCTTTTAATTTTCATGTTCCTGTGCTTGAAATTTTTCTGATGAATCTGATAGAAAAAAAAAATGTTTCAATTCTCATTTTGAAAAATGCTGGCAGAAACTTATTTTTCAATATTTAATATTTTTTAATTGTTAAATTTCTTAATTATTTTTTGTGCTGATATATTGAATAGTTTGCTCAAAATCATGAAAGGTTCCACCGTTATCGATCTGTAGTCTTTACCACCTTAGATTTAAGAACGCTTGAGATATAGTCAAGAAATCCGCTTGTGATTTTGGAAATATAATATAAGTTGATTATCAAATTAAAAAATAAATACAAGTGGTACTACATAAAAAAAAGAAAAAAAAAACTTTACCAGTCAAAAACAACGTTGCACACATATTTTTACTAAAGTCTCATTTTGTATTCAATTTTTTAATTAAGAGGGAAAAAATACAAAGAAATCTCTAATAAGATTCTTAATTGGTTATGTTTTATCTATTAAAGCGTATTATTACTTTTCCTGTCTAATTGTTTGATTTTTGATTTATATATATTTTTCTCTACAACGCTAGTCTTCTTGGAAACACAGCAGTCCAAGAGAGATTAAATACAACCAATGAAGACTGGCTGGGTTTACCTGACGCGGGTTTATGAAAATGGATTAAAATGTGTTCATGGTTAGATAAAAATAAAATAGAAAACAAACACTGGTTTCGGCTGATTTCAGGAAAGAGGAGGTTGTAGAACACTCTTTGTTTCTGTATACGTCCTTGACCAAAACTTAAAAAATAATGCATCAATTTTAGATGTCAGTGGCATTTGAAATAATGATATTTTACCAGAACATGACCAATTTAAATTAACAGAATTACAAGAAAATTTAGAAGGGAATTAGTCTAATTCCTTTACTTGACATGTACTTTTCTCTTGCAATTTTTTTTTCTTTTATGTGTTAGATAAATAGTAGAAGAGATAGGTTTTATTATTATTCTTCTCGTATTTTCGTGTTTTTTAACTTTATTTCAAAATTAAATGAATCTATATAATTTATTTTATTGTTTTACTTTTTTGTACAAAGAAAAATAAATGTATATATTTAAAATTATACTATGTGCAAATTACTTAAAAGATTTAAAAATTTTTTAAGTAATCTTTTAAGATCTTTTAAGTAATTTGCACATAGTGTAATTTTATGATTAACTTTTTAAAGATGAATTTAGCATTCCATTTATTTATTTGCTAAATGTATACAATTTAATTCATATTTTATCCTTTTATAGAAAATGAAATAAATGTGTACAATTTATTTTATATTTATGCTTTTAAATTTAAGATTTATGATCAATACAAAAATTTCTATATGTTTATAATTAAACTAAAAAAATAGGAATTGAGGGGAAAATACAATTCAAATACTTGACGAGTTGAAATAGCCCTCTTCCATAAGTATTAGCTTTAAATAGTGCTTAATGACGAGTCATATTCATTATTCAATGCGTTAAATTATTGTTTAATTCTTCAAAAATTGATAATGCTGCTGTTTCAGGATTTTATCCTTTTTTTTTAACCCTTTCGGGATAGATTTTGTTTTTCAATTGTTGGAAAAAGATACTTTTATGTCAATAAAATTAAAAGTAAGCTGTCTAAATCATAGCAGTTAAGATTGACTGAAATGTAACAAATATGTCATTTATTGTTGTGTAGCACTCATATGACAATAGGCAAAGGAAGAATTTTCGAAGACGTTTGCAAAATGTCGTACACTTTCAAAAAAAAAAAAAAAAAAGATGTAAATTTACAAATGTCGTACACTTTCAAAAAAAAAAAAAAAAAAAAAAAAGATGTAAATTTACAAAACTAGCTTCTGTAAAAGCTACAGAAATCGGTACTAAACTGCAAGCTTACTAAAATTTTATCTGCACACTGAAAAGAAAAAAGATGTAAATCTACAAAACTAGTTTTTGTAAAACTACCCAAAACTGTATGCTTACTAAAATTTTATCGGTAACCCGAGATAATTACATTAATTTTTTTGTTGTTGTTGCAGTTACATAAAAAGTTCTAGGCATCCCAGTTTCCTAGAAAATTGTTAGTAAACTCGTAGATTTTTTTTTTTTTTTTTTTTACATTGTATTACAAATACAACAGGATTAAACAGACATAACTACTTTGTAATTTTTATGTTTTATCACTAATTATTCATTCGGGAAAATAGTCCCTCAGTGTAAATTTAAAGAGTGAAACGTATGTTTGAAATTAAAGAAAAAAATTGCCAACAGTGTAAAAATAATTAAGCTATTTTTAATTAGTAATATTATTACTAAATACAGGAAAACATATAAATGAAGTCATAATATTAAATGTGTAGTTATATACTATCATTACCATTCAGAAAATAATCCAGAAAATTACCATCCAGAAATACATCATCCAGAAAATAACAAAACTAATTTTTAAGACATAATAATAATCTTCGTATTCTTTTGACAACTCCATTCTCTGATACATAACTCCAATCTCTGTGATACATTTGCGAATGCACTCCATTCTTATAGCCTGGAAATTTCCAGGTGTTTCACCGAGGTTTTAATGAATTTAAGGGGAGGTTCCACTTCTTTGGGTCAAAACTTTCTATTTTTATTTCTTTTCTTTTTCTTTTTCTTTTTTCTTTCTTTTTTTTTCTTTTTTTTTTTCATTTTTTAAGTACATAAATTGCTCTAAAGTAGTTTCGTGATGTTGCAATTCCTTAGAATATTTTTTTTTTCTCATTGAATGCGATCCCGCTCGTTGAGCGTAAAACTTTTTTTTTTCTTCTCCAATTTGTTTTTCTCCAAACCATGTTTTACAATCTAGACGATCATTTTTCTCGAGAACTAGTCAACCGATTTCCTGCATTTTTTATTTAAAAGAAAGCTAATCATTTTCGGTAGAGCTTATACGCTGTAAAAAATAATCTGTAATTCTACAGATGGAAAGTTAGAGAAATCTGTATGCTTACTAAAATTTTTTCTGTACATTGTACAAGAAAAAAGATGTAAACCTACAAAACTAGTTTTGCAAAGCTACAAAAATCTGTAACTTTACAAAAGAATCTGCTAAAATTACAGCAATCTTTACTAAAATTTTATCTTTAACCCGGGTTGCAGTTACATAAAAAGTTCTAAGGAATCCCACTTTCCTAAAACATTCTTAGTAACCTTACAGATTTTTCGATTTACGGTGCAAAAGTGCATTTGTTACATGAATTTTTGTTGTTGCCGTTACATAAAAAGTTCCAGGAGTACGAGTTTCCTAGAAAAAATTTAGTAACTTCGCAGATATTTTTTTTTTTACAGTGATACCAGCGAAAAGTATAATTTTCCTTGATTAATATTTTTTTGAGCTTGCAAAAGGTAAAAAAAGACGCGAAAAAATTTTTTTTTTTTTCAAATGACCGCCATTTTGACAAAAATGAAGTTTTTAAATTATATGTTGGTATTAGCTCCAATGAATTTAATGCCATTTTATAATTTAGTGAACAAATTTGTTTCCGATGCTTGTGATCGGAGAAAAGGGGTCGCCCGTTTAGAAGATCACAGAGCGCACTTGCCGGAACTCCCCGCCGCAAAAAGCGTATTATTTATATTATTTTTACACACAAAAATCTAAATATATAAGTGAAATGTCAATAAATATGATGCAAAAAGTCGGAAGTTTATATCCTTTTCCTTTATAACTGAAAAAGAAAAAAAATCGTAAAAAACACGGAATTTTAGGTTAAAGAAGTAGAACCTTCCTTAATGTTGTTCTCAAATCCAAAAGGGTAACTTTATGATATAAGTTTTAATTTATTTTTGTTCGGAAATGCATTAAACTGGCAGGTGTTGTTGTTCAGAAACTGCGTCATCAAACTGTGTTTCTGTTTTTTTTTTTTTTTTCTTTTTCCGCCCTACAAATGCAGTAAATCTTTCAGAAAATAATGTCAAAGTGGGGATTTTGAACCGAATTTCCCGCTCGAAAGAAGAAGAATAACCACACAAGAAAGGGTGAAAAGTGTCTTTGTCATGTAATCAAAATCGCTTATAACTCAATAGGTAATTTATTGATTTAAAAAAAAAATGGAAAACAGAGTTCGATTCCAAATCGCTACCGTAGTCAGGCCTTCCAATTTTATATCTGTCCGCCAAAGAATTAATTTGTGAATGTGTCAAAACGTTTTGCGCTTGTTGAGCAGAGCAGTTTAGAACAGCCTTAAAAGAATATCACCATTTACCACACCATAAATGTGATGCATCTTTGATTACAAACGATTGCAACCTAATGACTAATTTCTCGCAATTGTCATGTCCCGTAATTCGCTTCCCACTGATGGCGCGCGCCTATGAGTAATTTACTCCTTATACCCTAACCTCTCTCTCACTGGATCTCCAATTAAAAAAATATAACAGATCTCCTTAGTACGATGGATTGAGAAATAATAGTCACGAATGCAACAATAATGCGAACAGCACTTAAGTGCTAATAAAAGAATCCTTTTAATTTACTGTATTATATTATTATAATGCAATAATTGCTATTAATATACTTTATCGGTTAGAAGAAACGTTTATTTTGATTTCAATAAAAATTAGAAATTCTTCCGCACATCATTTGTGAATTTTTAAGTATTTAAATAAAATATATATTAAATTATTCTTATAACTTGTAAAAAATTCCAGGAAATAATTTATTTTACAATATTAAGGAACATTTAGGGCAGATCACCTGAGAGCATAACAGAAAAATAGATACATTATAAACAAAAGCACCATCAATAGTTATAAACTTAAGTTCTTTCTTTACAGGAGAATAGTGATTGACAGAGATACAAATACACATAAAAATCTATAATAGGTATATAAGTGAAACGTCAATACATAATGCAAAAAGCCGGAAGGTTATATCTTTTCCCCTTACAACTGAAATAAAAAATCGTATAAAACACGTGAATTTTAGGCTAAAGAAGCAGAACCTCCCCTTAAAACCATCTTCCCCGCCATAAACATGATGTATTTTTGATTATAACCCTTTAAGACTTTTGAGGGTTTTTTTTTTTTTTAACAATGATGTAACTGAAATTTGTAACTGATTATTCCCTATCTGTTGATAAAATTCATATAATATAGTTTATGTTAACCAGCACAATCTCTCGATTCCGGCATTTATGGAATAGATAACCCAGGAAGATAGAATTTTAGTTATTCCTAACCCGCTCGATCCTGCGGGTCCGGTTTTAAAGGGATAATCGATTGCAACCTAATGACCAATTTCTCGCAATTGTCATGTCCCAAAATTCGCTTCCCACTGATTGCGCGCCTATGAGTAATTTACTCTCTAACCTCTCTCTCGCTGGCTCTCCAATAAAAAAAAAATATATAACAGATCTCGTTAACACGAGGGATTCAGAAATAATAGTCACGAATGCAACAATATGCGAACAGCACTTAAGTGTTAATAAAAGACTCCTTTCAATTTATTGTATTATATTATTTTAATGCAATAATTTTATTAATATACTTTATCGGTTAGATGAAACGTTTATTTTGATTTCAATAAAAATTAGAATTTCTTCCACATCATTTGTGAATTTTTAAATATTTAAATAAAATATATATTAAATTATTCTTATAACTTGTAAAAAATTCCAGGAAATAATTTATTTTACAATATTAAGGAACAGGGCAGATCACCTGAGCATAAAAAAAAAAAAAAATAGATACATTATAAACAAACCCACAAATAGTCAGAAACACAAGTTCTTTCTTTACTGGAGAACATTGATACATAGAGCTACAAATACACACAAAAATCTAAAATAGGTATATAAGTGAAACGTCAATAAATATAATGCAAAAAGCCGGAAGGTTACATCTTTTTCCTTTACAACTGAAATAAAAAATCGTCAAAAACACGTGAATTTTAGGCTGCAGAAGAAGAACCTCCTCTTAAAAGCATATCATCACCTACTCCATAAATGTGACGCATCTTTGATTATACTCGATTACAAACCTAACGTCCAAATTCTCGCAATTGTCATGTCCCGAAATGCATTTCCCACTGATTTCGCGCATGTGAGTAATTTACTCCTTGTATTACCCTAATCTCTCTCTCTCACTGGCTCTCCAATAAAAAAATATATATATAACAGATCTCGTTAGTACGATGGATTGAGAAATAATAGTCCCGAATGCAACAATTATGCGAACAGCACTTAAGTGCTAATAAAAGAATCCTTTCAATTTATTGTTTATATTATTTTAATGCAATAATTGTTATTAATATATCAGGGTGTCCAGGCTATAAGTATCCAAAAGTTGTGGCTTATTATTGCGGAACTACCCATTCGAATATAATAGACTTCATCTCCGTGGTTTGGAAACCCCTCCGAGATTTTAAAACATTGAACAAAACAAAAAACTGAAACTGTGGATGAGTGGAAAAAGCGTGTCATAGAATAAATTTAAATTTGTCTAATAACTCCTGATATGCTACGAAACATTTGGGGATCACCGTTTAGACGTTTGTCGTGCTACCAAATGTGTATACATATCGAAGTCTATTGATATTAAAACTTTGTTAGATGCTATTTTTATTTAAATACCGTATATACTCGCGTATAAGTCGAGGAATTTCTGACAATTTTTGGCAAACAAATTTGGGGGGTCGACTTATACGCGAGTCAATTAAAAAATAAAAAATAATACTTCGAATACTGCAAAGTTATGACTTTTTATTTGTATGAATAATAAAATATTACAGAAAATATACAAATAATAATAATTTATCATTAAAAAATTTTTCGATGATTTATTACTTATTTATTTACTTACTACTTTTTCGCATAGGCAATTGAAATATTTGGTTTGATTTTGCACAAAATTGAAGTAAAAAGTTAGGGGGTCGACTTAACGCGACTCGACCTATACGCGAGTATATACGGTACATATATTTTTTTAATTCTAATGTGTAGTTTCGTAAAAATAAGCCATAACTTTTGACTTTTAGCCTGGACACCCTGTATTTTATCGGTTAGATGAAACGTTTATTTTGATTTCAATAAAAATTAGAATTTCTTCCACATCATTTGTGAATTTATAAATATTTAAATAAAATATATATTAAATTATTCTTATAACTTTTAAAAAATTCCAGGAAATAAATTATTTTACAATATTAAGGAAAGGGCAGGTCACCTGAGTATAAGGAAAAAAATAGATACATTATAAACAAAAGCACAACCAATAGTTAGAAACACAAGTACTTTCTTTGCAGGAGAACATTGATTGATAGACCTACAAATACACACAAAAATCTAAAATAGGCATATAAGTGAAAATGTCAATAAATATAATGCAAATAGCCGGAAGGTTATATCTTTTCCCTTTTCAACTGAAATAAAAAAATCGTAAAAAACACATGATTTTTAGGCTGCAGAAGTAGCACCTCCTCTAAAGGGGACCGTCGACTTTTATTTTAGCAAAAGTCGACCCCAAAATCAACATTTCTTTTTGTGTGTATTATTATTCTCAAATTTGTACTACGTCATTCGTGGAAAGCCGCATGCAGATGCGATTATTTTACGCAAAGTTGCAAGAGTTTTAATTTTGTTCACAAACAATTTTTTGGCCTTCTAATATACTTTAAATCTATTTTTCTCAATACTGATGTTTCACTTTTTTTTTTTTTTTTTTTTTAAATGCTTCTTGCTACTTTATTTTTGATCAAAATTCACGAAACTGATAAAGGAAAAATCCTGATATTGCTTTAAAAGAAACTGTGTATGCATTTTAAAATTCGACTTCATTAAGACAATTAAATTTGATTTTTAACTTATTATAAGGCAGAACTTTGATGAAAATCGATATGGAATTCAGAAAAATATCTCTAAAAAAATAACTATTTAGGGGATTAAAAAATCGATACACAGATTTGTTTGTAATAGAGTTTTACGTGATTAAAATTCAAAATGAAGGAGATATCTAAAAAATGATGAGGCAATGAGCATTTTAAAATTTCGTGTTAAAATTTTAATTTTTTTTAAATATCTTAAAATTATAATAGGATTGGATGGTGAAATGTATATTTGCACAAAATTTCAAATTCGATTATGAAAATTAAAAGAATTTTTTTAAACGTCCACAATCCCCTTAAAAGCATATCATCACCTACCCCACCATAAATGTGATGCAACTTTGATTATACTCGATTGCAAACCTAATGGCCAACTTCGCGCAATTGTCTTGTCCCGAAATTCGCTTCCCAGTGATTGCGCGCCTTTAAGTAATTTACTCCTTGTACCCTAACCTCTCTCTCATTGGCTCTCCTATAAAAAAATATAACAGATCTCGTTAGTGAGATGAATTGAGAAATAGTAGTCACGAATGCAACAGTTATGCGAAGAACTCTTAACTTCTGATAAAAGAATCTTTTAAATTAATTATATTATATTATTTTAATGCAATAATTGTTATTAATATATTTTATCGGTAAGATGAAGCATTTATTTTGATTTTGATAAAAATTTGAATTTCTGTCACATTATTTGTACATTTTTAAATAAAATATATATTAAATTATTCTTATAACTTGTAAAAATTAAAGGAAATAATTTATTTTACAATATTAAGGAACACTTAGGGCAGACGACCTGAGCATAAGTAAAATTTAGATACATTATAAACAAAAGGACAATCAACAATCAATAGTTAGAAACACAACATTTTAATCTTCTAGAACATTCTTCTTATTAGAAGCTTTTTTATTTAATGAAGAAAGAGCTACTGCAAGATATCAATTCGGGATAAAAACGGAGATTATTTATGAATATTATAAATAAGAAATAATTTTACAAGGGTATGTAAATATTAAAAAGGTTTTACTGATGATGAACAGAAATTATAATTCAAAAATCCTCGTCGCTTTGTACTGGTGGTTTAATAATTAATGATTTAGACTTCATTTGTAACTTTTACAAATTTTTAACGTGGCTTCCTTTATACGTATATATGCTTATTTAGGATTTAACTAAGCAGCTTTATAATATTTTAGAAGTTGCATCTATTCATTTATCAATGCTAAATGAAAAGTTGTATGGGAAACACTCACAACAAAATGAATTTGACGTACCTGTTGAAAAGCGCCATCTAGCGGAAGAAAGCACAATTTATGTAACAATTACTTTTCCCATAAATTTTAATAACTATTTCACTAGCACATGTTCATTATTCAACTTGTGTAAACCATATCCAAAATTCAACGGAATACAGAAACCGGACATACACTGAACCAGGCTCACTGCAGAGCATCGACTAAATCGAAAATTTTCCTAGGTTCTCCTTTTATATCTCTAAAAGCGAAACGGGGAGATCATTCAACGGAAGAGATGCTTTGGGCATGCCGTGAGGGATACGGCAGCCTACCGCATGACCGCACCGCTGGGCCGGGAAAGAATTTTCGACAGTTTTCGTGGATTTAATGGCCAGAAATTTATCAAGGGGGCCTGGTCCTTCTTGCCTAAGCACGCGTGAATACTCGTGTGGGTACTAAAGTGTAGATGGGCCCCTTTTGGGTTGCGTAAGTTGCCACACGCAAAGAAAAAATACCGTTAAGTGATTGTTAATAGTGAAGAATCGATATACAATATTAAGAAATTGCTTTGACGATTTCTTCCTAAAATCATTTATTGTAAATTTCTTTTACAGTGGGTCAAATGATTCTTATTTATTTATTTATTTTGTAAGAGACAAATTTTTTATTATTATTATTTATAAAAACAGAAATGCCAAAATTAACTTTTTAGATTTTTAGTAACTGATTAATATTTTAAATTTCAGCCTTTTTGTTATTTTACAATTCTTTTCTTTGTTTTTTTCCTTTTCTTTTCTTCTTTCTTCAATAAGTTGACAAAAAAAAATAGCAGAGAGTAAGATGGAAGAGGACTAATGAGACGTACCTGAAGACATGTGATAACAATCTGTACAATATTTTGGATTAAATATAACATAATGGTCCCTTGTTATATCGCGCTTGTCGAGGTGCACGAAAAAAAACGCGACATAACCGAGGACATTGAGAAAAGTCAGTAAGGATGATAAATTACAAGTTAATGTTTTATGTTTGTCTCCAAATGTTAGCTAATACGCAAATTGCATAACTAACAAAATTAATTATAGATTAATGACAGTTATTTATTTTTATCTGCATGTAGATACTAAAAACTGAAAAAAAGTAACTAGAGGTACTTTTCTTTTCTTTATAGGTCACACAGAAAAGTACGATACATCTAAATGGGCAGTATAACGAGAAGCTGTTTTAATAACCGTTCAGTGATTGTAATTAAGGGGAATCTTCACTCACTTGAAATCACCCGCTCTGTAATGTAAAACCCATGGGCAGCTTGTTTTCCAATTTCGCGTTTAAATTTGAATGTTTTTAAACTTCTTCTTTATTTTTTTTATTTTTATTTTTATTTTTATATAGGATAGCTGAGGTCGCTCTCTAATATGACTATTTTTTACTTTTTTGATTTCGGTGTCACATTTTTTTTTTTTTTTATAAAGGTACTTTCACTTTCAGAACCGGTTTCGAAAGTGAAAGTACCCTTATTAAAAAAATCTACATTCAAAATCAAAAAAGTACAAAACGGCCATATTAGAGATCGACTTTAGCTATCCTATGCAAAAAAAATCGTTTAAAAATATTCAAATTTAAACGAGAAATTCGAAAACAAGCTGCCCATAGGTTTAACATTTTGAGCGAGTGTTTTCAAGCGAGTGATTCGACCGCATATCTACCTCTGGACTGAAGGTATTCGGTACTCTTCATGTTTTTTTTTTTTTTCAAATGTTTGGAATATATGTATTTTAATAATTTTTTTTATTATAAACTTCAAACTGTTCTTATTCATAATCAAGGAACTAACCCCTTCGAGACCATGAGTGCATATATGCATTTTCAAAAGATGCTTACAGCACTTGTTTTTGATACCACTAAAAAAGAAAAGTAAAATTTTCCTTATTTAATTAAGAGATTTTCTTGACTGATAAACTAAATTTAATTATTTGACAAAAGTGGTGTCAACCGAATAAAATTCAAGTAAAAGATGCTGGTCCCGAACCGTTTAAATGTACTAAAAATTAATATTTAATGAGAAATTATTGAAAAAAGCATGTTTTATATATTTTTAAAAAGTTCCGCATAAGAAAACTTCATTCTTTAACATAAAATTTTACATAGATTTGAATAAACACGCACCCAAATGTTGTACAAATATCTGAAAATAGGTTTTATTTGTATATAAACATTATTTATTAAAATTTGAAAATTTGCTTTTGTTACATTTCAAAGCACAAAGAGCAACACCACAAGCTTCACAATAAGTTCGAATTAAGCTCTGATTCTATATATTTTCATATACTGATGCTTCTGTTTAGTGCTGCCACGTATTTTTTTTCTTTTTTTTCAAAATAAAAATTTCGTAGGTAATATATATGAAAAGACAACGAACTTTTACAGTAGGTATTTTTATAGCTCAGAGAGTTAAAAGTTGACCCCGAGAAACTCTCGGTCTTAGTTCGCTTCACCGAAAATGGACACCAGAGGGATACTCGGGCTTAGACCTCAAAGTGGTAATGAAAAATTCATGTACCGTATTAGAACGTCTCTATATCGTAATAGATTTATTTATTTTTATTGCACTGTTTTATTTTAATAAGAAGATAAATGTAGGCAAGAGAAACAGAGAATTTGGTGATGAGACATATTACCTGAAAATTACGTAATAACAAACTACATAATATTTGGAGTAACTGTATTAAAATATGCGTTGTAGATATATATTTCACCAGCTTTAAAAGTGGTTATTATTAATGAAAAATTCATGTACGGGATTAAACTGCCTCTAATTTTTCTTGATTTTTCTTTTTTCTTTTTGGTTTTCGATGGTTAATCATTTTCAAAAATATTCTTTTATAAGAATATAAATTATTTACAAGATTTTCCTTTTATGATGATGATTTAGGCTCATGATTATTTATAAAAAGTAAGTTAATATTATTTGATTTATTTCCTTGTTTTTATTTTAAATTTTACATAACACAGCTTTTATTACAAGCATTTAAACTTTTCAATTGTTATTCCGAATTTCCATACCCTTTTTTCGAATTTCAAACTTTTATATTTATGTTTTTCTTCTTTGACTTTATGTATCAGCAAGCATATTAATTGAATTGTTTTACAATTTGTGCTTATATTTTTAAAAGTGATAAACAACATTAAAAAAAAAACCAATAAAAGAGATGAAAGTAATTCTTTCTTAAAAGAAAAAAAAAAACATTAACCGTATCATAATTTAGGGTAAATATCATAATCTACAGATAATACACATAATAAATATTAAGTACATATTGTATACAATTTATTTCTGAACGCATGAAAAATATGAACTAAAGTTTTTTAGTTTAATTTTAGTGTCCGAATGTCATGTTTATGTAAATTTCTTGGACTTACTTTTAAGCATATAAATCTAAGCTACGTAATTCTTTTATAGAATTAATTTTTTTTTAAACATGTGACAAATTTTTTCAAACATGCTTAATAATTCATAAAATAATAGTTATTACGCAAAAAGTCAGTATGTTGCTTAACCCTTTCAGAGGATGGGTTGGTAAGTTTAGGAAACCACTTAATTTTAATTTTCAAATTCCACAATGGAACTAAAATTTCAGTGAAACAAACTTGAGTTTGCTATGTACACTGTTAAAAATAAAGGTTTAACTTTTCTCCAAAAAACTGGATTAAGGAGGAGGTTTCACCATGTTTTTCGTTCAAGTAAAAATGTCTGGAAAAGATAATTACATGTCGGATGCACTATATCCGAAATTATGGTTCAACATTTGTTATCGTTGAGTGGCAACAATCGATAAACTTTAATGGCGTCTTCCGCTCTGCCGATGCCGAATCAATACTTGGATATCTCAAGCAGAAACGTGGATACTGGTATCCAGGTTTAGTTTTTCGCCATGTCAATCCATGAAATACTCGAAGTAAGTGCACTAGTGATTGTTTATTTTACTGTTATACACATAATAATGTTTTACTGTAACTCTCGTAAACAAAATTTCGTATCAACGTATTTCTTTTACCGGCAAATGCTGAATATTTTGCTTAAGCCTAAAGTATTTCCGATCTGCATTATATCCGAATCGAAATTCGTTTGAATTATTGTTTTAATGTGTGGTATAAATTCTATTTTGTGAGTGAAATAGTGCATTCCTTGAATGAATAGAGTGTCTTAACTCAATTTTATAAACATTTGATCATGAATAATAACATTCTCTCATAAAAATTCAAATTCATAAAACGAAGAGTATCGCCTTTTCTAAACATGCAACTTTTTACTTTTAAAAACTTATATATCTCTATCAGTATCTTAAACATTAGTTACCATGTTTAAAGTAATTTATACAAACAAAATAATAAAAAAAGAGATTTATATGAGTTTTAAGCATTGTTTTTAAAAAGTTACATGTATCCAGATTTTTTTTTTCTATTATTGTCTTTATATTTGATGTAACATCATTTACATTCATGATAATTTTGTTTTGTGAGGGAATTACTGCATTCCTTGAATGAATAGAGTGCCTTATTCAATTTTATAAACATTTGACCATAAATAATCACATTCTCTCATAAAAATTCAAATTCATAAAACGAAGAGTATCGCCTTTTCTAAAAATGCAACTTATTACTTTTAAAAACTTATAATATATATCTCTATCAGTATCTTAAACATTAGTTACCATGTTTAAAGTAATTTATACAAACAAAATAATAAAAAAAAAGAGATTTATATGAATTTTAAGCATTGTTTTTAAAAAGTTGCATGTATCCAGATTTTTTTTTCTTTCTATTATTGTCTTTATATTTGATGTAACATCATTTACATTCATGATAATTTTGTTTTCTGAGGGAATTACTGCATTCCTTGAATGAATAGAGTGCCATAATTCAATTTTATAAACATTTGACGATGAATAACAACATTCGCTCATAAAAATTCAAATTCATAAAACGAAGAGTATCGCCTTTTCTAAAAATGCAACTTATTACTTTTAAAAACTTATAATTATCTCTATCAGTATCTTAAACATTAGTTACCATGTTTAAAGTAATTTATACAAACAAAATAATAAAAAAAAGAGATTTATATGAATTTTAAGCATTGTTTTGAAAAAGTTACATGTATCCAGATTTTTTTTTCTATTATTGTCTTTATATTTGATGTAACATCATTTACATTCATGATAATTTTGTTTTGTGAGGGAATTACTGCATTCCTTGAATGAATAGAGTGCCTTATTCAATTTTATAAACATTTGACCATAAATAATCACATTCTCTCATAAAAATTCAAATTCATAAAACGAAGAGTATCGCCTTTTCT
This sequence comes from Maratus speciosus, assembly GCA_963932465.1. Taxonomy (NCBI): domain Eukaryota; kingdom Metazoa; phylum Arthropoda; class Arachnida; order Araneae; family Salticidae; genus Maratus; species Maratus speciosus. Next base: position 234,062,039 of record OZ010791.1, on the reverse strand, counting down.
AAAAATGCAACTTATTACTTTTAAAAACTTATAATATATATCTCTATCAGTATCTTAAACATTAGTTACCATGTTTAAAGTAATTTATACAAACAAAATAATAAAAAAAAGAGATTTATATGAATTTTAAGCATTGTTTTTAAAAAGTTGCATGTATCCAGATTTTTTTTTCTTTCTATTATTGTCTTTATATTTGATGTAACATCATTTACATTCATGATAATTTTGTTTTCTGAGGGAATTACTGCATTCCTTGAATGAATAGAGTGCCATAATTCAATTTTATAAACATTTGACGATGAATAACAACATTCGCTCATAAAAATTCAAATTCATAAAACGAAGAGTATCGCCTTTTCTAAAAATGCAACTTATTATTTTTAAAAACTTATAATATATATCTCTATCAGTATCTTAAACATTAGTTACCATGTTTAAAGTAATTTATACAAACAAAATAATAAAAAAAAGAGATTTATATGAATTTTAAGCATTGTTTTGAAAAAGTTACATGTATCCAGATTTTTTTTTTTTCTATTATTGTCATTATATTTGATGTAACATCATTTACATTCATGATAATTTTGTTTTGTGAGGGAATTACTGCATTCCTTGAATGAATAGAGTGCCTTATTCAATTTTATAAACATTTGACCATAAATAATCACATTCTCTCACAAAAATTCAAATTCATAAAACGAAGAGTATCGCCTTTTCTAAAAATGCAACTTATTACTTTTAAAAACTTATAATATATATCTCTATCAGTATCTTAAACATTAGTTACCATGTTTAAAGTAATTTATACAAACAAAATAATAAAAAAAAGAGATTTATATGAATTTTAAGCATTGTTTTTAAAAAGTTGCATGTATCCAGATTTTTTTTTCTTCTATTATTGTCATTATATTTGATGTAACATCATTTACATTCATGATAATTTTGTTTTGTGAGGGAATTACTGCATTCCTTGAATGAATAGAGTGCCTTATTCAATTTTATAAACATTTGACCATAAATAATCACATTCGCTCATAAAAATTCAAATTCATAAAACGAAGAGTATCGCCTTTTCTAAAAATGCAACTTATTACTTTTAAAAACTTATAATATATATCTCTATCAGTATCTTAAACATTAGTTACCATGTTTAAAGTAATTTATACAAACAAAATAATAAAAAAAAGAGATTTATATGAATTTTAAGCATTGTTTTGAAAAAGTTACATGTATCCAGATTTTTTTTTTTCTATTATTGTCATTATATTTGATGTAACATCATTTACATTCATGATAATTTTGTTTTGTGAGGGAATTACTGCATTCCTTGAATGAATAGAGTGCCTTATTCAATTTTATAAACATTTGACCATAAATAATCACATTCTCTCACAAAAATTCAAATTCATAAAACGAAGAGTATCGCCTTTTCTAAAAATGCAACTTATTACTTTTAAAAACTTATAATATATATCTCTATCAGTATCTTAAACATTAGTTACCATGTTTAAAGTAATTTATACAAACAAAATAATAAAAAAAAGAGATTTATATGAATTTTAAGCATTGTTTTTAAAAAGTTGCATGTATCCAGATTTTTTTTTCTTCTATTATTGTCATTATATTTGATGTAACATCATTTACATTCATGATAATTTTGTTTTGTGAGGGAATTACTGCATTCCTTGAATGAATAGAGTGCCTTATTCAATTTTATAAACATTTGACCATAAATAATCACATTCGCTCATAAAAATTCAAATTCATAAAACGAAGAGTATCGCCTTTTCTAAAAATGCAACTTATTACTTTTAAAAACTTCTAATATATATCTCTATCAGAATCTTAAACATTAGTTACCATGTTTAAAGTAATTTATACAAACAAAATAATAAAAAAAAGAGATTTATATGAATTTTAAGCATTGTTTTGAAAAAGTTACATGTATCCAGATTTTTTTTTTTTTCTATTATTGTCATTATATTTGATGTAACATCATTTACATTCATGATAATTTTGTTTTGTGAGAGAATTACTGCATTCCTTGAATGAATAGAGTGCCTTATTCAATTTTATAAACATTTGACCATAAATAATCACATTCTCTCATAAAAATTCAAATTCATAAAACGAAGAGTATCGCCTTTTCTAAAAATGCAACTTATTACTTTTAAAAACTTATAATATATATCTCTATCAGTATCTTAAACATTAGTTACCATGTTTAAAGTAATTTATACAAACAAAATAATAAAAAAAAGAGATTTATATGAATTTTAAGCATTGTTTTGAAAAAGTTACATGTATCCAGATTTTTTTTTCTATTATTGTCTTTATATTTGATGTAACATCATTTACATTCATGATAATTTTGTTTTGTGAGGGAATTACAGCATTCCTTGAATGAATAGAGTGCCTTATTCAATTTTATAAACATTTGACCATAAATAATCACATTCTCTCATAAAAATTCAAATTCATAAAACGAAGAGTATCGCCTTTTCTAAAAATGCAACTTATTACTTTTAAAAACTTATAATATATATCTCTATCAGTATCTTAAACATTAGTTACCATGTTTAAAGTAATTTATACAAACAAAATAATAAAAAAAAGAGATTTATATGAATTTTAAGCATTGTTTTTAAAAAGTTGCATGGATCCAGATTTTTTTTTCTTTCTATTATTGTCTTTATATTTGATGTAACATCATTTACATTCATGATAATTTTGTTTTCTGAGGGAATTACTGCATTCCTTGAATGAATAGAGTGCCATAATTCAATTTTATAAACATTTGACGATGAATAACAACATTCGCTCATAAAAATTCAAATTCATAAAACGAAGAGTATCGCCTTTTCTAAAAATGCAACTTATTACTTTTAAAAACTTATAATATATATCTCTATCAGTATCTTAAACATTAGTTACCATGTTTAAAGTAATTTATACAAACAAAATAATAAAAAAAAGAGATTTATATGAATTTTAAGCATTGTTTTGAAAAAGTTACATGTATCCAGATTTTTTTTTTTCTATTATTGTCATTATATTTGATGTAACATCATTTACATTCATGATAATTTTGTTTTGTGAGGGAATTACTGCATTCCTTGAATGAATAGAGTGCCTTATTCAATTTTATAAACATTTGACCATAAATAATCACATTCTCTCATAAAAATTCAAATTCATAAAACGAAGAGTATCGCCTTTTCTAAAAATGCAACTTATTACTTTTAAAAACTTATAATATATATCTCTATCAGTATCTTAAACATTAGTTACCATGTTTAAAGTAATTTATACAAACAAAATAATAAAAAAAAGAGATTTATATGAATTTTAAGCATTGTTTTTAAAAAGTTGCATGTATCCAGATTTTTTTTTCTTTCTATTATTGTCTTTATATTTGATGTAACATCATTTACATTCATGATAATTTTGTTTTCTGAGGGAATTACTGCATTCCTTGAATGAATAGAGTGCCATAATTCAATTTTATAAACATTTGACGATAATTAACAACATTCGCTCATAAAAATTCAAATTCATAAAACGAAGAGTACCGCCTTTTCTAAAAATGCAACTTATTACTTTTAAAAACTTATAATATATATCTCTATCAGTATCTTAAACATTAGTTACCATGTTTAAAGTAATTTATACAAACAAAATAATAAAAAAAAGAGATTTATATGAATTTTAAGCATTGTTTTGAAAAAGTTACATGTATCCAGATTTTTTTTTTTTCTATTTTTGTCATTATATTTGATGTAACATCATTTACATTCATGATAATTTTGTTTTGTGAGGGAATTACTGCATTCCTTGAATGAATAGAGTGCCTTATTCAATTTTATAAACATTTGACCATAAATAATCACATTCGCTCATAAAAATTCAAATTCATAAAACGAAGAGTATCGCCTTTTCTAAAAATGCAACTTATTACTTTTAAAAACTTATAATATATATCTCTATCAGAATCTTAAACATTAGTTACCATGTTTAAAGTAATTTATACAAACAAAATAATAAAAAAAAGAGATTTATATGAATTTTAAGCATTGTTTTGAAAAAGTTACATGTATACAGATTTTTTTTTTTTCTATTATTGTCATTATATTTGATGTAACATCATTTACATTCATGATAATTTTGTTTTGTGAGGGAATTACTGCATTCCTTGAATGAATAGAGTGCCTTATTCAATTTTATAAACATTTGACCATAAATAATCACATTCTCTCATAAAAATTCAAATTCATAAAACGAAGAGTATCGCCTTTTCTAAAAATGCAACTTATTACTTTTAAAAACTTATAATATATATCTCTATCAGTATCTTAAACATTAGTTACCATGTTTAAAGTAATTTATACAAACAAAATAATAAAAAAAAGAGATTTATATGAATTTTAAGCATTGTTTTGAAAAAGTTACATGTATCCAGATTTTTTTTTCTATTATTGTCTTTATATTTGATGTAACATCATTTACATTCATGATAATTTTGTTTTGTGAGGGAATTACAGCATTCCTTGAATGAATAGAGTGCCTTATTCAATTTTATAAACATTTGACCATAAATAATCACATTCTCTCATAAAAATTCAAATTCATAAAACGAAGAGTATCGCCTTTTCTAAAAATGCAACTTATTACTTTTAAAAACTTATAATATATATCTCTATCAGTATCTTAAACATTAGTTACCATGTTTAAAGTAATTTATACAAACAAAATAATAAAAAAAAGAGATTTATATGAATTTTAAGCATTGTTTTTAAAAAGTTGCATGGATCCAGATTTTTTTTTCTTTCTATTATTGTCTTTATATTTGATGTAACATCATTTACATTCATGATAATTTTGTTTTCTGAGGGAATTACTGCATTCCTTGAATGAATAGAGTGCCATAATTCAATTTTATAAACATTTGACGATGAATAACAACATTCGCTCATAAAAATTCAAATTCATAAAACGAAGAGTATCGCCTTTTCTAAAAATGCAACTTATTACTTTTAAAAACTTATAATATATATCTCTATCAGTATCTTAAACATTAGTTACCATGTTTAAAGTAATTTATACAAACAAAATAATAAAAAAAAGAGATTTATATGAATTTTAAGCATTGTTTTGAAAAGGTTACATGTATCCAGATTTTTTTTTTCTATTATTGTCATTATATTTGATGTAACATCATTTACATTCATGATAATTTTGTTTTGTGAGGGAATTACTGCATTCCTTGAATGAATAGAGTGCCTTATTCAATTTTATAAACATTTGACCATAAATAATCACATTCTCTCATAAAAATTCAAATTCATAAAACGAAGAGTATCGCCTTTTCTAAAAATGCAACTTATTACTTTTAAAAACTTATAATATATATCTCTATCAGTATCTTAAACATTAGTTACCATGTTTAAAGTAATTTATACAAACAAAATAATAAAAAAAAGAGATTTATATGAATTTTAAGCATTGTTTTTAAAAAGTTGCATGTATCCAGATTTTTTTTTCTTTCTATTATTGTCTTTATATTTGATGTAACATCATTTACATTCATGATAATTTTGTTTTCTGAGGGAATTACTGCATTCCTTGAATGAATAGAGTGCCATAATTCAATTTTATAAACATTTGACGATAATTAACAACATTCGCTCATAAAAATTCAAATTCATAAAACGAAGAGTATCGCCTTTTCTAAAAATGCAACTTATTACTTTTAAAAACTTATAATATATATCTCTATCAGTATCTTAAACATTAGTTACCATGTTTAAAGTAATTTATACAAACAAAATAATAAAAAAAAGAGATTTATATGAATTTTAAGCATTGTTTTGAAAAAGTTACATGTATCCAGATTTTTTTTTTTTTCTATTTTTGTCATTATATTTGATGTAACATCATTTACATTCATGATAATTTTGTTTTGTGAGGGAATTACTGCATTCCTTGAATGAATAGAGTGCCTTATTCAATTTTATAAACATTTGACCATAAATAATCACATTCTCTCATAAAAATTCAAATTCATAAAACGAAGAGTATCGCCTTTTCTAAAAATGCAACTTATTACTTTTAAAAACTTATAATATATATCTCTATCAGTATCTTAAACATTAGTTACCATGTTTAAAGTAATTTATACAAACAAAATAATAAAAAAAAGAGATTTATATGAATTTTAAGCATTGTTTTTAAAAAGTTGCATGTATCCAGATTTTTTTTTCTTTCTATTATTGTCTTTATATTTGATGTAACATCATTTACATTCATGATAATTTTGTTTTCTGAGGGAATTACTGCATTCCTTGAATGAATAGAGTGCCATAATTCAATTTTATAAACATTTGACGATGAATAACAACATTCGCTCATAAAAATTCAAATTCATAAAACGAAGAGTATCGCCTTTTCTAAAAATGCAACTTATTACTTTTAAAAACTTATAATATATATCTCTATCAGTATCTTAAACATTAGTTACCATGTTTAAAGTAATTTATACAAACAAAATAATAAAAAAAAGAGATTTATATGAATTTTAAGCATTGTTTTGAAAAAGTTACATGTATCCAGATTTTTTTTTTTTTTTTCTATTATTGTCTTTATATTTGATGTAACATCATTTACATTCATGATAATTTTGTTTTCTGAGGGAATTACTGCATTCCTTGAATGAATAGAGTGCCATAATTCAATTTTATAAACATTTGACGATAATTAACAACATTCGCTCATAAAAATTCAAATTCATAAAACGAAGAGTATCGCCTTTTCTAAAAATGCAACTTATTACTTTTAAAAACTTATAATATATATCTCTATCAGTATCTTAAACATTAGTTACCATGTTTAAAGTAATTTATACAAACAAAATAATAAAAAAAAGAGATTTATATGAATTTTAATCATTGTTTTGAAAAAGTTACATGTATCCAGATTTTTTTTTTCTTTCTATTATTGTCATTATATTTGATGTAACATCATTTACATTCATGATAATTTTGTTTTGTGAGGGAATTACTGCATTCCTTGAATGAATAGAGTGCCTTATTCAATTTTATAAACATTTGACCATAAATAATCACATTCTCTCATAAAAATTCAAATTCATAAAACGAAGAGTATCGCCTTTTCTAAAAATGCAACTTATTACTTTTAAAAACTTATAATATATATCTCTATCAGTATCTTAAACATTAGTTACCATGTTTAAAATAATTTATACAAACAAAATAATAAAAAAAAGAGATTTATATGAATTTTAAGCATATTTTTTAAAAGTTACATGTATCCAGATTTTTTTTTTCTATTATTGTCTTTATATTTGATCAGGATGTCAATGATTTAAATCAGCGATTTGAATCATGATTTTAATAAAGTGATTTTTTTTTTTAAATCATTGATTAAAATCAAAAATTTTCTAAATGTTTAAAATGACATAAAAGTATTCAAATCTGAGATGAACATAATTTGGATAGTTTCTACAGGTATTGTGACTTGGGTTGTTCTCTACAATACTTGCAAATTTGGCCATCAGTCTGACTTGAATGATGCATATGTAAATTTTCATAAAAATTAGATAAATGGTAAGAAATCAGACAATTATTGAAGATTTTAATAGCAACAGAAATTGTTTTAAAATTTTGACTCAACAAAAAAAAATAAAATAAAAATTTGTGGAAAAAATAAAATAAAAAATGTGAGGGAATGATGAAATAAGACATTTTTACTAGTTGTAGGGGGGAAATGCAAAATTATGAAGAAATCCAAACTGTTTCCTTTAAGAGAAACACTTAATATATAATGTATGATAAAATTAAAATTTTTGATGTTTACAAAAAAAATGAATATTCTGTGTGAGGGAATGACTGCTAATAAAAATGCTTCCGGATATACTGACTAAAAAAAAATTCTGTAAAATTAACAAAATCTTACACCACCAATTTATGTTGCTGGACTGACAAGTGCTCAAAATAGCTTCTTCTCTGTGAAGGATGCTAGACTGCTACTGCTCATTAGTGGTAGATATTTGAGATAATAGCAATGTGTGAGGGAATGATGGTCTAACATGGGGAAACATATAATTTAAACATATAATCTAATATAACTTACAATGTCAGAATTTCCTTTTAATAATCAAATTATTCATTCTTTTATATACAATAAACATAGCAATAGAGTGTCAGTGATTTTAATCAACTGATTTAAATCAGATGATAAAATCACATATTTTCTGATTTTTTGAAATAGAGTAAAAAAGCATTATAATCAGTAGTGAAAATTATCACTAAATCACTTGTAAAAACTGTAATATTTGTTATTGTTAATTATAACAATGTTAAAGTGTGTAAAAAGAAGTATTATACATTTAAAAAAACATCTAACTAAATGTTAAATAACTTCAAAATATTATAATATTTAGTAGCTATTCAGATATTTTAATGTTGTGGGGAAACAATCTGATTTAAATTTCAAAATACAATTTTTGTAATCTATTTATAAATTATGTGTGAGTTTGCTGTATACATTGCTATAATTTTTGATCAATTTGACATAAATATGCTTTAGAACCTGTGTAAAATTATTGGCCGCTTTATGAATTTATCAAACGATTATTTATCACCTTTTTTTCAACCACTTTTTCAAAAATGTAGATTGTGTTCTTAATTAAACAGTTAATTGTTTAATAATCACTAAATTTAATCTGTATCATAAATTTGCAATTTATCAATAACTTTAAAATATAAGGAGTATTTAATATTGGTTTATATAATTATTACAAAATATTAGTGCACCTAATGTTATATGCTACTAAAGAAATTTTTAATTTGCAGTTTTTTTAAAAATTTCTATAATTACATAATTAAAATTTTATTAATTAAAGCAAAAAAAAAAAAAACAGATTATGTTATTGGAGGGTTATTCATTTTTGAAATGCTTAATTCTTGGTAGATGTTTAATATTCTAACACAGGGAAAAAAATAAAAAAAATCCGATTTAAATAAAAAAAATCAGATTTTTTTTTTTTTTAAATCATGATTTTTTTACACCCTGTATTTGATATAACATCATTTACATTCATTATTATTTTGTTTTGTGAGGGAATTACTGCATTCCTTGAATGAATAGAGTGTCTTAATTCAATTTTATAAACATTTGACCATGATTAATAACATTCGCTCATAAAAATTCAAAATCATAAAACGAAGAGTATCGTCCTTTCTAAAAATGCCACTTATTATTTTGGTTTTCTACTTCTGCTCATCTTAGATTTTAATAATTTTATATGTCATTTTAAAATTTAGAAAATTTGTGTTTTTAATCAATGATTTAAAAAAAAAATCAGTTGATTAAAATCATGATTTAATCGTTGACACCCTATTGCAGCCAAATGGCAAACGTCAGTTTTTGTTAATCACAATTGAAGAATTTTTTTCCTCAACCAGCTGACACTTTTTGCAATATTTTTCCACATTTGATTCAAGAATTTCACAATATTCTCCTTCTACCTAACAATTGGAGAATTCTGCAGTCTTTTCTTACAAACTTACTTTGCAGTTATCCAAAATTTTCAACATAATAAAATGTAAAATTATGACTAAAAATTAAATAAACAGTACATAAAGAAAAACTATAAAATTATTTAGATATTTCCAATATTTCAATTGACTAAGGTTTACGTTTAATGCAGTTTTATTTATTTATTTTTTTAAATAAATAAAATTGTGTGATTTTTGCTTGGTTGTGGTTTTCTCTGAGACGGGAAAACTTAAGTTTACCTGTGAGTGTGACCCTGTGAGAGAAGGGGGAACAAGTTATTGATCCTGCTAACTACTAAAATTTTCAAATTAGTGGTCCAATGTCCAATATCATTTTTGGTTTTCTCTGACCAGTGGACCATCAATGATTTCGAACACTGATTGATTTTTCAAATGCTGAAGATTTCCTTGTAAAAGAGATTTGAATTATATGCTGTTTAATTTTTTGATTATTTCCCCTGTGTGAAATTTGACTTTTATTGTTATGTCTGCACAAGAAACAATTTTATGTCTTAAAATATTTACTCTTTCATTTAAAACAGGTGGAGAAATTAACCTGATGCTTGGATCTCTTCCATTTTACCTGACTGAAATCCTGATTCAGAATATACTAAGCTTCAAGAATTTAAATATTTGATGACCTGAATGGTCAGACAGAGTGCAGCACCCTCCTAAAACTGTCTGAGAGAAACTCTATGTAAAATGATATTATATTACAATAAATATTAGTCTGACATACTATACATATAATCTAATGATTATATAATTTGTATTTTTAATAAATGGAGCGGCATACCGCAAACCAACTTAAATGTGTTGCTATTTAATTGTGCCTGTAATCATTTCTTTTTTCAGCTATTGCAAGGCTGCTGTTGGTGAATATTTTTCTTCTCTACGAGTATTGTTAAAAAATAAATAAATTGTCATCATAGATTATCATTTAGGAATACTGAAAAAATATATATGTAACAATAATTAGTCGCTTGTTGGCGACACTGCTGTTATTAAATTAACCCTTCAAAGTAAGTATTTAATATACTATGGATGTACATTGTGTATTTAAAAAAAGCTTTAAAATTTAAAGTAATACTTTTGTATTAGCTGATATTAGAGGTTAAATGGATTCTGCTACTTATAGCTGCCTTTTTCATGCTGATTATTTCAGTGTTTACGCATATACTTTTATTATGTATCCATTATGTTTTGTCTTTATTTATTGAAAAGTGTCATATTCATTATTGAATGTTAAAGAGAAACAAATTCTGAGGGTTTTTTTTGTTGTTGTTTTTATATCCAAATGAGCTAATTTTGCATAATCGAGCTGTGTGCAGTATAAATTTTTAAAAGAATCATGCTTGAAAATTATTTTTAAAACTATGAAAAATCAGTAAATTGAAATACAGATTTAATTTAATTGCATTTCACATTGCAACCCCCCCCCCCTTTTAACGACGTAAAAATGAAAATTATGTGACAATAATTCAATTTGAGGAAAAGGGGAAGTGGATTGCTTAGATTGTTACTGTCGATATATGTCAGCAACAGTAGAAAAATTAATTTTTTTTTAGTCAATTTTACTGTTCAAAAATAGTACTATTAAAAATTATGTAACTTAAAATAGTGAAAATATGTGAAATTTTCATATGTGTAACAATTGTACCTTTATATTAAGTATATGCAGAAATGTCTATAAATATTTTTTGCTAATTAAAATACTTTAATTTTTTGTTTTGTGAAAAGAAGGTAAAAATTTGAAAACTGTATAATATAAAAATTTCAGCATCTGGGCGATTCCATGTGGAGAGTCACACACATAACGCAGGCTTTAATTTGCATTTATTCAATTATTTATTATATTTTAATGTTAATTCTGATTTTAGGTGGTATGGTAAATAAGTTATTAACATATTTTTTAGTTTAAATGTGTGTGAGTAAAACTCACAGAAATATATAATTTAATTACTCAAACTGTGCTTTTTTTTCTGAAGTAGAAAAAAAGCACATTTTGAGTAATGAAATTAAATGATATACTTCTGTAAGTTTTATTGCCACACATTTAAATTTAAAAATATATCAATAACTTATTTACCATACCACTTAAAATCAGAATTAACATTAAAATTTAATAAATAATTGAATAAATGCAAATTAAAGCCTGCGTTATGTGTGTGAAACTCTCCATGGAATCGCCCATCTATAGATTCACAACAATTAAAAAAAAAAAAAAAAACAATTACAGATCATGAAAGCAGCAGCTAACTGCATTGTGGAAAAAACTTTTTCAAACCTGTGCAAAAATTAATATTGGTTGAAGAAATTCATTCAGCCATTGTTTAAATTAAAATATAATAAAAACTGGGTATGCATTTAAATCTAAGAAAATTATTATTTTTTTTTTAATATTTTTTTGTGAATAAGGAAGGACTAAGTGTAAGTGAGTGCAGAGAAATATTCCAAAAAGTACAATGACAGAATGGTAATATTTGTGAGAAGGAAAAAAAATGCAGTTACTTTGTGAAATCAAATTAGATCAAACTGGTTTACATTTGTTTTTTAAATATGTTTCAAAGACAATCGAATCAATAATTAAAAATTTAATAATGTTCGGTTTAATGAAAAAATATATATATATGCTTTCCCTACTGCAATATAATCTCGCATAATCTGAAATTTTGTTTATTATACAATAAAATGATAAATTGAAAACCAAAGTGAGGGGAAAAAAAAGAAAACTACAATCCGGTGTAACCTTTCCTCATAAAGATGAGAGAAAATCCTGAATCGTGGTTCAACCAAAATTGGAATAGAGAAAACCTTGAATTATGATTTAACATTTCACCAGAAAATGTTATTTAAAAAAACTCTGAATCATGGTTAAACCTTTCACCAGAAAATTGGATTTAAAAACAATCCTGATTTGTGGTTCAACATTCTACCAGAAAATTCGATTTAAAAAAAACTGAATTATGGTTCAAACTTTTACCAGAAAATTGGATTTAAAAAAACACTGATTTATGGTTCAACCTTTCACTATAAAATTGGATTAAAAAAATCCTGATTTATGGTTCAACCTTTCACCAGAAAATTGGATTTATAAAAAACCTGAATCATGGTTTAACATTTCACTAATATAATGGTATTTATGAAAGCACCAATAAACTGGTGAAACTTATCACCTATATCTTGGTTGCAGCTAAATTTCAGCGACTTTTAACCATTTTCGTGGTGAAACATCGCACTTTATTTTTAACAGTGTATGTGAAATTTAACCTTTTCTTATTTATAAATATGTTTGTAAATTCCGGTGTCGTTAATTCATTTCAATATTTCAGAATGGAAGTGCTTTGCCCCTGAAAGTGTTAAAACAGCTATAACAAAATTGTTTATCAATATATCTCATTTTGAAACAACACATTTTGCGATACTTTAACATTTGTGAAAATTCTGTAAACCAATTAAAATTTAGTATCAATTTGTTAAATTAATTGAAACTTAACACATTGAGCGTGGGAGATATGAAAATACGTTTTTGTGGATACAGTGGATAATGGGGAAATTAAGAAAAGAAAGCAACAAGAAAAATTCCTGTAACAGACTCTGTTACAGGAATTTTTGTTGTTGCCGTTACATAAAAAGTTCTAGAAATCCCAGTTTCCTAGAAAAACTTTAGTAACTTTACAGATTTTTTTTTTTTTTTTTTTTTTTTTTTTTTTTTTTTTTTTTTTTTTACAGTGGTGGTTTTATCAGTGGTGCACTGATAAATTAATAAATATCAAAATATCAATACATTCATATCCGGCACAAACAAAACAGAGCTCGCAAACCTCCAAAGATATGTCGGGTCGAAGAAACTTTTTTGGTTCACAAAAATACGACCAACCAATAATTCTAGTTACAATACTATATAGGGTGTTTATCTTCATGTAAACTGTCGAAAGGTTACCTGATCATTAGATTAACCATATCTTAATTTGAAATGCATATTTGAATATTTCTTTCGTAATTATCATTTGAAAAAGAAATTTCCCTAATCTAAACTAAAAACAGGCTCCACTGTATTCAACAATAGCTTCAATTTAGAATAGAAAGATTTTACTGCCAACAAATAGCTCGATTTCTAATTCAAATACTCTTGAATCTTACAGTTGTTGCACGCTACTTGGTCATTAAATTTTTAGGCAAACATTTCGATTTCCCTAAAAGGCCATTCACGTATTCGCCGTTCAATTAGTGGAGTGAATTTAAGATACTTTCCAACGGAAAACCAAATAATATTGCATGGAGCATAGTAGTTTAGCCAATGGTTTATGTTGGTGATGCTTTTCGGAAAATAGGGCAAAAAAACTTTATATAGTATAACCTGTGAACATGGTTCGCGCGAAAGAATGTTATACAATTATAAGAGACGGAAAACTTTCTAAAACATTCTAGTTCCTTGAGGTTAAGACTATAAATTATAGTATTTTATGAAATACTTTTTTTTTCAATTTATATGAAATAATTTTTTTTTAATTTATATGAAATAATTTACCTAATTTACAGCTATGTATGTGTATTTAGTATATTTGTAAATATTATGTTATTTAGATTAGCTTTACAGTAATTTATTATTTTAAAAGGCAACTTGTGAAAAATCAGTTATCATTCAGCTACTTTTAGTAAAAATAATCGGTGTGTTAGCATACTATATTGCCGGTATTTATATGAATTTTCACGATATTCATCTGGAATTTTGAAGTTTTCTTATTTAGTTTGCTAACAAATTACAAAAAAAAAAATGTGCTATCTTTCATGTATGCACGCAACTGAAAAAAATATATTATATAAATTCCCATATTTCTCCGAATATTGAGAGTATTTATTTCAAACACTTCTTTTATTCGTTGCCAAGTTTTCTGTATGTTTTCTGAAGTTTGATTATAAGTTCTTCATTTTATAAGGAAGAAAAAAGGAAAGATAAGAATTTTTGAAAGAAACATTTATATCTCCATGAATATACGTGAATTTTTTTTTTTTTTTTTTTTTTTTTTTTTTTTTTTTTTTTTTAATGCATTCAATCATTACACTGAACAAGTAAATCATTTGCTAAAATGAACAAATCATTTCTCGCTCTTTATTATAGAGGATGGTCACCAATATATATTTTATTTTTGTCTGAATAAGTGGAGTTCAAGTATGTTCTTTTTACATGGCTGACGTTGACGATTCATCCATTGGAGAATTTCTCTAGAAATTCAAACAGAATGCCCCAAGACTTTTGACCACATAGTGTATATTCAAATTTCCAATGTAAGTCCTGTAAAAAACTGATAAGATAATTGTTTATTTATTTATTTATTTATTTGGACAAAAGTGAAAGCACGTTCAGATAAAGAAGAAGAAAACTGACAATCTTTAACTTCTGCTTAAATGTATGTGTTATTTCAGGATAGATGAGTCCTTTCAAATGAAAAAATAATTATCAAAATCGATGCGAGAATATCAAAATTTATTTGAAAGATGAGTATAATCATACATAACCTTCACTGCTACGTATCGTCTCTACAATGTAGATCTAACGAATATGAATTGTTATCGTAACTCTAGTTGACTTCAAAATTATTTTCGATACTTTGTCCACACAGTGTCATGATTTTTGATTTCGCGTTTGAGAAATGTTTCGTTCATCAAATACCAAGTTAGTAAACTATCAAAAATGAAAATAATAATAATAATATATATATATATTCGCCTTCAAAGGTCTATGGATGATACGTTCTCTACACTCTAAAATTGGGAGGAGTGAAAAGTTCACTCTTTCAAAGAGTTACAGGCATTTTCACACTTTTTGGAGTGAATTTTATAAAATTACACTCCTTAAAGAATGGAATTTTCCACTCCCTAGAAAGGAGTGAAATATTTCACTCCACTGTCGAGAGTGAAATATGCCACTCCGTTGTCGAGAGTGAAATATCTCACTCCGCTGACGAGAGTGAAAGCCTGGCATTATACACTTTAAAAAAAATTCCGTTCAACTTTGAACCAATATATGGAGTAAAATAATGAAAAGCACCAAAATATGTCACTTCTTAATTTTCGAAAACTCCATTTCATAATGCAACCTTGGAAATTACACAAGTGGATGATATATACGTAAAGAAGAAAGAAAAAAAAACTTGAAATATCATTATTATTTTTTAACACCATTTAAATTCCGCAAATACCAGAAACATTGTAAATAAACAGAATAGTTAACTTCACAAAAAGCAAAATATCCAGTCCTACTTCATAGGTAGTGTAAAATAATAATTAAAAAAATAAATAGTATTTATGTTATTTTTCTTGTACAAGTGTACTGTTTAGTTTAAATATTTATTTGTAAATTTATTTATAAATGCGAAATGTACCGCGAAAAAAAAGAATGGAATTCATGTTTTCAGTTTGAAACGTTTTTATTTTCGTACGAACTTAGGAAATTTCAATACGATACTACAAAATGCTTTTTTTTTATTCATTCGTTTTGTAATTCACTTAAAAAATAAAATTTTACTGCTCTATCTCAAAGAACGTTAAATTTCAGTTAAAATTTATTTGGAGACTGTGAGAAACGTGTTTCGGCGAGACTATTAGCTATTTAAAATATTTTATAACAATTATGTCTTAACGAATGCAATGCTGCTCATCTTGAAATTGATACCGTTAACTTGCAAATATTTAGTATACGAGTACATAAAAAAAAGGAAATGGATTTTCAACATTTATCTAAAGTATTGTTCTTAAGTTTCGTCTGTCGAATTTACGTATTTCCTCATATAAATTGACAACCAAAGGTCAGAAGTTAATAAGCATATATTTTGAAGATTTATGGCTATGCTGATACTAAAGAAAATAAAAGAAATGTGTTTTTATTAATAAATTTTTAATAATTACATGATTAATTAATTATTATTTATTAAACAGAAGTTTAATTCGAAATATTTATGCACATTTTGTTTGAGCATTTACAAAGTATCGTGTAAAACCAAAAGTAATGGGGAAAAAATAGATTATTCTTTGAGTTTTGTTTAAATAACCACAGCTTTTCGCCTTGACATTGTTTGATTCATGTATCAATAATTTAACTCACCCAATTAATCGTGCAGAATTTTATAAAAAAAATTTCTTTTACGTTTACTATGAAGAACTTAAATATGTAATAAAATTACAGTGTTACGATATGAGATTTTTAAGATTGTGTTCAAATTTAATGTGTTTGATCCTTTATGATAAAATAAACCATCAACAATCATAAAGGAGGCTCTAAGAAATAAATCTACACTTATTTTTTTATATGCATCATTTAGAACTGAAGTTATAGCAACCATCCATCTTTTTTTCGTATTGCATAGTATGTAATTATATTGCCATAATATGCACTGTTAAAATTTTTGCAGCATTGTAGGTAAGAAACAAGTAAATCAGGGCAACAAAAACCTGCACCATCAAAACAATGAATTTCATAAAGAATACTTCATAAATTAGAAATATAAAATCCCATTTATTAAAACCGAAATAATTATTATAATGGCATAACTAGGAGGAAATTTAGTTGTACAAAAAAGGAATACTTGCTGATATAAGGTATCATAGAAAAATTAACAATATAACAAGGGTGTAACTATTGTATATAACATATTTATGTATTGTCATGTACTATATAAATTTCATTTACTATTCTTACAAGAATTATTGCATTGAGACGAAAAATTACCACCGACTCATACGAATTTACCAGAGAGTTAATTATATTGAATTGTCTAATTCTATAACGGTTCCTACAGATCAGTAAATTTCCAATTACATTGAATTGACTAATTGTACAACAAGGTTCCTACAGATCAGTAAATTTCCAATTACATTAAATTGATTAATTGTATAACAGAGTTCCTACAGGTCAGTAAATTTCCAATTACATTGAATTGCCTAATTGTATAACGGGTCTCTACAGATCAGTAGATTTCCAATTACATTGAATTGCCTACCTGTATAACAGTGTCCCTTACAGATCAGCAAATTTTAAATTATATTGAATTGCCTAATTGTATAATAGGGTTCCTACAGATCAGTAAATTTTCCTGATTTTAGGTTAGAAAATTAGCAGTATTTACTTAGAGAAAAACTAGCCTTATGAAAATCGTGCGATAACATAAGTCGAATTTTCCTTTAAAAAATTATAGGTGCTTCGCTGAAACTGCATTAACCCTGTATAATCAAGAGGATTATACAGAAAAACAGTGCTAAATACAAACAAAAATAATCTGTAAGTAAAACAATTGAAACCCGACATTAAAACGTGAAGACAAAATAACGAGTAAGTAGGCAAACGTCACGAGCAAGAAATTTAATGCCTTTGGTGGTTCGGCACTTGATATTGCCAGCAAATTTCAATAGAAAAGTCTATATGGCTTCATGCGGCATAACTACTTACAGCAGCTGAGATTTGTCGCTGAGTTTCGCAATATGTTGTGCAGATATCACATTTTGCACAAAAGAAACAAGCTACGAGTACACAATTTTTAGAATGGCACATTTTCCCAAGCTGAAGTATAGCATTAAAAGTAGTGTCAGTCTTCTCTAGAAACTACTGATGTTTTGTAATGTGCTACTCGCCCTATTACATTGTTCAAGCTATAGCGCGCTGCCACTACAAACTACTATAGATAAAGTAGTTGTAGTTTCGCTAGACCGGAAGATTTTTGGTAGAAAAGAAAAGTTTTGGTGGGTTCCCCTAATTAAGAGGATCATATTTGACTGAAAAAAATATTTAAAAAAATACCCGCTGTCATGTTATGCCATGGGAGGATCCACGCAATTCTGTGGGTGTAGGTTCGACTTTAACCCCTTGCCTGTGGAATATATTTGAGAACAAACGTACCAAAAATGGAAAACAAAATTTCTCTTTAATTTTGTTCGTTATTATCATCAAAATGTTAGAAATAGATTATTAAAAAATTTTTAATTAAACAAAATAACTACTATATTCAATATTTTCACATATATGGGAAATGTTATGGATTACAGTAATTTTTGCTCAAATTATAGCAAAATCAATCAAATGAAATATTTTTCAAGATACAATATAATAAACTAGTACAACTATATTATTATTTATATCAACTGTCATGAATTCGACGTCCCTCAGATTTCTTTGCGTTTCTCAAATCCTTTATAGTATGGTATATACGAAAACATGGCACGGCACCCAAACCTACATCACAGTCTTTACAATAAACTCGAGTCTCGCGTCGTATCCTCTTTCCCTTTTCATCAGTTTTACGACTACAAAGGAAGCATTGTCTGATTGGAGTAGTCTTTTTACAAATTTACAAAAATCCGACAAATGGCGCGAAACTGCCGAACTTTTCGCGGGAAAGTATCGCCACCTACTGGGAAAATGGTAAATTACATATTATGCATTGGGCGAACTGAGTTCGGCTTTCATGGAATTAAAACACCGATTTTTCTCTTGCCCAAACTCAGGTCGAGCATTCCAAAATTGGCGTATTTGCGCCCGAACTGAGTTCGAGCGTCACAGGCAAGGGGTTAAATCGCACAAAAAGAGGAAAATGTTTTTTTTTTTTCTTTAGGATCGCCTGCACGATTGTGTAAGTCAGGTCTTAACCCCTTGGGGACGAGCGGCACGAATACGTGCCGCATGAAGCGCTCAGAATCCTTGTTTTTTCTCACCAGTAAAATTTTACTGTAAAATTTGCCTTATTTAATCAGCGCATTTTCTCGATTCAAGAAGACACAAATTTCTGTTTTTAAAAAACGGTGACAAAAGATTAAAATTTTCGTAAAAGGCTCCCGTCCCGAAGGGGTTAACCTCTTGGGGTCGAGCGACCGGTATACATTCCGTGTAAGATGCTAAGAATCCGTGATTATTCTCACGCGTAAATTTTTATTGCAAATTTTGCCTTTTTTAATCCGAGCATTTTCCCGATTCAATTAAGCAAAAATTTCTGTTTTGAAAAACCGGTGGTAAAAGATTAAAAATTCTGTAAAAGACGCCCGTCCCGTAGGGTTTAAAGGGTTATAACGTGCTACTTCTGACCACTACTTTAGTCAACGCCAATCACTTAGAGTTATAGTGACCCTAAATAGTATCATTTTTAAACATAAAAAATGGTTAAAAGTTTAAGCTACACATAATTTTTTTTTAATATCAGGCTTGTAATATATGAATTTTGTAACATAAGATTGATTTCAGGAGTCCCCCCCCCCCCCACCTCCTGGCCTTACTTGAAGTTAATCGAACTTGCTAAGAAGGAATATTAGATAAATGGTCTATTTTTGAAAATGCATATCACACTTTAATCACGAACTGAATAACCACGGTTTACTCTACTTTTAATGAATACGTATACATTTAATATAACTTTGAAATTTATGTAAATAAGTATACCTGGAATTGTTAAAAAAGATATATTTCAATTATTTAAGAAGAGCAATAACATTACAATGCCAAACAACAGTGTCGTACCTAGAGGGGAGGGGAGCGAGCGGGAAATGTGTCCAGAGTGATTATTCCTGTTTGCACTATGGTTAAAAACATTCTAGTTCCATCCCTTTTAAAAAGAGTGAAACATATTAAATCATCCGCATTTCCTGTAGTAATTTTCCCCATTAAAGCTGTTCTCAATTGTTCTACTCAATATGCTCAAAACGTTTTGACACATTTACAGATTCATTTTTTAACGGAAAGATATAAAATTGGAAGGCCTGACTATGGAAACGCTTTGGAATCGAACTGTGTTTTCAATTTTTTTATGAATTAATTACCTATTGTGTTATAAGCTATTTTGATCATGTGGCAAACCGTTTTTCAACCTTCCTTGAGTGGTTATTCTTCTCTCGCAAAGAAATTCGGTTCAAAACGCTCACTTTGATACTATTTTCGGAAAAATCTATTGCGTTTGCAAAAAAAAAAAAAAAAAAAAAAAAAAAAAAAAAAAAAAACCCGGAAGGAACAGTTTGATTACATAAATTTCTGAACAACAACACCTGCTAGTTTCATGCATTTCCGAACAAAAATAAATTAAAACTCATGTCATGTTGCCCTTTTGGATATGAGAACAGCCTTAATAAAAAATGTTAAAAATTGCAAAGATAGAAAAATGGAAGCCTTCTTATTAAGAAAAAAATAATAATAATCGCAGCCGCAGTTATATAGAAATTGTTAATGTTCATGAGTTAGTTACACAGAGTAAGAAGTGAATTTTGAGATAGAAAATAATTTTAGTATTTTATAAGTAAAAATATTCGCACCGGAAAATTCCTTAAACATATATAATAAAATCACATTACTTAATAGTTTGTAATAATTTTGATTTACGATGTCGGAGTCAGGCAATCTACTTGTCCGTCTGTGTTCAATGGTTAGAATTAAGAAGACCGAAATAGTACAGCACATCTCATTTTTAGTAACCTTCATAACAAGATAAGTGTAAGTGGCTCAGTCGGACTTCAATTAAAAATGTATGTAACTTTATGTAAGCATTCAAAGTTTCAAAATATATTTTTTGGAAAAAATAAAAAATGTTACCTTCCTCTATGCTGCAGTAGTGGGCATAGTAAATTTCTGATGCACCAGTAGCGGGACACTCAACTTTTGAGTGTAATGTGCACCATACAAAAGTTATAATTTGTTTTATAGATCTATTAAATTTAAAAAATCCAAAAAACCCCGAACTAATTAATTATTTCTCATCAATGTGAAACTATTTTTTATATTAGTTACCTAATTTTTTATTTACTTGTATTGATGACTTTTAAGTTGTGTTTAATTGTTAGTTCCTATCTATAAACACTATTTTGATGAAGTTAGAGTTGCAGTAAAGCTAGAGATCCTACCTACACAACTTCCAGGTTGTGTAATATTTAAACGGAGCTTCTGACTGTAAAACAGTCAATAAAACATCGTCTTCATTTTGAAAGACCTATCCAATGATATGCCACTCAATAGGGTGCGTAAAAAACTTTTTTCGTCACTACCGCCATTTTGAATTTATAAAAACGAAACCTAACCTATAACTATCGGAAGGTTAAGACGAATCGATAGAAACCTCATTCATTAAAATCCATCCCACCGTTTGGATGTTTCGAGGGTATAAAGAAATCCACATACCCAGATACGCGTGAAACACATAACCCTTCTTGGCAGTCGGGTAAAAACTAAATAATCATATTTAGAAGTTTAGATAATTATGTTAAATGATTTTACTAGTAAATCTGTCGGACAGGAGTCTCAACTTCAGTTCTGCAAATCGATTTTATTTTGGTCTCACTTTACACAATAGCAAATGTCCTACCCATATACAATGCAATTTTTTTGTTTATATACAGGGTTTCATATTCTTATTGTTGACCGCTATTACTTATCCGTTAATTACTATGCCGCTAGTTTTAGAGGAATAGTTCCAATTGCCGAAATATTTCAAAAGTCATGATAGGAAAATCCATTTACGTCAAAATAGTTACTTTTTTTTTAAGTTATAAAATTTAAATTTCTGTGCGGTTCCTGAATGCTATAAGATATACTTAGAAACATGTCTTCCATGTCTGTTACAAGTTAAACAATAACAAACAAAATCTTCTTTTACCAAGTTATGATACATTGAAAATTGTGAACTGCTTACAGAAATTGAGAGACATGGCATAGATTATTTGCAGGCCTCCACTAAATCTACCATATATCGTGTACGAAATCTTAATAGGGCCCTCCAGTGAGGATAGTTCCATCTTTGTGGTCGCGGTACAGTTTACTTCTACTTTTTTTTATGTAAGTTTTGCTTGAAATGCACCTATTTCTAGTTTTGTGAAACGAATTTAATTTAAACTTACTTTCACTTAAGGGGGTAGGATACCTTTTAACAAGTCGAAAAAGTAAAAAAATATCACTATGTTCCGAGCTTCAAAACTTGTGTAATAAGTCAAAAATCAAAATCAAACTTCATTTAAATATAAAGCTCATATTTAAATTTATATTTTAAAAAATATATATACATGTAAGCTCATAAATAAATATTGAAATGATAAGTTTAAAAATAAATGATAATAAGAGAAAAAATCTTGCGCGCATGATAAAATCTGAAAATATGCATATAAAGAGGAAATATTGGTGAAAATAATACATAATAGTGTTACCTTTATAACTAAAACCAGAATATTTGTAAAAAATATTGAGTAAATTAAAAAATTAGCAAAAAATTAAAATTTTCACTTTTTAAAAAATATTTTCAAAGTATTAAAAAAAAAAAAAATCTTACCTTTTTCTGGTTTTAAGTTGTAGATAATACAGAAATAAATATGTGGTTAAAATTTCTTTTGATTGCCATGCATCGTTTTTTAGTAATTCTGCGCGCAGTATCAAAATTCATCGTTTTCTATAAACGCAACGCAAAGTTTAATTATCCTATGTAGTCTTAATAAAACTGCCATAATTAGTAAACTAATGGGAATTTTTGAATGCGTTTTTTTTTTTTTTTTTTTTTTTTTTTTTTTTTTTTTTTTTTTTTACATATTGTTCAGAAATGATTACGGAATAAAAATATGTATAAAAAAAAGAAAACAAAAAAAAAATTATCCTACCCCCTTGAACCCATAAAAACAGCAAATTAAATAAAAAACATTTTTGTTTTATTATTATTATTTCCAGCATTTTGCACATTCGAAAATAGGGGGTCCTATGAACCTTGAAATCTGTGGCATTTGGCTCCTCAGCTATGGTATAAATCAGGCATGCCAAACACGTGGCCGGCCAAACCTTTGAGACTTTTTCATTGTTTATTTCAGTTCATGTTTGATGCAAAATATACGCTTTGCGAGAACTTACTTACACTCACGTGGCTGCCATGTTGGGCAACAGTTTGAGAATTTTTTTATTCAAAATATTTACCACTATTTCGGAGTAGTAATCTCCGCTTTATTTATTGAAAGACATCCCATATAATTAAATAAAGCGAAGATCAATAGTAAAAAATTTGGTAGTTATTTTGAATAAAAATATTTCACAATCTGGAAATAGTGACGTCACATTAGAGATTGCAAACATAAGAAAGTATAGTATATGCATGTGGTCAGATCTAACTCATTTTAAAATTTCCCCTCTAGGATATTTTGGATGCAAAAATAATTAGTAGTCGAAAAGCTACAAAGTATACATCTTGAATCTGAAAATCTAAAGGTTTATAAAATTTGTATAGTATTTTTTATATAAATTATCATATGTTTTATGATAAAACTAATAATTTATTTTGCTATATATTTTTTTTTCGATTTACATTGCATTACAAAGTAATGCCCGGTATTATTTAGGTACTAAAAATTGCATAGAAAAACTATTAAAATACGTCGCTAATTTACGATAATTAAAAGTTTTAAAATATTAAGTAGTTTTTTTAATGAGTAGCTTTAAAAATTAAAAGAATTCCCGTTTTGTTTTCGTTATAAAAGCTAAAACACACAGCATACACAGGGGCATACGAAATCGAACACGAGGATTTCAGATTTGGCCTCATTAAATATTTTCAATATTTATGTTAGTAAACGTTTATTGTTAATTTCTTTTTATTTCATTTATACATTACATATTCGTACTCACATACATTTTGATTTTGAAAAATTATTTAAAAGCACTCTACCAGTGTGAATTAACACGATTAGTTGCAGATAAACAGCACAGATTGACAAAAGTCAATTTATAATACTTTTATATCATTAAAAACTGAAATTTTATGTTTGATGTGTAAAAACTCTGTTGTAGTAAGTTTGCAAAGAATGTACTTACAAATATCTAGAAAAACTTCGGAAAGGCAAATTGTTAGATTTGGAACTGATACTTGCTTTTAAAAAGTGCATTTATTCTTCCTGTTAAAGGTAATGCGTCTGGTTAGAAAGAAAAAAAAAAGCAATTTAACAAATTACAACGACCATTTGGAAAATGATTTTTTCAAAGACTAAAATTTAAGACATAAAAAATCGCATGGAGTTGATCATACATTAAGTACGCCATGAATTAAACATTAATAGTGTTATTACATACGTAAAAATTCCAAGCGACAAAGATCGCCTGCGACTCGTACGTATTATCCACCTGAAACTTATGTATTATCCAAGCATTTCATTGGCTGTTCTTTTCCATGTCAGATTTCCAAGAAATCTGACGGCCAATTTTAAATGAAATTTCATTCTTAAACTTCTAAACATCCCACAATATTACTTTTTACACCGTCGTATAGAAAAAAAAATGTACTTTTAAATGCAATTTGTTTGAAAGCTGTATCTCAATTTGTTTCTGAGTTATTAATTTTTTTTGTAGTTTTTATTACTTTTTTGCCATACTGGCAACACGCTGTTGTCCATCTCTGTTGAAAGTAAAGGGAAATACAGATTATTGTATAGGCCAATCAGAAAACGAATAAAATGCGGATTAAACCAATGAAAACCTTCAGATATGCTTTTGATTTCCTACCCTGACGAGAACAATAACCATTTTTCCAAATGGTTAAAAACTATTACATTCATTTGCACGCAAGCCGAAATCAATCATTTACTACCATATAGAAGAAATAATCTGCACAGCAGATTAAGAAATTTGAAAATAATATAAACTAAAATATATAAGTTCCATTGCTAGAAAGATTCTTGATATAGCCTGAAATTTCAACCATTAAATGAAATCAATAATTTCAATATTTTTTCTTTATAACCCTACAATTCATGAAAATTAGATGCATTAAATTCCACTCAGCTTGCAGTTTTCATTCACAGACATGAAATGATGCAGTAAATAAATGAGAAGCTTCTGGAAATTATTCCTAATGATTCCTATGCTTGGTAGAGAACTACCTTAGCCAATGCTTCTGTCTCAATTGCGAAAATTTTAACTAAATAAAGTTTTTCCTTTAAAAAGTAAGTTAACATATTGCAAATAATTGCGATTCTGCAACAATTAGCTTTATAAAAAGAAGCAATTACAAAATTAAAAGATAATGTAAAGATCAGGGTAATGCACTTAATAATATATTTTGTATCATTTTGACTGCAATTTAAATTTTATAATGCCTGATATATAATTAAATACAGTAAATTCTGTCTAAGGCGGACTCTGTATAAGCCGGAAATCTGTCTACCACGGAAATTTTTTCAAGTCCCGGCGAACCCATAGAAAATTACATTAATTCATGCTGCATAAGGCGGAATCTGTCTGACGCGGAAACGGAAAGGATTTTAAGGTCCCACCGAAACCAAAATTTTGCATAAGGCGGAAAAAGGATAATTTAAAAATGAAAAGCGTTTTGTTTATTAAACTTTAAAACTGATAAGTCAAATAACTCAATGTCGAGCATGTTAGCTAAAATTCCGTAAGCTTTTAAAAAAGTTAATTCAAAAGAACAGAAACTTTAAATTTTAAGGAATTTATGCTTATGCCATTTTTTCATATGCAAAATTGCATCTAAAAGTTAATATTTCTAGTAAAATGAACATTTATGAAAATGATTATGTATTTTCGAAAGTACAATATATTATACTTTAAGATTGTACTCAAATTCAAAATTATAGCGTTCTTTCTCCTTCTTGAAGTTTTTTTTTTGTGTGTGTGTGTGTATAAACGTCCAATATGAATGTATTACAGCAGTACTAAGAAATTGAATAAAGTTTCTCATTTATCTTTAAAAAGACAAAGGATCTTTCAGAATTTCAGTTTTCAACCGATTTTCTAGTCAGGAGAATCAATAAAAGATCGTCATCTTCCAGGGATTTTTTTTTTTTTTTTTTTTGGGGGGGGGGGGGGGGGGGGAGCTTTTTTGCATAAGCCGGAATATTGTCTACCACGGATATTTTTCTCAGTCCCGACCGATTCCGCCTTAGACAGAGTTTACTGTATCTTTTAATTTTATCTAAACGTATTTTTATCAATGTTCGGCAGCACACTTTTGTACATCTTTGCTATTTTCAATTTTACATACTAATAAAAGTTTGAAAAACCTAATATAGGTGTCTTTTATTTATTAAATATTTCTTTTAATATTTTCCGGTAACATTTTAAAAATTTTCTGGGGAAATATGTATATTTGGAATTGCCTATGCTTTTGTTGTTGTTTTTTAACAAAGTTGTAATTTTTAAGTTAAAATTTTATTCTGTTCGTTAGTAATAAAATAAATTTGCTAATCTTTTTTTTTTTTATTGTAATGTTGCCCGCGGCTTTGTGCTCAATGCGATGAGTGTGCCATGCCTGTTATAAATATTATCAGCGAGATTATCAGGCCCTTGCCAGACTTTTACTTAAAATCGTCAAAGAATATATTTAGCGCCATCTCTTGAACGCAATTTAAACTACAAACTCAAGTGAATATTCTTTCATGAAATAAACATTTAAGTAATTTCAGAGAATCGCTTAAATCCAAGAATTAAAAAACAAATTTATTTAACATAACATTTTAGATATAGAATTAACGTGTGATTTTTATGTAAAAAAAAAAATATTAATAAGCAGATTAATAAAATAACACAAAACGAATAAGTATATGAAGATGTATAAGGGAAACTGCTAACCATAAGATATTTTCGTTTGAATATTTTCTGGTCAAAATTCTTTGCTACAATAAATTATTTTATTTTATTATTATTTTTAAACTGAATGCGCTGAAGATTCAGAATAATTTTAATGTGGGAAAAATAAAATTAAAAGGAATATTTTAACAATCATTCAACACGCCTTATAGATTAAATTTACTAAACTCTGAAATTTTAAAATACGTCGGGAAAAATTACTTTAGAAGTTTAAATGTAAATAAAACATCATGAATTAAGAAAGCTTCTAAATATTTAAGCAGAAAACTCCTAAGCAAATTGCGAACTTGGAGGACGATGAAATATCTTTTTTGGTGGCGACATCTATGTATTAGAATTCTAAGCTTTTGAATTCTTTTCAAGTTTTTTTTTTTTTTTTTCCTGCTTTTATTTTCTTTCTTTCTTTCTGTTTTCTTTTGCTTTTTCTCTTAATTTCTTTTCCTTTTCTTTTTTTAAATTGTTACTCAAGAAAAGTTTTCTTTCTTTATACAGAATGAACAGTTTAATTTCAGTTTGACTAGCTTTTTTCCCTATTTAATGAACTAGATCGTAGATAATTACTAACTGATACACTAGACAACACTAAACTTATCAATCCACTGATCAGTCGTTGGCTATGTTCTGGTGGGCGGGGAATTGGTTGATCTGGTACTGAAAAAATTGATAATTTTATCAACTGTAAAGCTACAACTAACAGAATGCTACAAGTTTAAAGAAAACCTCCATAAAAATTAGATAAATAACTTCGTGAAGTTTTATTTAGTTTTTGTATTAAAAGCGGTTTGAGGCTAAATTTAACAAGCATAAACCTTGTGTTTTAGTGGAGGGTATACGATGGTATATTAAGTATACACTCTGATTTTATTTCTTTAGAAACTCCACATACCCTCTGTTTCTGAAAAAAAGCAATGCGGTATACATTCTAGTTTAGCATATATCCTTTGTATCTTTTACGACTACAGCAGTGCTTAACATAAATTTTCTCGTCGATAAAAAAAAAAAAAAAAAATCATAAATCGAATTGACTTTTAAATGGTATTTAAAATAAAACATACTCCAATAACCTAATATAATAGAGTGGTTCCCAACGTGGGGCATACACCCCACCGAGGGACATTTAACAGTTTAGGGGGGAGGGGGGGAGGGGGTGGCAGTTCGAAATTCGTGAGTCACCCGTTCCCTATTGATTTCTTTTGTCTTTTTTTTTTAAGTAACTTAAATGGAATACAAGCAAAATTTTAAAAAATTAGTTTTTTATTGAATTTTAAAATGTTTCCGGACAAAAATTTAAAACAGAAACAACACCAGAAAATCGTATGAAAATTCTGTTAAATTATTTTGAAATCTTTTTGTGGTATTAAAAATCTCTATTATTTCTCTGATTATTATTGCATTTTACAATTTTTCGTAACGCTTACGTTTCTTTAGTTGAATGAGCTTTCTACTTCTATTTGCTCTGCTATGTGCCACACGAAGAATTTTTTATGCGTGAAACTACTTAAAAATACACCCAAACCTGCCTTTCCTGAACATATTTAACCTAAAAAAATATATAAAACATCTGAACGTTGTACTACCAACTTTCCAAAATTTATAAATGTTATATATATAGCATTAGAAAAAGAAATGGGTAGATAGTAAATATCTATGGCTCTAGTGCAAGCATCCTACACATCAAATAAATTTACATGACGACAGATACATTTAAAATTTCAAAACCAGATAACGCATGGAAGACAATTAATGATATTGAGAAAGGGTAAACAGAGAAAATGTGTTGTTTTGGGGAATAATGGCTACTTAAAATTAATAAAGATGAGAATCTTGAAATGCTTCTTGTGTATTGTGTTATCTATAGAGAGAAAATTTAGCATTCAAAGCTTTTCTATCAATTCTAAATAAGCTACAAAAATGAATTATAACGTGTGTGGATTTTATCAATTTTAATGCTAAATGTAAGTCTCCCTTCAATATATTTTGTGAAGATAAAAATACAGACCGAATAACACTTTTACTTTAACATTGAGGTAAGTTGGAAAAGTAATACAAAACTCTTTTTGCAAATAGAACGAAGGTGTATCGCCTCATTGCATTTATAGAACTATATAAAAACATTTTTCTAACAGAAGATTCACCCCTTTGATAAATTAAAAAATATGACATGAATAGTTATTTCAAAAGCTCTATTACACTTTCCCTGTGTGAATAAAAATCGCTTTTTTAATAGAAAATACACATAATTTACAAAGTGAAAGGGGGGACATAGTAACTTTATAGATGATGGGGTTTGGTGGGGCGTGGCCATTAAAAGGTTGAGAACCACTGATATATATATTATTATTTAAATATTTATATATACTTTGTACTAATGTTCTGTTTTTACGAAAGGACAGATTACACAAAAGTTTTTGTGCACTACACAATCGGGGGGTCGCAAAATTTTTTCAAACTCTACGGTGGGTCGTGTAACAATAAAGTTTGAGAACTGCTGAACTAAATCTTTATAAATTATCCACAATAGCATGATTTACAACCACCAGCTGAATCAGATCCAGTCTTTGGTATATCTTAGGGGGGAAAGGTGGAGGCACGTTTGTTAATGAAGCAATTTATATAAATTAACACTAGAAGCTAGAAACAGTATTACCAAATCTGGAAAAAAAATTTATTCAGAAATTTAGAGTTCGCGCCAGGAAAATTTTAATACTAATTTTCCTTTATTTTATTCACGAAATATTCATTATCATAATAAATTAAAAATAACTGTTCAAACTTTCGGGGGAGAATTTAGAATTCGTTAACCATAGTTTTATAAATGACGCAGGTGTCAGCGGCCTGTATAGTGTTAATGAGAGTATGACGAGTGATATTAAGATTATTGTTATTATTATTTAAGACTATTTATTATGTATTTAGTTTTATTTTTAACTTCGAAAAAGATTATTCTTCCATGGAATTTCCTTCTCTCAGAAGGAGGGTTGCATGACTGCAGTGACTACCCACTGAGATCTACACTTACGTTTACTTCACACCATGGAATAAGCACACTGTAAAAAATAAATAAATAAATAAATAAATTAAAAAAATAATAATAAAAAATCTGTAATTCTACAGATGTAAAGTTATATGCTTACTAAAATTTTATCTGTACACTATACAAAAAAAGGGTGTAAATCTACAAAACTAGTTTTTGTAAAGCTACAGAAATCTGTAGCTTTACAAATGAATCTGCTGAAATTACAGTAATCTTACTCAAATTTTATCTGTAACCTTGGTTGCAGTTACGTAAAAAGTTCTAGGCATCCCAGTTTCCTAAAAAATTCTTTGTAACCTTACATATTTTTTAATTTACGGTGTAAAAGTGTATCTGTTACATGAAGTTTTGTCGTTGCTGTTACATAAAAAGTTCTAGGAATCCCATTTTCCCAGAAAAGTGTTAGTAACTTTACAGATTTTTTTTTACTGTGTATAAAAGTAAAAACAAAACAAAAAAAAAGACACTCTTTTTATTTAATGTTTTATGCATTGAATGTTCATCTTAAAAATTACGTCTAATTTCATGACTGCAATCCATGTTGTTCCAAAAAATCCGTTCCAATAGATTAATTTGGCAATGGGCGCCATTTTTTAAAAATCTACCGCTATGATTTACACTTGATAGAAAGCGTGAACAAGCAAAATCACGATTTTAATAAAAAATGTAATTTTTGCTTTGCTTTTTTCTTAAAATATGGCAACAGGAATGGAAAAATAGCATTATTTAAACTTTTTATTCGAGATTTCTATACTGTAAACTGAAATGTTTGAAATTCAGGCACTAAAACCAGACCAACTGAAATTCAGGCAACCGCCGCGGCGAGCGGCCCATCTTCGTCCGCAACCCTTTATTCTTCTACTCTACTCCGACTCTTTTGCGGAAGCAAGATTCCCAGGTGCCCAGCCACGTCCCGAATGAAAGACTCTCTAGCGAAAGAAAGATTGAAAAAAAAAAAAAAATCAAAAATTGAAACCGGACAAATTTAAAAGGAAAATTACACAAATTAAGGACACCGAAAAGCGGGAAGGGTTGGGCTCGGGGCGATGAAGCTACCGAAAGACTCCTGCTGCTTCTAGCTTATTATTAGTCTGAAACGTAGTGTTCAATTTTCAGGCGTTTTAAAATGTCTGAAAATTTTCAGACACTTCTTGCGTCTGAATTTCAGACACTTAAGTGTCTGAAACAAGAGTGTTCGATTTTCAGACGTTTTAAAATGTCTTACATTTTTTAGACACTTCTTGCGTCTGAATTTCAGACGTTTCAAATGTCTTAATTGCGACCATCTTTGAGCCTTTTTTTTTTTTTTTTTTTTTGCCAATATGCAGCCATCTTTGACCACTTTTCTTTCTAAAAATGTTTTCTCAGCCTATAATCTTAATTTAATCCATAAGAAATTATTAAATGATAAAAGGGTATTTATTATTGTTGTTATTTCACTATTTATTTTCTATTTATATTTCCTACTTTGTCGTGTTTAAGATATTTTGTCGTTGCAGTTTCACAGCCAGCTGGTCTATTTTGGAAAGAGCGGTTTGGCACATCATTAACTGCATTGTGTTTTAACTCGTAAATTGTTGCAACCCTGAGGATTATTTGGCGACCTATCATCTGCGGCCGGTTAGCAGAAAAATGCATTTTAAGTGCTAAAAATATAAAAATGCTGTATTGCCATGAGAAACAAACATGTGTATTTGTATACACAATTTTTATCATTCTAGTATATCGGGAAGTGAGTTACAAATCGATTACAAAATTTCATGTTTACATATAAAACTCAAATTCAATCGATAAAAGAGTGCAAGAAAACCCCTACATTTTTATTTTGAACTTATATTATTCTTCTAAAAGCTTATATTTAAAGCGGGGAAAATACACATTTTTATAAGAAAGCGAAAGTAATAATTCATATATAGCTACAGATAAAGATTAAAAGTTAATTTTAGCTTTAACCCTTTCATTCCCATGGTAGAATATGTTCTAGAAATTACGTAGTTCAGAAAATCCGAATTTACACCAGAAAATTTCAATGACAAATTTCACTTTATTTAAATATGCACTGGTCTGTTATTAAATAAACCAAATATTGCTATTTTAATTTTCTGGTATGAATTTTGAATATCCTAATTAAAAAATCCACTAACATCCTGATGCCATTTGGACTCACTGGGAGTGAAAGGGTTAAGAGGACAGTAGATTTTGAATGCATTTTAATTTTTGTTCAAAATTCTCTAAATGTCTAAGGAACAATCTCGATTACAAGTGATCTGTCCATCCGTTTTGAAACGCTGGTTTATTAAGGTCATCAAATTACTACTAAAGTGTAATAGTAGGTGAATTTTTAAATAAAAGTTATATTAATACCAATTTTTTTTTTTTAATATGAAAATACTCAATTTTAATATTGCTTTTTATTGGGGTCTAAAATGCATTTACTCTGGTGTACTTGTTATTATCAATGTATCCTATCTCTGTACATTTGTACTGTTAAAAATAAATTTGACATATTACTTTTAACCCTTACCGGCGCGGAGTAATTCTGTTTATAAACTGATGAAATAATGGACTGACACCGCAATTTATAAACGAATTTATTAGAAAATACGAACTTCCTTATTTTCATGTACATTATAATGGGAAAATTTTAGTTAAATATTCTTTGTGTCATTTGTCAGTTTTGGAATTAAAATTAGGTGTCCTTTTTTAAGGACACCGCGCCGGTAAGGGTTAAGACAAACGCTATATTTTTAAAAATATTAAATGAACATATTTTAATAAGCTGTACAGAATGATTTTGTGTTGTTTAAGGTATTAAAAATGTGAGTGAAAAGAAAATCTATAACTTATAGATGTATCCAATGAAAATTAGTTTACTATACTCAGAAGAAGTTATTTTCATATGGGATATGAGCTCCTAGGTTGCTAGGTGATGATATTAATTGTTATTTTGTTTTTCGTACTTTAAGGATTGGTATATTTAGGAAAAACATTTGCCATGCTAGTACTAATATTTTAAAAATCATTCGTTCTAATAATGCAAATTTAGTTTTTTTCTATTTTTTGATCAAGTTTATTTAACCCTTTATGTACTGAAATATGAATTCGTGAAAATTTTATCTTCTAAAGCATTTTTCGTGAACTGTTTAAACTACATTAGAAGATTTACACAATCATTTAATAAACTTTAGAAGAGTTTTAGAAGGACTGAAGGATTTAGAAGGATTAATTAAATTTGAATTTATAGGGATTTTGTGCAATATTTATAACCCCACTCAAATCTTTTATTTTAAATATTTTTCTTAGCATTTTGTAGAATTAGCAAATGTACAAATATAATGTTCTTACAATAGAAATATAGAAATATTTCCGAATTAAAAAAAATCCCCCTACCCCTCCCAAGCGCTAAGACAGTTGAAAAGATGCAAAGGCAAAAGAAATCATCCTTTTAAAAATATTTTTGTTTTGTGTAACCAATAATGCTTTAGGAACAAGAGAAATTAATGTATGTATAACACATTCTAAACTGTATTATAACTAATCGATGTATTAAATGAATTTTATAACAAGTTATTTTAATGGTACTTATAAGTACTGTCAGTAGATAAAGGGTTAAGCTCTAAAAAATGAATTTGATTGAGGAGAAATACAACGTTTCCTTTATCCGTTCGAATTTGCATTATTTTTAACAAATAAAAATTTTTAGAATTCGTTTATTATATCATTTTGAAATCACACCACTTAAATTAGGTATCCTCAATCCTTGACCCACGGACCACCAAGCTTCCATTATTTTAATATGGAAAAGAGTGCCGTATTTAATGACATAAACTTTCTGTTCAACTCATACACCTTTTTTTTTTTCAGGATCAAATAATTTAATTTACCTTTTTCTTTTTTTTTTTCTGTTTCACGAAACTCTTACTTTAACATTACTGCCCTTCCCTTCTTTTTAA
Source organism: Maratus speciosus (assembly GCA_963932465.1). Lineage (NCBI taxonomy): Eukaryota > Metazoa > Arthropoda > Arachnida > Araneae > Salticidae > Maratus > Maratus speciosus. Next base: position 234,027,884 of record OZ010791.1, on the reverse strand, counting down.
TGAGAAATGCGTGAAACTGAATGTTTAAAATTAACAATGATTATCTGGATATTTTTTTTTTCTAAAAACATTTCCATAATTCATTAACATACTTCTGTCTCAACCTCAGGTCATTACATTAGTAACTGTTCCCACTAAATGTGTTTAGTCACATTTGTTTTTGAAAAAACAAACATATAATATGATAAAAAAAGAAGAAAAAAATCATGGTTCATCAGATTACAGTACGAATCTGATAATTTCACCATTTCAGATAAACAATTCTGTTTTTATTTTATATATTTTTAAATTACCAACTGTTATTACTTATTTTGATTTAAGGTCTTTGCTTTTATTAATGGATCATAGTGAATTGAATGAAAAAGTTTAAAGTATACTTTATCTATGTATAAATAATATTTGCATTTCTGTAAATAAAGATACTTTGTTTTTATTTAATTTTCAAAATAGGGATGATTTTAAATTAATATATTCATTATATTTAAGTAAAGTAACATTTAAAGTCCGTTAAGAATTAAAAGTCCGTCAACTGTCGAGTGGCAGATTAGAAATTTATATGTGATAGAATGATAAATCTCACTTAATTAAAAATTGATTTGGCCATATGAAAAGTTTCCAACCTTTGGCTACCATAAGAGTCCAACTGACAAGTAACTGTAAAATATTCACGTCGTAGATGTGGATAACCCCATCATTTCATTGAATCTCGGATTTAAGAATTATTTAAGACCCTAAACATCCCCTGCTCAGCAACGCAAAACTTTCTGACTAATTTTTAAACCTAAATGCATAAAAATGACAGCGATTGAAGCAATTTGGTTGGTTGTGTTTATGACGGCCAATTATCAACACGATTATCAACACGAATTATCACCCCCTTAGGGATATAGGCCCTAAGGGGGGGGGGGGAGTGCCCTTCGTGGGGGTTTTTCTAAGGGAACCTAACCCGTATTAACGCTTGGAAATCCAAGGTTCGAAGAAAATCACGAAAACTCCGAACGATTAGGCCGACGGGCGCGATTGGGTTCGAACCCAGCACTTCCCGTCTACCAGCTCCGAGACCAGAACCTCTCGGCCACTGGTGGGGCCTTGAAGCAATTTGGAATCGAAATGAGTTTTCCGTTTTTTGATAATAAATTACTTATTGAGCTGTAAACGATTCTGGTTTTTCTCCTGTTTCCCGGTGTCGTGTTTGGAAATTCGGTTCAAAACGTGCACTTTGAGTGTATTTTCTGAGAGACCTTTTGCGTTTACCAAAAATTGATTCGAAGTCTTTCGATTACATAGTTTCTGAATAACAACACCTGTTAATTTCATGAGTTTCCAAACAATACTGAATTAAAAAATGTGTCATAAAGTAAGCCCCTTTGGATTTAAGAACAGCCTTAACCCCCTCACTTCGGTTTAGCATCTGTGCACTCCTTACTACTACGATTTGGGATTATGTAACTTCAACTGCGCATAAGATATGGTTTTGTTGTAAATATAGTGGCAATGGAGTATAACGTAATGATTCCTATACGGAATTGTATGAGGAATCCAACTGTGATATTTATTTTTATCAAAAATTTCATTTATTAATGAAAAATGCAAATTAAAGAAAGTGTGTTTGCAAAAAACGACGACATTTGAAATTTTTTCCGGCGCGGATTCACACTGGTGTGTGGAGTTCACAAGTTCAGGCTATTCTCAAGTAAAAGCTGGCTACTTTCTGACATATTACTCAATTAATGTCGAAATATCTGGTCTTTTTCGAAAGACGGAAAACTCTATTCGATTTCACACTTTTTTCATAAGAACGCCTGCTAGTTTCATGCGTTTACGAATTAAAATGAATTTAAGGATTTGTTAAAAAGTTAGCATTTCGAACTGAAATTTCCTACTCGACAATCCGATAAAATTCGTTATGAAACATTATTTATTTATTTATTTATTTTTAAGAAAAAATACACAAGCGTTCCAAAATGTTAACACATTTGAATTGTAAAAAATTCATCTAAAAAAACGTCCATTTTAACATTAGCAAACTGTCAAGTCATAACGATATTATGATGCTCTGATCATGACACAGATAAAATTACAGCTACTGTACCCGGAAAAATTGCTGAAAGATAAGTTTTTAATAGTGATGGAAGGAATTCTTATAAATTAATTAGGTTTATACCATTTTCTAGATAACTGATGAAATGAGTGTAAATATATAGCCAATAAATCATTATTTTATGAAATATTTTAACTGTTTAAGCAAAGTCTAAACAAACCAAAGTAATTCTCAGGTGCTAATACGATTTAATGTCCCTGTCTGTAGACTCACAAGAAAACTTTTGTAATGCACACTGCGATAGTTTGGGCAAAAATTGAGCATACATCTTACATCTTGTCAATATGTTGGTCTTCTGGTAAATAAAAGTTACTCTGAGGCAGTAGTTCCCAACGTGTAGCAATTCAAATTTGTTACTCCGCATTCGCTGTCATTTTGTTTTGGAAAATTAATGCTATGAGATAAAAAAAATATTAATGCATGCAAAATTAAAAAATAAAATAACAAAAATAAGTGTTATTTTGTCAAATTAAAAAAAATTCTCAATCAAAATATAAAATAGAACGTAAACCAAAATGATTGTATGAATAATTTTTAAGGGGTCTCAGGACTCGTAAAGCTTTAAAATTTTCGAAAATTTAATTTGTTTAGATATTAAACTACTATCCTTTCTTAACATTTTGGTATAAATGCTTCCTTGAAATTCCTATTAGAACAGAAGTTATGGCTTTTAGAATTATACACGCTCAATAGCTGAAGCGGCGTTTCAGAAACTTTGAAGTCAATTTTCTCCAAATGATGTTTTTGGACATAACGCGCACGATATCTCAAAAACTTCTGAATTTTTTTTCATGAAATTTTCAAAACATATGTTTCATGTTAGTCTGTATAAACTGAACCTAAAATTTCCTTCATATTGTTCAGAAATATATTCTTTATAGGTGATTATACTGTTGAAAATTTCTAAATTTTGCATTAACTAAATACAACTTTGTATTAAAAATAGAAAAATGCTTTCAATACAAATTTATTTAGGTTCAGAGTAATTATTACAATGTGAAGCATAAGTAGGACCCAAAATTTTCCTTCTACTCGCAAAATTTATTTTGTAATCGTGCGCATAATCTGTTATGCCGATTTTCTGCTCGTCAAATGTCTGACATTTTGGAGCCTACTGTAAATTCTAATTCTGCATCTTGTAATTTTTCAAATACATGAAATGAAAGAACATACTTATATCTTTCATCCCAATATAAAATTTTGTCTTAAAATCAATTACATTTTAAGATATTATATGTTGAAAATGGTCTTTTTTTTTCGATTTTTCCAATTTTAAGAGTTTTTAAAAATGTTTTGACCTTTCCAAACTCTTTTTTTCCCTTCATGTTTATAATTTTCTACAACTTTCCTGGTATAATATTTTTTTTTTTTACAACTTTTTTGATTATTTATCGAATGAACTTTGTATTTCTATTCAATCTGCCTTCAGGGATAGAGTTCATGTTAAGAAAGTCGTCCACAGATTTTTGCTTTAAAAACCTTACTGAGATTTAAAAAGTTGATAAATTTATAAAATTAAAAAATGGTTGATCTGTAAAAGTTATAAGTTTATAAAGCTCGTATAACTTTGAAGCTGGGTTTTTTCTTCTTCTTCTTAAAATTTTGCCATCTTATTAAGCAATATTAACTGAATGTAAATTTGTTACCCTGTGACAGTTTGCCAGATTGGGGACTTTTTTAATTCAGATTATTTGACTGTCACCACTTTTTTTAAATAGTATAATTCGCCTTATTTTTCAGAATTTTTAATCTAATTTTAAATAGGCCGAATATTTCTATGTTAAAAAAGAGGTGAAAATCAACAATCTGGGGACAAAAAAGTCCCCAATCTGGCAACACTGTCCTGTGATCATATATGAAAAATATAATTAAGGAGCTCCTGAAATTTCGGTCCCCAAGTCCAAGGTTGCCAGTTTAGCCGCCTTTGTTATTCCGAAATTCCGCATTCATACCAGAAAATTTAATAGTGTTTTTTATACTTTATTTAATGACAAACATTTCGGGAACAAAAAAAGTAAAAATTCTTTTTCGAAATTTCGGAATAAAAAAGGAGGCTAAACTAGTAACCCTGTTCCGAACTCGCAGTTACTTCACTCACGCGAAAACACCCATTCGCTAATGTTATGAGACATATTTTTTATAATATCTCTTTTGCATTTCAATATTTTTATTTATTTTATTTTATTTCATTACTATTTTTGCTTTACATTGAATAATTGAGGTCGATCTCCACAAGGACCCCTTTTTACCTTTTTCGATCTTCTTTCACTTTCGAAACCGGTTTCAAAAGAAAAATTTTCTGATGAAAAAAAAAGACCTGCAAAGAAAATCGAAAAATTAAAAAATGGCATTTGTACAGATCGACCTCAGCTATCCAATGCAAACAAAATCATTTAAAACTATTAAAATGCAAACGAGATATTTAAAAAATACATTTCTCATAAGACTAACATTAGCGCGCGGGTATTTTTTCGTGAGTAAAGTAGTCCTTAACCCTTTAAACTTTGGGGGTATATTTCTCCCCACTTAATTTTAATCCCCAAATTTCACAATAGGACCGGAATTTAAGATCAAATTTATTTGTAAATAAATAAAAATATTTATTCGGGTACATAAGAAACAGAAAATTTTCTTTCTAAATACTGGTGTCAATGTGACATTTGTGTTGTGAATTAAAATGAAGTGGGAAGAAATTCACCCATTAGAGCTTAAAGGGTCAGGCCTTGTGAGTAAGGAAAATCCTAAATACTTTACACGACCATTTTATTCGAAGAACGCAACACCAGACTTCAATTTTCTAATATTCTGCGAAACAAACTATTACGATTACGCCAATCTCTTTGTTAAACAAAGCAAAGCTCCTTTGTATTGACTAATTGTGATTGTTTGCTTCTCTGGATGTATAACAAAACAAATCGCATATGTTACTCATAGCCATCGAGTTAAAATTTGACGCGTTTAAAAAGTGGCATAAATGATGCAAAGGTTTAGTAACAAGCTTGCATGTGTCGTGCGAGCTTTCTGTTACTTTAATTCATAATTACAAAAATAGGCGGTGTTTAACTCCAACACAGAATGCCACCTGTTGATTCTAAAGATTGATCTATTGCGTGTGGCAGAGCATTTAGAATCACGTACTCGCTAAAAAGTTATAAAAAGTGACCGCGCAAACAAATGCGGGGTCACGCGAAACGGAATATATACAACACATCGTGTTTCATCTGGATAGGGAAATGGAACTTTGATAGTTCGAATGAGAATAGAAAATTTTCCTGAAATATATTCCCACTTCCGAATATCAGTTAGAAATCTGATGTGTTGTATCTTTTTGAATGATTTCATCTCGAATCATTTCTACTGAGATCGATGCAGAAAAATGAAAAGAGGGTTACACATTAGAATATAAATAAGCCCCTTTAATAACTCATTTATGGGTGATAGTATCTGTACTGTAACATACGGGTGTAAGTAAACTGTCTTTACAAAAGAGAGATTAGTACTCAATAAAATGAATAATTTTTGTATAGAAACTAGTTCAAAAAACACATATTTTATGCTACTTAGAAAAAAAAAAAAAAAAAAAAAAAAAAAAAACGTGCCCTCTTAATAAATTATGAAAGGGCATAATTTTTTAAGTATATATAATGATAAGCAAAAAAAGGGTTTTAAAACTTCAAAAGGACTCACATTTCATTGTTTAAGCTTGTAGTTTAAAAAATTATCTGGAGCTACATCAAAATTATGCCAGATTTTGTTATAAAACATGAAGAAAAAGAAAAAAAGAAAGAAAGAAAGAAAAAGAAAAAAGAAAGATTGAAAAAAAAGAAAGAAAGATAAAAGATAACAAGAAATAAAATGTTATTTGTAATTTTTGTATCTTAAAAATGACAACTATATCAGTGACACTATCGTTGTTCCATTTAATTTTTCGTCGTGTGTAACAAACTGCAATCTACTGTTATGGAATTTTATTTATTTTTATTTCTTAAGGATCACAATTTGTGTTTAATTTTCAACTAAAATATCGATTAACTAAAGTATACCCGCGAGTGTGTATGTTATTTCGCAATGTTTTAATTATATTCCTTATATTAAATGTATATATATATATATATATATATATATATAGTAATAGTCAAATGAGAAGAACTGTCAAACTTCTTTGTACAAAAAATCGAGGTCTTTTTTGACTAACTTTTAATAAAAAGTTTTTCATGAACCGAACCAGAAAAAATAATAGTTAAGTTTAATAAATAAATCAAACAAACACTTTTTGCGAAGAAGCTATATAGAATTAATGTTTGGTTCAAATTATTCGAAACTTAGAACACTCAGAAAAAATCAAAGCATGGTTACAGCGCCTAGAAGATACAGTGTGGAAAACGGCTACAAAATAGTGCTAAAAAAATTGAATCCCATAAATGTACAACGATGCTGAATAACAAGATGTCGATCGTAGCGCCATCGTAGTGATTTAAAAAACGATAGTCATTCTAAAAGAGACTCTTTAACCTTTTTCACGTCATTCCTTAACTAAATTAGCTTATAACAGACCAAAATATCTTATATTTATAGTTTTCGATATTTAACATTCTATAATTTTTGAAAACAGAGTGTTTATATTGAAAATAGCTACCAGATGGCGCTCGTATCAGCATATTGCCGCTGAGCATTGTTGGAGATTTATGGGATACAAGTTTTTAGCACTTTTTAAAGCATTATAGGAATAGCCGTTTTCCTTTTAGGCGCTGTAGCATGGTACTTGACAGATTTACGGAAAATTAATTCTGCATTTATTTATTTTGTTTTTGTTTGTTTGTGTGTAAGTAGGGAGGATACTTCCAGAGAGAAATCTACATGAAATATAGAAAATTTCAGATTTTTTTTTTCTTTTTTTTTTTCCGGAAAATTTTAGATGTCTGGGGTTAAAATTTGCAGTATAACTTAAAACCATTAAATGTTTTCAGAAAACAGTTCATTGTTTATAGTTTTCGGATTGCAAAAACCAATTCTTCCAATGACTTTCAAGAGATTATGACACGCATCACGGTCGAATAATTTTTGGTCTAAGCTTTTGATGTCATTGATGACGAAGTCAGTGAACAAGAATTCAGAACATTTAGAAGGAGGAGTCATTCGAACTCATTTTTGACTATTGGATTTGTCTTGTTTTGTTCTCAGAGCTGTTGACCACGCCTTCTTATGAAAAAAATCTTGTGACAACTAATCGAGAAACACAAAAAACTGAGTAGGCGGGTCAAAAATATGACGAATGATCTCAATAACGAACCTCTGACCGAGTTTTTTATGATCAAGGAAATCTGGACACCTGAATTTACGTTCTTCTAGCAGCGAGCTTCAAAAGATAATAAATTTTGTTTTGAAGACTTTTTGATGGAAATGAGAGTCATAAAGACAGCACTTACTGTTGCGAAATAGAAGAAGAAAACGAAATCAACTTACTATTCAACATAGCTTTTTTAGGAAAGTAGAACTCGAGAATTGAAATACGCCAAGGCATAATGTATAGCTTACAGTTACTAGAATAGAGTTTTCCTTTTTCCTTTTCCGTTTTATGTTTTATGTTTTACCATTATGAATGGGACTTGAATCATACATTATCTTTTTTACCTAGTTAAATTTTAAATTATTTAAAAGAAGAATAATACAAAGAACAAGCAGCTCACTATTAACATAAACTTCTTAAAACAAAATTAATTAATAATATTTGCACACATAAATTCAATTTATTGTTTCATAAACTATAAGAAATATGTACATTCCAACGGCGGAACAATATTGCTCGGTATTAGATCATTATTTTAGTTAATTAGCAATAGATGATGCTGACACACTTTATTTTTCTGTCCTGATCTTTATGATACATTTGCAAACAAATAATATAAAACATCTCTTGATATGCATAAAATATTTATAACCAGAAAAATTTTAAAGATTTTATTCAATATAGATAGTTATCAAATGTAACACAACACATAGCACAGGGCTTAATTTCTAACAAAAAAAGGACCGGAGCCCTAATATTCTAAAGTACTAAAACCGTAGCGTACGCCCCCCCCCTCTCCCCCCACGCTTTCAAGCCAATTCGCATATTTATATTTCATACATTATTTCCAACACACATTATTTGCAAAATTTAAAGGACCTTTTTTTTTTCTTTAACAAAATAAAAATTTTAAATATATCTACCTTCATATACATAACTGTCAACTATTCCACTTTAGTTTATCACTCCTTCCGAATAGAAATCTTTGCCTAATTTTAATGTTAATCAATCGCAGAATTCAGCGATTAAATAAGGTAAGGATGATGATTCGGAAATAGTGTTGGCACCAAGAAGGAATTGTTCGCAGCTATGTGTGTATATATATATATATATATATATATACATATATATATATAATGAATGAACAACTAGTAAAAACATTTATAAGAAAAATTTTCAGAAAATCTTACGCGCCGTTTCATCCCCATCTCCTACGTGTGCAACACACTATGTCACATATAAGTGTTTTGATAGAATATAATGTAGAAACTTGGAAAAGGAAAGGGCAATTTAGGCTTCGTTTTTTTCGCAATCGCTATTGCACTAGGCTCCGGAGCCCTGTATTTATGAGCTCCGGTGAATTCCGACCAATATTTAAATATTCACTAAAAACAGAGAAGTACCGGAGCTGAGCTCCGGTGGGCTCCGGCCCAAATTAAGCCCTGGATATATCCTTAGTACTCGTATACAAAATTGACCTCAATAAAACCAAACTATTTGCAATGACAGTATTGACAATGTGCAATTTCTAGTCTAATGTGATTTAACGTACGATTAAACATTTTTTTTTTTTTCAAAAACTTAAAAGACTGGCATTATCCACTATCACTCAACATTTATACTATTCCATTGATATGTGTTTTAAACCAAACTATCTGTAATATACCATAATGTGAAATTATAAATGTTAAACATTTTTATTGAAAAACCGAAAAACCTACAATTATCCACTATCAGTCAACATTTATAATCTTCCATCGATATGTGTTTGGCGATAACCATAACAGATAAACAATTAATTTGATTACATCAATCCACTGATGTCATGTAATCTTTCTCCGGTTTTGAATTACCTCTCTACACTGTTAAATCATTATCTCAGTATAAAAAGCGCCCGAAGCATCTGTAAGTCTGATATCAATGATGGGTTGCTTCCGTTGGGTTGTGAAACGCCTGCCATATGGCAAGTATGATTCCAAAATACAAAAGAAAAAAACAAATAATATTTCTTCATGAATATTCTTTTCGACTCTTTCTCTGTAGACTGATGTGTTATAACGGTAATTGTAACCGATTCTTTTTCAAGCCTGTTATTTAGCTTGCGGGTGGATGATCCGGGGACTTTCAACAAATTTAACACTATTCTGCTGATCTTCGTTTATATTAAAAATATCAAATGACAATAATACATCAGGGATGATTTTGTAAAAAATATTTAAAAAATTTGTGTATATTTTTTGTTACGTGGTGTAATTTCGCGTACATATAATTACAGTTTATTACTAATATATTTTCTGTCAACTTTAGTATGCAAAATAAAAAGCCTCTTTTCTATTATGATAAAATTACCACAATAAATATTATGTAACTTATCTTCCAAGAATATTCTAATAATAATCTTAAATGATATGTAAATTATAAGAATAAATGAATAAGAAAAATTATAACCACATATATATTTTTAGCTTTACTAAACCCGCTGAAAAATAATTTAAAAAAAATGCTTTGAAAATGCTCATTTTCTTTGGTCGTGTGTAAAATTTAAACCACGATCACAATTAATTTTCCTATACACATGCATACTCCTTTTAACATATTCTATAGTAGAATCTCGTTACAACCAATGTCGCTTTAACGAATTTTTCAATTCAACGAGTATTATTTGGGTTTTTTTTTTATCCTATTATCCCATTTTATTACAAAAATATTCATTTCAACGAATTTTTCAGTATAGCGAATGTAATTAGTGCAGGGCTCGCAGCGTTCCTAAATTTTTCGCACTTTGCTACCACTAAATTAAAACGATAATCTTAGTTGTGTAATCCTATTATGGATGTTAGAGGAATCGACCACGAAGAATTCTTATTTAAAATACTGGTAGCAAAGTGCGAAAATTTTAGGAACGGTGCGAGCCCTGAATTAGTGCTACCCAGAGATTAGTCGTAACCAGATTTTACTATATGGATTACAAAGGAAACAATTTTTTCAAAAGTAATAATTGTTTAAAGCGATTATGTTTGGTTGCAGACATTGTGTAAACTCGGTGTGAAAAGAAGTTTATTCAAATTAAGGAGGTCCGGGACAAATTTTCAAAAAAAAAAAAAAAAAAAAAAAAAAAAAATATATATATATATATATATTTATTTATTGAGTTAAAATTTTGGATTTTTTTGTGATGGTTAACCATATCATTTGTAAACAAAATCAAATGATAAAACTTCTCATAGCTTTTTTAAAAAAATTTTTAATTTAAAATTTATGAAAAAAGTGGTATAACTTAAAATCGTTATAACTCGAAATATTATTTGTAGAATTTAAATTGTTTTTCATTTAAATAAACAGAAATATATATATTAATTTAGAGCCAGCATTTTAAAAAAGATTAATTTTTAAAAAAATTAAAAATATTCAACGAAAAAATTACAAAAAAAGTGGTGCAACTTTTTTTTTAAAAATCATATTTTCAAAAGTAAATATTTTTTTTCAAATATGCTGGCTCAAAAGTAAAGTAAAATAATTGAAAAATATATGTTCCGAGTTTCAACCCTGTATCTTTAGCGGTTCTCGAGTTATAAGAATTTAAATATGAGAAATGGTGAAAAAACCCATCATGAAGAAAAACGCAATTTCACAAGAACTCGTTTCTTTGACAACCATAGCTTGAAAGGAAAATTTTGAAAACAAACCGAAACGAAAAAAATTAATATTTCCTGTTCTAATTAAGATAGAAACATGATTTAAACATCATTTAAAGCAGAAAACGGCAGAGAAATTTTTAATCCAATAAAAAAAATTTGAAAATTTGAAGATTTTTGTGTCCCGGACCCCCCTTAAAACTAATAAGAAATTCGGTTAAGCCGGCGCTCAAAATCGGATTCTATCCAAAAAATTCTCGCAACACAAACAAATTTTGAAAAAGCTACGAAAATCCGCGAAAATTTATTTTTTAACTTTGAAGAGCGGGGCGCTTATTTTTGTTTAAATTTATAGAATGCAGTATTATCGTTAACGAAAATTCCTTGTAAAACTGAACAGGTAATTAAAGCAGTGTAGTTAATTAATAACTAATAAGTGACAATTGACCTTTAATTATTAAACTATCAGATTATTTTTGATCGTTAAATTTTGAACGATATGTTTTTTAGAAAACTGACTTAAATTAAGATTAAGAAAATGTGCAATTTTAATAAATTTAACAAAAGTATAGCCTACTCTGCTAAGCTAAATAAAATCCTTATTAGAGGTGTAAAATTTCCTGAAATTTTGAAGTGACTTGAAAAAAAAGGATTTCGCAGTTTTTTCTGGAAATTTTGGGGGAAATTTTTTTATGCAATTAAAAGCTTTCATTCCAGTTATTTTTCTTAGAAAATATAAAATAAATATTTATTAGGCTTATGTACACATAAAAAAAATTCTTTTATGAATATATTAATAAATAAATAAATAAATAAAATAAATTATTTTAACTATTAAAAATTTAATCTTTCAACCTTAGAGCTTTTCCAGATGTTTTTCTAGTATAATTTAACACTATTTTTTGCAATATATAATTCAATTATTAAAATAATCATTTCCCAGTATAAATTGCGGTTAAAACTAATTTTAAAATGTAAAGGTGTGAAAAAAAATCCCTGTAAGTTTCATCTGCTATCATTACAGTTTGAAAGACAATTTTAATTGGATTGTACATTCCGCGCGTCTACACAGTAGGAGAGCTGTTGAACATTTTTGAGTAGGTATTTGAGGCACCCTGAAAATTTGTGCAACACTTCTTTTGTAATGCCTGAATACAAAATCGAATGTCTGGCTGAAGGATCGTGGCCCAAAACCTGTGCCAGACACGTGTCAAGTGCCATTTTTTGACACTACCCAAAAAAGGTATTTGAGGCACGCTGAGATTGAAACAGAATAATATTTATACTTAGAAAAAAATATTTTGAAAATGACAGACACTTTAGTCGGCCCAAAAACTGTGCCAGACACGTGTCAAGTGCCATTTTTTGACTACCCAAAAAAGGTGTTTGAGGCACGCTGAGATTGAGGCACAATAATATTTATGCTTAGAAAAAAATATTTTGAAAATGACAGACACTTTAGTCGGCACAAAAACTGTGCCAGACACGTGTCAAGTGCCATTTTTTGTCTGGCACAGGTTTTGGGCCACGATCCTTCAGCCAGACATTCGATTTTGTATTCAGGCATTACAAAAGAAGTGTTGCACAAATTTTCAGGGTGCCTCAAATACCTTCCCTAAAATGTTTAACAGCTCTTGGACTAACACAGTACAGCAAAAACTCCATAACGCGCACTCCTGTACAGCAGCACCCCTATTCAACGTAGAGCTTTTAATCTCGAATGTTTAATTCACTTTTTATGAAGTAACTAATTTGGTCCATATTTAAAAAGCATTCATATGCACTTTTAATTAATGTGAAAACACCTCTGTAAGTTGGATAACTCTCCAAGTTGGACGCATTTATCTGGAATCGTAAGTGTCCAATTTACAAAGATTTCACTGTTTCTTTCTTTCTTTTTTTTTTTTTTTCATTTAGCTTTAAAATTAATTTTGGATCTTGACAAATGATTTTATATAATGAACACTGATGAATGATGCATTATGATCAACGGTGATTTCTTACGCATGGGATCAGCACACTTAAAAGCTGGATTTTTGCGAAAAAATTCCTAATTTAAGACTAATAATTTATGTTATTAAATCACTATAAAAGTTAATAAATATAAAAAAGGATAAAAGATGTTAAATAAAAGATATTAACAAGATATAAAAGGTATTAAATTTCTACAACATTAATGCCTGTAAAGGTAGTAAAAAAATTGGCATGCTCTTTCGTTGAAAAAAATTGTTATTTAAAATTTGTTAAAAATACTTTTCAAATACACTTCTTAAATTTAAGCTGTTCAAGAATATTTTATTTAAGCCGCTGCTTTACTTCTTAAATTAAGCTGTTCAAGAATAATTTATTTTACGTTTCTGCTTTATATATGCCCTTGTAAACTCTATTTTCGACCCAAGAGCAATTTCATTTCCCAAGTCGTAAAACCATCTGCCAAGTCCATTGGAAGGACTTTTGCATTCAAATCACTTATCTTGAAATAATTGTCATAATTCAAAAGTTAAATCAAATTCTACTGCTTTTTCTATCCAGCAGACGCAGTTTCCATACCTATGTTATCTGATTGCAACCCATTCTTCGTACAAAATGTTAAATTTAAGGCTAAAGCTATGGCCTTTTCGGAAAAGTGGATTTCTATACTGGCAAGCACAAGTGAAGCTCACAGTAATCGAACAGGTACAAAGACCTTTCAGTTCAAACGACTGATGAATTTTATTTCAGTAAAATAAACGGTAAAAAAAGGCTTTTCTCTAAAGTATCAAAATAAAAATAATGGCAAAGGAAGTGTATGTTCTCAAATTTATCTATCAACACACACACTCAAATATAATGGATACTTTTGAAAAGAAAAAATAACTAAAAAGTTTGCATAATATAAATGACCAAATCTCTTATTTAGAGATGGCATGTAATACTATTTTACGTTAATTGTTATATTAAAAACACATAAAATCTAACGTGAAATCTCAATATGTGAAGCATGGCATACATATTTTAAAGGTAGATGGTACTAAAGAATAAGCGAAATGGAAAGGATTAAATCTCGAACAAATGCAGCAAAATAAATTTTAGATAATAAATTGGAACAGAAATGGAATATAGATAGCATATGATGATGGACAAATGAAAAACACAGCGATGCGTGACTGTTTAACTTCAATTTCATAAAATATGCAGGCGAGTTGTCCCGTTTATCTATTTTCAACGATATAATGCATTGAATGTAAGCAAAAATTAAAATACTAGAGTAAAAAAAACCTCATTGAATTAGAAAATAATATAAAACATATGGAAAATTATAAGTAGAAAAAAGAGAAGAAGAAAAAAGAGGGAATGTACTGACAGTCTTTCAAACCACGGTAGCACAAATTGATGAACCGAATAAATTATACTACAGTGACCAACTATTATAAAACATATGGAAAATTATGTAAAAAAAAAAAAAAAAAAAAAAAAAAAAAAAAAGAATGTAACAACAGTCTTTCAAACCATATGAGAAACGCAAATAGATGAACCCAATAAGTTATACTACAGTTAATAATTAATATAAAACATATGGAAAAATATAAGAAAAAACAACAACAAGATTAAAAAAAAGAATAACAAAGAGGAATGTACTGACAGTCTTTCAAATCATGAGCGCAAATAGATAAACCCAATAAGTTATACTACAGATGCCAATTACTATAAAACACATGGGAAATTTTAAGGAGAAAAAAAAAAAGGAGTATACTGTCAGTCTTTCAAACCATGTGAGAAGCACAAATAGATGAACCCAAATAGGTTATACTATAGTTATTAATAAGAGACAAATTGAACAGACCAGATGTTTAATTATTACGATTACAGTTAAGATAGAATACAAACAATTAAGTTGTTAGTGAATTTAAATTTAATCGTAAAGTTATTGCTTATCCAAACTAAATAAAATACAAAAAGTAGACTTAAATATAATTATTCATAAGATATTGGAAAAATATTATATATTAAAGTTTTAAGATTGTTGAAAGGTTACGGATGAGTTAATTTAATAATTTTCAAACAGTAATAATAAATTTTGATCCTAATTTAAATTCCATATTATACTAAATTAATCAACCAATTTATTTTAATTATTAATATTAGCAAATGCTATGTGTGATTAACATACAAATATTAATAAATATCTAACATCTTTAACTTATATTCATTTATTCCAAATAATTAACCAATTAATCTATGTTATAATTAAATTACACAATCATTAACTTCTATATAGTTCATAAATAATTTTAATAAGACAAAATTTAACATTAAATTAGTTTTTAATATTTATATTTATATATAAATTGAAAAATTAATAATAAAAATAATACATTTGATAGCATCAACAAAAAAAATTAATTATGAATTATTAAATAAGAGGAATATTATAGCAATGATCATAGTTTTTTGCCCACTATGAATGTCGCATATCATGATGTTTTTTAAATAAATTATATATATACTATTTATTAATTTACTTTTGTTTGTTTTTTGTTGTTGCTGTCATTCGTGTTGGTTTCTAGTTTTGTGTTTATGTGGTTTATTGGTTTTAGTTTGTATCTGTGATGTTGGTTCCTCAAAAAAGATGTCATGTGAATTTATTATATATATATATCGAACACAAGGTTTAGTTACTGAAATAACGTTATAGGAAAGATAAAAATAACTTACATGTAAGTATATATAGATATATATTACTCAATTAAGAAATTTCATATGCAGACTTTAATTTTTTTTTAATTGATTACAATTTGAGTTTCAAGATTAATCCATCTAACCACTAATTGCCTGAATCAATATTATAACACTCTTATCTGTTCTGTAACACCTTTATTTTAAGAATCCAAAAAAACATGTACTTTCTCTGTCATCTCAAAAGTAACCTATAAAAAATGAGACAGAGTTTTTCATCAGTTCCCCAGGGCAATTACGATCCAGACAGTCAAATCATTTCCTATATGGCCTATCCACTGAAGGGGGCACAAACAATACCCGCCCCCAAAATGATGATAGTTCAAGTACGAGGCACGAGTCGACATCATGAATGAACCTGAGGCCATTCATTGCATCTGGGTACGAATCTAGTCTTTTTTTATATTACTATTATTTTAGTTTTTGAATGGGTTGACACGCGTAGCGTTTATGATAGGGTTGACCTTCGGCCTATCTCATTGAAGTGTACGACTTGTCTTTTTCAGATCTTAGATTGAGATAGCATTGTTTTCATGTGTTAAAATGCAGTTACTCTGAGGCTTCTGCTTGTAATGGGCGTTTTATTTTTTAAATTTTCTTTTCCTTTTGTTACGAATACGACCTCAGTTGTGTCTTTTTATTCATAAAGAACGCAGTTGGAAAAGGTAGTTTGGAAATGTGTTATTTAATTCTTGTATGGAAATATGAATACATTGTACAAAAAAAAAAAAAAAAAAAAAAAAAAAACTTGATATGTAAGTTAGAAGGGAAATTTGATGTAACAATAATTATTACTTTGTAAAGAGCGACTGTTTGAAGCAGCATGATAATTAAAAAACTTTAGTAATTTCGGAAAATTACATATATATCTAAATTAATTTTCAAGTTAATGCTAAATTAAAAGAAGGAGTGGAAGAAAAATTCTTTAGTACTGATTTTGTCAAATGTGCTTTAATAAAATTGACACATTTTAAAACAGAATAAGCAAATAAAAACCTGTGTTTCTATAGAGAAATATGTTAGAATAATGCTTTAAAAAGAAAATAAAAAAAAAAGGATTGAATTTGTGACATGTTGACACACTTTCAAGTTTATATAAAATAGACTCTTCTATTAAGAAATAAAAGTAAGAATAAAAATAAACAAAATAAAGAGAAAGGGTAGGAAGAAGGGTCAGGGAGAGAGAAGAAAAAAGAAAGATAAAGAAACGAGAGAGAAAGAGATAAAAAGAAATTGATGGACGAAACAGAGATGGAGGAGAATAAAGAAGGGATAGAAGAAATAAGTATAGATTTTATGGATTTCGCTTGCAATTTCTAATTTTTATTTAATTATTTATTTTCCAAAAAGAGTAGGAAAAAGAGTCTGGGGGAAAAGAAAAGGGAAAGATAAAGGAATGAGAGAGGAAGAGATGGGAGAGAATGAGATGGAAGAAAAAGAGATGGAGGAGAATAAAAAAGGGAGAAAATAAGAGAAATAAGTATAGATTTTATGGATTTCTCTTGCATTTTCTAATTTATATTTAATTATTTATTTTCCATTCTCCCCTTTTTGTTTTTGATTCATCAGCATAGCATCAAGATAAAAAAAAAATGAAGTCTTACTAAATAATTAAAATTCGAATCAATAAAATTAACTTTTATTATTATTATTATTACCATCAGTAACAACTGTAGAATATTATAAAGTATTATAGCAGTGGTAACAGAAATAGCTGTAATAATAAGATAGGCAAGGGAAATATTTTGGCTGCTTTTGAATTAAATACTTTTTCGCCATGCACTTTATATTTACTGAATTTTATTTACTGATTTAACATCAGCATAACGGATGAAGAAAAATACTTCCATTCATTTTATAATTAGCACAGATCAAACATCCAAAAAATGCAAAAGTTATGAATGAAGATTCAGTAAAAATGTTTATTGGAAAAAATAATCTGATGAAAAATATTAAAAATAAAATTTAAGATTACTTACTTTATCTTACTTTTAGACTAATTTAATAAAATATTATTTGAAAGTATGATTTCCTGTTAAAATATAAAGAATATTTTATAGAATTTCAAATTTATATAAATGTTTATTGTTATTTGTGTGTGTGTGTGTGTTTAAAAAGGCAAAAATACGATACAAATTTATTTTATTTGGACAAAGAGCATAACATTTATCTATTTTACTCATAACCGCACCCCCACCCCCCACCCCCCCAAGTTAAAAAAGAAAAAGAAACTAGTCGGATGTACCAATCCCAAAACTTTCTTCTATCTCATACATGTCAATACTTCAAAATTCGCTAGCACTTTGCCAAAATTAAATGGCAATCTATGCTCATCATATGGATTCTAAAAATTGAAATTCCGTGCATTAGTTCTTGAGATATGACTATCGCTGAAATCGTGTAAATCCAGCAAAATACAGGATAGCAGTGCCACTTATAGGGTGATTTACACCAGAACCTAATCATCATCAACTTATGTCAACGTCTAACTGAATATGAAATTTGGGGGAAATTCGTGCATTAGTTCTTGAGATATAGCTATTGCGCAAATCATGACAAATGCAGCATAGCAGCGCCACTTGTTGAGCGATTTGCACCAACACATAATCAGCAGAAATATTAATCAAGGTATACTTGAATCTGAAGTTTGATGAAAATTCGTGCATTAGTTCTTGAGATACAGCTGTTATGGGAATCGTTCTAAATGCAGCACAGTAGCGCCACCTATTGGGCAATTTACACCAATACGTAATCAGCATAATTTCATATCAAGGACTAACTAAATCCAAAGTTTGATGAAAATGTGCGTGTTAGTTCTTGAAATAGAGCGACTGCGAAAATAGCGTAAATCCTGCAAAATGCATCATAGAAGCGCCACCTGTTGGGCGATTTACACCAACACGTAAACAACACCAACCCATATCAAGGAGTAACTGAATCTGAAGTTCTATAAAAATCTGTGCAGTAGTTCTTGAGATAGAGCTATTGCGGAAATTCTGCAAAATGCAGCATAGCAGCGCCATCTACTGGGCGATTTACATAAAAAACTAATCAGCACCAACCTATATGAGGGACTACCTGAATATAAATTTTTATTAAATTCCGTGCTTTAGTTCTTGAGATAGATCGCCCACAAAATTTGTGCCACGGACAGACAGACAGACTCACAGACAGACATTTTGTGAAAACATGTTTTTTGGAATCTCTGACCCCTAAAACGTGTAAATCCGTCAAAAACCGGGAGTCGAAAATTTTCATGAATCCAATACTTTCTTCTTGTAAAGATACTAGAAGAAAGTAAAAATTGAAACGTTTATTATGTTAGATATGCAGTATGCTCACTAATGTCCCTTGCCACCCTCTTAACTTCGTAACGGCTGCTGCTATATTCATAAAAGTGGTGTCTAGGCATAGTAAAGTAGCTGCGCGATACTGAATGAAACTGCCTACGCCGCCACCTGATGGGAAAATACAGAGTTAGCATTCCTATCTCGAAAACGGAAAGAGATAGAGGAAAAAGGGGGATTTACAAAGTTGTAGAGCATCATCGATTTAGTACGAAAAGACACTTTGTGGACATTAATGCGAAGACTAGAACGGTTAAAACGCGCATTTGTTTTTTCGTGATATCCTACACTGTGACGTCACGAAACTTGAATGGAAGGAGAAATGATTATGTTTCGGACAAATGTGCATCCAAATGTGCATTGCAGCTGACGGTGAAAAGTTTGAACATCTGAAACAAAAGTATATTGTTATAACTAGTTGTTTTTTTGTTTCAAGGTCGTTTTGTCACGTCACAGTGTAGGAAATCACGAAAAAACAAATATGTGTTTTAATCATTCTATTCTTCGCATTAATGTCCACAAGGTGTGTTTTCGTACTAATCGATGATGCTCTACAACTTTGCAAATCCCCCTTTTTTCCCTATCTCTTTCCGTTTTCGAGATAGGAAAGCTAATTCTACAGTTTTCCATCAGGTGGGGCCTAGGCGGTTTTATTCAGTAGCGCATAGCTACTTTACTATACCTAGACACCACTTTTATGAATATAGCAGCAGCCGTTATGAAATTAACAGAGTGTCAAGGGACTTTAATGGGCATACTGTATATTTAGTATATTTATATTTGATTTATATTAGATTATATTATGTCAAAATTAAATTGAGACATCAATATAATTCCTTTAAGATTAAATGCGACTCAATGACACCACGATCTTTTGAATAATAATAATAATAAAAATAAAATAATAATAGGCTGATATTTTTATTACTAAGAAGAAACTTTATAAAGAAAAAATAAATATGTTTGTGTTATGCTGTTATGTCCGTTAAAAGATTTTGATATTTAAATTGTCTAACACACAAAAATAATCACATTTCAAAAGAAAAAACCTTAAATGACAGTTTAATATGATATGGTTAGCGACTTATTTTATATACTTCATATAACTCATTTAATCTTTCTGAGAAAAGAATCGATATATTTTTTATAAATGAGATTTTTCTGTATACTCAAAATTTTGCATTTGTTAAGAATGGATATTTAAATATATATGTAAAATCGTGGGAAAAAACAGTTATAACTCTTTACTAACTCAGCAGAAAATCATCATATAAAAATGTGATTAGTACCAATCGATTAGTAATAATATTACAGTTAATGCTATACTTAAATTTTACCTACGGGGTTATCCACTTATAAAATTGTACAAAATTGAAAATTTTTGAATAGCAACACCTAATCTTGACATCATATTTGGAGTCTTCGGTAAATTTTACTTTCGCGGATACCAAACTATCTAGAGACTGATTTCTGTCAAAACATTCATAGGTTACAATTCATATTTTTTTCGAAAAGTAATTTCAGTATATATATATATATATATATATATATATATATATGGGGCATTCTCACAATCTTTTGAGTTTTATGTCCCTGAAAAATAATTTTTATTTTAGTACATGTTCTTATGTTTTTTTTAATTTCATGTACTGTGGAACATCCCATTGTATGATTGCATAACAATATTAACGAGATAAATAAGTTTTGGACGATGCTGGGGGTCTAAATACCAGGAAAACTCCTATACCGTCCCGTGTCCCTGTGATGCTGATTTTTAAGTTTGGAGCTGTCTGTATAAAATTGTTTCAATAAAAATAATTCGATGTAACTTTTTTCCGAAACTTGGACTGTTGTTTTATATAAATATATAGCAAAAACCTGCACACATTTTTAGGGTTGTTATTATTTTTTAAACTCCGTCCCTGGGTTTTAGATTCCTTACCGTCCCTCTTCTAAAATTATACAGAAAATCACTTCAGATGCAGCCACAGAATTTTTTCAAGTTTTTTCTCCTGCAGAAGTATGCTAGAGAAAGAATGTCTAAGATTTTTTGAGAAAAAATTTACTGTAGAACTTAAATCAGCATTTAAATATCAATTTCAAGCAACGTGGCTTTATTGGTACTTACCGTCCCCAAGGTTTATTCCTGCACTTTTCGAGGTAAATTAAAATTATTATTATTTTTTTTTTAATTTAATCAAATGTAAATAACTGTTTATAAAAATCATTGAACATTGTGGCTACCACTTAGTCTTAACACGATTTGCCTAAAATAGGTGGTAATTTTCCTTACCGTTCCATCCTTACCGTCCCTTTTTTTCCCATTTCGTCCCTTTTTTCCAATACCGTTTTTACCTTACCGTCCCTTCTTTAACACCCCTTTAAGACAATGTTATGCCAAAATGTTGTACTAAAAACACTACATTGTTATTATTTCTTATTTGAATGTCCTGTGGGTACTATGCAAATTCATTATAAGTAAAAATTTAGAAGAAAAAAAAAGTTTTAGTGATAAAATGATAAGGAAAATTAAACTCGGAAGTTTAACATAAACCTCAGTTAAATAAAAAAACTTTCTTTGCTGACCTTTTTTTTTTTTTTTTTTTTTTTTTTTTTTGGAATCATTAAGGCATTTGTCTATCAGATTAAAATGTTATTTTAGCGAGTTTAATTTCACCAGATTTTTATTCCCGAAAGTCAAAAGATTGTGAAAATGCCCCATATATATATATTATTTCGAAATTAATTTTCGAAAGAAAAATGCGAATTCTAATCTATAATTTTTTCTAAACATAAATGAATTACTACAAGCTTCAAATATGAGAATCCAAAATTACTACTTATTCCATCAAGTAGTTTTTGAGATATGCTTAAACAAGTGCTTGCATTACAATAGTCTTTTCAATGATTAAAATGAAATTAACATTAGGAAAACCAAATTTTAATGCTACTTAATTTATAAATTATTTGATCAAATGACTTCCCGTTTTGTATACGAAAGTAAAATTTACAAAAGAATCCAACTATAATGTGAAAATAATTGTTAGTTTTGGAAATTTTAAAGTTTGGTAAAATCGCTATACATAGACGACCTCAAAAGCAAAATTTAAGTGTAACATTAATTAGTGATGTTGTTACTAGTAACAGTAACATTTTTATACTGTGGTATGCGGCATTTAGTAGGGGTGATCCCCCCCCCCCTCCCAGGATATACATTACTACACTATCTGGTCAAAAGCATCCGAACACTTTCGATTTTAGACATTTTGTCGAAAAACAAGATAAGTACTCGATTAATTGTCATTGAACTTCAGGGATTGAAAGAAAACGTTCGACCTCAAGTTTTTCAGTGAAGAGTTAGCCAAAAGGATAATTAGGGGAGCATTAAGAACTTTAATTAAAAATAATAATATGTGCGATCATCCTAAAAAGTTTAAATGATCTGTAGCTGTAAGAAATGATTAAATGGGCTCTGTAGAACGCGTGTATGCATTTGTGAAATAGAATCACATACATTCAAAAGATATAAACTTTTCTCTGAAAAATTCAAGAATTATATTCATATCCAAGGTTGGGGTAGCACAGTTGAGGTTCATTCCAACAGTACGAAAAATGTCCTGACAAGGACTGGAACCTGGATAACTAGGCTTGCCGTGCCAATGCTCTACCTATTTCTCCTCCCCCCCCCCCCCCCCCCCCCTCGGGATTGCACTTATACTCTAAAGCGAAAGCTGGGTTCCCGGGGCGCTCATCCATGTCATCCCTGCTCTCCCTATTAACAGGAATGTAGTGGAGGGTATACTGTGGTATACGTCGTATACCTTCTAGATAATTGCGTATGTATTCTGTAGCTATAGCGTATATTCTCTGGTATATACCATTTGCCTATAGCGTATACCCTCTGGTTTTTTTACGACTACTCAATTGCCTATTAAGCTATCCGGATACGTCCCGTCTGATGTAATTCATATGTCTGATGCAAGTCTTATGTCTGATGATTTCCGTCTAATGTAAGTCTTATTTGTTGGACATGGCTTCGAACTGCAGCACTGATTTCATTCATCCGAGCTATAACTAGAGCATTTTACAGGGTGAAAGTGTGTGATAACACGTAAACTCCCGTATACCATGTAATTAGGTTATAATGAAGAGAAGGAAATTGTTTTCAACTGAATAACTCATTGAATCATAATTCAAGAATTGTCTAGATGTTTTGTTAATAACTTGCAGGTTTGTACCAAATTTAACACCACTTAGAGAAAATTAGCAGTATGCAGGAAAAAAAAGCATTTTTTAGCAAGCAATTAGACAAGCAATTAGAAAGGGAATATATTGAGTACTTGATAAAATATGACTTTTCGTACGAAATAATTTTTAACAGTGCATACGCAAAATATAGCACAACTTTTCTTTCATAATTTAGTAGTAAAATGGAAGAAACTCATATAAAAAGGTCATTCAAATACCATGAAAGTTCAGGAAGGAACAGTCGACGAAATGATATATATTTCACTTCATACAAATTCAACTATTTCATATACAAATGCTCTTATTTTATCAAATATTCAATATATGAATCTTCTAAATGGAAGATAATGTTTCTTCTGCATATTGTCTAATTTCTGAAAGTAGTGTTACATTTGGTTGAAAACCCTGTATGGTATAACCAAAAGAAAATAATAATAATAATAATAATAATAATAATAATAATACAGAAAATTTTTCAATTTTTCAAAGAATACCTTCATAAATTAGAACATTTTTATATAAAATAAGTTGCAGCTTGTAGTCAATCTTCTATCATGAAAGCACTTTTAGAAAATAACAGAAATGTTGCTCACTACATCGCCGATAATTTCCCAGAGTATTGCCATGATAATTGACTGGTCTCTTTATATAAGTTGACTTATACAGTTTGCTATGAAAAAAAAAAAAAAAAGGTGCTACCATTTGTGCACGAGCAGTTAAAAACCATTTCATACAAATACTGATATTTCATCAAATATTCAATATATGCATTTTCTAAATGCAATATAATGTTTTTTTCTCCATATTGTTAAATAAATTTCACGAAAATTGTTTTAAACTGACTTGAGAACTCTGCATGTTATAAACAAAAAACATAAGGGGAAAAAACTGAATTTTTCTAAGAAACGTTCATACCTTCATGAATAAACGTGCACTTCTTACACAAATGCATACATTCACTGTTGTGAGCTCATTTAATCATTTCTTAGAGCTACATATCATTTCACGATTTTTTATGATACAGATGGATCGCAAATATACATATATTTCTTTTATTCAATTTGTTTTTGGCCCGTTAACTGCCTCCTGACTAACCCTTCACTGAAAAATATGAGATAAACATTTTTTTTTTTTTTTTTTTCATTTCGAAACTTTTAAGTTTCATTCTCAAAAGTTTATGAGCAATTTATTAAGTGTTTCTCAAGTTTTTCCACAAAACATCTAAAATCGAAAATGGTCGGATCAGTGTTGCCAGTTTTTTATCCATACTGCTTGATTGCCATACTCCTTTTTTGAAGTAGCAATATTCAGTTTATTTAACAGATTAATTAAAGCGAAAATAGGGCAAATTATACTTTAATTAAAAAAGTGGCGGCAATTAAGCAATCTGAATAAAAATAATTAAAAAAAAGTAGTGGATTGGTACAGTCGGCCCCACTTAATCGGGTAACTGATAATTGCATTCCCCGCTTATATGCATAGAATGCCGTGGAACAAAAACACTCCCTATAAGGTTAATGTTAAATATACTCGTTTTATCGCATAACAATCCCCGGTTAATTGCATAAATATCTCCAATCTAGTAATCCGCATTTTATGAATTCCTGTTATAGTGATGAATGGGAAGAAAGGAAGAACTTTTTGTTGTTGTTTGAACAATGTTTTGTTATATTTACGATCGAAGAACAGAAACCGTCGTGCAAGAAGACTTTATTATCTTAATTCTATAAAACGTATAAGAGTGTTGAATTTGGACAATTATGTTTTTCTTTTAAAGCTTGTCGTACATACAGTGACTAAAGATGCTGGGAGTACTTTTTGGAAAATCCTGGAATCGGGAGGGGGGGGGGGGGAAATACAATCGGGACGGTCAAGAGAATAAAGGAACAATATTTAACGCTGGAAGTGGAGAAATGCAGTGTCCAAGGTAGGAAAAAACAAATTTCCCTAAAGGATTTTTTGTGTAGGCAACAACAAAAAAGTGATAAATTGACAAATAATTGAAAAATAAAATGAATTTATGCAGAACTTATTTATTTTCAAAAGTATGATTCAAAACAAAACTTTTTTAGTTTACTTTCATTTTAATTTTTCACATAAAGACATAAATTATAATGAAAAATTAAACCATGTAACGCAAATAGTGTAATAATACATTATACCTTATTCCATATATTGTTATATATAATAAATTATTTATTTAAATTATTAATAGAATAATTTTTAAATAGTTAGGTAAATAATGTCCATTAATATTTATCATATCTGTGATATATAATCAAATGATAACGTATACCGGTAACATTAATTACTGTCCTCGCTTAAACGCATACCCCGATTAAATGCATACAATTCAGTGGAACCACCTATATGCAAATAAGTGTTTTTCAAGTTTTCCCACAAAACATCTAAAATCGAAAGTGTCCGGATCAGTGTTGCCAGTTTATTATCCATACTGCTTGATTGCCACCCCTTTTTTGAAGTAGCAATATTCAGCTTATTTAACAGATTAATTAAAGCGAAAATAGGACAAATTATACTTTAATTAAAAAAAGTGGCGGCAATTAAGCAATCTGAATAAAAATAATAATAAAAAAAAGTAGTGGATTGGTATCACTGCTCCGGATACTTTTGACCAGGTAATGTTACATCAGTAACTTATTGACGATTTCGAAACTTCTAACTTTCACTATGGATCTAATAGTGCAAATATCAAAACAAAAAACTTTTTTAAAGGAAACATTTATGAAAGCCTAATATTCAATGGGTTTAAATCTTGAGACATTAATTTTTATTGTGTTTTTCTATGGGAAAATGCAGCATCAAACCCTAAACAGTTTATGAATTTTATGAAGCTAATGAGATAAAAAAAGGAATTCATGATAAACCAACTTAAAAATACATATATATATATTGCGGATATGTATGTGATTTGTTAAGACTGTTCTCAACTGCTCTGCTCAACAAACGCAAAGCGTTTTGGCATATTTACAAATTCATTTTTTAACGGAAAGATAGAAAATTGGAAGACCTGACTATGGAAGCGATTTTGAATCGAACGGTTTTTTCCATTTTTTTGATAAACAAATTATTTATTGAGTTATATGCGATGTTGATCACGTGACAAAGACGCTTTTCACCCGTCCTTGAGTGGTTATTCTTCCTTTGCGCGGAAATTCGGTTCAAAACTTTGACACTGTTTTCTGAAAGATCTATTGTGTTTGCAAAAAAAACGGAAAAAACAATTCTATTACATAGTTTCAGAACAACAATACTTGCTAATTTCGCACTTTTCCGAACAAAAATAAATTAAAACTTATTTCATAAAGTTGCCCTTGTGGATTTGAGAACAGCCTTAAGGCTAAGTAATTTTTTGTGAATCTGAATTTAATTAATCTCTGTTGTTATCCATTTTATGGTTCGAAATTTTTGCGAGTAGAGCATTGCTTAGAACAAATGATCCCATTTTATTCAAATTTATGTAACAGGGAAATAAAAATTTAAAAATCTCAATTCTTTTGATCCGTATAATCGTAGTATATATATATATATATATATATATATATATATATATATAGCCATTAATTAAACATCACCGACCATCATCAAAAACTGCAATATTGTGAATGATTGACTACACGCCATAAACCAACAATATAGAATTGCATGTGTAAAATAAAGTACCGTATACCTAATTACAAGAATTAACATGGAAGAAAAAAAGAAGAATATGGATTCCGAAAAAATTGAAAAACTTATATATTGAATTACGTTTTCAAGAGTACAGAATTCAATGATATAAGCAAATCGGTTGTTTTCTGTGGGAAAAAAGCTATAAGCTGAAAAAAAATTTTTCCCCTGTACTCAAACAACCAATATAATCAAAATAATAGTTTCAAGATGAATACAGAACATCATCAAATGGCATGAAATGAAAAAAAAAAAAAAAAACTACAACCCATTAAATATCTCATTTATAGCAATAGAAATCCCAATAAAACACACCGTATTAATTCCCAGTAGATTTTCAAAATATATTCCCGCACATGGAATCCAAAAAGCATGATAAGATCAAGGTGAATAAAACAGTTAACACAGAAATTAAAAGCTATGGAGTCAGTTAATTCATGTTGAAATATTGTGATAAATATAATTAATATAATATAAATAAAAAATAATTACATTATTTATAATACCTAAAAACAATTTTAAATTGTATAATAACAATTTTACAACATTGCCAATATTCAACGTTAATTACCACCTAGTGTAAAAAATTAAAATTATGACTTTAAAGAGGCTATTTAAAAATACAAAGTTTATGGTGCTGCCATCTATTATTATTTTATTCAAATGTCACAGTAAGTAGAACCTAA
This sequence comes from Maratus speciosus, assembly GCA_963932465.1. Taxonomy (NCBI): domain Eukaryota; kingdom Metazoa; phylum Arthropoda; class Arachnida; order Araneae; family Salticidae; genus Maratus; species Maratus speciosus. The sequence continues at coordinate 234,000,174 of OZ010791.1, read as the reverse complement.
TACATGCTAATGAATTAAAATGTATCAACTGCATTCCTACACACATCCTAATATAAACAATACCATACTGTATTTCATTATTCAGAAATTTTTTAAATAAATTAAATGTTAATACAATATATTCTATTACCATACCATTAAATCCACACTGAGAAATTAAAAAAACTTTTTTAACTTCATAATATATAGGATATAGGCTATATTCTATAAAATAAAATAAATTATACATTATAAAAATATAATAGTCGTAATATTTAGCTTTACATATAAAAAATGAACAGGAAAGAAAAAAAAATGATTAAATTATAAAATAAATGAATAAAAATGGAGGTTTATATAAGATTGTCAGATACTAAAATACCAAATAGCCTAAAGATCAAATATATAGTACGTGAATTATCCTTATATTAGTCATAAAAAAGCTAAAAAAAAATATGAATGATTTAATCAAACATATAAACCGATAATTAATCATGGAATACAATGTTGAAAATAAAACACTATTAAATAGTATCGAGGAATAATAATAATAAAAACTATTTACCCAATTTTAATACATACAGTATAACATTAGTTAATCAAATAAACCAATATGCATAATAATCACTAAAAACTTGGTATACTATTATTAATTTATATGACATTGTCCTGAGTAGACTAAATTAAAAATAAGTTATTATTGAATTTGATTAAATAAGTTAAATTTAATATGAAATTTAAAAAAAAGAGGAAAAATCACCAATTACATATAAAACATCAAATCAACATCCATATAAAATACGTATTAGAAATGTAGTTATAATACAAAAGCCCCATTTTTTTATATATATATAAATTAACCATTGCGTATTATCCAGACAACACCACCCTCCTCCGTACTCTAACATCTACCCCACCCAACCATCCTATAGTAATTGTTTATTTTTATTTTACAATTTTTAATTTTTTATAAATATTTTTTATTTTATAATTTTTTTGTAATTTTGTTTACGCATGTGTTATATATATATATATATAGATCATGTAAGTACTAATTGTATATTAATGAATATAGGAATTTTTTGGAAAACCATGATTTAATGCATCATAAATTAGTTTTTTAATATTATTGTTAATTAGATGAGAAGAACATAAACATTTTATTCTATATAAATGATTAAGTAGTATATTTCGATATACAGAATGATGAAGACAAGATTTAAAATTTGTAAATGTATTAACTTTGAATTTAAATTCTTTACGTTTATCATATAAATCAGTTATTGTTTTGTTGTCTTTTATTGTAATTTTAAGATTTAAGAAGTTAATAGTATTGTTAAATAAGAGGTTTTCCGTTAATTCCAAATTAATGGGATAATCAACTGGAAATTGAGAAATTTTAGATTGATCAGTGGCAATTAATATTATGTCATCAATATAACGATATAAATGGAGATTATTATTAGTAAAAGTACGTTCATAGTGATATAAGTATAAGTCTGATAATAAACTGGATGTACAACCACCTTGTGGTATACCGACGTGCTGTAAATATAATGTATTATCTTGCAATATATAATTATTATAGATAATAAAGTTTGTTAATGATTTAAAATAAGTGATATCAATATTAGATGGTAATTTCAGCTTTTTATAATACTTTTTAAATAATGCATTTATTATATTATGTAAATATAATAAGTCTATATTATTAAAAAGATCTTTGAAGTCATATGTCGTTATATTATATACACAGTTAAGATTTTTTAAAATAGTGACCAGTTGATAGCTATTTTTTATACAATGTGTATTATCATTGTTTGTAGTAAGTATATATAATTGATTAAGAATTTTTAATAGAAGTTTATTGGCTTTATTACTATATGTATTAAAACCAATAGTTACAGTCCTAAATTTAATTGGAGTTTTATGAAATTTGGGAATTAGAACTAAATAAGGATAATTAAAATTAGTAGATAGAATATTTAATAGTTTATAATAACTTTGAATTTTACGATTATTTACAATTACATTTTCATTAGTTTTTTGAAAAGATTTATTAGAAGAAATACAGGTTGTAAGAAGTTGGTGATAATAAGATTTACATATGATTGCATAATTATTAGGAGATTTGTCTACATATGTAATAACGTAGTTTTTTTGTAATTTAGTTATTTGTTGGAAAAAATGCTTTGGGTTAATAGAAACCAAATCAGAAATATTATTTTTTAAAGCGATAGTTAATTTTTCAATTACTAATACTTTTCATTGATTAAAATATGCAATAGGTTTATTGTAATAGATTGAAATTTTATATATAAAAATATCTATATCATATGTAAACTGTTAGATTATAGATTTAACAGTAAATTTAGATGGAAGTCAATATTTGTACCAAAACCCATTAGTTTTTTCAATTTAAAATCATTAACAATATTAAGATTTCCAGTGATTATATGTCCATGATCATTGTTTATATATTTTTTTAGATTGGGGTCATTGCATAGCTTGCTGACAACTAAAATGTTTGCATTCATTCCGGGCTGAAATGTCTAAAAGAGAAATCACCAATTTGCTTGAGTCAAATTATGAGTACTCCTAAACATTTTGTTTATTTTTTTCTTAAAAAAAAAATAAATAAAAAAAAATTGCAATTCAGCAAATTAAAATGACTATTTGGAAAATTATTTTTTCAAAGACTAAAATTTAAGACATAAAAAAACGCACGGAGTTGATCATACATTACGTACGCCATGGATTACATTTTTCGGTACTGTAAATTTTTGTACTTGTAATGTAACAACTTCTACGAAGCTGGTCATACATTACGTACGCCATGGATTAAACATTAATATTCCAGGACCAATTTTAAATGAAATTTCATTCTTAAACTTCTAAACATCCCACAATATTACTTTTTACACCGTCGTAGAGAAAAAAAATGTACTTTTAAATGCAATTTGTTTGAAAGCTGTATCTCAATTTGTTTCTGAGTTATTATTATTATTATTATTATTATTATTATTATTTGTAGTTTTTATTACTTTTTTGTCATAGTGGCAATAGAAGTATCCATCTCTGTTGAAAGTAAAGGGAAAATACAGATTACTGTATAGACCAATCAGAAAACGAATAAAATGCGGATTCAACTAATAAAAAGCTTCAGATATGTTTTTGATTTCCTACCCTGACGGAGGACAATAACCATTTTTCCAAATTTTTAAAAAAAAAAAAAAAAAAAACTAATCTATCACATTATACAAAACTCTAATTCATTTCATAGGTGCGGATTTTTGTCAACATTACTTAGCAATTTTACTCTGTAAATCTTGAAAATAGACATATATTCATCTGCCATAATTTGTCAAGCATCGTAATCGCATTCTATCGGCCGTCGAAAGTAGACAGTGTTTATTACTAAATCAATGAACTTATAGCCTTGCTGAAACACACGTTTGAATGAACGGAAGAAACTGATCGGGGAGGAGGCGAGACTGACATATGGCAATCGAAGGTATCTCTCTCACTATCCGGGAGGGTCAGAGGTTGCATGGGGCGGAAATGAGGTCGACAGTTGGTCGGACTGATCCTGAAGATGATTCTCCTGGATTTTATTTTACTAGAACGTGTTTGGTTATGTTAACACTAGATTTACGATCTTTCCTTAAATTCAACTTATAAAATATTAATAACGTATTTAAATAAGTGTAAATTAATAATATTAGAGTAATGAAAAATAATTCAACATATTTAAATAGGCATGAGTTGTATATTCTGATGAAATTTCATAAATATCTAAGGGCAAATTTTCTTTTATCTAATGCTAAAAAATAAATAAAATGTAAAATTTATTCTTCACAAGTGACTTAAAATTATCAAGCTCTAAGAGAAAGGGAAACTAAGAATTTTCGGTGAGGGGCCTCTGACTGTTTAAACTAAAGATCTGCACGGGCCTAACCGAGGCCCGAAGCCCGGGCCATACTTTTTCTGAAGGCTCGGGCCGGGTTCGGCCCTTACTTTCTTCCGGAAGAATCGGGCGGTTCGGGCCTAACTTATTTTTTCTGTACAGAGCCGGGACTGATTTCTTTTCTAGTCTTCAAGGCCCAAAATTTTCAGTCCTAGTTTTGTCCCAGCCCGTATGAAAATCATTGTCTCGGGGTGACCTGTTCGTTCAAAGGTCAGTAAAATTAAGACTGGCCCAAAGATTTTTGCAAAATATGCATACATTTTTGAATCGCCATTATTCTACAATTAAACATTAACATTTATTTGTTTTAAAGAATAGTAAATTTCTACGCTAATTAAAATATAGTAAAACGTGTGGGAATCCTGTTTTAAACTGAAAACGTGTTGATCCATGCAAAATTAATATACTAATACGGAAGAAAAGAATATATAATACATTTACATTTGCTAAGAAGGGAACTTGTCTATATCGCATTTTTTTTTTTTCCTTTTCTATATAATTGAGTCTTAGAAGATTTTATTGTATAGCATTTTTCAGATTTTTAACAATTCAATGCAGGGAATATGGATTAACAATATTAATGATAACTGAAACATTTACATAGAAGAAATAGCGATTCATTAAAAAAATAAATATCACAGCCTGCAGCACTTATATAAAAATGAAGATTAGAAACATGAAAAAAAAAATTAAAATAAATATTTTTGGTCAGAACTTCTCGTAAGAGTCAAATTTTTAACCAAGTCGACGTAAAAATTAATGTTTTGTACCAATTCACTCGGGCCGGGCCGGGCTCGGGTCGAGATTTTAGCTGTTATACCGGGCCGGGTCAATAATTTTTTTTCTACGGGCCGGGCCGAATTTTTTTCTATGAGTCGGGCCGGGCCTGGACCTGGAAATTTCGGCCCGTGCAGACCTCTAATTTGAACTCTCCGTGAAACACAATTTTTGCATTTGTGATTTTTCACATGTTTAAAATTTATCTTGACTGTTCTCAAATCCAATGGGTACTTTTTGATACATTTTGTTATTCATTTTTTTTTTCCGGAAACGCATGAAATTGGCAGGTGTTGTTATTCAGAAACTATGTAATCGAAAGACGTTTTCCATTTTTCGGGAAATATAGAACATCTTTCAGAACATACTGTAAAAGTTGTTCATATACGTATAATTAAATGATAAAGCAGATAAAAATGATCAACAGATACTTTTCAATCGACTCGATTTTTTTAAAGGACGATCCTTGTGGATCATTCTATAAAATTAAGAATCAGATTTCCAGTGATATAGTTAAAAAAAAAAATAAAAATACTAAATAAAGATTCAATTTTATTGTATTTTTACCATATGCTATAACATTTTACTTATTTTTTTCTGATACTAATTAGTGTTTGGGGAATCTGGCCCTTTCAGTTATAAAGCACACTTCTAAAAATATAGGGAAAAAAATTAAGTGCAAAAATTTCAAATTGTAGAAGGCATAATTTAATTTTTTTTTTTTTTTTGAAACTTTAATTTTTTCTAATCGAAAATTTTAAATTTTACAAGAACTTCATTTCTTCCTCTCCTTGAAAGAATTCTATAAATGAAAAATATTTAATTAAAAAAATAATTTTTTGGTTATTGTGAAATGGATGCTAAAAATAATTAATTTACTTTAAAAAGTGAAATCATTTTTAATTTTCTTTTCCGAAAATTCATATTTTTCTACCATTTTAAAAACATTACTTCAATTGTATGTATCTATTTATTTACTTTGAAATGTGAAATAATTTTTATTTTTTTTTTTCAGAAAATTCATATTTTTACAACCATTTTAAAAAGAGTACTCCAATTGTATGTATCAATTTATTTACTTTGGAAAGCGAAATAATTTTTAATTTTCTTTTTCGAAAATTCAGATTTTTCTACTATTTTAAAAATATAAGTCCAATTGTCTGTATCAATTTATTTGCTTTGAAAAGTGAAATCATATTTAATCTAATTTTTCAATAATTTATATTTATACTAACATTTAAAAAATATTACTTTAATTGAATGTCTCAGTTTATTTACTTTGAAATGTGAACTGATTTTTAATTTTCTTTTTCGAAAATTCATATTTTTACTACCATTTTTAAAATATTGCTCCAATTGTAAGTATCAATTTATCTACTTTGAAAAGTGAAATCCTTTTTTCCGTTGGGAAAATTCATATTTTTACTACCATTTTAAAAATATTACTCCAATTGTATGTATCATTTAATTTATTTTGGAAAGTGAAAGCATTTTTAATTTTCTCTTCCGAAAATTTATATTTTTACAACCATTTTTAAAGTATTACTCCAGTTGTACGTATCAATTTATTTATTTTGAAATGTTATTTTTTTTTATTATTTTATTTACCGAAAATTAAGATTTTTCCTACCATTTTAAAAATATTACTCCAATTGTATGCTTCATTTTATTTACTTTGAGAAGTGAAAACATTTTTAATTTTCTTTTCCGAAAATTTAGATTTTTTTTCTATCATTTTAAAAATACTAATCCAATGGTATGTATCAATTTATTTATTTTGAAAAGTGAAATGATTTTTAATTTTCTTTTCCGAAAATTTATATTTTTACTACCATTTTAAAAATATTGCTCCAGTTGTATGTATCAATTTATTTATTTTGAAAAGTGAATTTTTTTTTAATTTTCTTTACCGAAAATTGAGATTTTTCCTACTATTTTAAAAATATTACTCCAATTGTATGCTTCATTTTATTTACTTTGAGAAGTGAAAACATTTTTAATTTTCTTTTCCGAAAATTCAGATTTTTTTTCTATTATTTTAAAAATACTAATCCAATGGTATGTATCAATTTATTTATTTTGAAAAGTGAAATGATTTTTAATTTTCTTTTCCGAAAATTTATATTTTTACTACCATTTTAAAAATATTACTCCAGTTGTATGTATCAATTTATTTATTTTGAAAAGTGAATTTTTTTAAAATTTTCTTTACCGAAAATTGAGATTTTTTCTACCATTTTAAAAATATTACTCTATTTGTATGTATCAATTTATTTAAAATAATTAATCAATCAATCAATTAATTAATACATTTCCATGCTTCAAACCTTATATATTGGACTGGTGAAATAATTAATAAATTTTTGGACTGAATTTTGTCCTGTTCGAATAAAGAATTACAATACACAGCACACATTACAATAAAGGGGAAAAAATCCGGGAGAGATGAGGTGAGGGGATAGAGGAAAGGAAAGATGGAGAGGAGAGAGAGGTGTATGAGGGACAGGGAACAGGGAAATGGGAAAAAAAGGGAGAGAGAGAGAGAGAGAGATTTTTATTTAAATGCCATTTTTATAATTTAAAACTATTACTTAGAGAATTATCATCAGCCAAAACATTGCAAACCTTATACATTAATGATTTTACCTATTTTACGTTAAATAAAATTTTAGTTAAAAAATTAGAACATCTGCACCAACATTTATCGCATGTCTTTACCTTTTCTGTTTTTGCAGCAACTCGTCGCTTTAATATAAATCGAGACGTTCTTATTCCAATCTATGAAAAAACCATATTGTAACCAGTAACATCTAAAATTAAATTATTCAGAACTATATTTTGCTTGTACATTGTTTTTAAAATCATTAAATATTAATGAATGTTGTGAAAGAATGTTTCTCGAAACATAAACATAAAACATGTCTTTAATTGTAATTTTATTACGCAATAATTTTATTGCTGCCAAAGTCCTTCGTGATTTCCTTTCCCCAAGGCCTGCTATGAAATCACGCACAATTTTATCATATGGCGTTTATATCAATTTGCTCCTCGAGTTGGCTACTTTTTGGTGAGAAAAAAACTGCTAATGCTTTGCATTTTCCCGGTTAGCGAAATGTTTCGATTCGTTGATGCATACAGTCTGGAGGATTGCTCCCACGATGACTGTTTGTCCCTCTCACAGTGGAAGGCGCTTCTCCAAGCACCGACATTTTGACTGAGCGACTGTACATAATTGAACGTTTGCCGAAATGAAAAGCAGGAAGCACTAGATTGTATTAGGATAAAAATGGTTGAGAGATATTTCTACTGGCTTCCTTAAACTGTACGAAAAAAAGGCGAATGTTTCTTCATCTACGAAAATATAACATCGAGTGAAAATATACAATAATCTTTTCCGAGTTAATTCCGAAAAGAGTTCTCTATCTTTAGAAACCTCAGAAACCAATATATTTTCGAGATTTAAAGAAGCACTTATGTAAAAAAAACTTTTATTGATGACATAATATTACTTTTATGTGACGGTGCATATATAACGTTATCACTTTAGGGGAGAGGACTTTAGGGGGGGGGGGGGGGTGTCAAACTTGATATCATAAGATATAAGAGGGAGGATTGACTTTTGCTATCGTTATTATTTTTTATCCAATGAAAAAAAATTGTTATTTTTTTTACAATAAAATAATCTATTTATTATACATATATATTTTTTTAATCTGCAATCTATTTTTATGAAAATACAATGTTATTATTAAAACCATTAAATGATTATAAAGTTATTTTATTCTAAAATATGGAATGCCCCAATGTTTGACATTCCTATTCTTCTGCCATATGCACATAGGGGAGCGTGGGGTGGAATGGGACAGTGGGAGGAATGGGACAGTAGGATTTTCTCTTTGTGTATCATTCTAAACATTTCATCAATCATACACAAGATGAAGCAATGGTAACCCAATCTTCAGTTGGAAAAAGTTGCTGATCTGCATAAGCTTGAAATTGTATAAAGTAAAAGATTATTTCAAGAATCAAAAGTAAATTTGCTTCATATACTTTTTTATGCTTTCTATATGTTAATGACTTGCTTATGCATAGATGAAATATTTTCCCTAATTATGGAACATTATACTGTATATTATCCATAGTTTAAAATAAGCCTTCAAGTAGCATTTTTGTGTATACAAGCAGTTTAACATAAAAGTAGGTAGTGGTTAGGAATGGGACATGCCAGCAAAGGGAGGAATGGGACAAGTCAATTCCTAGATGAAAGTAAATAGTTAATATGCAAATATTTTTAGTGGGTGATAATATATAAATTATAACATTGACAATATATTCATTTACTTCAAAATGTAAATAAATTGAACTGATGATTTTTTAATGTCATCTGTGACTGACTGACAATCCTGAATTTTCCTTCCAGTGATGAAGATACTGGAATTTGATATTGTGGCACAGACATTATCAACCCACAATCTTTGTTAGACTGTATATGTAGCCGACACTAGATTATTTGAGCCTTATCATACTTTGTTTTATAGCTGTTCCATACCTCCCTGTTAGTGGGGAGGTATGGGTATATAGAAATTTACAATTTCTTTAATAGTAAAATTCTTTTAGCAAATTATGTTTCTATATTGTTCAAGGGCATTAGAAAGTGTTTCATTTTGTATTCTATAAATTGAAATTTTTGTTTTTGTGGCAAACAAAGTTGATTTTCTTATTTTTGTAAAAAGGGCCCCATTCCTCCCCACTCTACTCTATAATCTCCTGTTGAAGAAACCAGGTACGAAATATGTTTGAAATGACACTTTCTGTGTTTATTAGTAAAATAAGGAGAAAAAATGTTGTCTGACTTTTTTTATTGATAAGAAGTTCTGCTCCGCCTCTTTTCATGCAGGGGGCAAAAGCAAGAAAACAATATTACTGTTGAATGCATTATGTATCAGTTTTCAATACTTTTAAAAGGTAACTATCTCTTTTAAATTTTAATTGATATAAAGTTTTCTCGTATAATAGTGAAATTTATTGATTTCTTCTTTGAATCAGTAAAGTATTTGAATAATAAACACATAACCATAACTGCATATCACTGCAAACGTATAAAAAGAAAAATAAACTCATAACGATATCATTAGGGGCGGGGGGAGGAGGGGGTACAAAATTACCATAAAGTTGATAACGTTATATATGTACAGCACCATGATGTTCTGCCACTGATTTTCGGAAACGCTTCCGAGTAGTTTTTATAGTGTACTAATCATTTTTCTCAAACTGTAATATCGGCTTTTAGAATGCTATTAATTCTCAGTTACACATTTTCAACTGCGTAATTGAATTTGTACATCCAAAAGTAACAAAAAAGTAATTTAATATTAATGTTAATTATGTTAATTTGTCACATTTGACTGTAAAATATGTTTGTTGAAGATGAAAATGCTTACTAGAGAGCTGATCCGAGGGGGGGGGGGGGGGAATAAACGTGAAATACTCTATAAAAATTACTCGGAAAAGTTTCTGAAAATCAGTGGCAGCAAGAAAGCTTTATTTTTATAAATTCTTCTCTATATCTTAAAAATGTATTGGTTTTTGAGGTTCCTAAAGATAAAGGGCGCTTTTCGGAATTCTGGGTAACTCGGAAGAAGGTACTGTATATTTTCGTTCGACGTTATATTATATTTTCCTAAATTAAGAGATATGTGTCTTTTTTTTAAGCAGCGTCCTTTAAATTTCTAGTGAAGCACGATTTACCCATTTCTCATTAATGTTTATTATTATTATTTTATTATATTTTCAATCTATGCATTTTTGAGTTTAGGAACTACGTCATTCTTATACGTTTTAATGATAAAATGTTTAATTTATCAATGTGTTATTGTGTGTAATGTTTAATTTATGCGCAACAATTAAATTATTACACAACCATTCACATTTAGAAAATGTTTTTTTTTTTTTTTTTTTTTTTTTTTAATCAATGCATACGTCCAATTCTAAGCATTTGACAGAAGATATGAAACCACAAATTTTGCTTAATGAATGTTTCGTTTATACATATACTTTATATACAGTGATGCTTCGGCTAACGAATTTAATCCTTTCTGAATTTACATTCGTTAACCAAAATACTCGTTAACCGAAACTCGTTTTTCATCCAATTAAAATGCAATGCTGTGCATGCATCCCTCAAAATCTTTGTAAGCCAAATCCCGGTTCGTTAGCAGAAACATTTCCATAGCCGAGACTCTATTTGTTTTTCCATTTGATTAATAAATATTTATATCACGATAGTGTTTCGTTTAAATTTCATTTATTACATTTCACTAGATATCGGATTTTATGGAACCTCATCTCACTTTGTAAAACATTAATAATTTTATAGGTAGATCACAATCAGTTTCTAAACAGGATTGCCGGTCTGAAAAATAAAGAAATTGGCCGCCTGCGATACTAGTTTCTCGCGGCAGACATCACAGATTCCTGCCCTTTCACATCTTAAATATGCTTTGCTTAAAAAGAAAAAAAAAGTATTTGATAATATTTCACTGAAATGAAATTTTAAACATTAAAGGGCGCTTTAATGTAAGATTTTACGCATATTTTATCGTATTTAAATAAGTATTCTATTTTGTTAATAGAAAAAAAACACAACTGTTATTAATATAAAAATTAACTTTTATTAAAATATTCCTTGCATAACATGTTAAAATCAAAAAGTAGAAAAAAAATTCTAAAATAGAATACTTAAGTAAGTTATTTTTAAAATAAAAATAAATCTTTAATTGACTTCACAATTTACTTTTATTAAAAATATTCCATTTAACATGAAAAATATAAAGTGATCGGTAAAATATTTTAAAATAAAACTGAAATTGAATATTTCACCGATAAAACATTTATAAGTAAAAAAAAAAAAAAAAACAACCCTGAAATAGAATATTTTAACCGATAAAACATTTTAAAATAAAGATCTAGAAGAAAAGTTGAGAATATAAAGAAGTGGGATTCAAACTCCCTCTATCATTTTAAAATCAAAAAGTAGAAAAAATATTCTGAAATAGAATATTTAAGTATTTTATTTTTTAAATAAAAATAAATTTTTAATTGTTATTAACATAAAAATTTATTTTTATTAAAAATATTGCATTTATCATGAAAAATAGAAAGTAACCGGTAAAATATTTTTAAATAAAAAATTTGAAAATAAAAATGAATAGAATATTTCACTCATAAACCATTTATATATATAAAAAAAAACCTGAAATAGATTATTTTAATCGATAAAACATTTTAAAATAAAGATCTAGAAGACAAGAATAAAAAAAAGCGTCGGACTCGAACTTACGCTATCATTTTAAAATCAAAAAGTAGAGAAAAAGTCCCGAAATAAAATATTTATGTAAGTATTTTTTTTTTAAGCAAGAATAAATATTTAACTGTTATTAACATCAAAACTTACTTTTATTAAAAATATTGCATTTATCATGAAAAATATAAAGCAGCCGATAAAATGTTTTTAACTAAAAAAGCTGAAAATAAAACTGAAATGGAATATTTCACTGATAAAACATTTATAAATAAAAAAGTAAAAAAAAACAAACAAACCAGAAATAGAATATTTTAATCGATAAAGCATTTTAAAATAAATTTGGAAGAAAAGTTGGTGATAAAAAGAAGCTGTGGGATTCGAACTTACGTTATCATTTTAAAATTAAAAAGTGGAAAAAAAAATTCTGAAATAGAATATTGAAGTAAATATTTTATTTAAAAAATAAAAATAAATCTTTAGTTGTTGTTAACATTAAAATTTACTTTTATTTAAAATATTGCATTTATAATGAAAAACAAATAGAAATAGAATATTGTATAGTAAATGTTTAGTATATATATAGTAAATGTTTTATTTTAAAAGTAAATGTTTAGTTATTATTAACATCAAATTAACTTTCATTAAACATATTCAATTTAGCATGAAAAATATAAAGCAACACATAAACTATTTTTAAATAAAAAAGTTGAAAATAAAACTGAAATAGAATATTTCACCGATAAAACATATATAAATTAAAAAGTTTAAAAGAAAGCCCCTGAAATAGTATATTTTAACCGATAAAACATTTAAAAATAAAGATCTAGAAGAAAAATCGGACATAAAAAGAAGACGTGGGATTTGAACTCACACTATCGTTTAAAAAAAAAAAAAAAAAAAATAGAAAAAAAAATTCTGAAATAGAATATTTCAGTAAGTATTTTATTTTAAAAATAGATCTTTAATTCTTATTAACATCAAAATTTACTTTTAATAAAAATATTACATTTATCATGAGAAATATACCGATAAAATATTTTTAAATAAAAAAGTTGAAAATAAACTGAAATAGAATAAATATTTCACCGATAAAAAAATTTATACATAAAAAAGTAAAAAAGTAAAAAAAAAACAACAACATTGAAATAGAATATTTAAACAGATAAAACATTTAAAAATAAATATCTGGAAGAAAAGTTGGGAATTAAAAAAAAAGCCGTGGAATTCGAACTCACGCTATCATTTTAAAATAAAAAAGTAGAAAAAAAATCTGAAATAGAATATTTAAGCAAGTACATATATTATTTAAAAAATAAAAATAAATCTTTAATTATTATTAACATCAAATTTACTTTTATTAAAAATATTCCATTTATCACGAAAAATATAAAGCAACCGATAAACCATTTTTAAATAAAAAAGTTTAAAATAAACTGAAATAGAATATTTCACCGATAAAACATTTATAAATAAAAAAGTTTAACAAAAATTCTTGAAATAGAATATGTTAACCAATAAAACATTTAAAAATAAAGATCTAGAAGAAAAGTTGTTAATGAAAATAAGACGTGGGATTCGAGCTCACGCAAGACACAAATGCATCGCTCTAACCATTCAGCTACCGAGCAGATAGCCATTTAGCAACAAAACATTAAAATAAGTAGGCAAATCTGTGATCAGGAATCTAAGTGTGGTCGCGTGATGCGATTCTAGAGCCTGCGATTTATATCCTTTACTTATAAACATTTAAAATATTAGACCACAAAATTAACAAAAGAAATTCTACTTTCTTATCTGTAAAGGAGACAGCAAAGCAAACAGACTCAAAACTTTTTCTTTCTTACAATGCTAAAATAAAATATAAAATATAAATAAAGAAAAATAAAAATGAAAATAAAAATAAAAATAAATCCTAGCAAAAATATAAAAAAAATGTGAACTATAAAACCAATGTGCATTCATTTTATCTTGACCGAGTCTAAGTCACGCTGGCTAACTGTTAATTGACACGAAAAGTAGATTAAAAGCGTTCTTGAAATGCGGCTACCACGTTGATTGAATCTTTCAGATATTGAATTTGCAAATTATTCGATATGAATGAAATTAATTATTGCAATTAGAAATCAGCGATGGTGAAATAAAAAGACAACCGCTTATTTGTAAATTTGTGGTTGATAAATGATTGGTTAAAGATAAAACTTCGATCTGAGAGCAGAAGAAATTGCGTCCAAACGAGGAACTGATCGAACCTTATTGTGCTTTTTCTCATAAATAAAGGTAAAAATTACAAAGCGGTTAAATTTGCTCATCAGAAAAGAAATTAAAAATCATTGAATGCTTAGACCTACAACATTATACCTTTTTTCTGCACTGTTTTGGATGTGTAATACTATTGTTGGACCCGAGGAGTTTACAAAATATCGAGTTTCCTCCCTCTATCCCGTAATGTTTTTACACAAACTGAGGATGAAGATTGAGGAAAATTAATCGGAAGAAATAGCAGAGTCAAACTTCAATGAAAAATCCCTTACAAAAAATTTGCCACACATTTTATTAATTTGCTACGTTTTCCGTGGCTGCTTGCTATTTTCTTTTCTTTTCTTTTTCTCATCGAAGAGCGTTTTTAAGTTTAAACGTTTTTGTTACATGTAAGTTTATTTTTAATTATATCCTAATATTATACTCGAATTAATGTTACTTGAACAAAAAATTTTAATTGACCGTAACATTTGTATTATCTATTGTTTCTATTGTTGGTTTTCTATATTTTAACACTTTCACGCATTCATCAAAACAAAACAGTAAAATATAAATTGCTAATAAACGAAATAAAATAAACTTGAATTTAATTTTTGCTAAATTCTACTGAAACATATCTTTACTGTTTGATCCCGTTATTATGTTTTAAAAAAATAAATGCATTTTCTAAGAAATCTTTAAAATTGATTTGAATTTTCGGAATGAGGCTCTGTAAAAGTCGAATGTCAAAATAAAAAGTGTACAACAGTGTACATCTAGATGAGTGTTTCTCGACCTGTGTGCCGCGGTACATCAGCGTGCCATGAGAGATTGTTGCCAAATGTGCCGCGAGGGTTTTTGACAAATAATTAAAATTGCATTGTGTCGTATCAACGATACGACATTTTCTATTTACTACCTTCCTTGTTCACTCCTTTACCCGTAGTAGCGTTTCCAGCGCACCACTCCTCCCTTGTCTCCAAGGTCCATCCGAGAATATCGTCACATCAACATCAAGACTGAAGTCATTTAAAGAAAAATTAACACTGTGGAAATCTGTAATATCCAAAGGAAATTTTGACTGCTTTCCAAGTGTAAATCTCAGTCGAAAAGAAAAATTGCAGACGAAATTATAAATAGCATTGACGAAATTAAGACTTAATTTCCTTCGCTTTCAGTTGACGATTATGAATGGTTAATGAACCCATTTTTAATTTGCAAGACACCAAATTTGACAACAAGAGAAAAAGAACAGTTCATTGATTTCAGGAAAGATAAGTTTTACCGTTCAACATTCTTTGAGAAAAAATTGGATGAGTTTTGGCTTTCTGACAGAAATTTGTACCCCGCAACCAGCTTGAAAGCTTTTGCATCTTTATGGTTCTGTGAATCTGGATTTTCAGCATTCACAGAAATCAAATCCAAAAAGCGAGAACGACTTTTAAAAGTTGATGACGAAATGCGAACTTGTCTGGTGACTTAGAACCCTGTTTTGAATTACAGTTTGTTCAAGGAAACCCTCTCATTAAATAAATTTTGTAAATAAATATTTTTTTGTGTCATACAACTTTTACATTTTTTATATTCAGGTGTGCGGCAAATAATTCCAGATATTTTTAGTGTGCTGCCAACCAAAAAAGGTTGAAAAATACTGATCTAGATAGTCAGACTTGTTTAGCCCAAATGCTTGATGAATGCAATGAATGTCATTTAAAATATCCGCAAACTTATGGATGTTTTATGAACTATCGTTTATGCTGCCAATCAAAATCTTTCGATGCATATAAAAAATTCTGAATGCACATTTTAAATTAATATGCACGACCGTAGCCGATGGAAGAATCACCCCCTCCGAAATTTCTGTCAGGATGACTATAAGCATGCCATTAACTATCAGTCAAGATGGTCAGTATTCAAAAATCAAAATTCTACGGTAACATATGTTTATTGGGTACTTACGTATTATTCGGCCCAGGTCATAGTCACTCTGCCAACAATGGCGCCGAAAATATTAATTGCGGTAACACTTTTATTTATTTATTTATTTTTGTTATCTTCATTTTAAGTGCGTAGTTAATATTATATAGATGCCAGATTAAAGGCAATGGCAGAAGTATTTATATACGTATAACTTTATAATATCATATAGAATAGATATGAATTCAATATATTATATTCATTGGTACAATAGATTCGTATTACCTACAATATTTATATTATATTAATTTTGGTGGGTATAACAAACCGCTGGAAATAAAATTAACTTTAATATCATTTATTGCTAAAAGCCGTCAATTTGATGTTACGTATGTAATAATTATGTAACAAATTACTGTTTTGTATTATTTTAGTTTGCTTTTATATTATTTGTCATTTTTAACGATTTTCTGTATTTATTTAATCTACATTAAATTACCACTTTGAATACGATTGGCGATCGGTAACGATAAGTAAATTGGAGAATGACAACTATTTTTGGCGATCTATATCCACCTGGTCCGAATTATATGTAAGTACCCTTTATTGTATATTTCCATTAGTATGTTTAAAAAAATGCATTTTCTAAGGTATATTTAAAATTCATTTGAATTTTGGAATGGGATTTTGTAAAAGTAAAATGTCAAAATAAAATGTCTACAACATGCTAGATAGGCTAAACAATCTAGATAGTCGGACTTGTTTAGTCTAAATGCTTGAAGAATGCAATGAAGGTCATTTAAAAAACATTCGAACTCCGATTTAACGAATTGTTCGGGACTAGCACTTTTGTTTGTTAAATCGAGATTATTCGTTAAATCGGCATAATTTTTTTTTTATGTATACAACAGAACAAGTTTTTTTAAAAAAAGGCTGTAAATAAGATGAACGATGTTCACTTCCCTTACGTTAAAAATTTGTTGCTGTAAGAAAACACACTGTATAAAAATTGATTAATTTTTATGTACTGGTATAAGTCAAAAATATTATAATTAAGAAAAAATCTCATTTATTCAAATTTTATAGCTAAATTATAAGATATCTTTTATAGATATTTGTTTGCTTCGTTTCGATTTTGTATTCCAAACTTCTTTATCGATTTTTTTCCCGAAGCTGTGAAAACAATATCATCAACATCATGAGCCATCAAGTACCGTTTCAAAGTATTCAAACTGCTAACTGCTTCTTTGAATGTTGCATTCTTCATCTTTAATCTGATCTTCTTCATCCAATCTACTACTACTACTACTCGCTGTAATGTACATTTTCGCATGTAGATATTTTTGCGTCACAAATTCAGAAAATTTACAATCAGGGACATTGAAAATCTTTTATAAATATAAGAAAATTTCTTCAGTTTTTCATTTTTTAAATCGAAAGTTATTCATTAAATCGGGATTGTAAACTCGTTAAATCAAAGTATTTTTGACCAATTTTCGTCGGAACCATAAAAAAATTTGCTAAATTGAAAAATTCGTTAAATTGGGGTTGGACTGTATCCACAAACTTAGCTGTTCCGACACATGTCTCTGGAAAAACATTTTTGGCAATAAAACATTTGAAAAATATGTATAAAATTTATTTCAAACGTCATTTTTGTTGACACTAATTTCAATACGTCAAAAGAATAAAATTCTGGTCCCCAAGTCCCCCTCCGAAATATTTTTATGGCTACGGTCTTGATCGTGTGCAAGATATTACACGAAGAGGTAATTTTTTTTCGATGTAATGTGCGTTATTGCAAGTAAGTATTTTGTGTATTTATTATTGTTTTGTGTGAAAGTGTTAATTTCCATGCTACATAAAAATGTGGCACCAAAACATAAAAAAATTTTTACTAACATCTCAAAATACGTATGAGGTGTTTTATGATACGATATGTGATAGTAAATATTACTTACGTTTTTTCTTCGCCTCTTGCTCCATATTGGTCTGGTGATGACCTAGGTGACCAAGATCCATCATAGCCATATGGCTACCTGCCATGGACAAGGCACCGTACATGTCATCCTGCATCATCATCATCACACTAATAATGTATTTACACAATTAATCCTTATGATACTGCTTTTGCACTTTTGTCCAGTTGCTCGACTGATCACAAATTCATATCCTAAAGGAAAACAAAGAAACATTGATTCTACAAAAAATAAATAATAAAATAATTGAAAATAAAAACAAATTGTATCACAAAAAGCAAAATTAAAAATTATTATAAAGTTATATTATTGCTATACAGAATTATATTTTAAATCTCTAAAATTAAGAAAGTAATCAGGGCCCTCGCTAGGGGGGGGGGGGGGGGAGCAAAAAAAAAAGTTCGCGAATGCTGTTACAATTGGCAATTTTTTTACGAATAAGAACTGCATTATATTTTCTAATTTTGTAACTTGGGCAGAATTATGAAAGTAGTTGGTAAACGCGAGAACTATTTATTTTTGTTTCTCAATGAGCTGGCAAAGTACTGAAATTTGACTTGGCAGTTTAAGGTCCCCCCCCCCCCCCCAATAAAAAGTCTTAGCGATAGCCTTCAAAATAATATGAAAACTTATTTATTTAAATAAACCAAACGATCCCATTCAGTCTTCTAGAGTTACAGAACATACTGCTCTTTGCAAACGCTTGCTCCTTGAAAGAACATATTTAATTGGAAACTTTAATAGATTTTTTTATATTTATGTTGTTTTTACATTGCTTACTATAAAAAACACCAAAGAGTATTTTTATCTGAAAAATATTAATTATGTATTCAAATAATGAAATTTATAAAAAAATTCAAATGCAATTTATTAAAAATGGTACTTTCATATTAGCTGTATACCAAGGGTTAATAAAAACACAAAATAAAAAAAAATCGCCAAAGATTTTACTATTTGCAGCAGTCTTTTATTTTCTGATTATTTCAGTGTTTAAAGCACGTAACTTGACGACATATTTCTGTTTATCTGTCAACTTTGAAGGGTTTTTTTTTTGTGAAGTTTTAATTTTGTTATGGAATAATAGACTGAAACAAATACTGACCTATTTATTTTGTTTTAAGTGAAAACAGGTTAACATTCTGTCATCGAGCTGCATGCGATAGAGATACATAAAAAAAATGCTTGAAAATGTGTCATGTTAGTAAGAAAATCTTAGTACATATCAAATTATAATTATTGATTTTCTCCCACCCTCTCCTCTTCTAAAAAATGTGCACGCTAGGCTCCCGATTATCAGCCGATATCCATTGAACTTAAATTAATACGCATAATTGATATTGTCGGATAAATGACATATGATACATTAAAAGACGCATTTTATAATGTTTTTAATATGTCCTGCCATTTATCCGATTGTATCAGTTATGCATTATAATCTTAATTCAGTAGGTGTCGGTTAATAGGGGTAATAAAGGGTCTATTGTATTTTGAAATGGTTCATGTGATTAATATGTGATAGATCTCTTTTCTTTTTATGTGAGTAAAAGAAAATGATCTAAGTATCATGCAGTTTTATATGTTACCTTGTTACCTGATGGTAAGGCAAAATATGAATTTTGAATTAGTGATACGGATAAATGACATGATATATTAAAAGCAGTCTTTCATAATGTTTTTAATATGCCCGGCCATTTATCCGACCATATCAACTGCACATCATAATATTAGTTCAGCAGGTGTGGAGTACTTTTTAGTCTACTGTATTTTGAAATGGTTCATTTTATTAATGTCATCAATCTCTTTTTTGCGTGTGTCAGTAAAAAAAATAATCTATGGCCCATGCAATTTTATATGTTATCTTTGTTAACTGATAGTACTATACAAAATGTAAATTTCGATTTAATGGTACGCTTATCTAAAAGTTTGAGAACCTCTCTGATATAGAGAAGGATATGAACTGGGATAGAAACAAACGAAAGAAATTAAATATAAGTATTCCATTATGAAAAGAGATTGAATTGTCAATCGGAAACATTGAAAATCAACCTAATTTATAATTTCATTGATGCATCACCAAGGTGGGAGAGGTAAAACATATCTTTTTAAGGAAAATAAAAGTATTTGTTAATTCTAGTCTTTCTGCTGCATAAATAAAAACATAATTTTTTTCTCCCAGTGTTTCCACTATTGGATACATGTTACGTAGGATTATTCTATCTTTAAGCGAAGGGGTAAAGGCAGTTTTTCATACATAATACAACCTGTGAAAACGTAACCTGACTATAACGGAATATTTTCTTAAACAGAATTTTTTTAATAAATTTGATCAAAATAAAACCATACAATACCTGCTAAGACGTAAACCTATCTAAAACGGAATTTTTTCGTCCCAATCTTTAGCAATTTCGTTTCACAGTTTTACGATATTTTGATTGTGATTTTTATAAAACAATTTTAATAATGTTTTCTTCTATAAAACTTGAGAAACAGAACCTCTCTATAACGGAATCCTATCTTAAAAGAAGAAGTTTCGTGGTTCCGAAAGGAGGAATATCATACAATTGTACCTGATAAGACGAAAACTTGTCTAAAACGACATTTTGTGAAAATTCCAAGCGAGTCCGTTTTTACAGATTTTACTGTATAACAATATATATATACATATATATTTACGCATTTAAATAATATTTTATCCTAAAAATTCTGATGTGTCATAAGTTGTTTATCAGATGAAAAGTCCGTTGCTAGTTGGAAAAAAAGAAAAAGAGAAACATTGCTCTGGATTATTGCATATGATGAAAGAATGCAAAAAGTAATTATTTTGTCTTTAAATTAATCATTAATCTTTTAAATAAAGCTTAAACAAACCACTCTAAGATGAGTTAAGCCGTCAAACGAAACAACAGATAATTGCTGATGTCATCTGGCTTATTAGAATCGCTTCAGAGGAGCTGTTTCATGCATTATTCAGCGCATGAGTAGAGAAATCATGAAATTATTGAAAATGTTGCTTTATCATAAAGTAGCAGATGACAATCAATGATAACAAAAATTGATTAGTTTTATTCATTAACCTTCAAATGATGAATATTGACAAGAGTAAAGGGAATTAATTGCGAATTTTCTCAAGTATATGGAATTAAGAGAGAATTTCGAGTTTTAAGAAAAGTAAAACGTAGTGATGCAATCAAAGTTTATGACAAACTAGCGTGATTCATTGAAGTAATATAGCAACTACACCCGATTATGCCCTTATTTTGAAAGACATTCCATCAAATAATTTCTTTTATTTCTCATTTTGCTGAAGGATTTAGAAATAGCTGTCATATTTGCCAGCTTAATTTACGTTCGCTATTTTGGTCGGATAGATACTAAAATTCAACAAAAATTTCATTAATGAAAATGTTGCTTGATCATAAAGAATCAAATAACAATCAATGATAAGCAAAATTGATTAGCTTTATTTATTAAACTTCAAATAATGAATACTGACAAGCTAAAATGTAATTAATTGCGAATTTAATCAGATATGTGGAATTAAGAGAGAATTTTGCGTTTTAAGTAAGTAAAATGCAGTGATGCAATCAAAGTCTATGACAAACATACGTAATTCATTGAAGTAATTGCAGCAACATCCGATTGCGTCCTTATTTTGAAAGACATTTAATCAAATATTTTTTCTTACTTTTTAATTTTTAAAACTATTTAGAAATAACTGTCATATTTTCCAGTTTAACTAGTTTGCTATGTTGGTCAGATAAGATGGATACTAACAAACTCAGCAAAAATTTCATAAAAGGATAAATTAGAATTAAATATAAAAAAAGAAAAATATTTTATAATTATTTTATAATATTATCAATATTCTGTTGGACGGTTTGATTACATATTTATTTATTTATTTGTTGGGCATTTAATGAAAAATATATTATATACATAGTGCTAAAACAAGTTTGCTGTCTTAGTCAGGTAAGATGGATAGTTACAAACTCAGCAAAAATTTCATAAAAGGATAGATTAGAATTAATATAAAGAAAGAAAAATATTTTATAATTATTTTATAATATTATAAATCTTCTGTTGGACGGTTTGATTACATATTTATTTATTTATTTGTTGGGCATTTAATGAAAAATATGTTATATACATAGTAATAAATAAGTTATACAGGTTGTCCCAAAAAATTGAAACCCGCTTTAATTTTAGGTAGATTTCATAAGAAATACTACCTATTACATTCTCCCCGCTATGTTGGAATTTTTGAGAAAGTTTTGCAGATCAACGCCGATCATGACTCCTAGAACCCAAAATCATCCCTAGTTAAAAACTTTCTATCTATCTATCTATCTATCTATCTATCTATCTATCTATTCATCTATCCAGGGCTTAATTTCTAACAAAAAAAGTACCGGAGCCCTAATATTCTGCAGTGCCGGTACAACAACCGTACCTCCCCCCCCTCTCACTCCAATCTGCATATTTATTTTTCGTACATTTTTTTTTTCTTTAGCAAAATAAAAACTTCAAATATACCTATCAGCATATACTTAGCTGTCAGCTATTCCACTTTTTAGTTGTCACTCCTTCTGAATAGTAACCTTTGCCTTATTTTCATGTTAATTAATTTCAGAATTCTGCGATTAAATAGGGTAAGTATTATGATTAAGAAATAGTGTTAACACAAAAAAGGGATAGTTCGCAGCTATGCACTTTTAAGAAAAAATGAATGAAATTTACATAAATTAATATTTATATGCGGAAGAATGGAACAATATTTTACAATTTCCAATAAAAGGTGAATATCTTAATACTTGATTCCTTCCGCATAACAATCTTTTGTGGTAGAGTCTCTGGAAATCAGATTAAATTAAAAACTGTACACCGTTAACGGAAAGAATCGATGCTTTTATAGAAAAATGGCAAACACTGCTCGATTGCTCTCTATCAGAATAACAATATAAGGCAATTATATGTACTTACAAATGAAAGTGACTTCGTAAATGTGCAGAGCAGAGCCTTAGCATGGGTAGTGCATGATACAAAATACATAGAAAAATCATTAACTTGATTTTAATGCTCGTATGCAATAGAAGACAAAAAAGGTAATTTAGACTTCGATTTTTCGGAAGCGCCGTTACACTGGGCTCCGGAGCCCAATATCTATGAGCTCCGGTGAATTACGACCAATATTTAATTATTTCCTAAAAACAGAGAAGTACCGGAGCCTGGCTCCGGTGGGCTCCGGCGCAAATTAAGCCCTGCATCTATCTCCCTATCTATCTATCTACCTATCTATCTATATCCCTTTTTTTATGGACACGATAACTTATATAATTCCGCACAAATCTCTTCCAAATTGACACATAAAATCAAGAGGCAGAAAATCTCGATTAAATTCATTAATGCGCAAAATAGGGCCAAGGGGATAGAAATGGGGAGGGGTTTTTTTTGAAAACCGAAAACCCCCTAATTTCTTCATTATAATACATATAAAATCCGTTTAAAGTTATTATTACTTCTAGGAAAAGAGCAAAAAATTTATGTATCACAGATTTTTGATAAAATTAAAAATGGGCTCAAGGGCGAAAAAAGTAGGGTTTTAGGGAGAAAAAAATTCATAACTTAGTCAATTCTCAAGATTTCAAATTCACTTAAATTTACTATAAATCTTCTTAATGCTATTTACAGCTTTTATATTGGCAAGATTCTGATAGGACCAACTCTTAGCGTAAAAAAAATTGAAAACAAACAGAAAAAGGAGCGTTGAAGAAGAAACAAATTCATAACTTTGTCCATTCAAGAGATATCCAATCCGCTTTAATTTATTATATTACATCTTCTTAATATTATCTACAACTTTTATATATTGGCATATTTTTAATAGAAACAAGCAAAAGAAAAAAAATAATGATAATAATGATAATAATAAAATAAAATAAATAAATAAATAAAATAAAAAATAAATAAACAAAAATAGAGGTTGAAGAAAAAAATTATCGTATTGAGGTTGTACTCAAATCCAAACTCCTTATTTTTTGACTCATTTTTAAATTCAGTTTTGCTCTCAAAAGCATCCAATTGGTAGGTTATTCAGAAACTATATAATGTGCCGTATTGGTCGATTTTTTGTTAAAAACAGAATATATTTCAAAAAATGTTGTCAAAGTGGGCATTTTGAACCGAATTTCCCGAAGCGATAGTGCTGGAAACGAAAAAAAAAAAAAATAAATAAAAATAAAAAAATGGTCGTACTGAAAAAATAATTGTTTGTAAATCAAGTTCTAATTAACTGAACGAAAAATAAAAACACGGGTCGCTAATAAATCTCTTCAAAAAATCACGCCAGCAAGTTTCATATTTTTAATTTTAAAAATTAGCCTACAAATGTGTCAGAAAATTTCGTGTTGTTGAGCGTGGAAATATATATATATATATATATATATTTAATACCGCCTTAACATGATTCTGATAAAACCAACTGTTACAGAAAAATGAAATTAAAAACACGTCAAAAGCGTCCAGATAAAATTGTTAAACTGGGTTCATCTCTAATCTTGATTTAGTTTTTGTTGGTGAAATTAGTACCTAGCTTCGAAATCTACGTCCGCGTGTAGTCCGAGCCGGCAGGGATTTTTTTTATCTTTTCGGGATATGTTAGGCAATAAATTTTCAAAAGTGTTCAATATAAGGCAGGAATTACAATTATCTTAATGGAATAGTCCTGCCATTAAAGAAATACACTTTTAAAATGTTTATACGGTCCTTGGGTCTTATACATTATATTTAGAAACATTTTCCTCATGCTGTGATTAGCACAACAACAAAAGATTCCTTCTTCTACGATCAAAAATCACCGCGTTATGATACTTCTAATTTTGTAAAATTTCTTAGTTTCATCAACTGAAAAACTGTCTGTTCGTTTTTAGCGCCGAAACGTTTTCTAAATATAATTTATAGGAACCGTATGCAAATTAAAAAAGTGTAACTCTTTTATAATTGATGGCTGGACTTTTTCACTGCCATCTTCTTATGCCCTGTCTTATTTGTCTCATTTTGACTTTTAACACTTTTGCAATTTCCATTGCCTTCTTATTTCGGTCAAGTATACAATTAATGCGTATCTCAAACTTTTTGGGGCACACAGTGTGTGTACGTGATTCCACGAGGAGCAAACAAACAAATTAAAACAAAATAGTATTAGTCCTAATACTATTCTTAATATTTCTCAACGAATAGCAAACGCCTTGTTAATAAAGAATTTAACACTTTCACTAGAAGCTATGACTCCCCCCCCCCCCCGCAAAAAAACTATGGTAATTATCTAAAAAATGTATGTCAAAATAAACTTTATAGCTAGGTAATAGATACTTATATAATCGACATTATACATCTTTTACATAGATTCATCTATCCATTAGCTTTAAAATCAAAAATTATTATTATTATTATTATTATTATTATTATTATTATTATTTTAGCAATGTGAAATATTTTTATGCTAAAGGCAGGAGTCGGCGCCATCAAATCAATATTTAAAACAAAAGCAAAAATCTCTATGGTAAATTTCTCTTGCAAATGTTGTAGAAATCCATCAAAAATATTTTTGCTCGGAAATAGTGGTAGAATGTTATGACACTTTGATACAATCATTTTAAAATATATTCTTAATGAACGAAATAGTGTATTTTCTTTTAAAGTTGACATTTGTTTTTTTACAGACAGAAACGTTTCACCTTTTTTTGTCATTATCACACAATGGTTTTAGAGAAAACGAAACATTCCCTTTCGCCATAATCGAGAGACGAAAAGTCTTACGTGATTTTAATCACACATGAGTAGATCTTAGTCCACGAATATATGAGTAAATTCATTGTTATAAATCATTGTTATTATATTTAATTTTTGTGCATGAGAAAAATTAGACCGCCCCCCCAACACCGCAAACACCCCCCCCCCACCCCCCCAAAAAATAAAAAATAAAAAAATAAAGAAAATTTGATTTAATAATCAGTGTCTGATTAGGCGCTAGATTCAACAGGGCAGGTGTCCAAGGCATCCAGTTCTAAGATAGGCCTCTAAAGAAAAAAAATATTTTTTTCAAAATATTTTTTCAATAGAAGAAAATTTCTTAAAATGAGTTTGAAAATTTCGGCTTTTCAAGTGTTAAGGGGTGGGAGGTGCAGTTGGATCTGTACCCCAGTCTTACTTTGAGTTAGTCAGGCTCTGAATATAAAACTCGATGTTTTTTCGGGGAAACACGATATTTTAAAGATAAAACGTAAAATTTATATATAAGTAAATTTCCGTATCATTTCTGTCGGATAAAGAAAAATCAATGTAAATTCAGTTTAGTCTTATGTGACAAATGAGGCATATTTTACATATTTGCTAAACGAAGAATATTTTATATAAACTAATGGGAAACAGAATCTGCAATATCACTGCTTAAGAACTAAATTTTTTACAATAGCTTATGTCTTTTTTTCTAAAATACCTACACATACCTTAATAGCGTTATTAACAGCTTGTAAGAGACTTTCAAAACAAGTTAGGTATTTAAGCTCAAAGCTTGTATTCTTAAGTACTAACAATAAATTTAAGCTTAATTATCAAGTGTAATAAATAAAACAGTAATTACGTTTCATAAGATTATCATAAAATTTCAAACCATAATTTCAGAAGCCTTATCGCTAAATCCAGACTTGTAAAATTAATGACTGTCTCTTCCGAAAGAATGTCTGTCATTCTGTCACTCAATCTTTTTAATGCAGAATAAGAAAGATATAATCAGCTTAAGTTGCTTTATCTTATACATAATCTTATTAATGAAACAATTAATTTAAAATACTTGTTGGAACAAGAATGCTTTTTCTAACAGACGCTTTTTTTCATGCTTCAGTAGCCGTATAGTTCTTAGGGGAAAAAATGGACAATGTAGATTTATCTTAGAAATGCAGATAACTCAAGAACTGAAATCTGAATGGATATATCACCAAAATTCCATTTTGGTAACATTTTGTTATACTGAATCTTGTTTTAAATGCTCGTATTCAATGCGGTTTCGCCATTGAATGGATAAATATCGAATATATATACATTCTTAGATGAATGCATTTAAATCTTGGCATGGCAACCACAAACAGTACAAGATTAAAGTCCTAGTTTTTGATAGAATTATCCTATTTACATGCAGTTTTCGTCATTTTATTCAATAGATCATAGTTTCTTAAAGTGTGGTTCACGCACTTCCTCAGGATACGCGACGAGTATGTATATAGCACAGGGCAATTAATGACAGAATAAAAATAGTTTTCCATCTCATTGACGGCTCACTGACATCTCATCAAGGTCTTTCAATCACATATTTTGGGAATAACAACATCTGCCAATTTCATGAGTTTCAGAACAAAAATGAGTTAAAAAATAAGTCATAAAATTGGCCCTTTAGATTTGAGAACATCCTTAAGGCTGTTCTTAACTGCTCTGCTGAACAAGCGCGAAACGTTTTGACACATTTACAAATTCATTTTCTAACGGAAAGGTATAAAATTGGAAAGCCTGGCCATGGAAGCGATTTGGAATTGAACTGGTCAATCAATTACCTATTGAGTTATAACCGATTTTGATCAC
The DNA here is from genome assembly GCA_963932465.1 of Maratus speciosus. Lineage (NCBI taxonomy): Eukaryota > Metazoa > Arthropoda > Arachnida > Araneae > Salticidae > Maratus > Maratus speciosus. Next base: position 233,972,384 of record OZ010791.1, on the reverse strand, counting down.
GTGACAAATACGTTTTTCGCCCGTTCTTGAATGCTCTTTCTTCCTTCGCGCGGAAATTCGGTTCAAAACGTCCACTTTGATGCTATTTTCTAAAAGATATATTGCGTTCGCAAAAAAATGGATACAACTCAATTACATAGTTTCTGAACAACAACAACACCACCTAATTTCATGCATTTTCGAACAAAAATAAATTAAAACTTATGTCAGAAAGTTGCCCTTTTGGATTTGAGAACATACTTAAATGAAAAAAAGAAAAAAGTTGGCATTAACACAGTGTGGAAGAAAAAAAAAAAAAAAAAAGATTCCTTCTGATGTTACTTTCATTTTGTAGTTTTCTATAACACGCGATCGAATAGATAAAATTTTGAAAAAAATTTCTAAGCTTGTATGATTCGTTACACTCATTAGAGCGGAATAACTGGTCTTATGTTACTCGGCCGAAATGAGAAGCATGTCAAAGTTTCATAATCCTTCATATTTTTTATTTATTTTATTCTTATAAATATTGCATCTCGTCCGATAAAATCATTCATTAATAATTTTTTACTGCATAATTTCTATAGTAGATCTCTTCTAATGAAATCGAATGGAAATACATTTTATTACAAAGGGATTTTGTCAGAGAACGCTGAAAATTTCTTTATAATTTGAATTTCGTTTTACTGATTTTGGCAACAAGCAGAACTCTACAAGGGCCTTATCTTCAATATGCTTGGAAAAGTCCCTAGTGACTTTTTACTTTGCCAAACAATTTGTATAGATTTTAATTATTATTATAATTTTTCTTTCATCTTTATAAATCAGTCTACGAAACTTTTTAACACACTAATAAAAATACTGTATTACTAATTTGTCACACAATGCGCATTTAATGCCGATATGAATTTCAAAAGTCACACAATGGGAGCAATTTAAAACCCACAGTGAATTTTTACAAGTTCACCAAAATATTTGTATAAATTCTAATTATTATTATTATTTTAATTTTTATAAATCAGCCTACGAAACACTTAACACACTAGTAAAGATTCTGTATACCAATTTGTCGCGCAATGCGTATTTCATGTCGATATGTATTTCAAAACCAACATAATGGGAACAGTTTAAGAGACCACAGCGAATTTTTACATGTTTACAAAAATAGTTATATATATTCTAATTATTATTATTATTTTAATTTTTGCAAATCTGCCTACGAAACACTTAACACACTAGTAAAAATTCTGTATACCAATTTGTCGCACAATGCGTATTTCATGTCGATATGTAATCCAAAAGTCACACATTGGGAAAAGTATCAGAAAAAAATAACTTTAATGTATTTCATAAATACTTGCTTGTTTTATACTTTTTACGATTTCCGGTGACTGTTTTCATATTAGGAATTCGAATTTGGGTTAGAAAAATAACTTATTCGTTAACTAGTCTTAAAACACCTGTTTTTTCTTAAAAAGCGAAAGTAAAAAGTTTGAAGTTAGTAATAACAATAGTATTAATAATAAAATTAATAATAATAATAATAATAATAATAATAATAATAATAATGACAATGATGATGATGATGATGATATTAATAATAATAACAATAATAATAATAATAATAAAATTACAATTTGCGGTTTTTAGAGTGAACCTTATTTGCTAGTTTAAATAGGAATTATCTTTTTTTAAATCGCATATCATACATTATTGTATATCAAATTATATTAGCCATAATACTTATTTTATATTTTATACACTATTTCGCTATAATACTTGATAAATATTTTAGAATTTGAAATGTAAATTGTTTTAGCTTTGAGCATTATAATAACAAGGAACACAAATTATACAAGTCCCCAAAAGACTTAACAGACTCAACAATACTTTGTTAGAGCTTGATTAGGCTAATATATGAAAACGTTCGGTACTTTTCCAGTATAGGGGTCTTAGCACATGAAAGAAATTCGGCAACTTATTTTTGGGCAACAGGTTCACAGTTTCATATACACAAGCAATTTTTTCAATATTTCTACAATTTATTTAATATAAGGATGACATTTATCTAATTTTGTTTACAAACAGGAGATATTTAGACATAAAAAAAACAATTATATATATATATATATAATTGAAAGGTCATCAGGTTTGTTTTCATAGTTGTTAATATCATTTTGGCAACAAATCTGACTTTCTGTTGCTCAAATTGCGCCAAACTTTAAAAAAAAAAAGAAAAAAAAAAAGGCCAAAGCCTCTATAGTGGAAAAGTAGCAAAAGTTCTATCATACCATTTGAATCAACACAAGGATACTCATAGATTGTACATTATAAAATATTTTCTCTTTCTTTCTCCATCTCTCTCTCTCTCTTAAGTAATAAGGCAGCAATAATGTTTTCCAAAAGATTGATTATCAATTCAAGAAAAAAATAAATCTTGCATAATCTTTCGTTTGTTAGGAAAACAGTTTTTAAGGCTTTTCAACTATAGTTTGTTTTTCTAGATTTACTTTCGCTTGTTAGCAAAAACAGTTCTTTAATGCTAGTTAACTATAATTTTATTTTTCTAACCGAAATTCGAATTCCTAATACAAAACAGACACCGGAAACTGTAAAAAGTACAAAACAAACAAGTATTTAAAAAAGGATTTTTTTTTTTTAAATTCCAAAATGGCATGCTTGCATTCAATTGTTGAAAATATAACGTAATGTATTAAGCGAAAAAAACTATTTCTCTTTTAAATGAACGCGTATGTTTATTCAATCTATCATACGTATTCAGATAGCGCTTGCTAGAAAATCTGTATTTTATTTTAACTCCAATTAAGTAAACCACAGGATGTTGTCATAACACCACACAAAGAAGAGGTATATTTCGATCGTTATTTTATTTAATCAAACTAGGAATGAATTTTCTTTTTAAAAAAATTACATGTTTAGTCTAGACCATTCTTTTCTAAAACTTACACATGAATAAACGAGCAGCAATATGAAAGCTCAAAATAACCCATTCTATGGTACATTGACTGTTTCCTGTTCACTTCTGTACTCTTTTTTCACATTTTTCAAATACTAAAACTAGTTGGATGCGCCAATCCCAAAACTTTCTTCTATCTTATACATCTTAATATTTCAAAAACTAGTTACACATGTTAATACTTCAATATTATTAGTTCATTACTATACCAACTTTGATTTTCATCTTAAATTCCTGCTTCAGTCAATTAAATGAACTAAAAACGAGTTAATCTATATCATGATATTTGTTAAAATTAATAGTTTTTCCTTATTCTGTTGTTATCAGATGTTTGCGAATAGCCGGCTTAGCAGGAAGTGAGTTCCCGCCTTTGCACGAGTCATCGATGGACAATAGAACTACGAAAAATCAAGAAAAGTATACAAAAATCGCTATCACAGAGCCCCTTTACCGAGCGATATTTTCAAATTCAAGGAGAACATGTTGGCCAAAGCCAAAAACATGCACAAAAAAATTGGTTCAATTGTATGCATAATTTTATACACTTTTCGATTGTACAATAAAGAAAATTTTACAGACATCGTAATTATAGCGCTCCCTTCCAGCGGAATTTTTCCAAATTCAGGAAGGACTTTCATGCCATGACCAAAAAGAAACACAATAAACTTGGCTCAATTCTATGCATAACTTCATACACTTTTCGATGGTACAGTATTCAAAAGGCACAAAAATCGCTATTAAAGTGCCCCCTACCGGCGAATTTTTTCCAAATTAAGGAAGGACCTGCTTGCCATAGCCAAGAACTTAAAATAAAAATTTGGTTCAATTCTATGCATAACTTCATACACTTTTCGATGGTACAATATGCAAAATCGCTATTATAGCGCCCCCTAGCGGCGAATTTTTTCCAAATTCAGGGAGGACTTGTTTGTCATAGCCATAAACTTAAAATAAAAATTTGGTTCAATTCTATGCATAACTTCATACATTTTTGGATGGTACAATATTCAAAATCGCCCACAAATCGCTGTTACAGCGCCCCCTACCGGCGAATGTTTTCCAATTCAGAGAGGATCTGCTTGCCAAAGCCAAAAACTTAAAATAAAAATTTGGTTCAATTCTATGCGTAACTTCATACACTTTTGGATGGTACAATATTCAAAATCGCACAAAAAACGCTGTTACAGCGCCCTCTACCGGCGAATTTTTTCCAAATTCAGGGAGGACCTACCTGCCATATCCAAAAACTTAAAATAAAAATTTGATTCAATTCTATGCATAACTTCATATACTTTGGGATGGTACAATATTCAAAATCGCACAAAAATCGCTATTACAGCGTCCCCTACCGGCGAATTTTTCCAAGTTCAGGAAGGACCTACCTGCCATATCCAAAAACTTAAAATACAAGTTTCGTTCAATTCTATGCATAACTTCATATACTTTTGGATGGTAGAATATTCAAAATCGCACAAAAATAGCTATTACAGCGTCCCCTACCGGCGAATTTTTTCCAAATTCGGGGAGAATCTGCTTGCCATAGCCAAAAACTTAAAATAAAAATTTGGGTTCAATTCTATGCATAACTTCATACACTTTTTGATGGTACAATGGCGACAGACAGACGGACACACGGACACACGGACACACGGACAGACAGACATTTTCTATAAACATGTTTTTTGGGATCTCGGACCCATAAAACATGTAAATCCGTCGAAAACCGGGAGTCGAAAAAAATTTCGATTACAATACTTTCTTCTATTGAAGATAGAAAAAAGTAAAAATTAACATTCAGATGATATTTAAAATAAGTTTACAGATATCTGTTATGAATCTTTGTTATGCGTTCATTTCAAATGACTCGCTTTTCATTAAAAAATGCGTTTTTGAGAAAAATTAATGAGACAATACTGCATTTTTTTAAATTCACACCTATATAAATTTTTAAATATCCCAATTCAGACTATTAAGAAATGAACTTGTTAAATTTCAGTATGCTCTGTGTGATGCGTATTAAACGAAATTTATAATTGCGAACATTTTATCACCCTTATATCCGTTTAGAGATCATTCAGGCAATAAAACATGGAAGTTCAATGATTAGCACAAAAATCTATTATTGTCTTAATGAAATGAACGCGTTAAACAAATACTGCACCCTTTAATATTTACATACGCATGTTAACATAACAGATAACGAAACCGCAGATAAATTGTCCGAAGAAACTCGAAATGAAAACTGGAAGAACAGTTGATCCCTTTAAAGTACCAAATTTGCAACACAATGCTGATCAATACATATTGTCAGACTAAAACTGCGATCGCACATACTATAATTATCATATAAGCAATAACAGATATTTTTTATAAAAAGGTTTTTCAAGAGGAATATGATACACAATGGGTTTGTACAATCGAAAAAGGTATGCCATTTAAAAAACCAAAGATTACAGTTAAAATTAAATGGCATCCAAAAGCTTTTAGTATCGAAGATAGCATATTCTTTTTGCCCGAGCAGCACTCGGGCAAAACAGTTAAGGGGTTAAGCCCAAAAACTGAGAATAACTATTTTTAGAGCGCTCTGATTGGTAGAATTCGAACTTTTAACTACCGTAGGAGATACAAATAGCGATAAGTTCGTCATTAACGAATTTCCGGGATGTAAACTATCACACAGTGCATTTTCAACAATTTTCGTGAAAATGCAGCATAGCACCGCCACCTGTTGGACGATTTACACCAAAAAGTAATCAGCACCAATTTATATCACAACTAACTGAATCTGAAGTTTGATCAAAACCCGTGCGTTAATTCTTGAGATAGAGCTATTGCGGAAATCAGGAAAAGTGCAGCATAGCAGCGCCACCTGTTGGGCGATATAGATAAAAAACTAATCAGCACCAATTCATATCAGGTACTAACTGAATATAGTTTTTTATTAAATTCCGTAAATTAGTTCTTGAGATAGAGCGCTCACAAAATTCGTGTCACATACCAGACAGAGAGAGTCACAGTCTCGTAGACAGACATTTTGTAAAAACAAGTCTTTCGGTATTTCTGACCTCCTAAAACGAGTAAATCCGTCGATAACCAGAAGTCGAAAATTTTCGCGAATCCAATACTTTCTTCTTGTAAAGATATACTTTCAAACAAATTGTATAATCTTCTTTGTTTGAAGTCAACTAAAAAGATATATTAAATAGAATATAAAATAGAAATATAAAAAAATCAATTTATTGGATTTTTTTTTTTTTTTTTTTTTTTTTTTTTTGAAGCATTTTTGAGGATATTTTTTGAAAGCGCTATGAGTCAAAGAAGACAAAACAAAAATAAAACACGAATTAATATCCAAATGAACGAAAAAGAAAGCAATTTGCTTTAGACAATAATCAATATTTCAAACAATAATTACCTTCCGAAAAATAAACAGTACGGAAATTAAGGCGCTATAATTAATCATAAATATTCATTTTATTTTACGTCATATATGTTCTAATGAATCCAAAATTAAATAGGTTGATACAATTGATTTTGGTATGTTTTAATTATTTCTTCACATGTACGCCTGTAGGAAAAAAAATATAGTATATAGTAGATGCATATAATATATTATACAGTATAATGAGAACTCATTGGTATAACTATGCATATCTCGACATGTAACAGACTGGCAATGCACTCAGCAGAGTCATGGTATGAAAACAATTCAGCAAAGCAAATAGCTATTTAAAAAAAAATTATTTAATCACTGCTTTTATTTTTTAACACTTTTTTTTTAATCCCTGGCCCCTTAATTTGAGAGGCAAAAGAAAGGGGGTATTTGATTTATAAATACGTTGATGTAATACATTTTATAATGTTGATTCGACACTTTTATATGTATATTTGTGTAGTTATATTAATATAGTTATTAATTCAAATTAAATTTATTTATATACATTAATCATTAATTAATAATGTTAACGTCTAATTTGCATTTAACTTTTTTGCCCAATGTGGACAATATCATATAAATTTCTAATGCTAGTACATTATATTAAATGAGAATAAAGTGCATGTTTTAATTATAAATTGTATTATTTGTTCTACCCTCTTCCCTTAATCTGGTTTATTTAAATTTTAAAAAAGTTTGTGGACACATTAAATGTAACTAATTAATTTCAAAATTCAATTAGTATCATTACTATTATTAATATTAATATCTTAGTAACATAATTTTAATAATTTATTTATTTATATTTAAATATAGTATATCTATTTAAGTGTTGATGCACTGTAGTCAAAGAAATTAAATAGTAATATGTTATAGCTAGGTACTTTGATTTATGTGAAACATTAATTAATGAATCATCAATATCACTAATTTTCATATTAATTTTATTTAATATATCATTTAATTATTTTTTCTAATAACGGTATAAATTTATTAACATATATTTAATTAATATTTAATTATCATTTATCTGTCTCTAGACAAGTATTTGCTTTAAAGCTTAATCCATTAGTAGATATAAATAGTTTTGATTATATATTAGTTTTTATTCCAAATATATTTTAGTAAATTCTTAAGTTTTCAGAACTTCACTGATTCCTTGGAATAAATGCTGGTATTCATTTTTAAATTATCTATAGAGGGCACTGGCGACATATATTGAGGAATACGCTTGACATTCTGTACATTATTACTCCTTGAAAAAGTTTTTTTTAGCAACAAGTGCAAATGATCTCCTTTACTTCCTTTTATGTTGCCTCATTCTTGGTCAGCAATGCTTTCAATGAGGAAATATTAATTTCATTTCTTAATCCTTTTTAATCACATTTTATTTTAAATTTATTTGTTTTTGAAGGTTTATTTCTCTATTTTTTGTGTGTTGTTATTCCCAAATTCATATTTTTTAGCTTTTTATGGGTAATATCAAGATAAAACCACGCACTTTATTTGTGGAACTTTAGGCATTTGGGACCTGAAAATTCTGTCCTGAAAATATCCATTATTCATTTTCTGTTCACTTTATTTATTTTTTATTATGTTTTTCAAATCTATGTTGAAAATGTTAAGGGGAATAGTTTTATTGCCAATGAATAAATTTCTTTCTATTTATAATTTCACATTTTTGTTGGTAAATTGTAATGTTTTTTTAATGGTCATATGTATGTTAGATGAAACAGCAGCGAAAATATGACGATAAACCACAATTAAATAATAAAACTTTGTATAAATCTCCATAAAAAATCACATACGCGTATCGAACTGTAAATTTTAACAGCCGGTCATCGGCCTGGCTGATGGCGGGCTGTTAAAGTTTCGTATAAACGTCCTGTGTGTTTTATATATTTTATGGTAATTTATACAGAGTTTTATTATTTAATGATGCATATATGTGTGTGTGGGCATATATGAAATGAGCTTTTCCTCAAGGCGACTGAAACGTACAATTTCGCCTCTTTATTTTTCAAAAGCGAACAATTAACATATTTTCGGACCAAAAAATTGAGAGAAGTAATGTATCCTTACGTTTGAATACGAGTACTTTTGAATATTTTTCTTCGTATTTTTAAACCGCAGAATTCGTGATAAATTTCTTGCGTTTATAATAGGCGAAGGGTACCATACGAAAATACTGGTATTCAAATGAAAGAACATGTTATTTCTCTCGAACTTTGGGATCGACTTATACTCCGGAAAATGCGGTAATTAATTGCAATTTTCAGTGGCATTAAAATACAAAAATGTGTCAAAATAGATCATAATTGAAGACCTGAGTGGAAAAAGATGTTATTGAGCAATAATTAGAATGCGAGAAAATTGAAGTGAAAGTTTTTTGTTGTAATTTAGTTATTTATTTAATTCCTTCTTAGTAGCATGTTTGAATGGTAATAAGTGACACGAAACTCTCCTAGAAAAGAATATTGACGTTTAATTATCAAATATTAGAAATTATTTTCACCATTTAAATTATTAAATATTAAAAGATACTGAATCATATCTTCAATACTAAGTAGAATTTTAGTATTTTAGTTTTGCCGTATGATATAATACCTCATAACGCTTTCAACCATAAGATAAAACAATTTTTGAGAAAATGTATCATAAATGTATCATAACATATTTGCTTGATTATCGGTTTTCCTCCATACAATAGCACCAAATTCTTAAGCAAGTTCGTAAATCAAAATGGGCTATTTTCTGACACATTTTGGAATAATTTTTTGTTCTTAAACATGTGATATTGGCAGGTGTTCTTATTCAGAAACTATGAAATCGTAGTTTTTTTTTTTTTTTTTTTTCAATTTTTCGACAAAGGCGCAGAACCTTTCAGAAAATACTGTCGAAGTTGACATTTTGAACCAAATTTCCGAATTCGACAACCCGATAAATCGTTATGTTATAGAAATCGTTCGTAACCCAAAATGTAATTAATTTATTCAAAAATTGAAAAAAAAGCATTCAATTGCAAATCACATCAATAGTCATGCCTGCAAGTGTCATACTTTTACGTTTAAAAGTGGGTTTGTAAATGTGTGTCAGAAACTTTCAAGTGCACAAAATATTTTTTTGAGAATACCCTTAATGAATTTATTGAAAATACTGAGATTAAAAGACGATATCCAAAGCATAAGTTAAATCACTTTGTTGTTTTCATTATTTAGCAATATATGTGCTTAGTTAGGATAATTTTAGGGAATAAATAAGAAATGAATACAAAATAGCTTTGCTTGTACTTTTTATTTTGCGAAACTCCCAATTTTAAAATAAGAAATTTGCATGCTTTTAATTATAATTTAAATAGCTGTAACGCGTGACTTGATTCACGTGAGCTTGGAAGAAGAATCAATACACTACTTATTGGTTATCTCTCCTACCGATGCTTATAAATTATCTCGACTGTGTAATACTGCGTTTACTCCTTCCTTCAAATATTCTCCTTCAATGGCAATTATCGCCTTCTCTTCTCCAGCCGTTTTGTGGTTACTGGCAAAAGTATGGTTAGACTCAACAATGGAAAGAGCCAGAGATGGATTTGAAGAAAAGATTTCCTTCCTTCAGAATGATCCTTCAAAAAGCAGTAAAAAATGAAAAGCATCACCTAACCACAAAAAAGACCCCGACAGTTGAAGGATACGTCTATTTGGATCTTAAGATGAAGCAGCCAATTAGTATAAAAATTCCTTGAAAGTTATTTTAAAAGAATGAAATAAATTTTTAAAAAATCTTTTCGAAATCATCTCAATCATTTCTTGGCGTTACCTTCTAGTCAGATTTCGCTAGTCTTACACAAACTCACAGAAAAACACTTTCTTTTATTAATTGGGATTACATAAGTTTTAAAGTTATTCGTTAGGTACACGAAATGATATGTTTATAATGTATTTTTTCGAAAACAACAATTAATAAAACATCTTATCTCACAGAACAATCGTCGAATAACGAAATCAAATTTAGTAAAACTGTCGCGCGCAGTACAGCAAGAAACAAAGCCTATTTCTTCTTGTATTCCATTAATCCATTTCCGGTATAGCTCGGCAAGCAGTAGAAAGATGGAAAAAAAATTAGAGGAAATAAGGTAAAAACAAAAACGCAACCCGACAAAAATATCAATTTTTTTTTTGTTCTTTTCCTTTCTCAAGGAAAAGTGCTGGGCATATTTGTTCTGCTCCGTCGACCCCTAATGCCAAGGCATCATCCCCCGATCTGAAGGCCACAATCCTGATAGTTATCTGTCTCTACGTAATCACCTATGTGCTTCTTGGTTTTGCAAGGTCATGAAGATTTTGCACCTAACTCCAAATTGTCATCTGTGTTACTTTTTAAGTGTCACTCTTGTCGACAGGTAATTTGCGTTTGATAAAAAAAAAAAAAAAAAAAAAAAAAAAAAAAAAACAGAGAGAGAAAAGAAAAAACTCGAAGAATCATTCGAAGTAGATACATTTTGTTGGTTCGATAATTACTACTTACTACTACTAACTAAAATCATTTTACCTTTCTTGCATGATTTCTCTTTTTGCATCCACATTTTTTAAAAATTCTAGCAGTCATAGTTGCACTTTTTCTGTAGATGAACTAAAATTGGTTTAAATTAATTTTTATATATTTATATGATAAATAATCGTCTAATTTTATTTTAGCGCTTTCACGAGGCAGGTCTGTTGCTTAAATGTTGAAATGGTTGAATGGCACCAGAATTTACAAAAAAATTATCTGAAAATATTTAAAAGCTTTTCTTCGCGTACATTATAAAAGAAACATTCTATTCCGATGTCGAGATTAACAAAAATTATCCGCATCTGGTGTTTTATATTGAGAACCTGCATCTTGTAATATTTTATCAGGAAGACCGTGATAGATCCTGTGTGCCTTCCCTCCGAGAGGCAAGGGCAGAAATTTAAAAGAATTCTATTCTGATGTTTATATTTTTAGAAAGTATCTTGCCAAAATTTTATCTTCAAAGATCATCAAAGATTCTGAGATAACTTTTTGCAGTTCCCTCCCACGTGATCAAGGGTGGCCGAATTACAAAAAAAAGTTATCCATATAAGGAATTTATATTCTGATTCTCTGCATCTTACAAAATTTCATCACTGAGGCCGTGACAAATTTTGAAATACGTTTTTGCGTTATTCCCCCTTATATATTGCGAGAATCTGCATTTTCAAAAATTTTTATCAGGAAGGTCGTGATAAATTGTATGTTCCCGCCTTGAGGGTGTGTGTGTGTCCGGGGGGAGGGGAGGGATTGAAATAAAAATCATCCGATCTGACATTTATATTCTTTGAAAATATCTTGTCAAAATTTTGTCTTCCAAAGCCGTGATAGATTCCGAGATACACTTTTGCAATCCCTCCCCCAAGCCACAAGAGAGGACTGAATTTCCAAAAAAAAATTATCCGTATGTGGTGTTTCTATTCTGATTATCTGTATCTTACAAAATTTTAACATTGAGGAGGTGACAGGTTTTGAGATATGTTTTTGCACTTATCCCACCCACTCAAAGTCGTGAAGTAGGGATGTCGAATTTCAAAAAATCGTCTGAATCTGGCATTTATATTCTAAGCCTTTAATATTTTGAATGCTAGCATGCTTATCTAAAATGTGACTGGTAAATGAAATTAACTAGTTTTTTTAAAATTATTTATCAAAAAAATCTACGATTATTGCAAGATTCTCGATTCTACAATTGAAATAATTTTAAATTTAGAAAAATGTACAACTTGCGAATTGAAACATTAGAAGAGAAAACGTGCTGGAAGTGTGAGAAGAAAAACATTTCATATTAAGGTGAAGCATATTCATTCCTTAAACCTTCACTGCACGATTTTTTCTATTTTTATGAAAATAATTATTTGAAATCTATAAATCGGTCTAATAATGGGAAAAATAGTAAAAAAAAAAAATAATTTTCAAATTTTCAGCTAAATTTTGATATTTTATGGCGTGTACCCCATGTACACAATTAGGGTTTTAAAATATTGTATTCCTATATTTTACAACTAAATTAGCTTAAATTAATTAATTTTATCAGCTTAACACTCTGCAACTTTTTTTATATCAATATTTTTAAGTATCCGGTAAAAATAATGAAAGTAAATTTTACCTTAATAGCTTGATCGAATTTTTTTTTGTTTCCGAAGAACAAATTCTAATTTTTTGTCAAATGCAGCCATCTGACATGGACAAAATAAGGGTTATTCCATTCTTTGGACTGTTCTTGATCAGAGATAGAGATCATATTGGCCAAATTCATGGCACATAGTAAGAATGACAGTGTTTTTAGATATGTGCCAGATGTGGCACGTCATGCAGTGAAGGGTTAAGGAGGTGGAATGAATGACAAACAAACAATTAATACAAAAGTAAGTGGACAATAATTAATATGAAAAAATATATATTTGAGAGTAAAGGGTGTTATTATGATTAAATACTGCATAGGTACCTTTTACACTAATTTGAGCATTATGGAGAGTATAAACTTTTTTAATATAGCTTCATCATAATTATATTTCATATAAAGGACATTCACAAACAGCTTTTTCTTTTAAGAATAAAAGAAATTATGGAAAACATTATTTCTAATCTAAATTCAAAGCAATGTTTTGGCATTTGAAATTGGGACAGTCTTCAAGTCTTGCTGTTACAATAGACAGATTTTTGTTGATCTGAATAGGATTATTATAAAGACTTTATTAACAACGAAAATGAATCTCAATGATGTATTTTTTATTTCATCAATATACAAATAAATATTTATTCACTAAAAATTAATGTTAATTTGTCCACTTTGATCATACCAGCGGGAATAGTGAAAGAAATCCTTTCAGAGTTTTGTAATCCTGTAAGCAACAAATATTTACCAAAGAAATCAAAGCAAATCTACGAAAACAAACACATTTATGGGATAATTTGTATTGTGGTTCAATGCAAATTAGAAGCTTTATAAGCACTCTCTCTCTCTTTCACGCATGAATAATTATTTGTACTTTTAAAAATGCTTAAATAAAATGTATATTATAAAGTTGTCGAACTTGACCTGAAAACCTACTACTTTAACTGTTGTGTATCATTGCGAATTGATTGAAAATTAATCGATTATGCAAAAAAGGAGAAGGAAAATTTTCAGTATAATGAAAAGCCCAGTTATCACAATTTAATCTAGTTGAAAAAAAAAAAAATAACAGCGATTTATACTCATGTCCACCTGTTTCAATGTGTTTTCCGGCACTTTAACATTCGTAAAGGTATTTGGATTACGATAAAATTTGAATATAGGGAAAGTAGGGGAATGGCGCTCACTTAAGGGAAAACTTGAATAACTAGTCAAATTTGGACAAAAAAATCAATATTTTATTAACGAAGTATAACTCCAAAGCATAAGGAACAGTTTGCAATCAATTAATTTTCATAAAAGTTTTAGGAATTTTTTTTATCGTTTTATTTAAATGACCATAGATTGAGCGGTAATGCCCGACATGGTAGGGTAATTGCGCTCAAAGTTTGAATATAACGTTTAAGTAAGACAAAAGTCACATATGTAGTTGTGTTGGCTGTTCACACCACTGCAGACTTTACACATATTGTGTTAGACATATAGTGGGCTACTTTTTTTATATTTAGTTTTTTTGATTTTCATCACTTTTTTGAAATCGTAAAATTCTCCTTGTTTAATGACATATTAATTAAGGCGAAAACAGGGAAATCTTACCATTTCAAAAAAGTGGTGTCAATCAACAAATTTGAATTTTAAAAATGTTGCCCATTGGCAACACTTCTTAGGGAATTCCACGCGAGCGCCATAACCCGTCATCGCTATGTTGGGTTTTATTGCATTATAAATTGGCGTAACAACGTACTACAAAAATAAATAAAAGCATGAAAGTACAGCTAAATGTATATATTTTGTAGACATAATGAGTAAATTAATATTTGAAAATAAGAGTGTACACTTACCTTCAAGTTAGATGTTGTAGAATTTTATAATAAAACAACTTCAAACTAATAACTTAAGGACACAAAAATACTTTCCTCCCGACGGGCACTAAATCCTTACTGGGAACTTAGGATGAAGTTCGCTAGGTGCCGGTACCGATCGCACGTTTTCAATTCTATTATGTTCAGAGATATTTGGTGAGAGGGATTACCCTTCTGATTACCGTACTTTCCCCTACTTGTTCAAGTAGGCTGCGTTATCAGGTAAAATAATTCCTATAACAGGATAACTCAAACTTGACATCCCGCATAGCCGTAGTAACCTCGCTGAAAAGCATATTTTCTGTATTTCATGCAGCCGTTAGTCCGCGTCAGAGTTTGATGTGGGAGGTGCAAGTGATGAGACCCGTGGGAATATATTTTGGAATATACCTCTAATGGCTTTAATCACTGGCATGCATTGTATTATCTTAACTTCTTCAATTCTGAGTACCCAAATTTTAGGTACCTTCATTCTTTTCTTTATGAAAACTAAACTGTTCGATTTTTTTTTAATTTATTTATTTATTTATTTATTTATTTTTTTTTTTTTACCTCACTTCTACATACTGAATGTTTTTGCTTTAAAACGAAACCAATAAATGGCAGCACCAATGCTGATTTCCTCATAAAATAAATTTTATTTACACCTGAGTTTGCAAAATGCTTTCAAGACGGTGCAGCCAAGAAAATAGATAATTTTCATAATTATTTAACTTAAAAACTTTACAATAAAAAAAATGAGGTTTTGTAGATTATTCACTTATTTAGAGACCTTAATTTTTTTTATTGTGTGAATTTTGGTTACTGGTAATTAAACTGATATTTCGGGGGGGGGGGGGGGGGGCTAGTAATTTTTAATTCGTATCTGTAAACCCAAATTACCAGCCCCTTAAAGTATCAATTTCAGAAAAATACTTTTTTCGCCTTCTACATTAGGAGAGAAAAAAAAAAAAACGTACTTTTTTATGATTTTTTTGTAAGAAAACTGCATAAGGAATCTTTTTGAAATTTTAACAGTTTATTGTACATATCTTAAGGTATACACAAGAATTCTTTTATTAGATTTTGTTGCTTCTACTCTAAGTTATAAACAAATATGTTCAACTGCTTTGGAAAATTTCGTCTGGACGGTGGGCATGATAGCGCCTTGTATAGAATTATATGAAACGCAAAAATAAATTTTTTTCGTAAACTTCGTGAGTATAGCTTCTAGTTAAATTAAAGGAACCTATAAATTTATTTTTAAAAAGTTATGTAATGGCTGATTAAAAAAAAAAAAATTTTTTTGTTAAAAAACTTCGTTCATATTTGTTAATAACTTTTTTTTAAATAATTTTAGTAAAAGCTTTAATTCATATCGAAGGCAATTAAATAAGATTTAATTTTTAAAAAAAATCAAGATGATCCATTGAGTAGCTTTTTTTTTTTTTTTTTAAATCTTGCCCACCGTGTCAAAAAATGTGGTTGAACATATTTGTTTATAACTTAGAGTAGAAGCAACAAAATCTAATTAAAAAATTCTTGTGTATACCTTAAGATATGTACAGTCGTGGAAAAAAAAAAGTAAACACCCCTTACTAACTCCTCAACAAATTATCGTAGAAGAAAGTTACTGGTATCGAACGATTGGAAGTAAAGTCTACTTTTAAATGATCTATATAAAATTTTCTTAGGGGGCCATCCACTTATTAAAACGAACCATAACTTTGTTTTTTTCAATAGCAGTACCACAATTCTGACAGCATAAATAAACTCTCCACCCTTCAATTAGTTTAAAAATAATTTTTTATGCAATTCGTACCATAAGTTTCCGAGAAATTAATAATCTTAAAACGAGCGTTTTTTAAGGGCTGTATCCAAATTGAAGTTCCATACTCGATTGTTAAACGCGAGAGCCCTCTTCTTGAAGCAGCCTATGAAGCCTGCTAGATTACACGACAGCAGAAGAAATTTCAAAATATCTGCTCACTTCTATCACAGACGGGCCCTTAAAACATCCTTTTGCCGTTTTTTAAGCATAACTTGAAAACTATTTGGAAGATAATTGGGAAATTTTGGATTTCCATAAAGTAGGACTTAATAAAACTAAATCCATCAAAAAAACTGTAGGTTGCAATTCATATTTTTTTTTCGAATATTAATTTCATAATTCATAATTCATATCATAAAATTATAAAAATTGCAAATTCAACGTATTCATCTTTGGGTATTTTAATATTATCGCTACATAAAAAATTAGCACATTACGAGCATAATTTCAGGAGATATAAATAAAAATATGAAAATGTAATTTAACATTAGAAGCACTAAATTTTGAATGCTTATAATTCAAAAACGTATCATTTAAATGACTTAAAATTTGGTGTCTAGGCATAGTTTGAACCGAAGATTTGAAATATCTGGTTAAAACTGGGTATTGCCATTGAAAAAAAATGAAGTTTGGATTCGTTTTAATATGTAGATGCCCCCTAAGCAAATTTTATATGCATCATTTAAAAGTAGACTTTATTTCCAATCGTTCGGTACCAGTAACTTTTGTCTACGATAATTTGTTGAGGAGTTAGTAGGGGTGTTTACTTTTTTTTTTCCACGACTGCACAACAAATTGTTAAAATTTCAAAAAGATCCATCATGCAATTTTCTTACAAAAAATCATAAAAAAGTTTTTTTTTTTTTTTTTTTTGTCTCCTAATGTAGAAGGTCCCCTTAACTTCGGGTTTCAAGAGGATAGGGAAAAGACTCGGTCTTTTAATTTCATGCTAGAGTTATTGGTATTTGATATTTATTTAAGCATTTTAATGTCGAATGTCGATGTTAATAACATGCAGTCTTTAAGGCTAACTCAGAAGATCCCGCCCCCCCGCACACACACACCCTCCCGCGAAAAATAATCAAACAAATAAAATAAAATAAATAAATAGCAATTAAAAAAAAGATTTTATTGTATAAATGTTAATTACAGATAATATAATAAAAAAAACTTTAAAAATTAAAATTATTTTTTTACAAAATGTTTAAAAATACTTTAAAGTCCTAATTTAAAACGCTACACCTATTTTTTTTCACCTGATTTTTTTATTTATTACAGGTCAGCCATGACATTTTGAACAGATTTAAACGATCGGATATATATATATATTTAATAGCAATAGATTTAGAGAGAAAAAAAAAAGTTAAATACAAGCAGAAAAAAAGCAGAGAAAATGACTAGTTTTTGTACATATAAATTTTTTTTAAACAAAAGTTATCAAAATATTCTAAATCCTATCTTAAAATCTCTTTATATATGGTATGATGCTCAACTAGAGGTATTTCAAGCCCCTTCATCCATATCTAGAAAAGATTTAGCATTTTGAAAACATGGAAAATCTGAAAAACACAAGCTGACATAAATGAGTTTAAAGATTTCTTTTAAAGAGTCAGTATGATATCAGATGTTTGTTAAATCAGCCAGCTGGGGTTCTATATGCAGCATCAGTCCGAAATTTTGTTAGGATGTAGTGGAATCTATAGGGGAAAGTAGGGTAATGACGCTCAGAAGGGTAATCCCGCTCACCCAATATCTCTAAACAGAATAGAATTGAAAACGTGCGCCATTACCCTACCATGTCGGGCATTACCGCTCAGTCGATGGTTATTTAAATAAAACGATAAAAAAGTTTCCATAAACTCTTATGAAAATTAGTTGCTTTGGAGTTATACTTCGTTAATAAAATATTAATTTTTTTGTCTAAATTTGACTAGCTATTCATGTTTTCCCTTAAGTGAGTGCCATTCCTCTACTTTCCCCTATAAATCATATGTGATAAGATAAAAATCTGAAAATAGAATTTTTTATGAAATTTCGATATTGGAGGGTGCCAAGTCCCCATGTCGTGTAAGGATTACGACAATCACTACACACTAATTGGTGTGGTACTTGGCGAAATTTGTAAAGATTATTTTTATACGGTTAATATAGCAGCAATAAATATTTTTTTAGACTTAAAGTAGTTATACGTCTTAATATTTCTTTTTTTCCAACTGAGTGAAAATGAGTTGAACTCAAGATATCTGGCGATATCCAATAAAGCATTATTGATAGGAATTCATATCATTTTTGTTCTTTTCAGATTCATTATTACGATTCCAATCAGATATCGCACGAGGTTTTTAACAGGTATACAATCTAGAGGTCTGCACGGGCCGGAATTTCCAGGCCCGGGCCCGGCCCGAAGGAAAGCTATTTTGGCCCGGTCCGTACAAAAATCAGGGAAAACAGGCCCGGCCCGGCCCGACTAAATTTCTACAAAAAATTCCGTTTTTTCTCGACATACAATTAAGATTCTTTTAATGAATACTACATGCATATTTATGGGAAAATTTTACAGTATATTTTAAATTACTATGTGTTCAAAAAATAGAAAACACACAATAGTAAACGTTAACGATTATACTTACAGTGTTTTAGTCAACGTCTCTACAGACGTTTAAAAATTTAAATAAGGGTTCATTAAAAGATTATTGTAGTTTAGAATAAAGGGTTAAAAAACATGATAACTTTTGAAGCTTATAATAAAAGGTAGATTTGTGAAAATATTTCTGTCATTTTTAAGGCTTTTCTCAAATCCAAAGGAGCTACATTTTGATACATTTATGAATTCCTTTCTTTTCGGAAACGCATGAGATTGGCAGGTATTCTTATTCAGAAACCATGTAAATGCCGTTTTTTCTTAGGTAAAAGTAATATATCTTTCAGAAAATACTGCCAAATTTAGCGTTTTGAATCGAATTTCCGGAAGCGATAGCACAGGAAAAGAGAAAACGTACAGTCACGTGACAAGAGTCTCTGTTATCTCTGTACGTAATTTATGAAAAATGGAAAAGCTATTCGATCCCAAATGCCTTCAATACTCAGGCCTGTCAATTTTATGCCTTTATAGTTAAAAATGAGTCAGAAAATGTGTCTGAGAGTTTCGCATTGTTGAGCAGTAAATATGAGAACCACCTTAAGGTACATTTCCAAAGATACTGTTAACAGAAGTTCATTATCACTATTAATACTTTTACAAAACATAATGCCTGTCCTACACATCCTGAGAACGTGAGAACGATTAAGACCAGTTCCGTCCCGGCACAAGTCTGCCGAAAAAATTAAACCCGGGATCAGGCATCATGTAACTGTACGATGCCGATCTCTACGATGGACATGTTACATTTCTGCATTGATGTTGTTAAACTCGCATCGGCTCATAACGCACATCTATACTTCTCGAAAAAGTCATATTCATTGGAAATGACCTCGTATTTTATCTGCTCCTCTCAAATTCTTATATCGGCCCGTTTTAATTATTTTTTTTTATCGGCCCGGCCCTGCAGGCCCGTTTGAAAATTCTCCTCCATTTCGCCGGGCCCGGCCCGGCCAAGCCCGGACCCGTGCAGACCTCTAATACAATCCACAAAAGCTTTCTATATGTACGCTTTTTATACTATTTATTATGAAAAATCTTTTATCTGATTATGAACACTTTATAAAAACTAAATTAAATTTACGAAAATAAGGAAAAGAGAAACCCCTTATCACTTGATATTATTCCTTATTAATTTATTTATTAACCACTAATTCACGGCCCAAAATGCACACTCAAAAAAAAAAAAAAAAATTATCATTTATATCTTTTTCTTCTGTTAGGTTCATCATTAAGTAGCTATAAATGCATATCTAAACAAAAGAAAAACAAATAGGGCCACAATTTCTACAATTAGCTCATTTTCCAATCAGATATCGCACAAGTTTTTCTAATACGTAGCAGGTAACCCATGTCCACAGAGCGGTGATTAATACGATAAACAACCTTGAAATAAATCGTCTTTATTCTGAGCAGAGATCAGTTTAAGATAATGGTACCTGTCGCAGAATACTAAACTATCGAAGCATTTCAATCGAGTAGTTTTGGGGTATTTTTGTTTGGCCGAGTTGATTGGGAGAAAAAAAAATGGTGTTTTACTGAATATCTCCCTGCTTAGTGTTAACGGTTTTATGCATCATAAATAAATAGAATTAAAAAGTTATTTTAGTTTTTATTCGAAGCAATAATAAACTCTGTGCAATTAAGGACGTGGTGAATATCATCGGAACAAATAAATGTGGAAATGTTATAAGCTAAGATGCAAACGTTTATAGTTATGAATAATGTTTATAGTGATATGTTTTGCAGTGTGTAACAATTTTACAAAGGACGGGAGGGTGCAGTCTATTTAGTCATTTGTGGTAGAGAGGATCGTATCCTATCGATTCCAAACCAACCGAGGAGATGTATTTTGGAGTTTTGTAATTTTGGCTACACAGAAAGAAAAAATATACCGCCTTCATCTAGAACGAATAGCTAGTCGTTTTTTAAATCTCTAAACTAGAAATATAGATTTCCGAGTTATGCGAATAAGGTAAACAAATAAACCGAATAGATGAAATGATCGAGAATTTCTAGTCTATAATTTTTTGTGTGATGAAACGATACATTATATTATGAATCGTTTGGAATGCGAGAAATTCTCGCTTGGTTTCTTTCTAGAATTAATTCATAAACTAGAATTATAGTTACTAAAACTCACTTCTTGTGTTCGCATTTATTTGCAGAGATTTTTAAATATGTTTACTTTGACAACGATACTATAGGAAAACACCTTTGAATTTTAATAGGGATAACCAGAACTCTCTCGTAAAGGGAATTAGAATTTATAAGGATGACATGGAACTATTTTTTCTAGAGCCACAATTTATTTTCTACATGCAAGTGGCAGAATTTTTTTTTCAGTGTAATTAACCAGCCTCCACACAGTGGAGCAGGATACATAAAAAACTTGCAGAAAATCAAAAAATCAAAATGTTAATTTCTTTACCGCCTTCTATTAAAACGATAGTTCACTACCTTGTGCGTCATAAAACAATATTATTCTCCACCTTATTCCCCCACTCGTCTTTCAAGTAACGCTTAGTTGCAGCGAGTTATTCCCCGAGACAATAGTTAACGGTTTGTTGGCGAAATTTGAGAGTTGTCGTGAGTCCTTGTTATTACAATAAACTTTCAGTTTGTGATGGCGTCTTCAAGTTTAAGTATGTGGACGTATTTTAAGAATTTTTTATTAATAAAAAAGTTTGTTACAATCGTTTTTACAGTGAAACACTTAAAATTTAGTTTGTGCTCAGAAGCATTGAAACTTTTAGTTATGTTCCAAGGCTAGCCAAGCTTTGGTTTTTACAGTTTTACAAAGCTTGTTTATTGCTCAATCTAGGATCATGAGAATTTGTTGCCTATATTTGGCCTTTTTTCAGCAAAAAAGGTTTTAGGGAGGGAGGTCAGAACAAGTTTCTAGTCGATATTACAATTCTAATTATTTTTGTTTCAGGAACGAGTTCTGACACAATGTTTATTAAAAGAAAAGAGCTTATTAGCATAATGAAAAGTTGTAGACACAGTGAAACGGAAAAACAATTTCAGTACTTGTGTGAAAAAACTAAAAGACGTGTTTAAATAAATACCGACAACTTGGGCTTTGATTGATCTGCCTTATAAGGATAGATTCGTATGTTTGAGTGCATCTTGCATCTGGAGTATAAATTATGAATACTTCAATGGCAAGCTCGAGGAGGTGATAAACAAATAGTAGCGGAAAACAAAGTTCGTACACAAAAAGAGTCCATAAAGCGATGTGGTTTATCGTAAACATGCCAAATCTGGGATTGGGGAACACCAACGATAGAAACATTGCAATTTTTTTTTTTTTTTTTTTTTTTTTTTTTTTTTTTTCTTATTTAAGGGTGTATTCGAAAAAATGTTTTTCCACCCTCAACAGCTCGAAATTTTCTGAGACATTTTCAGACTCATTTTTAAAAGTAAAAACATGAAACTGGGGTGATTTCTGAAGACATGTTTAACATGCCGTGTGATTTCATTTTCAGCTCAATTAATTAGAATTTGATTTTTAAACAGTTATTTTCTCAGTATGACCCTTTTTTTCATTCCCAGATCGACCGCTTCGGAAAATTCGGTTCAAAACGCCAACTTTGACAGCGTTTTTTACAGTATTTTCTGCATTTATCAAAAAATTAAGAAACACGGCACATCATGTAGTTTCTAAATAAGAGAATTTTCGAGTTTGATTTGTTTGAGAGCAAAAACGAACTTTAAAATGAATCAGAAAATAAGCAGTTTGGATCGGAATACACCCTTAAACACAGAATTGTCAGCAGAAATCACAAACTTAATCTTGAGCTTATAAAAAAATTACACACAGTCATAATAGTTGTTGCCAGTGGGTCGATGTTTCACTCATCACACCGCAAGGTACTTGGTTAAAAAGTATCCATGGTACAACATGCTACCAATTGTGCACAAATATCTCATACATGGCCCAGAAATAATACCAGCGGCAGCGGTTCCTAACGGCCAATTAACTGAGGAGGCGCAAGAGGCACGTAACAACGATTTCAAAAGATATAGAGAACAAAATTCCAGAAAGTGCAGCAGGTTCAAGACGAACGAAAATGCTTTTAATTTATTCCTAATCAGTAAAGATCCACAAATATCAAGTAATCGCAAAAAATAAAAAATAAAAAATAAAAATAAAATAAAATAAAATAAAATAAATAAAAAAATAATAAACAACTTCCCACTGAAGTGCTATATGTTGAGAGCTCCAACCATACAACAGTTTGATATAATAGTGGTATGGACACTGAAGAGAAGGTAGATACCTTGGAGTCAGGATTCTAGTGATTCTGATTTATAATTTTTTTAAAATTCATTATAGGGTACGATTAAAATATTTTTTTTTTTTAAATGTTAAAATTACACTATTTAAAGAATTCGCCAATATATATGAGTCTAAAAATATCTTAAATGTATTTTATTTACATGTAACAACATATCAACTAACAAATATGCAACATAGGCATCTGAAAAAACACTCAGGTATTTAATGCCAGTTATTTATGTACCTTGCCCCACTGTGCGCCCACCGAAAGTTTTTAAGAAACTCTCGATTTCACGCGGAAAATTTGCGTAATCTGTAATTTCTTTGTTATTTCATATTTTTTTTATGCTTTACAAAAATATTGATAAATATATACATTTTGACAAATATCTCCTACAATGTATAAGTAGTAACTAATTCTTGTAACGGAATTCGGGTTACATTGTAATAACATTTGTAAAAAGTATTTTAATTTTAGATAAACACCATAAAATATAACTATATATAAATAACTATGTGTATGTAAATAATAATAATAATAATAATAAAATACCAGCAACAATTAAAACTTGATTTATGAACAAACTTAACAACAAATTAAAAGAATTTTTAGGGCAAAAAAAAAAAACTTATGAGAGAAATCTTTGAATTCATTGACTCTAAATGTGTTTTTGTTTCATTACAAACCCTTCCTTCACTTGTCATTTCCTTTCGATTAAAAGGAATCAAAGAGACAAAACCGCCTTCAACATTTCCATTGCCAATTATTTAAGAACATATAAACAATTCGAATTTCTTGCACGTTCCCACGCTGCCCCTGATCGTCTGCAGAAGTTCCTTAAACCTTCCTTCGTTAAGAGAAATTACATCAGATGAAAATGCAAACAAAAAATATCAGATCATTTCCTCGAAGATTATGCCCCCATGCATCATCAGAAACCTGTCAAACAGTACAGCAAAATGCAAAGAAGTTAACAAGTGTAAAAAGACATGAAGAATAGAACACTTAGGAACATTCGAAGCAAGCACTGTTTGGGTAATCTTAAGGTAGCACCCCGCGCCCTTGTTCAAACACGGATTTCCTTTCATTTTCAATCGCAGCATTTGGCCTGTAAGTACGTAATGTTTTTTTCTGTTTTTTTCTAACCCCCGCTGTTAGTTTTATTTATTATACCTTTCTCTCTTCATCTTACGACTTACAAGTCAGATTTACGGTCGATTGAGGTACCAAGATTTGGCGAACGCCAAACTTTAGTCGTAGAAACTGTGCCAAGACCGCGTTATCTTCTCTCTCGCTGAGGTCTTTCATTATGCATTGAAATATGAGTAGTATTTAATTGGCGCAACATTAGCCCTCGCCTATTTTTTGAGCACAATACTTATTAAAGAAACTTTTAGAAAAAGAAAATTTCGTATAATTTTCGAATGAAGACTATGATACATTTAATCACTGGTCAACAAATTTGAACTTTTGCTTTGTCCCAAAACAGAAATTAGATGTTTTTATGCGAATTTTTGTGCTGAATTTAGTTTTAGATTTACCCCAGCAGGTCCTGTTTTTGAGGTATTTGCAAATTTAGTAAATTTTATACAATTATTTGCAAAAAAGTCAGAAATCGCTTTTTATTTCTACTTTTTGATGCACTTCAACTAGTTAGAATAGATTCTACCACTTTTTTTTCATTTTTTTTTTCGATTATGTAAATTGCTGTTTATGTCCTTCATAGGAATCAGACACTGTTCACTCTCTTTACAATGAGGTACACAATCTAGTCTAGAAAAATATTACCTCAATTTCTCTGGCAAATACTTTAAAGTTGATAGTAATGTAAACATTACACCATTGAAAAATGTGCAAATTAGGCTTAATAAAGGACAGATAAATGGTAAGAATATGCAAACGTGACATTTATCTGAATCAAATAGTCCAGTAGTCATTATCTAGAAAAGGTAATTCAATGTGACATATATTGTATCTAAAATTTGCATAAAATAGCACAAAAAGCTTAAATTTGTATAAAATTAAATATGCAAATTTCTCAAAAACCGGACCACTTAGAGAAAAACAGAAAGCATTTACGGAATCAGAGTAAAAAATTGATCTATAATCAACTAATTTCAGTTCTGGGACAAAACTATTGTTATGAAGTGATTTTAAAACCCAGTTTAAAATTGTTTTGTGGAAATTTAAATTAAAATTAAATATGGTATCCAATTGGGTATCTCGGGCTACAGAACGTAGGTGAAAACCCCTTTTTAAACTAAAAACTCTAATATATATTTATTTACATGTAATATATTTTTTAGATTCCCCACTAACAACACCAAAAAATTAATTTTATATAAACTGTATCAATAATATATTCAAATAAAGTTTAGCCGAATAAGGAGGAAAATCAATCTAAACCGCTAAATATCGCTAAGGGACACCCTTACAGTAGATTTCTGCAGACTTTTTAATTCTGATAACTTCAGTGGTTTAAGTGCTAGTTCGAAACCATCTCTGTTAAATGTGTGTGCGTCGGGAGGGGGGGGGGGTAAGTATAGTATTTATAGTTTTATTTATTGATGAATTTTAATTTCGTTAGCCAAAAAAGAAAAAAAAAATACAGAACTATTTATATTGTAAATAATATCATAAGATGAAACGCAATATTTCATCTTGATTTAAACATAAGTAATATGTATTATATGAACTTTAAAAAAGTTCACTGTTTTATTTAAAATGGGACTAAAACTAATAGTAAGACATGTTACAAGTTTAAAATACACATTTTATTTAAAACTTCTTAGTACTCTCAAGCTTTTCCAAGCTCTTCATCAAAGAATATTTTAATAACTAATTGTTGTTTATTTATACAAATACTACGTCACTTCGTTTCGAAAATGAGAGAGCCAATAATTAATAGAGTTGAAAGTAGAAGTAGCAGTTTCTTGGATTGAACTTAAATAGAGAAAACATATATTATTATTAACTCCAGTTCCATTTATTTTATCACTCTGTTCTCATACGTCACTTTTCTTTTAAATGCGGAGCTGGATAGTAGAAGTAGCAGTGTTTCAGATTAAATTTAGTTTGTTCAGAAATTAAAATAATTGCAGTTAAATAGAACTTTATTGGACAGGTGTTCCCAACGTCACTCAGGGACATACTTTTGTTTTATAATATAGATGCTATCGAAATTTAAATGTATAATAAGGTTTAAGGGCAGATATTGAAGTTTAAAGGGTCGCGGAAGTTTTTCGGCTTCAAAAAATACATTTTTTCCTTTTTTCTGAATGCGTGATATTTTATAAATGTTCTCTCAAAACCACTTTTTGAAAATTTAAACACGTATAGAAGTTATAGCGTTTCTTTTCGCACAATGTACGATAGAGCGCTACTCCTCGACAGTTGCTTTTTTAAAAAAGTTAAATTTCCACTGTCATATTATTAATTTTTAACACTTTCCAACAAAGATAAAAAGTATTTATGAATTCGGTTTGTCTGTCTGTCTGTCAAAGCTCTAACTCGCATAAATAGACTAGGATTTGCAGCAATTGATATGTGTTAATGATGTTTGCCATGGCATTTTCGGTATTGAATATGAAGTATTCAGCATTAATAGTTCATTTACAGGGGCATTCAAAAGAATTCCGTTATACATTATCGCCAATGGAGAAACTCGTTTGCAGAGTATTTAAATGGCATTACACTAATTTTATTGAAATTGATATAAATCACTAAATTTCACTCAAGATGATTACTATAGAATAGGGCATTTATAGCATTTGTCGTTCATTTGCAGGGACAGGCGAAAGAAATCGGTTACATTACTGTCTTTGAGCAATAATTGCTGGAAGTGCGTTTTAAATTTAGGTACGGCCTTTTAAATTGAACTAATGTTTTGCATGTTACTCATTGTGCATAAATTCTATACCTGGTATACAGGGTTGCACAAAAGAATTCCCGTACCATTCTCCTTAGCGGAAATTGCTGAAGGTTAATTTTCAACTGAGGTATATATTTCCTAAACAGAACTAAATCTTTGCGTGCATTTAGTTTATAGATATAAATCTATATATCATATTCAGGGCTGCTCAAAGAATTCGGATAATTTTCCGACTGTAGAGATGGCAGTTGCTGAAATTCAGTTTTCAAATATGTTATATGATTTCAAATGGTTCAATTAGACCATCCTATTTCAGCTTATTAAACGATAAAGATTTTTTTCATTATTCTGAATGTGTAAGAAGGTGTTTCATAATCTATGTTTGATGCATGATTTTTTTTCTATCTTGTTTATTTATTGTATGAGTGGAAAATGGACATTATTCGAAACTATTTATTTATTTTTATATATAAACAGTATATTTTTGCATTTTTTCCCCTCTAAAAGTTTTATTGTTTTGGATTTTACAAAATATATGTAAATTGAAAAATGAAAAAATAACAAGAAGCAGTTACCAAATAAATAAATAAGTTTAAGAGAAGGAGAAACTGTGGCATTTAGTGTAGAGCTAGTAAATGCAATTAAATATTTAAATCGATTCAAAGAACTATTTAAAAACCACAAAATTTCAAATCTTTACCGAATTGTAATTTTATTCTTTTTGAAAGTAAACAATAATTGTTTATTAACTCTGTGTTTACCCATTTATTCCCCAATCTAAGTATATTTCATGCAAATTCTACCGATTTAATCACAACTGTTTCGCATTTTATTAATAAAAATAGAAGCATTTACTCTTAATAATTAACAGATGCAAAAGCGAGTTTTTTATTCAAGAAGTTGGGAAAGTTGCAATTCATTTCGGATATGCAGTTTGTTATATTGACTCATTGCAAGTGAACCATGACGAATAAAAGAAAAACGCATTTGCGTAGATTTCAATACTTATTTCAGCACTAGTTAATGTTAGAGAAACTCAGCAAGATTTTGTTTCATAGCGTCAATAAAATCAATAAATTACTGTCTTAATTTGACTCTGTAATGTTTATAATTTCAAAAATATAATTTACGTTTCATACAACTGATGTTTACTATAATTATATAATGTTTTCACATTGGTACTTCAATCTGCATTAAAGCTGGGGGAGACTCTGCTGACGAATAAAAGAAAAACATATTTGCTTAGTTTTCAATACGCATTTCAGTACCAGTTAATGTTAGAGAGACTCAGCAAGATTTTGTTTCATAGCGTTAATAAAATCAATAAATTATTGCTTTAATTTGACTCAGTAATGTTATTAATTTCAAAAATATAATTTACGTTTCACATAACTGTTTACTATAATTATATAATGTTTTTACATTGGTACTTCAATCTGCATTAAAGCTGGGGGGTGGGGGTGGGGGACTGTGCTGACGAATAAAAGAAAAACATATTTGCTTAGTTTTCAATACGCATTTCAGTACCAATTAATGTTAGAGAGACTCAGCAAGATTTTGTTTCATAGCGTTAATAAAATCAATAAATCATTGCCTTAATTTGACTCAGTAATGTTATTAACCTGTGCTTTTATTTTTCGTTCAATTAATTAGAACTTAATTTACAAACAATTATTTTCTCAGTTCGACCATTTTTTTTGTTTCCAGCACTATCGCTTCGGGAAATTTGGTTCAAAATTACCACTTTGACAGAATTTTTTGAAATACATTCTGCCTTTCTTAAAAAATCGACCAATACAGCACATTATATAGTTTTTGAATAAGAGAACCTGCCAATTGGACGCGTTTGAGAGCAAAAATGAATTTAAAAATTAGTCAGAAAATAAGCCGTTTGGATTTGAGTATACACATTTAATACGATAATTTTTTCGTCAACCCCTATTTTTGTTTAATTTGTTTTTGCTGTAACAGTTGAGCTTATAAAACACTTGTCAATATGAAAGTTGTAAATAATATTGAGAAGATGTATAATAAGTTTAAGTGGATTGAATATCTTCTAAATTAACGAAATTATGAATTTTTCTCTTCTTCAACACCCACCCCCTCGACCTTATTTTTTTTCGTTTTTAATTTTTTCTTTTTTTTGCGGTAAGAGTTGGTGCTATCAAAAACTTGTCAATGTAAAAGTTGTAGATAATATTAAGAAGATTTATAATAAGTTTAAGTGAATTTGATATCTTAAGAATTGATGAAGTTATGATTTTTTTCCCTTAAACCCTATTTTTACCCCCTTGAGCCCATTTTTATATTTATTAAAAATCTGTGATACATAAATTTTTGTCCCTTTTCCTATAAGTAATAATAACTTTAAACTGATTTTATATGCATTATAATGGAGAAGTTATGCTGTTTTTTCAGTTTTCATAAAAGCTTTCCCTATTTCCAACCCCTTGGGCCGATTTTGCCCATTAAGGAACTTGACCGAGATTTTCTACCCTTTGATTTTATGTATCAGTTTGGAAGAGATTTGAGCAGAATTATGGAAGTTATCGTGTCAATAAAAAAGTGATATATATGCATAGATATATAGATAGGTAAAGTTTTGAACTGGAGGTAGTTGTGTGTTCTAGGGCTCATGATCGGCGTAGATCTGCAAAAATGTTTCAGAAACTCCAGCATAGGGGAGAATATAATAGGTATAGTATTTCTTACGAAATCTACCTAAAATGTAATTTACGTTTCACGTAGGTGTCTACTACAATTATATAATTTTTACACATTGGCTCTTCATTCTGTATTAAAGCTGATCTCGTCACTCAAAATTCGTAACACTATTTCCGATTAGCTATTTAGTCACAGAATTTCTAAAAAATTTCTGCAATATATAAGACGAAGATTATTTTTAAATATCGACATTGAACAATAGGATAAATCGAACACTGAATGATGAATTTGATCTCGTTCATAATAGTCAAAAGTTAAAAATTTAGTACAAAAATGTGTTTTAAGAACGCGGTGTTTTCTAACATAATCATTTCACCCTTTCGAGGGCAGTGTCCTTACAAAAGGACACCTAATTTTAATTCCAAAACTGACAAACAGCACTAAGAATATTAAATTAAAAATTTCCTTTTAAATGTACGTGAAAATATTAAAGTTCGTATTTTCTAATAATTTCGCTTATAAATTCTGGTGTCAGTCCATTATTTCATCAGTTTATAAACAGAATTACTCTGCGTTGGAAAGGGTTAAATAAGAAAATACCCTCTAAATACGAACATATTTATCATTTCATTGTTTCATTAATGTAAAAGCTATATATATATATATATTAGAATTTTGGTTAACATTATTATATGAACTTGCAAGATAAATTTTGATTCAAAGGTAATTTATATAGATATATATAAGATACCTATCTCAATTTATAAATTATATTTGAAATAGATGATGATTTGTAATATTCTAATATATATAGATAGATTTCAATTTTTTAAATTTAAGTGAAGCAGCTGTACAGACACTTCTTGCTAAGTGATGATCGAATATTTCAGCATATTTATAATTGTTAAATGAAACTTGGGCTATTTAATTCCTAAATGTCCTCAAATTTGGACTACCTCAAAATGAGAAAAATATAAATAATAAATCTTGAAAAACCACTAACAGGATTAACAATTATAATCATGTTTTTACGAGTATTTCTCTCTGTCTATGTATAATCATTTTACCTCTCTATTTACACGTGTGTATGTATATACCTGTTTAATTTTAAACATATACTTCTTTATGTAATTTTCAGTAATAATTTATTCCAGGATACTTGAAATAGCATAAAATAATTTTTGTTATATAGAATATATATGTTAATTATAATTATTTATAAGAATGTGAATATTATCTGCAAGCTGTGATGTTTTGCAACCGTAAGGATTCGCTTTTAACAGTACCAATTAATTAGACGGGATTTTTGCTGTGCTAAAATGGGATACATGTTTGAGTTGTAATATGGTCATAGCAATTCTCGTGCTGGGTATGTCTTAAATTTAAATGTTACAATTTTTTCATATTGTTCATTATTACGGATCTTGCATTGATTAGTAATTTTTTTAATTCAATTTATATGGCATGATAACTTTATACTTTTTGGTGTATAGTCGATCGGTACATAATGGAATTCAATTTTTAGCTTATTGCTGGATTCTATTACATAAATCGACTATGTTTTTGCTTATATTTGTAATTCATGTACCCTTGAAGAAGTGAAATGCTATATCAGCTTCCTGCTACATCCATCCATTTGATCTATTATTTGTTTACGATACGTCTTTTAATAGTTCAACAATATTTCGCTGGTTATTTGTATCTTTTGTCTTTAATAGGTTATTTAATCAAAATTTGGTTGTTTTTCATGTTTTATGTGGATTAATCGTCCGCAATATGCTAGTGAATTAGTGGTATTGTGCTTGATTTTGTATTACCAGTTAAAGGTTCCATCTTTATTTTGTATAATGTCAGTATTATGAATTGAAGCTAAATTTATTAATTTATTAATTAAATTTTATTAATTGGAAATAAATGATGATTTGTAATTATATAATGGTTATATATATATATATATGTGTGTGTGTGTGTGTGTGTGTGTGTACGTGTATGTGCATGCATAACTGCTTTCGAATAAATTGAAAACGTTACTTTTGACCCAACAGTTCCAAATGGGAAGATGCAGCTTTTTAGTTGTTATAAAGCAATTATTTTAAAGTTGTCCCAAAACACCAATTTCAGAGTTACAAAACTTCCAAATTTTTTAATACAACTGTTTTCGAATAGAAATTTTCGATATATTTAATGCAGAAATTCTGCGATTAAATGAGACAGAGGCATCTATTCGGAAATAGTAGTATTAAAAAATCCGCAGGGTTGGCAGGCCTGCAATTTTAGGATTCATACTAAATAATTATTACTTTGAATTTTGAGTAATAGAGTTTTTAATTGATTTGATTCTGTAACAAGCTTAACAGTTTTATACACTGGTAGAGTACAATGAAGGCAAATGTTTCGATAACTGAAGAAGAAGAAGAAAAAGGGTAAATAAATAAATCAATTTTCAATCAGAATTTTTAAATTTTAAATTAACTATCGGTCCTGTTTATATAGTACAAGGTGTATCTATTAAATTCCAGGACCGTACGTGTAGTTAATGAATGGAAATGTGTAGGAACGCGTCATCATGCGGATGTGATAGCGTAACCAATGAGGTGCGTAGGTGGAACAAATGCACAATGATTGCATCAGCATTTCCGGTTTGGAGAAGGTAAACGCAGGTGGTTCATTAGAGCGCGTGTCACAGTCGGTGATGGATCAAGTTTTGTTTCAAACTAGAAAAAGCACTTTTTGACCAAACATGATATCGTAGATGTTAATAATCCTCCGTATTCTTCTGATTTGTCACCTCCTGACTTTAACTTGTTCCCAAAACTTAAGACTGCTCTGAAAGGGCATCGATTTCAAGACGTAGAGGACATAAAGTAAAACGTAACCGCTCAACTTCGAAGCAAATCTTCAGAGGACTACGAAGCGTGTTTCCAGAATTTGTACCGCCGTGCACAAAAGTGTGTGGGTGCCGGAGGTGATATATTTTTAGGACTATCAAACGTATGTTTGTTTTTTATTATTCATTCCGTTTTATTAGCCCCAGTCCTGGAATTTAATAGACACACCTTGTATATATTGTATGTTGCGACGTATATAACACACATTTTTGAAACAAAAAAGTTAGTCAAATTTTATTTGGTGAGGTTTTATGGGAAGAACTTGTTTGTTGTATTCAGATTTCAAAGGTATTATGTATAAACCTTTAAGACCTGACCATTGGGTAGGTGATCCTAAGGAAAAAGAAAAAACAATTTCCTCTTTTTGTGTGACTTAAAGCCGAACCTGCACCCACACGATTGTGTGGATCCCCCCGTGACGTAACCTGAGATAGGAAAATTTTTTTAATATTTTTCTTCAATCAAATATGATCCTATTAATTACACTGTAAAAAAAAATCTCTCAGATTGACAGGAAAAACTGTCAATTTTGGCGCCAATGGAAAATCGTTTAATTTACATAAAATGTCCGTAATTTTTCATTAAAACATTATTTTTTCGTAAAAAATATAGATTTTTTCTGTAAAATTTCCAAAATCCATGTTTTTTACAGAAAAAAGTGTTTTTCTTTAAAACAGTTTTTTTTTTTTTTTTTTTTTGTAAAAAGTACAATTTTTTTCTGTAAAATTTACAGATTTTTTTTACAATGTAGGGTTAACCACCAAGACTTTTAATTTCTACCAAAAGTCTTAAGGTCTTAAAGGGATATATATATGTTACATTATTAGATTTAATTCCAAGATTTCCTTATCTTATTCTAAATTACTACTTTATATTCACTAAATACTTATTCTTAAATAATCTCTATCGTTAATTCTGTTAAATTCCCTTTAATTTAATGTCACACTTGTCTAAATTACTTAAATATTACGCTTTTAGTATTCTTAAATTAAATGTTCCATTTCCCGCTCTTTTTTCTTTTAGAATGTTCTTTTAGCAACCATTTTATTTTCCCTTCGAGAATTTTACTTTACCGCGCATATTCCGGGGTTATCTTTTTTACCTTCAAATTCATCGACTCGCTCTCTCAGCACTCTTTCCATGGCGTTTCCATGGCTATTCTTAATTATTTATTGGTTGAGAGCGCGACCTACGTCATATTTGTATTACTGTGCTTGACGCACCAAAAGCCGATGCTCGCTGTGTTTCCGCAGATTTTGGTCGTTTTTCCATTTGTCATACCACCCCCTGGTCACTGTCCGATATATTCTATTATCTCTAACTTTGCTTACCTCCTAAATTACTACGATGAAGCGATGGCTGAATATCTCTGTGGAAACTGCGTCGCCTAAAGATGTTAAAATAAAATCCTGAGTTGACTTTACCTTTGGTTTCAATCATTCTGGAGAAACTACACTGGAGAAATGCGTTCCATGACCTCCACTCGTTGACTTCAACAGCCATGTTGATCTGTTACAGAAGCGTTCTGTTTTAGCTTATCCTAATGCACGACTTCAGATTGATTATTCAATCACTACCGTTTCGAAGTTATTTTCATTTTCGAATCATCATATAACGTCAATGTCGTAAACACGACAGGATTTCCAGTATTTTCGTATTACAAGTCGACAGGATGATTTTACCTGTCCTAACAACTTACCTATTACTGCTAGACGTGATCCACTACTAATATCAAGACGGTCAGATACTTCATTTCAACTAATAAAGCCTTCCAGTGTTAGAATAATCTAACATAGATATATTATATTTTTCAAAAATATCAGCTGTCAATTAGTACATAGTTAATACCAATATCAAATCGTATTTTGATATACAATTTACATTTATATGTATTCCCATTTAGTTAACAGAGGTACTTTTATAATTATAGACAGGTAGATACAATACTATATATAGATACAATGTGTTATTATGTAAGTGTATCCATATGTATTGATATATACTCGTATGTATCATACGTATACACATATATCTATGAAAGGAAATGGGTGATAGTGTATCTTCACCCTCTTAACACAGAGCTTAAAGCTAGGTGAGTAGACTACACAGAAGGAAATCGTGTGGGGCTAAGCAGTAACGAATTATTATGGATGACTGGGTTATCCGGTGTGCACTGGTGCCGAAAAATTGCGTAGAATGAGTTCTTTAACTTCGGAAAATTTTAGTCGCATAAAGAAATAATGATATTTATAAGATAAAATATGACGTTATAAGGAAATGAAAACATTGATGGGTATATCTCTCGCACATAACTTTCCCAGGGTAGAAAAAGAAATTTCTAGAAAAGTATTTTCAAATTTTTATTCAAATGCCTAGTTCAGGCAAAAGCAAATAAAATTTTTAACTACATAAGGGGAATACATATAAAAATTATAAAATTAATCACTTATTAGTAGGATGTGTATCATGATTGATACGTGTGCGACAAACAAATTAACTATGTACATATAAAGTAAAATGGGGGGAGGGGGGTGGAGAGAAACAGAAAATGTGGAATAGCTGAAGATAAGCTATATTGAATTATCAAGCAAAATTTACAGTTTACTAGGTATAAAGAGTGCCAATACTAGAATGCAAAGAGGTTGTATAACTAAAATTAACAATATCATTCTATGATATTTCGTTTAATTATATATCCAAGTATCTATCTACCTATCTAGTTATGTATTTATATACATATTCCATATCTGCATAAATCAATAATATGTCTGCAATATATCTGCATAAATTGAAGAATAAATTAACACTAGAATATAAAAATAGATTTCTAAAATACAAAAGTTTCAATACCTACATCAGACTTTTATACTTTAAAAATAAAAGAATCTTTGAAGATTTTGAGTACAAGAAATAGTGTATGTAAAGATGTTTTATCCTATAAGTAGAGCTATCCCCTTAAAAATTATCACATTTGTGTTCGAAAGATCTCGAGATTTATGTAACATCTTTCTTTACATATGTTTTTAATATCAATGGTTTTAAGTTTTTACGACTTGTTCATTTGTAATGGAATAGTAAATAAATTTTAAGCATATTTTTAGTAAACTGATAATTGCTTTAGTTATGCACATTCCATTTATTTTTACACATGTGATTTTCAAATCTTTGGATTTGGGGAAGAAAAATTAATCTTTCTTTTAAGTCATTTTGATGCTTCAAGAGATAAAGTTCATCACTGAATTTATCACTAGTATCTTACAATCGATTGCCCCGACAATATTTGCTCTTAACATTCGATTGATCGGCATGCAATCGATTGATTAGATGTTTCGATTTTTACAATACGTTACACTTAAATTATATTTTTAGACCGTTTTTTAAATTTTATGTACCTTTTTTTTTTTTTTTTTTTTTGATACAATAGAAAAGTGCCAAATACTTTTATCAAAGTTTCTTCTATTCATAACAAAACAATTTATTCGTGATTATTAATAGATAAAAAAAAAAACATCAATTTTTAAAGCAATGATAACAGAGAGTGTAAAAAGAAGCCATTATCAATAATTTAATATTAATTTTGAAATTCTTTCGATATCTCAAATAAACACAAGCTAATGAAATTTATCAAAAGTAAGAAGGAAAGTTAATCTCTTTTTTTTTTTTTTTTCCTTAGGGATAGTGATAGAATTTATGGGCATTATTTTAAAGAAATTTTTAATAAATTAGTTGATTCTTTTATACCGTCTAACCTGGCGCGTTTTCAATTTACAAATTTGCAACATTTAAAAATAATAATAAACTGCTGATTTTAAGAGAAATTTTCAAATATTTTATCTTTTATTTATTCATTACACTTGAGCTTAATGTGAGTGTAAAAAATATCTTTTAATAAATTTAAAATATTGAAATACAACAAGCGTAATATATTTTACGCTTAACAATAAATTAAAATTCATATAAAGCACAGATAAATATGTACTAAAATTGCTTGTATGTGCATACATAAACTATAAAATTATTTAAAATACAATAAAATACCTTAAAAATGCATTAAAAATACTACATCAAAATCCTAAAACGTTTTCAGCAAAATTCACAATCTTCAGTGGTTCTTCAAGTTATTATTGAATTAGTGGTTATTCAGTTAAATAACCACTGAAGATGGCCGTGTAAATTTTGCTGAAAACGTTTTGGGATTATAATGAATTTTCACTGGATTTTTAAGGTATTTGAATGTATGTTAAATAATTTTATATTATATGTATGCACCTACAAGCAATTTTGGTACAGTTTATTTTTGCTTTATATGAATTTTAATTATTTACTCAAGATGAATTTAGCATTAGAATTTTAACATTCTTTTACTTAACAAGAAATCAAAAGAAATAAAACATAACAAGCCAAGATTACTAGATCATTCACTGACATAAACACAAGATGACTTCACTTAGAACTAAACAGCCCAATTTGTAGGAAAAAAGCCAACTATTAAAAAAAAAAAAAGAGTCCTACATCTGGTCAGGTAACCCGGTTTTATCCGAACTCGACCCTACCCGCGGTTTGGTTTGGGTTCAGATAGAGTTACTTTTTTTCGCGGCTGGTCGGATTCGGGTTAAGTTGATTCTAATTGTTTCGGGTTTGGATTGAATTTTTATACTTACGAGTCGATTTCTGGTGAATTGTTTTTTTTTTTTTTTTCAATATAAAGTCTCAAATATTCTTTCAGATGAAAAACTATTTATGAATGAATGCGCCTTTACATGTTTATTTTTGCACATAAAAAATAAAATTCATATTATAGAAATGATTGTAAACTTACTATACATATATATTATAATTGTATTAAAGAAGGAATCAATTTTATTTTGTTTCAGTTTTCGAGTCGAAGATTTTTTTTTCGTCCGGTTCGGATGGAGTATAACCTGACCCGTGCAGAACTTTACAAAGAACGTATTCCCTAAAAATTAACTATCTCATGGGTGAAATATTTATAAATGGCTGAAAAAAAAAGTATTTTTCACTTAAAATAGATTGAAAAAAAGAATTTTTAAGAACAAAGAATATTTAATTTTTAAAAACATTACATTTATTACAAAATTACAAAATGAAGTTTATTTGGGGCTAACAAATAATAAAAGAAATGTTATTAATAGTTATCAAAAAATTTTGCGATAATTGAATCTTTGGAAATATTGACACAAATTAAAAGGTAACGAAGAGTTTTGTTCATGATTTTGTTCAGATCCAACAGCAAAAATTCTCTGAAAATCTTTTCTCTGGCGCAGAACAAGAACAAATGTGTTGAAGGTAAAGTTTGCAACTGAATATTCGAATAGAAAATAATTCTGCCGTGTATTGCTGCATTCCACAAGCATTATTGAATTTCATATATGTAATACATTAAATATTCATATGAATTTCATATATGTAAACCATGAAATATTCATATGAATTTCATATATGTAAACCATGAAATATTCATATGAATTTCATATATGTAATACATGAGTAAAAATAAGATAAGAACAGTCCTTTGAGAGTTGTTTTACAATACAATCGCATATGATATTACGATGCATGTGAGGGTTAAAAAATATATAAATACATAAAAAACATTAACCTTCATCATACAAAGAATTATCAGCCATTCATCTTAATGTGTTTTTGGAAGACCTGATGGAATTTACCCGGTGAAATCTTTTACAACAGTCTAGTTCGCCTCTAAAATTTTGCTTTTGAATGCAAATTGGCAAAATGACGATAACGATAAACGCGTATGTTCTAAACTGTTGTTTCCCGAATCTTGGGTTTTTCGATTTTGCCTCTAATATCCACAACGCCTCATTTACCTGAAGGGTTTTTTTCTTGGTTATTATTATTTTTTTTAATCCCACGATATCCTCATATGAGGTTGCATGGGAATGTTTAAAAATATTTTATAATTTTTCTGAATAACAAAATTAATTGTTCCACCAATTCCCTACACGCAGATAATCAGTATCTCAACATCGCTGTCGCATTATGCGAAAATATTAGAAAATTCCGTTTTTGGATACTATCGAATATTTCAGACTACCTTCAGTTGTTTAAAGCTGATGGGGATTAACAATCCATATATCCAAAGTGAAATCGAAATCGACCTTCTCTACAGTGTGAAATATGTGCACTTTAATTCACTGAGAACTATAGCTAAGTGATACAGGAATATAACATAAAACTTGTGTATATCTCGTTCAGGCACACTGTTTTTGTTGTTTTTCCGGGTTATTTTTTCCCGCTCAAAAACTCAAAATTTTCTAGCTAGTTCACAGGCTAATTTTTAAATATAAAAGCATGAAATTGACATGCATGACTATTGAAGAAAATTGAAATCGAAAACTGTTTTCATTTTTCGAAAATATATGTTATATTTTGGGCTATAAGCGATTGCTGTCTCGTATCCAGTGATGTAGTGGAGGGTATACGGAGGTATACGGCGTATACCTTCAGTATTTTTTTAAGGAACACCGTATACACTCTGTTTCTCAAAAAAAAAAAAAAACAATAGTACACTCATGTCCAAAACTAAGGTCATAAACCTAAAATCTGTGAAAATTGATGAATTGTTCACTGTGATTTCGCCACGAAATTTGGCACAGAGGTATATTACAATGAGACAAAGAAGATAGCAACATAACAATATGGAAAAGATTTGAATTGTGAATTAAGAAACTGGGTATATCAAAAAGTGTTAAATCATGAATCAAAGTTAAAACGTTTACCTCGGGGAATGTCCGTCTAATATGGAATGTGACTACCGTGCACTTTTTTTGAAGAAGATAATATTCGCCGTATGAATTGGCCCTCGAGATCTCTGAACCTTAATCCAATTAAATATGTTTGGGAGGGTCTAGGAAGAGCCATTGCACAGTGTAACCCCCCTCCCAGGACCCGTCAGGAATTAAAAGCTGCGCTTTTTGAAGAATGGGTTTTGTTGCCACAAACATTTATTGACACCCTCGTAAACAATTTGAGAACTCGTTGTGAGGCTTGTATAGCAGCGTACGGTGGTCACACTCCATATTAGACAGACTTTTCCCGAGATAAATGCTTTATCTCTGATTCATGATTTAACACTTTTTGATATACCCTGTTTCTTAATTCACAATTAAAATCTTTCGTGGCATCAGTGTTCTCAGATTTTATGTTTGTGACCTTAATTTTGGACATGAGTGTATATGCACTCTAGTGTATACTCTCTGCCTTAAGCTTATACCCTCTGCTTAGAGTGCATACCCTCTGCTTTTTTTACGACTACACCATTGCTCGTGACGACTTTCTGAGAGCTGCCACATCCAGAAATTCGGTTCAAAACTACGAAAGTAATTGCTGAAAAATATTTGCCTTTATCGATTAATTAAAAAAATCATTTGATTTCATAGTTTCTGAATAAGAGTACCTGTTAACTACCCACGTTTACGAATAAAAATGAATTCAAGAATGCGTCAGAAAATAGCCAGTTTAGATTTCAGAACAGATTTAAACGGTAATACTACATGTAAATGTTCCCTAAAAAATATAAGCTCCTTCTTGTATCAATTAAAACGATTACTTTTTTTACGTGTAGTAATTATTCATTATCATTAACATCATCATTTAATTAAGTGGAACCTTTAAGATATTTTCTCTTTTTTATATAACGTCGCCTGAGAGCAACAGTATAGGACATCTACTAATAATTGGAAATGAGATGTCTGGCTTATTGCTATGAATTATTATGCTATTATTTTATTTGCGTATTTATTTATTGATGAAGTGTTAATTTCAGTATGGAATATTAGCCAGAAACAAACTTTGAACTATTTATATTGTTTTAGGTCTAAACTGGTTAATTTACCATAATCGAGCTACACGTCATAGAGATATAGTAGAAAATAAAGCAAGCTTTAAAATTATTTTAAAAACCATAAAAATCAATAAATGGAAGTATAGTTTTCAAACAACTTGCATATGAAAGTAAATTTATTTTCTATATACGACGGCTCAAAAATCTGAATTACGGGATAATAAGAAGTAATTAAATTTGCGAAAAAAAGGGAAATGCATTATTTACATCGTTGTCGCTGTCTATATGTTTTAGGATGTATATATATATATATATACGTCCAATCCGAGTTACTCGTGGTCATGTTTTTGCTCTATGATATAGCTTTACAGAGTAAAAACTGATAGGCATCTTATTTAACCAATATCTTTATGAATAATGTTTACTTGTGTGAGAACAAAATGCACAGGTATGCTCTTAAATCTTAGAATTCAATTTAATAAAAATATTGTTAAATTTATAGGAGGAGGGGGGGGGGGGGTAAAAATAAATGTACCAACTGCTTAAAGGTGCGTAGAACATAATATAAAAACATTTGAAATACATTAAAAGTCCTTTAAAACCAAAAACTTTTCAACCGAACTTACTAGTCCATCATCAGAGAAGAAAGAGAATTTCCCCACTGTTTTTTCCGCACTCTTTTTAACGCGCTATATTAAATGTTTTTATATTATGTTG
Source organism: Maratus speciosus (assembly GCA_963932465.1). Lineage (NCBI taxonomy): Eukaryota > Metazoa > Arthropoda > Arachnida > Araneae > Salticidae > Maratus > Maratus speciosus. The sequence goes on along the minus strand of OZ010791.1, from coordinate 233,931,262 downwards.
TACGCACCCTTAAGCAGCGATGGTACATTTATTTGTACTGTTTTTTTATAAATTTAATTATTAATCCTGGTGAATTTAGCACTGAAATTTTAACTTTTTATTAAAAAATCTCGTACCTTATAGCGCAAAAAATATATTTATTAAAAAAGAAATTTATTCTCAACTAAAATTTACTTTGCAACCATCAAATGTAACGCAAAACTACATTCCAGAAAACTCGGTTTTTACGAGTGGAAGAATTTATCACTTCCTGAGTATTCTGCACTTTTGCTGAAAACAGACGAAACATGACAAAAATATTATTCTTTATGCCATGTCATTCATCTTAGTGTAATAGACTCCTTAAAATAAAAAAAAAGCACGTGCTTATTTTTTATTCATTCATTTGTTTTATTTATTTATCTCCTAAATCAATTTAGTTTACTGAGTCAATTTTAAAAATATGTAATGTATAAATGCGAAAATTTAAATAAAATTGACTTCTTTTCAAACCTTTATAAATTAATAAATACCTGATAAGTGGAAGGTCTCTGATTACTGTATAGAAATTATCTCTGTATATAAATTCAGAATGGGAATATTATGAACATAAATATTAAATCACAGCTTGTGTAATTTAATTTTACTTTTGCTAATGTAGGAAGATGAAATACCTCTTACAAAAGTCATTTGCTATATTTTAATTATTATAACCTTCTCACCACCTTGAACTGATATATCCGGTCACTGAGCTGCAGTTTTCACTACAGTAGGAACATTATTTAAAGTAATATAATTTTAGTGATATAATGTAGTTTTAAAACATTTAGTAATGATTAATACTCTCTAGGGTTATATTCATATCTGTAGTTAAGTTTTTCATATTACGTTGAAAAAATAACCCTTTTTTAGACTTATAAAAAAATTACGCAGAAAACAACATTGCAATTTTGCCCTATTGATGAACAGTCGGGTTAAGGAAATTTTAACTTCATCTCTTTATTTTCGAAGATAATTTAAACTTGGTTATTATAAAAACTCAGTAATAAGGAACAGATGTTATGGTTCCTTCGTCCTCGTTATAACCAAGTAGGCGTGTATTTGATGGAAAAATGAAAAGCAGTGATAACTCGCCAAAACAGGCATCCTTCAGATGTGAGAAAAGTTCGATTTGAATCCGTTTATTAGCAATAATTGCTTGTTTGTAAGCGAAGGTTGCGACCCTGCCACGTCTGTTTGCATTAGGTTGTCGACTTTCACAATTCCATCATCACTCTCCTCCCCGGTATTAGGAGGCACAGAAGTTGCCTCGTGCTCCAGATTAAAGCTAAAGGGAGCACGTAGCTCTCTTCATTAAAGATGCCACGAAGTCTGCAGACTGACACATAATTGATAGGCTTTTACAGATATCTCTTTTTCACGTATATATTATTACAAATGTAGAAAGTCGACCGAACTTTATGGAAATGTTTTTCACAGTCAATTTCTATGCATAAATTCCGCACTTCTTCCGACTTTTCCACTCTATTGGATAGTTTTGACTCGAAATTTCCATGATAGTACAATTTTTCTTAGTTCAGTCATGTCAATTTTGGCATGTTCGTGGTGTCTTCCTAAAGCTTGCTTTAATAAGACAAATTCAGAAAAACCCATGATGGGATAAACTCCGTGTGGAGTCAATTTATTAGGGTTTTATTTCAAATGGTCCACCGATTCCTTCAAAATTTCACTTTGATTTTAAAATATTTGTTTCAGAATATAAGACAATTTTATTCATTTGTTTTAATTCACAGAGGAATCAATGAAATTTAAAAATTTATCAATTAAAGAAGCTTTAAAACGACCCTCTTCTTAAATAAAAATTTAAAATATGGATTTTTTTTTTCTTTTAGTGTAAAGTTTACTTGTAAAAAAGACCTTTATCAATATGGAAGTAATGTGTGTTAAACATTATGTAAAATTATTTTAAAATTTAACTTTTTAATACCTTCAAAGGCTGGAATTTAAACGTATTCGGTCAGTCGAGTATTCGGTATTCTGTCGAATAGTTACTATTTGGCTGGCCGAATAGTTGGTATTCGGCCTGATAGTCGCTATTTGGCTAGCCGAATATCCATTATTCGGTTTACCTGTGGGTCGAATATTCGATATTCCAGGGTTCGTACGGGTGCTTGAATTTCATGACTAAGAAATTATTCGGTACCAGTTTTTTCTTATGGAAAATCTCTCCTGAAATAAAGCGAAATTTCGTCCGTTTAAACTAGATCTATTTTTCTATAAAAAAATTCTGATATTGGTCCTTGAAAATAACGGTACCCGTACGAATCTTGTATTCAGCAAAAATCTCTATTCTGTTCATTCTTCAGAAAACCGATTGATTACTATAAAAACTACTCGGAAACGTCTCCGAAAATCTGTGGCAGAAAAAAAAATAATAGTTTTTATTAATGATTTTTTTAAATCTCGAAAATAGATTGGTTTATGGGTTTCTAATGATTAATAACTGTTTTCGGCATCATGGGTAACTCGGAAGAGGTAACTGCATATTTTTGTTCTTTGTTGTATTATATTTTTGTAAATTAAGGAACATGTTTCTTTTTTACAGTGTAGTATCTTCAGAATTTTATTTGGAATTACAAATCAAAATGATTTTTTGAAATTTTAAATAAAATTTTAGAATATTTTATTTATGAAGTTTCCTTTTTATAGGGCATTGCCACTTTTTAAAAGGAAATTGGAGCAGTTTGGGCTTAAGAAAGTTGGATTTACTATCAAATGATACAAACAGTGATAAAAAGAAAACAGATGAACTATTACGCTTGTTTATGTGTGTATTTAAAAAAATATTTCGCGTTACATGTATTATAAAAATAAGTTCTATTTGTTTATAATAATAGGTAAATGGATTCTGTATACAAATGAATGTATAAAACAAATTGCAAAAATCGAGCCACTCGCTTGTATGTATGAAATAGTGAAATGGTTTACAGAAAATGTGCATATGAATTTTTATGCCAAGCTCATTTCTCAATTTCTCCAAGACCCTTATAATAGAGAAATACCAATTTTATTTTGTAGTAAAATTTATGTTTAAATCTAGAAATCACATTAATAATACTTTATTATTATTTTATTTATTTATACATTTATTTTTAACAGAGTCTGACTTTAGGATTTTTTTTTTTGTTTTGAAAGACTATGTGTCTTATTGTCAAAAGAAATTCTAACTTACTTGTTAATATAAGCAATAACTTTCTTTTAATGTAAATTTTACACATGTAATAAAAAATTATATCCATGCATATTTTTTAAATACATCTTGTTCTCATTAATATTTGATAACAGAAAGTTTATAAATTTGTATTGCTAATTAAGTGTGTAGTAACAAAGAGGAAAATTCTGTGCTTAACATATTATTGTTTAGCATTTTAAAACATTGTCCAGTCCAGTGGTTCCCAACCTTTTTGGTTCGCGGAAACCTTATTAGAATGAATTTCCATGATGGAGCCCCTTAATCCTACCATACCCTGTGTTAGAAGTTAATGATTTTTAAGTGCATTGCTATAACGAACTCAGATAGAGGGAATGGATAATAATCTATTCAATTACTGTCAATAAAGATGATATCGTCAAAAGTTGCCATACTTAAAAATTCTCTAAAATTCAAAAAGCCGTAATATTTGCTCAACAAATTTTATATTGTTTGTCGGATAAACAATATCGCGTAAACGTTTAATGTAAAATCTGTAATTGGGCTATTTTGGATACTTTTCTAAATTCCAGACCAACCGCTGATAACAGCAGGAGAATGTCTGTGCGTTTAAAAGACTTCTGCATTTCGTTTTGGTGGTTGCGTAAGCCAAGAGTAGTGCTTCACAGAGGTATGTCGTTGAGAATGGCAGCAAAACTAATTTTACTTTCTTAGACAAGGTTTTGCATTCACCTGACAAATGATATCAAATTGCTGTCAGCAAAATTACAATCAACTGTTAAAAATATTATTCAAGCGACTCTTTCAAAACTTTAAGATACCCTATGAATATCTCTCTGTATTTTCTTTTTAGGCTGAGTTTTGTTATTCCTTTTTAGCAAGAAGAAAGTAATCGATAATCATATTTCGCTCACAATCCAACCGATACACGTTTCATCATAAAAGAACACACTTTAAATTAAACTGTGCAAAGCGTCGCCTTGCAAACACACTTTACATTAAACTGTGCAAAGCGTCGCCTTGCAAACACACTTTACATTAAACTGTGCAAAGCGTCGCCTTGCAAACACACTTTACATTAAACTGTGCAAAGCGTCGCCTTGCATCGAAAAGCATCGAAATGCTTTGCACAGAAATAGAAATGGATCAAAAATTGTGACATTTTTTTCTTTGCCGTGATAGAATAATTTAATTCATTTTTATGGCAACCAAATACGCCATTTTCCCACCCAATCTTCATTATTCATTATTTAAAATTTTTGTCAGTTGAGGGTTATGGTTCATCTAACCCTTGCACGCAGTTTCATTATTCATGTAAACGCTTTATCTCGACATAACCATATTACTTCAGTATGTAGAAGGAAGAATGGATTCTCGCTTTCAATAGCTTCACATATCAATTGAAATGTCTGCTTTTAACAGGTCGGGATTTGTTATTTTAATGACACCATTTAACATTGTCACAAATTCACATTTTCACCGGGATAGTGCCTGTATATTAAGAGCGCAATAGATGTTACTACAACGCTTTGCCTTATCTTTAATTTTTGAAGTTTCTCCAGCATTGTGATTCGTCATTGCTTGCGCATCATCAGTGTACATATATACATATATTTCTCAAGTTATTTGATTTTAAGTATTCATACAAATATACTTCATTTTCCGTAGTGTGTTGGTTTGAAGTGGTCTTCAAACAACATGCTTCGTAAGTATATATGTAAATAAAAAATACAAATAAAACTGTTAATCCAATATTGTTAGTTGATTTATTAATTTGTATTGGGAATTTAGTACCCCTAAAATGGCACCGAAGTGTTTCTTCTATGTCACCATTCATATCGTTGATTTTTTTAGCAATGGTGTTATTTGACACTAAATTAACAACTTTTTTATCGAGCAATTTTTGACAATATTGATAGTACAAGAGGTTTGTTAAAAGTCTCTCCAATTATAAGAGCTTCACCAACTCAAACTACTCGTTAAATTATCACCTAGGAAGTTTTTAGGACTTTTTCATTATTGGCTTTAACAAGTGGTATGTTTTTTTTTTTTTTTTTTTTTTTTTTTTTTTTTTTTTTTAAAGCATACATTTTACTGCCATTCATATTAAATAAAAATCAGGCGGATTATTTTTTATGTCAGGATGATTTCCTTCGAAATGGTGGCGCAGTTTAGCATGAAATATGTAGTTATTGGTTAACATTTAACTGTATAAATCGTGCTGAGAAGAGTTAAGAAATTCAAATTTTCATTCAGAATGCAATTTTTTGCTTTCTTATTTTAAATTTACATTTTGTTTCTCCATTTATCGCATTTTGCGAGCGGAAAAAATAAAACTAGAATGATAGCAGAAATTAAAGTTTGAATTGGAAAATTTTTACGGAAAATAAAAATAAAAATAAAATTATTAAAAGAGTTGTGCTAATTAAAAAAAAAGTTTCAAATTATAAAGACTTTTTTAATAATAATTTCGTACATATATATATAATTTTTAAATCTCCTGTTAAAAATGTGTCGATTTCGTTGTAATTTTCTTTCTTTTTCAAAAGAGCAGAAGAGCTCTTGAGGAGTGCGCATGGAGCTGTTAGGGCTCTGCGGATCACAGGTTGGGAACCTCTAGTCTAGTTATTTATGACGCGTATTTAAAAGTTTTTACTTATTCAACCTTAAAAAAAATTATCGATTGATTTGAATAAAATTTAATTTTAAAATACTTTGGATGTATTTTGATGTATTTGCTACAAACGCTTTTCGTTTAGAAAAAAGAAAAGACTTAGATATTCATAAACACGAAGTCACTGATATCAAGCAAAACATCAGTACAATTCCCGATTCTGCCTCACTTTAGGTATTTTGCTCATCAACTTGCATCTTAGTGAATCACTGATTCAATCTTTTTCGTACCCACGGAATCATTCATCCGCCAAATTTTCCCACGAATCATTACGACTCCCGGTCGTACATGCAAAGATCTCAGAAGCACATCCTAAAACTACAGATTAGATTATATGTATGCTATAGGAGAAAATTATAGCTCTAAGATGTTTGTATTTTTCCCTGCATGATTCTTTTAAAAATGCAAGTTTTATTTTGTTGTTTATTCAAATAATTGCCTACAGGAATTTAGTTCCTGCATAAAATAAATTATATTGCAGTTACTTAACATCGAAACTATCGAATTTTATTATATCTGATCCTAACAAAATCCATAGTAATAATTCAATCGTTTACTTGTCATTTAATAAATTTTAGCCTTGAGTCCTTATGTATTGTATTATAAATAATGATTAGATTATAATTAATCAAGGACTCGCTGTTATAAGTCTGTAGAAAAAGTACAAATTAATCTCTCTCTCTCTCACCCCCCCCCCCTCTCTTTCTCAACACCCCCTCTCTCTCTTTTCTTTTCTCTGGAAAAAAAAAATATATATATATATATATTTCTTAAGTTAGAGATTTAGTCGGATATTTTTATACGAACTTGTTTGTTGTCTTTTGATTTCAAAGGCTATATATATATATTATACATAAAATACCTTTAAATCCAAATTTATCTAACAAGTTAAAAAAAAATTAACAAAAATTCTAAATGAAGATGGCATGTAATAATATTATAACTTAATCGTTATACTAAAATAGATTGAAATAAACCTAACTGGCATATAAAACCTATTAGAAAATCTCAAAATATTGACAATCCTAAACATTTTAATATATGAATGACACCAAATAAAATTCACATAAATATATATATATATATATTCAATTATTAATAACCATACATATGTAATAAATAAAATAAAAAAATAATTTTAATTATTACTTGTAAGATTTTTAGCAGCACAGATCAATTATGTTTATATATACACTGGCCTCCAAAAGTTAAGGTACAGGGACTGGATGCTTTCGATTGCACACGTTTTGTCGAATATCTACCAAAATTATTGGCGAATTGTTCTTGAACTTCTGGGATGAAAAGAACATGTTTGATTTCATATTTCTTGGTGAAGATTTAGTCGGGAAGACAATTAGGGGGCTAATAATAAATTTAACAATAAAATAATATTTGCGATCACCTATGTAACAGAAAATGCTGGAAATGGTTTGTCACTGTGTTAAATGACTATTTGGGTCTTGTTCAACGTTTGTGTGCATTTGTGTAAGCATATCACTCATATTCGTGAAGATGTTATTGTGTCTGTGAAAAATTCAAAAGTTTTTTGCTTATAGCATACAGAGTTTTCAACCAAATTTAACACAACTTTCCGAAAACTTGCAAAAGAATAGTAGCAACAGTATACTGCAATTAAAACATGAATATATTGAATATTTGATGAGATATGGACATTTTTTATGAGATAATTTTTAACTGCGCATGCGCAGAAGATTTCAAAATTTTTATTTCATAATTTGGTAATCAGTATTTTGGGGCAGTTTATATAAAAAGCCCAGTCAAATTTTGCGAAAATTCACAAAGATAGGGTCGATATAGTGAGTTGCTTCCTAAAAATAGCTTTATTATAAGGGATTTTCCACAATTTTTCAATCAGCTCACTATATCGTTCTAAGTTTTCACAACATTTGACGGGACTTTTTATAGAAGTTGTCCCAAAATACTGACTACCAAATTATGAAATAAAAATTTTGAAATCTTCCGCTCATGCGCAGTTAAAAATTATCTCATAAAAATTCCTATATCTCATCAAATATTCAATATATTCATGTTTTAATTGCAGTATACTGTTGCTACTATTCTTTGGCAAGTTTACGGAAAGTTGTGTTAAATTTGGTTGAAAACTCTGTATGCTATAAACAAAAAACCTTTGAATTTTTTACAGACACAATCTTCACGAATATGAGTGCTATGCTTACACAAATGTGCACAAACGTTGAACAAGACCCAAATAGCCATTTAACATAGTGACAAACCATTTACAGCATTTTCTGTTACATAGCTGACCGCAAATATTGTTTTAGTATTAAATTTATTATTAGCCCCTTAATTGTCTTCCCGACTAAATCTTCAGCAAGAAATATGAAATCAAACATGTTCTTTTCATCCCAGAAGTTCAAGAACAATTTGCCAATAATCTTTGTAGATATTCGACAAAACGTGTGCAATCGAAATCATCCAGTCCCTGTACTTTAACTTTTGGAGGCCAGCGTAGATACACACATATATATATATATATATATATATTCTGATGTAAATTTTAGCTTTGAGTTCCTAAGTACAAGAAATTCAGTGGAAACTGTGAGTTGACCATCAGCGAAGCAACCATTTTTTGGTCAACTTAAAAAGGTACCAAATTTATATATGGACCATTTTTAGTAAGTTCTTAAAAGGTCATATTAGATAGGTTCGAAGCATACAAGGGTGGTCAATTTAGCAAGTTTTACCGTATTGTGTTATAAAATGTTGACATAGTTGATAACTATCAAAAAAGAGATATTATTGTATGCTTCAACGAAGGACTCGGGGATGCTGAAGAAAAAATACAGAGAAATCTCCCCCGCCTCCCTCTCTGTCTCGCCCCACTTCAAAGTAAGTTAAAAATATTTTATAAATTTTAATTTTTACTTTATAGAAAATCGTTAGCAGCACTGGTTAGCAAATATGATAACCAATTTACAAATTGCAATCAATTCGAGCGGGAAAAAAAGGTTCGGGTTTTTATTTCTTTTTGTTTTCATAAGACATTGCATGAAAGTAATAAAATACAAATTGGAATAAATCGTCATTTCATAATAACTATTCATGCATTTAAAACAAATTTTAATATTCATTATTTCATTCTATTTAATTTTAAGCTATGACCTAGCATAGCTGCTGTCATAATGCAAGTGGCTGAGAATGTCAGCAATTCCTGAGGTCAGACAAATTACTCTTTTTTTTTTTTTTTTTTTTTTTTTTTTTTTTTTTTTTTTTTTTTTTTTTTACTTTGTATATGGTATAAAAACTTAGCATTTATTATTTAAAAAATTAGGATCGCATCTCTTGAAATCTCTCAGATTTTCTTATCTAATTTCAAAAACTATTAAAGTCTAATTTATATATATATATATATATATATATATATATATGTGTGTGTGTGTGTGTTACGGTCAATTTGATTAATCGGGTATTATTAATAATAACCGTTTATTATTAATAATCACCAAATAATATCCAAATAAACCGGTTAATATGATTAATTTATGAGAATTTGTCAAATTAATCGGTTATTATTAATAATGATCAATCAAGTTCGGTCAATATAATAAATTTCAACTCGTTTAACTTCATATTTTCATTACGTATGCATATATTTAGTCCGTGTCAGTGCCTCACTATTGTGCAATAGGGTGGAGTGAAAAAATGAATGTTGAAACTTTGATTTCGGATAGCAGCCAAAAGTAGCCTATTAGTACCTGTAAAATACGTGCAAAATTTATGAATTTTGAAAAACTCCTTCAGGGCTGTACCAGGACCATTATATTTTCATTGTTTCACACGATAGTTTCTTACCATAAATTGTTCATTAACACTGCTTGTTGGTAATCTCCTTTGACATTTTTATACTTAAAATGTGTAGTGTAACTTTCTTTATCCTTTCTAAACATTAAGTGTTAATAAAAAAAAGTTAAACAATTTATTGAGTGTTACAAATTGTTTTTTTCTCATTTTAAGAGTCAAAATGAATGCTAGTGGAGGCAAACCAAAATTTACTATTACTAGGAGTGCAATGGAATGTCCCCTATTTGGCGCTCCTTCCAAACGTTATAAAATATTATTTATATATAAGACAAGAATTAAAAAGCAGCAGGAATGTTAAAGATCCGCCAAAGTCAAAGGTAATTAAAATCCTAAGAGAAAAGATCGAAGAAATTTGGAAGAAAGCATCAATTCCTGTAGTTTCCCAGGGGTGTATTGATCAAATGATAGGCAACAATTTTTCTGAATACCAGAAGCTTATTCGACTCCCGAAATCCAAAAGAAATGATAATTACTCGAAGAAGATTCAGTTTTTCAAACTGAAGCTTCAAGTAAACTTCTAGACATTTGGGCGTGCAAATGCAAGCCCATTCCTAAGTATATCTGCGAAAAATCAAAGAAGGTCTGTCCGAAAGAACAGGAATTTCTTCTTGACCAAAGGTCAGCAAGAAAGATGGTTATTGGCGCGCTGGGTAAAGCTGAGACAAAGAGAAGACAGGAAAACAAGGGACTCGATGAGGGCTGAAAAAGTTTAAACTCTGCAGCTAGTCAGGAGAGTACAATTGCTATGTATTGTGGTGGTGGTGATGAAGAAAGAAGTAGCTGCACTCCATCAAGGTGTGAGGAATTAATATCTGTATCATAAGCATCTACTTCTAAAGAAGAGTCACAAAGACAAATGAGAGCACATTTATCTACGGTTTCAAGGGTCTCAGATCAGTATGGGGTTTCTGCACTTCTACAAGATGTTGGCATTGTAACAGAAAACGAGTCGTCACGTATAATTAGCAGAAGCAAAGTACGCAGAGAACGAAAGAAAACTAGAGAATGGGCTAAAAAAGAGGATCTGAAAGCTTTAAAAGCAGGTAACGAAAGTATATATTTTGATGGAAGAGAAGATAAAATACCATATCAAGAGAAAATTGGAGATAGATTACATCAAAGAACTATAAGTGAAGAACATGTATCTGGTTGAACAGCCAAATTCACTGTATCTGGGACACATTACACCATCTTCTGGATCAGGAAAGCATACTGCAGAAAGCATTTCAAATTTCTGCACTGAAAACAACTTAAACCTTGATAAACTTATAGCTATGGGTTGTGACGGAACAGCTGTAAACACTGGAAGAAAAAATGGTGCTATTAATTTTTTTTAAACAAAGATTAGTCGTCCCTTGCAGTGGTTAATATGCCAGCTTTACGCAAACGAATTGCCATTGCTTCATTTATTTTCTGAACTTGATGCACAAACTACAGGCCCACGAGCCTTTTCTGGCCATTTTAGAGAATAGTTTAACCAATGTGAACAACAGCCAGTGTGGAATTAAAAAAAAAAAGACCGAAATTACAGACCAAAATTATTTGTACGACATGTGTCAAGTAGTTTCATCTGGCCAATGCTTCTTAAATCTGGAAAATCGTAATCCAGTAAAAATGTCTCACTCTAGATGGTTGGCAACTGCCAATCGACTACTTAGACTGTACATTGGAAGCCAGAATCTTTCCCAAAATCTGAATATTTTGGCTGAATTTGTAATGAAAGTACATGCGCTTACGTGGTTTCACATTAAGAAAGATTGTACCTGAAAAAGTGGAGCTCTAAATTTTTTTAAAACAATTCATTTGTCTCGCTATTTGAGGGAAGATTTAAAGAAGATCGTTGATCCCGTTATTCAACGAAATGCAAATTTCTGTCATACAGAAAATATTTTACTAGGAATGATAACTGATGAAAGAAACCATGTTCGAGAACTTAGATTCTGAAGAATATTGAAGGCAAGGAAAATGGAATATTCAACAATAAGACAGTTTCATATTCTAATATTGAACTTCAGTGAAACAGGCATTAAATTTACAACCCCCCCCCCCCCCCCATGCTTAATAGCGTATCAACAGAGGAGCTGAAAGTTCTCATAAAAAGATGGGAATTAGTGATTATCCTCGGATTTACATAAAAACTTGCCCATGTGGCAATAAATTTTTTTTAAAATATAATTTTTAAAGGATATGAATTTTCATTTTTTTTTTTCGGGGAGAGGGGGATTTTATATGTAATTTTCGTAAAGCTGATATCTTAAATCTTTTTCGACATTGCACTGATTATAATAAAAGTTTTGAATTTTTAGAGTAGGGCAAGATTAAAAACACAAAATATGTTTAATAAGATATCGAAAAATCTCTCAATAGCGGACACATCGGAATTGCGGAATTTGTTCGATGATCTGTGTGATGTGTCTGTTTTTGTGAGGTAAAAATGAACAAATATGTACGTGTTTTGTATTAAAAAGGATTTTTGCTTAATAGAGTTGCCCGGAATTAGGAAATATCCATTTGCCTCTATACCGCTATTCCCGAACATCGGAAACCTCTATGTAGCGAACATAATGCAGGGTTGGACTTTTTGCAGAAAAAGGATTTGATTGAAGCATGGACAAAGTGGGCAATGTCATTTCCCTACTGTTTTAGAGGTCCCAAATTAGATATGCAATTTTTTGTAAAGCTTGTATTTTAAATTTGCTTCGACATTGTTTTGATTATAATCAATATTTTGAACTTCTAAAGTAGAATAAAGTCAAAAACTAACTAAATAAAAAAAATCTAAATACATCAAAACCTTTCAATAACAAGCACTTCTGGAGCGCTGAATTTGTTTGCTATTCGAAGATGTTCATTTTTTTGGGTAAAAATATATGAGGAGCAAACATTCAAAACGTGTTTTCTCACGAAAAAATAAAAAATGAGTTGTTGTCATTTTTATGAACTGTGTGTTAAGTTGCACAGAAATAACCGGTATTTTATTTTTAACCAAAAAACATTTTTCTCCGTTTATAAATCAATTTTAAAACTTGATGTTTCAATCAAAGAGTGTTTCCTCCAAAGCCTGCATTCAGTCAAACAGTGATTTCTCCAGTCTCCCAATCACAGTTGCCACTTAATGTGTATTTTCGAAACCTACGATACATATCACAATTGAAACGGATTGTTTTAGAGAAAAATAAGAGAACTGTTAAGGTTAAAGGCTTCCAGAATTACAGATTTCAAGATCTAAGTGAAGAATATGATGTAATTCTTCTTAAAAAGGAGTTACTGTTGCCCGTGTTCAAAGGGTAGTTTTACAGTCTCTTCCTCTTAGCCACGCCATAACAGTTGAAAAGAAAAAAGATGTTGACAAACTTTTGAAGGTAATGTATGGTGAACAGTGGCAAAATCAACCTGATGATGTCTTCAAATGGTACAACCACATTGTCCATGATTTACCAGCCTGCAATGAAGCAGAGGGGGAAGTGTGTGGACTATCTAGATCAGTGGTTCCCAACGTGGGGCGTACGCCCCACTGGGGGGAAATTTGAGTTTCTAGGGGGGCAATTCCAAATTCAGTTTCATGTGTCATTTTTCATATAATGTTGAAGACGAAAAATAAATGGAATACAAGCAAAATTTAAACAATCAGTTTTTGTTGAATTTTTCAACTGTTCTTAATGCGACTTTAAAATAGATTTAACAACAAAATTATTATACGAATATTTGTTTTTAATATTTTGACATCGTTTTCTAGTATAAAATCTCACTATAATTTTTCTGGGATTGAATTTTACAATTTTTCGAAAGTTTTCGATTATTTACTGAATGAGCTTTCTACTTCTACTCGCTCTTCTATATGTCACACGAAGGTTTTTTACATGGGAAACTACTTAAAAGTATGTATAAATTTGACTGTCTTGAAAATATTTAGCCTAAAAAATATATGAAATATCTGAACAAGTTACTGCCTACTTTATAAAACTTATAAATCTCAAATAGCATATAAATATCTATGGCTCTAGTGCAGGCATCCTGCACAGTAAATAAATTTACATGATGACATATTCATTTTAAATTTTAAAATCAGATAATACATGGAAGACAATTAATCACATTGGGCAAGAAAAATCAGAAAAATGCGTTGTGATGGAGAATGATGGCTACTCAAATTTAATAAAGATGAGAATCTTGAAATGCTTCTTCTGTATTGTATTATATATAGAAAGAAAATTTTGTGTTTAAAGATTTTCCACCAACTCTTAATAAGTTAGAAAAATGAATTATAAACTGTGTTAATGTTATCAATTTCAACGTTAAATGTAAGTCTCTCTTCAAGATATTTTGTGAAGTTAAAAATGCAGACCGTATAACACTTTTCTTTAACATTGAGGTAAGTTGGAAAAGTACAACAAAACTCTTTTTGGTGCAAAAGCAAAGATATATAATCTCATTGCATGCAAAAATTATACTAAAAACACATCTGTGACAGAAGAGTGACCTCTTTGATAAGTAAAAAATGGGAAATGAATAGTTATTATTACAGCTCTATTACGCTTCCACCGTGTGATTAGAGTTTGCTTTTCTAAATAATAAGAGACATAATTTACATATTAAGGAGGGGGGGGGGCATAGAGACTTTACAGAGGACTTTGTGGGGCGTGGCCAATAAAACGTTGGGAACCACTGATCTAGAAGAAGATATTGGTTTTAAAATTTGAAGTGGATTTCTGGCAAACGAGTATTTATTATTAAATATTTAATGAATGCTACTAGGTACCATAATCTGTCATTTTATTTTATCAATAATCAACTGAAGTTCGGTATTTACTCAAATAAAATAATGCTTTTGTATTATTTGTGAGTTAGAACTTATTTCATTCAAAAAGCGTTTTATCCACTTGTTAAACAGTCAAAACATGTTTCCTCCTCTGAATTCGGTCAAAACCTGATTTCTCCAAATATTAAATGCATTTTATTAATTTGTTTTATGTTTAATATCTTAGGTATGCTTGGAATTCTTTCTAATAACCAGTAATAAAAATGCACAATAAGAATTAGAATTAAATACAACTTATTTTCTAATTTATCAGTTTTTTGTGTTTTTTGAAAATGTGTATCTAAAGAAGAAAGCATGGTTTGAATGTTTGCTCTACATATGCGTATGTTGAAAAAGGTGAGTGTTCGCTAAATAAAGTTGTCCATATGAAGGTTTTGCAGCATAACCTCCATTGGACACTCCTAAATTGAGAACACCACTATTTAAGAAACACATTTTTCATTCACAACATGTACATGTTTTATGTACTTTTACCTCGAAAAAGCAGACATCTCTGAATTGAGGACAAATCCTCTAGGTACCCTCTATTGGGAGGTTTTATTGTATTTATATAAACATTTTTTTGTTTTTAATCTTGTTGTACTCTAGAAGTTCAAAATATTGATTGTAATGAGTGCGATGTTGAAAAAGATAAAGTATCAGGTTTACGAAAATTGCATTCCAACTTTAGGAGTTCCTAAAATGGAGGGGCTGGAGGGAGCAGAACCATGGCCAAATATTTTTTCAGGATTCAGTGTGGTCACTATGTATAATGGTTACAAAATAAAAACAAAAAATGGCTGCGACATAGACGCATGAAGTGTCTGAAATTCAGACGCATAAAGCGTCTGAAAAAATTAAGACATTTTAAAACGTCTGAAAATTGAACACTCTGTTTCAGACACATAAGTGTCTGAATTTCAGACATTTTAATTTAGAGTGTACCTATCGCCACTGGTGAAAAGCTGAACATTTGTTGAAGTTTCATCAGAATCAGGAATTTTGAAAAATCAAATGAACCCTATTAGATTAATTTTTAACACAATTATTCATTTAGTAGATAAATCATAACAGTCGTAAATTTCCAAGTTGGTAAAAAAAAGTCCGGCCAGGATTCGAACCAGGAATGTATTGGCTGAAACCGCCAATGCTCTTCCAACTGAGCCATCCCGGACGAATACTGGAGGACTAATTCATCCAACTAACCTTTAACGATCAATGAATCAGGACCACAGAATACATAACTTTCGATTTATTCTGTTGAGCTGATCCAGGTTCTGAAATCGTTAACGGTTAATTGGGTGAATTAGTCCTCCAGTGTTCGTCCGGGATGGTTCAGTTGGAAGAGCATTGGGCGGCTTCAGCCAATACATTCCTGGTTAGAATCCTGGTCCGGACTTTTTTCACCCACTTGGGAATTTACAACTGTTACAAATGAACCATGTTTTGGTGCTTCTCCTTTTTTTCTTTTTTTTTTTTTCACCATAAAATGGTTTAATATTGGACGGAAGTTTCTTACTGTCTATCTATTTAATTTGAAACTAATGCTTTTGTTGTCAGATACGATTAAGTACTTCAAGTACAATTATTAAATTACTATGTCGCAACTATTTACATAATGTGCAGACCGAAACGTAAAAAATATTTGGCTTGAGTGATGGAATTCATTTAGGAAGCGAGTTAATACCTTTGATCTATACGTTGCACATTTTAATCAGTCAAATATGATCAAGCTTCACCGATATTTTCTTTGTGTGTATGTATTTTAGACGCAATCGAAAGAATGCAAATCTGTTAATTCATATTTTAAATATTAGGTAATAATTGACTCGAATTTCCCAATCTGCCAGATAATATATTAAGTAGAGGAAAACAAACAAAATAGAAAAATTAATAACCTAACAAAATACCGATTTTGTTTTCTTTTTGTAGATTAGTCATACATTAAAATTTTCACTTTTTCGCGCATAACATATTTTTATTTTTATTTATTTTTAATTTCAATATTATCAACATTTTAATATATGCATTAAAAATCGAATATGATTCATTAAACATTTTACTTTTTATTATTATTTCTTTTTTAAAGAAAGTAAGGAAACACGTTTCCTTTAACTGATTTGAGAAAAAGTTCATAATCTGTTCACTTTGCATTAATTACTCGGTTCATTGAACAATTTCAAATATAAAACAGAAATATAAATACAACATAAAATATAATGACAAGAGCGCTTATCTCAGTGGTAACCTTGCTGATATCAAAATAAACTTAACGATTGAAGATTTGTGACAGAAATGGGCAAATTATGAGAATTTGATGTTTAAAATTTATTTTTTATGAACAAATTATACTTTGAAAATGCTAATTTCATTATCTGCAACTCGATCGTGAACAAGGTTACTATTGCTATTTTTATGATAATATTGGGCGATTTGCATAAAAGAAAAAAGATATCTTCCCTTTAAAAAAAATAAATTAAAAAAATGCGGTTTTCTGAATTATATTAGTATTAAATCAAAAAAGAAATATGCAAAATGTCAAGCAGATATAAGGGTGGAAAGGAAGAAAACATTTTACTTCTACTGTTCTTGCTTGTTTAGAAAGGTTACAAATACAATAAAACCTCCCTAACGGACACTCCCTAATAGCGGACACCTCTATTTATCGGACAATTTTTCGATTCTCAGCACTTATATATCTGTACATTTTTACCTCTAAATAGCGGACACCTCCGAATAGAGGACAAATTCCGTGCTCCCGATGTGTCCACTATTCAGAGGTTTTACTAAACAAAATGATGCATTGTAATATTCCTAGGTGCATATCTTCATCTTAAAGGAAAAAAATAACTTTAAATTTTACTTAATATTTCCATCTAAGATAAGAAGTAAAAAGACTATTCTTTATCCTATAATATCTTCCAAATTTTCTTTGAAAGTTATGTGAGAAATAAGTAGTAGTCACATTGAGCATTTTGATAACTTTGATATGGGCTTCATTAGAGGGATTTATTCCGTGACAAGGAAATTAATAAATTTCAAATTAAAAAATATATATATACAAACTAAAGATTATTTTCTAAAGTAAATCGTTAAATATTCCTTTATTAGTGATGAATCTTAGTATGTTCATATTACGAACTTTTAATCTGAATATAACTAATTACTTTTTAATAAGTTAATTCGCGATTTCGATACGAATTTAAAATTAACTACGTCTGAAGTTCGCTATGCAATAACTACTGCTAAATCTACAAATAGGGGTTCTAAACGGCATCTTTCTAACTACGGTTATTTCTTTTCTTCTATTACTATTTAATTGCTAATTCATCAAACATTACAGTTTGTAATAAATTTTACTTTTTAATCTGCAACATTACCCACAATTTGAGGCTTGTTTTACATACAAGTTCAATTCAGTTTGAAAAGTTTTAAACTTTGTTTTAGTCACGATTTCAAATTATCCTTAAAGGGCTACTTCAGTCATGCGAAAACACCCACTCACTAATGCCAATCCAAAGAGCGAAATCTTTTAAGATATCTCGTTTGCATTTCAATATTTTTAAAGGATTTTTTTTTTGTATTGGATAGCTGAGGTCGATGTCTACAAAGGCCGTTTTTTACATGCTTCCTTTTAATTTGCAATTCCATTTGTATATGGCAGTTAAATCTTATTACTCGTTTTTCACCCACTTCCTTTTGACATAGAGCTTTGAAATTTGGAATATACAGTCTAGCCCCGATTTAACAAATTTCTCGATTCAGCGAATTTTTTTATGGTCCCGACAAAAATGGAACAAAAATTCTTCAATTTAACGAATTTATAATTCCGATTTAACGAATAACTTTCGATTAAAAAAATGACATGTTGAAGAAACTTTCTAATATTTATAAACAAATTCAATCTACCTCACTGCAAATCCCATAAACACAATTATCTCCCAATACAATACATTTATAAACACGTGAGGTATAAAGATGTGTTTCAAATCCACTAATTGCATTTTTTAGGTGCTTGAAAATGTGTATTCCGAATATAGACTGTAACTTTCTTGATGGTTACTTTTCGGAATGTCTATATTGTGATGCAGGAATATCTTCATGCGAAAATGCGCATTACAAAGAGGTAATTAATAGCAGTAGTAGTGAATCGGATGAAAAAGAAGAAATAGAGATTAAGCATGCAACATTCAAAGGAGCAGCAAACAGTTTGGATACTTTGAAACGGTATTTGATGGCTCATGATTTTGATGACACTGTTTTCAATGTTTCATGAAAAAAAAAATCGAAGAAGTTTGGAATACAAAATCGAAAGAAAGCAAATAAACATTTATAAAAGGTATCTTATAATTTTTCTATAAAATTTGAATAAAAGGAGATTTTTTCTTAATTGCAGTGCGTATGACATAGGGGTATAGTATATAAGAAAAAGAATCAATTTTTATACACAGTATTTTCTTAAAGCAAAAAATGTTTAACGTCTTTATTAAGGTAACTGAGCATTGTTCTTTTTATGTATAGCCATTTTTTAGCATGTTCTGTTGTATAAAAGGATTCCTTTGATTATCCCAATTTAACGAATATCTCGATTTAACGAATAAAGTTGCTGATCCCGAAGCAGGGACCTTTGTAGGATATGATTATAGATCAAAGGGTTACAGAATTTGCATTGGAAATAATAAAATCACATAAGCAAAAACGGTAAAATTCATTGAAAACTATAATTCAAACAACACAAAACCAAATCTTGATATGAAAAATTCTAATGCAACCAACATTCAGAAATAATCCGAGAAAGCTGAGGAAAAATCTTCGGAAATTTTTATAAACCTGTAGGAAGATAAACAATCGGATAGTGAAGAAATGATCGTAAATGAGCCTAGAAGATCGCAAAGAACAAACAGGGGCGTTCCACAGACTCTCATATATTGCTAAAACAAACAAAATAGTCAAACCCAAGGAATGGAAGGAGATAGAGCAAATCGAAAATCAGTCCTGTATTAAAATGACTTAAAGCCACAAGTTCCATGCAAGAACAAAGCATGTGATATCAAATACCACAGCATCAAACACCTGAAGAAATAAGGTACAATAGACCTAGATTACTGTCCAAGTAAAGACACCAAGCAGACATTCTAACGAAACCACTTCCCAAACCTCAATTTACCAAGAGTTATTTCATGCTTAAGTTATAACCACTTTATTTATAAAAGTTTAATTATTTAACATTCTCATTTTAAGGTTATTTTAGTGACAAAAAAGTCGATATTTTATAAAAATTTTTAGTTTTATGACTTTTTATTAATTTAAAAATGTAATATGGAAAACAATAGTATTTTTAAGGAGGCGTGATTATTTCACTAAAGTTTTTGCATCCTTAAAAGGAAAAAAACGCAGGTGAAACATATTTTGAAAATAAATACACTCGGTCACTTGCCTGACAATAAGGAGTAAACTGATAAGTTGTTAAACAAAATTATTATTTAGATACGCTTTCATTAAGAGTTTTTTTTTTTGCATTGGTTTGCCCTTTCGTAGTAATTTCTTCCACTGTTCATAACTATTGACATGATAAGACATTGAAAAAGTCTAAAATTAGTGTTATATATTGGTTTTGCGCTGTAAAAAAAGACAGATGTTTCATAATCTAAGAAAATATAATATAATCACGAACAAAAATATACAATAACCTCTTCCGAGTTACGATTCCAAAAAGTGTTCTTTATCTTTAGAAACCTTGGGAACCTCATATACTGTCGAGATTTAAAGAAACATTAATAAAAAGAGTTTTCCTTATATCCTATCTATAGCAATTGAGTTCCCTTTAAAACTGGTTTTGGAAGTATTGTAAAACCCTTTAAGAAACAGACTACATTCTTGTTTCTTAAATAGTAAGGGTTTTTCTTATTTTGTTTAATTTGTGAATAAATGAAATTTTTACTTTGATCCCGAGTCTGAAGACTGGTATAAAAAATCGATCCCGAGCCTGTTTCGGGCTCAGTCTCAGCCCGTGTCATCTCTAATACACATACATGTATATTTAAAAATAAATTACATAAATGCTTATTTATCTTATAAACAATGGTATCAAATTACCGAGCATTATTAAAAACCTGCATAGTTTTATTTAATAAGCACGGTCATTTTAAATTATTATCTTTTCATCAGAAGATCTGAATCATCAGTCACTTAATAGTTCCAATATTTATTTCATGGTAATTACTGGATAATGCGTCTTTTCTTATATCACGAAAATAAATAAACAAACAAACAAACAAAGCAAAAATAAAGTAAAAATATTTAGAATAACGCGAAGAATTATTTAGAAACAAATTAGGAATTACACAAAGATGAAATTTAATTTACAGAAAACCGCACATCGTCTCTCAGGTCAGTCATCAAATAAAAAACAAAAAACAAAAATAGTTTTAAGTCTTATATATTTCTTGAAAATTTTTCTGTAGAAAATTTTTCACGTCTTGTATTCCATAATATTTCAAATTTTAATTGCTTAAAAGGCGTACAGCCAACAGAGTGAAAAAGTGTCCAAGCGGGGACTCGAACCTGGGTCATCGGTATAGCGCACTGCCGTTCTACTATCTATATAATTCTTGGAAATTTTTCTGTAGAAAATTTCTCACGCCTTGGATTCACTAAAATTTCAAATTTTAATTGCTTAAAAGGCGTACAGCCAACAGAGTGAAAAAGTGTCCAAGCCGGGACTCGAACCTGGGTCATCTGTACAGCGTACTGACGTTCTACTATCTATCTAATTCTTGGAAATTTTTCTGCAGAAAATTTCTCACGCATTGCATTCAATAAAATTTCAAAATTTAATTGCTTAAAAGGCGTACAGCCAACAGAGTGAAAAAGTGTCCAAGCCGGGACTCGAACCTGGGTCATCGGTATAGCGAACTAACGTTCTATTATCTATATAATTCTTGGAAATTTTTCTGTAGAAAATTTCTCGCGCCTTGCATTCTATAAAAGTTCAAATTTTAATTGCTTAAAAGGCGTACAGCCAACAGAGTGAAAAAGTGTCCAAGCCGGGACGCTCCAGCAGTGGCTGAGAGGTTCAGCTCTCGAAGCTGGTAGACGGGAGGTGCTGGGTTCGAACCCAATCGCGCCCGTCGGCCTAATCGTTCGGAGTTTCGTGGGTTTCTTCGAGCCATGGATTTCCATGCGTAAATACGGGTTAGGTTCCCTTAGAAAGACCTCCACGAAGGGCACTCCGCCCTCGGACCTATATCCCTAGTGCAGATAATCGGCCGTCAAAAATCAACCAACCAAGCAAGCCGGGACTCGAACCTGGGTCATCTGTATAGCGCACTGACGTGCTACTATCTATATAATTCTTGGAAATTTTTCTGTAGAAAATTTCTCACGCCTTTCATTCAATAAAATTTCAAATTTCAATTGCTTAAAAGGCGTACAGCCAACAGAGTGAAAAAGTGTCCAAGCCAGGACTCGAACCTGGGTCATCTGTATAGCGCACTGACGTTCTACTATCTATATAATTCTTGGAAATTTTTCTGCAGAAAATTTTTCGCGCCTTGCATTCAATAAATTTTCAAATTTTAATTGCTTAAAAGGCGTACAGCCAACAGAGTGAAAGAGTGTCCGAGCCGGGACTCGAACCTTGGTCATAGGTATAGTGAACTGACGTTCCATTATCTATATAATTCTTGGAAATTTTTCTGTAGAAAATTTCTCGCGCCTTGCATTCAATAAAATTTTAAATTTTAATTGCTTAAAAGGCGTACAGGCAACAGAGTGAAAAAGTGTCCCAGCCGGGACTCGAACCTGGGTCATCGGTTTAGCGAACTGACATTCTACTATCTATATAATTCTTGGACATTTTTCTGTAGAAAATTTCTCACGCCTTGCGTTCAATAAAAGTTCAAATTTTAATTGCTTAAAAGGCATACAGCCAACAGAGTGAAAAAGTGTCCAAGTCGGGACTCGAAACTGGGTCATCTGTATAGCGCACTGACGTTCTACTATCTATATAATTCTTGGAACTTTTTCTGTAGAAAATTTCTCACGCCTTTTATTCAATAAAATTTCAAATTTTAATTGCTTAAAAGGCGTACAGTCAACAGAGTGAAAAAGTGTCCAAGCCGGGACTCGAATCTGGGTCATCGGTATAGCGAACTGACGTTCTACTACAGGGCGCGAAATTTCCGCTCGCCAGCTCGCCAGTGGCGATCAAATATTTAAGGTTGGCGAGTAAGTTTTGTCTTTTAAGATGTTGTGTTTTAAATCAAACTGTATACGCTCAGAATATCGTGCCTCAATCCAGCGACATGCGGATCTTGTAGATCTTTTGTGCTTAGCTGAGAAATGTGGATATTTTAACAAAGTATGGCAATGAAAAACAATGCAGCTATTTTATCCATTTTATTGCTGAAACTATGAAGTTAGATTTAGCGGAAAAATGAAAAAAGTGTGCATATATCAGCATTCTGGTTGATGGTACCACAGATAGGTCAGATGTGGAACATGCAAAAGTGCATGTTTGATACCTGGATGCAACAGATAAGCATATCAAACGCTGTAAAAAAAAAAAAAAAAAAAAAAAAAACGGACTAAAAAACGGAAATACTGCTGGCAATCTAGACGCCAGTTCTATTTCCGTTTTTTTACGGGAATTTTTACCCATAAATTACAGAAAATTTTCCGTTTTTCTGATTAAAAACGGAAATTTTTCTGTAATTTATGGGTAAAAATTCCCGTAAAAAAACGGAAATAGTACTGGTGTCTAGATTGCCAGTAGTATTTCCGTTTTTTATTCCGTTTTTCTTTTTTTTTTTTTTCTTTTTAGTGAAGAGGACATTTTAGGAGCAGTAGAGCTGCCAAATCCTACTTCATCCAGTTATATTTTCACAGCCATAACTGATTTTATAGATAGGAATACAGATCCAAATGAATATAGAAACAGGTGTTATATTGTAGGCTTGGGTATTGATGGTTCTCCAAATATGGTTGGATACAAATCATGACTGGCTATAAAAAAAGAAATGTATTTGTGCTAAATTTGCTAAATTGATAAACATTCACTGACTCGCACACTATTTGCAGTTGGCTGTTTAGGATGCATGTGGTGAAGTTAAATATTTGAAAACATTTGATTCAGTGGTTAGGAGTATTTTTAACACTAGAACCACCGGCTATTTTACCCAAGTTTTATAAAAAGCTTTTCACACCACAAGTTTTATTTAAAACTATTTAACTTATTTAATTAGCCAATTTTTGTGCTGCATACATTTAACATATCTTATGAAGAAATTTCTGCTTCGAATCGACTATGATCAATTTGTCAGGGGTCAAAATGATCCCTAATGGCGGTTCCGGTGTTAAATTTTACCATATCTTGGCTGAAAGATCTCACATGTTAAATGAAACAGCAGAAATTCTAGGAGAAAGAATTCTTGAACTGAGTGATATTCACATTATTAGATGATTATCCATCAAAGAAAGTGCTGTGAAAGCTCTTTTGCAAGCCATCTCGAACAGGGGGTCCACGTAAAAAACAATGATAGTGATAAATCTATGGGTTTGCTGTAAAGATTGAATGGTTATAAATTTCTTTAATTTCTGTAACTTCCTCTTGGATTTCTACAGGAAATTGAACCCTTTAAGTGTGGCATTTAAAAAACAAGGAACTTGTCATTTCATCTGGAAATAAAAATTGAACATTGCATCTCAGTTCTGACAGATCTCGAATCTAGTATTGGACTAAACGAACAGGAGTTTTTGGACCAACTATCCATGTGAGAGATAATCAAGGTTGTACAGCTGGTAAATATTAAAGATGGGGAGCGAGTAAGAGGGAGAATTATTAAACATGCAAAGATATACATTACAGAAAGACTGTAATCTATGTCAACAGATGTGTTAACATCGCTGCATGTTTTTGACATTTTGGATTGGCCTCCCAAAGGAAAAAATCTTGAATTTGAGTTATTGAAATAAAAAAGCTCTTCATATATTTGAACCTAAGTCTCTTTAATTAAAAAAATGGATATTGTATTGGCAGAGTGGGCAGAATTCAAGTTTATGTTCCCTTCACTAACACTGAAAGATATGCTGGAGAAGTTTTACAGTGAAAAGTACTCAGCAAGATTCCCCAATTCGCTCCAAATTCTAACAATTTGTGCTGTTCTACCAGTGAGTATGGCCTCGTGTGAGAGGCTTCAGCTGTCACAACAGACTCAAAACTGTATACAAGAACTCTTTGAAGTCTGAGACACTGGATGATTTACTCAGAATTTCTATTAATGGATCTGTGAATGTAAAATTTTCCCGATTTAACACAGCTTCTTCTAACAACGGTCAATTTAAATTCAATTTGTCATAAATAGTCCCTTTTCTGGACAAGTGTGTTGACCGACGTCGCTGTCTAAATGGATGTAAAATAATAGCGAGTGGAGTTCTAGTCTGGCGAGCACCTTTTGAACTGGAATTTCATGCCCTGTTCCACTATCTATATAATTCTTGGAAAGTTTTCTGCAGAAAATTTCTCACGCCTTGCATTCAATAACATTTCAAATTTTAATTGCTTAAAAGGCGTATAGTCAACACAGTGAAAGAGTGCCCAAGCCGGGACTCGAACCCGGGTCATCGGTATAGCGCACCGACACATTTCGAGTCCTGACTTGAACACCTTTTCACTCTGTTGGCTGTACGCCTTTTAAGCAATTAAAATTTGAAATATTAAAAATACTTTTCTTATTTGTTTGTTTTAAATTATGACAATTAAACATACGAAAAATAACGATATAGAGATTCAATATTATCATTTTTTAAACGTTATCGTTTGTTAAACATTATCGCTTAATAAACAAACAAACAAAAAAAGCAAAAAGTAGTGAAAAAGTCAAAATATTTAGAATCTCTAAACGAGTTCCAAAGAAAAAAAAAATAGAACTACTCAAAGATGAAATTTATTGAACTGAAAATTTATTATTCTAAAGTTTATTATTTTACTTTTATTAAATTTTAATTTTATTATTCTTATTAAAAGGTATGTTTAAATTACTATATGTAACGAGAAACACGTTCTTAACCACTTCACCGGCGACAGGTATGGGGGTGCTTTTAACCCCCGACTTATCTCGGGGCAAACGGTGAAGTGGTTTAAATAAATAAATTCACGCTAAACTAAAATTTTAAATAAATTTAATTTCAAAAATTGCTTATGAAATATTCTCTGCGATAAGCAATCTGATCTGTGGGAAAGTCCTGTTTTTAACAAAAATTTTTTCTGTTTCCTTTATTTCTTAAGTGACCCCACATATTCTGGATGAGATCAGAACTTTATATCGTTGTAAGACCTCATATTTTCTTTATTTTAGAAACTTCTCCCTAATTTTCAAAAAAACTTATTTATATTAAAATACGTCGTTAAATCTCTAAGTATCAGAAAATATTTGTTTTAAAGACCCACTTGAGTTTATAAAACACTTCGTAGGGCCATCTCAATTGCCTACTTAGTAAAGTGATTCAAATTATTATGAAATAATTTAACTTTTTAATCCTTTTTTTATAATTTTTCAATGTCTTAGTAACGGATATTTCATTTAATTGGAAAAATTCAATTTTTGAGGAAGTAAAAGGGAAAAATTCTACGAGAAAGAAATGTAATTCTATTTAAATTCTTTTAAAAGAAATATTTTTTGAGTTGGGGGAGGGCCGAGTGAGTGCTTTATTGATCCCCCCCCCCCACACACACACACATACACGCACCACCACCACAGAAAAAAATATATACCTAAGTATTGCACAAATGTTTAGACAAAAAATTAAAAATATAATGTTTTTAAAAGATATTTAACATTATAGAAAATAAAATATGTCAGTTTTTTCAATGCAGAGCTATTGCAAACATCTTTTACTTATTACAATGACCATATTTTAATAGCATCCTAAATATTTGCACATAATTGCATCCTAAGTTAAGTGCACCTTTCCATAAAGTGATTTAATGTAATCTTAGTCTTGTAGAGGGCAACCAAAATGATTAACATAGGGATTGATAGAAATACAAAACAAAATGAAAGATTGAAAACTAAAGAGTCGCTGAATTTAACTAAATTATAAGAATCACTGACTATTGTTAATCCTCTTTACAAGACTAATAAAAGTTCTAAAAATTTAGGTTTTGGTATCTATTAAATTCTTTATAAATATATACTTGATTTTGTTAAATATACTCCGAATAATTTTACTTTTCCGAAAACTTATTACTGAAATACAATAGTAGTATTTAAAAGAAAATTCTGGAATTTTTAGATATATTCAATTTGTAAATATTTCTGAAAAATAAAAATTTTTACAGCAAAATTTTTTATATCCAAAAAATGCTATTATGTTAATGTTATAAAAGAACTGAACGTTAATGTTAGAAAAGAACTGAAAATATTTAAATTTCATTTAGACAATTATTTTATTCCGAAAAGCGAAACGTAATAATGTATCAACTTTCTTTTCTTTGATACTATTAAATTGAAAAAAGAGGGGGGGGGGGGAGAAAAACTCCCTAAGTATTTTTGTTGCCTTATGATGTCGAACATATAGTAAGAGAAAATTAAAAAGCCATAATATTATACTTTATAGTGAGACAAGTTGTTTAAATTAAATAATAATAACAATAATAAATATATCCTCTTTACTGCAATAATAAATATTTTCAGTCAATTCAACGAAGAGTGGTAAGCGAAGCTGTCTTTGAACGTATATCCACCGATCACAAACAAAACGTATTTAACGTATCTGTTAGTATTATCATAATATATCATATAAGGATGA
The DNA here is from genome assembly GCA_963932465.1 of Maratus speciosus. Taxonomy (NCBI): domain Eukaryota; kingdom Metazoa; phylum Arthropoda; class Arachnida; order Araneae; family Salticidae; genus Maratus; species Maratus speciosus. Next base: position 233,903,947 of record OZ010791.1, on the reverse strand, counting down.
TGGCTTCATTTTCACAATGAAATTATATTACTTTACACCTGTTGATTAACTAAACGAAGACAGCAAACTATCTCTGCTTTCAATGCTTTATTTGGATTTTGCGTATTACTTACGATGTAAAAGTAAATTTGTATTGCAATCTACGATGTTTCAGTATAAGCAATTTAAATTTCTGCATTCAGAAAAATATTATCTGGATGAATATTTTTACTAAGCTACAATTCTTAATAGTTGAAAGCTATTTCGTGCCATTGTTTTCAATTTTAAAATCTTTTCCGTTTATTAAAAAAGTATTCGGGGGCATTTTTTCCGGTATAGCATTGTTTAACACGTTCACGCCGGCGCCGTGGGTCACACTCGACTGTCTCAGACATGTCAAGTCTCCGGCTTTTTGCACACCACTATTATTTTAGAGAAAATGGTGTTCTTTTTAATCTCCCAATTGTTCTAATTAAATAAAACAACATTTTCTGTATTAAAATACTGGTATCCAAAAAGCCGGACGCTTGGCAATTCTGAGACAGTCGAGTGGACCCACCGCGCCGGCGTGAACGTGTTAAATCATAATGCTCACGCTCGCTTTTCAAAAATGAATTAAACGCAACTCAAAAGCCACAGAATGTGAGTTAAACTCACTAATTTCAACTCAATGAGTCCGTTCCTGGCAAATATTGAATAAAATCATATTTATTGCTATTCTTTGAAAACGTAACAGAAAAATTATATTAACATGCAAAAGTATTCCATTTATGTCGTTAAAAAAGTTACATTTGTATAATTAAAAAGTATAGCAAAGTGAATATGTCTAACTACATAAGGTGTTTAGAACATGAAATCAAAATTTTGGTCTGCTTGAATTCTAAAATACTTTCTCCGATTAATCAGAAAATCTAATAATCAGTAAGATGACGATTTGAGGTGCGTATATACTCGTATATATATATAGAGAGAGAGAGAGAGAATAAATAGAATAAAAAATATGGTATTTTGGACGAGTAATGCATGAATTAAATTTTATTAGACCGGTTGATTAATTTAATCAGGCATCAGTTAATTTCTTCATCAATTAGACATATCATTTTCAGAAGCGTCGACATAAAATGTAAAGAAAAAACAATTTTCTCCAATTTTTTTTCAAAATATTTTCAACGCATATTATATTTTTACGCCAAAACAGTTCAATTTGACCATATTTATTATTGGATTTTATTATTATTATTTTTTTTTTTCGAATTAAGACGTACTTGATTATGTAGAATAGTTAAATCTAAAAAGATCGTTGCTTTAAACACATTATAAAAGTATAGAAAGTTTCTCATGTGTTAAAGGCTCTTAGTTATGCAGAATATGACAATAAACTGTTTGGAAAGGTCTCTTTATAGATGTTTGAAAAAATGGCTAATTTAGAAATAAATGCTTCTGGTCTTTTAATTGGAGAAACATATATGAGATCACTCTCAAAAAGGGGTGGAATACTTGTTTTCCGTTTTTATCTTTAGAGCGTTCTAAATTTATTATATATAATATATAAAAGTAAAACCTTCCAAGTTGAGCACCACTCAAATAAGTTGGACACTTCTTCTATGGGAAGGTAATCATAGGTAATCAGAACATCGTAGGATTGACATTATGTTGAATCTCTAGAAGTTGGACATCCCTCTAACTTGGATGTTGGGTACTAAAAAACCGCTTTAAGTTAGACATTTTTTTCTTATTCAAAAGTAAAACAAACGCAGCAATTTATTCACACGCAAGAAATTCTCCTATTAAAATTTATCGATTTAACCATAGATATAAATGTCGTACCTAAAAGTTACTGTTTATAGTATCAATAAATTTACTCATCATATCTTGGGAAACATCTTTCTTTTTCCGATTGAAATATTCATTGTTCGAATACCCGAGTTTGATGTTTGAAATATCTCATCCTGATTAAAATCATGCAATAATAATAAAAATAAATGTTTTATCAGACTTACAAAGGAGAGAAGAAAATTAGTTAAAAAACAAATAAAAATTTAAGTGGAAATTAAAAAATATTCCACATTATTATAACTGTGTTCACTTTTTATATTTAGTAATATTTAATAAACAGGTATGCCGGTTTTGTATTATTACTGCTCCTTTTGTTTAGTTTTCAATTAGAAAGTTTCTGTTTATATATTTAAAAATTTTATCTTTAATTATTTTTTTTTATAATTATTTTTATAACTACTGTTTAAAAAATGTGCATATACACTTTAATAATGAAAAAAAATATATAGTCACCTCATAACTTAGACATCTTTTTTGATGAAACTGTCGCTCTCTTTCTTTACTACGGCTATTTAAATACAGAAACATTAGTTTTATTTAATTTCAGAACTCTGCGATTATACAAAATGAATATATCTATTCGGATAAATTGGTATTCAAAAATCGAAAAACTTAGCAACTTTGATTTAATTAATTTAAGTCAAATACTATGTAAAGTAAATGAGAAAAAAAAAACGAATAATCAAACATAAAGTTTAAGAACTAAATCGATAGTTTTGATGAAAAAAATTATCGTTATTTTAAAATGCACATTGAAAATATGAAGTACTCAAAAATGAGTAAATCGATGTACGCATATCTAATTGAATATTTTTGGATCGAAAATGAACATAAGCTTTCTCAATTTTGAAGCATCACATGTTATCAAACCCAAACGAAATGATAATTTTGTACCCTGCAATTATTTATTTCATTTATGGTGTTAAAAAAGATGTTCATGATGATTCAAATATTAAATTATGTACAGCATTTTAAAATAATGTAAAAGTGCTTACAAATAAAGCTCTTGTTATAAAAAAATATTCGATTTTGGTATCTTGCTTTTTTCTTAATAAATAATCAATTAAACGTTTCTTATTATTAATTTAGAACGGAAAATAAATGAGAGTTCATTTTTACTTTAATTTGTACGTTCAGGGGGGGGGGGGGTACATAACGATTCATATTTGAACACAACCATGGGATCAAAAATGAGTACATGTGTTTCTCAATTTTAAGTACATTTGGATCGGAGCTATTTTGAGTATGTCACGTATTTAAAATTGAGTACTTTTTACACAATTTATGAGTACCCTTTTTTTTTTTTCAGTGCATCTGTCAAAATAATTCGTTTGGATTAAAAGATAATATTTCACCAATTACGATTTTTTTTAATTTAATTTATTGTTTATTTATTTAATTATTGACATCTTGCCAAGTCATTTTGCATAAATGAAATGAAAAAAAAAATGTCACATTTTTATAGCTGGGGTGTTTTTACGAAGAAAATAGTTTACTGTTGTTGTTGCTTATGTAAAATACTGAGTAATCATGTATGAAAGAACCTTATGCTGTTTGGAATTCATAACTCTAAAAAACTGCCTTACAAAGAAAAAAAATCTAGTAAATATATATATATTGTAATTAATTTAAGTATACATATATATTTCCAAAATATACATTTCCAAATATACATATACAGTAAATTCTGTCTAAGGCGGACTCTATATAAGCCGGAAATCTGTCTACCGCGGAAAATTTTTCAAGTCCCGGCGAACCCATAGAAAGTTACATTAACTCATGCTGCATAAGGCGGAATCTGTCTAACGCGGAAACGGAAAGGATTTTAAGGTCCCACCGAAACCTAAATTTTGCAAAAGGCGGAAAAAAGGATAATTTAAAAATAAAAGGCATTTTGTTTATTAAACTTTAAAACTGTTAAGTTAAATACTCTATGTCGAGCATGTTAGTTAAATTCCGTAACATTTTGAAAAAGTTAATTCAAAAGAACAGAAACTGATTAAATTTTAAGGAATTTATTCTTATGCCATTTTTTCATATGCAAATTTGCATTTAAAAGTTAATATTTCTAGTAGAATGAACATTTATCAAAATATATATTTTCGAAAGTACAATATATTATACTTTAAGGTTGTACTCAAATTCAAAGTTATAGCGTTCTATCTCGTTCTCGAAGTTTATTTATTTATTTATTTATTGTGTGTGTGTAAACTTTCAATTCGCATGTATTACAGCAGTACTAAGAAATTGAATAGCGTTTCTCATTTATTTATAAAGACAAAAGATCTTTCCGAATTTCAGTTTTCAACCGATTATCGAGTCAGGAAAATCAATGAAAGATCATCATCGAGTTTTTTTTTTTTTTTTTTAGGGGGGGGGGGGGGAGCTTTTTTGCATAAGCCGGAATATTGTCTACCACGGAAAATTTTCTCAGTCCCGATCGATTCCGCCTTAGACAGAGTTTACTGTATATTTCCAAAATATACAGCGCATTTTAACTCGGAGAAAAATATCAAGAAACTAAAACAAATTTTTAAAAGAATTTGAGTTGTAATTTTGAATCAAACTCACTGTTTGTTTCGTCTATAACTCAACTCAAGCCCGCTTTTCCAAAAATGAACTCAACTCAAATTTAACAGTAAGTGATGCAAACTCACGAATTCGTTGTACATTTGTACATTCACTGTTCATTATATATTTTCTCATTTTGACATCTTGACTATTTTCAGAAGTGAGGAAAGATAACTTTTGCTATGATTTGTAAATATTCAACAGAATCTTACTCATTTATTGATATTATTTAAAAATGTGACAGAAGAATTGTATTAACTTGTGTAAAAGATTTCCATCATTCCTGTTAAAAGTTTTTCATTTATGTAATCAAAAATGAGAGCAAAGTGAGTATGTCTAACTACATGCTTCCTTGGGTATGGCCAATACTCAGATGAGACGGACTTGGACCCGCCCGTCAGTAACCTCTGGACATTGGGATTGAAATTGGATTTCTATACAAGTTTTCGGTGCCAATGTCAAAGTGAGCATTTTATTTATTTACATATTGAAAAAAAAAGAGAAAAAAAAAAACTTGTTTCTTTTGAGAGAAAAAGAACGTACTCCATGTTTTCTAAAGTGATTTGCAATCCTTTGAAAATTATTATCAAAGAAAATTGACTTGTTTTTGATAAGATATAAAGTAGAAATATTTCATCTGATTCTGAAGCCTTTGCACGTTGCGTGTTAGTAACAAGAAGTTATCCCTTGTCCATTCTCGTGTTATATTTTAAGTTCTTTTTCCGAATTACTGGAAAACATAATTTGTTTTTTTATGCCATAGTTGTACAATGACATTTAAAAGAGTAAGAACTGTGATTTTTGCAGGTTTCTGTCAGTGGTTGTGTATAAATAACAAATTTGGTATTTTAAACAGATTTTCTTTGACGTGAAACTCACGAAATTTTGTCAGGAGGGAGTATTTAGGAATAATACTGTAAGAAGATATTTTTAAATGAGAAAATTAGTCTTGAAGCAAATTTAAGTGTTATTAACAATTTTTTTACTGCGTATTTTTGGTATCGGGCTTGAATTTCAAATTGTCGGGTTCGGATTCAGAATAAAGAGTCACCTCTTAGTCAGTAACGCTTGAGTGAGTTTGGACTACCGTAATTTTAATTCAATGTTTTTTTTTTTTTTTTTGTTTTTTTTGTTTTTTTTGTCTCCCAGCACTCGAACCCCTGCTTAAATTTTCGCAACGCACTCTTAAGAAAAAAAGGCCGTGAATTGAACGAATATTTTCTTTGTTTATATTTCGTTAAAACACGAAAACTTCTACCTTTATTTGCCCATTTTTTTTCAGAAAATTCAGAAATTTCACCAATCTAATCTAAAAAATTACTTGAATTACTCCAGTCTAAAGCTGCATTTTCGTCAAAACACGGGCATATTCCGGCACCCATGAGCTGCGTAGTACTTTTTTGTTTTAGAAACTTTAGAATTTTAACGTATCTTTTTTTTACCTTAAAACACGAAAAATTCGACAATCTAGACACAAAATTTCCTGCAATTTTCCAGTCAAAGTAAAGAGATTTCTTCAAATAATGGAAAATTATTTCTTTTAATTACAGGGGTGTAGTATATTAATAAATCTTTTTCCAAGGATCTAACCGCGAAATTTATTTTCGTTTTGAGCATATATTCTCTTGAAAGCTAATTTTTCGCAAATGCAATATTGAGAACGAAGGATTTTTTTTATTATTTATTTATCATGGAAGACGGCAGTATTCCGAGTGACGCAGCCTTAAGCCTAAAATCGTATCGTATCGTATCGTTAAAATCGTATCGTATCGTATCGTAGAATTCGTAGATGGCGGAACTCTATATATACAGCTAACTTGAGATCAAAGAAAACGCGAAAAGCCGCCTTTTAATAACTCAGCAGATATAGGTCCTATTGTTCTGAATTTTCTAGAACAGTCTTATATCTGCAGTCTAATCGTATACTGAAATTTTTACATTTCTACGTGCAGTATATTTTGAGATTTAAATAGCCATTTTTAAAGTGAAAACGTTGGTATGATTATCGAGGAAGTTCCTAATATGAAAATCTCGAAAACGCTTCTAACGATTTTCTTCAAATTGATATTATAATATAAATCTGATTAATACGAGGTGAATAACACTTTTCTTTTTTCTGGGAAAACTCGTTTTATTTTAAAAATCGTTATTTTAAAAAATCGCTTTTTTTACTTTTCTCGTCTGTGATTGGTGAATAGGTTTGACGTCACTTCGTATGTAGGAGGAGTCTTAATCCATCTGCTGTGAGTGTAAAATATAAAATCAGAAGATTTGCAAAGTCATTTTAGGTATTCTAAGTTGAGTTAACAATCTGAATGTAGGCAGTAAATCTTTTTTTTTTTTTAAATATTAAAATTTTAAATGTTAATTATTATGTGTTTTAAAATATTAAATATATTAAATGAAATTTCGATTGATATTATCTTTCTCTTTTGTTATGAAGAAATTATTATTCCATATTACTGCTTTTTGTCGAAAAAATATTTAGATTCATTTTTAAAAAAGGAGAATTTTATTTTTAATTATATGTATTCAATATAATTGTTATTTATCATTCTTTTTCAATTTTCAAAAAAAATTATTTTTAATTTTTTGTTTATGATCGTGACTCGAGGTTTTTGACTTGTGACTCAACTCAACCATTGCTATTTCTCATTGCTTTGCATAAATAATTATTGGATTACACTTTATTAGGTATTTTGTTAATTTATTATTTGTTTTTTAATCTGATTTACGATTCCATTTTTAACTTTTCTTTTGATTTACTTAGATTTAATGTGTCCTTTTTTATTTTCTGCCGATTTAACCTAACCACGCTATCGTTTTGTAGATATTACGAACCTTTTATTTTCTCTTGAAATATCTATTAATGTTTTAATATCCAGCATCAATAATTATTTTTATAATACCTTATGGCTTCATAGTTGAATAGCTTCTTCTGAAAAGGGCAACAGAAATTTCTGAAAACTTTTGTTTACATATCGATTACGATAGGAATGTTTTAATATCCAGCAGTAACTTAAACTTTCGTTTTGATTACATATCGAGTAACAAAAAATATGTTCTTGACTCTTTAGAAAATGTAACTAAAATGATAATTTTAACAATTGAATCATTAATAAAAAATTATATGTTAAATTAAGCCCGAAAATTTTAATACTTGGAAAGGCTGAGACAAATATAAATTTTTAAAGCAGATATCTTACAATGAATGTTTAATCACAATGTTTTAACTAAAATATCTTTAAATATTAACAAATTTAAACAAAATGAAGTTCTTAATTTTGCCGATTGATTTTTCGCGAAAAAAAGGTACTAAAAAAACTTAAAACTATTTAGCTAGAACAGATTATAATGTTTCTGATGGGAACAAATAAATGGATTTTTCAATGCTTTCACTAAAGTAAATTTAAAATTCAAAGTCAGAATTACAAATTAATTAAATTGTTTATTGTGGGATCCCCATAACTCAAAAAATATTTTAAACTAAGTTATCATTGTTTTTTCAATGTTTGTTGACAGACGGTTGCGATTTGTGTTAAAAACCACCAAAGTGACATTCTCTATGCCCTATCATATGATGCATACCAATAGATTTCTAAACAGCTTCCACTTGAAAATCTGAAGACCATTAAGATTACTAAATCAAAAGAAAAGTTCACGATTAATTCCCAAAAAGTCAGAATAAATAAATTTCAAAATACATAATATGTGTAATCCTATTTTAAAAAGCTTTTTTCCGAAGTAAGAATTCATTCACATACACTGACAATAAAATTATGAGTGTTTTGATTGGTGGGAAAACATTTAATGTATTTTATCAGCGCTGTCCAACATGGCATGATTTCAGGGGGGGGGGGGGGAATTATTTTTTTGCCAATGATTTTCTGAGAACATCACTTTTATTTTCAAGAGCAAGAGGTGATTCTGTTCTGAAATTTCAGCCATTCAGTTCTGAAAAAGAAAAAAAAATCATTCCTTCTTAACCTAAAAACCTCATAATGGATATTAATTATGAATGAATCGTATGTTTTCTCCTACCGATTGGCAATTTTTGTGTGTTTTTTATGTGACCACTTGACAAATTTTATGATTTTTCCCCTAACAACCGACTGTCGATTTTTCTTTTTCATCTGTGACTGATTGATGAATTTTGTGATTTTTTAAGCAGTAGATGGGCAAATTAATCGATTTTTTTTTTTCTTCATGACTAACTGAAGAATTTCTTGTAACCAACTTGTGAATTTTTTGATTTTCTTTTCCTTCACAAGAGCGATTTAGAAATTTCTCTACATACATTTATAATCTACAGTGATGATAGACAAAATTCATGCATTAATAAGATTCCTGTGGTAAGATTCGTCAAATGGTCGCAGAAAAAGACCAATTTTGTCAAGGGATCGCAGAATAAATGAAAATTTCCTCAAAATGTTACGGAAAATTTCGAATTTCGTAAAAAGTCTGTGAGGCTGTGAAAGTTCAGCTTTTTTTTTTTTTTTTTTTGCTGAGCCTGTACCATGTCTGATTTTAAGTCAATACGACCCGAACCTGCAAAAATAATTTTCAAAATATGAAAAATATTATCAATATTTTGTTTTTGATACACACAAAAACCACATGTATCATATTTTTGATAGTTTATGTACACATGTTACATGTGTTTAAATTGAGAGGTGCCTGTTATTCAAACTTATATAAAAGTTCAAATATATAAAGTTTAGAAATTAAAAAGTGTTTGTTAAATAGAAATGTCTGCCTTTTGAAAGAAAAGCCATTATGGAGGTCTTATTGTACATAGACAGGGGTAGGGAAATGCATCATTTTACTCGCCATTGGCAAGTGAATTTTCTAACAGGGCGAGTGAATTTTTAGGTAGTTTTTGAAAACTGCAAACTATAGAGATATACCGAAAACTTTTTTTTTTATTAGTTAGCTATATTTTTCAACTTTCCTAATTATTGCGATGTAAACATGGTACTAAGTTCTATTTTATATTAAACTTTAATCTCTTGTTTATTTTTTTAAAATTTATAGGGAAGAAAAATATGAGAATGCATTATAGTAATAGTAACCAACTATTTTTGAGTTGCATAATTTTGTCATAAAAATTTTCAACTGTAGATTGCATTTTACTGGCTGGTGAAATAAATCCTTGGCTGGTAAGATTTTCTAGAAATTCCCCACCCCTGTACATAGATCTTCAACCTGAAAAAATACTTTGGATATCATTTGAAATTCAGGTCGACCGATTAGAGTCAAAACCCAAACCGAAACAATGAAAGTGAACCCGGCCTGCAACAAAAAATCTACTATTGATCCGATCCGAACCAAGAGTCGGTTCGGGTAAAAGCAAGTAACCCGATCTGATGCAGGACTCTAATGCAGATATCTTTCAGTTAGTGTAGTAAATTGTTTTACATGCTTCCTCAATTAGTGTGTGAAGCACAAAACTGGTTACACTATTTTTTTCCCAGCAAGATGGTGATCATTATTCAGCAATTGGTAAGTTTTTTATTAAATAAATTAACCAGTTTGTAGGTTTGTAGCAATTAAACTGTAATGCAAAACATTTTAATCAAGTCGTGTATTTAAAAAAGTACTCTATGATAAGTAAGCTAACATAATTAAAGAACTGTTGTAATGCAGATTAAAAATTAAGAGACTTTGTACTGTTTCTTGACTGATTGTTTATATTTTTAAAATGTATACATTAATATGCAAGTGCACATATGTGTGCACCAGTGATTTTTTTTTTTTTTTTTTTTTTTTTTTAATTGTGTATTTGCAGAGTGCGTGACATCTGGCCGAAAAAGTAGCAAGCAAAACTAAACACTGTATGTACTGTATAAACAAGAAAATTAATCGACACTGTTTGTTTTTAAGCATTTTGCATATTACAGGTCATCACTTTAATCATTGTTTATATCAGTGTTGAATTCAGACACTTTTCTCCAGGAGGGATTGCACTTTTTGACCATTGAAAACACAAAATCTCAAATCTTCTGGGGGGGGGGGGGGTGAAATCAACACTGATTTATATTTAAAAAATTTATACTTTAATATGCGAGTGCATTTATGTGTGCACAAGTTTTTTTTTTTTTTTTTTTTTTTTTTTTTTAATTCGGTATTTGCACAGTTCATGACACCTGGCCGAAACAGTACTCAGTACAATATTACTCAGAAATAAATTAAGATATATTTTAACTCTCTGAGCGGTTTGAGCATATTTTTCTGTTTCCCAAAAACAACTTTAATCTGTTGTAGACAAAAATATTTTCAGCAGAATTGTATTTCAAGATGTCTATCAAATAAAGGAGCATGAAGTGTATTTTAGAAACAAACAGGAAAAGAAAATTTTAATTAAAATTATTTTTATAAGCATTTTTGCATTTAAGCATTTTATAAGCATTTTTATGAAAATGCCGGAATGCCTTCAAGATGCTCGGAGGGTTTAAAATATATATATATATATATATTCCAATCAACCCAGTAGCAGAAACAGTGCAGCACGGAAGCGGGCGCTGCAGATTATTTTAAACCTTGCAGATTAATCCACCAACTTAAAAATAAATGCTGGGCTTAAAAAATAGCTGAAATTTGCTTTAAGTCTATAGATTTATGGTATTTGTTGTATCCTTATATTATATATATTCTTTATAAATGGAAATTTTGCTTACTTTAAGTGTTTCTGTTATTTCTTATGATAGTAGGCTTATTGGGTCACAGATAAATTTTTGTTTGCTGCAGACTGACGCAGAAAATTCTGCTTCTGGGCCAATGTATTTATATATTTATGCATGTAAGCATTCGCTGTTTTCTGTGGTAAAAATCTGTATGTACTTTAATGCAAATAACTTAAAAGTAGAGCTGGGCGATATATTGATAAAATTGATATAAAATGGTAATTGTGATAACGATATTAAAAAACCTTACAAAACGGTATATCATGAATATCATAATCGTGATGTAAACCGTGATTATCGTGGTTCTTCATTAAACCGCAACATTAAGCAGCACTTCTTCAGATTCGACCCAGTCTAAACCGTGGTATTAAATACTGAATCGTCTGTTCCGATTATTATGATAGTAACGGAGTGTCTCCTCTCAAGTCTAAACCGTGGTATTAAAAATACCAATTCCTCGGTTTCAGTATTCTTGATATTAACGGTGCGACTTCTGCCAGTCTAAATTGTGATATTAAATACCGACTCCTCGGGTTCCATGTTCATGATACTAATGGTATGTGATTTCGTTTTGGTGGGTGATAAGTATCGTACATGCAGTTTTCTGTGTGATCACTGACATCAGATGATACATATATATATATATATTTATGGTATTGACGGTATAAGCTGAATCTCTGAGCATATGCGTTTTATGCTTCAGACACCATGTCTTTCATTTCATTATGGTATTTAGATTTCAGCGATGTTGATGAATATTTGCTCTTTGTTATCGAACAATGTGTGAATCAGGACGATAAAGAAATGAAATATAACATTTTATTTGCAACAGTGGATTTAATTAGACAAATGAAATAATAATTATATAGCTGGGTCCTCAGGGCCACTTTTCTAACTTTGGCCGAGACCCCTCATGTGGCATATCATTGGAAAGGCCTGTGACCACTTATTCATGTTATGCACCTCCGGTGACCACCCCCCACTTCCACGTCTGGGGGGCACTTTTCTAAATTTTACCGAGACCCCTCATGTGACATATCATTGGAATGGCCTGTTGCCGCTTATTCATGTTATGCCCCTCCAGCATCCCTATCCCCCCCCATGGGAGGGCCTTTTCTAAATTTTGCCCCCCCCCCTTATGTGACGTATCTTGCAAAGACCTGTGACCGCTTGATCATTTTATGCATTTCCGGTGCTCCGCCCACCACTTTGCCCCCCAAGGTGGCCCTTTCCTAAATTTTGCCGACACTCATCATGTGACCATTTATTCATGTTATGCACCTTCAGCATTCCTCTCCCCACTTGTCCCCCCCTTGCGGGAGGGCTTTTTTCTAAGTTTTACCGTCACCCCTCATGTGACATATCGTTGCAAAGGCCAGTGACCGCTTAATCATTTTATGGCCTTCCGGTGCATCGCCCACCACTTGGACACCCCTGGGGGGCACTTTTCTAAATTTTGCTGACACCCATCATGTGACATCATTGGAAAGGCCTGTGACTGCTTATTCATGTTATGCACCATCAGGGTCCCTCTCCCCACTTGTCCCTCCCCCCCCCTCCGAGGGAGGGTCTTTTTGTATATTTTGCCATCACCCCTCATAAGACATATCGTTGCAAAGGCCTGTGACCGCTTAATCATTTTATGGCCCTCCGGTGCACCGCTCACCACTTTTCCCCCATGGGGGGCACTTTCCTAAATTTTGCCGACACCCGTTATGTGACATATCGTTGGAAAGGCCTGTGACTGCTTAATCATTTTATGCACTTCCAGTGCTCCGCCCACCACTTTGCTCCCCTCCCCTCCCCGGGGGGCACTTTCCTAAATCGATATATCGGAATATGATATAAAGATGCTGATTTATCATGATATTTAATTCTAGACATTGCCCATCCCTACTTAAAAGTGCTTTGCCATCGATCAGCATGATACCGATATCTATGTACCGATAATATTGTACCGATGTAATGATACCGATAATATTGTACAATACATTTTCGTCATTATCTAACATTAGTGCACACAAAATGCATTTGTATGCACTACATAGTTTATTATCTACCGATTCTAATAAGGATTTTATGATCGTAGTAGATATGAATGTATTTTATATGAAATTAGTACCAAATAATGAGAGATTTATTGATGTTGTTATGTCAGTAAATAACATTTTAAAGAGTTAGACTTTTTTGTTTGGTGCCATCAAGTTTTGACGGGTTCCATCTAGTGAATCTTTAAGACTTTTTTACTGTTGCTATAGAAATATTTTAGATTATTAATAATTTGTCTCGAATGAGTCATAAAAGGCCAACCCTGCCGCATGGCAATTAAAAAATATTATCTATCGCCAAATAAAATACAGCTTTTTCATCTCTAGTTACGTTTAGCTTTTTATTTTTTTAAATGGTGCAAGGACACGGTATCTAAAATGTCACTAATAATATGTGCATCCATTGTCTGCAATTTTCTATAATCTACGTTGCTTAGCAAAAGTAAATATCACAAATTTCACCTATCTGTTTCTGAAAATTATTGTGAACTTCAACCATTGATGGCCAATTTGTGCTGAAGTGGAAAAGACCATCACATCAAAAATACCTTTTGTCACAATTTTTGTTGCTGGCAAAAATTATACTAGTATTTTAAAACAGGGTTTTAAGGATTTTATTTTAACTACATGAGGCAAGAATGAAGAGATACTGATACTTAAAGCATATGGTTGCTATACTCATTGGTTAAATCTTCTAGGTGACAATATAACTCCACAAACAATTACAAAACATGTCATTGAAATACAAAAGTACTTTCACAATTACCATGCTGTATATGCTTGGTTAAAAGAATGCAATGATCATTTTACACTACTCTTACCTTGCAACTTTTACTAGAACAGTCAGATAACTTGTTTTGAAACTTTTATCAATAACCACAGCCATTATACTAAAATTATTAATACACTATTAACATTTCTTTGAAATTATCAGACTATAATCTTTATAATGTTAAAGATCTTCTTTTGCAATTATAACCAGTTGAAAACACTTTAAATAGTCAGGAATGGGAAATATATCATTTTGCTTGCCACTGGCGAGTACCTTTCCTCGCAGGGCGAGTGGATTTTTAGGCAATCTTTGAAAATACTGCAGGCTATATAAGGTCTGGCAAAAACATTTTTTTAATAGTTGGTTATATTTTTCAAATTTACTTCGATAGTGCTAAGTTCTATCTTATACTAAACTTTCCTCTGTTGTATATATTTTTTAATAACAATTAATAATTTCTTAGTTACAGTGACTACTATAGTAACAATTTCTTAGTAACAGTGTAAACTATTTTTGCTGTGTGTTTTCTCATTGTTTTTGAACTGTACGTTGTATCTTGTTGGCTCATAAAATAAATCTTTGTTTGGTAAGATTTTCTGAAAATTCCCCATCCCTGTAAGTAGTAGTATCAATACAAAAACCCTTAATGGGTTAAAAGTTAGTGATGCAGCACTTTATCTTATTCTCTAAGAATTTTAAATATGGAACTTAAAAATAATGATATCAAATTTTGAGTGACGCTATGCTATTAATTAGGGATTGACCGAAGCAGCAATTTTGCCGAATACCGAAGCTTCGGTCGAAGTGTACGCCGAATATTCGGTATTCGGCAACCGAATACTTGAAAATTTTTAATACGCATTTTTGCATATACTAGCTTTTTTAATAAACTTTAATTGAAATGAAATTCTCAATAATTTAATTCAGTTACATTTTTATTCTTAAATCTAATTAATAAAAAATTTAATGACTTTCTACTCACAAATTTATTAACCCATCACTTTTTATTATTTTATCACTAGTCAATACCCAAAAATAACCTATGAAAGTATTAAACTATGCAGGCTATTATTAAGGATAAGGACTACCAGAATAACAAAAGTTCATTCAAATAAAAAGAAACAATGTTGTTAATAAGCTGATTTACTGACTGTCTAATTATAAACATATTGAATAGGAATGTTCTCAAAATACAAAAAGTATCATATCAATTTGTACATTTAACTATTTTCTATCAAATTATTGATAGATATTTATATTTTGATTAATATTTTAACACTGTGGTGATGAAGATTACAAATTTGAACGATTTTGATATAACGGTTATAAAAGCTATAGGATAAGCATTGGAGTATACTTATTGGATGTGTGTATTTTCTTTAATAACCTTAGATATACAGATATGAACTCTAATATACTTATTTGATGTGTATATTAAAGAAAATACATATTAAATAAATTTAAATTAAAAAAAAAACTAATGTAGAAGTAATTAAAATTAAATAAGGGATGCATCTTCCTTACTTTTTTCTTCTTCTCTAGTTGGCAGTTGTTTTGATTTCACCCCTATGTAGACTATTTTAGGAAGGAAAAAGTTTTTTTGAAATAAAAAATGGCCTTTGACTTGTTTTTTGTAGTGCAAGCTGAATTCTGAACTCATGCACATAATATTAAACCTCATTGTTTAGCCTATTCTACTGCTAAGTAAAAGACAATTCTTCTAATTCTAAAAAAATATTTATCTGCAATTATTCGGCCGAATACTTAAAAGTATTCGGCCGGAGCCGAATATTCAGTTTACATGCCGAACCACCGAATACCGAATCAACTATTCGGTATTCGGTCAATCCCTACTATTAATTATAATCTCTGTATATATTTCATCATTTTATTTTTTTATAATCGCATGTGCAAAAATTATGTTCAATTTAAAAAGATGTATAAAAGTTTAATCATTGATGCTTTATCATTCATATCTCTCATAAATTCAAAGTATGAGTTTAAAAAGATATGGGAACTACTTGCGAATTCACCCGGAGTCCGCTATCTTGTTTCTTTGTTGGTCATTTATAATCACTTTATGCTTAATTTAATAACATAACAACAACAAACATAATATAAACAACAGCAAACATAACATAAAATAAATAAATCCAAATAAATAAATTTAACATCGGCGATGATCAACAAAGAAACAAGGCGGACTCCGGGCGAATCCGCAAGTAGTACCAAGATATGAATTAAAAGTATTCTATTTTTCATGCACTTTTTCTAAAATTTTGGTATTTCATTAAGTTTATTTTGTTTCTAGGAAAATTTAATCCAATTTTATCTATGAAGGTGTACTTTTTTAATCTTTTGATCCTAAACCTCAAAAAAGTAATGATATCAATACAAAAACCCTTAACGGGTTAAAAGTTTGACGCAGCACTTTACTTTATGGCTATATGAATCTGAAATATGGGTCTTAAAAATTCTGATATCAAGTTTTAAGTGACGCTGTGCTATTAAAATGAATTTATATATATTTAATTTTTCTTTTTTGTTGTATTTATTTTTAATCAGTGATACTTTTTCATTCAAGATATGAGTTTTAAAAGATATGATATCAAAATTAAAGTGACGCTGTGATCTGACTTAGATTAGTTAAAAAATTACTTTACACATACTTGTGTTTTGTCTTCTGAAATATATTTAGAAATTGAAACATTTTTTTTTTCAATACACTATCAAATATGTCATACATTTTCTCAGCTGATGTTATGTATTAAATGTATTTAATTCAATAAATTTATTTATCTTTTGCGTCACGATATCCAGAACCATCGGTAAAATTTGTGTAAATGTTTTCTTTGCATCACACTATCTATTTGCATACTATTTACTTAGTTTAGATACTATGACGCAAAATAAATGTTTACACAAGTTTTACGGATGGTTCTGGATATCGTGACGCAAAAGATAAATAAATTTATTGAATTAAATACATTTAATACATAACATCAGCTGAGAAAATGTATGACATATTTGATAGTGTATTGAAAAAAAAAATGTTTCAATTTCTAAATATATTTCAGAAGACAAAACACAAGTATGTGTAAAGTAATTTTTTAACTAATCTAAGTCAGATCACAGCGTCACTTTAATTTTGATATCATATCTTTTAAAACTCATATCTTGAATGAAAAAGTATCACTGATTAAAAATAAATACAACAAAAAAGAAAAATTAAATATATATAAATTCATTTTAATAGCACAGCGTCACTTAAAACTTGATATCAGAATTTTTAAGACCCATATTTCAGATTCATATAGCCATAAAGTAAAGTGCTGCGTCAAACTTTTAACCCGTTAAGGGTTTTTGTATTGATTTGTAATAACTGCAGTTCTGCAATAAGGAAGACAAGCAATAAATTATATATATATATATATATATATATATATATATATATATATATATATATATATATATATATAAACACATATACACACACAAATGTGTATGCACAAGTGCACGCATGCACAAATTGTGTAGAGCGATGATCTTCTCTATTAGTAAGAAACTAGTTTTCCAAAGATTCATTACCTTGACAACGCATAGTTTTCGATAAAAATGTAAAAGAAAAAGTATGATGTCATAAATTCTCTTGCAGTTTGTAATAGATTCACTCTAAATTGAAATGGCTGAAATTCAGACACTTAAGTGTCTGAAACGGTGTGTTCAATTTTCAGACATTTTAAAATGTCTTAATTTTTTCAGACACTTTTTGCGTCTGAATTTCAGACACTTCAAACGTCTTAATCGCAACCAATTTTTGTCAGCATTATACGTAGCCATATTTGACCACGGTGAATCCTAGAAAAATATTTAGCTGTGGTCTTGTCCCCCACCCCACACAGCCTGATTTTGGGGCTTCCAAATTTGCTATGCAATTTTTGTAAAGCTCGTAATTTAAATCTTTTACGACATTGTACTGATTATATTAAAAATTTTGAATTTCAGGAGTAGAACAAGATTAAAACAAAAATATATTCATCTAAATATTAGATTTCTTTTATTTGTTTAGTTTTTAATGTTATTTTACTTTAAAAATTCAAAATATCGATTATAATCAGTACAATTTCGAAATGGATTTAAAATATAAGCTTTACAAAAATTGCACATCAAATTTTTGAGTCCTAAAATCGTAGGGGGACGGGACACTGTCCAGCATGCCCATGTTTTAATCAGGTCCTTTTGCAAAAAAATGCAACTCTGCATTATCTTTTACTAAATAGGGGTGTCCGGTATTTGGAAGTGTCCGTTGTGAAGGTTAACGAACATTTCCGAAAAGTGGACGTTTAATACCCTTTTTAATACACAATGTATGCATATTTGTATATTTTTACCTCACAAAAGGAAACATCTCCGATTATCTGACAAATTCCCCAGCCCCAAAGTGTTCCCTATTGACGGTTTTTACGGTACATGGATAAATATATATATATATATATATATATTTGTAATCTTATCTTACTCTAAAAGTTCAAATATTCATTATACTCAGTGGATAAAAATAAAGATATTTATAATATCAGTTGTTCGAAAATTGCAAAGAAAATCCCCCCCCCCCCTTAAAAAAAAAGAAAATTCATGCAATTTAAAAACTAGATCTTTTAAAAATTTATATTGGCAAATAGGCATTGTTTTACACAGATCAGATAATCACAAGATCTATTTAACTATAAATACAAAATAATAAATAAATACTCTAATTTAGTAACATTCAGAAAATAATTACTGCTAGTTTCAAAACTTGCCTCAAATATACATTTCAAGTAGTACATATAAATAAACAAATTTAGTCACTATAAGTAGTGAACATGTGTAATATATATTTTTTGAATATGCGGTTCTTTGTCATTGTTTAATTAAAAATGAACTTTGGTGTCTAATTTTATACATTCTGTGGAATATGTAAAAGTTTTTCTTTTAAACATATTCCTTAGCTGTTATGGAACAACAGGATATAAGTCATATTTATTTTTTTATTCCTGTAAACTTTGTATCTTATGAATATGAGTTACATAAATTTTACAGATTTGATAAGAAAAAATTAACCTAGAAAACAGAAGAAAAGGAAAAGAAATTGACAGAATATGTACTGTTTTTAGTTGTTTGAAAATACTTTGAATATAAAAAAAGTAGTTATTAATCGCTTAAAAATATATAATATATAAGTAAATATGAACTTTTAAAAATATATACTATTTCAGTTTTATCTATAAACTTTATATCAAGCATAAACAACTTTTTATTTATGCCTAAATTATCATGTTTAATTTTTTTCGTACTAATAATTGTTTGTATCAGAAACGTTGCATATGCGATTGCAATAAAGGGAAATTTCATAATTTTTTCTGATATTTCTCAGGTTTGAAAATTTAAAATCATGAACAAAACATAGCAGAAAAAGGCTTACATATAAATAAAAAAATAATATAGGTACCAATTTAAAAAAACTCCAAAAATATTAATGAATACTTTATAAATATACCGTTAAACAAGAACAGAAATTGCAGTTAATGAATAAAATGTTTCTGCATTTGTTCTACGTTTAAAAAATCTTACGGAATGATAGTATAAGAAATACCTATTATGTTTTAAGAAATTTGGTAAATATTAAATATGAAACTTTGACTATCAAAATTTCCGATTTTCAATAATAAATTAAAGCATCAATAATAAGAATAAATCTTTAAAAAGTTTCAGTACTGTGATTAAAAACGGTGACATGTAAAGAAAATTTTTACTGTATTAATGCTTTTTTTGAATCTGCGAACTTTTCCGAATATCATAATCATAAATGAATATCATATTTAGCTCCAAAATAATAATCACAAAAAATACAATAAGTACTGATACATAAACTGCAAGAGTTTATAATCAATAAACAGTAAAAATCAGAAGAAACAGAACATAGAATAAATACAGTTTCAAACGGCTTCAATTTATTGTTTTTATCTCCCTTTAATGGAACTATGAATCATTCAGCTTTTCAAATCTGTTTATGTTGCACGTTTTGCTTTTGGGAAACGACGAATTAGGATATTTCCGATCACAGGATCGAAAAGGAAGGTTAAACAAGTTATCCCTCATTCGTTTATTCACATGAGACAAGCGCGCTGAATTAAAGCATTGCAATTTAATTATCAAAACAATTATATTCGATACCGGTACATTAAGAAGGTATAACAGACGACAGCTTGTGAAATCAAAAAACTAACATTAAACTACAAAAAAAGAGATCAATCTTTAAAAACTATTTAATTTATATTCATAAGATACAAACCTACTGAAATAAAAAGTTAAAATTAAATATGACTTACGCTTTCATTCGATAAATACTCCATAATTACGCATTTCTTTTAATCCAAGCAATGGCGACGCTTAAAATGCGAATGCGATTCTTTCTATATCATGAAGGAGCCATAGATGACATGCGCGGAAATCAATGCTCTGATTGGCTGTTCAGAAAAGTACAAAGAAGAAATGTTCAACTACTGTTTTAAATAAGACACTTCGTAGATAATTCCAACATATTTCTCGGTTCGTATATACCATGATCATACTAAGACACTTATGTATCTTAAATTAAGACATCTATTGTGTCTGAATTTTCAGATTAAGACACTTAAGTGACTGAAATTCTTTTTCAGTCACATATGTGTCTAAATTTAAGACGCCTCTATTTGCAGTGTTACCATTACCTTAACCCATTTATGCCTAGCGTCCCATTGTTGGGACGTTTCAAATTTTAATGCATTTATATAATTTTCTTCTTCTTTATAACATGAAAATTGCATGAAATCATTATTTATAAATGTCTTTATCTATAACCGAGAGATGACAGCACAAGGTGGATATTTATTTGCTTAAATTAAGGCTTTTTTCAGTGTTTGTAGATTTTTAATTTTTCAAGAGGGCGAAATGTATAGTAAGTTTATTTGTATTTTTTCTATCATGGACCCAAAATCGCAAGTTATAATCTTAGCTTGTGGACTTTTTTGAAATACGTATTTTTTTAAATTGCAAAATTAAATGTTCAAGCCTATTTTATGCATTTTTGTAATGTATAAAATATAGGGTTCTAGGCACAAATGGGCACATATTTTTGTTAGAAATTTAGGAGACAGTTATTTATGCAATCTCCTTTCGAAGATATTTATGAAATAAATTGTTATTAAGTCTGCAATACGATTATTCTTATTTTATTATTAATAATAGTTATAACGTTATTAGTCTCTGCAAAGAAATAAATATATTTTTTTTTTTTGTAGTTCATTAAAATACTAATTATAGTACATAATATAAAATTTAAAAACATTTTAAATATAAATATAGGCAAAATATATAATTATGCATATTATTCTACTAGAAATATTCATATTTAGTTCTTTTACATTTTATCAAATAAATACAAAAAAAATTAAGCTTAATTTTTTTTAGTATTTTTCCAGTTCATTTTGCAACATTTTAAAGTGATTTAACCAAAAAATTTGAGAAAACAAAAATTCAGGCACAAAAGGGTTAATCGAAAGAAAACTACACAGCGAATTTCTCAATAACGGAATAAATTATCACTGTGAAAAGATTGCTGACAGTTTCAAAGGCGAACCTAACGATGGATGTTCACTTGCATGTTAGACACATGCCTAAACGCCATCTTTTTTTTTTTTCTTTGTGCTTTCACACCCTATGGGTTCAAATCTTTTAAAAATCTTTTATTATTATTATTGTTTTAAATATTGTTTCTTATACATTTTGCCATTTCATGAAGTTCAATAAAGGTTTTTCTCGGTGCTCCGGATATAACATCATATTTTTCTATCGTATTCTTCGCGAAAATCTATACTTTTTAGTGTTTCTTTGAGCACATTCCATGTACTCTGAGCGAGGATTCTTGTTCTGCAAAGTTTGTTCTATTGTATCCGAAAGTTCCGTATATATATATATACAGTCAAACATCGTTAACATGAATCTCAAGGAGAATGAAATTTTTGTTCATGTTATCCGTAGTTCATGCTATCAGTAACAAAAATTCCTGATTAAAAATTTTTTGAGAAAAACATATATAGAGGAGACTGGAGGCTAATGGGACATGGGAGCTGACGGGACAACAGGGTTTTCTCGTAAAATATAACAGTCAAAATTTTAATTTAAATGTCATTTTTAGTATTATACAAGAACAATGCATTGAACCCTTTTTTTTTTTTTTTTTTTTTTTTTTTTTTCATTAGCTATTTGCAAAGCATGAAACAAGATATATTTAAGCATCAAGATGAGTTTTTTTATATTTAATAAATATTTGTTTTGATCAACGTTTAAATCAGTTTTTAATAACAATACCTTTTATAATGAAGCTTTTATACAATGTAATTTTTAATCATATTTTGTACCAGAGATAAACAGTTAATTTACAATAAGCTTAATTGCAATAGTAAAGGATTCATGGACAAATGTGGATTTCACATAGGGTCTAATAGAGGAAAACTTTGTTTTAGAATTGAGACTTATTTCTATTTTAATAATTAAACTATATTTTTTTATTCATTAATAGATCGCATGCTACATTTCATATGAAAGTTGCAATACTAAACTGTAAATTTTCCACGTGTGAAGAAAGAAACAATACATAAAAATATTCCCTTTAGGTAGCGCCCTTCCCTGATACCGGAGACATGTAGTTGGCGACACGTATTGTATTGTCCAAAATTGAGAACATTCTAATGGCAATAGTACACGTTTTTCGAAAACATTGTTCTCGTAAATGGTATCGAATTTAGAATTCAATTTCTATTATTGTTATGTATAATCGTTATTTTAACATATCTCTTATTACTTTTGTAAAAAAAAAAAAAAAAATCTTGCATTTGTATAATAGCGTAAATATTACCGGCAAATAAAAATTAAATTAAAAAAAATCAAAAAACCCAACTGCGTAAAAAGCGAACTAATTAATTATTTCTCATTAGTGTGAAACTATTTTTTATATTACTTACCTATTCTTTTTATTTTCTTGTATTGATGACTTTTAAGTTATGCTTAATTGCTAGTTCCTATCTATAAACACGGTTTTGATGAAGCCTATAGATGTCTATGAAGGTTAGAGTTCCAGTAAAGCTAAAGATCCTATTTACATAACTTCTAGGTTGTGTAATATTTAAACAGAGCTTTTGACTGTAAAATCGTTAATGAAACATCGTCTTCATTTTGAAAGACCTATTCAATGATATGTCACTCAATAGAGTGCGTAAAAAAATTTTTCGTTTCTACCGTCCTTTTGTATTTTATGGCCGCCATTTTTAATTTATAAAAACAAAATCTAGCCTATAACCATCGGACGGTTAAGACGAATCGATAGAGACCTCATTCATTAAAATCCATCCAGCCGTTGGGATGTTTCGAGGTATAAAGAAACCCACATGCCCAGATACGCGTGAAACACAAACCCTTCTTGGCAGTCGGGTAAAACATGTATCGTGTGTTGCAGAAAGGAGAAATATAATGGTCGTAAACGAATTAACAAAAACTAAGTAATCAGAAGCGGGGAAAATGTATTTCTCTTTCCTTTTGCCTTATATATGGGAACAATTCCCACACTGTCAAAATTAGCAAAAAATATAACATATGCTTTCTGTAACTCAAGACATTCATTTCAGGAAATGCGGATTTATTTATACTTAATAAGTTTGGGAAGAAACCACAAGTTTTTACATAAAAAAAATATTTTGCGCTTTTGGGAGTTACTTTAGGGCTTCGCGTAAGTTGAAAAGTTTTAATATACAATTGTTTTTCTAAATATTTTTTCATATTTGAAAAGAGCGTTAGAACTTTTTGTGTGCATTTAAAGGGACTTCAAATTTCACTAGGGAACAGATTGAAATATTCATAAAGCATTTATAAAACCTTTTTATTTTTTAACTAAAGTGAAGTAATATTTTAAAAACGATTGGAGACATGAGTGGAGGAAGGTTTTAGGTCACATTTTTCTCAAAAATTGTTTTGTTTTATTGATGAAGGTATTATGAAGTATTCTTTTATGTAGTAAAATCAGTATGGAACAACATGTATAATAATAAAGTCAGTACACTGTAAAGAAAAATGTAATTTTTACTGAAAAAACTGTATTATTTACAGAAACAAACTGTTTTAAAGAAAAACAGTTTTTTCTGTAAAAAATCGTGGATTTTGTAAAATTTTACAGAAAAAAACTGTTTTAATGAAAAATTACAGATATTTTCTGTAAATTAAACGTTTTTTCACTAGTGCCAAAATTGACGGGGTTTTTTTTCTGTCAATTTGACAGATTTTTTTTCCTTTTTACAGTGATATAAGTCGTACATCAGAAAGTGCATCATTATTGAATAATAAATATTTACGTTAAGTTTATTTGTTTTTTTTAGGGATTTTTTTATGTACTGATATTTCAAGGTAATGATGTAGTATAACATAGCAGTGTAATACATGAACAGGAATAGGAACAAGCATGTGTGTTTAGCGTAGCTTGACAATAAAGATTGCGTTTCTCCCCCCCCCCCCCCCCCACACACACACCCCACTCCCTTCTGTTTTAGAGAGGAAAATACTTTCGGAAAATATTTGTTTTTTTCCTGTATGGAATATATTCACTGACCGGAATATCCTACTATGCAGGTATTGCAGATTTCGCCTCATAGGTTTTAAAAAAGTCAGGGTACTGCTGGTGGGAAAAAGGTACTTTTTGCATTCTTAAGGGCACCTTTTTGATTTTTAAAGGTACACTTTTGATTTTTAAAGGCACTTTTTTTAAGGTACACTTTTGATTTTTAAAGGCACTTTTTTTATTTTTAAAGGTACACTTTTGATTTTTAAAGGCACTTTTTTTTTATTTTTAAAGCTACACTTTGATTTTTAAAGAAATACTTTTGATTTTTAAAGGTACATTTTTGATTTTTAAAAACACACTTTGGATTTCTAAAGGCACTTTTAATACTGAAAAAATGAGGTAATCTTTTCAAGACAAAAAATGAAACAATCTTTACTATAGGCACTTAAAAAAAAAAAAAAAAAAAGAAAAAAAAAAAGAAAAAAAAGAAAAGAAAAAAGAAAAAAAAAGGCAGTAAATTAGTAAATTAAGATTATATAATTATTATTGAAAATGTAAGACATTTTACTTGGTTATTTTCATATTTAATAAATTTTAATAATTAAGTAATGCCTTTTTTCTCTCTCTCTTTTCCAGAGAGAGAGAGAGAAAGATTGACGGAGAGAGAGTTTAGTACTACAGATGTAACATATACTATCAAGAAGTATATCCGCTTATATATATATATATCTTCACCCACTCATATTTTCAATTGTACCTTTTGAAAATTAATAAGGTATATTTTCTACGTCAAGGAATTCCCATATATTTAGCAGATTTAATCTGAAATCGCTTGTTTCTTTAATAAAAAATATTGTAAAATCTTTTCTCTATTTCTAGGAATTCTGAAAATCATTTTAATTATCTCACTTTTAAACTAGAAAATAATTAAAATTGAGTTAAATATATTTTAAATTAAACTAAAAAATAAAAAAATGTTGTTTTCCAATTAGCAACAAAATGAACACGAAAACTTTATAAGTTACAACTAAATATTTAATTATGATTTATGCATTCAAATTTTAACTCTTTTTTTTTTAATTTATTTTCTATGTTTGTGCCATATCAATGGACTATTTTCTTAAAATTAATTTTAAGATTTCAAAGTTTGCTATTTTACAATTGTTTAAATTAACCATTAAATGATATTAAGTAAAACCATTAAATTATTTTGCTGATTTCAGAATTTGGTTTTCATTTCTAGCATATAAAAGGGATATTTTCTTATAAATAAATTTGAGATTTCAAAAATTTAAAACGTAATAACTAATTGTTTAAGTTGAACCAGTAAATTATTTTTCTGGTAAAAAAAAAAAAAAAACAATAAACTTGAGAGAAGTTTTTAATTTTCTTTTCGATTAATTATAATATTTTGCTTCACATTTTGCACTGAAATAAATTTAATTCAAATTAAGTTTCGTGAATTTTTTTAAAGTTCTTTTTAGTAAAGACTATTTTGAATGAGCGAAAACTATTTCTGGAATATAATTCATAAAAATCGACTTTCCTTTTCATGCTCTTGTTATAAACAGGACATATATATATTTAAAAAATCTGTTAATACAGTCAAGGCAGTTTTGAGTTGAAATTATCTTTTCTATTAATCTATTATAATTATTTAATATTTTGCATGAAAAATAAATTTAATCGAAATTAATAAAGTGATTTTTTATAAGATTCTTTAACAAAGATTTAAATAAATAAATAAATAAAATTTTGTCATAAACGACATTTAAAAAAAATATTTTTTTCTTTCCCTTCGTTCCAGACATAATTTTTAGAAAATAGAAAATATGCTTTTCACTTCTTTTGGTTTTCAACTTCATTTTTTTCGCTGTATGAGCATAACTTTTTAAAAAATAATATAAACTTATATTATACGATCGGGTAGATCAGGAAGCAAATATTGAATGTAGAACACTTACTTTTTTGCACATTACAGCTGCGAAAAACTTTTCCTTCATTCTTCCCGAAGCATCCACGGATCACAGGCCACTACACGCGGCTACGCATAGTTGCCGCATAACACTGACCAAGTAGTCACACCTTTATTCTAAAGGCTTGATAATCACTCTTCACACTTTATGGGTATTAAAGTAAATCGCTGGGCTGTCCACTAATAAATAGCACGCTGCAAGGAATATTTTTTTTCACTCTTGAAACAATAAAAACAATTCAGAAAGCTTCAATTAGTATTGCACTAATTTTCACAATAGTAAATGACTTTCCTAGAAAGATCCGACTGTTTCTTTAAAGATGTATTTATGAAGAACTCTTTTAAAACACAATAAATCCAAGGTTTGTAAATTATTATTACTATTATTATTGCACTGAAAACAAAGGAATAGTTTTCAGGAAAATGACTTAGTTTTCAAGCAAGAGCTATAATATTTGCAATAATTTATTATGAAATCTACAATACTTTGATACTGAAATAAAGAGTATATTTTTGACGAAATGTAAATGTTAGAAACAGTTCATATCAGATAATATGCAATTTCTCTAATCCTTTAAATAAATTAAAATCGATGTTTTAAATTTGTTAAATAGTTTTTAATTGATCACAGATAGAGAATTGGGCAGCCACAAAAATCAATCACATGGTATTCAAATATCTGCAGGAAAAAAAATCCATCCTCACCCCTAAAAATCACTCAAGAGTTGCATTGTCAATAAAGGGTCAATCCTCGAGGTCTTCTAGTGTGACGTCACACGTCGACGTCACGCTTGAAACTTAAGATGGCGTCCGTCATGCAAGTTTGGGGCTCTCGCTACGCGTCTGAGTGCCGACGCAGGTATCCACGCTACTACGTCGCTACGCTTGATACCCAAAGCCCTACCTGTGGTCCCGATCCAGGGTTACCCTGCCCCTTACCTGGAAGTCGCCAAGAAGTTTACAGGTACGAAAGGTGGCCAATGTTTGGCGGTATCCTGTTTCGGTTGCGTAGTTGGTAGGTGAAGTCAACCAAGCATAAGAAATTGCGTATCCTGATGCGATATGGGTTTCTAATGTTTGTTTACCTGCAGGTGAGAAAATATATCTTTAGTAGTGAGAAACAATACTACCTCCCATCAGCCATCCAGACCATGGGCGCTGGCAATAGGGGGTAGAGTGGAAGCATGGGAAAGTCACTGTCGCTGCTACGATCTTGAATTTAATCAGTTAAATTTTCTTTTTCTCTAATGATTTTGAAAAATAAACTAAAATGTATTCTAAAATAATTAAAAGCTAAGGTAAATAAAAATAATAAGAATATTTCGTAGGACTTCTGAGCATCATGCGAAAAACAATATTTAGTTCTGTTTTTCCTTTAACATTTATGTTTTTAAAAATTACCTTAAATAAAGTGTTCAGGCATGATGCAGTCTGTTTAAATTCTCCATTGTCAACAAAAGCAAGCAGCTAGAAGCTTATCTTTTTGTATTTTTTATTTATTTCTCATTTGTTGAATTTATATATGGCTTTTTAGATCGACATGTTTAAAAATTGTCTTGCAGGGGGCTTTTGTTAGAGAAAAAATTCTTGTTTTTGCTTATTTCAGGTTTACATTCATCGTATAAAAAAAAAACGCGACCTAGCTTGCGGACTTCAGGCATTTCTGTGCGAAAATCTTGCCTCTACCGCGATCTCGTTCTGCGGTGAAAGTTAGTAAAAAAGGTTTCTTCTCCAAATCATTTTCCACTATCTGTGATTGTTCATCCTATTGCTTACCTCATCACCAGCAAATATCAGTAATCGAAAAAAAAGCAAACTTTAAATGTTTCTAACATTTTTCGTTTTTATGTTTAGTAAGTAAATATATAGGAGCTTCATTTTCCTATGAGAAGATTTGGAATTAAAACAGCAGTCACACATTGGCATTAACAAAAATTCAGTAATGGATTTTGTTAGAAATTTATTCAGATTTCAAGACTTTCTAAAATTTTATATGAATAATGTACAACATAGTAACAATTTTTTATTAAAAATAGTTATAGTTATGTTATAGTAAATCTAAACAGTGATAATGTCGAGATTGCTTGGTATTTGAAAATAAACTGACAAATATCAGTATTGAATATTGATATAATGGAAAGTTTCAAATCTGATGTTGTCCGATTCAACGGTTTATATGCCTAAGCCAAAATCTTTAAATTCAGTTGTTGTCATAACCAGTGGAGTATAAAAAAAAAATAAATAAATAAATAAAAAATTAAAAGAGGCTAATTCGCTCTAGACAGAGGGTATACGTAGAGGATATACGTTATAGTTTTATTTGAATAAGAAACAGTAATAGGGATTTTCTTTAAAAAATCCAGAAGATATATCGCGTATACCACCGTATATCCTCCTCAATACCTATGGTAATAACGATACTCAATTAACGATACTCAAGACCTTTGAACGCTTTATATCCCAAATTATGAATTCAAGAAAATTCCATCTTCTAAAGCGTTTTTCGTGAATTTTTGAAACTGCATTAGACTGCGATTTACACAATCATTTAATAAATTTTAGAAGGATTTTGGCAATTAAAATTAGTTAATTAAATTTCAATTTATAGGGATTTTGTGCAATATTTATAACTCCACTGAAATCTTTTATTTAAAATATTTTTTTAGTATTTTGTAGAATTAAGAACCGTACAAATATAATGCTCTTTCAATATAGAAACATAAGAAATATTTCCGAACTGAAACCATTTCCCCACAATCTTTCAACATAAAAAAAACTGAAATGATGCAAATAGAAAAGAAATCATCCTTTTAAAACTATTTTTGTTTTTGCAACCAATAATGCTTTTGGAACAAAATAGAGTAAGGTATCAATAACTCATTCTAAACTGTATTATACTACTAATCAATGTATTAAAGTAAATTTATATTATGTTATTTTAATGGTACTTTAATGGGTCGTCGGGGCATAAAAGGTTATGACCATGGAGCTATGAAGATTAATCTTCGTAGCTCCATGGTTAAGACCTTTGCCCCTGTAGGGAAGCACTATACTAAGGACATCAAGGAAAATTCCAGGTAGAGGAATGGGGGTGGTGGGGGCCTTTTCCGTTCTATGAATATGGGGAAATTTTCAATAAATTCCTCGGATGGGAAACGTTTCTTGAATTTATCACTGTCGACACTTTGAGATGACGTAAATTATTTAATTTATAATCAAATAAAGTACCATAATTTATGGAAAAAACGCTGCACTCGAAATATTCAGCTTTATATAAAACAAATAATAAATAAATAAATATCGTAAACATCACACTCCGCGTAATCGTCGTACTAGTGAGAATGCGCTTTATCAACAATGAAAATCACAAACTTCACAGAACACTCCAAGGTGATGTGGTAAATGACATTTGTCAAAATTTAACCAAATTTGAAGTGTTTGTAGAATTTTATATCTAGTTTATTTATTGAAGAGAATTCAGTCGATATTTACCATCCGGAAAGCTAAAATTTCTACGTTATCGCTGCACTTAAGAATTTTGTACTTTTCAACTCGTCCACTTTTCAGCCATAGCGTTTCTCTCATAAAGTTTTGTTTTGCTTTTTAATAATTCCAGAAAACTTAAGATAATGTGACTATTAATTCAGAAGGAAATAGAGAGGGTGTACTATCTTTCAGAGAAAATAGTACACTGAATTTTAAATTGCAATAAAACTTTAATGCAAAGGTTTTTATTTTATTTTTTCTTTGTGAGGAAATGGATTATTGTTCCAAATTATGTCAAAATTTAGTATTGTAGTAGAACTTTAAAATGCAAATACTACATCATCACATTGTCACTTCATTATTGTCAAATATTGCAATTGTAATATATAAAACTTCAACGTGACTTTCATTCTTTTGTTTAGGCTTCAGACATTTGTATTCTTTGAAATCCGGAATTTTTTTCTAAAAAAATTGCTATCTGTGCGATAATTCGAATGTGGAAGCCTAATTAGTGCTGCATTCATTTGAAACTATGAAACAGCAATATTTTAGAAGAGGCGATTTAAATTAAGTGTTAAATTTAATTCCCCAGATGTTCTTCGGCAACTGCTAAAAGTGATTAAAAAAAAAAAGAAAAGAAAGAACTTGTTACTAAACACAGATCATTTCAACAAGCAAATTTACGAACTACTTCTTTTTACTTCCGCATTTGATAATGAGTGCTATTACAGACCACTTGAGTAACTCTCTAAAGCATATGTTCTAATAACTACGATTTCATCACTGATATGTAACTAAAAGGAACATCTGAACATTTTGACTTTTGCCAGACACTTTTAATTATTATATATTTTTTCTACGCTGCGAATATGTGTTTTTTAGCAGCTTTTATGTATACTCACTCTTAATCATGTAGCCTCTCTGTTAACACGGAGTTTCTTATACTCCAGTAATATGTTTAATTATAAGTATTTAAAGCTAAAAGTTGAATCTTTCTTTATCGTAAAACCACACAATACTAATTCATATTACATTATATCTTCCCATGGATTTAGCGATTCATATTAAGCTCTCAAAGGATACTTCAAAGGATAAATAATGCTTCACAAAATAAAATAAAATAATTTCTTCAAGAAGCTTTTGGATAAATCCCTGACCACGCCACACCGATGAAGTTATACGTCATCGCGATATTGATGAATCCCAGGTAAGAGCATTTTACCTATTTCCATTTCAAAAGCAGCATAGCCACAAGAGATTTTTTCTAATTGTTTAAATATGAGACAGCGAATTCCTGCTATCGAGAATGGAGTGCTTTTGGCTTAATAGGCCACTTAAACTCCAACAAAAAGATTAATGAGACAGATAAAGTGCTCATGTTTAGCGAAAAAGAAGAAAAATTTTATATAGTGGCTTATATTATAAATATTAAAAATATTCATGTTCTGAATAAAAAAAATAAAAAGATGCTGCATTGAATAAAATTATGAATGTTATTGTACCAGAAATATAAAGGTGAATGAAAAAGAAACATTTATATATTTATGTTTTATGTAATGAACATTTAAATAATTAGTGAATGAACAATTTGTTGGTTGTGAGTAATAATAATAATAAAAAAAAGAAATCGTTCATTTTACATTTTACAGTAAATAAATAAATAAAAAGGAAATAGGTTGGTCGCATAAACAAATAAAAATAAACATGGCAGGGATCAAAGACGTCCAAATTGTCGAAAAATTAAATTCGCATAATTACGCAAATTGGAAATTTCGCGCAGAAATGATTTTAATAAAAGAAGAATTGTTTGATGTAATAACACAAAATCCCCCAGATCCAATTAACACGGACTGGACGAAGAGGGACCGTAAAGCACGTGCAATTATCAACTTGAGTATTGAAGACTCACAGATCGTGCATGTAAAGCACTTAAACACTGCCAGAGAAACCTGGCAAGCTTTAAAAACAATTCATGAAAGGGCCAATCTCTCAAGCAAGTTATATTTGCTGAGAAAATTATACGGAGCAAAACTCCCAGAAAACGGCAATCTAATAAAACACATTACACATATTTTAGAACTTGTTGATAAACTTTCAGCCATAGGCGAAACTATTAATGACTCGCACATTTCAGCTCTGTTACTTTGTTCATTACCACCTAGCTACAACACCTTAATTATAGCCCTCGAGGCCCGTCCAGAAAATGAACTTAATTCAGAGTTTATAAAAGGAAAACTCACTGATGAATATACAAGACGTTTAGAAAACACAGATCAGAGCGAGAATTCCTCAAAAGCGTTTAAAACGCATAAAAAGTTTCCGGCTGAACACTATAATAAAAAGGACAAACAGTGCACATACTGTAAATTAAAAAACCATACATACAGAGAGTGCTGGCATCTTAAGAACAGAAACACTTACTCACCGTCACAAAAACAACAGCCGCACAAATCCAAGTATTACACATCATCGTTATGTTATGAAGACGCAAACTATTATAGAGAAAACAAAAACCGTGAAACAGAACCAATTCGGATTAACAAAACACAGGGCAATTCAGGAAAAGGCAGCGACGCAGCTTTTTTAGTCCAGAAACCAGGAAAACAAACCTGGATAATCGACTCAGGATCATCGACACACATTCTAAACAGTAAAGATGCATTCACTAAGTTTAACGACACTGAAAAGACGACAGTCATCATTGCCAATGGAAAAACGCTGAATTCACACGGTACAGGTGAAACGACATTTAAAACAAAAACATCCGATGGAGGGATAAACACAATCACATTAAAAGAAGTATTATACGTACCAGAATTAGAATCGAACCTCATATCGGTAAGCAAAGCAACACAGAATGGCTATAAATTAATTTTCGATAAAGAAAAATGCACGTTATCCCGAAACGGGAATATTTATCTTGAAGCAAGAATGAAAAATAATTTATATCAAGTCGAATTATTAGAAAGCGCTGAAACTAATAAAGTAAACATTGCACATGAATGTAAAAATAAAAATTGCATAGAAGTTTGGCACAAACGACTTGGCCATCGTAACTATAATGCGATAAAAGAATTAATAAATAAAAACTTAGCAGACGGTATAAAAATAAATAACTGTAATCATAATGCATTATGTGAAATATGTATCCAAACAAAAATAAGTGATGCCCCATATCCGAAATCAACAAACTGTCCCAAAACAAGCAAAGTGCTCGATCTGATACACACGGACGTGTGCACATCTATCGGTACACCTACTATCGGGGGAAAAACAATGTTCGTCACTTTTATAGACGACTATTCAAGGTTCACAGTAATTTACTTACTTTCGCATAAAAATGAAGTTCACGAAAAGTTAAAAGATTATGTAGCCATGGTGAAAACCCAATTCGGCAGATTCCCTAAAGCTATTAGATCCGATAATGGAGGGGAATATTTAGGTAAACAAACGGAAGAATACCTAAGGGCAAGAGGTATCCAACACCAGTTTACTGTACCATTTTGTCCGAGCCAAAACGGCGTAGCGGAAAGAAAGAATAGGTCATTATTAGATATGACTAGG
The DNA here is from genome assembly GCA_963932465.1 of Maratus speciosus. Lineage (NCBI taxonomy): Eukaryota > Metazoa > Arthropoda > Arachnida > Araneae > Salticidae > Maratus > Maratus speciosus. The sequence goes on along the minus strand of OZ010791.1, from coordinate 233,870,403 downwards.
AGTCTACTCTCCGAAGCAGGCTTACCTCAAAAATTCTGGGGAGAAGCCATAAATACCGCCAATCACCTGCAGAATAGGCTACCAACCAAAATAACAAACAAAACACCGTTCGAAATTTGGTTCAACCGAAAACCCACCTTACACTACCTGCGTACATTCGGCTGTAAAGCTTATGCCTATATACAAAAACATCAGCGAAACAAATTAGATGATAGAGCGCAGGAAGGAATACTTGTGGGGTATGACAACAAATCAAAAGGTTACCGTATATTTACAAAAGAAAACAAAATAATAATAGCGAGAACAGTTAAATTTATAGAAAATAGTGAAAACAACTTAAAAGAAAGCGAAGAGGTAGCAAACTCAGACAATGACAACAACTACATTCAAACAGAGTTAAGTAATTCGGACGAAGAACCAACCGCGTCCAAACAACCCGACGTAGAACCGAGAAGGTCTCAGAGGTCAAATAGAGGAGTACCACCCGACAGATACGTATGTCACGTAAAAACAAATGACACATTCGAACCATCCGATTTTTATGACATAGCAAACATGAACAACCCAGTAGAAAAAGAAAATTGGCTCAAAGCCACTCAACAAGAAATCAACTCATTAAAGAAAAATAAAACTTGGGACTTAGTAGATCCACCACCAAATAAGAAAATTATTGGTTGTAAGTGGATTTTTAAGAGAAAGTTAGATAATTTAGGAAATGTACAAAAATACAAGGCCCGTTTAGTAGCGAAAGGATATAATCAGAAGTACGGCGAAGATTATGATGAAACCTTCGCACCCGTAGTTTCACACACAACAATCCGCACATTTTTAGCCTCAGCGGCATACAAAAATCTTTCTGTTCAACACATTGACATCGACACTGCATTTCTTCACGGCGAAATAGAAGAAGAAATTTTCATGAAACAACCAGAGGGTTTTATAGAAAAAAATTGTGAAAACAAAGTGTGTAAACTGAATAAAACAATCTACGGCTTAAAGCAGGCAGCTAGAGCCTGGCACAAAAAGATCGCAGAATCATTAAAAAACATGAATTTTGTGCAAAGCACTGCTGACTCATGTTTGTTTACTAGAAAAGAAAAGGAAAATTTCACTTATATCATCGTCTACGTTGACGATATTTTAATCGCGAGTAAAAGTGAAATAATTAAAGATGTAATAAAACAATTGCAAAATGAGTACGGAGTAAAAGACTTAGGCGAAATAAGTCAGTACCTAGGAACCAACATAATCAAAACGAATGATGGTTACAAATTAAACCAAAAGTCAAAAATAGAAGATTTGGTTAGAAAGTTAAATTTAACAGATGCAAGACCTATTGGTACACCAATGGAAGTAGGTTTCTATAAATTAGAAGATAGCGACAATTTACTTCCGAACAATACAAAGTTTAGGCAAGCGATCGGTTCGCTCTTGTATATTGCCACAGTCACTCGACCCGACATTATGGCACCAGTAAATATACTTAGTAGGAGAAGTGCAACGCCACGCGAGAAGGATTGGAAAGCGGCAAAAAGAATTATTATTTACCTCAATTGCACAAAAAACCTATGCCTAACAATAAGCAAAAATAAACCACCAATACTCATCGCGTATGCTGATGCTGATTGGGCTGGGGACACTAAAAATAGAAAATCAACCACCGGCAATATTTTTTTTCTGGGTGATAATCCCATTCAATGGACTACAAAATTACAGTCAAGCATTGCATATTCTTCCGCTGAAGCGGAATATGTAGCTGCAGCAACCGCAGGACAAGAAATTTTATGGCTATTAAAACTGCTAGAAGATTTTAACTTGTATCAAGTAAAACCTATTTTACTTTACCATGACAACCAAAGCAGTATAAAGATGATAGAAAATGAAAAATTTTCGAAGCGGACAAAACACATTGATATCCGCTTTCACGCCATAAGACAATTAAAGGAGGATAAAATTATCGAATTAAAATATATTCCCACGCAATACATGATTGCTGACTGCTTGACGAAGCCCACACCCAAACCTCAACTTTTGTGTGACATCAAGACTATGAACTTGTTACCTTATCCATCTGAGGAGATTAAGGAGGGGTGTTAAATTTAATTCCCCAGATGTTCTTCGGCAACTGCTAAAAGTGATTAAAAAAAAAAGAAAAGAAAGAACTTGTTACTAAACACAGATCATTTCAACAAGCAAATTTACGAACTACTTCTTTTTACTTCCGCATTTGATAATGAGTGCTATTACAGACCACTTGAGTAACTCTCTAAAGCATATGTTCTAATAACTACGATTTCATCACTGATATGTAACTAAAAGGAACATCTGAACATTTTGACTTTTGCCAGACACTTTTAATTATTATATATTTTTTCTACGCTGCGAATATGTGTTTTTTAGCAGCTTTTATGTATACTCACTCTTAATCATGTAGCCTCTCTGTTAACACGGAGTTTCTTATACTCCAGTAATATGTTTAATTATAAGTATTTAAAGCTAAAAGTTGAATCTTTCTTTATCGTAAAACCACACAATACTAATTCATATTACATTATATCTTCCCATGGATTTAGCGATTCATATTAAGCTCTCAAAGGATACTTCAAAGGATAAATAATGCTTCACAAAATAAAATAAAATAATTTCTTCAAGAAGCTTTTGGATAAATCCCTGACCACGCCACACCGATGAAGTTATACGTCATCGCGATATTGATGAATCCCAGGTAAGAGCATTTTACCTATTTCCATTTCAAAAGCAGCATAGCCACAAGAGATTTTTTCTAATTGTTTAAATATGAGACAGCGAATTCCTGCTATCGAGAATGGAGTGCTTTTGGCTTAATAGGCCACTTAAACTCCAACATTAAGTACGTAATACAATTAAACTCTGGATTTAATTATTTAATTTTAATTATAAATAGCAACAAGTTTTCAACATTTAAAAAATCTATATGTAAATGTTTACATATATTGAAGCGGGTATTTAAGTACTGCAACTTGGGGCTACTAGCCCCCTGACCGCCGAGCAAAGGGGTAAAATTGTAATATTGTTTGCCCTGTTATTTTTTAAATGCTAAAAAAAAGCTAATTTTTCCAACATGGTATACAAAACTTAATTACATAATATATTAATATAATCCTTAAGAGTATTAATAATTACTCATTTTTTAAACTGCATTATTTCTATAGAATTATATCAATTTAAATAATTCTTTTATTGCAATGAAACCTGCAGTTTAGTGAACGGATATAGAAGCGGTGAGAAGGCATGGCGGTGAGAATGCTAGGACACCGAGGTACTACTTCGATACTCCTTTCTTTCTCTCCCACACATGCAAAAAGGTGTTTTAAATCAGTCCTGGGTGTAATTCATTCTGATTACTGATGTGATTCAACAATTCTCCGATAACAGCACTAACTAATAACACATTATACCCAAGACTGATTTTATAACGTATAATGGGGCCCAAATAGCACTCTACATGGTCGAAATATTCCCAAGTTGCGGTAACATTTTAATTCATTTTACTCTGCAAAAAAAAATCGACGAACTTCATTCAAGCTTTTATTCCTCAAATTTATAAAATTCGGAAAAGAAAAGAAAAGAAAAATAGCAAACATTGACATTAGGAAGACCAAGAAGCTCAGCTTTCTCTGATGTATGTGAAAAGGGATTAATAGATCTTCAAAGTATAGTAATTGAATGATAATTTTAATTATTTATTACGTGAAACAAATTTTATCCACAAGATTTCAATCCTCCTTGCTGATTAGTAAATTTTAAATTTGATATTAATAACTTACTGGTGTTTTACAGATTTCGAAATATTTCCGAAAATTTCATTTCTGGATGTTTCCAGCCAAAGTAACTTTATATAAAGTTTCTTTCGATATTAAAACAATTTCGTTCTGATTCAGACAAATTAAAATACAAAAAAAAAAAAAAGCTATTGTGGCAAAGTTAAAATAATTTTACTGCGCCTTACAAAAAGATAAATTTTGCATCAAAAAAACTTTCAAAACTCGCCAAGAACATGCTAACTAAAACTATGTGGCAAGCCGTTACAATTGCAAAGAATCCTGTGCTAAGTATATCACCTTTAACTAGAAAGGCAAGTGATTCGCTCAAACTTCTTCTGACGTCAAGGCCCTTCGGATCAGTGATAGGCAGTGAGGTGGATCGAAAGGGCAGAGTCAAGAGTGACTCCTCCCTTTAATTTCCATTCTTTTAAAAACTCTTTCTTTTTTCCGGTATTGATTAATTTTTTGATTAAAATTACATACTGTCCGAGGGCATCAAAGGCAAAATCGTGCTGTTGCTAGGATAAACCTTGGCCTACCTCATGGGCAGAGAAGTTCTATTTTTCGCGGTTATTCAGTTTGTTTTAGTTTTGGTTTCACTTCTCTTTACCAAAGGATTTAAATGTTTGTTTTTATATATTTTTTTAATTTTGATAATAAGAAAAGGGCTATAAACAGGCATTTGTCAATTTTTTAAATATATTTAAAATCACGCTATTATTGACATGAGAATTTAAATAGCCTATGAAAAGATTTTACTTCTTTTTTTTTTCTTTTTCTTTTACCTCTTTCTTTTTGATATGTTTTTGTTTCCGTCTTTTTTTTCTTCTTCTTCGGACGTTCTATTAAAAAGGAAGCTTAAGCAACAATCCCCCCCCCCCCCTCTTCCTTAAACTTAAAAGTGTATCGAACATGCTACTATCTAAATTTCCAGATGAAAACTAATATAAATTTAATACCGATTTCTTTTACGTTGTATTTATTTAGAGGACGCATTTAATTTTTTTTTTTTTTTTTTTTTTTTTTTTTTGCGCGAGTAAGCACGTGAACTTTATTTATTTATTTATTTTTAATGGTGCTATTACAAATAAAGCATGTTTTATATCAGCAATAAGAAACAGAAAAGCAATTATATAGGGGAGACTAGGGAGGGTTGACCCACTTTTTACAAAATGATTTTTTATTTTTTTAATACTGAACGTAGAATAAAGTTTTATATATCATTCTATTCATTATACAATCAATTGTCAAAATGAAATTGCTACGTAAGTGTAATATATAAGAAATTTGAAAAATGATTGATTTTAATCACCAGAAAAAGATGGGTCAGGGCTCCCCACATATGGGAGGGTTGACCCACTTTGTTTTATATTGAAATATTTGTGAAGAGAAATAAAATCAGTTTTAAAAAGCAAAATAACTTTATGCTACATGCTTTAATTATTATAAATATATTTTTGAAAATACGATGCCTAAACAAACCTGTTTAGACGCATTTGCAAGTCAGAGTAGAAATTTTTTGTAGAAAGTTTTATACAGCATTTTGTCTGAGCAGGTATAATTGTACATCAGGAAAAATGAAATTTTAACATTTAAGGCAGCATTCCGTTAGAGACAGGTTCCGTTTTCATAGAGTTTCATGTATCATTATGTCCTTATTTAGGAGCCAATGTCCCGCTTTTTTTATCTACTTGTCATACTTTTTGTGACACTCGACCTGACAACTCTAGTTGTCACATAGTTTGGCTTCATCTTACTGTATTCATCCTGGTGAAATTTGTCTACATACCTCCCTAACGCTTTTCGATCAATGCTATGTTCTTTTGCAGCTGCAACAGCATTTAACTTATCATTAACATCTTTTAATCCTTTCAGGGGCAAAGTACTTTCAGTATTAAAATGTTGAAATAAATGACTGGCACCAGAATTTACGAACAAATTTATTGGAAATAAGAAAATGGCTATGTTTCACATACGTATTAAATGGAAAAGATTTTAGTAAAATTCTGGTGCCATTGTGGCGTTTGGGAAATTAAGTGGTTTCATAAACATACCACTGCCCCTAAAAGGGTTAAGGCTGCTGCTTTCATAATTTCGAGTCCTTTCTAGTCTTTTCCACGGTTTCTATTTACCTATTGTAGGTAATATTTAAATGGGAAAAAGTTCCTATAAACTTTCCCATTTATATTTCATTAATGTTTTTATTGCAGTGGATACTATAGCAATTTTTCACATATTTTTTTAATCAGTTTTAAACATTTTGTTTTCCATCACACCATTTTACTGTAGCTTTACACAATAAATTTACATTCTTTTTTATATATAACCATTAACCTTTCATTATGCACAGTGTATAATAAAAATATTTCTAAAAACACTTAATTAAGGGAGGCTTGAGCATCTGGTCAAGCCTCCCTCACATTTACTGGCTCATGCCTCCCCACATAGCTCTTTTCTAAAGAATAGCACATTGTTATGTTAAGCCTAACTTACTGTACAATCTTTATGTCTGGAATGAAAGCCCTGATATTTCTGCATTACTTAAAAACTACTTACTTAAATTTCTATGATATATTTTATCTGAAAAAAGCTTACAAAATATTTCTAAAAAACACAACTTTTAGGTTGAAAACACCTCATAATTAATTTTTTCCACACATATTTCGATTATCTGTATGAAACAAAGAGTGATGTTTGAGCATTCCAGTAGTTTTGATTGACACCTATTGATAAAACTCTGAATTTTTTTTTAAATCTGAAAACTGATGGGTGGATCAAGCCTCCCCTATGGTCAACCCTCCCTAGACTCCCCTATATCTCAGTAGCATTAAAAATTTAATTTTAATTTCTCCGCTCGAACCAATAAGAATATATATATATATATATATATATATGTATAAAGGCAGGGAATCAAAATGATAGTTTTCAACTAGTAACCAATTCGATACTTATTTTTAAAAAAAACGCATCTTAATATAGCACATCTACAAGATTTCATTTCTCCTTAAAATTACAAAAAAAAAAAAAAAAAAAAAAAAAAGCAATTTATCGAATCACAACGACCATTTGGAAAACGATTTTTTTTAAGACTAAAATTTAAGACATAAAAAATCGCACGGAGTTGATCATATATTACGTACGCCATGAATTAAACATTAATCATGTTATTACACGTAAAAATTGCAAGCCAAAAATATCGCCTGCGACCCGTCAGATTTCATGAAACTCAAGTATTATCCACCAGAAACTTACGTAAATATCCAAGCATTTCACTGGCTGTTCGGGATAAGTCTTTTCCATCGTCAGATTTCCAAGAAATCTGACGGCCAATTTTAAATGAAATTTCATTTTTAAACTTCTAAACATCCGACAATATTACTTTTTTTTAAATATCTGGGAAGGGTGAGTTCGCGATAAGCATCAAGCTAAGGACCCAGTATAAATATTAAGTAATCGTAAAAAATTGTTAAACAACAATAATTAAAGATAGAAAGTTTTTTCTTACCTTTCTGGTAAGGGAACGTAAAGTGCTTTTCTTCTCAAGTTGATCACCTAGAAACATTCGATTAATTTTATTTTAAAAATTGTAAGTGATGATTTGAGACTTAGTCTTCATTGATGAGGAGAAGTGCAGATTAAAACAATTTAATATGATGCTAATTCTTGACTACATAAAGATGCACACACACACTATAAAAAGAAGAATAAAATAAGATTAGTAATTAAAAAACATGATATGGAATCCACACAGGAGATGTAAGGTTTTTCTTTATAACAATAGAACAACGCACAGAATTTCGTGCGCTGTTGGCCTGACAACATCGGCCCTTCGAGTGAAGAGTAAAAGGGGCCCACACAAGTTAAAGCACAGTAAAATAGTCTGAAAACAATGAAAACTGCATAACAAGGAAATTATTTCACGAGTACAGTTTAGTCTTGATTAAAAGAGTCTAGAGTGTCAGAAAACTTCTTTTGGTGCTGCCATCTGTTGCCGCAACACCAAAATATAAGTGTCCAACGTAAAAGTCCGTTACTTTGTAATCTTACGAAAAGTCTCTTGTGAAGTGTCGCCATCTCTTGTAGCATATCTCACAAACAAAATACAGTATCACAAGTAAAGTTATGTTGCATAATGCCACAGTAAATTATCTTGTTACAAGCGAGGAGATGTTTGACGTAAAACACTCATATGCTGAGACGTTTTCCAACACCCCCGCTTTTTATGTCAAACCGACGACCGTAAAATATTTAACTTATTTCTCAAACACTCGAAATGAGGCTTTGGCAACGGCTTGGTGAGTACGTCGGCTAACATTAATTTCGATGGGCAATAAGTTATTTTGATTATGCCATTCTGGCATAGATGTCTAATATGGTGATATTTCACCTCCACATGTTTAGTTCTTGTCTGTGCTTTTTCGTTTTCAGTCAATCTTATGGCTGATAAGTTATCTTCGTACAATGTTACTGGTAGTTGTTGACATAGTTCGAGATCGTTTAATAAGTCTAATAACCACGCGATTTCTTGACCTGCATTAGAGGCAGCGATATATTCAGCCTCCGTGGACGAGAGTGCTATGCAACTCTGTTTCCTCGATGACCATGCCAATATATTATTTCCTAATTTAAACAAGTTTCCAGTGGTTGACTTCCTGTCTATTCTGTCGTTGCCCCAATCGGCATCGCTATATGCCGTTAGGATTGGAGGTTTTGTTTTGTCTATGACGAATTTCAGATCTTTGATAGTAAGTAGATATCTAATTAACTTCTCGATAGCTTGTCAATCGACTTCCCTTGGGGATTCATCCCTTCTTCCCAGGATATTAACGACTGACGCTATGTCGGGTCTAGTTAAAGTTGCAATGTACAGAAGCCCTCCTATAGCCTGTCTAAATTTTACATTATTTTCCATTAGTTTCCAGTTTGGATCTAGATTAAAGTAGTTAGTTTTCATGGGTGTATATGTAGGCTTACCATTTAACAAATTGAATTTTTCTGCGATCTGTATTATTTTGTGTTCCTAGTCTAATTTTAGATTACCGTTTTCTGTTTCCTTTATGTTTATGCCTAAATATTGTGTTACTTGACCTAAATTTTTGATTTCGTATTGCTTTGATAATTCAGTGTATACACTGTAAATTAAAATGTCTGAAAATCAAACACTTAAGTGTCTGAAACGGAGTGTTCAATTTTCAGACATTTTAAAATGTCTGAATTTTTTCAGACACTTTTTGCGTCTGAATTTCAGACACTTCAAACGTCTTAATAGCATCCATTTTTTTTGTAAGCATCATACGTAGCCATGTTTGACCACGTTGAACCCTGGAAAAATATTTGGCTGGGGTCTTGCCCCCTCCACACGCCCTCCCCCTCCCCCCCGCAGCCTGATTTTTTTGGTGCGCCTAATTTTGATATGCAATTTTCGTTAAGCTGTTTATTTAAATCTTTTACGACATTTTACTGATTATAATCAATATTTTGAACTTCAGGAATAGAACAAGATTAAAGCAAAAAATATTTATCTAAATATTTGTTTTGATGATAAATATGATTTTGAATATGATTTTTTTAAAAATCTTATTTTACTTTAAAAGTTCAAAACATCGATTATATTCAGTACAATTTCGAAACGGATTTAAAATATAAGCTTTACAAATATTGCACATTAAATTTGATGGCACTTAAATTGTAGGGGGACGGGACACTGCTTTAATACCCATGCTTTAATCAAGAAGTTCTTTTGCAAAAAATGCAACCCTACACTATGGTTATCTAAATAGAGATGTCCGGTACTCGGGAGTATCCATTGTGGAGGTTAATGGACATTCACGAATAGCGGACACCTCTATTTAGCGAATACTTTTTTAATCCGCAAAGCACACGCATACATATTTGTATATTTTTACCTCACAAAAGCAGACATCTCCGATCATCAGACAAATTCCGCGATCCCGAAGTTTCCGCTATTAAGGGCTTTTAAGATACATGGATAAATATATATTTTTTTATAATCTTGTCCTATTCTAAAAGTTTAAAATATTTATTATACTCGGTTGAATGTCGAAAGAGATTTTAAATGTCAGATGTACGAAAATTGCAAATAAAATCCCCCCATCTCCCCAAAAAAGGAAAATTCATATAATTTAAAAATTAGATTTAAAAAAAAATTATATTGACACATAGGCAATTTTACATATCTATCAGATGATAATCACAACAGCTATTTAACTATGAGTAAAAAAATTAAAAAATAAATATTCCACTTTAATAACATTAAGAAAAAAATTACTTCGGTATTTTGTTAAATATATTTTGTGTTTTTAATCTTGCCCTACTCTAAAAGTTCAAAACTTTCATTATAATCAGTGCAATATCGAAAAGGATTTATGATATCAGCTTTGCGAAAATTGAATACAAAATCCCCCTCCCCCCACCTCCCTTCCCGAAAAAAATTTTAAATTCTTATCATTTAAAAATTAAATTAAAAAAAAATTATATTGCCACATGCCACTTCAGCAAGTTTTTATGTAGATCACAGGGTAATCACAAAAGCTATTCAACTATCAATAAAAATAAATAAATAAATATCCTACATTAATAGCAAGAAGAAAAAATAACTTAGTTTCCAAGCTTCATTTGTCTTAAATATATATCTTAACATCTAATTGTCATTCTTGTAATTTTCGTATAAGTGTATATAAATACAGTTACAAAAATCACAATATTAAGTACAAAATCTAGTTATAGCTTTTTACTTTTTCCCATTATAAATTTCAAATTACTTTTCTACTAAAAATAATCAAAAAATCAATATTATACTTGATTTCAAATCAAATACATATGTATATTTTTACTGGCAGTTTTAAAATTAAGGAGCACATAACAGATGAATCATGACAACGTCATGCGTTTTCAGGTACTTTATTTATCTTATTTTTTAATCTGCGGTTTTACGTTAGGAAGAAAGATCTCTCCAAAGCTTTTTTTTTTTTCTTTCATTGTGGTCGTTACGTGAGATAAGAATTAACCATTGAAACGAAACTGCGATTGAAAGCAAGAGAATGAATATTCAACTTAAAATGTCTCTCTTTTAGTAATATTATTACTTTAAATTTGGGAAAAAAAGATGAAAATTCAGAATATATAATAATTTGTAATAAAAGACAACGTCATAAGTTTAAAAATATATACTTCTAGAATTAATGGGTTTTTTCGCAAACAGATTCAAAACTAATTGAATTTCATGCAAGATTTTGTTTATACTATAAATAAAATCATAAAAGACACTAATTTCAGTACTATAAAGAAATTATGACACTTACTTCAATCGATGTTGCAAGAGGTCAGAAAAATTCCTCGATTTGAAATTTCAAAAACTACCCCAGTGAAGGAGAAGGGCTTGCATCATTTTAGTACGATATTTCATAATATATCCGACTAGCCATATTTAAAGAATGAAATGTTTCATCCTCAAAATAGGACCCGCCAGACAAAAGTTTCTTTTTTTTTGCTAGCTTCGACAGGACGAAGATGAATAACACAATATTATTGATATAAATTAATACGAATTAACACTAAGTCCATTGCACACGCTTTGTAGAATTTCCGGGTGTAATCTTCAACCGTCGTCTACTTCTGTTCTGTGTCTATCCCGCTCTTATATGGACGACAGCTTCTAAGAGACATTTGATGTCAAGCACACACGTCAGATGCATGCATTCAATAAATACATAATCCAAGTGAATACGAATTTAAATCACAGAACTTCACATTCCGCGAAAAACGAATTAAAATACACGCGTACATAAAAACAAACTTCGGTTGAATTACAACGTATACCAACTTTGAACGAAGACATCTAAAACGCATGCGCGACTGGCAGTGCCCCAGTGCCCCCTGGTGGTTATTGCGTCGGAAGAATCAAAACGTCTTAAATTAAGACACGTTTGAAGAAACGAAGTGTCTTAAAATAAGACGTTTACGGATATTTTAGACACTATTCTCAGTTCATTTACACCATGATCATACTAAGACACGTATGTATCTTAAATTAAGACATCTATAATGTCTTAATTTTCAGATTAAGACACTTAAGTGTCTAAAATTCTTTTTCAGTCACATATGTGTCTATATTTAAGACGCCTCTGTTTGCAGTGTATTTCGTGTGCGTCTGTTTTATCTCCCGCGACTAGGATGTCATCAACACACACGATTATGTATGCGATTTTTCCACTTTGGACTCTTTTGTACAGACATTTGTCTGGTGTGCATTCTACGAAATTTAGTTCTTTTACCGATTTACTTATTTTTTGGTTCCACGCCCTAGCTGCCTGCTTAAGGCCGTAAATTGCTTTGTTTAAACTACACACTTTATCTTCTTCCCCTTTTGTTATGTATCCCTCTGGCTGATGCATATAAACTTCTTCTTCCAAATCGCCATGTAAGAAAGCAGTTTTGACATCTAGGTGGGTTATTTTAAGGTTTTTGTACACCGCTGCGTTTAAGAACGCTCGCAGGGTGGTATGAGCTACAACGGGTGCGTAGGTCTCATCAAAATCGCTTCCATATTTTTGAGCATATCCCTTAGCGACCAATCTAGCTTTATATCGCTCTATAGACCCGTTGGCTCTCCTTTTTGCCTTAAACGTCCACCTACAACCTATGACGCGTTTTCCCGGGATAGATTTTATTAATCTCCAAGTATTATTTTGCTTCAGAGAATCTATTTCCTCACTAGTAGCTTTTAGCCATTTATCTTTAGTTTCTGCGTCATCGATATTTTGTAGGTCTGTCCATGACTTTGGCTCCTGAATTTGGCACAGATTTGCGCTTATTCCAAAATGGTTAGGTGGTACACCGCGATTTTGTCTTTGCGATCTTCTCGGTTCAGGGGATTTGTCGGTCGGGGTGTTAATCTGATAGTAGTAGGAAAACAACAGTTCTGGCTCAGGAGGATGCGGTGCTGCGGTGCCGCACCGCATCCTCATCCCGTCCCGCATCCTCACCCCGTCCCCCCTCCGGCACCGCCTCCCGCACCCCCTCCGACACCACCTTCCGCCCCCCTGCGACACCGCACCCCCTCCGACACCGCCCCCTAGCGGGAAAAATGGCGTTTTTACAGTACATTCTTTAGAGAGTATTTCTGCTATAACATGAGAGTTGAACGTTAGATCGACTAGATTATCATACTATAAGATGAAGATTAAATTTGCATTTGAATTTTGAACAACCTTTACCTTAATGAGTATTATTAATTAAGCAAAATAATGGAAAATAACAATTTTAAAGGAAAAAAGCTGATTTCTGTAAATTTTCTTTCAACTGCAAGATCAGAATATCAACTTAAATGGAGAAAGTTAAACATATATTTGAATTTTGAACAATCTTTACCTTAATGAGTATTATTAATTAAGCAAAGCAATGAAAAATATCAATTTTTAATGAAAAAAGATTAATTTTTTCAAGTACAAGATCAGAATATACTCTTAAATGGGGAAAGTTAAACGCGTACATTTGAATTTTGAAGAATCTTTACCTTAATGAGCATTATTAATTAAGCAAAACAATGAAAAATATCAATTTTTAATGAAAAAAGCTGAATTTTTTCAAATACAAAATCAGAATATCAACTTAAATTGAGAAAGTTAAACGCGTACATTTGAATTTTGAAGAATCTTTACCTTAATGAGTGTTATTAATTAAGCAAAACAGTGGAAAATATAAATTTCTTAGGAAAAATGCTGATTTCTGTAGATTTTATTCAACTACAAGACCAGAATATCAACTTAAATGGAAAAGGTTAACCATATATTTGAATTTTGAACAATCTTTACCTTAATGAGTATTATTAATTAAGCAAAACAGTGGAAAATATCAATTTCTTAGGAAAAAGTTGATTTCTGTAGATTTTATTCAACTACAAGATCAGAATATCAACTTAAATGGAAAAGGTTAACCATATATTTGAATTTTTAACAATCTTTACCTTAATGAGTATTATTAATTAAGCAAAACAGTGGAAAATATCAATTTCTTAGGAAAAAAGCTGATTTCTGTAGATTTTATTCAACTACAAGATCGGAATATCAATTTAAATGAGGAAAGTGAAACATACATTTGAATGAACAACACCTTAATAAGTATTATTAATTAACCAAAACAATGAAAATATCAATTTTTAATGAAAAAGCAGATTCTTTAGATCCTTTAGAATTTTTTTTTCAACTGTAAGATAGGGATATCATCTTAAAAGGAAAATTTAAACATATAACTTAGTTTTTGATCCACCATTACCTTAATAAATTTTGATAATTAAACAAATAACAAAGAATATTATCGAATTTTTAAAGAAAAAGATTAATTAATTAATTATAATTATATTTATTATATTATATATTATTATATTTATTTTTATTTATTTATATTTATTATATTATATATTATTATATATATATATTATTATTATAATATTTATTAATTAGTAATCAAAAGATTGTTTATTAAGATTTTCAGGGTATCAATGTTTCACTATGTAGAGCATTTTATTCATGGAACATAAGACTTTTACAAAAAATGTTTAAATTTTAAATGATTTCAATTTTCTACATAATTAACTTTCCTGTGCTATCGCTTCCGGAAATTCGATTCATAACGCTAACTTTGGCAGTATTTTCAGAGAAAGATATATTGCTTTTATCTATGAAAAAGACGGCATTTACATAGTTTCTGAATAAGAATACCTGCCAATCTTACGCGTTTCCGAAAAGAAATGAATTCTCCAATGTGTCGAAATGAAACTTCTTTCGATTTGAGAAAAGCCTTAAAAATGAGAGAAATATTTTCGCAAATCTACTTTTTATCATACAGCTTCAAAAGGTATCATGCTTTTAATCCTTTATTCTGAACTACATTAACTTTTTAATGAATCCTTATTGGAATTTCGAAATGTCTGTAGAGACGATAACTAAAACACTGTGTAATCGTTAATGTTTACTATTGTGTGTTTTCTGCTTTGCGAACACATAGTAATCTAAAATATACTGTAAAATTTTCCCATAAATATGTACGTAGTATTCATTACAAGAATCTTAATTGTATGTCGAGAAAAAACGGATTTTTTTTTGTAGAAATTGAATCGGGCCGGGCCGAGAACTGTAAAAATGCAAACGGGCCGGGCCGGGTTCGGGCCGAACTTTCAATTTTTACACCGGGCTGGGCCGGGCCAAGATAGCTTTCGTTCGGGCCGGGACCGGGCCCGGAAATTCCGGCCCGTGCAGACCTCTAACAGGATTGCATGAATCTAAGAATCTACAAGTAATCATTAAAAACTAATAAAGTGGTTATAGAGATAAGCCAAAATCCTTTTCTAAATCATCAAATAAAATTTATTGACGACATTAACAAAACTTTTTTTCTCTCCACCCCTAGTGACGTCAGATGATTTCTGATGACGATGAGAATATCAAAAATGTTTTGGTTTTGAACCAATCACTTTGAAAGTTAAAAAGATCAGCAGTTGACTATTTTCAGTATTATATCAAATGGAATTCTTCTAAAATAATCGGAAATAACAAAATTATAGCAAAAAGAAAGAACAGAGATTCCTTTAATTAGAATTACCGGATTTGATGAGTTTTATCAGTCAGAACAATTTAAAATAAGTAAAGGAAGACAAGTCATTCAGTGTATTAAATCTGCGGGGAAATCAAGGATATGGGTGAATGAAACCATGTTCAAACAATATTCTTTTAGATACTTACAATTTTTCATGATTTACAAAACATGAGGCGGAGGAAACCTCATTAGACAAGGAAAGCATACATAATAATTAAAAGCAGTTGCTAAATAGGGATTTTTACTTTAAAGACATGAAAATTCCAGTACATATCACATGACATACGTATTGGAAATATATAAAAACCGAATAAAACCGATGTAAACATTAAAAATGCTGCCGCATTAAATGTTTATAAAATATTGTATAGATAAATAGAGCCTCAAAAAAGATGCTTCAGTGTGGTAATTACGCCACAGAAACACATTTAAGGTAGTCTTTATGGTAATTAAGAAGTTATGAACCAATTAACATCAGGGACTGTCACTACTATTTTAAAAGTAATGGCACACACAGAAAACGCTTAGGATTGTGTAACTGAATAAATCCAATTACCGCTAATACACCCTGTAGACTCACTAAAACTAATTTTAAGGAAAACATTGGATAGAAAATAATATAGATGATTGCGGATGTTTTGAAGAATAGAAATTTAAATATTAGCAAGATAAACTTTTAAGATGGAAATCCCGTAGCCAAAATGCTTTAAACAATGCTTTAGGCATAACTCAGGAACTAATAAAGCTACAGACTTGTGTGAGTGCTCAATTTAAAGAGAAAACATTCACAGATAATTTTCGATACATGATAAAGGTTCCACTTATCTGGAAAAAGGTGTAATTGCTTCAAAAACATACCCGTCACGAGGCTGTCCAGATTGGTGTCTAGATCAGCATCTGTGAGAGAGACAGACTTGGATATTTTAAAAAGAAAATCCTTTTATATATTAACCCCCCTAATTATATTAACAGAATAAAAAAAAATTTCATCCTCAAAACATAGCCCACCAGGCAAAAGTTCTCTGTACTTGCTTTGACGAGACGAAGAACACTATACTATTAACATAAATTAATACGAATTAATACTATGTCGATAGGAATTAAATCAAAGAACTTTACATTCAGCAAAAAATGAATCAAATCAAAATAATATTATTAATTATTAAAATTATTAATTAAAATCTATCCGTACATAAAAACAAACATTCAGTTTAAATTACAAACGAATATCAAGTTCAAACGAAAGAAATCTAAAACGCATGCGTAACTGCGAGTGCCCTCTGGTGTCTAATACGGACCGGAAGCAACAAAATGTCTTAAAATAAGACCTTTGTGGATATTTCAGACACTTTTCTCAGTTCGTTTACAGCATTATTCTAGTAAGACACTTATGTGCTTTAAATTAAGTCATCTAATAGGTCTGAATTTTCATATTCAGACTCATAAGTGCCTGAAATCCCTTTTTAGTCACATGGATTTAACACTCCTCTATTAACAGGGCAATAATTGCTCGAAGTGCGCTTTCAGTTGTGGTATGTGTTTTTAAATGTTATTATTTTTTTGCATACTTGGTGTGTATAAAACCTATGGATCAAATACAGAGATGCACAAAAGAATTCGAGAACATGTCCGCTTATTGCACTGCAAATAGAGGCGTCTTAAATTAAGACACATATGTGACTGAAAAAGAATTTTGGTACTTAAGAGTTTGCACTAGTCACTCAAAAAGATCCGGATGATAATGTTAATCCTATGGGGAAGTTATTTTCACACATCTCGCTTGAATTTTGATATTTTCGAATGATTTTTTTGCATAGGATAGCTGAAGACTATACACAACCGGGGTAATTTTTACATGATTAATAATAAATTTTTGAACATCAGTGATTCAAAAGTCAAAACCACAACTTCTCGATTTGATAGTCTGATCGGAAATTGACGTCACTATGCAGGCGTTGAAGGAGAAAAAAAATTGTCTATGTCGTCAATAAATCTTATTTAATGGTTTCGAAAAGGATCTCGCCTTATCTCACTGTAAATTAAAATGTCTGAAATTCAGACACTTAAGTGTCTGAAATGGAGTGTTCAATTTTCAGACATTTTAAAATGTCTGAATTTTTTCAGACACTTTTTGCGTCTGAATTTCAGACACTTCAAACGTCTGAATCGCATCCATTTTTTTGTAAGCATCATACGTAGCCATGTTTGACCCCGTTGAATCCTGGAAAAATATTTGGCTGTGGTCCTGCCCCCCCCCCCCCCCCCAATACAGCCTGATTTTTTTGGTGCTCTCAGTTTTGGTATACAATTTTCGTTACGCTGATAATTTAAATCTTTTACGACATTGTACTGATTATAATCAATATCTTGAACTTCAGGAGTAGAACAAGATTAAAAAACAAAAAATATTTATCTAAATATTAGATTTTTTTAATTTATTTTGTTTTTAACCTTATTTTACTTTAAAAGTTCAAAATATTGATTATAATCAGTACAATTTCGAAACAGATTTAAAATATAAGCTTTACAAATATTGCACATCAAATTTGGGGGCACTACAGTCGTAGGGGGACGGGGCACTTCCCAGTTTGCCCATCCTTTAATCAAGAAGTACTTTTGCAAAAAACGCAACCCTGCATTATAGTTGTCTAAATTGAGATGTCCGGTATTCGGGAGTATCCGTTGTGGAGGTTAATGGACATTCTCGAATAGCGAACACCTCTATTTAACGAATACTTTTTTAATCAGCAGACATACATATTTGTATATTTTATCTCATAAAAGTAGACATCTCCAATTATCGGACAAATTCCGCGGTCCCGAAGTGTTCGCTATTAAGGGCTTTTAAGGTACATAGATAATATATATATATATATATATATATATATATATATATATATATATATATATTATAATCTTGTCCTACTCTAAAAGTTCAAAATATTTATTATACTCGGTTGAATGTGGAAAAAGATTTAAAATATCAGATGTACGAAAATTGCAAAAATACCCCCCCCCCCCCCCAAAAAAAAAAAAAAAAATGAAAACTCATAATTTAAAAATTAGATTTTTTAAAAAATATATTGCCACATAGGCAATTTTACATATACATCACATGATAATCACAACAGCCATTTAACTATGAATAATGAAAATAAATAAATAAATATTCTACTTTAATAATATTGGGGAAAAAATGACTTTGGTATTTTGTTAAATATATTTGCGTTTTTAAACTTGTCCTACTCTAAAAGTTCAAAACTTTCATTATAATCAGTGCAAGATTTAAGATATCAGCTTTACGAAAATTTCATGCAAAATCCCCCCCTCCCCCCCCCAAAAAATGAAAATACTTATTTAAAAATTATGTTTTTAAAAAATTTATATTTCCACATGGGCAAATTTTTATGTAGATCAGAGGGTAATAACAAAAGCTATTCAACTATTAATAAAAACAAATAAGTACATATTCTATATTAAAAACATGAGGAAAAAATAACTTATGGTTTCCAAACTTCTTTCGTCTTAAATATATACAGTAACATCTGTCATTTTTGTATTTTTCGTATAAGTGCATATAAATAAAGTTACCACAATTTTAAATACGAAATCTAGTTATAGGTTTTTACTTTTTCCCATTATAAATTTCAAATTACTTTTTTATTAAAAATAATAAAAAAATCAGTATTAGAGTTGATTGCAAATCAAATACATATGTATATTTTTACAGGCAGCTTCATATAATAGACGAGTCTCATTTACTTTATTTATCTCTTTTTAATCTGCGGTTTTATGCCAGGAAGTAAGAAAGCATTAGGTCATCTTTCAAAGTTTTTTATTTTCTTTACTTCCTTGTGGCCGTCGTTTACTGTGAGATAAGAATTATCCATTGAAACTAAGAACTGACATTGAATATATAATTCGTAATAAAAAACAACGTCATAAGTTTAAAAATATATACTTCTAGAATTAGTGGGGTTTTTTGCGAACAGAAAACTAATTAAATTTCATGCAGGATTTTGTTTAGTACAATAAATAAAATAATAAAATACACTAATTTTAGTACTATAAAGAAACTTACTTCAGTTGCTGCAAGAGGTAAGAAAAATTCCTCGATTTGAAATTTCAAAAACTACCCCAGTGAAGGAGAAGGGCTTGCATCATTTTAGTACGAAATTCCATAATATATCCGACTAGCCATATTTAAAGAATGAAATATTTCATCCTCAAAATAGGACCCGCCAGACAAAAGTTTCTTTTTTTTTTACTAGCTTCGACAGGACGAAGATGAATAACACAATATTATTGATATAAATTAATACGAATTAACACTACGTCCATTGCACACGCTTTGTAGAATTTCCGGGTGTAATCTTCAAGCGTCGTCTACTTCTGTTCTGTGTCTATCCCGCCCTTATATGGACGACAGCTTCTAAGAGACATTTGATGTCAAGCACACACGTCAGATGTATGTATTCAATAAATAAATAATCCAAGAGAATACGAATTTAAATCACAGAACTTCACATTCCGCGAAAAACGAATTAAAATACAAGCGTACATAAAAACAAACTTCGTTTGAATTACAACGTATACCAAATTTGAACGAAGACATCTAAAACGCATGCGCGACTGGCAGTGCCCCAGTGCCCCCAGGTGGTTATTGCGTCGGAAGAATCAAAACGTCTTAAATTAAGACACGTTTAAAGCAATGAAGTGTCTTAAAATAAGACGTTTGCGGATATTTTAGACATTATTCTCAGTTCGTTTACACCATGGTCATAGTAAGACGCTTATGTATCTTAAATTAAGACATCTATAGTGTCTTAATTTTCAGATTAAGACACTTAAGTGTCTAAAATTCTTTTTCAGTCACATATGTGTCTAAATTTAAGACGCTTCTATTTGCAGTGCTCTAGTCACTTTGTTAGGCTTTAATGATTATTTGTGGATTCTTAAATTCATGTAATTATGTACTGTTAACGTAATTGTAAAAATGTAGAGATATATTTCATTTGAAATTAATTGTATAATATTGATTTTTTGATCATTTTTGGTAAAAAAGTAAATTGAAATTAAAAATGAATATAGACAATAATTCTGCCTGATAAATTGACGACTTTGGCAGGTTGAACAAACTGGGGAATTGTGATGATGGGTTGAAACTGATCTATTGTATGAAAAATTAATTTGCTATAAAGGTGTTTTTAAGAAATGCTATATATATGTGTATATATATATATGAGTTAATAATTTAAAAAGAAATTAGAATTTTGGTATGGAATTAATTCAATATAAAATTTGGAGCCACCTACTTTTTCGATTTCGCCCCCCCCCCCCCTTAACATTTTCTAAGGGAAGCACGTACTTATCGTGCCTATTCTGTAATCAGGACCTGGTGGAGGGGCCAAGATAATGGCCATATATTTTTCCAGGATCAACGTGGTAAACATGGCTACGTATAATGCTTTAAAAAAATGGCTGCGATTCAGACGCTTGAGGGGTCTGAAATTCAGACGCAAAAAGTGTCTGAAAAAATTAAGACATTTCAAAATGTCTGAAAACTGAACACTCCGTTTCAGACACTTAAGTATCTGAATTTAAGACATTTCGATTAACAGTGTGACGGAAAATGCTGAATGTAAATTTTTTACTGAGTTTTGCATTTTCTTAATTAAACTAAATTTTTGCATACTACGTTACAAATCTGTAGATCCTATACTAGGACTGCAGAAAAAATTTCAGATATTTTTCTGACTGTAGGTGGCAATTGTATAAACGTCTTTTACTATTTAGACGGTGAAGTTTTGTTATATTATTCTGAATATGTTAGAAAGGGTTTTATAATCTATGCTGGACGCGTAATTTTTCTTTCTTGTTTTTTATCAATGTTATGCATCGAAATTTTCAGAATTGATGATTTTTTTTTTTTTTTTTTTTTTTTTTTTTAACATTTTATGAACCTGTATAAAATACAGTAAAATGAGACAGATCCCGAATCAATAAACGTCAAATTTAAGATAAACTTTTACTAATTGAACTTGCACACGTCTCCAAATCTTAGTTCAACCAGTTTAAAAAATTTATTGTTGAAAATGAAACCATTTTTATTTTTTTCCGCTGTTTGTTAATCTACTTATTTCAGCGTAAGATAATGATTTTCTTAGTATATTACTTCAGTATATAATTAGAATTTTCTGAAGGGATTTTCGTATCAATTTTTATCTTTCCGATTTTTATCTCGGTTCCTAAGATAAGAAATTTTATAGACTTATAATAAAATTTCATAAATATATAATAAATAATTGCTAGGAAGAAAAACATCTTTTTAATATAACTGATCAGAATATTTTGCTAAGAATATAGAAACTATATTTAATTTAGTGAAATTTCACTAAAAGCAACACTTATTTATTGTTTTATGAATTAAATAATAAATAATGTATAAATTAAATTTATAAATTAAATATAGTTATATTTGGATAGATTAGTACAGCACTTTTTTTTTTACCACATCTTCTAATAAAGATCACCTCCGTTTAACTCTATTCCCTAAGTGTGTGTCCCTTATTTCGAAGTTTTACTTTAATAGACAAAATGCATTTAGGTGAATATTATAATGATAATTTAAAAAATTATTTTTTTTAAGAGATTTGATTCCGTTGCATAATATTCATTAAAAACACAGGGAGGAATTTATCTATTTATTTATTTATTTATTTAATTATTTTAGTGTTGCTTCCGCAAAAGAGTCGGACTAGAGTAGAAGAATAAAGGGCTGCGGACGAAGATGGGCCGCTCGCCGCGGCGGTTGAATATTTAATTTATAAATGTATATTTAATTTATAATGTTTTATTTATTGTTTTATCTTTAAAGATGGGTTAAATTTTTGCCGATTCACAAATTAATTGTTTAGAAAGCAGATTTATTAATTGTTTAGAAAGCAGAAATGATATATTGGGAAAATAACATAATCCCTTCAGATTAGATCATTTTCAGGCACGTAATGAAAGAATATAGAGACCATGCACTTTATTTATCATCTCTAAATGGCTGGAAATATCAGATCGTAAATATAAAAATTTCACTCTCAAAGTGAAATAGTTTTGATATGTAATTACGTGTTTCCTCATTAATCAAGAACTGTTATTAACTCATTAACCGTTCTTCAGTTTAATATAATATCTTTTTTAAATCTAGAATGAAGTATTGCAGAGAAAGGGGGTGACATGTGTGCTCCATATATTGTAAAAATTTAACGTACTATAAATTTTTATTCAAAGTCAATACTGTGTTTATAATTAAACAATGCAATAAAGCAAACCACTAATTATTAATTATTTATTCATTTAGAAGTATAATTAACAATTTTGCAATAAATTTAAAGGTTATCAACAGGGTAATTTCACGGACCATCCCATACCCATAGATTACTTCAATGTCCATATAAACTGACTGAAAAATTAGGTAAGTGAAATTTCCTTACCTATATAATTATTGTTTTATTGCGCTACTGAGACTGAATATTTACACTAATGATTGTGAGACTGGGAGCTCCAAACAAAGATAATAAATATTCTTACATTTAATGTATCGGTGTAGCCTTTTTTAAATCTTTTAATTAGTTAATAATATTATAATTAATTAAATAGTTTATTTATAAATAAAAGGTGGAAATGAAACAGAATTGCTTCCTTAAAAGAAGGATAAATAGTTGAAAAGCTAAACTCCACAAATTATTCCGATTGGAAATTAAAAATGGAGATGTTACTAATAAAAGAAGATCTTTTTGAAGCCATTAACTTAAAGACCACTTAACGCAATTACCACTGAGGGCGTCTAAAAAAGACCGGAAAGAGAGAGCCATAATATTTCTCAGCATAAAAGACAGCCAGATTGTCCCAGATACAATTAGATTTTTTTATAAACCATACATGAAAGGTCAAATCTCTCGAGTAAATTATACCTATATTGCGTAAATTATACAGCACGAAATTAGCCCAAGAGGGCAATATGGTAAATTATATTACCAAAATACTTGAAATAACTGATAAATTTTCTGCCATAGGAAAAGAAATTAAAGATAATCATACTTCTCATTATTGCTATGTCCATTGCTACCTTCTTATGATATGTTAATTACTGCCCTTGAAGCAAGCGGAATTAGAACTGACATCCGCATTCATAAAAAGTAAATTGAAAGACGAATTCAACAGCAGAAATGAAAATTCAGAACAAACCGAAAGTACAGCTAAAACATTTATTGAAACACACAAAAAGTTAAAAAACACGAGCAATAAATAAAAAAAATATACTGTTCAAATTACCGAATAAAAAATCATTCTACTAAAAAGTGCTAATCCATAAAACAACAACAACAACAAAAACAGTGCGCCGCATAATCAAAACTACAAACAAAATAACAGAATAAATTTATTCTCTTCCTTTGTATTTTAAAAGGATAAAAATCATTTCAGAAACGCTCATAAACCTAATTCGGATTGTGACGGAGGCAGATGATGTGTTTGAAGTGGTAGCGTATAACTTCATGTATCCGCTCTTATTAAAAACAAAGAAATATTTATTTTATTAAAAGAGGTATAAGCGCAATAAATATTCATGATTAAATGAGATTCACAACATTTTCTTGGGTTCTGTATAGCTTACAAACGACATCGATTAAAAGAAAGTAATTTCGCCACTAAATTATGACACATCAAATTCAGTAAAGTTCTCAGTAAAGTTTTTATCGTAAGAGAAAAATAGTTCCTCTCCCGTTTGCTTTTTTGCAGTATCTTTCACGTCGTGCGGGATGAAAACGCTTTTGCGTTTGACAAGAGGTCGGTTTGCTTTCCTCGCCATTGATCCGCACTGGACAGTGTTCGTTCCCTGACGTACCACGAAGTATAAGCCTCGTCAGTTTTTTTTAAAATCTAAAATAAACGGGAATCCTGTGTAATTGCCCGAAGAGAAAATCTCCACGTCAGAGCTATGACTCTGAGCCTCAAACAAAATTGAAATCACAATTCCATTCAAAAGCTGTTTAGAATCCACTTGAATTAGTTTATATCACTTCTACATATTTTGCAGAGAACAATGGTTGTATTTTCTAGCCATTCGGATTTCTAATGCATGGTGTCACTAGCAAGGTTTCTTTGTATAGGATAAAAAAGTATCTTCTGATCTCATATTCAAAAAATTTCGGATTGAGTTAACCCTTAAATGCCTGATTTTTCAAAAATCATTGTAATAATGTTTTTCGGTTTTCATTTTTTAAGTAAATCATGGGAAAAATACTTAAAAAAATCATATTTCGTTTTAAGTATAGTTTACGGCTAAAACACAGTTTGTTACTAATCGGAAATACTGGTGTTTAATTGAAAAAAATAATTTCCCTTGATAAAATTCTATAATATTAAACACACAAGAATTTTAGGAACTATAATATAAAATCATTTTTACTTACTCACTGCAGGTCAAAATGGGATATTTCGCAAGCTTCCAAACAAAACAAAAAGAACAAGAAGCAACAATTGAAAAAATAAATCTATCTTTATTCTTAAACAGCACAAGTGTTGCCATCTACATGTTGAAAATCGATTTAATAATATTTTCAGAATGTACTTTATTTGCAACATTAGGTATTATAGCTTCAATATTATTCTAATAGTATTTTAGAGCCTAAATTGGGTATGTTGCCGAAAAGCAACACCAAGCATTTAAGCGCTAAGGGATTTCACCGCTTAGAGGAGGATTTACGTAAAGAACGAATCCCATTGTTCTTTCCCCAGATACTTGAAGCTAACGTGTTTTCGATTTCATCTCCAAAACGTTGTCATTTTTTCGGGGTGATCCCTTTGTTGGCCAATTTCTGTTTCTGCTGTCAAGCTTTGGATGCATACGGACGACATACCGATCCCAGTGGGAGTGACAATTCCAATGACAGTTTTTGGAGGAAAAACCTGTTTGGGGCTCTATTCTCCCACCATCACGTGATGGTGGGAAGCATATGATACCTGCTTCAAGAAAAGGTTACCATTTCTGCGTCCAGTTATATTAGAAGCCTATGTTTCCCCGGGTAGTTCAAAGAGGGATTTCTCCGCCCTTGGCATTGAAGTAGCCTTCGCTATAAAGTCTATGGGGATGATTGATGATGACTGACCCAACCTTTTGAAGTTTAGCTGCAGTTTTCTGAACTTAGTCGAAAATCAGAGCTTGGTCGATTTTTTCATTGCTTATCCTATGCTTTTTTTTGAGCAATATACACAGGTTTTGAGTGAAATATTGTAGATTTCACACAGGATCAAAATGGCGATTTTTCCATAAATAAAAATATTACAGAGAACATAGAGGAAATAAAAACTGTGTTGGAAATATTATAAATAAAGTGGTTTCATAATATTTAATTTACCGAAAGAATCATCAACTACAAGTAATTACAAGTTAAATCTATGTGTCAGCACTCCACAATAAATTCTCATTAAAAAGAAACTAATCATTTCTCATCCAATTTTGTGTTTACAATATGGAATGAAATAAGATGTATTTCCAGTAAAAAGTAACTATCTAAACCTTATTTCAAGGACATTTAATGCTGGTGCTATGTAAAACTAAAAAGGATCATTTCAAAAAAATTATGATGTTTCATATGAACTGTTGACAGAGTAAATAACTTTTTATCAGAATTTCCACATAATTAAGAATTCTAAATGTAAACTTTATTTAACCTTGATTTTTCTATGTTCGATTTTATCACCCTCTAACATGCTCTTAAAACTTTATGTTGGCAGAATTGGCTATATAATTAATTTTGTAAAAATATATATTATAATTTTAATGCAACAATTTTGTACATATTTAACTCTTTCTTTTCAGTTAAAAGTTAGATTAGCATAAACTACTACTGGATTATTAAAGTTTGTATATGCGTCTACACAAATAAAATTAAGTTATACGATTCCAAGCTGAATACAGTACATATCCTGGATATGTACTGTAAAATTGGATGCATCCTTATCCGGGACACCGATACTGTGAAGATTCAAGGTAAGATAAATTTACTTACATATTTATTAAACTATTACTTGTCTAATTATTAAGTCATTTATTTATTTAAAAGGGAAGCTCAAAAAGCCGTAATGACCTTCTAACAAATTGTTCGTTTATCATAAAATAACCTGGGAATAAAGCCTGGATATTAGCCGGGGCAGCCAGCTATTCTCACATTGCAAACAACTAAACTCTATTCAAAGAAATTAAATTAAAAGAGTCGTCCGTTGCAAACAGCAACAAACTAAACTCTTACGGATCCGGCAACACAAAAATAACAAGAACAAGACGGTGAAACACATAACATGGCACTTAAAAACATTTTATGTGTACCGAACATATAGAAACGAACTTATACCCCATTAGTAAATCTACAGAAAACGGTTGTGATATTTTATAGATGCAGTTTAACATTAACGCAAAAACCCGTCTATAGAAGCACGAAAGAAAAATAACTTATACGAAATTCAATTAGCAAATTAAACCGTTAACACATACACGCTAATAATAACTTATAATTGCAATAATAAAAATTATCTACGCCACAAAAAGCTGGGATAGAATAATTTCGCGTCAATTAAAGAAATAATCGGAAAATAATTAGCAAAGGGAACACAAATAAAAAATTGTAATAACAACACAGATTGTAAAGCCTGCAAAGATTTACCGATGAACCCTATCAAAAAACAGCCGAATATAAAATGATTAAACAATTCCAACTTATACATGCCGGTGTCTGCGACCATAGGCGGAAAGCAATATTTTTTAACATTTGTCGACGATTTTTCTCGATTCACCATCATTTACCTATTATCAAAAGAAAAAAAAAAGTTAAGTCTTTGAAAAACTTAAAAAATTTGTCGCATTAGTTAGTGATAAATTTGGCAAAAAAGCTAAAAATATCAGAATGGATAAAGGACGGGAATTTACAAATAATCAAGTTGAAAACTTTCTCATGGAAAATGGTCAAACATCAACTTACGTTTCCAATATTGTCCGAGCTAGAGCAGTGTACTTTTATAAAAGAGGTGGAATTCTTAGTGCTCTTGCATTTTAATAGTCATAAAAGCAAAATATACTTACGTTATGGATTTAAAGATCTTTGTTAAAATAAAAAAAATCAGGGTTGAAATATTTTTGTAAGTAAAAGTAACGAAATTTTAAACAATTAAAAACTTTATTATTTGAATGCATAATGGATATGCTTTAAGAAGTCTTCTAATTGGTGTAATTGCTGGGTAATGTAAAAATATATTAAAGGTAAAAAATTTATTAGTTCTTTTAATTAAAATGGTTTTCACCTACGTTTTTTAGATTATTAGATGTTTTCTGTAACACAGAAAGTTCGGGTTGGATATCCTGATAAAAATAAATGCAATGTTGTTTTAATCAAAATCAGCTCTAAAAATAGTGGCAAAAAATGTAATGTCAAACAAAGGGTGCAGATATCACGCGAATGTGAGACTTGTGGAGGGGCGGACACAAAAGACACGAAATTTATGTTCCGTCATTAATGGACGGGGACATCCCCCCAGAGTATAAAAACACCTCCCGACGAAAAATTTCGGGTTTTGCATTTGATAATGGTTTAAACATTTACGTCCCAAATTTTGAATTCATGAAATTTCATCTTTAAAGCATTTTCCATGAATTTTTGGAACAACAATAGAAGATTTACACAATCATTTAATAAATTTTAGAAGGACTTTGCCAATTAAAATTAATTAATTAAATTTGTATTTATGGGGATTTTGTGCAATATTTATAACTCCATTCAAATCTTTTATTCAAAATCTTTTTTTTTTCTTTTTAGTATTTTATAGAATTAGGAAATGTAGTAATATAATGCTCGCTTACAAGAGAAATATAGGAACAATTCCGAATTGAAACTTTTAACCCACGATCTTTCAACGTCAAGAAAGCTCAAGAGAGGTAAATGAAAACAAAATCATTCTTTTAAAAATACTTTTTGTTTTGTGTAACCAATAATGCTTTTGGAATAAGATAAAGAAAAGGATCTATAACTTATTCTAAACTGTATTACTAGTAATGATGTATAAAGGGGGTTCTTCACTCACTTGAAAACGCCTGTTCCGTAATGTTAAACCAATGGGCAGGTTGTTTACGAATTTCTCGTTTAAATTTGAAAGTTTTTAAAAGATTTTTTTTTTATATAGGACAGCTGGGCTGGATCTTTCATATGGCTTATTTTTTACTTTTTCGATTTCGGTTACAGATTTTTTAAATAAAGGTACTTTCACTTTCGGAACCATTTTCGAAACTGAAAGTACCCTTTAAAAAAAAATCTGCATCCAAAATCAAAAAAGTAAAAAATAGTCATATTAAAGATCGAGCTCAGCTATCCTATGCAAAGAAAAAAAATCGTTTAAAAATATTCAAATTTAAAAGAGAAATTTAAAGAAAACCTGCCCATTGTTTAACATTACGGAGCAGGTGTTTTCAAGTGAGTGAAGAGTCCCCTTAAATGAATTTTACAACAAGTCATTTCAGTGGTACTTTAAAGTACCGTCGGGCATAAAGTCTTAAAGTACGAATATCGCCTTCCAAAACTCTGTAATGCAGAACTACCCCCGGAACTGTAAAATTCCCTCCCGGAGGAGAATGTCTGGACACTGCACCTCATGAATTTTAACAAGTCTAAATGTTTCATAAAAGAAACTTGTTTTAGGGATGAATTTTTTTGTTATAAAATTAGAGGAAAATTTTATTCTTTGATTGTAAATTTAAAGGCCCTTACAATATTTATAGCAGAAAAAAGAAGAGATCAAACACACTCAAAAAAAAACAATAAGGAGTTCTAGGAAAACTGAGCAGCTTACGGATAAATTGTAAAAATAAATTTGAAAATAATACAACTTCCAATGAGACACTTGAAAAGGGTCTCCTTGTAATAAATTAATAGAATTTTAATGCCGCCACAACAAGTATAATTAATTAAATATATGACAGTATTCTGAACAACTAGAATAATTCAAGACAGCGGAAATATACCCTATTATAGTGAAAAATGTCCTTGAAAATAATGAAATTAACTTTAACTAAAACATTATCGCACACGAATTGAATCGCAATAATATTTCGAACTGTTAGTTACTTCAGTTTTCGCTTTCATGTAATAAAAAACTTCTGAACTTTGTTTTATTGCTTCATTATTTACATTTTCTAAAAAAGTATACTTTCTTAACATTCCAAAGTCATATTAAAGTTAGTATGACTTTGGAATAAAAATGAGAAATTCGGATATAAAAATAAGAAATTTACTTTTATTAGACAGGTGATTTTTCTTTAGATAGTTAAAACAATTGAAAAAGTCTAAAAACGAATATTAAAATCGGTTTTTTCCCAGAAGAATTTGTATGCAGGATGTTTACATAAAGCACATTATCTAAATATTCTTTAGATTATAATGGAGATTTTCCAATTATATACTTCCTGCTAAATTTCTTCAAACAAAAGGTAACTTTTTTCTTTATATTATAAATGTGCAACTTGGATGTTTTTTGTTTTTAACTCACAGGCTATCAAAGCCTGAAAGCTTATGTGCCCGCCGGTTCTGTATGTACGTGTGTACGTACGTACGTACGTATGTACGTAACGCGATAACTCTTGATAGAAACATCCCATTTGCTTCAAATTTTTTTCCTAGTTTCATTCTGATAAG
The DNA here is from genome assembly GCA_963932465.1 of Maratus speciosus. Lineage (NCBI taxonomy): Eukaryota > Metazoa > Arthropoda > Arachnida > Araneae > Salticidae > Maratus > Maratus speciosus. Next base: position 233,840,255 of record OZ010791.1, on the reverse strand, counting down.
GCGCTTCCCTGATTAGTGTTGGGGATTCATTGGTTAAGGATAAAGGGGGAAAAGGGGGGCTAGTCCACCCCCCTTAATTTGTAAAAATGGGTTTTTCATGCAGAATTATTCGCTTTGCTCAAAATTTGGTATAGCAGTTTATTATGTTAAGGAACTTTCCTGATTAGTTTTGGGGGTTCATTGGTTAAGGATAAAGGGGGAAAAGGGGGGTTAGTCCACCCCTCTTAATTCAGATAAATGGGATTTTCATGCAGAATTATTCGATTTGCTGCGAATTCGGTATACCGATTTATTATGTTAATGAGCTTCCCTGATTAATTTTGGAGGTTCATTGGTTAAGGATAAAGGGGGGAAAGGGGGCTAGTCCACCCCCCTTAATTTAGATAAATGGTTTTTTTTTTTGCAGGACTATTCGATTTGCTCCAAATTTGGTATACCGGTTTATTATGTTAAGGAGCTTCCCTGATTAGATTTGGAGGTTCATTGGTTAAGTATAAAGGGGGAAACAGGGCTAATGCCCCTTCACTTATATTTTTGAGGGTCATTATTCTTTAAAATAAGAGTATAATATACAATTAGGGTGAACAGCCTGTGAGCTCAATGCGATCAGTTTAGCTGGGCACTTTTCTTTTTTATTTATTTTTATCTGTTATGTGAATATTCTTTGACTGTTAGAGTTTAATTTAAATAAAAATATAGACTTCCAAATTGGGTACTTTTTGTATCAATCATGCAGCCATTTTTTTTTTTTTTTTTTTTTTTTGTATGTGAAAGGTGAATAATCTTTACAAAAAAAAAAAAAAAAAACACCAGTGTGCATATAGTATTATACGTACCCTATATATATATAAAATCCTAATGAAAGGATTTTATGAAACGACTGATTAAACAACTAATTATGTTTCGCAGCTATTACTCCTAAAATATAGAACTTTTGGCCGTGAAATTAACACCAATTATCCATATTGATCCGCGTATATCAAAAATGGTATTTGAATTAGTTTTCGAGATATTAATTATAGCGTCGCTATAAAAGTCGGTAACATAGGCGATGGTGGACGCTATAATATTTTTCTTATTTTCCATAGAGATATGAAATTTTGTGAAAATATACATTTCACAGTGAGTATATAGAACACTTTTAAATTTCCAACTTTATTATAATTTTAAGATTTTTCAAAATAATTTAAATTTTTAAACGAAATTTTAAAATGTCCCAATGCGTCTTAATTTTTGAGATATTTCCACGATTTTACATTTTAATCACTCAAAACTCTATTACAAACTGTGTGTCGATTTAATTTTTTAAAGAATTTTTTCTGAATTCCATATCGATTTTCATCAAAATGTTGCATTTTAATAAGTTAAAAATCATATTTAATTATCTTAATAAAGTCGAATTTTAGAATGCATACACAGTTTCTTTGTAAGCAATATCAAGATTATTTTTTATTAATTTCATGAATTTTGATCAAAAAATATGACGCATGGATCATTTCAAATATCTAAAAATGTTTAAAAATCAATTTTGAGGAAAACAGATTTAAAGTATATTAAAGGGCCGAAAAATAGTTTGTGTACAAAATTAAAGCACTTGTAACTTTGCGAAAAATCATCGTATCTGCATACGGTTTTTCACAAATGACTCAGTGCAAATTGAAGAATAATAATAGGGGAGAGTGGGGTGGAATGGGACAGTGGGAGGAATGGGACAGTAGGTTTTTCTCTTTTTGATTCCATTTTCCATAACTTTTAAACTTTTCATAACTCTTGCTCCTCCGCATTCATTGACCTCAGAAAGGCTTTCGACTCCATCTCTTTTGATGCAATATATGACGTTGCACCATTTTGGAGTCCCTCAGTCATTTATTAACTATATTCAATTTGTATATAGTAATGCTCGTACTTTTTTGTTTTACAATGGCATTTTTTCCAGATCTGTTTCGCCGAAGAGGGGTGTTCACCAAGGAGACCCCCTCTCGTCGACTTTATTCCTTATAGTTTTTGACTTCGTTCTTCGGACTCTCCCTGGCCGCCTTGGTGCAGTCTTGCTGGAGTCTGTTAGAATTTGTCACATTTCTTACGCTGATGATCTTTTACTTCTGGCTAGGGACGCCAGATGTCTTCAAGACTTGTTGAATATTCTTTTTCATCTTTTACTCACCACAGGTCTGTGTATAAACAGTGAAAAGTCTTTCACGTTTTCGTGGATTGCCTACAAGAGGCAAAAGAAAATAATTTATGATTACGATGCGAGGTTTTATGTGGGGTCTTACCAGCTGAGACCGCTCGCTTTTGATGAGTGTTTTACCTACCTTGGTATCTCTTTGACCCCGAATGGTAGGATTTTCAAACCACCTCGGGTTGACTCTGATCTCAAGACGCTGCAGTCTGCTTATTTAAAGCCGCAGCAGAAAATGTATCTTCTCCGCCATATGCTCCTGCCGAGATATTATCACCAGCTTGTGCTTGGTAAGCTGTATGAGGGAAACCTCAAGAAGATCGACCTGAAGGTGCGCAGGTTTGTTCGGGAGGTTCTCCACCTTCCGCATGATGTCCCATCGAGTGCTTTTCACACTCGCGTGAAAGATGGCGGAATGGGACTGCCGTGCATGAGGTGGGTTGTTAATGTAATGGCCCTGCGACGTCTCTCCGCAAATCGGGAGAGAATCCTTCGGCTCATGACTGCCCTGATGGCAGTCGCTTAACATCTAGAGCCAGGGTCAATTCCTTCTTTAAGAGGGACCTGCATAACCGATGCGATGGGACTGGCCTACAGCAATGTGGTGCCGTCCCTGCCGCGTCGGCTTGGCTTTATTGACATTTATATTATTATGACACTTCCGTCATGTCCGGTAGGGACTACATTGCTGCGATTCAGGTTCGGTAGAATTGTTTATACACAAGAGCTAGGGCGGCCCGTGGACGCGATGCTGAGAAACTTTGCTCACGTAGCTCCCGCGTACCCGAAACCCTGAATCATGTTTCTCAGCAATGCTTTTCAACTCATGGCCTAAGAATACAACGTCATGATGCTCTGTCAAACCACCTGGCATGTTCTCTGGAACAGCGTGGCTACTCTGTCCAACGGGAGCCCCTGTTCCGTGCCAATGGTAGGAGGTGGAAGCCTGACCTAGTGGCCTACTGTATCGATCATGTTCTTGTAATTGATTCAGAAGTAACTAATGACCAATTTTCACTTGCTGAGGCCCATTTCCAAAAAGTTCAAAAGTACGAAGTCCTAAAGGCCACAACTTCAAAATCTTAGACCGAAGGGTGTCTTTTTTTTGGCTCTCTGGCGTTTTCTTGGCGAGGTTTCATGTCTTTAGATTCGGCCAAGTTTCTCTCAGCTTTCCATCTGCTGCGTCCGGTCGATATAAAGATCCGAGCTGTTCGAACCCTTTCGTGGACCCAGCGACTTTGGAGCGCTCACCAGAAGATGACTTTGCAGCTGCAGAAGAGGTCCTGTGTCGCCAATTGACGAGTCCCATAAATTTATGTTTATGTTGTCGGGTTGAGCACTACCTTTAAGTGTGCGCATATATTTTTCGATGTATGCATCGCGATCTTGTTCTGTATATAATGAATAAATATTTTTGATATCATTCTAAACATTTTATGAATCACGTATTAGATGGAGCAATGGTAGCCCAATCTTTAGTTACAAAAAGTCGCTGATCTGCATAAGCTTTTTCAATTATATATAAAAAAGATTATTTCAAGCAAAAGTAAATTTGTTTCATATACTTTCATGCTTTCTGTATATGAATGACTTGTTCATGCGTAGATGTAATAGTTTCCATATTTATGGAACGTTATACTGTATATTATTCATAATTTAAACTAAGCCTAAAAGCAGCGTTGTTGTTTATAAAAGAAGTTTAACATAAAAGTGGGTATTGGGATGAATGGGATATGCCAGCAGAGGGAGGAATGGGACATCCATTTCTTCTTTTCTAATAAGATTAATGTAAATTGCTAATAAGCAAATACTTTCAAGAGCGTAATGTGTTAATTATAACATTGATAATATATTCATTTGTTTCAAAATGTAAGTACATTAAACTGATGATTTTTTAATGCCATCTGTGACTGACAATCCTGAATTTTCCTTCCAATGATGAAGGCACTGAAATTTGATATTGTGGCACATACGTTATCAACCTACAATCTTTGTTAGACTGCATATGTAACCGACACTAGACTATTTGTGCCTAATCACACTTTGTTTTATAGCTGTGCCATTCCTCCATGTAAGTGGGGAGGTATGTGACACATTTTGAAACTTACAATTTCTTTAATTATAAAATTGTTTCTGCATATTATGTTTCTATATTGTTCAAGGACATTAGAAAGTGTTCCCTTTTGTGTTCTATAAATCCAAATTTTTGTTTATATGTCTAACAAAGTTGATTTTCTTATTTTTTTAAAAAGTGTCCCATGCCTCCCCACTCTCCCATACACATAAAAATAAATTTCGACTTTTGGGGTTATTTTTGCTCAAATAAAGGTCCACGGACCCCTTACAGTTTATAACCTTGATACTAAAACACCCTCTATTTACATCAATCTAATGTATTCATCATTTATTTTTTAAATTCCAATAAAGTGTTTCCTTTATTGTAAACTTATATACACGATTTAGCATTCAAAGCATCCTTCTTCAAAAGTACTTGTTAACTATATGATATAATCACATGTAACCTCTGAAGACCGATGCTGCACACAGGAAGCATGCTATGTTTCACTTCCTTTCTTTATTGCCCTGAAGGTAATTAGGTTTGAATGAATATATGATTCTTTGGAGACTGTTTCATACACAATATACTGTAACCGGAAACTTATCAAAATACGAAAATGAACTCTTCAGATTGAGTCCCAACTGATGATTTATCTTAAGACAAAGTACTAAGGTAACATGGTTAGAATAGAATTTAAGGAGAAAAGCGTAACTATCGGTTTTTCTTTGAACTAAATGATACATGTGCTTCATTAAATAATAATAATAATAATAATAATAATAAAATAAAATAATCATGAAGCAGGAATTCTGTTTGTTTTTTTCGAACTTAGTGTCGCCTCCGATGAAAAAAAAAAAAAAAAATATATATATATATATATATATATATATATATATATATAGACAGTATAAAACATATGTCAGTTTTAAGACTTAAAAAACAGGCTTTTATTTCATGTAAAATAACTTCATTTGCATACGCTGAAGAATTCTACATTTAGGAATCTAGTGTTAAACAACATCTATAGAAAAGTATGCATATGATATCACTAGCGAGGAATAATACACAAACCCAGCAAAAAGCGATATCGTCATTCAAGAAACTCGTTAAAAAAAAAAAAATCGGGTTTCTAATGATTCATATGCCTTCATTTGTTTGCAACATTAATATGGATACTGAAAATTAAATATAGTTTAGTTTCATGTTCTATCAGAAATCATTCATTTACTTTTTTAAAATAAAATTTGGAAAAAGTTATTAATCACGGATTAATAAAATTGCATTCTTTCAGCTTTTTGATAGGACATGCAGAAATTATGCATATGTATTAGCAGGGACACCAGCACCGGAGTAGTGTGTGTGTGGGGGGGGGGGGACGAAACGAGGGCATAATTCCTCTCTGGGTTTTGAAACTTTTTAACGAAACTTTCTCAATTTTTAATTATTTAAAAAATAGTAAAATTTATTTTTCCCATGTGACAACTTGGAATAGTTCAAAAGAAAAAAAAGAAAAAATAAAGACAAAAAAATATGATGGAAGGCTAAAATGTTTCTCTTATTTAATTCAGCCTTTTGCTTATCAAAAAACTTTTCCGAAAATACTCCCTCAAATCATTCTGCTGGTATCCATATGCAGCAGTTTCCACTTTCTTTTCTATTATTTCAGATTTATTAGTCATTAAAGTATAATTTACAGCTCAGTATGTTGACACTTTTTTGAGTTACCAGTTTGTATTTGTAAAATAAGTAAAAATTAAATTTAAAAAACCAAAAAACCCGGCTGAGTAAAAAGCGAACTAATTATTTATTTTTCACCAATGTGAAACTATTTTTTTATATTACTTACCTATTTTTTATTTACTTGTATTGATGACTTTTAAGTTGTGTTTAATTGTTAGTTCCTATCTACAAATACTGCTTTGACGAGGCCTATACAGGCCTAGAGATCCTACCTATATAACTTCCAAGTTGTGTAATATATAAACGGAGCTTCTGATTGTAAAATAGTCAATGAAACATCGTTTTCATTTTGAAAGACTTATCCAATGATATGCCACTCAATATGGTGCGTATTTTTTTTCGTCTCTACTGCCATTTTGTATTTTTGGGCCGTCATTTTGAATTTATAAAAACAAAACCTACCCTATAACCAACGGGTGGTTAAGACAAATCGATAGAGACTTCATTCATTAAAATCTATCCAGCCATTGAGATGTTTCGAGGATATAAAGAAATCCACATACCCAGATACGCGTCAAACACATAACCCTTCTTGGCAGTCGGGTAATAAACGAATATTAAAGTAAGATGTTTCATAGCAAATTTATATTAAATTACTGTTTCGAATACGATTGACCATTGACAATGGTAAATATGATTGGCGATTAACAATAATTTTCTGTGATCTATCTCCTAGGTATGGATAATACGGAAGTTACAACACGCAGATTAACTGGTAATTCGTTTTGAAATTTCATTCATTAAATATTATTACATTTGTTGGGTTTGTTTACCTTTAACTTCGCAAAGAAAGGATCGTGAATGAAGTTGAGTTGTACAGTACTCACCTAACAGAATTATGCTAAACTTTGATTGACTTACAGGCGCGTTTTTATATTTATTTATTTATTTATTTTACACATGACACCACTACAAAATTCGTGGCTGGAAAATTTTCTTTGCGGATGATCACTTTCATGGTTTAATATTTTTATCGCTCAACATGAACGAATCTCTTGTGTTTGCTTACTTTGATGGAATGAGATATTGGTCTGTCAACCTAATTTCAACTGAAGTTATCTCGCAATATATCTATATTTGAATCTAACGCATCTCTCAAAAATTAATTAATAAAAATGGTCGTCGAGCATACGAAAAGCGAAGCGATCAGCTCTGTTTATGACAGCCACATGACTTGCGCTATCATAATATAGATTATTATTTCATGTGGTTAAATAGCAATTGTTATAACTCATAAAATTTCACTTTTCATTAAAGTTGTAATATTTTTCTTAGTGAGCTTAAAGATTCAAGTTTTCACTTATCAGAGGAAATGCGTCCAAAAAAATTCGCAAAAAAAAGCCAATAAATTAAATATTGGCGTAAAACTTGGATTCCATTTGCTTACATTTATTTTGACTTTCATTTTAATCTAAATCACAATAAAAGAAAAATCTTCTTGTTGCAAAATAGTCATTCGTTTTTTGTAAAATACTGAGGGTCACCACATTTTTGGATAAAGAAATATATAAATAAAGATACTAATTTTATTTTCTAATATGCTCAATCTTATAGCCTTTTGTTGAACTAACTATCATATTACATCTTAATTTCAAAGATAAAAAAGCCTTTCTTAAAATATTAATGTTTATTTTCTTTCACTCTTCTACCACGATCTTCAAGAATCCATCCAATGTTTTGAGATGCCACTTATAAAGAGCGTGTTTTAAAAGTTTAAATGCACAATATCCATAGGAGACAAGTCGTTTGACTTGGGTGGGATACATTTAAATGGAACAGCCTCAATTTAGGTTTCATTTCTATTTTAAAATATTAAGGTTTATTTTGTTCCACGCCTCGATCACGATCTTCTAGAATCCATCCAATGTTTTGAGATGCCACTTATAAAGAGCTTGTTTTAAAAGTCTAAATGCACAGTATCCATAGGAGACAAATCGTTTGACTTGGGTGGGATACATTTAAATGGAACAGCCTCAATTTAGGTTTCATTTCTATTTTAAAATATTAAGGTTTATTTTGTACCACACCTCGACCACGATCTTCTAGAATTCATCCAATGTTTTGAGATGCCACTTATAAAGAGGTTGTTTTAAAAGTCCAAATGCACAGTATCCATAGGAGACAAGTCGTTTGACTTGGGTGGGATACATTTAAATGGAATAGCTTCAATTTAGGTTTCATTTCTTTTTTTTTTCTAAAAATATAGCAGAAGATTTAGCGGTATGATTGCTAGCCTTATCCTGATGGAACTTAACATATTCTTAACATATTGAAGATTGTAAAGAAACGGAATTTCTTGCCTAAATACCTGACGTAACGCATTCTTCTGATAATACACTGGTGAAAACAATTAAAGGGACAAATGATTTTTTGGAATTAAAAAAAAACTAACAAAGCAAATAAAACCAAACTTGGCCAAAATATCATTCGATATAAGACCAATGTATGGGAAAACAAAAATGGGCACAACCTGCACCCTAAATAAGGTAACTGGTCACGTGTCCAGCACAGCAGCTGACCGACACCCTGTCAGTCAGAGAAAAACATGTTTAATAGAGTGTATTATCGTCTGTAACAACTACACAACTCTCGCATCAGTGTTTCATATTGCTTACCAGGATCCTTATCAATCTCTGTGGCAACTGCATGCACTCTTGCACCAAGGCACCCTTGAGCTAATCGATGGTCATTGGAGCTGGTCTTCGAGCTGCAAATGATCGTCCAATGGCGTCCCATATGTGTTCGATGGGATTAAGGTCAGGGGACATCGCAGGTCACGCCATTCGTTGAACATCCTACAATTCGGGGTATTCGTCCACCAACTGATCCCTATGTGGACGGGCGTTATCGTCCATAAAGACCAAATTTGGTCCATATGCTCCGCGGAAAATGCTCAAAGAGGATGCAAGGATCTCGTCCCTGTACTGCTGACCTGTCAGAGTACCTCTAACAAACACATTATGGTCGGTACGCCCGTCTGCCTTGATGCCTGCCAGACCATCAGATCACCTCCAGCATAGTGATCCGTTTCGACAATGTTAGATGGCCGATATCGACTCTCGGGTTCTTTCCAGATGAGAACACGTCTCGAGTAGCTGTCCAGACTGAATCGCGACTCATCACTGTACAGAACCCGCCCAAAACTATCCTCTGTCCAAAACAGGTGTTCTCGGCACCATGCTAGACGGGACTTTTTGTGGTTCACAGTCAAAGGGATGCAGACTACAGGGCACCTGGCACGCAGGCCACCTGCATTAAGTCTCTGGGTGACTGTTTTCCGTGAAATGGATGTTCCTGTAGCATTATACAGGTGACGAGACAGTTGTGTCGCTGTCGCGGACCTATCCCTTTTGGTTAAAAGTCTCGAATAATGGTCTTCAGCCGGCGTTGTTGCCCTTTTTAGGCCTTGACCAGATCGGGGGATCACTGTTTCGGTCCCTGTGAACTGTTTCCACAGAGTAGACACCACATTTCACGGAACAACGAGGTCCTTGCAACAGGTAGCCTATGATTGGCCGGCCTCGAGTCTTCCAACAATCTGCCATCTTGTGGCATCATCTAGACGATATCGGCTAGCCATAATAACGATGGGTAAACAAATAAATTCAAAAAACAAGGATTGGGTTATGCTACGATGCTTTAAAACGTTATTCCGCTACAAGCTTCGGCTGTCAAATGAGGCACCTCTGCACAAACGCGATCATAGTGCCACTGCCTTAGGACCACGCATACCACTGCGTGGCAGGTGTGTCCGCGACGAGCTTAACTATTATCTGATACCTTATTTGCGTATAGGGATATCTTTTCTTTTCTTTTTTTCTTAAACCGTTTGTCCCTTTAATTGTTTTCACCAGTGTATGATGAGTTGATTTTAACTTTTTTCCCACTTCTTATTATTTTTATTTTCCTGCGACAATCATAAATTCTTTTCTGAAACTTTCTTTACAGTCTCGGAAAGGAATATTTTTTCATGTCTTTTTTTCCCATTTGGAGTCTTTCTTTCCATGTGCATGTATTTATTTATGGGTTTTTTTTAAATCCTTCATCGAAATTGTTAGAAAAATGGGTGAACACCCTAAGTAGCATGTAAAAACGCATGCCACGAAAATAGTTTTTTTCATTAAAATTGCGTTATCCATTTTTTTCTCAAAATTAAAGATTCAAGTACTCCTAAATTTCAGATAAAATGGCTCCCGACAGATACTTTACTATAAATAGAAACTGAAAATATATTCAAATACCTATTATCGTAATTTAAAGTAAATAATCAAGTGGAATTTTGAAGAATTTGGGCAGATTCACACCCACTTTTGTATAGCTTTAGAAATATCTCTTGAAAGAAATTTCTCTCTAAGGCAAACTCCGTAACTAAATCCTCACGAATGATTTCTAAGTTTGTAATAGTCCTAATAATAATAATAGGAAATTACTTGACTAGGTTCTTTTCCACGCTTTTTGCATCACTTAACACTAAAGTCCGACAATTGTACTTTTAAACATATCATCTGGAAAAGTCTAACCCCCCTGTGAGACATTTTTAAATCTTTTTTTCTTTTGTTACTGTTGTTAGTCTGAAAATAAATATGCACAGCGTGTATATATTATAACTTAAATTTTTTAAACCTTACAGTCTGTAAAATAGGTCTTTAACTCGCTTTCAATTTATTTTGAAGATTAAATCATTTTTAAATTGGTTTTCAAGGAGAAAAGTTTTAATAGGATAACAAATACAGTCAAATGTAGTTGGGTACTGTTATGCCTAAAGTGATACATATGGTAAATATTTGTGTTTTTAAGGCGTCTCAAGACTTTCAAAGCTTCAAAATTTTCAAAATTTATTTTTTTTTTCAGATGTTAAACTTCTTTCTTTTCTAAACATTTTGATGTAATTGTTTTCTTGGAATTCCTATTAGAAAAGAAGTTATGGCTTTTAGAATTACACCCGCTCAATAGCTGAAGCGGCGTTTCCGAAATTTTGAAGCCATTTTTCTCCAAATGACGTTTTTCGGCATAAAGCGCAGGATATCTCAAAAACTTCTGATCATTTTTTCATGAAATTTTCAAACGTATGTTGCATGTAAGTCTGTATAAACTGAACCTAAAACTTCCTTTTTATTGTTCAAAAGAATATATTTTTTAGGTGATTATACTGTTGAAATTTTGAAAATTTTGTATAAGCTAAATACAACTTTGTATAAAAAATATAAAAATACTTTAAATATAAATTTATTTAGGTTGAGGATAATTATTACAATCTGAAGTATAATTAGGCACCAAAATTTTCAATCTAGTTTCAACATTTATTTTATAATCTTGCCCATAAACTGTTATACCAATTTTCTGCTCGACAAATGTCTGACAGTTCGGAGCCCCCTGTAAATGCTAATTTTGCATCTTGCCACCCTCATAGCATGCATGGTCACGGTGACGTCGTTGTGACGTCACTGTAAGTCACTGTGGTCACGTCACATCTGTAACCGAAATGCCACCACTCAGTGATGTCACATTGTGACTGAGATGTGAACTTCTTAGAAAACTTTAAAAAATTAAGAAAATTCTTCAAAACATGTTATTTACTGTAAAATTATGTTTTTCTGGCAATTAAAAAAAATTGTGAGGTCACTGTTATGTCACTGATATGTAACGTACGTCACGTCACATATGTGAAAAAAAACTCCAGCATATTGTAAGTCACAGTGTGACAAAAATATGAACTTCAAAAATCTTTGAAAATGAAAAGAAATATTTTAAACTGTCACGAGTTACATGGCATAAAGAATAAAATATATTAGTGGATAGCAAATGGTAAATTCTGTCACTAAACGGGAGGGGGGGGGGGGGGGCATAATAAATAAAGTGCACGATACAAGCATTAATAAACTAAATTTTCAGGCTATATTTTATCAATTTGATATCTAAGATAGTGAATGTATACTTTTTCATGATTTCAATTTTATCTAGCATTTGGATAATATATTTAGAATTAGGAATATTAAATTTATACACTTTACATATTTAGTTTGCTGGGAGGAAATTTATTTATTTCTTTTTTTACCGACCAGGATTATTCGAAACACTTCTGTGGTTTCAAAATAAAAAAATTCTATTACAGTTAAATCTGCACCTTTTAATGAGCACGTAGAAAGAGTCTTCAGAGTTTAGTCATCTATGCATTTCTTGCTCTACAATATTTTTATAATTTGTATTCAAGTCATAAATTCTACTTCTTTCAGACTTTTTAAATAAAATTAGCATTTTCCGAAAATAAAAGAAATATACAAAATTTGTGCAAAACAAACTTTACTTTAAAAAAAAAGAAAAAAAAAGGGGGGGGGGGCTCGTTATTACCATTAAATTTATTTTTACACCTTTTGAAAATTTAAACAATGGTATATCTAATAAACTCTAATTATGAATATTATTATTATAATTATTTACGGATTTGAATTATTTCGGAACCTGAATTATTTGGTACGGATAAAAAGAAAAGGTTAAATACATTGGACATTTCTTCAAATACAAAATTTTAGTTAACCATACTTTCAGAAAATTACTGCGCATTCAAGTTTCATATCTCTTGCATGCAAAAACAAATAATCTGTACCAGACCATCTGCTTGAAAATCGTCTGCCCACAAAAAAATAAACATGAGAAGACGCGGGAAATAAATAGTTCACTGTTTTTAGAACATCACCTTCACCACGTCTACAACACTTTAAGATAAGGAAATGACCATTTTAGGATACACGGATATTAATAGAACGTATATGTAAGTTTTATTTAATTTAAATATTTTATTCCTGATTTGTACATATGAGTTAAATAGTTTTATGTTATATTTCTAAGAGACTGATCTTTAACTGTCTAAGCGATATATTCAAATTCGATAACTGTAAAGAAAAATATCTTAATCTGCCATCGCTTGAAAAAAAAAAAAAAAAAAAAAAAAACAGAGACTGTGCATGCCTACATTCATACTGGAATTAATATAGACATTAATTTAGTCTTACTTGAGATTGAAAATGTATGGAACGACAATGATTTGGAATTATTTTATCGGCTTCTTACTATTTTTTGATTACTAACACTTATAGTTATTATTATTTTGGGGTTAAATATGATATTCGATTATCACGAGATTGCGAAACTGTTTCAGAATAGAAATTAACATTATACTGGGAAAATTTATTTTTAAATATTACAGGAGTGAAACATTTGAAAGAATTTTCTTTTAGTGCTAATAATATTTTTAATTATCTTTCAAAATCCTAAATCTTCAAACCAATGTTTTCATATTTTTAACATTTGCCGAAATTATAAAATAATAGGAATTCCTTATACCATATGGAAATATTTTTGAGATATTGTTAAATTTAATAATGCATTTAATTTATCTATTGAGTTTGCTGTTGTTTAATAGTACAATTATAAATACTAATTATTATTTTTAGTGTTTTTCAAATTGGTATATTTATTTTTTTTAATTGTATGTAAGCATTTTTTCTGTTTGTGATTTTAATCAAACATTTAATTATAGACATTCTGAATCGGTTATTAAATTTTCTTCTATTGTAAATTCATTTTCTACGTTTATGATACGCGTAATTATTGGCACTAAAAAGTAAAATATGATATTTAAGCATTGAAACAAAGTGTTTTTCATGCCTGATGGGAAGTTATAGATTAAACTGCTTTAGTATATATTTTTTAAAAGTTCATATAATACAGGATACATAATATAGGGCACAAGTTGAAAAGTGCTTATGACTTAGGTTTGTCTCTCCGTCTGTCCGTCTAGCAGACTGTCCGCACTCTAACTCTCGAAAATATGCTCGGATTGCCCTGAATTTTTTGGATGTTATTGACGTTTACCATAGCACGGTACCTATTTGTAATGAAGTTTGTTGCATGCTTTGTTCATTTACAGGGACAGCCAAAAGTTTTCCGTTACATTACAGCCTATGGGAAAAAATCGTTTCAAATGATTTTTTATGATTTTACGCACGCTTTCAAACAGAATAAAATTTATATGCATTTATGAAGTGCACTAAAATATCCATTCTGTTGACTATGCGATGCAAATAATAGTTATTGTTCATTTACAGGGCTAAAAAGGGAATTCAAATACATAATGATATAGGGGTGGAGGGAATTGTTTGCGGCATACTTTAATTACGTTAATCTATTTCATATATAATGAAATTGATATATGTCGCTGAGGTTTACATACTATAAATTATTTCATGTATAATACGAATAATACGTATATAGCATTTACAGGGACACACAAAATATTTCAGATACTATATTGTATCCGAAGCTCTGTTCATTAGCGATGATTGCTGGAAATGTATTTTTAATTATGATATGCGCTTTTATGATTCACTATATTTATGCATAGTATATGGTGTATATAAATGCTATAATTCCTATACAAGGCTACACAAAAGTATTCGTAAGGATTACTGGGTATGGGCGCAAATTGCTTAAAGGTGGTTTTTAAATGAGTTATGCTTTTTTTTTGCTGAACTGCATTTAATTTACCAAGAAATGTTTGTAGAATATAGATAAAATGATATACAGGATCACGTAAAGAATTGGATACATGGCCGTCTATAAATTATAATATCTGGAAATGTGATTTCAGCAGTTTTAAGAGTGTCTTAGTTTGAATTAAATTTTTACTAAATAGTGGCGTGTAATAAAGATTCTAGGTAAACTACAGGGTTGTACAAAAGTATTCAAGTATGTTTCCATACATTAGTATAAATTGCTGAAAAAGAATTTCAACCTGTTAGGCGTTTTCTTGCTAAACTAGATTTTCCCATTATATAGTATATATACACTTAAAAAAATGGGAAGTCAAAATTGAGTAAAAAGTACTCAATTTTAAATGCGTCACATACTCAAAATAGCTCCGATCCAAATGTACTCAAAGTTGAGAAACACATGTACTCATTTTTTATTCATTGGTTGTGATCAAATATGAATCGTTATGTACTGCCCCCCCCCCCCAAAAAAAAAGAAAAACCTAAAATTTAAAGTAAAAATGTACTGACATTTATTTCCCGTTCAAAGTTCTTAACAAGAAATGTTTAATTGATTATTTATTACGAAAAATAGCAAAATTCTTAACAAGATACTCAAATCGAATATTTTTATGACAAGAGCATTATTTCCAAGCACTTTTAAATTATTTTTAAAATGCTGTGCATAATTTAATATTTACATTAATAAACATCATTTATGCCGCCATAAATGAAATGAACCATTACAGGGTACAAAACTATTCGTTTGTTTGGGTTTGATAACATGTGATGTTTCAAAATAGAGAAAGCATGGGTTCATTTTTGATCCAAAAATATACATTTCGATATGAGTACGTCGGTTTACTTATTTTTGAGTACTTCATTTTTCTCAGAGTATCAACCTACAGATTAAATACAGGGCTGTTCAAAAGAATTGGAAAACATATTTGGCTATGGACGGTAACTGCTGAAATCAATTTTTCAAATGTTTTATGAATTTTCTAAAATGTTTACTTCGTAATTTAGGGAAATGACGTAAATAAGATAACTATGTCTTGTTAAAGCATTCAGAAAGTGTTGGAAAGTATTTTATAATCTATGATTAACGCATGATTTTTCTTACTCGTTTTTTTTTTCTATTTCCCAGATCAGTCTTTTCCTATAAAACATACCAAATCTATTTAGCTCATATTCACAAAATACAATATACACGGGAATAAAAAATTTAAATAAGTATCGCTTATCATGCCGCTCTATAAATAATAGTTGTATTAATATCCGTTAGTCTCCATGTTCGTATTTAATAAAGCAATGACAAATCACAACAAATTAAAAAATTTACACATTCTAAATATCAAGCTTGAACTCAATATCAAGCATAGAACTTAATATCAAGCATAGAACTTAATATCAAGCATAGAACTGAATAAAAAAATATGTCAGTTGATAAGCATTGTTTTTTAAGTGGAAAAATTTAAAATGTTTTAGAAGAATAGGACTCCAAAATAGCGCTATTTTGCTAAAAAGTACGGTAAAAAGATAAGTTTTTATATTTACAGCAAAAGGTTATTTCAAAATTCATCGCTGTATTAATGCTTAGAAATTTTTCCAGAGAGAATCCTTCGCCTTATATACAATATTTCAAATGAACATCAAATAACAAATTAATTGCTTAAAAGGCGCAAAGGCCAACATAGTGAAAAAGATTCCATGCCGGGACTCGAACCCGGGCCATCAGTATAGCCCACTGACATTCTACCGACTAAACCACATGGAACGACGCCCAATCTGTAAAATTTCTCACTATTACAGGTTGGCAAGGCTACAACGCAGCACAAGATGGAATATTTATCGTGAGCCACCGACATGGGGTAAACACGAAACTTAATGAAATCCAGCATCGATTGAAACTATATTAATAATTGGAAATTTTTCCAGGGAGAAACATTCGCCTTGCATACAACATTTCAAATTAAAATTGCCTTTTAAGCAATTAATTTGAAATTTGATTTTCATTTGAAATATTGCATGCAAGGCGAATGGTTCTCTCTGGAAAAATTTCCAAGTATTAATATAATTTCAATCGATGCTGGATTTAATTAAGTTTCGTGTTTGCATCATGTTGGTGGCTCACGCTAAATATTCCATCTTGTGCTGAGTTTGTAGCCTCGCCATCATGTAATAATGAGAAATTTTCCAGCCTGGGTATCGTTCCATGTGATTTAGCCGGTAGAATGTCAGTGAGCTGTACTAATGGCCCGGGTTCGAGTCCCAGCATGGAATCTTTTAGGTAGCTTTCATTACAAAAAGCTACCTATTGCAGCCGTTCGGAGGAAAGCGATTTCAAAAAAATTTGGTATATTTTCATTGATCATGACCCCCAGACCCCGAAACCACCCTCCGTTCAAAAGTTGATATATATATATATATATATATATATATATATATATATATATCCATATATATATATATATATATATATATCTGACCTTTGTCATACTGTAACTCTCGAATTTATGAACCGATTTGGATGTAATTCGGTATATACATAGTACATACCAATGTCTCGACCGAGTTCGTTGGCTAGTTTCATCCGCCGTTTTGTTTCAAAATAGCGGCCATTTAAATTTTTTTTAAAAATTTGAAATTTGAAATGTGGTACCAAAGAATTAAAAATGGAAAAATATTTTTTTCTTATGTATTTGACCTTTATACAAAGATTCCGGAGCAGTTTTTGTTTCGTTTATATCTTAAAAAATGGCTGAGTTATAGCATTTTGAATTTCTAGCGTGGCTGACATTTTGAAACGTCCTGAATTTTGTCACGCGACAAAAGGCGTATTTATGAACCGATTTGGATGTGATTCGGTATGTACATAGTACATACCAATGTCTCGACCGAGTTCGTTGGCCAGCTTCATCCGCCATTTTGTTTCAAAATGGCGGCCATTTAAAAAAATTTAAAAAATTTAAAATTTAAAATAAGATACCAAAAAATTGAAAAATGAAAAAGATTTTTTTCGTATGTGTTTGACCTTAATACAAAGATTCCGGAACAGTTTTTGTTTCGTCTATATCTAAAAAAATGGCTGAGTTATAGCATTTTGAATTTCTATTGTGGCTGACATTTTAAAACGACCTGGTTTTGTCACTCGATAACAAGCATATTTATGAACCGATTTGGATATTACTTGGTCTGTACATAGTACATACCAATGTCTCGACCGAGTTCGTTGGCCAGCTTCCCTCGCCATCTTGTTTCAAAAGGGTTGCCATTTAAAAAAATTAAATTTAAAATTTAAAATGAGGTATTAAAAAATTGGAAAATGAAAAAGATTTTTTTATGTGTTTGGCCTTGATACAAAGATTCCGGAGCAGTTTTTGTTTCTGAAAATTTGTTCTTTTGTTTATATCTTAAAAAATGGTTGATTTATAGCACTTTGAATTTCTAGCATGGCTAACATTTTGAAACGATCTTGTATTTGTCACGCGATAACACACGTATTCGCCTATTTCGATGTAAGAAGGCATGTGGATTGTATACATCAACACCTCGACCAAGTTCGCTGGCCAGATTCATCAGCCATCTTGTTTCAAAATGGCGACCATTAAATTAAAAAATATATATATATTTAAAGTGAGGTGCAAAAAAATTAGAAATTGAAAAAGGTTTCTTTCTTAAGTATTTGACCTTGATATAAGGATTCAGGAGCATTTTTTGTTTGTCTTTACCTTAAAAAATGGCTCAGATATAGCAGTTTCAATTTCTATTGTGGGTGACATTTTGAAAAATCTGATTTTTTGCATGCGACAGCACTTCTATATATTAACCGATTCCGATGTGAGTGAGCATGTGCACAGCAATTACTAAGGTCTCGACCAAGTTCCTTGCTTAGCCTCATCCACCATGTTGTCTTAAAATGACAGGCACTTTAAGAATTTGCCGAATTTGTCGGCCAAATATATGTTACTTTAAAGAAAAGCAGCTTGGATAAAGCTGACTAATTTCGCGAAATTCTCATTCATTATATTGATAAAAATTAGTATTGAATCTCCTATATTCGGTTTCCACTAAATTGAGCTTCGTGTGTTTGAATGATATAATTTGGCTTTTTTTAAATAAGGATTATGAAAGCTACCTCTTCCTCCCGGCACTGGCCGGAAGGACTTTTTCACTATTTGCGTCTTTTAAGCAATTAATTTGAAATTTGATTTTCATTTGAAATCACAGTGTTTATGACAAGTTCGTCACAAATGACACATATTTCACAAATTGGTCACAGTGTGACTTCAAAGCATTGTCGCTTTCGTCACAAGTTCGTCACAAAGTTAATGCCAAAATAGTCACAAATGACACACTTTTCACAAATTTGTCACACCGTGACTTCACAGAGTGGTCACAATGTGACGTCACAAACGACCTCTAAAACGGCCATAACGACCTCGCATTCTAGTCACTATGACGTCACATCGACGTCACGTGACGTCACATCGACGGTCACAAAATCACAGTGTGACTTCACAACGACGTCGCCGTGACGTCACCATGCCTTACGGGCATTTTTTAAATACATGAAATGAAATAGCGTACTTATATCTTTCATCTCAATTAAAACTGTCTTTTAAAATCATATAAATTTTAAGATATTAAATGTTGAAAATGTTTTTTTTTTTTTTTCAATTTTAAGAGTCTTGAGACCCTTTAAGGGGAACTCTGTATCCTTCGAAGAACATTGAAGTTTTTTTCACGGATGTACGTTTACTTATTATTATAGGTAATACCTAGAAAAACTGATTCTGACAAAAGGAAAAAATTCATTTTATGGGTAAAAACTGAAAATTGGAATTTTTTAAAAACAAATTTAAAGAATTTTAAAGTTTGCTGTGTTTTGATACATTACTTTGTTTAAAACACTAAAACTTCTACAAATATTCGTCAAATCACTCCATTATTTCTTTTTATCCTCAATATACTAGTGTACTTAATAAAATTAGGGTTCGATTTTACAATTAATAAATTAGTTTATGAGAGAAAAAAAATTAAATATCCTTACATAGGCAAAAATACAGTAAAAAAGATGATTTCTTCAACTTTTCGATTTTTTTTTTCATTATATTGTAAAATCAATCCCTAATTTTATTAAGTACATTTTATTGAGGATAGAAAAAATAATGGAGTGATCTGAGAAATATTTGTAGTAGTTTTATTGTTTTAAACACAGTAATGTATCAAAAAACAGCAAACTTTGAAATTCTTTAAATAAAAAAAAATTAATTAAAATTCTCCGTTTTTACCCTCAAAATGATTTTTAGGTGCGTTCGTAATTATATAAATACGTAGCACCTATAGTCGTTGTTCAATCCGTCCATCTGTCTGTCCGTCTGTCCGCATATAACAGAACAAAAACTACCCAACCGAATGGTCTGAAATTTTAAATATATAATTGTTACAAAATTTTGTTAAGTCATTAAAAATTTTATGAAAATCGGATGTATAGTTTAATTACAGGGACAGTCAAAAGTTTTCCTTTACATTACGGCCAATGGGAAAAAAAATATTGCGAGTGCATTTTAATGATGTTACAGCCCTTCGAATGGTCTGAAATTTTAAATATTTAATTGTTGCAAATTTTTGTCGGGTCATTTCATATTTTATGAAAATCGGATGTATAGTTTAATTGCAGGGACGGTCAAAAGTTTTCCGTTACATTAAGGCCAATGGGAAAAAAATATTTCATGTGCATTTTAATGATGTTACAGCCTTTCGAACAGAATAAAATTGATATGCACTTATGAAGTGCATTAAAATATACATCCATTACAATATGCGGTGCAAAAAATATTTACTATAAAACTACATATAGTACGAACGCACCTCATTTGCCACGTTTGACGAGCAATTTCCAACTTGTTTTTCTTGACAAAATCAGTTTTTCCAAGTATTACCTATAATAATATGTGTATATAATAAGTAAATGTACATCATTAAAAAAAATTCTTCAAAGTTCTTCAAAGGGTACCGAGTCCCCTTAATATGAGATTTTGTTTGCACGTTTATTTTAAAAATGTCTTATGCCGTAAAAAATCTTCACATAACTAATTAGTCGGATGTGGCAATTCCAAAATTTTCTTCTACCTGATGCATGTTAATACTTCCGGAAAAATGCAGCATATCAGCGCCACCGATTAGGTGATTTAAACCAAAATCTAATCTTCAACGTCTAGCTGAATCGGAAAATTGATGAATTAGTTTTTGAGATAGAGATATAGCGGAAATCGTAAACAATTCTGCATAGCAGCGCTACCTCATGGGCGATTTACATCAAAAACTAATTAGGATCAATTTATACCAGGGACTAACTGAATCTGTAGCTTGATGAAAATTCACTCGTTAGTTTTTAAGATACGGCTATTGCGGAAATCGTGAAAAATGCAGCATAGAAGCGCCACCTGTTGGGCGATTTACACCAAAAACAAAACAGCACTAATTTATATCAGGGACTAACTGAATCTGAAGTTTGATGAAAATCCGTGCAGTAACTCTTGAGATATCGGTATTGCGGAAATCGTGAAAAATATAGTAGCACTACCTGTTAGGCAATTTACACCAAAAAGTAATCAGCACCAGTTTATATCAAGGTCTAACTGAATATAAAGTTTTGTGAAATTCCATCAGTTAGTTCTTGAGATACAGCGCCCACAAAATTTTTGTCACATACAGACTCGCCGAGTGACAGACGGAGTAACACTGTGACAGACTCACAAGCAGACATTTTCTAAAAACCATCAAATCGTGTTCAGGACCTTTTAAATCGTATAATCCCATCGAAAACAGGAAGTCGAAATTTTTCACGAATCCAATACTTTCTTCTTGTAAAGATAGAAGAAAGTGAAAATGTGTACAAAAAAGAAAAGAAAAAATTCTAAGGCAACGAAGCCTTCAATGATTTTTGGGATAATTCTTAAAGATCTTAGACCAAAGTACAGATAGTTCTTTAATTTCTCACACATTTTAACTGTGGATACATAGTTAGACTGTTTTAAGTTCACAGTAGAAACCGAATTATACTAGCCCGATTCCATTGAAGTATATGGGATAACTTGAAGTTTTTAAAATTCCTTGCAAATGACAATATGTGTTACGGGAACCCCATTATAACGAAATCGGGGTTAACGAAAAGTTTTCACACTTCTTTCAGATTCGCTATAAACAGTTTCCACTGTATATAATAAATTTTATTAAGAAGTCTGTTATAGCATGTCCATTGAATGGAGGAATAAATAAAATATGGCAAATTAACTTAAATGTAAGCGACATCTCCTGACTTAAAATGTTTCAATATTGTTTTCAAATTATGGTTTAATAATTTTGTTGTGAGCTTTCTCCGCATCTCTGTAAATTTTCTAAAAGTTATAAATGCAGTAATTAGACAATAAGATAAATAGAAAAATACTTCTATGTATTATGACGAATAGGTGATGAGTACGAACAAACATATATAGAATAATAAAAATGACCAGAATAAATTTTATCATACATGGGTTGCTAAATTAATGCGGTCAATTGTAGTAATCGTATGTAATTTCAAACTATTGAAGATTGAATAATTTGAATATGTTGCCGGTTGAACACAGATATTTTTATTTATGTTTAGAAAATATGAAAATCATTAAAGGAGGCGGGTAAGATAAGGCTCATTTTTGTCAGGGTAAAAAAAAATTTCTTTAAGATGTTTTGACTGTTTTAATATGAATTAAGATCCGTATTCGGAGAATTCTCACAATCTTTTGACTTTTAAGTCCCTGAATAATAATTTTTATTTTAGTACATATTCTTGTGGGTTTTTTTATTTCATATACTGGAAAACATCCCAATGCATGACTGTATAACAATATTAATGAGATAAATAAGTTTTGGACGATGTTGTCGATCCAATTACCAGGAAAACTCCTATACCGTCCCGTGTCCCTGATGCTGATTTTTAAATTTGGAGCTGTCTATATAAAATTGCTTCAATAAAACTAATTCGGTGTAATTTTTTTTTTTCGAAACTGGGACAGTTGTTTTATATAAATACGTAGCAAAAAATTAACCAGCACACATTTTTATGGTTGGTATTATTTTTTGAACTCTGTCTCTAGGTTTTAGATTCCTTACCATCCATCTTGCTAAACTTATACAGAAAATCACTTCAGATGTATCCACAGAATTTTTTTTCAAGTTTTTTCTCATGCAGAAGTATGCTAGAGAAAGAATGTCTAAAATTCTTTGACAGAAAATTTACTGCAGAATTTAAATGAGCATTTAAATATCAATTTCAAGCATCGTGGTTTTATACGATAGTCACCGTCCAGTCTTATGTATGTGTATAGTCTTACCGTCTCCAAGGTTTATTCCTGCACTTTTCGAGGTAAATTAAATTTTTTAAAATTTAATCCAATGTAAATAACTGTTTCTAAAAATCAATTAACATTGTGGCTATCACTTAGTCTTAACATGATTTGCCTAAAAATAGTGGTAATTTTTCTTACCGTCCCATCCTTAACATCCCTTTTTTCCATTACCGTCCCTTTTTTCCTATACCATCCCCTTTTTTTTCATTTCCGTCGCTTCTTTAACACCTTTTTAAGACAATGTTATACCAAAATTTTGTACTAAAAATACTAAATTGATATTATTTCTTATTTGAATGTCCTGTGGGTACGCTTAGCACAATGCCCAATTTAAACTTTGAACAAGAGTTTTGTTTTAGCTACACTGTAAAAAGAAAAGATTAATTGCTGCGCTGAATTTAGTTTTTAGAAATGCGAAATAAAGTTTAAATATGATGTATTTTTATTATCAGTACCGATTTAAGTTCATCATAAACAGATTGGGATAACATTAAAAACGAGCTATTGCAGAATAGCAATATTTGGTATTATTTAGGATTCATATCATATCTCTTTGAACTTTTATGGTATACCCATTCATAAATTTCTGATATATACAGCTATACCCAACCCCTACGTTATATAGTTTTTTACAAATTATTATAATTCTTTTTGCAACAATCTTTTTAATAAAACATGTAATAATTCATATATTTATTGTACGGAACCTTCTGAGCGCGAGTAATACTCGCACTTGACCGTTTATTTTAGTTGACAAAATATTTTTTAAGTATATGCTAAGTTTAATAATTTATGTGTTAATAACTGACGAGCTGTGTGTAAGCTTTTAACACTCCAAATAAAATTAAACATATGTTTTTTAGAAATATTTTGTCAAATAAAAAAGAAAGATGAATCCTTTATTAATGAGTAGACAGAAAAAAGAAATTTAAAAATATTAATTTCTTAATGGGATATTTTTAAAATATAGAATGTAGTCAAAGTCCATAGGTTTTACTTTGGTGAGAGAAATTTGAGACCTAACTAATCAACACTCTTAAAAAGAAAATTAGTTTTAATATTAGTTATTGTTCACAAAATCTGAAAATGATAACTAACGAATGAACTCTATTCATTTAGGAGATTCTGTAAAATAATTTCTATTTTTTTTTAAGTATGGGTTTAAATATTTTTTTATTTCTTCTCTTATAAATTCTTATTTTTCAATATAAAATAATAAAAAATAACATAAATAAAGATTTAATTTAAGGAAATTTAATTTCGTTTACTTTTTTAACCACATTTTTTTACGGTTTTGTCTATCACTAGAAGTAAAGTTGTATCAATTTTTGAACCCCCCCACCCCCCAAAATAAAACCGAACATGTTATTTATATTTCAAGATAAATTATTAACAAAGGAGAACTCTCAGTAATTAGCATTCGTTGATTCTAGGTTATCCGAAAATATACTTTTCATATTGCTAAAGGTTGCTTGGAAACAAAACTCAAAAAATTAACATACACACATTATCAAAAATGCGTGTATGTTAGAAACCAGGAAAAGGAAGCTCAATAAACAACACAACAAGAAGTCTAACTCCAAAATAATAAATATCATTGTTAGATATTCCTGAATACAATAACGTTTTATTGCCGGAAGCAAATCTAAGACCCGTTATGATTGTGGCACGTTATCTTTCCGTTTAAAAGAGACTGTTATTTTCAATACCTTGAATAGTATACAGGACACGAGCAATGGACAAAATGGCGACCTTAGTACACATTCGCTGTCTACCAATTAAGTTCACTTCTTTGTTTCCTTCCATTTTTTTTTTTTTCAGTATCTCCATATCATCCGGTAAAACCGCCAAAAGAACCCCCCAGGGTGTCTTTTTACGGTCGAGAAATTAAATTAATGGGTGACTCGTGCCAACACCTGATGTTACGTGACTATGGTGTGTGAGTATATGACGAAGCTGAGAGATGGCTTGGGGAAACAGAGATTGTTGGCCATCTAATTGTGATGTAACAGATGGTCACAAGGGGGTGTTTGATAACGAACAGTGAATTTCAAAACAGTCGGACTTCTGACGAGAAAAAGAACTTAAGTTTTCATTAGAGTTTCTAGATATTTCGAATAGCAATTTATTAGTCGGAAAAAAAAAAAAAAAAAAAAAAAAAGAGAAAGAAAAGTTTGAAGATTCCATTTTTTTAAACATAAGAAAATTATTTCAATATTTGGAGCCGTACGATTTCATGTAAGAATGATTCCTAATCTTTTCTGGAATTTGTTTATTATTTATTTATTAACATTTTATTATGATTGACGATAAATAATTCTTAACTTTTCATAACTCCATACTGTAAAAAAAAAAACTAAGGCAACTAAGAACTAAAAATTTTCTAGAAAACTGGGATGCCTAGAACTGTTTATGTAACTGCAGCAAAAGAAATTCATGTAACAGATTCACAATTGCACTGTAAAAAAAATACTGTAAGGTTACTAAGAATTTTTAGAAAACTGGAATGCCGAGAACTTTTTATGTAACTGCAAAAAAAAAAAAAAAAAAAAAAAAAAAAAAAAAAAAAAAATTGTAAGTATCTCCGGTTACCGATAAAAATTTTAGTAAGCATATACGGATACCTGTAGCTTTACAAACCTACTTTTGTAGATTTACATCTTTCTTCTGTACAGTGTACAGATAAAAATTTAGTAAACATACAGATTTCTGAAGATTTTACCAAAACTAGTATTGTAGACGTACATCTTTTTTTTACTGTGCAATATACATTCGTACTTTTTAATAGAACAACCCTTTATAAGCATTTTGGAGATATCCGGTTATTCCAAGAAACATCGACTATGTTATTACAGTTTATAACAATCGTAAAGTGAAGACAAACAACACATAGTAACAGTATCAAAGTAAATATTTTGAAAATGTTGTTACAATATCTTCATTATTTTTAAGTAATGAACAAAAATCTAAGTTCGACGTGGAATGAGATACCCTGTATTTTTGACTGAATAAATGAATTGCAACCCACCTTGTACATGAATTAAAGTAGAACATAGTTAGTACATTTTACAAATGTACCACTTATTTCATTATGACCGCAGCCCAGCGAACGAAACAGAAAGGCCGTGGTACACTACCGATCTCGACTGATTTCCAGACTACTTGATCTAGAGGTCTGCACGGGTCGACATTTCCAGGCCCGGGTCCGGTCCGGCCCGACCCGATACAAAAATTAAAAGTTCGGCCCGGGCCCGGCCCGATAAAAAAATTAAAAGTTCGGCCCGAGCCCGGCCCGGCCCGGAAAAAAGTTAAAATCTCGGCCCGGCCCGAGCGAACTTCTATACAAAACATTGATTTTTACGTTGAATTGGTTAAAAATTTGTCTCGTACGAGGAGTTCTGACCAAAAATATTTATCTTAACTTTTTTTTCATGTTTATAATCTTTATTTTTATAGAAGTGCAGCAGGCTGCGATATTTTTTTTTAATGAATCTCTTTTTCTTGTATGTAAATGTTTCAGTTATCATTAATATTGTTAATCCATATTCCATGTATAGAAGTGTTAAAAATCGGAAAAATGCTATACAGTAAAATCTTCTAAGATGGAATTGCATAGAAAAGAAAAAAAAATGCGTTATAGACAAGTTCCCTTCTTAGCAAGTGTAAATGTATTATATATACTTTTCTTACTTATTAGTATATTAATTTTGCATGGATCAACACGTTTTTCAGTTTAAAACAGGGTTCCGTCATAGGCAGGTTCCTTTTCACACATTTTACTGTATTTTAATTTAGTTATATTTTAATATGCGTAGAAATCTACAATTCTTTAAAAATAATAAATTTTAATGTTTAAGTGTAGAATAATGGCGATTCAAAAATATATGCATTTTTTGCAAAAACTTTTGGGCCAGGCTTAATTTAACTGACCTTTAAATGGACCAGGCCACGCTGAGACAATGATTTTCATACGGGCTGGCTCAAAACTAGGACTGAAAAGGACTTGGGCCGTGAAGACTAGGAATGAAACCAGGCCCGGCTCTGTACAGAAAAATTAAGTTAGGCCCGGCACGAGCCTTCAGATAAAAGTATGGCCCGGGCCCAGCCCGGCCCGTGCAGATCTCTAACTTGATCACATGGCAGTTCGACAAATAGTGGAAACTAGGGCTACAAGTGGAAACCAGCTTATCTTGATCACGTGGCGATCAAGAAAGATGGTGAAATGGCGATCTGCCTCTTTCGTTGACTGCGATTGTGATTCGAAAGTGTGTGGCTAGTGTGTTATGCTAAAAATCCAAGATTTCGGATTGTACGTCTTTTCATTTATATAACGTTTTTTGACGGTTCCTTGAGAGACGTATAATCGGTACTTTTACTATAATTTGATATATATTCCTTGTAATAAACTAATTTTCGTTATTTGGGGCATCACTATAAAGGCCACTTGAACAAATTTAACTCAAGTCATATAAACATGTTCTAAGGCAGAATTTTCGTTTAATATTAAACGCAGCAATAGTGGGTAACTTAAAGACATTTATCTCATTATTATTAACACGTTTACGCCGCCTCGGTGGGTCACACTCGACTGTCTTGATCTGCAAAGTCTCCGGTTTTTTGGATACCAGTATTTTAATACAGAAAATTTTGTTTTATTTAATTAGAACAATTGGGCGATTTAAAGGAACAACATTTTCTCTAAAATAATAGTGGTGAGCAAAAAGCCGGAGACTTGACAACTCTGAGACAGTTGAGTGTGACCCACCGCGCCGGCGTGGACGTGTTAAAGTGTCAGTGAATTCCAAAATGATATATATATATATATATAGCCTATTTTTAACCTTGTATTAGAATAAACATTCAAAGTTTCAAAATATATTTCTTCGGGGAAAAAAAAAATGAAAAATAAAACATGTTACCTTCTTCTATGTTCCAGTAGTGGGCCAAGTAAATTTCTGATGCATGAATATTTAAGTTTCAGGCTTATCCAACAATTTATTTACTATGAAATAAAATATATCAACAGTAGTTAACTTTAAAATAAAACATAATATTAAAGAAACAATGTTTTAAATAAAAACATCATTTTATGAAATCTCTAAGAATTGGCCAAAAAAAAAAAAAAAAAAAAAAAAAAAAATCTATTTTTGAAGACATACTAGAAAATAAACAAATCTACCAGCAGAAAATAAACAATTATTTCTAAAAGTTTATAGAAAGTAAAATTTAAGGATTTTACTCAATCATATCTCTTACAGTCGTTTTTTAGAAATGCATTTTGGGCTTGTTTTTAAACTAAAAAATATGGTGGCCCACTACTAGTACGTGGTCCACTATAAGTACATTTACCTTACTATTTAACTCAATTATTCAACTTATTTTCGTGTGGTATATATACAATTTCTTTTATTAAGAAATTTCTGGTTCGAAATATGTTTATTTCACCTTGGTCAAATTGACAGGTACGCGCCAATATTGTATTATTTGACATACTTCCAATGAAATTGGTTTTGTATTCGGAAATGTTCCCAGTAAAATGCTACTATTGCAAAAATATTGTCTATACACTGGAAATTTGGAATGAAACGCCAACAGTGCCGAAATACTGGACTTCTATTAGAAATATTAGAAATAAAATGGCGAAACATTCATTGTCATATTTGTGTAATATTGGTATTAGAATGTAAACAGATAAATGTTGGAGCAATATTTCATGCCAATAATGTCATTAATGATCAAGATATAGAGATACTGGCTCAATGATAAAAACAATATTAACTGAATATTGTTTTACCGAAAAAGTTCGATAGTTTCCTATTGTCTTTCCTTAAAAAATTATTTTGTAATATATAAATGAATGATAAAGCAACAAGTCAAAACCTGCCAATATTATCTCGTCTATGTTAAATTTCCCCATGTTATCTGTAGTATGTATATAATGTAAATAATTTTTATTTCCTCGGCAATAGTCTTATATAGCACCTTCGTGTTGGTGTAATATTTCTATAATTAGTCCAAAATTATTAAGCAGCAAAAGATATAAGTTATCTAAAATCCTCCGTTTATTGTTCAGTTTCGAAGGTAATCAATTTATATAATCGACTTGGTCAGGGCCGGTTTCATCTATAGACTAACGATTAGGAGTGACACGAGAATGGACGCTCGCATATACAGCAATCACGAAGGCATGAAATAAACCAAAAATTAGAATTTGTCGGGACTTAAAATAATGAGTTAATAATATTTTCCGTGTAATGCTGTGTTATTAATTTTTTTAAATCAATCATTTTTCTTACATGAAATTTTTATATATTTGACTATTTTATGATCAACTATGCATGTGGATACTGAAGCATGTATTGATAAGGGGAGCACGAAATAGTCTTTACGTAGGTCTCCAAGCATCTTTGTACTGGCCCTGCGTTTAATTCAATGTAATATTCAATCTACTGCAAATTACATCTCGGTATGAAAGAAATGTAAAGGGAAGGAACGAGTCATTAAACCCATTTTCTTTCTTTCTAAATCATCTCCTTTATTCATGGTCAAGATTAGTCTTGACACGTCGACCGCGTGCTGACTGATCCTTGAAGGCGAATAGCATCCACCTGTAGCGGAAAAACTCTCACTTTTCTCGGCACGGCTGAGCAACAGACGCCCGATCACGGGACCGAGGTTCCTGTGCCTGAGGATTCAAAAAGCATGTTTTCAGGAAAGCGCACGTTCAGTCCACGGACGAAATGCAATAGTTTTGCACTATTAGCTCTATTTAATGCGTAGAATAATTGGAGATGGTCTGTAATAGTGACCGCCTAAGATACATCATCACATTTTCAGTGGTCAGTGAAGAGAAAATTCACAAAAACGAAATAAGGTTGTAATTTGTGTCACTTTTGAGTAATGATGCATAGTCTTTGAATACTTTGCACCGTACTTTGATGATGGCAATGTAAAGAAACCAATTTATATGGAACGGAAAGAAAGAGTTCATTATGCTTCTTTTATCTTAATGGCAAAATTTCGTCTATTAAAATGAATTGAACAAGCGAACTTAAAGATGAATTTGCAGTATTGAATTAGTGACCTGTGAGCGATTTTGCTAATTTAGTGCGTTTTTTTATTCGAAATAGCCACCAGAATGACTGAATCGTGCTTTTTGATTTATTTAATCATGGAATGTCTACCATTAAATAAAACAAATATTGCTATTTAAAAATTCTAGTAGATATTTCGAAAAAAAAAAAACCTAACTAAATTTGGCACTATTTTTCAGGAAAGTAAACATTAATCTAATTATGTTTTTAATCCTAATTGTGTATCGTCTCCTCACTTCAGTTCTATAGTGCTTCTCACAAACGCCTCTTATGGACAACATTTTACCAGTTTATTTCTCAAAATTTTGCAGTTCTCGTTTCAACACTTTACCAGGTCATGATTAAACATTTTACTAGATCATAGCTCAAAATTTTATCAAGTCATGTTTCAGCATTTTACTAGATCATAGTTCAACACTTTACCAGATCATGTTTCAATATGTTACCAATCTATGGTTCAATGGAAGTTTATTGTTCAACTGGAGCATCAAATATTGGAACAAGGTTTCCTCTAATGATGGCAATGTTTAATAATGATAATAATGTTTTACAAAAATGTTGGACAAAATTTTAACAGCGTAGCAATACTTTCACAATTTTATAGACTGGCATGCTATGGAAACCTTGGAGATGTTTCTAATCCTTCTAATTGGTAATTATGTATCTATACTAATAAAAGACAGTTTCGCTCTGTCTGTGTGTCCGCCATGGCTAGCGAAATCTACCACACGTACAAGGTGAAAATTTAGGTGAGGATAGTCCAAGGCATGTCCTCCGAATGCATATGAGACTCAGAATTTTAAACGTCTGATAATTAGTCAAGTTATTAATTAAAAACTAATCGAAAACACAATCTTTTTTTTCTGGAAATCGGAAGCATGCTCAGTTCGATGCAATCTTTTTTATCTGAAAATAAAACATCTGCTTTCATTTAAAATCGCAGACGATGGAATTTTCTAATTTTCACTAATTTGCGAAAATTAAGAAAACTATTTGAGGTATCAATTTGAAACTGTGTATAGATACATAGAAAAATTTTCTACATCCGAATATCTAATTTTCGAAAATATTGGTCAGTATTTTTTTTTTCAAAAAACTGACAAGGCAATTCAAAAATGATCTAGACAGGGGTCAACATTCATTAAAAAATGAACTAAAAAGAGATCTTCTTCCGGCCAACCTCTCCATTACTTTCCGAAAATGAGGGGAAATAATTTCGAACTAATAAGTGTGAGTAACATATAGATTTGAAAATCGTTAAACACATGTATGTAAAATTTAAAGGGGAGAACAGGAGAGGAAACGGGGAAGCATATTGACAATGGATCGATTTAATAAAGAAAACTGAATACCTGTAAGGTCCAAGTTCTTAATAATATAGTGGTTACAGCCTGTAACCACTATATTATTAATAATTTGGACCCTTTTAATTCGATCTTCTCCGTTTTTGGAGCCTTTTCTAGATTAATTTTATTCCCCATTTCTACATTTCAGTTAAGACCCGATGAGGCCCGGTCCGGGGGCTTTGACATTTTCGTGCACCATGCCTTTTTTACCCCTCTATCCTAAGTGTGTCATCCTATCATTGTATAAATTTAATTTTGAATTTTGTATTCCTTTACACGGGCCTTTATCGTCATATTTTTAATGGGGCCCCAGGGCCCTTTATTGAGCATGTCCCCCCATTTTCTGCACAGCATTTCTTTAAATTTGTATTCTTTAATTATTTTCCAAAGCGCTAAGAACGAAGGCCTTTTAGTGTTTTCATCTTAGGGGTCCTGCTCTCAACTATCAGTTAGACCCTGAGATCTCTATACTAAAGCTCCCTTAAAAATTATCCGATTCACTAGCTTTTTTTACCAAATAAGTCAGAAATTCTCCAGCTGCTATATGATCTAAAAAAACTCTTTTTAGACTTCAGCTACCAATATTTTAAAATATTAATGTCCTTCTTGGGCCCCTTAGGGTATAGCTTCTTTAAAACTGAT
Organism: Maratus speciosus; assembly: GCA_963932465.1. Lineage (NCBI taxonomy): Eukaryota > Metazoa > Arthropoda > Arachnida > Araneae > Salticidae > Maratus > Maratus speciosus. The sequence goes on along the minus strand of OZ010791.1, from coordinate 233,808,271 downwards.
CCGATTCTCTTGCAGTTTTCTTTAACATAGTTCTTCGTTATTCCGACTAGTTTATAAACTACTAAAAATATCTTTAAATCACAGTTACCATCTTTTTCAAAAATTAATCTTCGTTTTCAGCTTCAAATTATGTTTTATCATAACAAATATTGCGATGTACCTTGAAGATCTAAAGCTCTAAGTATTAGGGCCTTTTAATAAGTTACATTGTAGTTTTATCTCTTAACTAACAGTTGGCCCCTTTAAGGCTCCATACTATCTCTCCCTTAGAAAAGGTTCAACCCGCTAGCTTTCCTTTTTCTAACAACTTCTTAAGTCCTCCAGCTACTATATTAACTACAAAAAAATTCAGATATCATCTGCCACCATTTTTTATTATTAATCTCCTTCTTAGACCTCTTAGTGCAGCTTCTTTAAAAAATTATCCGATTTTCTTGCAATTTTCTTTAACATAGAACTAGGGTCCTCCAGCTATTTTATAAATTACTAAAAATTTTCTTAGACCGAAGCTTCCTTCTTTTTAGAATCTTAATCTTCTTTTCGCGGCTTTCAACTAACTTTTACTTCCTATAAATATTGCGCAAGGAGTTAAGAGTTTGCCCATAAGGGTTTCTCCCCCTTCGTTCATTCAACTTATCTTACGACTCAGCTAATTTTTGGATTATCAAAGTTTATCTTAGATTTCAGTTACCACCATTTTTGAACATTAAAGATGCATTCTTTTCTTAAGTTCTATGGGCCAGATTTCAACGAAATTTGGTTCTTTCGATTCAGTTTACGCTTCTCTTCAGTTTTTCCGGGGCGTGCTCAGCAAGCCTGCTATACGGTGCTGTAGGCAGCTTGGACCCGTATCGGAGGTTCGCTCGGAGAGATTTGTTTAGAACATACTGCTTAGCACTTCCGGTCAAAGCTGCCGAAGACAGCGGAGACCCATTCCAAAGTGCATTTTGATATGTTCTTTATATAGATATATATATAAATCGAGATTTTAAATATTCGCGATTCGTTTGGAAAATTCGACGGGCCCCGGCAATGCCGGACGGGTCACCTTGTATTAGATAAAATATTCTAGACATTTCAAATATTATCACTTAATTCATTTCACATCATACAAATTTACTTTTTATTTTCTGATTCCTATTTTGAACATTTTTCCTCTACCTAACTATTTATGATGTCGTAATCATCGTCGCGTTTGAGAAATCTGTGTCACAAAGAAATAAAACAGTTAAAAGCTAAAGGGAAAAAAAACAAAGTTATGTTATATCATGAGCGATATGTAAGTCTTATTTTTAATTGCTTTAATTGTTACGATATGACACGGTTTTAAGATTTGTGCTGATTAATGAACTAGAACATACTAACTCGATGAACTGACTTTAAAACAAGTTTAACAAAATGTCACTCCATAAAAATTTGATGCTTATCGCACTTTTTTTCTTCTTCTTTCTAAACAAAAAACATCACAAATTGCATCTTTCTCTCTTTCTTTCTTTCTTTTTCTTTTCTTTTTTTTTTTTTTTTTTTTTTTTTAAGTTTTCATTTATTTGATTCACTTCATTTATTTGATAGTGTTACTTATTTGTGTATCTACACTGTAAAAAAAAACGACATTTTTACAGTACAAAGTACTGTTCATCTCGCGCACAAACTCGACCACAGTTGAATGTACAGTATCTTTCTTTGGTTTCCTGACTATTTAAACATGGAAAATACAGTAGTTGCGTAAAATTAACAGCACAATGTACTGGCAATTTGGACGCCAGTAGTTTGTGCTGTGGTCCAAATGCGTCCAAAATTGCCAGTACATTGTACTGTTAATTTTACGCAACTACTGTATTTTTAATGTTTAAATAGTCAGGAAACCAAAGAAAGATACTGTACATTCAACTGTGATCGAGTTGTGCTGGCAAATTTACAGTGATTTTTTTTACAGTGTATTCTTTTACTCTGTTTATACAATTTTTATACTGAAATCAGCGACCGTGAGCAATAATTCCTTCTTGCCTATGAAAGGTATAACTATATGTTTATGTTATGTACTATATAATGACATGATAGGAAATTGAAACAAACAGAGATGACGATGATCGGCAGCTTACGTTTAACAGTTTTAAGCATAGAAACATAAAAAGCAACACAGAAATTTAATAATTAAGAAATATTAATTATTCAAAAATGTTTCTATATAAAAGTTTCTACCTACATTTTTCAAAATTGAGAACATGAACAAGAAAGAGCCAATATTAATATATACCGGGTGTCCCAAAAAGGACTGACTGATTTTAAAATTCAATAACATGCAAACGGTGACAGATATTAAAAAAATTCTTGCAGGAGGGTTATGCATAAGGTCAAAAGTTTTATTACAGTGATTTTCAATTTTAGTTCGAATTGCAAACAATAGATGGCGCTGTAAGCAATAGTCGCTAAATACAGGCTCGATTTTTGGTCCTTTATCTTTTTTCCATGCAGAAAAAGGAGATGGAAATGTATTATCCGGGCCACGAAGTACCAAAAATTGAGCTTGAATTTAGCGACTATTGCTTACAGCGCCATCTATTGTTTGTAAATCGAACTAAAATTGAAAATCACTGTAATAAAACTTTTGACCTTATGCATAACCCTCCTGCAAGAATTTTTTTAATATCTGTCACCGTTTGCAAGTTATTGAATTTTAAAATCAGTCAGTCCTTTTTGGGACACCCGGTATATATATATATATATTGTGTATATAAGGTAAACCTTTATCCCCTTTTAAGATAATTTTTAAATATATAAACACAAAAGTATTAAAAATTCAAAAAATATACCGGATTTTTATGAAATAGGGAATTGAACCAGTTTTTTCTTTTATTCATCAAGATGTCAAACAATCTCTTTTTCAACAAATGAAAGTAATAGTGGCTAATGACGAATCTTATGTAATTTGATAGAACTAAAACTTATACAGGGTGCCTCCAAAAATTTAAAACTTGTTTTAAATTTTTACCTGTTGGAGATCAGCAGGCAATGTAAATGTGTTCAAAATAAGTTGAAAAAAAGGTTATATTAATGAAAATTGTCCTGCCATTGAATTTCGAAAAGGTTACACTTTTTACATTTTTATACAATCCTTGCAAACAAAATTTCTGAATTAGGACAATTTTCTTTTTGCTTCAACCAGATCGTTACAGAAAATTACATATCTGTATCTTTAAAACTGAATGAGTTATGTTTAATTGAAAATTGTCCTCGGGAAGAAATACGGATGATAATACATATTCAGTTGACCTTAAACAATAGATCAATATTTGCAAAAACTATTAGTAGCAAAATGCTTACAGAAACATTAGTAGAAGTCAGTTATGTACTGGAACCGACACCAGAAAATTCTTGAGAATACTTTGTGAGTAGTAGATTTTTAATTTCTCTTCTCGGATTTAAAACAACATTTGCCTCTTTAAGGGCTGTGCATTTATAATGTTATCAACATTTTGCTAATTTTGTACCACCTTCCCCCCCCCCCCCATTTACGATATCATACGTTATCATTCGTCGAACCCTCCCCCACTTTTTTGACGACATCGTTATCAATGTCTAAAAATTATTTTTATTTTTACATTATTTTCTTTCTTTTAATACATTTGCAGTGATATACCAATATCATTATATATTTATTAATCGCATACTGTACACATTCATATGAAGAGAAGAAGTCAATAAAATATGAATATTATACATGAAATAAATTTACATCAAATAACATCTGAAAGAGTTAGTTACTATATTTAAAAGTATTTAATAATAGTTCATTCTTACATACTACATTCAACAGTAATATTGTCTTCTTGCACTTGCCTCTGCCCGGGGAAAGGTAAAAACAGAACTTATTAACAAAACAGTGGGCAACATTCTTTCTCTTTCTTTACTGATGAACGCAAGTATCATTTCAAATATATTTTACTCATAGTTTCTACAACAGTGAATTTGGCAGACGAACAGGAATACCAAATGTTGGGGTATTCCATATTTTGGAATGGAATGATTTTATGAACATTTAATAGCTTTAATAATAGCTGTGTATTTTAATTAAAATATGAAAATTTTTTTGACGTGAAGAAAAAGTTACAGAACAAGAAAGTTTGGTTGGATAAAAATTGATATCAAAAGACAACCCTCTCCCCCTATCAATATCTTACGATATCAAGTGCCAGACCCCTCCTCCCCCCCCTACACTGATAAAGTTATATATCCACAGCCCCTTGCATGATCTCTGACCGCGTAGTGCTTTATTTAGATGTTTTGTAATGCATTTCTTTTTAAATAGTTGTTCAGATATGTTTAATCTAAAGAAAACCAACAACAGTTTGTACTAGTCGCAATTTTCCGTAACGAAATATTATTTTAAATGGTACAATAAAAGTTTCATAAGTCAGTTTTGCCTTAGTATAATTAAGTCAATTTTGAAAGATACAGTTATGACATTTTTTGTAATGTTCTTGTTACAGCAAACGGGAAAAATAATCCTAATTGATCTTTTTGTCTAGGGCAGTGGTTTCCAACGTGGGGCGTACGCCCCACAGGGGAGGGGGGAATTTGGCTTTCTAGGGGGGCAATTTGAGAATTCTGCGAAATTTGAACATTCGCTCTTACGATCATGAAGTAATATGCTATTTCTTTAATTTTTTATATTTTTCATTTTAAATGAGTGAATGCAAAATTAACAAATAAATTAAAAAATTATTTAACTATATAAATTTCCTGGTTTGAAACATTTTTAATTTTAATTATTTCGAATTGACTCACTACAATAAAAAGTCAAGGCGCTATCGGCAGACACATCAAATTTGATCAACCATTTAAAACGCACCTTATTAGAGATGTTTATGTCAGGATTCCAGAGTGAATATCTTAATTTGAGCTGATAGTCAGTGATAGAATATTTTTAGCAGTTCTGGAAAAGAATTACTGTCACAATTCAGAAGGAATGCCCCGTCATTTCGGGCGTGTACGTTTTATGACTGCATGTATATGTTCCATGACTTATTCAGAGATTTTCTGTGAGTTAATTTAGATTGATTTGCGTTTCGATTTATAATTATTATTTAAATGGCTTAACTATTGGAAGTAGAGAATTTTCAATAAGGTATTTATTATTTCGTTTTGTAAATATTAATTTAAATAAAACAGTTATTTAAAATAAGGTTTGAGAGCTGTATAATAGCATTTTATATTCGTTAATTGTTTCATGGATGTTAATTTTTGTATGAGGCAATAAATATATTTTTTAGCGAGTTTAACTCAGAGCAATGACTATATTGGAAATATTTCAATTAAAAATTCTGATTTTAAGTATATTTTTTATGATATTCTAATGATTTCTAATTTTGTGGTTTCAAAAATTTTAAAACTTTAATTTATTGTTCTGCATGACGATCGAAAATTCTTATTCCATGTACATTTTCGACTTAAAGGAGCTAAACATTTACTTCTTATTAAATGCGTCATAAATCCTATGGTTAAAATGAGTAGTGGAACCAAGAAAAAAGTTCGTCAGTATTCAGATGAATATTTAAAATTTGGTTTTATGCCGGCTAACCATGATGAAAGATCTCCTTTCTGTCTTTTATGCAATCAATGCTTAACAAACGAATCTATGAAACGAGGTCGTCTTGAAGGGCATATGAAGGCGAAACATAGTGAGTATGTAAACTTAGATTTAAATTATTTTAAAACTTTAAAGTACAAGTTTGAAAAAAGATCAACTGCTAAGTCTCTGTTCTCCGCCCAAACTGCTACTGCCAAATGTACTCTTGATGAAATAGCTTTACTGATTGCTAAATCTGAAAAAAAAATCACACTATCGGAGAGGATTTGATTAAACCATCAATATCAATATTCCTTAAAACAGTTCTCGGAAAAGATGACAAAAATGTGAAAGCCATGCCACTCAGTAACAACACTGTTAGTAGAAGAATTGATGAAATGAGTGACGACAATGAAAAACAACTTGCTGAAAAGTTGAAGTCAAGACATTTCTGAATTCAAATGGATGAATCTACTCTGAGAGATTGTGAAGCAGTATTGTTAACATATGTCAGATATATTGACACAGACGAATTTTCTGAAGAAATGCTTTGCTGTAAATAATTAGAGATCACCACTACTGCCTGCGATATTTTTAATATATTTAAAAGTTACTTAGATAGAAATAGCATACTAATGGCAAATATAACATCCTGCGCTGCAGATGGGGCTCCAGTTATGATGGGGAAAAAAGCTGGATGTTTAAAACTAATGAAAGATGAGAATCCAGAAATGCTAATTGTGCATTTCGTATTTCATAGAGAGAGTTTGGTATCCAAAAATATTTCATCTGTTCTAAATAATGTGTTAAAATCAGTTATAAAATGTATTAAAACTCCATAGAATCCAACGCAAAATGTGAACGTCTTTTCAAGCAGTTTTGTGAAGACCAAAGTGCAGACCACGTTCGGCATTTACTTCACACTTATGTGAGATGGCTGTCAAAGGGGAATTACTTAAAAAGATTCATGGAGTTGTTTGATGTTCTTGGTGAATTTTTAAGTGACAAGCCTGGCATGAAGCACTTACAAACCGTTGATGGTAAAGCATTTGTTAGTTATTTAGCAGATATCTTTGAAAAATTGAATACGTTGAATAAACAACTGCAAGGAAAAAACAAAACACTTGTTGATGCAAAGACAAAAGTATTTGGTTTTATTGCGTCCATTGAAGTATGGCAAAAACATATTTCTGAGAGAAAGTTTGACTTATTTTACTGGTTAAAAAAAATGCGAAGTAACAGATTCTGCTATTACTGTCATTGTCGATCATCTGAAAAGGTTGGCGTCTAATATGAATGATAGATTTTTTGATTTAAAGCAAATGGATTTTCCATCGGGGGTCATGCAGCCAATGTTAATTGACTTATCGTCTGATGTTTCAATAAGTTATCAAGAAGAAATCGCTGAAATTCAAAACGATGAGTCAGTTAAAACCTTATTCAGTATAAAAAGAACTATGGCATGGCTTTGTGCTGGGACAGAAACTAAGTATCCGAATTCAACAAAATTAGCAAGAAAACTATTGTTGCCATTCCCATCTTCGTACTTAGCTGAATGTGGTTTTAGTGCAGTAAGTGATTTATTACTGAAGAAAAGAAATCGACTGGACATCACTAAACGAGGGGACTTGAGATTAAAGTTGATAAATCTAGTACCTGATATACAATATCTCTGCAGCCAACATGAAGCACAAGGATGTCATTAATTTTATTCTATTTATCTCGAAACTTATAATTTGAATTTATTTTATTATACATTTATTTATTCTATTTTTTTACTGTCAGCAATTAAAGTGATAAAAGCATCATCGAAAAAGCTTCAGTTAAAGTAATTTTTATGTATCTCAATTCGCTATTAAATATTTCAAAATCTAATTTGCTTTTCTCTTTTGTTGCATATTACTATTATTATTATTAATGATTTCTTCCTGAATACTTTTCTTTCTTTATGCTCTTTTTTATGACCCTTTTTCTATTTGTTTAAGTTTTGTATTGCAGTTTTTAAATGTCTTATTAGATTTTAAAGGGAATAAGACACCACTTTTTATGTAATAAGAATTATTAGGGGGCTCAGCCCCCTGCTCGCTAACGCTCACCAACAACCACGAATTGCTACGCAATTCATATTGGGATCGCTACGCGATCCCAGCTCGCTTCGCTCGCTCGCCACTATTTATGTCAACTCTAGCCAGAATGAGTGCTATCGTAAATCATTACAATGTATTAAATTTACAAATATTTTTAATGTATAAAAAAGTAATGGAAAACCGTTTAAAATATAAATAAAAACGTACCTTGGAAACAGAATTAATTAAAAAACTTAGAGAAAGCAAAACAAAAAATATTTTTAGTTGGGCCGCTATGCGATCCGAGCAAGCAACATATGAAATTTAAAAATATTTTAATTCATAAAAAAGTAATTGAAAATTTTGTTGAAAATATAAATAAAAATGCATTTATCAAAAGTTTGGCGCTATGACTTGTTGATCATCATGGAGAAAGCTAAGCGAACAGGAAATTGACGCCGTTTAAGTTTAAATGGCATGTTAGTGTCAGATGGGGTCCTTCTCCTTTCATTTTGCCTATTGTATTGAAAACCACGGCTTAAATTAATTTAAAACTATAATAAGACGCTATAAAACATGCTACGTATCACGCTATCGAAATGTAAACAAAACGTTTTCGCCTGTGTCTAAATACAACCTTGGATAAAAAAGCTACGTCACCGTAAAACGGACCAATAGCAATTGTCATTCATGTATTGCACAAACGGTTTGCGTTAAAAGAGAGATCCTGTCTGGATGTCTGGATTTTGATTTGCTGAGTGTTTTGGGACATGTGACCATAACTACCACTGAGAAACGTCGCTTTGGCTGTTGCCAAATAGCAAGCTACAAATACAGCCCTTTTTTAGAGCTATGTAAGAGAAATATATACATAGATTTGTCACAGAGAGGGGAGGGGGGTATGAGGGTTTTAGAGATGATTTGGTGGGGCATGGTCCAAAAAAGGTTGGGAAACACTGGTCTAGGGTGTCGTTTAAAAATTTTAAAAATTCTTTTGGAAAATCATTGGGAAGACTATTTCCTTATCATATCTTATTTCCTTCCATATTTTGAACACTTTTGGCATTCTTTGTATATTTTTTTATTCAAAAGTTTTTAGCGTTTAATGTTCATTTTAACTTACTATACTTGACAGAGGTTATTCTTTTTTTCTAATTGTTCAAAAATAAATTTATTTTAGAGCAAGGAAGGAGAACGTCTTAAGATGTTCTTCTTTTGTTAGCCTAATGTAAAGATTATCCAAATGTAGAACTAAAGATTATTCAAATTTGTTTGTGCCACATGAAGGTTCTGTATGGTAGCGTTAGCTTTTGGAAAAGAGTGAGTATATAATAGCCAGTAATGTTTGCATATTAACATTATTTAATAGAAAAGTGAACTATTACTTAGTAGTTATCAGTGATTAAAATTCAATTGAACTTCTGATGCAGAACGAACTCTACTTAGGATTTCCAATGAATTTTGGCGCATGTAAATAAACGGAACAACTCATTATGAATCTAACATATCGTTATGTACTTTAAAAGTATTTAAGATTGGATTACGTTTGTAAATCTTTTCTTTGATGCATATGAGTGGAAATATCATTCCTTCCAAAACATAAACACTGTAAAAAAAATTCCGCAACGTTCCTGGGAAAAAATGGGCAGCTGAGTTGCCCATTATTTCCAAGAAACATTTCTTGAAAATGACTGGAACTTTACTGTATATGTTAAAAACATTCTACAGAAATGCCAGTAAGTTTCCTACGAAATACCAGGGATATTTCTGTTGACAGCAAAACATTACTGACATTTCTGCGGGATCCGCAGACGATTTTTACATTTCCAGCTGACAATTTTCGCTTTATTATCATTATTTGTTGGAATGAAAAAATATTTTGAAATTGACATCAAAATTATTATTTATAATTTACACGAAAAAATAAATTTTCAGTTAAAATTCAATAAAGTAAATATATATATGATATATTGTTTTTGAACTTTGCTTAAAATATAAAAATATATAAATGTAAATAATAATTAGGAAAAAAAATCTAGACATAAAATATTTTGGATTTTCCTCAGTAATTATGTTAGTTTACAAGTTAGATAAAATACATAAAATTTTCATGAAAAAAAAAATCCTAAACGTAATTGTATATTTTTTCCAAAAATAAAAAAAAATTCAAATTTGCAGCAATTCAAAGTGTCAAATATATATCAAATTTAAATCAAATTGTAAAGTGTTAAAATATAAAATTAATTAAAAAAGAAAAAAAAAAGTCAAGAGGTAGCATCGAACTCGGGCCGTACGGGTGGCGTGCGAGCCTTCTGCGTCCACACCACGAAAGACACATTGAGAACTGCAAACTAATGGGTATTTGAAACGTATGCTAAACCTCGGCATCTAATTTCTGAAAATCTAAGGCCCATTTGAAGAAATCCTTTCACAAGAATAATTATAGATAAGAACTCTAAAACATACTTTAAATTAATCAAAATCGGTGAGAATCATGTTTGATGGTCCCCTGGTTAATGGAGATCCAAATAATAGGTGTATTTTTTTTACACGGTCTGATCGTTAAACATTCCACAGACAAGTACGAGAGATAATCTCTTAGCGATGTCACAGAGATATTGTATTTTCATCTGAATCGTCTTGACAATAGAGACGTAAAGGATTATGTCGTCTATTTATTTATTTGCATTCCATATTGATTTTTTTACTTTCATTTAAGGAATTCGTTTTCGACACTCGCGCGCGAGCAACGGATTATAGCGAAAAAATAATAAATGGCGGCCGCAGTGTTTTGTTGTTTCCAACTTTTGTTCAGGAACGTTTCAGATAAGAAAACCAGAATTTCACAGGAAAGAGCTAAATTATTCTGAAAACCTGAGAAAAGGCGAAACGTTCCTGGATTTTACATGGAACGTTACCATTTTTTTTTACAGTGAAATTACACCACAACTAATAAACTGAACTTTATTTATTAAAATAGACTAACATTTTAGAATACAGGGGCTCAGATATAAAATATATGGTGATTTACATTTTTTTGAATTATTTCTGATTTTTATGTAAAAAAAAAAAGCAGAATCATCCGCTAGTAAACATTAGTTTTGCCCGTGTTAAACGTGAGGACTTCTGGGAAAAATAAGTAAAAATGCAATGTTCTAAAAAATACAGAGATCTCAGTTACGAAGCTCTGTGCGTTTACACTCATAAATAGACTAAAAGACAACCAGACTTAAATAACATTGATTTTTAGCGATTGTAATATAACCTCGTAGCTTTACAAATGAGAAAGCAGCTTTTCTTTGGCATGTGTAACAAAAAAAAAAAAAAAAAAAAAAAAAATACGATCCCCCTGACAATACCAAAAAAGAAAAAATATCAACCATTTAGTGAAATTCTATATTTTGTATGGCATTATTTTAAAATAGAAAGTTACATTTTCATTCATAAAAATTAAATCTACAATAATTACACGTAAAAGGACTTCATTTTCTAGACACTTTCAGTCGTGACGTCAGCCGTAAAATTTATTTGATAACAGAAAGAACTGACTCTAAAAAAAAACGGTTCCTATTTTTCATTTCTTATTTAACGTAACTCGTAGTTACCGCTGCATTTAAAGTGTTAAAATGCTAAGCTTTAAGTTATACCTATAAATTAAAGCCGTAGTATACAAACGAAAAAAAAATGTAGAAACCGTTTGCTTAGAGTCAGTTTGACGTCACGCTGAAAGCGCCTCATACAAATTGATGTCATATTTAGTAATATTTTAACTTACATTTTTTCTTTAAATTAACACTTAAATGCCTGGTGTTGCTTTTCGGCAACATACCCAATTTAGGCTCTAAAATGCCATTAGAATAATATTGAAGCTATAATGCCTAATGTGGCCAATAAAATACATTCTGAAAATATTATTAAATCGATTTTCAACATGTAGATGGCAACATTTGTGCTGTTTAAGAATAAAGATAAATTTATTTTTTCAATTGTTGCTACTTGTTCTTTTTGTTTTGTTTGGAAGCTTGCGAATTACCCTATTTTGACCTGCAGTGAGCAAATAAAGTTAATTTCTTATTATAGTTCCTAAAATTCTTGTGTGTTTAATATTATACAATTTTATCAAGGGAAATTATTTTTTCAATTAAACACCAGTATTGCCGATTATTAACAAACTGTTTTTTAGCCGTAAACTATACTTAAAACAAAATATGATTTTTTAAAGTATTTTTCCCATGATTTATTTAAAAAATGAAAGCCGAAAATCATTATTACAATGATTTTTGAAAAATCCGGCACTTAAGGGTTAAAATATTTTTATTACAATAGATTATTTAACTACAAATATATTTAAACTAAGGTACTGCATCATTCTAACACCCTTATAGTAAATCTGTTTCATTTTATGTAAGAAATATGCGCATTATCTGCTTAGAATAATGTCAGTTTCGGATTCGAAAACATAGAGAGTACGGGTCTGAACTTTTATTGGCTTATAAAAACAAAGTATATGCGTGTCATAATTTTCTTTTAATTATTTCGCTGTTTTATAGAGTATGGCAAGAAGAAAGAGAAAAATTCTTTAGAAAAAAAAATAGATTTGTGTAATGATAAACTATGGAAGGTGGTTCAAAGAAAGGGGTAACCCAGTAAATGCTGACAGTAATTTTACGTTTGTTCTAAAATATGTATACCAAGTTTCGTGAAAATCGGTCAAAACATTGTAGATTTGCATACGAACATACACACCGCACTGATTTTCATACAAAGAGATACAAAGAGATAGATTATTTAATTACACATCCTTTTTAAAGTACAAGGTTTATTTATTATATAATAGATGCCATTATAATAAATTTTAGATAAATGCAAAATATCCTTCTTATTAAATAAGTGCAATAAAATAAGATCTATAAAACTGAAAATGTTTTCATAGTTAACTGAATGTTTAGACTTATGGAACCGGTTCACTGTTCCTCAACTATCGTAAAATCTCATTTTAAGATATGGGGAAATTTAGTTAGATAATTACTATTACTGATTACCTGTTATATTTATCTAAATATGGTTTTGACCATCGGAAAGTTGTCGTTTAGTAGCAAAGTAGTACGTTTTAAAAAAAGTCTCTTAAAATTTTAAGTATTTTTTAAAAGATAATAAAATTTGACATTTTTCCACAGGTAGAAATTTTATAGTTTTAGAAAGGTTTTTAAAATGCTTAAATTTTAAGGCGACATTTTTAGAAACATCTTTAAAAACATTTTTCAAAATGTAACTATATATATATGGAAACTCCAAGATAGATGGCTATAGTTTTTAAAGATGGGAATAAAAATTCTTAGAGTGCAAATACAAAAAATATTTATGCATATTTAAAATTCTTATACATATGCTCATCATATTTTGGGCAAAAAATAATTAAATATTAAGAACAAAAAGTGGGAAACAAACATGAAATTAAAATGGCAGATGGCCATCTCTCATTCAAGCCGTGGAGAGATGGCTATCCAATACAAGAAAGATGAAGTTAAAATAACCAAAAATAACACAATTCATATATAGTTAATCATGAAAAACATATAGCAGTTTGTAAAGATACAATTATATCACGGAAAATGAGTGAATAAAATTCGAATAAACAAAATTTGAAGTATAATTTCAATCCTTCACTTTTCGTAAAATTTTACCACATTTTTGGCAAAGGTCTTGATAGTTTGTACATGTTTTATGGAACCACTTCAGGCACCTTATGCATTGTATCTAGTGATCCTTTTTCGTTGTGGTATTATACTCTTCTCCACAACCAACACAGTGATCCTCATCCAATTCTATTCTCTCAGAATCTGCAGAATCTGATATTTTCAATTGTATTTCATCTTCTTCGCTGCTGGAAGCATCGTGTTTTTGTTTTTTTCGCACGTTTATTTTAGACTGTTTCACTGTTTCACTGTTTTAAGTTAATTTATCAACTTTATCTGTTTTTGGTTTTATGAAAGTTTCCGACGTTTTTCAATATTTTCAGTATTTTCTGAAAAAAGAATACATCGGTAGGCCCTGTTATATTATTATTATTGAAATATTTATATTAGTTAAAATTTAAATATTTAAATCAATTAATATAATTATAAACATAAATATAATTATATTTAGCTAAAATCCTCATTCCGTATAATTTTGAAATATTGATTAAAGGTGGTCATTTATCCTCGATTTGACGTAGCCATCTATCCTGAAATTAAAGGACAGATGGCTACCCAATTTAAAGCGTCACTCCGCCATTGTTCGTCTTTGTTTTAGGCTTAAAAGTAAAGATTGAATTATATACGTGCCTTAAAAGTCCGTATAGCAAAAAAAAAAAAAAAAAAAAAAAAAAAAAAAAAAAAAAAAATGTAACGTACGTACTGCAAAACATTCAGATACCTAACTCAACAAAAATGTTCAACCACTAAATAAAATAAACATTATAATCACACTTATTTTTTATAATAAAAAAACACAGCTGCACGTCGCAATGAATGAACTCGTTGAACTATTTCTTACGAACAAATTTTATGATGTAATCTATGATCAAGTTTTGGAAATATTTAGACTGGCCATTTCTCCTCTATGGCCATCTATCCTAGTGTTACCCTATATATATATGTGTGTGTGTTTTCCCATGAACTCAAAACTACTACGTTTGATGCATTATGACGACGAAGTTCTGTAATTTTACAAAGAAGATGCCGACAGTAGCCATCTTCCTAGCATGCTTAAAAAAAAAAAAAAAAAAAAAAAAAAAATGGAGTGTTTACCATGGCATTGATAATATCAAAGACTTGAAATTCCAAAGACTGAATATGATTTAATGAAAAGGTGAAAATTTTATTACGTTTGATTTTATCTTGTTACGCGTTCGTAAAAGATTTAAAAATAAATAACAATAATAATCGCAATCTTGTTTCAAGAAACATTGCTTTAAATTATTTGTTGTAAAAACTCTGGCATTTCAATCCGGGAGGAGGGTGTAACTTGAATATGATAACCTGTGACGTGACATAAAGGGGAGAAAGGGGTTAAAAATAAGCATTAAATTAGTGTGACGTAATTGATGAATGACCCTCAAACAAAATGTTTTTAAAGGATGTCACGAAGATTTTAACATCACTTTTAGGGATCTTCCTTTAATCCAAAATTGTCTTCTATTAATGCATCATCAGATTTCCTCTTCCTCTCGATGCTCATCGTTCTAAAGCAGTCGCACTTCTTTCCAAATCTGTTGAACACCCCAAAAAAGTCACGCACCTGTCTTTTCCGCTATCAAATCGACGATTCTCCCCTGTACAAAGGAAACGGATAAAATTTAGAGGAATGATTAAAAAAAATAATGTAAAAAATACTACTACAAAACCACCTACGCATGAAGAATTCCCATAAAAACGATTCTTCGGAGTTTCATACTCGAAGAATTCCGACTGATTTGCAGGAAATCTTCATCTATGATATGCTTGTAAGTAAAGAAAAGTTGCATAATTATTGGGGATTCCAAAATTATCCGGTATGTAGAATATTTACGGCTCGATCAACTTTTCTTTGCACCATATATATATATATATATATATATATATATATATATTTAATATATATAAAAAAAAGATGCAAAATATTTTTTCTGGGGGGGGGGCAGGGGAGGAAGGGGGTAATTAGATCAATAAAGGAAGTTTTAGGTAACACTAACCAGCAGTGAACTTTTAAGTAGATTTCGTAAGAAATACTGCCTGTTACATTCTCCCCTATGTTGGAATTTCTGAAAAATTTTTGCAGATCTATGCCGATCATGACCCCTAGACCCCAAAACTGCCCCCAGTTTAAACTTTGCCTATCTATCTATCTATCTATATATATATATATATATACATAAACTTTCTGTACAATTAAACCATTTAAACATATGATATTGACCAAATATTATGTAATCACCCTTTATAAACAAAATAAACAAATATATATATATGTATATATATCCCTTTTTATGGACACGGTAACTTCCATAATTCTGCACAAATCGCTTCCAAACTGATACATAAAATTAAGGGCCAGAAAATCTCGGTCAAGTTCGTTAATGGGCAAATTCGGGCCAAGGGGGTGGAAATAGCGAGGGGTTTTGTGTAATCTGAAGAAAACCCTCAATTTCTTAATTATAATGCATATCAAATCAGTTTTAAATTATCATTACTTCTAGGAAAAGGGACAAAAATTGATGTATAACAGATTTTTGGGCATTAAAAATGGGTTCAAGGGGCGAAAAAATGGGGGTTTTAAGAAGAAAAAATTCGTAACTTCGTCAATTCACATGATATCAAATCTACTTAGATTTATTGTAAATCTTCTTAATCTTATCTATAATTTTTATATTGACAAGTTTTATAGGACCAACTCTTACAGCAAAAAATAATAATAATAATAATAAACAAATAAAAAAAAAAAAATAAATAAATAAATGAATAAATAAATAAATAAATAAATAAAATAAAATCAATCAAATCAAAACAAAACAAAAAAAAGGGGGGGGGGGGGTGAAGAAAAAAAAATTCATAACTTCGTCAATTCATACGATATCAATTCCGCTTAAATTTATTATGTATCTTCTTAATGTTATCTACAAGACATATTGACAAGTATTTCATAGGACCAACTCATACAGAAAAATAAAAAAATTAGGGGCTGAAGAAAAAAGCATCGTATTCACGTGATTCTGATAAAACCAGCTCTTACAGAACAATGAAATTAAAAATTCGCCAAAAGCTGCCAGGTAAAATTGTTAAACTGGGTTTATCTGTAATCTTGATTTAGTTTTTGTTGTTGAAATTAGTACTAACTTCGAAATTTACCTGTGCCTGCAGGCCGAGCCGGTAGGGATTTTTAATATTTTGTTTATAAGACCATTTTTCGCTTCATTAATGTCTATGTTTGTGTCTTATGTTGCCGAGTTCAGAAATGTTTGTTTTGTGGGTTGGGTTTATTTTTGACGACCGATTATTTACTCGAGGGATATAGGCCCTAGAAGGAGTGCCCTCCGTGGGGGTGGGGGTCTTTCTAAGGGTACCTAACCCGTATTTACCCAATGTTTTCCAAAGTTGGAAGAAAACCACGAAAACTCCGTACGGCTAGGCCGACGGGCGCAATTGGGTTCGAACCCGTCTGCCAGCTTTGAGAGCAGAACCTCTCAGCCACCGGTGGGGCGTTTGTTTTGTGACCTATGCAACCATGAAAAAACAAAATCATTAATAATTATTTCGAAAATTTTGAACCGCTAAAGTTCTTGTTATTCTTCGGATAAATAAAAACTACAATTAATAGATTTAAAAAAGTTTTAACATAGATTTATTAAATGTTTGTTTAGTGACAGAGATAAGTGCAAAGAATGGTTGATGTACCCTTAATGAATCGATAGAGGATGAGGACAAATTTCTTTCCTTCAACAATAAATGTTGTATAAACATTCACAGTAAATAACAGTTTTTTTTATGAATGTTTCTTTAAATTTAAATTTTTGATATAAAGTTATTCAATCCTCATCCCTCCGCAAAAAAAGAAAAGAAAAAAAAACGAAAACAGGATAGAAAAAAGAAAGATTTTTTTTTCTTTGATATTTTAAGGGGACGGTGGACATTTAAAAAAAATTCTTTTAATTTTCATAATAGAGATTTGAAATTTTGTGCAAATATACATTTCACAATAAGTATATAAAACAATTGAAAAGAAACTGCCAATCTTAGTATAATTTTAAGATCTTTTAAAAAATTTAAAATTTTAAAACGAAATTTTAAAATACTCCTTGCGTCTTAATTTTTTAGATAATTCCTCGATTTTGAATTTTAATCACGTAAAACAACTACTACAAACAAATCTGTGTATCAGTTTTTTAATCCCTTAAATAGTTAATTTTTTAGAGATATTTTTCTGAATTCTACATAGATTTTCATCAAAATTCTACCTTATAATAAGTTAAAAATCAAATTTAATTGTCTTAATGAAGTCGAATTTTAAAATGCATACACAGTTTCTTTTTAAGCAATATCGGAATTCTTCCTTATCAGTTTCATGAATTTTGATCAAAAATTAAGTACCAAAGAGTATTTCAAAAATAAAAAAAAAGCTGAAAAATCAATATTGAGAAGAACAGATTTAAATTACAGGGTGTTTATAAAGTCCCGGACCCATTTTGATGTTTAATAACTCATAAAATAATAAAGATAGATTAAAATTAATAACATAAATGTTTAGATAGACTCAAAAAGTTTCATGACCCTTGTCAATGAACTTCCACGTGTCCCCCTTCGTCGCACGGAGAATATCAAGTCGATAGTCAATTTCACGCCAGGTAGCGGCAAGCCTTTTAAGTCATCAATTAGACATGTTGGAAAACTTCGTATTTCCACAACTAGAAGAGCTTCAGCCACATGTTATTTTGCAACAAGATGGTGCACCACCTCATTGGGGTACCATCGTTCGTACTTCTTTGAATGACCATTTTCCAGGAAGATGGATTGGGCGAGGAGGTCCAATTTCTTGGCTACCCAGATCACCTGATATAACGCCACTTGACTTTTTCCTTTGGGGATTTGTAAAGGACAATGTTTACAGGAGGAGAGTGTCGAACATTGATGACTTAAAAGCCAGAATTACAACCGCAATAGCCTCTGTGGATGCCGACATGCTTGCCGCTACCTGGCGTGAAATTCACTATCGACTTGATATTCTCCGTGCGACGAAGGGGGCACACGTGGAAGTTCATTGACAAGGGTCATGAAACTTTTTGAGTCTAACTAACCATTTATGTTATTAATTTTAATCTATCTTTATTATTTTATGAGTTATTAAACATCAAAATGGGTCCGGGACTTTATAAACACCCTTATATTAAAAATCCAAAAAATTGTTTGAGAATAAAATTAGAACACTTGTAATTTTGCGTAAAATAGTCGCATTTGCATGCGGTTTTCCACGAATGATGTAGTAAAATTGAAGAATAATAATACGCACAGAAAGAAATGTCGTTTTTTGCTCAAATAAAGATCCACGGTCTCCTTAAATCTGTTTTTTGGAAATTCTTCAGTTTTCTTTTCTTTAAGAATTTTATTGACGAAAAACTCTGGAACCTATGACTGTTCTAAAGTTGATTTTTGTTGTTATGTGCATAAAACAATTATTCCGCGCTCATCTTTCTATAAAATGTCTTTCTTCAATGTTTACGCCTAACCATAAAGATCTTACAGAATATGCTAATAGAGATGATATTTTAAATAGATTTTCGGGAAAACATGAACATTTAAAAAATCCCTGCCGGCCCGGCCTACAGGCAGAGGTAGATTTCGAAGTTAAGTATACTAATTTCACCAACAAAAACTAAATCATTATTAGATATAAATCCACTTTAACAGTTTTATCTGTCTGCTTTTGACGAGTTTTTATTTCCTTTTTATAAAATAGCTGGTTTTATCAGAATCATGTTAAGGCTATATTAAAAAAATATTTTTCCATACTCAACAACTCGAAATTTTCTGGCACATTTTCAGATTCATTTTTAATTAAAAAAAAAAAAAAAAAAAAAATGAAACATGCTGACGTGATTTTTGAAAAGATTTATAAGCGACCTGTGTTTTTATTTTTCTTTCAATTAATTAAAACTTCATTAATAAACCATTATTTTCTCAGTAGGGCAATATTTTTCGTTTCTAACACAATCGCATCGAGAAATTCTGTTTAAAATGCCCACTTTGACATCATTTTTTTAAATATATTCTGCCTCTATCAAAAAATCGATCATTACTGTACATTATATAGTTTCTGAATAAGAGAATATAGCAATTGGATGCGTTTGAGAGCAAAAATGAATTTAAAAATGAGTAAGAAAATAGACAGTTTGGATTTGAATGCACCCTTAATAAGGTGGTTTTTTTCTTCAACCGCTATGTATTTTTAATTTATTTTTGCTGTAAGAATTGGCCCTATCAAAAACTTGTCTATATAAATGTTGAAGACAATATTAAAAAGATATATGATAAATTCACGGAGATTTTATATCTTCTGAATTGACGGAGTTATGGATTTTTTATCAAAAATCTGTGATGCATGAATTTTTGGCGCTATTTTAGAAGTAATAAAAACTTTAAACTGATTTGATATGTACAAAAATTAAGAAGTTAAGGTTTTTTTTCTGTTTTCACAAAACCCCTCCCTATTTCCATCCCCTTTGTCCACTTTTGCCCATTAACGAACTTGGCCGAGATTTTATGTCCCTTGATTTTATGTATCAGTTTGGAAGAGATTTGTGCAGAATTGCGGAAGTTATCGTGTCCAGAAGAAAGTGATATCACAATTGCTTCGGGAAATTCCGTTCAAAATGCCCAATTTGACATCATTTTTTGAAATATATTCTGCCTCTATCAAAAAATCGATCATTGCGGTACATTATATAGTTTCTGAATAAGTGAATCTACCAATTAAATGCGTTTGAGAGCAAAAATGAATTTAAAAATGAGTCAGACAATAAGCAGTTTGGATTTGAGTGCATCCTTAATGCAATGATTTTTCCAACACAATCCGCTTCGGGAAATGCGGTTCAAAATGCCCACTTTAACAGCATTTTTTTTATATATATTCTGCCTCTAACAAAAAATTGACCATTACGGTACATTATATAGTTTCTGAGTAAGAAAACGTACCAATTGGAAGCCTTTGAGAGCAAAAATGAATTGTAAAATGAGTCAGAAAATACGCAGTTTGGATTAGAATACACCCTTACTTAGATGATTTTTTTTTTCAACCACTATGTATTTTTAATTTGTTTTTGCTGTAAGAATTGGTCCTATCCAAAACTTGTCTATACAGATGTTGTAGACAATATTAAGAAGATATATGATAAATTCATGGGGATTTTATATCTTTTGAATTGACGGAGTTATGGATTTTTTACTTCTTCAAACCCCCTTTTTGTTTTCGTTTTTATTTTTTATTTATTTATTTTTTTTTGCGGTACGAATTGGTCCTATCAAAAACTTGTGAATATAAAAGTTGTAGATTATATTAACGAGATTTATAATAAAATTAATTGGAATTGATATCTTGAGAATTGACGAAGTTATGAATTTTTTTCTCCCAAAAACCCTATTTTTGCGCCCCTTGAGCCCATTTTTAACTTTATCAAAAATCTGTGAAACATAAAATTTTGGCCCTATTTTCAGAAGTAACAAAAACTTTAAACTGATTTGATATGTACAAAAATTAAGAAGTTATGGGGGGTTTTCGGTTTTCACAAAACCCCTCCCTATTTCCATCCCCTTGGTCCGATTTTGGCCATTAACGAACTTGACCGAGATTTTATGCCCTTTGATTTTATGTATCAGTTTGGAAGAGATTGGTGCAGAATTACGAAAGTTATCGTGTCCAGAAGAAAGTGATATATATATATATATATATATATATATATATATATATAGATAGATAGATAGATAGATAGATAGATAGATAGATAAAAAATTTTACTGAGGGTGGTTTTGGGTTCTAGGGGTCATAATCGGTGTAGATATGCAAAAATTTTTCAGAAATTCCAACATAGGAACGATCCCAATAGGTAGTATTTCATACGAAATCTACCTAAAATGGTGGTCATGAGCAGTTAGTATTCGAATTTAACCATTTAAGGCCGGAAAGTTTTTTGGTAGAAATGAAACGTTTTGGTGATTTTCCCTAATTAATAGGATCATATTTGATTGAAAAATATATTTACAAAAATACCCGATGTCAGGTTATGCCAAGGGAGGATCTAAGCTATTTTGTGGGTGCAGGATCTTATTTAAATCGCACAAAAACAGAAAAATGTTTTTTCTTTTGCTTTAGGATCATCTTGTGTAAGATCAGGTCTTAACCCTTTAACTACTCACGGTACTTATAAGTACCATTAAAATAACTTGTTATAAAATTTATTTAATGCATCGATTAGTAGTAATACAGCTTAGAATCAGTTATACATGCATTACTTTATCTTGCTCCAAAAGCATTATTGGTTACACAAAACAAAAATATTTTTAAAAGGATGATTTCTTTTGCCGTTGCATCTTTTCAGCTTTCTTTGCGTTTGGAAGGGGGGGGAGGGTCAATTCGGAAATATTTCTATATTTCTATTGTAAGAACATTATATTTGTACATTTCCTAATTCCGCAAAATACTAAGAAAAATATTTAAAATAAAAGATTTGAGTGGGGTTATAAACATTGCACAAAATCCTTATAAATTCAAATTTAATTAATCCTTCTAAATCCTTCAACCCTTCTAAAATTTATTAAATTATTATGTAAATCTTCTAATGTAGCTTCAAAAATTCACGAAAAATGCTTTAGAAGATAAAATTTTCTTCAATTCGTAATTCAGTACATAAAGGATTAAAGGGATAATAAATGGTGAATCATGTTTCGAAAAAACTCTTCCAATCTTTGGGATATTTGCACGATATTATCTTATATGTTCATGCATATAGAGATGAAAATACTTTTGGATTATCTAAAAGATCATGACACGAAACAAATATCGTGTTTTTGAGAGCAGTTTTAAGATGGCGAGGAAGTAAATTCCATTTTTATATAAAAATGTACCGAGCAGTACGAAATAATAAAAATGTTTTTATAATGAAAAGAATAGAGGTCCACATGTGTGGATCCAGCTAGCGAAGAAGTTAAAGAGATTATGAACTTAAATATAAAGTCCGTACCCTGGGAAGCTCCAGAGGGGTTTTTTTTTTGGGGGGGGGGGGGAGGGGATAGTCAACGGATTTATAAAAAAATATATATTAATAAATTTAAGTAATTTATTAATAATATTATTTTTAATATTTTTTATTTTTATTTCTTTTTTAACACTTCCCAACAAAGTTGAAAAGTGTTTATGTCTTCGGTTTGTCTGTCGGTCTGTCCGTGATCTAACTCTCGTAAATATACTCGGATTGCCCAGGCAACGGATTTATAAAACAAATATATTTATAAATTTAAGTAATTTATTAATAATATTATTTTTAATATTTTTTATTTTTATTTCTTTTTTAACACTTTCCAACAAAGTTGAAAACTGTTTATGTCTTCGGTTTGTCTGTCCGTCTGTCCGTGCTGTAACTCTCGTAAATATACTCGGATCGCCCTGAAAGTTTTGGACGTTACTGACGTTCGCCATACCAAGATCCCTATTTCAAATGGCGTTTGTAGGTTGTTTAGTTCATTTACAAGCGTAGACAAAAGTTTTTATATTGCGGCCAGAAAAGAAAAAATGTTTCAAATAATTTTTAATGATGTTATACCATTTCAAACATAATGAAATGGATATGCATCTATGAAGTGCACTAAAATATGCATTCTGTAGAATATGCGGTGCAAAGAGTACTTATTACAGTAAACTCCCGACTATCCGGCTCTCGACTATCCGGCTCTCGACTATCCGGCTCTCGACTATCCGGCCCTCCGTACTATCCGGCCTATTAAAAAAAATGAAGAATGTTGCAAGCGGCCAAGGCAGGCAAGTTCTTGTCCAGGTGGGTATCAAAAGCATGGAAAAAAATTCCAAACATAGTAATTGCAATGTCTTGGAACATTCTTTTGCACTAAAAAGGTAGACATAAACCCGTGTGGGAAACTGCAATGGGAGATGTGAAAGGTAAGCTTATTCCATTGCTGAAAAATATACCGGGCTCTGACGATGTCAAAGCAGAAGACATTACAGAATGGATGGCAAACGACGAAGTCAATGAATTAATTGAAAACGATATTGTAGAAGTGTTGACAGAGGGAGAAATATCAGAAAAAAAAGATTAATATGATTGTAGGAAAAGATAGCATCAAAGTAGTGTACATCCCACATTCGCAAGGGTTTTAAGACGATTGAGGCAGCACTGTAGTACATTAGTCAGCAGGCAGTCCTCTATGAAGGACTTTTTCAAAAACTAAAAACTGTAAGTTTTGACTCTTATCTTATGCACAACTTTTCATATTTGTGCACTCATTTATTAATAAAAAGTAAAATAAGATTTACTCATTTTTTTTACGAATTAGGATTGCGTTTTGTGTTAATGTTTTGCTTATTTTGAAACTGTATGTACTGTATATATAAAATTTATCTTAATATGTGTATAACATGTGTTTTTAATATCATGGTGGGGGAAAGGGCACTAGTAAATATTTGTAGAACTCCGGCCTATCCGGCTTTTTTGTTATCAGGCCTACCCTTCCGCCACATTAGGCCAGATAGTCGGGAGTTTACTGTATTTATTTACAGGACCACACAAAAGAATTCCGTTACATAATGATATAGACGGGGGAGGGGATTGTTTGCGGCGTATTTTAATTATGTTAAACTATTTCATATATAATGAAATTGATATACGTCGCTGAGGTTTACTATAAGTTATTTCATGTATAATACGAAATTCATAGCATTTACAGAGACATAAAAAAGATTTAATACTATATTGCATCCGAAGTACTGTATATTAGCGATGGCTGCTGGAAATTCATTTTTAGTTATGATATGCGTTTTATGTTTCACAATATTTATACTATATGGTGTGTGTTTAAATGCCATAGTTCATATCCACGGCTACACAAAAGAATTCGCAAGGGTTGCTGAGTATGACCGTAAATTGCTTAAAGGTGGTTTTTAAATGAGTTATGCATTTTTACGTTGAACTGCATTTAGTTTACTAAGAAATGTTTGTAGAATGTAGATAAAATGATATACAGTGTCACATAAAAAGTTGTATACATGGCCGTCTGTGGATGATAATTTCTGGAAATATGATTTCAGTAGTTTTAAGAGTGTTTTAGTTTGAATTAAATTTTAGCTAAACAGAGGCGTGTAATAAAGGTACTAGGACAGAAAAGGTGCCTACAGAGCTGTACATAAGTATTCAAATATGTTTCGATCTATTAGTATAAATTTCTGAAAGAGAAATTTCAAACTGTTATGCGTTTTCTTGCTAAACTAAATTTTTCCATTATATAGTATGTAATATCAACCTATTTATCAAATACAGGGCTGTTCAAAAGAATTGGAATACACATTTGGCTAAGGACGCTAACTGGTGAAATCAGTTTTCCAAATGTTTTATGCGTTTTCTAAAACGTTTACTTAGTTATTTTATTTACCTTATTTCTCTAAATATATAGTTTCCCTAAATTTGTCAAAGTATTCAGGATGTGTTGGAAAGTGTTTCATAATCTATGCTTAACGCGTGATTTTTTTTTTCTTGTTAAACATGATCTCAAGAAAAAAAATTTTGTTTGTTTCCCCTCCTCCCAATGTTTTAAGTTTATTTTCCGTTGCTGCCATGGTCAGTAAGCGGAGGCTGCTCTCAGTCTGAGGGCCCGGGTTCGAGTCCCTGGGTAAGACATGGATGTAATTATGATTGTGTTTTCGAAAGTAATATATATATGTAATGTAGAGAAATAAAATTGTTATGTCTGGTTTGTGTTACAATTTCTGTGTATAAATATGGATAATTCGAGGCGACAGGAATTGTTGCTATAGGCCTCAAAGCAATCTCCACTACGGTGGATTTCAAATCAAATCAAATCGCATTCCCCATTAGTACTTCCAGTACATTATGTGCGGGTATGTGGGGCAAAGGTCCCAGGCTCCTCGTGAAACAGTAAGAAGTCTCTTAATATAAAGTTGCCGATTTTGCATATTTATCCATAACTTCGCAATTAATGGCCAGAAGTGAACGGAAATTTATTTTGGGGTGGGGTCTGTCGACCATGCGGATTGTAATGATGACCAAAAGAGTAACTATTTCTTTTTATGAATTAATTGCTTTATTAATTAAAAATTAATCACTCAAATGTAGTTTAATCCAAAATGTTTATGCAAGTTATGTTTGAAATTTTCCAAAGTATGATATAAAACAAAAAATAATGTATAAACAATATTTCGCCTTATGTCTATATACGAGTAACTAGCATTTCTCTTTAACATGAATTGGTTAATTTTTTAGTAATTTATTTCTTCTTCCTTTATTTATTTCTTTTTTTATTAATTTTTTTTAATATAATTTATTTTCTTAATCATTCAGAATTGATAAAATGTTGTTATTCGATATCTTTTTGTCACATTGAACTTAAATGTGTAATAAATATCTGACGTTGCTATAGAGCTCTTTAAATTTGGACTCAATTTCAGTATGTAGATTGTACGCATTTAATATGTAGATTTATCTCATTGAACATGATTTAGAGAGGGTAGTGTTTGTGGGAAGGGGGGGGGGGATTTAACAATTTTGGCAGCTAAGGTGTGCAAGTATTTTTTTAGATTAGTGCAGAGTGGTAAAAAATTGCAATTTCGTAAAAATACTTCTTATTAATTTTCCTTTATTAATGCACTGACATGAAAAATATACTCCTATTCCAATAATTGATGTTATAAAACTAACTATAAAATCATTCTGTGCTTTAGAAACATTATGTAATACATACTAATGCTAAGCTATTGACATATATTTGCGAATCCTTGAATTTATAGGTCAATGAGCATATGAAAGGAATAAAATCCTTACAGTATACATATATATATGTATATATATGTGTGTGTGTGGATGTGGCTTGCGCTTTTCAAAACATCCTGACCGCATTCTGACCGCGGTAAGAGGGTGCAGCTAATTCTCATGAGAACTAACAAAGCTTGCAAATTTCAAAAGACAATAAACTTGATGACTTAGTGATTTTGCATCTCCAACCTGAGAACCGAAGGTTAAAGTTAACTTCAGAGCTCTTTTGCTAGCTGACCTGAGAAGACGTCCAGTCAGACTCCGATAGCGCGACGAAATATTGACGGTCGGTAAATTGCAACAAAAAGCCCCTTTTACCCCCTTAAAACCTGTATATAATTTGTATGTGTCCTGTAAATATAATTCATGTCTTACTCCAGATATTAAATCGTGTTATTTCTACACCATTGAGTCATCAATGAGAAGTATTTATTACCAAAGGTCAATTGCGCATATATATATATATATATATATATATATATATATATACACATATAAAGAAACCACTGCTGAAACGAATGGCACAAAAAAAAATTAAATTATTTACATGAATTAGCTTTTTTTTTTTTTTTTTTTTTTTTAATTAAAAGAGTTGAGAGTACAGAAATCTTAATACATTTACTTTTTTCGAGTACTGTAAACAGTATTAGCCACTTAAATAAATTTTCGGGTTTACAAACGTGATTAATTTAAAAGAGGTTACAGTAATTAAAATTAAGCTTCAAAGTAAGAAATTATACATATATATATATACAGTGAAATCTCTCTAAGGAGACCACTCATTAGACCATAACAAATCGGTCTTTCAGAGAGGTGGTCTCTGAATAGAGGTGATGGGTAAAGCAAAGTTTCATGAAATACATACTACAAAAAAAAAATATTGAATTAGTTTATTATATTTCATGGCTATACATCAACTATATAGAGGAATTAATTGTAGTTTACTTTGATTTTAACAATTTCTCATTAACAATTTTCATTTCTAAACATTCTTTGATCTCTTTAAACAAATTATTTATTTTAGTATAATCTCTAATAGGTATCGAACTTCTATCAATCTATCGATCTCAAAAAGTGTTTCTTGACATGAAATAGAAGCTTTAACTCATAGAAGCTTGTCGTCTGAATCAGAATGAACTCCTATAATAGATTTTTAAAAAATCTCGATTGTAGTATCAATAATTTTTATTAATGATCGTAGAATTTATTTTTTAATATAAAAATTTTAAAGTCTCACCTTTGTCAAGATTTTCTATAATACGATTCTCCCAGTTTTCAGATAAATCATTGTAATACTCAACAGCTTCCACATATTCACGTGATTTGGGGTCATAATCAACGTTAGCTGTGTTTGAGCTGAATCACTTCATCTTCTAAGGCACTGATATCATCAATGGATTTGTGTATGTATACATTGCTCAGCCCATAAGTACTGAAGCAATTGCTTGTGTCTTTACGTTATCCCATGTACATTTTATCGAAGATATGACCTTGATTCACCAGGTCTAAGGAAGTAGACTTAGTTGAGAGAGTTTTCCGGAGAGAGATGGAATTTCGAGATTTTCCCATGGAAAGGAAAGTAATCCTACTCTTCGACTGAAAAGTTGAAAAGTGGTCTTTCAGGGAGGGAGACGGGAAATAGTGGTCCTTTAATGGAGAAAAATTAACATTGAGCATACAACCAAAAATTATAGACAACAAATAAACGGACTTTATGAGAGGTGGTCTCCTTATAGAGGTGGTCTTTCAGGGAGGTTTCACTGTATATGTAGGATTTGAATTTAAGCATCTTTTATTTTCTTTATGATGTGCATGATCAGTAAATTAACTGACGCTCTGGTATTTTCATTATCCATGATTTGAAAGCATGAGTTAGCATGAGTAGGAGATCATGAAGGTCCAGGAAACACGTCAACCGGGCCGAATACATGAAGCCGTGGTCTATGAATTAAACTCCTGGATAAATCAGATAGATTAAGTATGTGCGTATGTGTTTTGAACATGTAATCAAAATTTTATGTGAAAGAAAAATGTATAAAAGTCTCAAAAGTTTAGCTGTTTAAGCATGAAAAAATAATAAGCCAAGATGCTGATGTCGGGACGCCATCATTTCAGGATGACCGATTTGTAGGAGTTGAATTTAAACATCATTTATTTTCTTTATGACGCGCATGATCAGTAAATTAACTGACTCTCTGGTATTTTTATTATCCATGATCTGAAAGCATGAGTTATGAAAATTCACGATTACGAAATCAAGGTTTGGAGATATTCAAAATTAGAAAAGAGTCAGCCTATAAAATTATATTGTTCATGAAACATCGGCATATGAAATGTCAAGGAAGGCATTGTTACGCATAATCTGGTTGCTCGAAAGAAAGTGTATTATAGGTTTTAAGTGAGAAATGTATTTGAAGAAGCTATCAACGAAGTGGTGTACAATTATCTTTATAGAATTGTATTAAGGTTCATGTGTTGTTGTTCCAACGTCTAGTTATTCAAGTCATCAATAAATTAGCATTTTACATATAACCGTCCTACAAATTTGGGAGCTCAGTGCCGGGATCTTAAGCAACTAGTAGTGGAATAAATAATCGGAATCTTATTCAACTATCAGCGGAAAAAGTAGTCAAATATGAATCAAAAGAAACTGTTGTAAATCCACAGTGTCAAAGGTTGGGTTGTGAATTAGCAAGGCAAGCGTAAAAACTGTGATTTATTCAAGTACAATATTGAAAGATAGATATGGGAACCCTAAAAAAGGCTAAGAGAATTGATATAATAAATCTTCGCGAGGAATGCGCGATTGAACCACTAGAAAAACCGACGATCCCTGTACTAATAAAGCTAATTAAAAGCTGGGAGGATTATGACGAAGATTTTATAAAGGACCGCTTAGAAGTAATTATGACAGCTAGAAAAGAAAAAGCTGAGCTTGAAGAGAAGGCTAGAAAAGAAAAAGCTGATCTTGGAGAGAAGAAACTACAGGCACAAGCGCAATCGGAACTGGAAGAAAAGAAACTGAAAATGGAAATGGAAAAGAGAAAATGGAGAATAGAATTGGAAGAAAAAGATAGCGAAAGAGAGTTTGAGATTAAGAAAATACAACTACAGGAAAATTCATGACAACACATCGATGTGAACCCAATGACAAATCCAGGTAAGCAATATGAATTGCTTGGATTATTAACTATTACAAAACACGACTTCCACGGATATTTTCTCCCGACCTCCCTGGACATTTTCCCTTCGAATGAGGACTATTTATTTTTGTCGTTTGGCAACAGAAACTTTTTGTTTTGTAGAACGAAAGAAGAACGATTTTGAGATGTGGGTTTTTTTCCCCATCAAACATGTTTTTAACGAATTCGAGATTAATTCATCGTATGTATATAATGTAAATATTTTTTTGTATAAGTTAGCCATATAAATAATCTAAAATGAAAGAGATGTTTCTTCATTTCCGACTACTTGATGTGAATTATTTTTAATTGCCGAATCTATCCTGGAATGAATAAGTTCTGATTCTAAAGAAGGCGGCCTACCTTGGATCGGTAAGTATTTTTTACTTACCTTTATAGATTTATATCATACGTTTTATTGTGTATCTGATATTTACTGGCGCCCGAACAGGGACTGCCTAAAGTATTTGAATCAGAATAATAAGAAGTTCGTTGAATTAGAATCTTTATTGAAGTGCTTTGTTTATATACGATAATTGCAACCATTTTTGTTTTTGATAAATTTTATTAGTTATAATATTGATTTAAGAGAATGGATGCAGTTAATAAAACAAAACGCACTACTGTTAGGTCTCAAACTACGAAATTAATTAATAGAATAGAAGCGGCAATTTCAGAAAATAGTGCCGATGAAGATACATTAGAACAGTTTCTCGCTGAGTTAGATTTGAAAGAAAAAGAGCTTAATTATCTAGATATTGAAATTCAAAAATCTAGTAAATTTGATGAATTAGAAGCTGAAGTTTTGAAATGTGATGAGTATAATTCGAATTTGGTAATTTGGAAAACGAAAGTAAAAAGGGCTAAATTGAAATTAGAAACTAAATCTAATTCGAATGTTTCTACTACAACAATAAACAAATCCGACGAAACAGTTGCAATTCGGGGGTTGGAATCCATTCGCATAAATTTACCCAAGCTAATAATTGAAAAATTTGACGGCGATCCTTCGGATTGGCAAAGATTTTGGAACCAATTCGAATCTACAATTCATAAAAATGCAGAATTGTCTGAAGTAGAAAAATTCAATTATTTAAAGTCATATCTGACTTCAAATGCTGCTAACTGTATAAAAGGTTATAGTTTAACTAATAGTAACTATTTATCTGAAATAGAAACTCTAAAAGAACGTTTCGGTAAGAAACAATTGGTAATTAGCTCACAGCTTCATAAACTTTTATCACTTAATCCAGTAAAGAAATCCAGTGACGTTTATGCACTCCGCAAATTGCTGGACACTTGCCAGACCGAAATCAGAAATCTGAAATCTCTCGGATTGGAGATGGAAAATTATTCAGCGTTACTCTCTCCCATTCTGATTAAATTATTACCTTCTGACATAGTGTTACAAATAACAAAAAAATGTGGTAACGATGAAGAATTAAAAGTTACGGAAATAATTGATTATTTGAAAATGGAAGTTATTTCCCGAGAAAGAACTGCTTTTTTAATTTCTAATCAAGAGTCTTCGAACGCAGACATTACGTCTGGGAGGCCAGTGCGCGACAAGCAGTCGCCGAAAATAATTCCTTCAGCATCTGGCTTAATAAATGAAACGGTATCATTTTCTAAACAAAGTAAATGCCCGGAATGTAAAGAAAAACATTTTTTGATCGAATGTGAGTTATTTAAAAATAAATCATTACAGGATAAAAAGGAAACTTTAAAGCAGTACGGTTACTGTTTTGTTTGTCTCAAAAATTCAGGGCACATAGCAAAATATTGCAAAAAATTTGTTAAATGCAGCAATTGTTTTAAACGGCATTATAAAATTTTATGTCCCGAAAAAGAAAATGCCAGATCACAAGAAAATAATGAAAGAACGACATTATCAAATAAAACTTGTAATCGCGCAGTATTAATGCAGACTTTAACTGTTCGTTTAGAATCAAAGGATCAAAATAAACACTTGTTAGTACGCTGTTTGATAGACACAGGTAGTCAACGTTCTTATCTGAGTAAAGATATTATTAATCGAATGGGATACGAAGCAATAGGAGAAGAAAAAATGATTCACGGTCTTTTTGGTGGTATTCAAGAAACACACTTTCATAAGCGATATAAAATATATTTAAGTAATTTAGAAGATACTTTTAAATGTAATTTTGATATCTATGATCAAGACAAAATATGTACTGAGGTTCCAAAAATAAAAAATGGGCCTTGGATAAAGGAAGCTAAAAAATATGGGATAAAATTCACGGATTACGATGCATATACAGGGAAGCAAAAAGTTACAAATGCACAAGAAATAAGTTTACTTATCGGAGCAGATATTTATGGAAAGTTATTAACGGGGAAAATTAAATCCTTGGATAGTAATTTAACTGCTATACAGACCAAATTGGGGTGGACATTGATGGGTAAAACTAATGAAAAAGATACAAACGATTCCACAAAAGTTGTTTTATCCTTACATGTAAATGAAGCAAAACTCACAGATTTATGGCGATTAGACACTTTAGGAATTCTTGATCCAGGTGACAAAGGGTCTGGTTTAGAACTCGAACAAGCCGTAAAAGAACATTTCAACAAAAATATTCATATAAACAATGAAGGACGTTATCAGTTTAGTCTTCCATGGATTGTTGGTCACCCCCCTCTCCCCAGTGCTCAGAAAATTGCAGAACGTAGATTAAAAAACTGCGAAGATTCATTAAAGAAATCTGGCAATTTAGCTGCCTATGAAGCAGTATTTAATGAGTGGCTTCAAGAGGGCATTATTGAGGAAGTCGAATCAACTCCAGGAACGGAAGCTGAATTTTTTCTGCCACACAGAGCAGTAATAAAAGAAAATTCCACTACCCGAATACGCCCTGTTTTTGATGGGTCCGCTAGGGAAAAAGGCTCACCCTCTATTAACGATTGTTTGTTGAAAGGCCCCAATTTAGTAGAACTTATCCTTTCATTGATAAATCGGTTCCGATTGAAGAAAATTGGTGTAATATCAGACATAAGAAAAGCATTTTTACAGATTTGCTTAAATGAAAATGACAGAGCATTTTAAAGATTTTTATGGTGGAAGGAGGGAAATTCTGAAGAAACGAAAATTTTGCAACATCGAAGAGTTGTTTTCGGGCTTACATGCAGTCCCTATTTATTGGGAGCAACTTTGCAACACCACTTAAAAAAGTCACCTCCCTCTATGCAGGAAACAGATTCTAAACTTTCCGAATCCTTTTATATTGACAATTGTGTCACTAGTGTTGACAATGAAGAGCAACTCAATAATTTTATAACAGAGTCAAAATACATTCTCAGCCAAGCTAAATTTGACCTCAGAGGTTGGGAACACAGTTACTCGAACTCCTCAATGAAACCAGATTTTTCCTTAGAAAACAAAATTGTCCCAGTTTTAGGCCTACGATGGCTGTTGCCCTCAGATGTTCTTCCCATAGATGTAAGGGAAATGAATAAAGATGATGAACCCATCACTAAAAAGAAAATATTGTCGGAAGTTCATAAATTTTTTGACCCCATCGGTTATACCTGTCCAGTAACTCTTTTCCCCAAAATACTTCTACAAGATTTGTGGAAAAAGAAAATAACCTGGGATTCTGAATTACCAACCCCGATTGCCCAAAAATTTCAGAAATGGAAAAATCAATTGAGCTCACTTAAAGATATTGCTATACCTAGATGTTTAATAAGCGACCCAGATAACATCGGTGATTTAAGTTTGCATGTATTCTGTGACGCGAGCAAGGTAGCTTATGCTACATGCATATATTTACGAAATGAGAACGAAAAATCAACATCATGTCAACTGATCCAAGCACGATGCAGAGTAGCACCGCTAAAATGTGTTACCATCCCCAGACTTGAACTCCTCGCATGTACGATTGGTGCACGATTATCTAAAGGGGTTAAGTCCGACTTAAAATTAGAAAATCTTCCAACTTTTTTCTGGACAGATTCTAGTAATGCGCTGTACTGGATAAAAAGAAGTGAAAACTGGGCTCCATTCGTATACAATCGTGTTAAAGTAATTCGAACTCTTAGTAATCCAGAAAATTGGCACTATGTGCCCGGAACTCTTAATCCAGCCGATCTACATTCCCGGGGATGTTCCGCGGAATCCCTTAAACAATCCCTCTGGTGGGAGGGACCTGATTGGTTGAAAAAACCTCAAGAATTTTGGCCAAAAAGTAGTTTGAATCCAGATTTTGAAATAATTAACTCTGAAAAAAGAAAGACAGTTGTCAGTGCAGTAAATATCTCCCAAACTCCAATTGAGTTATATGAAAATACATCTTCATATTTGAAAATGATAAAAGTTACTGCCTGGATGTATAGATTTTTTGGAAATATCAGAAAGACACCAAATGAGCGAAATTTAGAGAAAATTTTAACATCTGAGGAAATAAATCACGCAGAACACGTCGTATTGAAATATGCTCAGAGGTATTTATTAAGTTAATCTAAACCATGTTATACCTCTTTACAGACTTTTACTGATGAGGAAGGTCTAATTCGAGTAAAAACACGAATCTCTATGCGAAAAGATTTCCATTCTTTCCGGTATCCGATAGTTCTGCCTTTCGATCATAATATTACCTATTCGCTCATAAGAAGAAAACATATTGAACTTTTTCATGCAGGGATACAAATTGTAATGTCAGTTTTGCGCGAACAATTTTGGGTATTAAGATGCAGGCGTATAGTTCGAAAAATTATAAAAAGTTGCATGACATGTAGACGATTCACTGCCTCACCTGCTGAGACACCTACTGCCCCTCTCCCTGAAGAACGAGTCAAAGATGCTTCAATTTTTGAAAGTGTTGGTCTAGATTTATGCGGACCGTTATTTTTAAGAAATGGCTCGAAAGTTTGAATAGTTCTTTTTACGTGCGCCATATTTCGCGCAATTCATCTTGAATTGGTATCTTTACTTTCAACGGAAAATCTTCTATTAGCTATGAGAAGATTTATCTCAAGAAGAGGGAGACCCTCTATTATTATTTCTGATAACGGAAGAAATCTAGTGAAAGCATCATCAGAATTGAAGTCTATAAATTTTGAACGCTTGCAAAATTTTGCTATTGAACGAAAAATACAGTGGAAATTTAATCCACCTTCAGCTCCCTGGTAGGGAGGTTTTTTTGAACGCATGATAGGAATGTTAAAAGGTATTTTACGAAGAGTGCTTGGAAAGGCCAGCCTAAATTATGAAGAATTATACACCGTGTTATGTGATGCGGAAAGTGTAATCAATTCTAGACCGCTGACATATATCGCAGATGATGATGTTCTTGACCCTCTTACCCCCGCGATGTTCTTGCAAGATATCAAAGATTCGAGAGTTCCTGAATTTGACATAATTGATTCAACAAAAATGAAAAGAAGATTTGCTTATCAGCAAAGAATCCGAGAAGATCTTAGAAAACGCTTTAGAATAGAATACCTGGGGCAACTTCGAGAAAATGCGGGAAGAAATAGGGAGACTGAGTTAAAAAAAGACGATATTGTCTTAATTGGGGACGATAATTCAAAACGTATTAATTGGCCTTTGGGAAAAATTGAAGAACTATATCCCGGCAAAGACGGAAAATTCCGGGTAGCCAAAGTTAAAACCAAAACGGGTTCTTTTTTGAGACCCCTTAAAAGACTATATCCTCTTGAAATCAATAATGAACTAATGCCTCCTTTTTTAGTAGACAGAATTCCTGCTCCTATAGACGACGATTCTGTTCCTGCTCCTGTGCCAGAGTCTTCAGATCCTGTCTCTGTAGTTGAACCTTTGGATAGCGTCTCTGTTCCTGCTCCTGAGCCCGAGTCATCAGATCCTGTCTCTGTAGCTGAACCTTTGGATAGCGTTCCTGCTCCACTAACAGTGTCTACAGATTCCCCTTCTGTAGCTGATCCTCTGGATATCACTCCTGCTCCTGTGCACCAGTCTTCCATACCTGAGGATGGCAATCGACGATCTCGAGCTGGTAGAAAACTGAAACAGCCGCAACGACTAAATTTATGAAATTTTGAGTTTCACTATACTGAACCTCAAAGGTGGGAGGATATTAAAAACACGACTTCCACGGACATTTTCTCCCGACCTCCCTGGACATTTTCCCTTCGAATGAGGACTATTTATTTTTGTCGTTTGGCAACAGAAACTTTTTGTTTTGTAGAACGAAAGAAGAACGATTTTGAGATGTGGGTTTTTTTCCCCATCAAACATGTTTTTAACGAATTCGAGATTAATTCATCGTATGTATATAATGTAAATATTTTTTTGTATAAGTTAGCCATATAAATAATCTAAAATGAAAGAGATGTTTCTTCATTTCCGACTACTTGATGTGAATTATTTTTAATTGCCGAATCTATCCTGGAATGAATAAGTTCTGATTCTAAAGAAGGCGGCCTACCTTGGATCGGTAAGTATTTTTTACTTACCTTTATAGATTTATATCATATGTTTTATTGTGTATCTGATATTAACAAAATATGATAGTACGAATGATATTAGTTTATATTTGGCTATGTATGAAAGACAAATAGCGCAAAGGGGCATTGATAAAAAAGAATGGGTCAACTATTTAATTAACCTAATGCCATTAGATATTATTAATATATTAACCAGGGAGACTGAACCCAAAATGCATAATTATGATTATATAAAAAGCATTCTTTTAAAACGCTACAAACTATTGCCAGAAGAGTTTAGGCAGACATTTTTCTCACTTAAAAAAGAGCAATCGGATAATTGGTGCGATTTCGCATATGAGATCAAAGTGTACTTCCAGCTATGAATTGTCGATCTTCAAATAGATAATTTTGAGGAATTATCGGAATTGTAGTTAATAAAATTAGGCATAATTTACCTGCGGAAATAAAGACACATTTTGCAGAAGAATTGTTAGTAATAAAAAAGATAGACAACTTAGTTAGCAAATTAGATATTTACGAAACGGCTCAAAGGGTTTGCAATAAAGAATCAGTAAGGAATACCAGCGGGAGTTTTGAGGATAAACGATCGAGAGTGGCTGACTACGCCAATTCGAAAAGGCGCCAAGTTGACATCAGGTACAATGTGAATCACGGAAGAAACGATGCGCATATAATATGTTTTCGTTGTGGCAGACCTGGTCACGTGAGTGGGAAATGCACCATGGGGAGTAAAACACAACAAGAATATTTAAATTATAACCCGCAACGTATTAAAAATTGGCGAGAAACGAAATACCAAGATTGGAACCAAAACACGCAAAGAAAAGTAGTTAATATGGACACGTTAAAGGGTAAGAAAAGAAGAATCCTGGATATTCAAAGAATACAAACAAACATAATAATTCGTACAGGGAGTGATATTTCAATCGCCAATTCAAGATGTCATACTGCAATAAATGCGCCAAAGTTAACCAGCGACAATATATCTATATCGGGCATATGTGGAAAAGAAATTAAGACAAAGGGTTTTTTCTTGCATAAAGTTTATGCAGATGGTATAGAAATACAGGATAAATTTTACGTGGTACAAGAAACTGACTATGATTCAATAATAGGTAGAAAAGCAGTCGAAGGCTTGACGTTAAAAGTGGTGGAAGATGTTGTTAAAATAATAAACGACAATACAGCACGAGTAGGATACATTAAAATTAATGAAGTCCCTTCCAAAACATATGAAGCAGCACATCAAATATAGACAACGATAATCGAGGATGGGAAGATATAGTTAATATCAACTGCGTAAATGCCGAGGTGGATTTGAATCATATTACAAATTTAACTAGCAGAGAAAAAATACGAGAATTAATAGAATCATACAAACCGAATAAAACAAAAGATACTGGGTTAAAGATGAAAATACTATTGGCGGATGAAAAACCTGTCTGTGAACGGCCAAGGAGGTTACCTCTAGTTGAGCAGGAAATCATCAGTAAGCAAATACAACAGTGGTTGGGAGATGGGATCATTAGTCTACCATCCAACGTCTCATTCCAACACGTCTAGTTATTCAAGTCATCAATAAATTAGCATTTTACATATAACCGTCCTACATATATATATATGGGGCATTCTCACAATCTTTTGACTTTTCGAAAAAAAAATCTCACAAAATTAAACTTGCTAAAATAACATTTTAATCTGATAGACGAATGCCTTAATGATTCAAAATAAAGAAAAAATGGTCATCAGCGAAAATTTTTTTATTTAACTGAGGTTGAAGTTAAACTTGTGAGTTTAATTTTCCTTACCATTTTACCCCTATGACTTTTTATTTTCTTCTAAATTTTTACTTATAATGAATTTGCATAGTACCCACAGGACATTCAAATAAGAAATAATAACACTGTAGTACTTTTAATACAGAATTTTTGTATAAAATTGTCTTAAAGGGGTGTTAAAGAAGGGACGATAAGGTAAAAAAGGGGGATGGTATTGGAGAAAAGGGACGAAATGGTAAAAAAAAGGGACGGTAAGGAAAATTACCACCTATTTTTAGGAAAATCATGTTAAGACCAAGTGATAGCCACAATGCTCATTGATTTTTAGAATCAATTGTTAACATTGAATTATATATATATATATATATATATATACATTAATTTGCCTCGAAAAGTGCAGGAATAAACCTTGGGGACGGTAAGACTACCAATAAAGCCACGATGCTTGAAATTGATATTTAAATGCTGATTTAAATTCTACAGTAAATTTCCTGCCAAAGAATTTTAGACATTATTTCTCTAGCATACTTCTGGATCAGAAAAAACTTGAAAAAAATTCTGTGGCTGCATCTGAACTGATTTTTTGTATATTTTTAGAAGAGGGATGGTAAGGAATCTAAAACCCAGGGACAAAGTTTAAAAAATAATAACAACCCTAAAAATGTGTGTAGGTTAATTTTTAGCTACATATTTATATAAAACAATAGTTCCAGTTTCAGAAAAAAATTACGTCGAATTATTTTTATTGAAACAATTTTATCCAGACAGCTCCAAACTTAAAAATCAGCATCAGGGACATGGGGCGGTAGATGAGTTTTCCTGGTATTTGGACCCCCAACATCGTCCAAAAGTTATTTATCTCATTAATATTGTTATGCAATCATGCAACGGGATGTTCCCCAGTATATGAAATAAAAAAAAACACAAAAAAGTGTATTAAATAAAAAATTATTATTCAAGAACATGAAAGTCAAAAGATTGTGAGAATGCCCCATATATTGAAATTATTGCTTTTTTACACTATTTTTTCATCTGGTTCTTTTTGAAAAAAATCTAGACATAGTAATCGGTTTATAAACTAAAAATAGATATTTGTCGTTAAAATTGACATAAAATTGATTATTTTTAAATATATGCTAAAAGAACAAATTTAAATATATAGTTATTTTATAAAGAAAGGCCCAAGGACATTTTGGGAACCATGTAAGCACCCGTCTTTCCACGACTTCTTTACCATCATTACCAAATAAAAGTATGTTTTTAGTGTACAACTATACTTTACTTGTGTGGTCTCCTGACATCAGTTGGTGTTCATTCAGAAATCCGAGCAGGATCAATGGACACTCTGCACGTCATTCAGGCCGGGGCAAAATCCACGACATGGGCCCAAATAGGCAAAATCCACGACATTGGCCAAAATTGAAAAAATGTACATATATGTATGACTGAAAAACTAGATGAACGTGCTTTATACATTCCAGTGTTTATGAAAAATCCTGTTTTGCTAAATTGTTTAGTTGGAATTATCAGTTTATATTTTCCTTTAAAAAAATTATGTTTTTTTTTTTCTTTTTTTTTTTTTTTTTTTTTTTTTTTTTGTCATTTCACGTCATTTAATCAAATACCATTTTGTTCTCAAACGTGTTTTTGGTAGCTTTTTTATTTTTGTTTATAAAAATACGTGTTTTTAAATATGATTTTTACAAAGACAGCGACTGAAAAAAAAGTTCCCAATTATTCCGGAAAACGGGCTTTCTTCTTTTTTTCTTTAGCTATTGGGTGAAAGAAATTTATAACTAGAAAACAGGAATTCTACTTTTTCAGAATTTAGTACCGCCCCCGATGAAAAAAAAATATATGTGTACATAAATAGTACAAAACATATTTCAATTTTAAGACTTACAGCACACGCTCTTATTTTATGTAAAATAACGTCATTCGCATCCGCTTAAGAATTCCACATTTACGATCCACTCTTAAACATCTACAGTAAAGGAGACATAGGACGTCACTATCGCGAAATAATTCACAAATGCAGCAAAAAGATGCCGTCATTAAAGAAACTTGACAAAAAAAAAAAAAAAAAAAAAAAAAAAAAAGCTGTCTAATGATTCATAGGCGTTCATTTATTTGTAACATTAATATACTTAAAATTAAATATAGTTTATAATAGCTTCATGTTTTAATAAAAATCATTCTTTTATATTTTTTTCAAAATAGCACGTATTTTAATTACATTTTCTTTTAGTTGTTATGAAAAATGGCAACGAAAATATATAATTAATATTTTACAACTATTTTTCCTTTACTTGCTACAGAAATGGAGTACTTCCGTTGCCAATATTAAGCAAATGGCTACAAAAACTACAGTAAAATTAATATTTCAAAAATAAATGGAGCTGCAGTTTTCAAACAAATTGCATTTAAAAGTACATTTTTTTCCCAATACGACGGTATAAAAATTGAAAATGTGCGATGCTTAGAAGTTAAAAAAATTGCTATAGAGTATTTAATCGTACTACTTTGTTTTACGGCTGGATTCTGTAATGTAACGTTATTTTTTAGAGAACACAAAATAAGCTGGGCGAAAGAAATAGCATACCGTGCCGGGGGCTAATAATTACAAATCCGCTGTGATCCTCCTGTGATCCGAGGGCTTATGAAACTAATTAACGATCCTTAATACGTTCTAAGTTGATTTTATAGCCGAATTTTGAAAATACCAGGTTTAAGCGCAAGATTCTTGATTTTGTTCATTTTGTCATAGAATTTTTTCAATACAGATTATCATTCCTCGCAACAACATAAAACTACCAAATATCAAGTCATTTGGATAGTTTTTACGAGCTATACACCCATGAAAACACGCTTTTCGTCTCGCTCCTCGGCCCCTAGCAATGATTGAAAGGTATTTAAAATTATATGTATTATTCTATATTTAGTATGAATTATATATTATATGAATAATTAATAAATATTGCGAATAGTTAAGTAATGATCAAACATATGACAAAGAACAAGATTAAAAAAAATATCTTTTATACTTGGCGTCTACCTG
This sequence comes from Maratus speciosus, assembly GCA_963932465.1. Taxonomy (NCBI): domain Eukaryota; kingdom Metazoa; phylum Arthropoda; class Arachnida; order Araneae; family Salticidae; genus Maratus; species Maratus speciosus. The sequence goes on along the minus strand of OZ010791.1, from coordinate 233,767,606 downwards.
AAAAAAAGAAGAAAAGAAAACAGAACTGATTAAACGCTTTTCTGAGTGCAAACCATATTCCACATAAGCGTAGAAGATGCACAATTCTAACTGTGGAATATACCAAGGAAGTAGTGCAGACATTAATTAATTTCTGGACTCATAATAATGACAAGAAGAGAATATTCATTCTGTTTTATCATTCCAACTATAATGGCCTCAGAGACGGCGTTAGGTTGCTCAATTCCCGACGCAATAGTACATGTAGCTCACATATCAGATTATTAATATCATTATTAATTTATAATTACACTGTCATGAGATTTTTAAACCGTTAAATTTTTTTATTTTTGTGAAAAATATTTGTGAAAGAGCAATGTTTTCTGAGCCTTTTGAGACAAACCGCCCAAAAATATACCCATTACTCTAGTCATGACTAAAAATGTATCAGGTGTTCTCAATGCAAGCAATGATTAAAAAGACAATGAAAACTGGTTTATCTGAAAAAGTTAAAAGTATTTTTTTTTAATTGCGTGCAAGATTACACTTGAAATTTCTATTTCTCTTGATATTTTATATATACTTTATTCACGGATTCATAGATTATATCTATAGCTTGATCATAATTTTTTAAAAAGCATGTTTTGAGGTATACTTTTAATATATACTTTTAATCATACATTACATTGAGAACTCCTGACAGACTTTTAGTTGTGATAACATAATTAAAGGAATTTATTGTTAAATTTAATTCCCCAGATGTTCTTCGGCAACTCCTAAAAGTGATTAAAAAAAAGAAAAGAAAGAACTTGTTACCATACACAGATCATTTTAACAAGCCAATTTACGAACTGTCTCTTTACTTCCGCATTTAATAATGAGTGCTATTGCAGCCCACTTGAGTAACTCTCTAAAGCATATGTTCTAATAACTAAGATTTCATCACTCAAATGTAACTAAAAGGAACATCTGAACATTTTGACTTTTGCCAGACACCTTTAATTATTATATATTTTTTCTACGCTGCGAATATGTGTTTTAGCAGCTTTATGTATACTCACTCTTAATCATGTAGCCTCTCTGTTAAGACGGAGTTTCTTATACTCCAGTAATATGTTTAATTATAAGTATTTAAAGCTAAAAGTTGAATCTTTCTTTATCGTAAAAACACACAATACTAATTCATATTACATTATATCTTCCCATCGATTTAGCGGATTCATATTAAGCTCTCAAAGGATACTTCAAAGGATAAATAATGCTTCACAAAATAAAATAAAAGTAATTTCTTCAAGAAGCTTTTGGATAAATCCCTGACCACGCCACACCGATGAAGTTATACGTCATCGCGATATTGATGAATCCCAGGTAAGAGCATTTTACCTATTTCCATTTCAAAAGCAGCATAGCCACAAGAGATTTTTTCTAATTGTTTAAATATGAGACAGCGAATTCCTGCTATCGAGAATGGAGTGCTTTTGGCTTGATAGGCCACTTAAACTCCAACATTTATTTGTGCGGTTTGTTTCAAAATTCTCAGGAAATAAAGATCTTACACAAATACAATTTCCAAAAAATCGAATTTTCTGAATATTTGAGAAATTATCTAGTGATGTCTAGTTAGTCAATTTTCAAAATATTTTATCTGTGTAATATAAAAATGCAATGCCTAAATCATGGTATCTGTGTACTTTTAAAATATATTTATTGTACATCCTTGTTATAAAATTTTAATCAAAAATAAATCTTCTATGAGAGTTTATATTCCTCATTTACTAAAGACTTTTTAATTTTTGACTTGCATGTTTAACTATGTTGTCTTTGTCATGAAAGAGAAACGTAATTTAAGGCGTAATGCAGTGCGTACGGATGACGGAAAGATGTGAAACAAAGATAATTTTGTAGTTTTTGCATGAATATCACAAATCTTTTGGAAAAAGTATTTTTGAAATTATACAGTCACAAGGTAGGTATTTAGAATTTTCTTGGTAGAACCCAAAAAGTAGGTGATTCATTATAAACCCTTGGTGGAATTTTCTCTAAAAAAAATAATAATAAATAAAGCTTGTAATATGTTTTAAATATTTACTTTCTACTGAGAATGCTTCTAGTTTTCTAAAACAAATTTAACAAACGAAATTGCGTATGTTACTTGATTAGATTTAAAAAATGTCGCTTTCTGATCTTTTAACGTTTTCCCTTATTTACTGTAAGTTATGGGATTTGTATTTTACGTTTAGGTAGCATAAGTTTTTTCGAATATATTGTAGATTAAGCCTTGAGTAGATAATTTACAAAAATATGTAGCATACTCGGACTCTCTGTACTCGGACACAATTTTTAATCGTTTAGCTCCAGTAATTAAAAAATGCGTAAATATATAAATGCCTAATTTAATTTCGGAAATTCTGTTATTAAATAGCTTAAGTACCGTCCTTAGAAGTTTAAAAGTAGTACAAATAGTTATGCGATTTGTTTATGAACGGTTTGCTGAAACGAAGATGTTTACAATTTAAACTGATTGAGTTTTTTTCCTTTGAAAACGCTGAACAGGTCGTTGAGATATCTTACAGAATCTGTGTGAATCTTACTGAAGCTACTTCACTGAGTTTTGAACTGAGTTTTATTCACTTTTTGAAAAGCGAACGTGACTTGATAGTTTGGGATAGTTTTGACTCAAATACTAGGTTGAAATCTCTCAAAGGCAGCTAAAGTTCGGAATTTTTTTTTTCCTATCAAACAGAGAGTCCTGCTAACACTAACATTTTTTTTTTCCGTATCATGACCAGCAATAAATCTCGAAATAGTTAAATCCTAGGCAGTTATGAACATTGGATGCTAAAGTTTAATCCTGTCGGCCCGCTATTTTGAAGCAGTAATCTGCTTTTGCAAACTCATCGAGTTAAAATTTGCGAATTTGACTCAATTTCTGTGAGTTTTGAACTGGATGCTATTTACTTTTTCAAAAGCGAACATGATTTGAGTTAAATAAAAAAAAAAAAAAAAAAAAAAAAAGTCTATGAATTTGTGATAAAATTACAAGTCAAACACGTTTTTATTCCTTTAAATGTCAATTCGTACAAACACACAAAACTTTAACGTAGAATTCTGAGAAACGTGTGGTAAACTTGTTTGCGGTGATGATGTGTTTATAATGTCTCAGAATCAATCCCTCCTGTAATTTGCCTCCACTTCTCTGAGTACCTTAAAAGATGTTATAAGACGCTTTCTTTAAAATCGATAGTAGGGGAAGGTGGCTTAAAATGATCCTAGCAGGCAAAACGGTCCACATATGTTTTCTTCCCGACAGGTCATACTATCTACAGGGTAACACATGTTCCAAGTGAAGAAGAAGCAATGGCGGTATTCAAACGATCGCAGTATTACGCGTCTGAATAAAATTCTTCGAAAAAGTGGCTTTTATAACATCTGTTATTAGATAAGCACTAACTTTCATATTTATTTAGATATACAGTCTTTCATGAACAGAAATATGACTTGGTTTACTTAATAGAGTATGTTTTTAGACGTCACTTGCTAAGTTTGTTATGTTTCTCGGCGTCATCCAGTTACATCACCTAAAATGGACGGTCATGCTGCCAGTAAAATGATCCATTCTGTGGATCGTTTACTACCATTTCATATGCTGGAGAAAATCCAGTACCGGGTCCTAGCCATCATGGGAGCCAAATGTGTTACTGCCCCAAATCTTTCTCTTTGAGTCCACGTGTAATCCCATTATTTTTTACTCATAATTTTGAAATATTCCACTTTATTGTTTGTCAAACTTATTTGTGACGCTTTTTATTTTAAAATTGACATAAAATAAATTATATATGCTATTTGATTGTAAAACTTATTTTATTTCAATATGTATTGTCATAATTACTTTTATATCCTTTATTTTGTCGATAATAACAATTTACAGTTATTTTTAAATGAAGGATCATTTTGCCCTTTGGTGAGGGTAAAATGATCCTTTGGACACTTTTTTAAAAATCAATTTTCTCCATTACTTAATTTGGGTTTAAAATATTATTAAAATATATTTATAATGCAAAATATAGTGTAAAACATTTTAGCATAGGGCCAAAGTTTTATTTAAACAGTTATGTTATTTTACACTTAGGCCACCTTCTCCCTACTACTAATGATAGCCAGGCATTTTTGTTTCCCTTTCCTTTCTTAACAAAATACTTGTGAGTCCAGAAATCCCATTTGGCTTTTAAATCATTCTTGAAAAGAATTTTTTTTTTAACACATTATCGAATTTGGTAAGAAGGAAATGGAAAAACAAAGCTTAAAACATGTATTTGTCTGCAGAGTCTTATTAAAAATAGGTTTTACAAAGGAAACAGAGTTAAAATAAATGTAAAGAAGGCGGAAAACTGTAACCATTCCCACAGTTTTTCTTTTTCAACGTTTATTTGTAACAAGTCATATATTATCTAATATACTATTTGAAGAGAAAATTACTCAGAGAATTTAACACTAAAAACTATTTAAGTAATTTAAAAAGTTAAGATTTGTTGTCAGAAATTAATTATATTGGTAACAATAATTTAATTATACCAGAGCGTTTTAAGTCTTATTCCGATACAAAATCAATTAAAGCGATTTTGGCATCAATAATGTAAATTCATAAAATTAAGAAAAATAATTTTTTCTCGTGATTTCCTTTTACTTTATAATTATTACTATTATTTTAAAAAATAAACCTTAGGTGGGTTTTTTTTTTTTTTTTCAAAAATGAGATTGAATTGGGTGGGTTTGTTTCATAAATTTCGAGTTGGATTGCAAATTTAATCTACTTTTCAGAAGGTGAATTTGAGTTTGGATTAGTTCCTTTTCTTTAGTGAGTTTGCACAACACTGTTTTGGAGTTATAAATAGCTAAAATTTAATTATACTGTCACATTTCTTTTCCCTGTTTTTATTCATACATTGTGTGTAATTATCTATCTGAGTTTATTTCTTATTTGGTATTACATAAGGATAACTCTAGGATAGATGGCCATAGAGGAGAGACGGCCAGTCTAAATATTTTCAAAACGTGATCATAGATTGCAGCATAAACTTTGTTCGTATGAAACAGTTCAACGAGTTTATTTATTACGACATGTGCATTTGTGTTTTTCGATTATTAAAAGTAAGCGTAATTTTAATGTTTAATTATTTTAGTGATTGAATATTTTTTTTAATTAGGTATCTGAATGTTTTGCAGTACGTACAGGCCCTTATTATCGCATGGGCAAATCGGGACATTGCCCAGGGGCCCCGGACCTCAAGGGGTCCCCAAAACCATATATTAAATTATAAAAATTTACTTTTTTTTTTCAATTCCATCTCTTTCATAAGTTGAAGTTATTAAATTTATCTTAAAGTAATATAACAAGTTGCTAAAGTTATATGAAAAAGTTTTGTTCCGTACGAAAAATAAATAAATAAATAAATAAAACAATTTAACAAATTACAACGACCATTTAGAAAAGGATTTTTTCGAAGATTAAAATTTAAGACATAAAAAATCGCACGGAGTGGATCATACATTACGTACGCCATGCATTAAACATTAACATTCCTGGACCCATCATGAACAAATTTTAAAAGAAATTTCAGTTTTACAATTTTCGGTACTGTAAATTTTTAAACTTCTACGGAGCTGGTCATACAGTACGTACGCCATGGATTAAACATTAATATTCCTGGACAAATTTTAAATGAAGTTTCATTCTTAAACTTCTAAACATCCCACAATATAACTTTTTACACCGTCGTATAGAAAAAAAAATTACTTTTAAATGCAATTTGTTTGAAAGCTGTATCTCAATTTGTTTCTGAGTTATTCATTTTTTTCTGTAGTTATTACTTTTTTGTCATAGTGGCAACAGAAGTATCCATCTCTGTTGAAAGTTTAGGGAAAATACAGATTACTGCATAGACCCATCAGAAAACAAATAAAATGCGGATTCAACTAATGAAACGCTTCAGATATGTTTTTGATTTCCTACCCGGACAGAGGACAATAACCATTTTTCCAAATGGTTAATAATAATAATAATAATAATAATAATAATAATAATAATAATAATAATAATAGTATTTTTATTAATTAAGTTAATTTAGAATTGACGGAGCTAAGAATTTTCTTCTACTATTTAAAATCCAAGGTGCGAAAATATTGTTTATGGATTACACATACACGTACGACTGACCATCATTTCTATTTGAATAATGTTGCAACGATTTGAATGGGGCCCCGTAATTTATCTTTGCCCAGGGCCCCAATGAGTCATAATCGGGGCTTGAGAGCGTACGTTATATATATTTTTTACTATATGGACTTTTAAGGCATGGTCATAATCCAATCTTTACTTCTAAGCCTAAAATAAAAGCGTACAATGGCTATTGATACTTTAAATTGGGCGACCATGAGTCCTTCAATTTCAGGAGAAATGGCCACCGTTAATCAATATTTGAAATTCCTACGGAGTGATGATTTTAACTAAATAATTAAATTTAAAATAAAATTATAACGTTTATGTTTTTAAATATATTAATTGATATAATTGTTTACATTTTAACTAACATATATATTTTAATAATAATAATAATATAATAAGACCTAACGATTTATTTGTTTCAGAAAATACTGAAAACTGTCGGAAACTTTCATAACAGAAACTGATAAAGTTGGTAAATAAACTAAATTAACGTAATAAACATACAATTAATGCGAGAAAAAAAAACACGACACTTCCAATAGGGAAGAAAACGAAATATATTTAAAATTATCAGATTCTACAGATTCCGAGTATTTAGAATTGGATGAGGATCACTGTGTTGGTTATGCAAAACAATATAATATCACATCCAAAAAGGATGTCTGTATACAATGCATAAGGTACCTGAAGTGGTTCCATGAAACGTGTACAAATTATCAAGACCTTTGTCAAACATGTAGGGAAGAAAACGAAAAGTGAAGTGTTGAAATTATATTTCAAATTTTGTTGATTCGAGTTTTATTCACTCATTTTCAATCATATAACTTCATCTTTACAAATTGCTATATGATTTTCATGATTAACTATATGAAATGTGTTAGTTTTTTGCTATTTAATTTCCCTTTTTCTTTCTCGTATTGGATGGCCATCTCCCTTCGGCTTTAAGGAGATATGGCCATCTGCCATTTTAATTTCAATTTGGTTTAACACTTTTTGTTTTCAATATTTAATCATTTTTTGCGTAAAATATTATGAGTATATGTATAAGAATTTTAAATATGCATAAATTTTTCTTGTATTTGTATTTTAAGAATTTTTATTTTAATCTTTAAAAACTATGGTCATCTATCCTATAGTTACCCTACATCTATTTCAGACAAAATTAATTACTCCTCAAAATTTCAGTGCTTGTGTAATAATTAAAACCATGTATTATAATCCAAGTATATTTTAATAAAATTTGTTTAATAAAAAATCTTGTGTAGTACTCAAAACCTTACTTGCTTTCTCTCAACAATTCTTAACAATGAAATATTCTATAATAGGAAGTCCTAATAGTAGTGGCACATGTATAATGTAATGTTACCTATTACTGCGTTGCACTTATTTCTCTTTATTTATTAAAAAACATTCTTTGTCTAAATAAGTATGTTTGAGCAATGCGTTATTAAGCCGGAATAAACGGTGAATAAAGCCCCCCCCCCCCCCTCTCAAATTTACATTTTTAAATTTTGCCATTATCTTTCGACAGGCAGTGATATTTGAATCAATGTCGTTTCTTTTTTATATGAAAAATTAATGAAATTTAGCACATTAAATTAATTTTTCTATTAAAGAAAATTCTGATGTTCATAGGCCCATATACAGTAATCAACTCATATGGATATTAAAGGTAAATTAACAATAGTATGCAATTGACTATTTCACTAGAGAACCCACGAAATTTTATGAAGACCGAATATGATAACTTATACCTATAAACCTGTATTAAATACATTCTACAACATCCAACACAATTTAACATTCACAATTTATTCAAAACTGGTTTTTAATTAAAAGTTCAAAAGCAGAAATGACAATAAGGTTTGTGCCTGCATTTATCTACATCCCACTCAGAACAATCATCATGAGCCCAAAATTTGCATATGATGCATTAAAACCTGAGTTCACTTTTGCCGTATTCCCCACAGATAATGCCATCTTTATTGTATAATCTTCCATATCGGTTTCACCCTCGTCCTCTTGCCCCCTACTGCCATATTTGTTTGAACAAAACTTATTAGTGCATCCTTCATTGTAAACAATCTATAATTTGTATTAGTCCAGGGTAATGTACATTTTATCTTGCAAAAGGTCGGGTAGAAGATTTTATTCTTTTTAATTTGTTTATACTGAGACCAGCATGGAAAAACCAAGATTTCAAGCAAAATTTCTTAAGAAAGAATTTTCTGTGGCCAAAAAAGAACAAAATTTTGGGATTTTTTTTTTTTTTTTTTAATATCTCGAGACCCGTTACCGTAGCATATTATTTCTCAAATACAATCTTAAAGAAGACAAATTTCTCTACAACTTTCATATTTACAACTTTTTTAACTCAATAGCAAGCGCAGTACACCATTTCATCAACAAGACAATTTTTTCAATTTTCTTAAAAACCGTGAAAAACGTAATTTTGCCCCGATTATTCAAATGTTCCCCCACGGATTTAATCGTGTATGTCGATTTCTAAAAATTGGTAGCAGTAAATTATCTATTGTTTGCACACCCACGTCTTTATTTTCATGTCAACAGACATTTTATATTCAATCAATTTATATAATTTTACAAGTAGGGCAGAGTGCAGTTAAATAAGACAATTTTCATATTCAGACAGTAACTTTAAGTGTATACAATGTTAATTTCAATGCATTGTTTAAAATAATACATTTAGTAACTTATTGTCACGATAGTTTCAATTAAAAAAATTCTTGTTTAATTTTAATAATTTAATAATTTTTATAATGCATACATATTTTTCCAGGGATCAATGGGATAGGTATGGAAATTTGCGGAAAACATATTTTATTCCACACTACAATGGTATATTTTATTTAACAATTATTGATAGCACATGTTTTAATGTTTTACTGTTTTAAAGATAGCGAACATTGGATTGTTGTTCCATATAAAAGGGGGGCTCAAAAAAAATATCTTTTGTGTAAGAAGTACTTTTACCTTATAAAATACCCACAATAAAAATGACAACAGATTATTTCACTATGTTATGTATTTATCTCTTGTAAAATTTAAAAATTCTGCCAATAAAGTATTTGAGATAACTATTTTCATAAAAATATTTAAAAGATTAGTTTTAATAAATATTGTCAATATTTTTTCCACTGATATCAATAAATATAACAAGAGATTGTATCATTTTAGTATACAAGAATTATAAAACTTTAAGATTATCTATTAATTGCTTTAAAGCTCAAATAGAAAAACTTACTTTGCTTGTTGAAAAGTTAACTTTATTGTAATCTTCTGTGATATGTACGGTTTTGAAACTATATCCGTTTAATGATCTCAGTGATACCATTTATCAAATGAAACACCAATTTATTTATGACTGTAGACCATATAAACATTTTTGTTTTCGTATTGATCCCCTGTCTCATTCAACTCCACTTTCCCTGCACAATAAAGTAAGGTACGAAATACGACTGCATAAGCTAAATGGGAAAATGTATTTTAATAATAATAATTTCTACAGGCTATTTAACCTTTTTTTTTTTTTTCTCTTTGGGGGCACTATTGTAGAATTATTAGCATCCGGTTACAAAGGAATATCCTTATCCAGAATAAAAGAGATATTTGGACCATGTTCATCTAAAAGTATAAAGCCAGATACTTCCCATTCATCAGCCTTTTCCTGCTTTTTCTCTTAGTATTGCCATAGTTTTCTTTTCAGATGATACCTGAGGTCGATATCTAACGTTATGCGTTTTTAATTTTTCTAATTTAGTTGCATTTTTTTTAATGAGAATACATTAAATTTCAGAACAGGTTCCAAGCAGTTTTCCAAAAATGAAAGTATCCAGATATATATAAAAAAATTCAACCAACCCGAAAAGTACAAAAGCACAACATTAGATATTGATCTCAAGTATCCTATAAAAAAAATATTCAAAAGTAATAAAATGCAAGCGGGATATTCTCAAGAACCCTCCCATAGGTTTAATATTACCTTGTGAATGTCTTCATGTGACTAATTTAGTTTCATAATTCATATCACTGTGACTTAAACGCCTCAATTTTAATGCTACAACTACAATAAAATCCTTGAAAAGGAAATCTGTCTATACGGAATCCGGTCTTTAACGGAAAAATTATATATTTTTGAACATCAACAATTATACCTGCTAAGATAGAAATCTGTTTAAAGCGGAATATATTTCTGTTCCTTTCTGTTCGGTTTTAATGAATCAATATTTGACAAAGCTGATTACGTAGTTCAGTATTACGTATTTAATGATTACATACTTAAGAATTTGAAAAACCCGGCTATTAGACTTAGTAAAACTCTCATGGAGATTTTCCTTATAAGGGGGAGAGGCTCCAAAATCCATGTTTACCCCGTGCGTAAAAAAGCTAGTTTCGGCCCTGTAACACGTAATTTACTGTTACCAATATATAGAAATACATGATTAAATCCATGGAAAACATTTGAATAATCGGGGCAGAACTACATTTTTCACGGTTTTTAAGAGAATTGAAAAAATTGTCTTATTTCTTAAATGGCGTACTGCGTTTGCTATTGAGTATATAAAAAAGTTGTAAGTATGAAAGTTGTCGAGAATTGTATCTTCTTTAAAATTGTATCCGACAAATATTATGTTATGGTAACGGGTCTCGAGATTTTTAAAAAATATAAAAAAAAAAATCCCAAAATTTTGTTGTTTTTTTGGCCACAGAAAATTCTTTCTTAAGAAATTTTGTTGTTTTTTGGCCACAGAAAATTCTTTCTTAAGAAATTTTGTTGGAAAACTTGGTTTTTCCATGCTGGCCTCATTATAAACAAGTCAAAAAAAAAAAAATCTTCTACCCGACCTTTTGCAAGGTAACGCCCTTTTTTTTGGTGCATTTTCCCTGGACTATATACATTTTTACGTTTTTTTTAGTGAAGGATTGGAATAACTTATTACAGGAGAGTATTTCCTAGCACTGTGAAATCTAAAAATTATCACAACAAACTTGAAAATCGCCTATCAGCTACTCAGAAGACGTTCTGGAGTGAATTGTTGATAGTGAATTATATGAAGATGTAATAAGGGTCTCTGGTTCACCAGACCAGGCGCTGTTATGTTTGACTGGAAGGGTAAAAAGCAAAGTTCGTCATCTTATCCACTTCGTAAGTGGAACTTCTTTCCCATAAATTTATTATGAATTTTCATGTGGCGTATAAACAAAACATTTTATTATAACTGTATACGGGAATGCGTCTGGAAGTACATTCAAAAACGGCCATAAGTGTAAAAAGTATAAATAGTGTTCCTCCGTATCTTCATACAAAATAATGATTGTAATATTCAGATAAAAGACTTAAGAAAAAAGTTTGATTCTCACTCTACTGGATTCCGATCAAAACCAATTACAAGAATCATAAGTGCAAAGCTCCAGTAACAATAATTACCACAACAAGAAATTATTTCCTTTGTTTTATCAATCCACCCCCACCCACCGTAAAATGTAGCATATGTTGGTAACTACTTCAAAAAAGCACCCAAGAAACTTTATGAAGTCAGTATGTATGCTGGACCCTTGCACTCTGATCGGTCTCATCGGAGATTTTAAAAATGTAAGAAAAGTCCATAATGAATGGTTTTGAACTCTATTACTTTACTGGAACGGAAACGCATAAACGAAATTACAAATTTTTGTATGTCTTATCAACAAAATATTTTACCAACGAATACATCAGAATGTGCGTGGATGTATACCCAAAAATGTATATGTGGAAAAAGTATAAATAATGTTCCTCAGCATCTTCATCCAAAATAATTCATGAAATATTCAGGTAAGAGACATAAGATAGAAGTTTGATTCTCGCTCTACTGGATTATCTCCCATCACAACCAATTATAAGAATCATAAGTGCAAGGCTCCAGTAACAATACTAACTACAACAAGAGATCCTTTCCTTTCTCTGATCCACCCCCGCCTCAGCGACAGAAAAGGTGGCAGGAAGTCGTCGGAGATCAACCGAATCCATCTTCAGGTGACTCTGACCTCCACGACCTCCAGCCACTTCCTCTAGCTTGCTTCCTCTTATGTCATGGGGCGTATCATCTCACAACCACTTAAAAATAGACCGGCGTCCTGCATGGCCATTCCTCATCTCTGAGGTCAAAGAATTGTGGGCGTTCTTCAATGATGGAGACTAGAATATAGCACTAATAACATGTGTCGAAATTGTGACGGATTTTGCGTTTCGAGATTGTTTGGAAGTCTGAGAGATCGAACATTCTTGTTTAATATAAGCAATTTAGTAAATTATCACATAAGCGAGACTCGTGTAAATTTTTTTTACGGTCATGATGTTAAACCAACTCACACTTACAAGCTGTAATTTATTTTTATTGCTGTATGAGTGAACCATAAGAATCCTTTAGACACATTTTTCAGAAAAATTCGCTTTCAGTTTTTTAAGTTTTCAGTTAGCTTTTTCTCGGCCTGTCAAACGTCCTTTTTTCTTATAATGATACATTATTGCAAAAAGAAATTTGGTCTTGGAAAAGTTGCATTTAGATACAGTTTACGTAACACAATTAATTCCAAAACGAACAGTTACATTTGTAATTCTTTTTTGGTTCATATAGAGAATTAAGCTGAATTCCATTGGTAATGGCTAGCATCTTTATTCAGGAGACGACCCAGCCTTTCAACAGGTTCAAAATGAAAATATTATAGTAATCAGGATCGTAGATTGTCAAAAGGGACAATTGTACCGCCTCTAAGAGAAAAAGAGCCATGTCAAGAACCTCTTAGGAAAACTGCATAGAAATTTTTGTCTCTAACAAGAATGTACGATTGCGGCTCATAGCTATAATTGTTCCCAGCCTCACAATTTTTGTTTATGTCCTTGATTCTAACTGCTGAATATACAATTTCCCTGAATGGCTATCGAATGTTTGTATCTGTTTATTTATTTGCTGATTTATTAGAAGTATTGCATCCGATTAAGTTTATGTCTTCTTAAAAAAAGTTCTTTAATCACATATTTTTGACGGTGGATTTTTTAAAAACAGTCCTTCAAATCCTAAGACTATCTGTCTACCATATTCTCAAGTATTTTCTTCTACGGCTTTCTCGAATTATTTCTCTAACGCATTTTGAATTGCATCTTTTATTTTTCTTTTTTAGTAAAGCACCGAAGTTATTCAAAAGTTGGAGAATATACAACTCTTAATTATCTAATTACTAGATTCGTGTGCGGAAAATCATGACCCAAGACGGCAGGGAAATTGATGTGCCACAGTCGAAGTCGTTAATTTCCTTATCTACTTTTTCTGCGTCTTTTAGAAAATTGCGCAATGGGCTAATAATTAATTGTATGGAGAAACTTTCTTTAGTTCTTTGAACAGCTTCTTAGATCCGAAAAATTCTTTAGACTCAGCATCAGCATAAATAAAGCGAGCCATTTCAAAACTTGCTGTTGAAATCTCTTCCGGCTGGAGATACGCAACTCTCATCTTCAAGGTTGCGTTTCTTTTGATATCAGTTGAATAAAATGTTGCAGTTTTTTTACAATTACTACAATTATTTATATTAATTGCAAAGACTATTCAACGCGTTCTTAAAATATTTGTCATGCATTATGTAAAAGTTTCAGATTGTTTATGCATATTTTATTCACGAATGTACTTGTACATTGCTTTCCATATAAAATTTTAATTTTCTTGAACAAATTTTAATGACTATTTTATAGAAAAAAAACTGGCTTCTGTAATCTTCAGTCTTCCGTCTTCTTGCTAGCTACTAATGTTTTACAATTTTTTTTTTTTTTTTTTTTTTTTTTTTAAATCAAAGCATAAATAACAAAGTTTTCTTTATGATAAAATAGAAAGAAAAAAAAAGCAATTTATATACAGGTGTTCAGATATTGTTCCGACAAACCAGAGGATTGTTAGTAGACATCAAGAGGAACGTAAATTGCAATGGAACATGGTATCGCAAAGCACCTATTTAATCAAAAATACAGCGTGTTGTTACACTAACTCAACTTGGTTGACGGTAATAGCTTTCAGAAAACTGAAGTATATTATAATGAAACTTTTAATAGACATGCTCACCTTTGTCGTAAATGTGATGACATCAAAAAAGAAAAATGCTTACATTTGTCGTAAATGTGATGACATCAAAAAAGAAAAATGCTTACATTTGTCATAAATGTGATGACATAAAAAAGTGGTAGAAATTTCCATTACACACGTCAGCAATATACACTTGATGTTCCACATTTTGGGTTGCGATTATACTAGTTCATAAAGTATCATCGATTGTGTGAGCATCCTATTTTTCCAGAACTTTTCGTGATGTTATCACATTTCATACAAAACAAGATAAAGTTTTATATTTTCACTACAATATTTTTTTTTTTCAAAATTATTACTATCAACCCAATTTCAGTTTGTGTGAAACACCCTCTATTTGTGACTAGATAAGTGCTTACGACTCTATGTTCCATTACAATTTCTTTCGTCTTGATGCACTTTAAAAAACCCACTAAATTTGTCGGTTGAATATCTGAATACCCTGTATATTCATTATTTCTTGAAATAATCCGATAAATTGTGTTGTTAAGGGTGTATTCTAATCCAAACTGCTTATATTCCGATTTATTTTTAAATTCATTTTTCCTCTCAAACGCATCAAACTGGCAAATTCTCTTATTTAGAAACTACATAATGTGCCGTGTTTGTCGATTTTTTGATAAATGCAGAAAATATTGCAAAAAATGCTGTCAAAGTTGCGTTTTGAACCGAATTTTTCGAAGCGGAATATCTAGGCATGAAAAAAAAATATACTGATATAATAACTGTTTAAAAATCAAATTCTAATTAATGGAGCGGAAAATAAAATCATGCGGGCTCTTATACATCTCTTCAAAAATCACCTCAGCAATTTTCATGTTTTTACTTTTAAAAATGAGTCAGAAAATGTCTCAGAAAATTTCGATATATATATATATATATACAAATAAAGCATGAGAAAATATAAGCAATTTAGAGCTACCAACTTTTGTAAGGAAATAATATTTAAATTTTATCTGTTGTAATGTTGCATTAACCCGTAAGTTTTCCGAAGAATTACACCGACATTTAAATATCGATCATTGGTCTGTCAGATTACTGCACACATTAAAAAAATTTCAAATATTTAGGTCTGTCAGTTTGAAGTTATCCGTTTTACATATTTACATTCTTTAATTGGAATTCTGCAATATGGCATACTTTGTTTGTACATATATTTTAAAATATTACAATGAGATACAACATAAAAAAATATGCCCATTAAAATTCGAAATTATAAATAGAGGTTTAGGAGACTGTTGATTATTAGATACCTTCCATTTACCGAATGTCACCAATTACCGCTCAATGCATAAATAAGAAATTGTTTGGGTAATATTAAGTTTCTAAAAATATTATGATCAATTTTGGTCACCTATTTGTTAATATCTTTCTCACTAGCCACTCACTTACAATATATATATATATATTAGTTCTAATATAATAATGTTGCCATCGGTTATTATATTAGAAAATGTCTCTTAATTATTAATTGTTTAATTTTAAACAAATACTTCTTAATGTACTTTTAGTAATAATTTATTCCAGGATCATTAAAATAGCATGTAATAATAATTATTATATGGACTATATGTTAATTATAATTGTTATATTTTAAGAATGTGAATATTTTCTGCGGCAACCGTGAGGATTCACTTTTAACTGTGCAAGTTATTTGAGAGGAATTTTTGCTATGCCAAAATTGGTTAAATGTTTGAGTCATGGTCAATATGGTCTTGGCTGTTCTCTCGCCGGGTATGTCTTTGATTTAATTTGTTTCATTTTTATTTGTTGTTCATTGTTGCGGATATTGCATTGATTAATAATTTTTTTTATACAATTTATTTTGCATGGTGTATTTATAATTATTGGTGTATAGTCGATAGGGTACATAATGGAATTCAATTTTTAGCTTATTGCTGGATTCCATTACAGATATCGACTATGTTTTTTGCTTATATATGTATTTTATGTAACCTTGAAAAAGTGAAATACTATATAAGCTTCCGGCTTCATTTATCCATTTGATCTATTGCTTGTTTATGATACGTCTTTTACTGGTTCAATATTATTTAGCTAGTTATTTGTATCTTTTGTCTTTAATAGGATATTTTATCAAAATTTGGTGGTTTTTCATATGTTTTATATGGATTTATCGTCCGCAATGTACTAGTGAATTAGTGGAATTGAGCTTGATTCTGTATTACTAGTTACAGGTTCCATCTTTATTTTGTATAATGCCAGTATTATGAATTGTAGCTAAATTTATTAATTTAATTTTAGTAATTGGAAATCGATGATGATTTGTAATTATATAATGGTTATATATATATACAGTTACGCTCAAAAGTATTTTGACAACCTTATATTCTCTCTTATTTTATTTAATATAAAAACGTAAAAGAAAATATATTTCCTATAATTGAGAACACTATGACTTCAGTTATTCAGATGTATCAAGTTTCAACTTGTTTGTTTACATTCGGCGCCACCGAAGAAATATGACTCCTCCTTATCTCAAAAGTATTTTGACAATCAGTTTGCATTTAATTATTGAAGGTGTCAGTGGCGCTATAGCTTCGATTAGTGTTTATAGTGACTTATTGTGATTAATTTTAAGTATCAGGAATGCCGAAATGTAAAAAATATTGAAGTGATTCTAGAAAAGCCGCTGTAAATGCACTTAAGAAAGGTAGACTGCAAGCAGAATTAGTTCGTTCTTTTAACGTGTCTCGGCAACTTGTTATTACATGGAATAAAGTTTTTAATAAACAGAAATACATCGAAAATAAACCTCAAAGTGGCCATCCGAAAAAAAAAACAACTTGCAATGTTGACTACATTATAAAAATGATATCTACAAGTGTTTATCCTATGTCCGCTGTGATAATAAAAAATGAATTGAAAGGAAATTACGGCAGAGACATACACGTTTCATCAGTCAAACGACGCCTAGACCTCTATGGTTTACAGGGTAGAAGACCAGCAAAAACACGTTTGTTATCTACTAAGAATAGGAAGGCTATAGTTGCATTTGTAAAACGGCATAACGCTTTCAGGGGCAAAGCAATTCCATTGCTAAAGTGTTGAAATTAATGATTGACACCGGAATTTGAAAACAAATTTATTTTTAAATAAGAAAAAGCTATTTTTCACACACATAATAAACCAATTTTATTTTAACCAAAATTCTGGTGTCAGTGATTAATTTCAATACTTCATCAATAGCATTGCTTTGCCCTTGAAAGGGGTATGCTGTTTTACAAATGCAACTCTAGTCTTCCTATTCTTAGTAGATTAGAAACGTGTTTTTGCTGGTCTTCTGCCATGTAAACCATAGAGGTTCGGGCGTCGTTTGACTGATGAAACGTGTATGTCTATGCCGTAATTTCCTTTCAATTCATTTTTTATTATTACAGCGGACTTACGACAATCACTTGTAGATATCATTTTTATAGTACAGTCAACATTGCAAGTTGTTTTTTTCGGATGGCCGCTTTGAGGCTTATTTTCGATGTATTTCTGTTTATTAAAAACTTTATTCCATGAAATAACAAGTTGCCGAGACACGTTAAAAGAACGAACTAATTCTGCTTGCAGTCTACCTTTCTTAAGTGCATTTACAGCGGCTTTTCTAGAATCACTTCAATATTTTTTACATTTCGGCATTCCTGATCCTTAAAATTAATCACAATAAGTCACTATAAACACTAATCGAAGCTATAGCGCAACTGACACCTTCAATAATTAAATGCAAACTAGTTGTCAAAATACTTTTGAGCTAAGGAGGAGTCATATTTCTTCGGTGGCGCCGAATGTAAACAAACAAGTTGATACTTGATGCATCTGAATAACTGCAGTCATAGTGTTCTCAATTATAGGGAATATATTTTCGTTTACATTTTTATATTAAATAAAATAAGAGAGAATATAAGATTGTTAAAAATACTTTTGAGCGCACCTGTATATAAGTTTAAATTACTGTCTTAAAATCATGTGAAATTTGATGATCTGAAGATATGAGCTTCTCAACTGCATTATATAGAATTCAAAAATACTGAAAAACAGAAAAAATGGGACGAAGACGCAATTTATTACTCTTTGTATTTTATCTCTATCCAATTTTATTCATGGCTTGTTCGATGAAATTCTGAGATTTCTAAATAAGTTTCTTCAAATATAAGGAGGAATATCTTTGCCAATAACATTGATAAAAACACCAATGCATACTTACAAAAATTAATAAAAGTGTTTCTTCGTTTTGAGTAAATATCCACTGCATTGTTCTTAGCTTAATGAAATTTTAAAAACAAATTGAAAGACTGATAATACTATGCTTTGTAAAAGGATTGCTTTACAGCAGGGCTGCTCGGTGTGGTACTTTTAGAAGGTTCTCTTTGCGCTCCTTTGATTGTTTCCTGCTACGCCTTTTTTAAAAAAAAAAAATCCATTTTAAAAGATCTTTTACTTTAAAATCATTGATCGTTGCATGCTTTTTAGGTGCGTTCGTAATTATATAAATACGTAGCACTTATAGTCGTCGTCTGTCTGTATATAACAGCGCAAAAACTACCCAACCGAATGATTTGAAATTTAATATATATATATATATGATAATTGCAGAATTTTGTCGAATCATTTCAAATTTTGTAAAAATCAAATCAAAACTGAAAAAGATATTAACAAAAGTTTTCTTCATTCTATTAACTCCTATCATACATAATTAATTCAATGTTATCACATGATATATAATGATTGTGGGTTGCCAGGTTGATTTCTTCATATTTAAGATGGAGTCATATTATTTCCGTATTGCTGAATTCAATGTATATAATCGTAATAAATTTTATATTCATGCATTTTTGCATAAAAGTGCAATAGATGTCGCACCATGATCTGAATATTTATAAAACTAGTTATAGTACGAACGCACCTCATTTTACACATTTGGCGTACAATTTCCGACTTGTTTATTATAGGTGGCATTAAAGTTTACGGTTCCTTCCCGTGTAAAATATTTTGAGATACCCAGTCTGTTCTCTCAGAAAAATTCCATACTAAAATTATTATTATCTATGCTTGTTTTTGTTTTTTTTCTTCTTTATCATAGGAACCTTGCATTGTCGGATTCTTGCATCACAGGAGTTGTTGCGTCGTAGGCTACCATTCTGAAATGTATGTGCATCGCTATCGCATCAAGTGCTATAGTGAGACATGTTTTACATGTTTTTAATCATGCGAATAATGTCACGCTTCAGTTTTTATCTTCAACTGAGATTCCCCCGATTTTACTTATATTTTGCACAGGTTTAATTTACAGAACATGATCTATGGTAAAATCAATCGTAAGCAGAAGTTCCTCCACAATAGAGTCAAATATTGTAGTTTTGATTTCATTAGAAAAATTGAGCTGTTAAAAGTTATTTGTATCGTTTTGAATTACTATTTTGCTAAAAATGTTGCTCTTCGGGGAACTTTTGAAGAAGTTTTCTATATAAGAACATAATATCTAACAGTAATGTTACTTTTAAGGGAACAAACCGTAACCCTTTATGGCTCAATGGTACCTTACCGTACCAGTTGAATAGTATTGCTATAAAAATCTTTGATAAATCCATAATCTACGACACGCTTCGGGATCAATTTTAAATATTCACTCTATCATGGGATAGATTAGCATTAGTAGTTATGTGAAGCAAAAAATGTTTCCTGATATTTTCACGCTATTATATCTAATTTTAGTTTACATCTTGTTGTACTATGTGCGATAATAAGTTTGAAATACAATCCATGAGGATTGTACATACTTTATTTTTATTATTTATCTATCACATATAAACTTCATATTAAGTTCAATAATTCTTCTGAAACAGGACAATAGATAGAAGAGCCTTTTCCTTCTCGAACATTCAATTGTAAAATCCACTCTTGGCAATTTTTCCATGTTCTGCACAAGAAAAGATTTTCTCAAAAAATAAATAAATAAAAACCGCTCTTGGATTGAATTAAACATACATCCATTATCTAAGGCACGATTCGGGATCAATTTTAAATATTCACTCTATCATGGGATAGATTAGCATTAGTAGTTTTGTGAAGCAAAAAATGTTTCCTGATATTTTCACGCCTTTCTGTCTAATTTTACTTTACATCTTGTTGTGTTATGTGCGATAATAAGTTTGAAATATAATCCATGAGGATTGTACATATTTTATTTTTATTCTTTATCACATATGAACTTCATATTAAGTTCAATAATTCTTCTGAAACACGCAATCGATAGAAGAGACTTTTCCTTCTCGAACATTCAATTGTAAAATCCACTTTTGGCAATTTTTCCATGTTCTGCACAAGAAAAGATTTTCTCAAAAAATAAATAAATAAATAAAATGCGCTCTTGGATTGAATTAAACATACCATTATCTACGGCACGCTTCGAGATCAATTTTAAATATTCACCCTATCGTGGATAGATAGCATTAGTAGTTTTGTGAAGCAAAAAATATTTCCTGATATTTTCACGCCTTTGTATCTAATTTTAGTTTACATCTTGTTGTGCTATGTGCAATAACATTTTTGAAGTACAACCCATGAGAACAGTATAAATTTATTTTTCTTCTGTATCACATATAAACTTCATATTAAGCTCAATAATGCTTCTGAAACATGGCAATAGAGAGAAGAGCCTTTTCCTTCTCGAACATTCAATTGTAAAATCCACTTTTGGCAATTTTTCCATGTTCTGCACAAGAAAAGATTTTCTCAAAATAAATAAATCAATAAAAACCGCTCTTGAATTGAATTAAAAAATTCCAAAAAATATTTATTTTTTATTTTTAAGTAAATTGTCCAAAGTTTAAAATTCCCAAAAACTATTAAATAACTCTTGATATATCTTTCTTCGTGCTTGTAAAAGTTGTATCAAAGCATTTTTCAATTTTGTAATAAATGTAAAATTTTTAAATTTTCAATGTAATTTGTTCTTAATAATCCATTTTAAATATAGGGCAAAACTGGGTGATTTGGTCCTTACTTTTTTAAAACTAAACTAAAATAAAAACTATAGGTCTTTAAAAAGAGTAAAATGTACAAGACAAAACATACCTTTTTCAGAGATAAGCTCATAAAGGAAGAAGGAGTTTTGGTCAGTACTAAGTTACAGCTATTCAAAAAAAAAAAAACCCTAGGAAGCACTAAATTACACCTAAAGGGATAATTTGGAATCTTGTTTGTAACCACTGTCACATCGTAATCCTACATTTTGAGGTAATAAGGTGCATGCCACTTTTTCACCTTTAACAATGTGCTATTCAGAACGCTGATAAATTTCTAAAATCAGATAATATTTGAGAGCACTGTGAATTTTTCTTTGAGAGTATATGTTTTTTAAAGGGACAGTTTGAAATATCAATTACATGAAGAATTTTGAAGGCTCTGCTGAAATTCATAATGTTAGATGATCTTTAAAAGATGTCAAACTAAATTAACCATAAAAAATTAATACAGCATGGTTATTTGAAACAAAAGTTTTGATACTCATGTTTTTTATACATCACTGAAAGCATAAATGATAATTAGAAGGTTTTAAAAACCCCAGCTCAATAATAGAGGGGAAGATTTTAGAATGGATGTTATGATATTTTAGATAATATAACCTTCGGAATAATAATAATAATAAAAACTTTTTCAAGCGATTTTTTAAGAAATATCTGTCAACATTGTTGTACACCTACACATGTTAAAAATTAGAAAAGTCAAAAAAATAAACCACACTCAAGAATATAGACTAGAGAAAAACATTTTAGAATGAAAATAATGATATTTTAGACACTATACACACCACAATCTTCTGAATAATAGGCCTATATTTAAAAAAAATATATAACTTTTTTCAACAGTTTCTTACTAAAAGGCTGTGCCATAGCGTAAAAATTTTTAAACACAACTTAGGTCTCAGGTCTTACACATTTCAGTAACCTAATTCCCAAGGTTTTACATCTTCATTCTAGTCTCAGTATAGTTTTTTAGTCGTCTGCCTCCTAATCATAAAAGACAGGTACTGGTGCTTTTACCTTTGGCAAAATTTCAATATTAATTGTAATGTGATTACCCACACGTTACCACAAAAATGTTAGTGACAATTAGCAAGCATAATAAAACTATACTAAAAATAAATAAATTTATAAGTAAAATACAGTGGCACCAAATTACCCCGCTTTTTTTTTACGTGTGGCAATTTAGTGCTTGCACCAATATATTTTTTTTTTCCTGTGTCACTTTCAAAGATGACGAAGGAAGAAAGGCATTATTTATTAGAGTGGGCTTTCAACGTGCCAGTACAATTTTTTATTCATACGTACATCATCTCGCTTTTCCTGTGACTTCATGTAAGTAGAAAGATATTAAAACTTCAGAAGGGGGCCATTTTGCACAGTTTTTGACAGATTCAAGAAGATATTTTATGTCTTCCGGAAAATCCTCCTTTCTTAACAGGTATATATTTAATGCATATGCACAGCACACATGTGCAAATACCTGTGAAAAATTTTAGAGATTCATACCATACAATAAAATCATGATAATAATAATTGAAAATGAGGTACCAATTTACCCCGACTTACCCTATTTTAAGTGCGTAAGGTTTTTTATTCATTTAAAAATAATTCATTCACGAGAGTATTAAAACTGTAAGAGAAATCATTAAAAAATTACATTAATGAAAAGAGTAAATTATGAAATTAGCACACGTTCCGAATAAAATAATTTTTAATACTTTTTTCTTAGCTTATTTGTGAAAGTTATGTAAAGTTTTTATTGTTTGATTTATTTTCCATTAAAAGATAGAAAGTAAAAAGTTCATTTTATTTTTGTACCCCGTCATAAATAAAGTATTTAATTTTTATTTGCATTTGAATATGATAGCAATTTTTGTTCATTTATAGCTTTAAAAATATTTTCTCGCAGTCTAAATAACATCTGAAATCTATGAGTAACTATTAAAAATAAAAAAGCATGCGAAATCTTCTTCCTACTGTCTCAAAAAATAAAATAGAGATTCTGAATATCTTTGATTTGTAAGACTAATTTTTCAACTTATTGGAGACAGGCTTTAAGACCTTGATTTGTTAGTTGTTTATCTCTATTGATTTTTACATTACAATTTTATTGATTTAAAAATAAGAATAAAGTAATAAAACTACTTGATATGAAAAATATGATCATTTTGCCAAAAAATAAATAAATAAAAGGTGGCTTTTTGCTTTATTTCAATCTTCATGTAGTTGGTCCAAACAAATCTATTCATAGACTATCACATCCTGAAGAAATACGTAATTTTCGAAATTCTTCTCATAACCGTCTTATTCATCTAGATTACATAACTCATACATCTCGCCATATAGCACAGACAAATCCTCTAAAATTCGCGTGACTTCAAAACTTCGTGTGACCCACAAATCTGTTTAACCGTGGTCAGCCATTCTGTCACGCCGACTGACCATCGAGAACAGGAAATATCTGGACCTCCCTTGAAAATATTACTAACCAATCATAGAGCAGAATATTTTCAATTATTAGAAGAAAAATATATGGTATCTGCACAATACTGTCTTAACTCTCGTTTTTTATTCGATCTTGCCGCGTGTTTAATACATGTGTTGCAACGATAACCGATGATTTAGAATTGATAGACAGAACGTCTAAGAAACCAAGGTAATCAAGATAATCGGCAATTTGTCAGACTGTCTGCTTGCTCTTAATTCAAGAGAGGAAAATAATGCGGGAAAAGATTCATCACCAGGTTGTGATTTTCTGGATAAGACGATGAAATGAAATGCAGTATTTTATTGGGAAATTATTTTATGATGAATTTAATTAAATAGATAGTACTTCGTTTTCAAGTTGGACTGCGAAAAGTGTCAACAATACGTGGAGCAGCCAACTGTGAATGCGGACGAATTGAGGCCAGAGGTTGGGAAACAGATTATTCAACAAAACTGCTTAGCTCAATTAAAACCGGTAATTAAAAATAGTAAAATAAAAATCAATTTCATACACGGCAGGAATCATTTAGTAATATGTTATGGTTTTATTTCTTTAAATATTTACGGTTTAGAAGTAATTATCTCAGATAATTTTAGTTTTCTCAAAACAATTTTAAAGGACTAAATTAAACCAGTCTTTGTTTCGCTTCCAAGATACTCATTTCGTTAACTTATATATAAATTTCAGTGAATTCATGAGTAAATTGGTTTATTTCGCATTCATATTTATTTAAAAAGTACTCCTGCAAGTGAGATTTATTGATTTTTTCCATAAGTACAGATAGATATTGACATCAAAACAAGGGTATGAAATAACATAACTTTTTTTTCAAGCTTAAAGTACTGTTTCCTCTCTTTAATTCATTTTTTAAAAAGACTGTACAAAAAATACAGAACGAAAGAATATTTTAAACCCAAGTATTTCCTAGAACAAGATGGGTTGCGTATTCCCCCTCCCATGTATATGTCCAACTGTAATTATTTAACATTAATAGTGGTTGCTTAGGAAATGATGTTTACACATTTCAAAAGTTTGGACATTACTAAAGCTTCAATCAATCGAATTTTAAATGGGGAATTCTTGAAGCCGTGCAGATTATTCTCTGAATAATTTATTGCATAAAAAGGCTTCTATACTATTCTACTGATTGTCAAATTTTAATACAGTGTAAAATGCGAAATTTAAAATTCTTTGAAAATAATTTTCGTATGTACCATATAAAGAAAAATAAACGATGCATCTTTTTATATAACGAAAAAATTAAAACATTTAATCACCTCATTCATAATTTGTTGCAAAATGTTAGTTTTTCAATATATCTTTTGTTGAAGTTTGGTATTAATTATTATTGCATTAGAAAATCGTAGTCAATCCTAGTGGAGCTGCTAACCTACGAAGGTCATAGTTTCTGTACTCCACCGGGTATTTATAGAAAAAGAGGGGTTACAAGTTACAACATACACACACACACATATATACATGTACATTTATAGTAAAAATATAGACAAGCAGACCAGCAAAATTTCGATATTCAACATACTGACATTCGAGCCATCAAAAGTTAGAGAAAGCACAGAATAAGTATGTGGATATGTCGGGCAAGACGGCCTGTTTGAAGCCAGAATTCCCAACTGAATTTAATGTAACTTTGGATACAAACTCTGTACTTATTCTTGTACTAAAATATCATTTTGAATTTATAAATTAACTCATATTTTAATTAACAAATCATTATTTTTAAAATGTCAAATCATCCGGCTTTATCCCACTGTTGGGTAAAATTGAGTGGATATGTTAATTTTAGAGGAAATGAAAAAGTTTAGACTTTCGTTTAGAAAAGAAACAATACATTTCATTTTACAATTTTGAATAAAGAACAGAATTAATAATATTTCAATTATAAGTATTATATATAAGACTTATTAAAAGTCATTTTTTATAAGAATTAATAAAATTTCATATTTAAAGACGAAAGGATAATTATCTTCTTTACAATTTAAGAAACAGCAGAAAAAAAGTTCACCTGTTTATCAATTTTATAGAAATCATAACCACTTTTGTCCATATAGTTTTCACTACCTTTTTCTTAAAACATTGTTTACGGGTTCTTCAATTATTGTTTTCTAATATCCTTTCTCATGCTACGTAAGACATACGGTTTTATTCCAGAGAATGAAGGTCGCAAAGTCAGCCATAGAATTTCACATAGAGCTAAGTATTTCAATCATAACCTCTAGAGGGCTACTCAAATTGAACCAAATTGAGATATCCAGTTTTCATACGACTGTAAGTTTTTACCCTACTTTCCCCTATATGGTATTAGTCCAATAGGATCGAAGGATTCAGTCTCCGAAAAGATTGAAACGTCATTAACATTAGATATTGAAAATAAGAACACATTAAAAAATATATATTGGCTATTTTCTATTATTTTAATGCAGTTAATTATTTTATACATTAGATAATTTCTTTTAATTTATAATGGAAAACAATATGGCGATCTCTGGTCTGATGGCTTCTTAATAGGAAATGTAGAAATTAGAAGTCAATTTAATATGTAATGCAGACAAGTTGACATACGCTCTCATTCACAATGTGGGGATTAGGTTCTAATAAAATTTGAATATGTAACTTGAAAATGGTACATGATTAGTTGAAAACGTATAAAAATTCCTGTGACGAAGTAGGCAGTCTTCAGAAACTTTTGGTAATAAATTGTAAGTATACCTCCCCGTATCACCGATATTCTATTCATGTTGCCATTTTTCTACCATTTCTCGTTTCAGCTATTTCTTTAAAAAAGAAGGTAGGTGAGGAAACATTTTTTTATTGAGATGTAACGATTATTTCTATTGCTTTCTTTTGCGAGAAGATCAGTTACTTAGTTTCCATGAACACCAACATGCTCTTTTACCAAAGTAAACAGAAATTTCTTGTCTGAGTTCTGTAGGAATTTGAGTATTCTTGTTATAAGGTAATTTGATGAGTTTTCCAAAGTTTGGATCCCAGAAAAGCTGTCTGTAAGCATTAGAAATTCTTTATGCTTCTTCAATCGCTAATAATTTTGCTTGGTAAACTGAATTTTGAAACATTAGCTTGGCTTTCTTTGAAAATTGTAAAATTTTATTTGTAAATCACAAAATGCATAGTTTGGTTCTTTATTTGCCTTCGACCCATATTTATAAATTTCCATATATCCGGGCGTGTATATCCTTCTTCAAATAAGTGTAAAATATTGTTATATGAAGAAAGCTGAAATTTGGATATTTTTGTAAGAAAAAAATGATGTCAAATAATCGCATTCAGGAATGCTTAAAAGAAATATTCTGCTTGCTTTGATTCTTTTTCCAATTTTAAATGAAGCGAAGTTAATCTAAAACTACAAAACGCAGAGATTGAAGACTTTTTATAAGCTTTAAAAATCAATAATAAACGTTTTCGCTGTGTTGAGGAAATGATTCTAATACTACGTTCACATTATGAACGTTGGGTCACTTATCTAACTTTTTTGAACCGGACTGCATGGAATTAGGCTTCACCTGTTCACATTGCCAAATGTTTTAAGGGGCTTAACTTATGTTAAATTTGTAACTACAACTTCTAACCATACATAGTTTATTATTGTTTTTATTCTTTGCGACATGTTAAATAAATAAACTATTCAAAGGATCGTTCGAGAAAGCTTATTAATCATATGTAGAACTCAACTCGAAATTTAAGAACAGTTTCAAATATGAAAAAAAAGTTCAGAAGGCAGAGTTCCACTCAACTCGTTGTTAAGGGAGTATCGAAAGTTAAGTGAGTTTCAGAAATTTGCTCAAGTCGAAATCTTGATTCCGAGTACGTCCGCTTCCATATCTCAGTCGGAACGTTGTATTAAGGGGATTCTTCACTCACTTGAAAACACCCGCTCCGTAATGTTAAACCAATGGGCAGGCTGTTTTCGAATTTATCGTTTTAATTTCAATATTTTCGAAACCGGTTTCGAAACTGAAAGTACTTTAAAAAAAATATCTGCAACCAAAATCGAAAAAGTAAGAAAGAGTCATATTAAAGATTGAGCTCAGCTATCCTACGCAAAAAAAATCATTTAAAAATATTTAAATTTAAACAAGAAATTCGAAAATAACCTGCCCATAGGATTAACATTGCGCAGTGTGTTTTTTCAAGTGAGTGAATAATCCCCTTAACCTTTGAAGGGCAAGTAATTGCGTTACTGAAATGTCGAATTCACACCGGAATCTTTCAAACATTTTATGGCAAAATAAGGAAAAAGTAATTTTACGACTTTTTTCCACCAAAGTTAGAAAAGTAAAATTAAAAAAAAAAAAAAAAAAAAAAAAATCTGGTGCAAATCTTCATTAATCGTAGATGGGATATAATATATCCTACCGCCACTCAAGGGGTTAAGTCTTGACAGAGCGTTAATATTGGAAACCAGACCCGCTGCCAGAAAGGAAACCCTTTTCTCCAAAATCGTTAAGTTCCAGGTTTTTAATATAGCTTTGGAAACTCTGCCTTCAAAAGAAGATATTTAAGTAATATGATACATATTAATTCTGTTGTCAACATTCCTTTTTCTATGTATCTACAAAATGCAGAACAATGAATGAGGAAAAGATAAAAAATGTGTGTCCCCGAACCGATTTATATTATATTTATGATAAAAAAGTAAATTGAAATGTTAGAAGAAAAAGACACTATCCATCAATCGAAGCAGTGGTATTTCACGTAGTATATCCTAAAAGGTATGCTTTGTTGTATTAAATCGTGTTATATATATATTCAATTTGTTTTTCTCTGTTCCATGTTTTTCCCAAAGCACATGATGCCATCCTCACATGCAGTTAAAATACGATTGTTATTATTTTTTTTTTCCCCTCGCGCTTGCTTTTTGCAATCTTTGATCATTTTTTGCCAACTTTGATGGAATAAATGAGATGATATTCTGGCTTGACTAATGTTGTTTGAAGACATTTTTATCCTTAATTTTTCTTTAAAAGTTTAAACCTGCACCTAAAAATTTGCACCTTTATTGCTAAAAAAAATATTAGACTGCAAAGCTAAATCCTCGGATAGGTTTACTTTTTTTTTTTTTTTTTTTTTTTTTTTTTTTTGCTATTTTGTCTAGCTTGTGACGCTTTCATGCTGCATGAAGTTCAGACAGCTATTGAAAACTATCTCAGGTAAGTAAACTGAGGTATAGATTTGCTGATAGACTTTTCGCTTAATTTGAAATAAAGAAGACTCTTAAGTATTTTTGTTTGCCTTAATATGAATACTACTCGTTTCTCTTTCCAGATATATGTGTCGTTTGAATTCGACCAAATAATTTACTAATTGGACAGCTTGATTTCCATTATCTTATAACTGCGCCTTGTATTATGCCTTGCTGTTATTAGTAGATTGCCAACCTTGGCATGAATAATACCGCTTCTTATCAGTTTTCTTATTAAACCATTCATTAAAAAAAAAAAAAAAAAAAAAAAAAAAAGCAGAGGAAAGGGCCAAGCATGAACCTTGCGACCAACCTCTATTATGATATTATAAACGATTTTATTATTTCTTTTTTAAGTTTGTAGAAAGTTTCAGCGCAAACAATACATGAAATACATTAGGATAAAATTTTTAAAAAAAATCTTTTTATTACAGAATTTAAAATAAATTCATATATTTGAAGAATTATCACAGACCTGCAAAAAAATACTTTTTGAAAATTGCGTTACTTTTGATAACTAATTTTTATGTTTTTTTTTTATTGCTGATTCCGAAAATGAAATCCATTTTTTTCTATCACGTAAGGAATTTTCGAAAAATAATTGCATATTTTAAAGAAAAAGCTGAAATCACGAAATTTTGACATTTCATTTATTTATAAATCTATATAAATTACATTAATATCTGAGTTCAAGTAATAGTTAAGTATATGTAGAAGGTTACAAGTCCTTAGAGTATTTTTTTTCTTTACATCAAAAGTTTTTTTTGCCTCTTTTCCTGTTGTGAACTTTGCAGGGATTGTCTCTTTGTTGCATCCAGCAGTAGTCGGCAATCATGCTGACATTCCATTTGCCTTGATATCGCCTCTCCAATTCCTTTATATCCTGGTGAAATCTTTCACCTTGTTCCTCACTAACTGATCCTAAATTTTCAGGAAATAGTCTGAATATAGATAGAATAGTCTGATGATAGTGTGAATTGAGAAAATGAACTTTTAAGCTCATATTACACCCTAAAATTTTGAAATTTTTTACCATCTCTTCTACAATAGATTTGTAGTTTGGGTCCTTTTTGTTGACAAGAAAGATCATTTTTAAGAAAATGTAGCATAATATGTTCTTCCACTCAGCTCTTCCTTTATGAGGCAAATTGCATTGAAAAATTCAAGAAAAATGTATCTATGATGCTTATTAAATTATACATTATTAATTATATACCTGATATTTACTTATAATAATTTAATCATTTTAAAAATTATCTTAATTTTATTACATTAGGTCATTATTTTACTTAATTATTTTAATATTTTACTATATTGTAAGCCTTCATTATAATGCCAATTGCATGATTACATTGAAATCATGTTTAAAAAATGTAAAAAAATCAATGACCAGAAATCCACAAAATTCTAAAATCCGCACAACCTCTGGTCCCAAGCAGTGCGGTTTTGAGGGATCTACTGTGATACAAATCTTTGCAGGGTCAATGAATCCCCACACCTCATCAGACCCTTGAACTGTTTTTAGATGTAAAGAACTGCAGTATAAACCAAAGGTGAATTACTTATGAAAAAGTTTTGCATGTATTTTATAGCCTTAGACTTTTGCTAATTTTTTACTTTTTAACTATAACTAGTTATAACTAGTTCGAAAGATTTCCTAGCTTTTCTTTCGTTTGTTTTCATTTATTCTCAAAATTTTCATCTTACATCATTTTCCTGATATCTGGTCCTACAAACACACCTTCCTTCAGTTTTTGCTTTGGATACACCCGGGAATTGCTCCCAAAGGTATTTGAAACATTCACCTTCTTTTGGTAAAGCTTTTTGACAAATTGTTTCATAAGACCTACTTTTATATGAAGCGGTGGAAGTAACACTTTTTTTGGATCAACAAGATTTTTCCTTTACCAGACCCATGAGGAACAGGTCGTATGGCAGATGTAATGTCAGAATAAAATATTTCCTTTTTGTTCTTTAAATTGAAACCTTTCACATTACAAATACAAAAATAGCAATCATCACTGTGATTTTTAGGTTATCTCCAAACTGAAAAGATTGCTTTTTTATCTTGAAACCATCGTCTTAATTCTTTTACGCAAATACGGCAAACTTTGTGTGGAGGCCAAGGCTTGTCTTGATCGCCCAATTTCGTGCCAATATAAGCAAAATACATTTTTTTTTTTTTTTACAAAATCCGAAATGCTTCTTAGTTGTTTTTTCACTGTATAGTTACCACAAATATAACAGAAACAATTCGTGAATTAGCACATCCTCTGGAAGCCATGTTCTCTAATGCAGCAAAAACTAGAAGTAAAAGTTACTACTATAACTTATAACTCACAGGTCGAATAAAAACACATATGTACAGCACAGAGTAAAGAAAGACACTGATTCAATAGTAGAGATAAGGTCAGTAATAAGGTGTGTGAAGAAGGGGTGGCGAGCAGACACCTGCAAGCAGGAGAGATCCGATTTCAACTGGTTTCTTCTGTCTTGAATATTGTATTTAATAAGCACTTTACCGATTAAAAGAAATATTTTGTATTGAAATAGTTTCTTCTTTCTCTTTTATTAGTTTAATGCATCAATTTACTATTTTAAGTCCATAAATTTATTTATCAAACTCATATAAATAATAATTTTTGGTCCGAAATATACTAAATTCATAAAAAAATAAATTGCGATTTGTGATGAAACTGTACGTGATGGAATTTTTTCATTATTTTTCTAGTAATCAGCATCCAAAAAACTATAAAAAATACCTCTTACTATACCGGCATTTTTTTCTCGCAGGCTTGTGTTATCAACTAGAGAAGAGACGATTTAATATTGAGTTTACAAGGATGTGTAGAAACATAGCAGAAATGTATTTTTTTATTGTACAGTCAGAAAAAAGCGTAAAAAAAAATCACCAACCTATGTTACTTCATAACCAAATTATCGCACAGAAATATGAGAGATACCATTAAACTAAGAATAGTATCTCCTTTCCTAAATTAAATGCAATTTTTGAAATAAATCAACAGCAACATAATAAACAGCTTAATTAATTAAGTTATAGTTTAATCGCAATTATTATTTAACTACTATATTTAAATGTGTACTGTATTACGTATACCTCTCTTAATTTCAACAAGAAAATTATGATGCCTGTATAAATTGATGTTTCGGAGACAAACATAAAACATTTTTTGTATGTTATTTTTCTTAATTTTTTAATGCCCTCGGCTATATAGCACTTATTTTACTGTATTACAAAAGGCGCGATATAACGAAGTGTCACTTCACTGAACTATTTAATTTAATCCGTGTCCTCAATTTCCAGTGTAGATTGAATATTTTGACAAAATCGGAAAGTAGCGGATTAGTGACCACTTTTGAAGAATAGTTTGTAGTCGCTACCTTTTAAAATGAGTAATTGTAGTTGCAGTTAACTACATTTTCGGTAAAGCTGTTGTAACTCGTTACAATAAAATATAGTAATGAGTTTTACTACAAGCCATTTTCAATCCTTTTCGTGACCATGTAATTACTATTGTCTAAAATTTACTATTGCCTCTTTTGTCTAAAACCTGAAAGCTCATGCCTCATAATTAAAATGTCAGATTTATTTTCAAGAATTTAACAGCAAAAGGCAAATTGTCAAATTGATTTCTATCGAACTAAGGAAAACTATTCATCACTTTCCACTTCAGCCACTAAAACACTGAAGCAGAGTTATACAAACCATCTGGTACTCGCGTTCATTATAACTACAGAAACTCATTTGTTATCCACATCGTCATCATCATCCTGTAGATACTTTTTTACCTCCACCTGAATGCTGCACGCGAATTGCACGTGGCGAACCTCACTTCTTAATGAAAAGGGGTGACAACGGCCAACAGAGGAGGCTGCTGAGGTTGATTGCGGTTGCTGATGCGTGAGCACATCAACCATCTGTTGCTAACGGGCTAGCCATTGCCTTCTGCTTTATTAAACCGACATAAAGCTAAGAATGCACAGTATGGATTGAATGCAACGGAAACGGTCCTGTGTTTGTTTTAAGCTTGTTAGATTTTCGATGTAAGACTTAAAAGAATCATTTTTTAATGCTATTCTTATGAAAATAAGCAGAGGTTTATGGTAAAGAGATATTGTTTCTTATTTCATGTACAAAAAAAAAAAAAAAAAAAAAAAAGATTTATGATTGGGGGATGTTGTTTTTTATTTCATAAAAAGAAGAAGAAGAAAAAGAAAATTTTATCTGATTTAGCAATGTAGCTACGCAGCAAGACAAATAAAAATATAAAAGAATTTTCTTATGAAAACTAAGAATTACCATGCAAAAGTCAGTATTTAATTTAAAGTTAACTTATATTGCACAGACTCGAAGAAACTTAAATTAGATTAAAAATTATTTGTGAGAAAGGCTGTGATTTAAGGCAATAATCAGTAACTTAAACGGATGATGGTAATATTGGTAAGATGAAAAAAGTATACATAATCAGAGAATGTGAAAACGTGTTCTAACTTTTCCTAACTTTGCTAATGTATAAGTAATAACAAAATAAATATAAAATACAAGTAGCGCATTGAAGTACACAATGCCTATGCGTACATCAAGTAGCGCATAGGATTACTGTCGCTGTGAAATCTACTGCTAATAACCAAATTTGTTTTGTTTGACGTTCCTTTTTGTTATTGTTTTTAATTCGTTAAAATTTCAAAAAAGTTACATGAAATTAAAACATGAACAGTGTTTATTCAACTACATCTTTTATTTTTAATAAAATAGATGACAGACTGTTTGTTTTTTTTTTGTTTTTTTTTTTTTTTTTTTTTTAGTTAGTTAAAAATAGAAAATAATTCCACGGAAAAATATATTTGAGCTAATAACATTGAAATGATAATGTAATCGGGAGTTACTCACATCATTTTTATGCTACGTTATGCAATAGATCCGAAAAACATAAAACAAACCTTAATTTGCAAAATAAAAGTTAATTTTCGCTAAAAGTTTAAATAGAAGAAGTAAATAATCTCTTATTTAATAAAATCCTGCTTAGGCAAAATCACAAGGGACAGGAATAAATTTTGTTTTCCATCTTACGAGGTATAGTTGCACTTATCGTTGCGTTTATGATTCTTTTCTGAATACGCGAGGATTTCATTATAGACAGGTTCCGTTTTCACAAGATTTACTGCACTTAAGTGAAAAAGAATGAAAATAATTACAATGTCATTAGGAAATTAAATACCTCATCATATTTTTTATGAGAAATAAAACTACGATAACAATTAATAATAGGGATTTTAATGTAATAATTTATGTGTCCTGATTAAAAGCATCCATAACACAAGAATTAACTTTAAATTGATATCTTTCTTGATACAGTAAAATATGTGAAGATTTCGTTATAGACAGGTTCCGTTTTTACAAGATTTACTGCACTTAAGTGAAAAAGAGTGAAAGTAATTACAATGTCATTAGGAAATTAAATACCTCATCATATTTTTTTATGAGAAATAAAACTACGATAACAATTAATAATGGGGATTTTAATGTAATAATTTATGCGCCCTGATTAAAAGCATCCATAACACAAGAATTAACTTTAAATAGATATCTTTCTTGATACAGTAAATCATGATACAGCAAAACACGTGAGGATTTTGTTATAGACAGGTTCCGTTTTCACAAGATTTACTGTGCTTAAGTGAAAAAGAATGAAAGTATAATTACAATGTCATTAGGAAATTAAATATCTCGTCATATTTTTTATGAGAAATAAAACTACGATAACAATTAATAATGGGGATTTTAATGTAATAATTTATGCGTCCTGATTAAAAGCATCCATAACATAAGAATTAACTTTAAATTGATATCTTTCTTGATACAGTAAAACATGTATAACCAGAATATTATCTGTGTCGAAATATCTTAATCAGTAAATTTTCAAAGTTCGAATAGAATGTATACTATACAATTACTAGGATTATTAAGAGGGAAACCTTTGAAAAACGGTTTTTTTCAGGTTCGATTCCGTTTTCGTAGATTTTATTCTATTTCTAATGTAATGAAAGCAATACTGAATAAAACTGGACAAACACGAAAGACCCCCCCACCCCCCCACCCCCACCCCTTTTTTTTTTTTTTTTTTTATTAAAAGTAAGAAATTTAAGAGTTTTTATTTGCTTTTCTTGTTGGTTTGTTTGAAAGAATATTTGGAGACTACTAATATTTTTCTACCGGTAACATACTCAAATTTCTACTCTTTTTACTTAAATAAAAAATAATAATGATTTTTTAATAAACGTCTAAACAAATATCTTTATGCACTTTTACTTAGCTTTTTCTTATTTTATCTGGAAAAGAAGAAAAACGGAAGAAAAACTGCAAGAATTAAACACTTATGTAAAACTGTAAGAAAATATTATTATTATAGTATTATTATCATCAGGTCATTATCACATCATAATCATCTCCATCTTGTTTGAAAGATTATTTGGAGATTACTAATATTTTTCTACCGGTAACATATTCAGATTTCTACTCTTTTTACTTAAATAAAAAATAATAATGGTTTTTTAATAAAAATAATTTTTAATAAAAACTAATGCATTATCATTACAGTATAACACCATGATACATTTATGATAATATGGTTCGATCATTATATTATCATCTATCTATCGAATGTTTTTAACAGCGACGTAGATGATGAGAAATGTACCATATAGTTTTTCAAAAGATATATGAAAAAATGACAACGAACAAACATCAAAAGCCTCAAAGATATCAGACTTAGAAAACTAATGCTCTTCGCAAATACATCATGTTATTTCAATTAGAAATATATATCAAAATGACGTAAAATAGATTTCTAGGATTAAATATAATGATTAGCTAGGAACGTTCAGGCCTTTATCTTAGAAATTTGAATCCATGTCTTTAAAATTTATGAACAGAATGAAAGAAAGTTCCTAATTCGCAAATCGCTTGCTGAAAATCAGCTAAGTAAGTATGTGTCCTATTCCCCTGCTTGCAAAAAATGCCAGTTTTGTCAGACACAGACTAATCATTATTAGGCCTAATAATTATACGTCTTCTTCTAGGACACGTTTATTAGTACTGCTGCTATTTTTAACTTTTAGAGTTTCTAACTTAAAAAGTAAACACGAAATCATTATATCCTTCGTGTGTCTATCTCTCACTCTCACAGCTGTTTCCGCGAAAACTTTGTAACGTGCAAAGTTCAAACTTGGTGGTGTTATAAAGGCTATTGACTCACATATTTATCGATTATTAGCCTTTTACAAATATTTTTAGAAAAAATTTAGGGGAACTGATTAAGTAACTTGATTTTTTTCCCTGCTATCTCGTGTGGGGTATCGTTCAAAATATCTCGTAACATCGAACTCTCAAAAATATATTTGTTTTAATTTTATGTATTATATTTTTAGAGATATCGTGGAAAATATGCTACAAACATATATTCCCTCCACTTATTCCCAAAGCTACTGAAAGTAAAAAAAAAAAAAAAAAAAAAAAAAAAAAATAGGGATAGGAGGAAGTTTATTTAAACCTTGCGAAAAACTATAGCGATTATCTTAGGTCACAAACTTTTTGAGAAAACCGCATTTTTCCGTTACACACAAACTTTACTTTGTGAATACTCCCCAGCAGTGTTGAGGAGTGCTCGAGGTACCTATGGACGAGGTGGATTGTTGATTGATTTCCGGAAAAAATGTCGATAATTAGCCGAGAAAATTGATTAATAAAAACCTACCTAGAAAAAAGCGACGTTGCAACTTTGCGACGTTCTTTGGAGCGCGCTTGGCACAACGCCAAGTTAAAACTTTGTTGTATCGATTATTTTATTTTTATTTTTTATTTTATAAGCCCCCCCCCCCTTCCCACAAAAAAAAAAAAGAAATAAGTTGTTTTTTAATGCCTTGGAACAACTGTTAACAGCAATGGAACTTGGAACATATATTTGTTGTTTTTTATTTTACTTATACGTGTTTTTCTTTACGTTTGGGTTTTAACATCAAGTATTTACCACAGGTAAAAATTTCTCATTTTTTAATATAGAACAAAATGATGCATGATAGATTGCATAGTAGAATCAATTCTTTATTGCGTAGAAACAGTAGGTTAAGTAACAGTAAGTTATTCAATAAATCTACATTTGCTTGATTAAACTTCCTTTGTTAATCAATGAAGTTGGAGAAAACAAGATTTAAGTTTTTCATATAATACGAGATTGTTGCGCAAAAGTTTATAATTCTCTTATAATTTAATTCACCCTATAATGCCGATTTAAAGTGTAGTACACAGGTACCCCTTTTAAAAGCACAGATTCCTACTGAGTTCTGTTTATAAAGAAGAACACTTCCCAATGAGACCGAATAAAAATTGAAATATCTTTTATGAAGCAACACTTCCTGAAATAATTTTCAGGATCCACAGGGATAGGGCTGCAGAAAATTCTGGTTTAAAAATAATGTATAGATAGGGCTGTTATTGTACACGTTAATTACAACCTATGCGTATGGGTTCCCAGGGTTAGTTTTAAAACTTGAATTCTATTAAATATATATAAGATAAATTTTCAAATGGGATTTTAATGTTTTTCTATTTTAACACAAAAATTTATTAAGAAAATTTATTATTTTTTAATGTAACAAATAAAAATATATCATACATACATAAACAGCACATGACAGTTACAGGACAAAAATTCTAAATATCATTAAACGAATTATGCATGTAGCAAAGGATACATCTAGAAATGTGCAATAAAACATCTATAAGTCGAACGACTGACTATCAAGGACCGATTAACCTCTGACCTTATGAGAAGCACAGTGTAGTTTCGGGGCCCTTTTCCATTCGGGAAGATTTTTCTAAATTCGACCTACCCGGAAACTCACCGGTGCTACAAATATTATTCATATTACTACAAACATTATATTATTGGATTTTCTCGACTTACGATAATACTCCCTGATAAATTGATGACTTTGGTTAGTTGGACAAACTGAAAAATTGTGTTCACATGGTTGAAACGGGTGTATTTTTTGAAAAAATATTTTGTTATGAAAGGTATTGTTACGAAAATTAAAAAAAACACGTGCTTCTTGTACCTATTCGGTAATCAGGGCCTACTGAGAATAAAGAATAATTTAAAATTTCAATAATGAGAAGCAGTTTTTATTTGACGAAAAAAAAAATTGTTTACTTTTTGCAACTTGGATTTTGTATAACTCAAAACAAGCTTTTCCTCAGCACTTCGAGATATTAGTTTTTCATTGTACAGTAGCTTTACTATACACCATTTTATTTTAATCGATAATGAAATTTATAAAGAACACCAAAAAGGCAGCTATACAATATTGTTCAAAAGCATTCTACTAAAGTCTTTGCGAAATTTTTTCCCACGTTTATCATTTCAAGAAAACACCAAAACATTCTTATTTTGCGAAACACCCATTAAAGTAAATGACGAATCCCACTTCCTCATTCGAGAACAACCCCCATTTTTGAATTGTTGATGCATCAAAGAAATCAAAAATGAAATAAACTTGCAATATTTCACGCTTAAAAAGACAGAAACTTTCGCATTTGAAAATCGCATGACGCAAAGCACCAGGTAAGCCCGTGTCTCATTGGCTATCCCTTTGGTCGTAAAGAATGCAACTTTTGACATGCATGGACGTTTTCATTGGATGTGTTCTAGAAAAATGATTTTAAATTTCTGTTTTGTTAGAGAGAATGTCTGTCTTGCGTGAATTTTAAACAATAAGGCATTTTTGTAAAATGTCATACATTTCTCAACTTAGAGTTATTATAATGAACGTATTGTGTAGAGTAATTTGCGTTATTTTGACATTGTAAATGGTTTTAATGAATATTTTCTCTATCTACTATTTTATAGTTCCGCCCCACATAACGTATTTTTTATTATTTATTTACTGAAATTAGATGTCAACATTTATTAAGTAAAAGTAATAAGTATATGTATATGTATAGGTGTTTACTTTGCACTATACAAAAAAAAAAATTAAGGTAAGAAATGTAATTTACTTTGCACATTTCTGAAAGTTCAATAGTTACGTAAAAGTTAAAATTTAACGTCATGCACCTTTACATACAATTATCAAACTGAATGTAATTGCCAGCAATAAGAGATTTAATTTTATAACAAGTTATTTTAATGGTACTTATAAGTACCGCCAGTAGATAAAGGGTTAAAATACAACTATGTTGAAGAGTAAGTTCTTCTTGTTTACCGCCAAAAAATAAACTTTTAAGAACTTTAGATCCAGAAATGAGGTGATGAAAAATTTGACGCAAAAGAGGCTCAGATTTTGTAGCTGAAGTAACACATTTAGAAGTTAAAGGCAAAATAAAGAGTTGATTAAAGAAATTCAGATTCATCAATAACATCATTTGAATTAAATTGTAGAGGTAAATCTTAAGTGCGTAATGGGAGACGTGAAATAGCATCAACATTTCCGCTTCAGTGTCTTTTTATAACGGATATTATATTGAAACGTTTGTAAATAAATTGCATATCGTTACATTCTAGCAGCTGATAATGCAGGAATACTTTTAGAAGGAGAAAAAATAGACACCAGTGGTTTACTGTCAGTAAATAATGTAAATCGATTATCGTACAGATATTAAAAAAATTTCTTCACACCAATTATAATAGCTAGCGCTTCTTTATCAACTTGACAATACCATTTTTCTGCATTATTCAAAGTTCTGGAAACAAAACCATTAGGCTTTTCAGTCTTATCGGGCATCGCATGCTAAAGAACTGTAGAGTTACCTTTAGGAGAAGTATCAGCTGCAAAAATTAAAGGTAATTTAGGATTAAAGTGAGTAAGAATCCTGTCAGAAGTAATTTCTTTTTTTATATTTTTAAATGCCTCTTCACATTTAGAAGAACATTTAAATTTCGCATTCTTTTTGATAAAATTATTTAAAGGATGTGCGATTGTAGATAAGTTTGGCACGAACTTAGAATAATAAGTAACTAAGCCTAGAAAAGCTTTAATCCGAGGTACATTTAGTGGTCTTGGAACATTAAAAATAGCATCGATTTTATCTTGGGTTTTATGAATGCCATGTTTATTAACTTTATACCAACAATAAGTTATCGCATCTTCCACAAAGAGTTTTCTTTAATAAAATCATAAGACGAAACGCAATTTTTCGCCTTGATTCAAACACAAAATATGTAATATGAACTTTAAAAAGTTCACGGTTTTACTTAAAAGGCGATTAAAATAATGAAAACGATGTTACAAGTGAAAAATATACATTTTATATAAAACTTCTTAGTACTTTCAAGCTTTTCCAAGCTCTTCATCAGAGAATATTTTAATAATTAATTGTTGTTTATTTATGCAAATACGTCACTTCGTTTTGAAAATGAGAGTTCTATTTATTTTATTACATCCCTCAGCAGGTAATGATAATATATATTTTTCTTTACTTAAGTTTAATCCAAGAAACTGCTACTTCTACTTAAAACTCCCATAATTATTGGCTCTCTCATTTTCAAAACGAGGAGACGTATTTGTATAAATAAACAACAATCAAAGAAAATAAGTGGGTCACACTCGACTGTCTCAGAGCTGCAAAGTCTCCGGCTTTTTGGATACCAGTATTTTAATACGGAAAATACTGTTTCTCATTTGAGTCTTCCTGCTGCTTTCATAGTAGAAGGACGTCTTCTTTGCGCCTGACGAAGAAAGACTCAGACCTTTCGAAAGGCCTAGCGCATTTAATAATTTTTTATGGTGTTTTAAGAAGTTTTTTTGTTCTTAAACAACAATCAGTTATTAACACGTTGACGCCGGCGCGGTGGGTCACACTCGACTGTCTCAGGGTTGTCAAGTCTCCAGCTTTTTGCACACCACTATTATTTTAGAGAAAATGTTGTTCCCTTAAATCGCCCAATTGTTCTAATTAAATAAAACAATATTTTCCGTATTAAAATACTGGTATCCAAAAAGCCGGAGACTTTTCAGCTCTGAGACAGTCGAGTGTGACCCACCGCGCCAGTGTGAATGTGTTAAAATATTCTCTGATGAAGAGCTTGGAAAAGCTTGAAAATACTAAGAAGTTTTAAATAAAATATATATTTTTAACTTGTAACATCTCTTTCATTATTTTAATCGCCTTTTAAGTAAAACCGTAAACTTTTTAAAATTCATATTGTACATTTTATGATTTTCATTTATTTATCGTAATATTATATTTCCGTAATCTTTCTAATACTTGTCTTAATCGTTTTAAATGAATTTCGTCTGTTTCACCAGTAACCCCAATGTTATCTATAAAAATTGTAACTCCCTCAATTCCACTTAAAATATGCTCAATTTTTCTTTGCCATATTGCTGGAGAACTAGTAAGACCCATGGGTAACTTGAGGAAATGGAATAATCCTTTTGGTGTATTATTGGCCAACAATGCTTGGGGCTTTTCATCTACAGGTAATTGAAGATATGCTTGATTTTAATCTATTTTTGTAAAATGTAAACCACCACCTAATGTATCTTCTATTTTAGGTAAAGGATACTTTTCAACTTTCAGAAATTTATTTAAAGTTATTTTAACCCTTTCAGAGACAAGGTACTTCTATTCGTAAAATGTTGAAATCAGTGAATGGCACCAGAATTTACAAACAAATTTATTTCGAAATACGAAAATGCTTTTGTTTACTTACTTAATAAAAGGAAAATTTTCATTCCAATATTTTGGTGCCAATGTGGCATTTAAGAATTAAAATTAAGTGGTCCAAAAATGAACCACCACCCTTGAAAGGGTTAAAGTCATCGCATAAACGATTTTTCCCATTAGGCTTAACCTCTGGAACTATAGGAGTTGCCCACTTGCTATTAGTAACTGGTTTAATAACACCTTCATCTGGTAATCTTTCTAACTTTTCATTGACTGCTGCACGTAGCGCATAAGTTACAGTCCTAACTTTGCAAAATATGGGTGTAGTATCTTTTCCAAGATAAAGTTCTGCCTTCAAACGTTTTATTTCACCAGCCTTATCAGTAAACAAATCAGAAAATTCATGTAATAATGATTTTAAGTTATCAGAATTTTTTACATAGACAGCTTTCAAATTATGAGGAAAAATATCAAATTCAGATACCCAATCTCTACCAAATAATAATGGAAAATTATATTCTTTTATCAGATACAATTTTACATTTTACACTTTTAGTTTTATTCTCATAACCAACAGGTTTAAAAATCTCACCAGTTGCAGTTTTTTACTGACTATCTGAAGGAAAAATTTTATAATTTTGAAAAATTCTGAGAAATCTTTTTAAAGGAACTGCAGAAATTCCATTTCCAGTATCTAACTCCATGTGATCTCTTGCCTTGTTTTAAATTAAAACAGGCAATTTAACCCCTTAACCTACGATTTACTTTTAACAGCTCCACGGTTTGGCAAATCCATAGCTACCGCTAAAATTTAATAGAGATTCTCCTTTTGTTTAATCATGGAATTTCGACGATTAAATTAAACTATATTTATTGTGAAATTTTAGTGGTAAGAAGAATTTACATTTGGCTCGATCATCATACGCGGGCTATGCCCGTCATTGTAGGTTAAGGGGTTAATAGGAGTTGATCCTTTATCGTACTTTACCGTTAAGACATTTACTGTATTTAAAGCATTCACCTGTTTTTGAAAAAAGTTTGCAAGTGGCATTTATAAATCTACATACGTTAGCTAAATGTGACGAATTCCCAGATCTACATTTTAATTTACCTTTATTAATGTCAGAATGGGCAGTTTTTACGTGATTGTTGATATTCTGTTTTGAGTACAATTTCGAAATTTCTTTTGCTGAACATTTTTAGTACTTGCAATTTTATTTACATTCAAATTTTTATGTTTCATTTCTGAAATTTCAATATCTACATTGTATAATGCTAAAGCTTTCTCAACAGCCTCTTCAAAAGTTAAATA
Organism: Maratus speciosus; assembly: GCA_963932465.1. Taxonomy (NCBI): domain Eukaryota; kingdom Metazoa; phylum Arthropoda; class Arachnida; order Araneae; family Salticidae; genus Maratus; species Maratus speciosus. Next base: position 233,724,538 of record OZ010791.1, on the reverse strand, counting down.
ATCAACTTGAGAGATTAACTTATTCTGAATATTTTCATATTTCAAGCCGCATAAAAATTGCTCTAATAAATTATCATTTAAATTATCACCAGTAATAGAACAAAAGCTCGTCTTCTTTTTTAATCTAGTAGAGAAATCTTGAATAGATTCATTTTCATTTTGGAAACATTTTCTAAATTTAATACGCCCAATACATTTACTGTGGAGGCGGGGCTTAAACGCTTCAGCAGAATATCAACATTTTCATTATGTTTTAAAACTTTAGTGCGCAGTTTTGCATATATGCAAACAACAGTGTTTTGAATTTAATAGATTTTTTTTTTATTCGTATATACCTAATTCACACCAAAAAATTAAAATAGCAATATGTGCTTTAATTAATAACAGACATTCCGTTTTTAAATAAAGCGAAATTAACCATTGAAACTTTCTGGTTCGTAATTTCTAGAACGTATTCTATCATGGGAATTAAAGGGTTAAATGTATAGTTTTATAAAATAAGGTATTTGGAGACATACTTATTAAAATATTTACTAATTTGCATTATTTTAGAGTAAAACAGTCACACGACAGTAATTTTTACTTATATTGCAAATGTGCAACAGAAGAAAAGATTGACGTATTACACTGTCCTCCAAAAGTTGAGGTACAGGGACTGGATGCTTTCGATTACACACGTTTTGTCGAATATCTACAAAAATTATTGGCGAATTGTTCTTGAACTTCTGGGATGAAAAGAACATGTTTGATTTCATATTCTTGGTGAAGATTTAGTCGGGCCGACAATTAGGGGGCTAATAATAAATTTAATAATAAAATAATATTTGCGATCAGCTATGCAACAGAAAATGCTGGAAATGGTTTGTCACTGCGTTAAATGACTATTGGGGTCCTGTTCAACGTTTGCGTGCATTTGTGTAAGCATAGCACTCTTATTCGTGAAGGAATATGTTATTGTGTCTGTGAAAAATTCAAAAGTTTTTTGCTTTTAGCATACAGAGTTTTCAACCAAATTTAACACAACTTTCCGAAAACTTGCCAAAGAATAGTAGAAAAAGTATACTGCATTTAAAACATGAATATATTGAATATTTGATGAGATATGGGCATTTTTACGAGATAATTTTTAACTGCGCATGCGCGAAAGATTTCAAAATTTTTATTTCATAATTTGGTAGTCAGTATTTTGGGGCAACTTATATAAAAAGTCCAGTCAAATATCGCGAAAATTCACAAAGATAGGGTCGATATAGTGAGTTGCTTCCTAAAAGTAGCTTTATTATAAGGGATTTTCCACAACTTTTCAATCAGCTCACTATATCTTTCTAAGTTTTCACAACATTTGACTCGACTTTTTATAGAAGTTGCCCCAAAATACTGACTTCCAAATTATGAAATAAAAATTTTGAAATCTTCCGCGCATGCGCAGTTAAAGATTATCTCGTAAAAATGCCCATATCTCATCAAATATTCAATATATTCATGTTTTAATTGCAGTATACTGTTGCTACTATTCTTTGGCAAGTTTTCGGAAAGTTGTGTTAAATTTGGTTGAAAACTCTGTATGCTATAAGCAAAAAACTTATGAATTTTTCACAGACACAGTAACATCTTCACGAATATGAGTGCTATGCTTACACAAATGCACACAAACGTTGAACAGGACCCAAATAGCCATTTAACGAAGTGACAAACCATTTTCAGCATTTTCTGTTGCATAGCTGATCGCAAATATTATTTTATTACTAAATTTATTATTAGCCCCCTAATTGTCGGCCCGACTAAATCTACACCAAGAAATATGAAATCAAACACGTTCTTTTCATCCCAGAAGTTCAAGAACAATTCGCCAATAATTTTTGTAGATATTCGACAAAACGTGTGCAATCGAAAGCATCCAGTCCCTGTACCTTAACTTTTGGAGGCCAGTGTATATGAAAAATGTATCTCTGATTTTTTTTTCATTCAGAGAATCATATATAATTTTTTCGAAACAAAATAAAAAATCGCGCATTTAAGGGTTAATGATTCACAAGATTTTGAAAAACATAGATCACATAGTAAATTATACAACTTGGGTCCCATGCAAGAAATTATTGCAAGAAACTTTTTTCTTCCTTTACATCATGTAAAATAAAAGATTGATCCAACCGTTTCACATATGCTTGAAACGTTTCAATTTTGTCATCGAACTCCTTGAAATTCAGACATTATTTTTTAATCCTTATTTTAAACTTAGGAAAGAAAAAGAAAATTCAATGTAACTAGTAACTTACCACCCGCCACCCCCCGTAAATGATGACTTTTGTACTAGAAAAAATTACTTTTAAAAACCATCAATGCTGAAAGGCTTCTGGTATGAGACATTTTCATCAGCCCAATTATTTTTCGTTGAATTTTTCTGGTAAGATTATTTCCTTTGCATCCATTATAACCATTGCACTATTCTTAATTAAGATTGTTCTCAAATCCAAAAGGACAACTTTATGACATGTTTAAATTTATTTTTGTTCAGAAATGCATGAAACTAACAGGTGTTGTTCAGAAACTATGTCATCGAACTGTTTTTTTTTTCGTTTTTTTGCAAACGAATAGATCTTTCAGAAAATAGTGTCAAAGTGGCGTTTTGAACTGAATTTCTTGATTAAAGCAGAAAAATCAGCCAGCGAGGGAAGAAAAACCCATTGTCACGCGATCAAAAATGCTTATAACTCGATAGATAATTCATTTATCAAAAAATGGAAAACACAGTTCGATTCCAAATCGCTACCACAGTCAGGCCTTCCAATTTTATATCTTTCCGTTAAAGAATGTATTTGTAAATGTGTCGAAACGTTTTGCGCTTGTTGAGCAGAGTAGTTGAGAACAACCTTAATTAATAAATAATCACAGTAGAACAAAGATGCGGTATCCTTATTAGATACATATTTAAGCTTTAATTACATATAGCAAAAGAGCACCGGTTACATATATGTACGTCATTTTGACACTGTTCTTTTTACATTGGTAAACTTATTCATCATGAATTCGGTAGAGTTTTGTTTAGTGCTGTCCTCTACGCATTTTAAATGGAAACATAAATATGACATAAACATTTCTATATTCTTTAATATTTAAATAGAGTAAAACCTTTGAATAGCAGATACATATCGTTGAATAGAATCCTGCGTCTATAATCGGGTTGTATACTTTTTTTTTTTTTTTTTTTTCAGGACGAAGTCACTCTAATTTTCTTTCTGTGGGTTGGACCCGAACCGCAGGTCGGGTCGAGTGCGGGTAACCCGACTCGATGTATGACTCTAAGGCCAAGTCCTCTGAAGAGGCCTTCTTAAGTGTTCTTCTATAGACAGAGCCCTCTTAACACTATATGGACCACAAGTAGTGTTGACAAATCAGACGGAATTTTTTATTCAGAAATTCCGAATTCACACCATAGAATATTTAATACTAATTTTCCTTCATTTTATTCCCGAAATATCTATAATTATAATAATGAAAAATAACTATTCAAACTTTCTGGGAAGAATTTAGAATTTCTCAATGATAGTTTTTATAAATGACAGTCTTGCGCTAGGAGTTTTGACAAAAGAAGAAAAATACATATTACAGCCTCTTTTTCATGTTTATATTAATCAGTTTTTAAAAAGTGCCTTGGGCTAAGTAGTACAGGAACATCCGTTCCAAAATTACTGATCCTCCTGTATTTCTTTCTCTATGTCCTATTGTAAACTATATTAATTTTTTAATGAATCTCTATTCGTATGTAAATATCTGAATTATTATTAATATAATTAATCCATTTCCACGGTTTGGAGACTTAAACATCTGAAAAATTCTATACAGGAAAACCTTCTAAGACGAATCACATAGGAGAGGAAAAAAATCAGGCAGGTTCCTTTTTTAGCAGGTCCATCGTCTCTTGCAAATGTATTTTTTTTTCACATGGATTATTACACTGTTAAAAATCTGCAGCAAACTGTCCAGCAATTCGACCGTTTTTATCGAAAACGGTCGATAAAACCAGGTTATCTAACCGTAATTTAACTTATTCTGACCATAATATTGTCAATAATATGGTTAGCTGCGTTTAATAATGTGGCCAAGTAATCGTTATCTTTAAAAGAGGCCGAATTGCTGGACCGTTTGCTGCAGATTTTTAACAGTGTACATCCATTTTGCACCGATCAAGAAATTTTTCCGTTTAAGACAGGATTTTGTTATAAGCAGATTATTGCAACAGGTTTTACAGTGCTGTATTTTTTTCCTAAAAATGTATATGTACTATCCTTTAAGAAGAATTTTAATTGTAGAATAATGACAATTTAAAAGTAGTATGTTGTGGTCATCACAAAACTTTCTTCTATATAAATCACGTCAATTAAATCATTTAAATAGTACAAGAAATAACAACGATTTAGCACCAATTCATATCAAAGTATATCTGAATTTGAAGATGGTTGAAAATTCATGCATTAGTTCTTGAGATAGAGCAATAGCGGAAATTCTGAAAAATGTAGCATAGCAGTGCCACTGTTCAGCGATTTCCACCAAAAATAAACAGCACTTAATGATATCAAGGTATACCTGAATCTGAAGTTTGTTGAAAATCTAAGCATTAGTTCTTGAGATAAAGCTATTGCGGAAATCGCAAAAAATACAGCACAGCAGCGCGACCTATTGAGCGATTTACACCAAAAATTAAACAGCACTAATTTATACGTCAATTTATACGTCAAGGGCTAACTAAATCTGCAGTTTGATGAAAATCCGTGCAATAGTTCTTGAGATACAGCTCTTGCGGAAATCGTGAAAAATGCAGTACAGCAGCGCCATCTGTTGGTCGATTTACACCAAAAATTAAACAGCATTAATTTATATCAGGGACTAACTGAATCTGAAGTTTGATGAAAATTCGTGCATTTTTTCTTGAGTTAGAGTTATTGCGATAATCATGTTAATGCAGCATAGCAGCACCACCTGTTGGGCGATTTTCACAAAAAAGTAATCAGCACCAAACTATATCCTGGACTAACTAAATCTGAAGTTTTATGAAAATCCGTGCTGTAGTTCTTGAGATATAGCTATTTCAGAAATCGTGAAAAATGCCGCATAGCAGCGCCACCTGTTTGGCGATTTTCACCAAAAACTAATCAGGTCCAGTTTATATCAAGGTCTAACTAAATATAAAGTTTTGTGAAATTCCGTGCTTTAGTTCTTGAGATAGAGCGCCCACAAAATTTTTGTCACATACAGACTCACAGACAGAGTGACAGAGTGATAGACAGACTCACAGACAGACATTTTCTAAAAACCATCAAATCGTGTTCTGGGCATTCTAAAACGTATAAATCCGTCGAAAACCGGAAGTCGAAATTTTTCACGAATCCAATACTTTCTTCTTGTAAAGATAGAAGAAAGTAATAAGTACTTTCAGCAAAAATTGTTGATCCAAGCCTCTTTAACCTTCCGTCTACCAGACGGGTCCATTGGACCCGACATGTACATTCAAAATATTTATTCAAACCAGAAATTTCTTCAAAACAAACTAAATGTATAAATCAGACAATAATAAGTTAAATAAACAAATTAAATAGTTTTAAGTAAAAATTCTGGTGTAGAATGTTTTTATAAAACTTGAGTAAAATTTCCGGTAGTTCTAGGGTTAACGGAGTTTTGCACGGATCAGGCAAGGACGAGCCAATGATTTTTATACAAGTGAGGTTGTGACCGGGTCTGAAAGTTTCGATCGGGGCAGACTTTTAGGAAGAATAAAGTCAAGGCCCGGTTCAACCCAAAAATAAGTCCGATTCGGCCCGGCCCAAGACTTCAGAAAAAGTGAGACCCGGGCACAACCCAGAAAAAGTTATCACCAGACTCGGCCTGTCCTGAGCCAGAGCCCGTATAGGCTTCTAAATGTCATTTGAAATGGGAAAAAATGTGTTTTTAACGGCTGGAAAATTTTAAAATAAATTATAAAAAATATTGAATTTGAGTTTTAAGTTTGGCTCAAACTCATTGATTTTTTGAGTTTTCGCTCAACTCACGCTCGTTTATCAAAAAGTGAGCCAAATTCAGTCAAATTCAACTCAACGTTCAAAGAAAGTTAGTAAAACTCGTGAGTTTTCGCCCAATGAGTTCGCTTAGTTACAACACTTGTTTTAGTACATATAAACAGAAATCGATATCTATAAACTTCAAATATATGTCAGTACAAAATACCAACTTATTCCTTTAAATAGTTTCTGATTTATGCTTTTAAAAAAATCTACCACATGGCTTTTCAACTATCAAAAATGAAGCCAACATAGGGTTTCAAAACTTACCATTTGTATCATAATTCCTAAGCTTTTTCACTGAATTGGAGCTCGTTCATCAAAGTTTTTGGGTCCTGGATAAAGAAAGCGTTTCAGTGCACATAAAAACTACTAACTGTTATGTTTTACTGAGTACATAAATGTAAATGCAAAACTAGGTATCGTGCATTCAAGTTCCGTTATTATTTAGCATTAAAATTTCTTGATAAACAAGTCCGAAATTGTACGTCGAACGTGGCAAATGAGGTGCGGTCGTACTATAACTAGTTTTATAAATATACAGATCTTAGTGCAATAGCTGTTGCACGCTTATGTAAAAATGCATGAATACAAAATTTATTAAGATTATATACAGGGTGTTTATAAAGACCCATTTTGATGTTTAATAACTCATAAAATAATAAACATAGATTAAAATTAATAACATAAATGGTTAGATAGATTCAAAAAGTTTCATGGCCTTTGTCAATGAACTTCCACGTGTGCCCCCTTCGTCGCACGGAGAATATCAAGTCGATAGTCAATTTCACGCCAGGTAGCGGCAAGCATGTCGGCATCCACAGAGGCTATTGCGGTTGTAATTCTGGCTTTTAAGTCATCAATGTTCGACACTCTCCTCCTGTAAACATTGTCCTTTACAAATCCCCAAAGGAAAAAGTCCAGCGGCGTTATATCAGGTGATCTGGGTGGTCAAGGAATTGGACCTCCTCGCCCAATCCATCTTCCTGGAAAATGGTCATTGAAAGAAGTACGCTTGCCGCTACCTGGCGTGAAATTGACTATCGACTTGATATTCTCCTTGCGACGAAGGGGGCACACGTGGAAGTTCATTGACAAGGGTCATGAAACTTTTTGTGTCTATCTAACCATTTATGTTATTAATTTTAATCTATCTTTATTATTTTATGAGTTATTAAACATCAAAATGGGTCCGGGACTTTATAAACACCCTGTATATTAAATTCAGTAATACGGAAATTATAGGACTCCATCTTAAATAGGACGTAATCACCATGGTAACCTAGAATCAATACCTATAATGGGATATCATTGAATTACGTATGATAGGATTTAATAGAATGAAGAAAACTTTTATTAATATCTTTAAGTTTTGATTCGTTTTTCATAAAATTTGAAACGACTCGACAAAATTCTGCAACTATTCAAACCATTCGGTTGAGTTGTTTTTGCGGTGTTAAAGACGAACAGACAGACGGACGGACCAGACGACGACTATAGGTGCTACGTATTTATATAATTACGAACCCACCTAAAAATGAATTTGGCAGTATGAAATGTGTCGTAAAATGAACATGAATTAATTCTACGCCATCTGGAAAAACATGTGTATGCTCTTGATAAATGTATGTAGCGGATGTATGCTATATATATAGTCTACAAATATGACAGTTATAAAATTAAAACCCCCTATAAAATGTGTATGTATCTTCAAAACATTTCTGAAGAAATAATTTGAATTTTATGTAGCGTCCCCTTTAAAACGAACATCGAGGTCACGGACAGAAGAAAACAACAAAAACTAATACAGAAACAAACGTTAAACAAAGCAAACAAAGCGAAATCTCTTTTGGCGATACAAAGAAGTTCCGACAATAGCTTTTCATGACTCGGTAATACCTGTTTCATTGCAATTTGTAACAGGTATCTGCTGACAGTGTACGAAAACCGTGAACAAGAAAAAATAAATAAATAAATAAATAAAATACCCGGCGATAAATTCAATACGGCAGCGCGTGCCCGACACGCGATTGAGCTTATGGTCATGAAGGGATACTTTTTTTTGTCAGAAAAAAAAAATTATGATTTTGGATAAACATACCATATGAAAAGTGTGATTAGGGATTAAACAAGTAGATTTCAAATAGCGCCACATGTTACTAACAAATGCGATTAATTTTCGAAAGAGAAATTACCGAATGCTAAAAAATTGAATGAAGTTACTTCTAAAATATATTAAAAATTTTCAAAAAATAAAAAAATAAATACTGTTATATTATGAACAGGATACTGAAACTGAAACTGACTTTTAAAATCAATGTGAATTATAAATGATCCGGTTATCGCGTAAATCGACCTTATTTTTATTTTGACAGATAGAGATAGAGAGAGAAAGATTTCTAGAAAGATTTCAGAAATTGCCCGTTCCCGCGTTCTAGATCGATCCTTTGTACTAGTACACCGTATTGAAGTTTCTACCCTGAGAGGAATGCAAGTGCTTAAACTCTTCTTTTCGATAAAAGCATACTAACTGCTAACTAATAGAATCATCCAGACGATTATCTACAAATTTGTTATCTTCTTAATCTCGCCACACCTTTATTTTTAATTTTAACAATTCGTGAAAATTTGCACTCAATTGCATCTTTATTTAATGAATAGGACTTTGATATTACTAATGTAGCATCATTGATTTATAATTCTTCGTGTAATACCAGAACTTTACATAAGTGTGACATTGAATTCTGAAATTGCAATTTATTCAGACCCTTTAAAAGGCCTGAAGCTAATCTAAATATTATAGATAAACGAAAAATGCTATATTTCAGAAGTTTAAGTTTTGTAAGTGCATCATTGTCTAAGCTATTTTGCCCTCACCAGACTGAATTTGAAGTTAAACTTATTTAATTATATATCTGCGCAAGTTTATTTCAAAATTACAGCAAATTTTGTGAAAACACGCCTAAATAGTCACTCGTGAGACAAAACATTATGATCACCTTTCTAATAGTCTGTTTCTTCAGATAGGCTGTTAACGCATATACAACACAAAATGGCATTGATTCAATCAATCCTTTGTAAAAATCCGTAGAAAGCCTGTAACGGTTTTGCACGGAGAGAACACTTAGTTAGCTCCTCTTCATTACGAGATGTTGATGCACCATGACATCACACTAGTGCTCAATAGGACAAATATACGCTGAGTTACGAAGTCAGAGCAGCAACTGGGAGTCCTTATTATGCTCTTCAGTCAGACACTATCACATAATGCGAGCCTTGAGAATATTAACGATGTCCTGCTGGAAGGTGCTATTTCCATTCTTCAATGGAGGAAAACAGAAGGCCAGGAAAAGGCATACCTGTTTTAAAATCCTGTTAAATTAGTTCGTAGGTTCATTAGTGTGCTCTGTAACAAACAGCAGTTTCAAGTCATCTCATGTAAACGTTGCCCAAAACATAATACCTCCACCCCCTGTCTCTATACGATTTGTACATAAATAGAGCATTTGGCTGCCTGAAAGGCAGGCTATTCTGACACAACCCCCGATTTAGTACTAAAAAAACCGGGAATAACCCGACCAGACAATTCTTTATTTGTTGTATAATTTTTATCACGATGTTCCCGGTCTCTCTCGACGTGCCACTTTGGACGGTGTCACTGGAAGTGTCACATTGGACTGTCTCATTGAACGATGCTTTGCTAAGAGAAGAGCATGACAGGATAATTGCTGATGGATCCTATACCTAAGGAATCCGATGTAGATTCAAACCTGAAAGAAGAACAAAAACAACGGATAATTTAATCTACAATAGATGCAAAATCACGTTCACAAGACCTATAAGAACAATAAAAAGCAACTAAAATCTTAACAAAAATTAAGAGTCTTAGATAAAATTAATGATAAAAAAGCTGAAACGCAACAGGGCAATTTAATCAAAAGAATCATTAAAAGAAAATATTAAACTGATTCTTGAAGGTAACAAAAATATGAAACTTCTCCACTAAAATGTTCCAATTTGTGTATATGTATATTTATATACATGTATGTGACCAGAGAACCGTACAACCTAAAATAGAGCAAATAGATTACCAGGGCCCGTTTAACCTTTGAAGGGGAATTAAAGAATTTGATGAAGCTGTTTACAATACTTCATAATTATCAAATTTTGTACCACGCATATCGAATCGTATGGCTGATTGCCTGGAAAATAAAGATGGTTACATTTTTTAATAAAATTATTCTAACTTATAAGCTGTGTCTTTAAAATATTGTCCAGTAACAATTGTACTAATTCATATTTTTCTAAAAATATATATCGTATTTTTTTAATAAAAATGAGAAATGCAGTTCTCGTTGGATTATAGGTACATGTTACATAATGTTTTTTACTACACCCAATTGAAGCGATGTTTTCTTGAATGGGGAACCATGAATGGATCCAAATACATTCCACGCATATTTTCGATTTAAATACATATTTTTTGCAAAAATTACAGATAAATTCAATTAAAATAAATGTGGAATTATGGCCTACATTAATTTTTATATAAAAAGAATGACCATCGCCCAAAACATAAATATGTGCTTTTTCAGATCATTTCTACCATTCACTCACGAAATTTTACTTTTTGGTGGTCTAATATAATAGGACTGTTTCTTGTAATCGCTATCATTCACAGAAATTAAAATCTTAGACAATAACCGGAACTTTTTTATTGAATTTTTTTTCATAGTGAATTACTTTTTTATTTAGAGATTTTTCAGATTAATATTTGAATGTTCCCGTTACTTTTTCTTGTGAAAATTTAAATTTTACTATTCGAAATTTATGATAACCCCTAACATGCTTTCTTTTATCTTTTGTACTTCAATGAAAATTTAAGAATACATAAACTTTACCTTTCCTCAGACTGCATTGATTCGAGGAACTTAAATATGGAGTCAAAAGTGAGTGTTACTATTTGAAAAATAACAGTTTATAGAACTTTTAATATATAGACACGACACACATTTGAAAAAACTGGATTCATTCTGAGAAAGAAGAAAATAAGACAAAATTATCCGCTGAATGGTACCGGTCGCATCATTCTGCATCATTTTGGAGATACAATAGTTTGGAGTAATGCTGTTTTTCCCTTTTCTTTTTTTCCTCCATGATTAAACATCTTGGCACAGTACTCCAACCTTGTAGTTGCAGACATGTCCCGAACCTAGTTTTCTTTTCATGTGACATCTGCTATTTCCCATTATAAGCAAATAAGTAAAAAAGACAATGTTAATGATCCATATATTATATTAAAATTGAAAATCCACTTCCTTTCATTTTGAGGTTTTCTAAATATCAGCAAATAACGATATATGTATGGATTTTCGAGGTAAGCAACTTTACTCTCAATGAAAAATAATGATTATATTATTAGTTTAAGAGTTGTAACATCATTTTTATTCAATTTTCAAAATGCATTTTTTAATCAGAGAATTCTCAAACGCATGTAAGCCTACATTTAATGCTTTGTTCAGGAAAGAATTGTAAAAATTTACATTCACTGTAAATGAAGCAAAACAAATCGAATGAAAGAAAATAAATTTGAGGCTTTTTACTGAAAAATTAGAAATTCAAACAAAAGCATAGGGTGGTCTATAATTAACTCAGCAAGTTTTTTTTTTTTTTTTTCTTTTTCTCGTAACAAACTTTTGAACAACTATCTTTATATTTTCGAAATTTATATAAAGCATGTGCCAATTATGAACAAATATAATATTGAGTAGAATAATAAACTGTTAATTTGTTTTGGGATGTATGTAACAATGTTTTGTGTCGTGTTTTTCATTTTTTTCGTTTACCTCCAATTGAAAAATAAATCAATAACGAGAATGATAAAATTTCGTATATTATTATGAAACTTTTAGTTAAAGAGATCAGTCGATATGCATTAAATAAGTTTTATTTCGTTTTTATTTATTTATTTTATAGTGCTGGGTGAAATTCTGATATTTAATCGAAACTACGCGAAATGGCCCTTTTACGATTAACTATCGAGTACTTAACCTTTATTGAATTATAATTTGTGCATTAACCCTCTCGCTGCGTAATTGTTTTATCAAAATAGCTTCAAAAATTGCGTATTTAACACGTTTGTAACCGGTTTTTCAAAACAAAAAATTTTGTCTAATTTAATCGGGAAAATGCTTCGATTAAATAAGGCAAAATTTAAAATAAAAAAAATAACTGGTGGGAATAATCAATAGGATTAATTCGACGGAAATAATGCATCCCCGAGAAAATCTCGGATTGCGCAGCGAGAGGGTTAAATCACCATCTAAAGACATTTATAAGGCATATGCCGACACACAGGCCTGTATTGAATACCTTAGTAACCAAGTTTAAGAGATGTTTCAGAAAATGCTGTCAAAGTTGACCCATTGAACAAATTTCCTGGCGAGACAGCGCGGGCACGAAAGGAAAACTACCGTCATTAGACAATAATTGTTGCCAGAATGTGCCATGTTTTTACGTTTACAATGTGTACGTAAATGTGTCAGAAAGTTTCACGTTGTTGAGCAGGGAAAAGTATTTTTTTTTAAGAATCGCCTTAAAAAATATAATAACAAACATTTAAATTGTGCATCCCGCCCCCTGCCTCCAAGTTTCTATCCATGCTGCGCCTGTGATTATCCATTTCATCGTGTTTCTATAAAAATTACGCAAACTTTTCAAACGTCCATTAACAAACAAATTCTTGACATTCTATTCGTTTTTATTCACATCCATATACAGTAGAACCTCGATTATCCGAAGTAATCGGGACCGACCATCTTTCATTGCAACTGCCGTCATTAGACAATAATTGTTTACAACTCAACATGCAATTCATTTATTCTAAAATGAAAAATAAAAACCTATTAGATTACAAATCATTTCAATAATCCTGCCAGAATGTGTCATGCTTTTACATTTACAATGTGTCCGTAAATGTGTCAGAAAGTTTCACGTTGTTGAGCAGGGAAAATATTTTTTTAAGAACCGCCTTAGAAAAAATAACAAACACTTAAATTGTGCATCCCGTCCCCTACCTCCAAGTTTCTACCCATGTAACCTGTGATCATCCATTTCATCGTGTTTCTATAAAAATTACGCAGACTTTTCAAGCGTCCATTAACAAACAAATTCTTGATATTCTATTCGTTTTTATTCATATCCATATACATTAGAACCTCGATTATCCGAAGTAATCGGGACTTTCATTGTAACTGCCGTCATTAGACAATAATTGTTTACAACTCAACATACAATTAATTTATCGAAAAATGAAAAATAAAAACTATTAGATTACAAAGCAACAGCAACGTTAACAATAAATAATGAATTACAATTTAATAAAGTAACATAATTTAAATATTTAGGATGTATGATCACCTGTGATAATATGGTAGAAACAGAGATTAGAACTCGACTTGCAGCAGGAAATAAATGCTATTTTTCTCTTCGAAACATTCTAAAATCATCCACAATATCCCGAACATCCAAACTTAAAATTTATAAAACTATTATAAAACCAATAGTAATTTATGGTAGTGAGACCTGGACCACTACGCAAAAAGCTGAAAAGCTACTTATCACTTGGGAAAGGAAGATCCTAAGACAAATTTTTGGACCTATTAAAGAAGGCAATACACGGCATATAAGGACAAATATGGAGATAGAACAGTTATATAATGAAAGAGATATAATAAATACTATAAAAATAAGAAGAATGCAATGATTAGGCCATCTAATCAGAACGAGGGATGAGAGAAACACAAAGAAAATTTATAATGGTAATTTAATTGGGAAAAGAAGCATTGGTAGACCCAGGAACAGATGGATAGAAGAGGTAGAGAAAGATCTTGCACAAAACCAAATTCTAAATTATAAAGTAAAGGCCAGAGATCGTAAGGTCTGTAGAGGTACATTGAGGGAGGTCAAAATCCTACATGGATTGTAGTACCATTGTGTATGTATGTATTAGATTACAAATCACTTCAATAATCCTGCCAGAATGTGTCATGCTTTTACATTTACAATGTGTCCGTAAATGTGTCAGAAAGTTTCACGTTGTTGAGCAGGGAAAAATATTTTTTTATGAACCGCCTTAAAAAAAAAATAACAAACACTTAAATTGTACATTCCGTTCCCTGCCTCCAAGTTCCTATCCATGCTGCGCCTGTGATCATCCATTTCATCGTGTTTCTATAAAAATTACGCAAACTTTTCATTAACAAACAAATTCTTGATATTCTATTCATTTTTATTCATTTCCATATACAGTATAACCTCGATTATCCGAAGTAATTGGCACCGACCATCTTCCGGAAAATAGAAATTTTCGGATACTCGAGAATGTTTCAATTTTAAGATTAAGGGCAAATATAAGCGGTATTTCTTATTATGGTAACAAGTGCTTAATAAAAATAAAGCAATAGGGAAATAGAAACAAGAATAAATTACCTGATTTTTAATTTTGAAATTAAGTATCTTTACATATTTCACAAGGGTTTGAAACAAATTTTTCTTTGTCGCAGTTTCGATTGCCTTTGTTTTGCAGCACTATCATGAAGTTTTTTTAAATACTATTTGTTCACCAGTATCACAGCCTTTCTGCTGCTCCAGCCATGCCAAATTTTTTTCAAAAACATTCAAAAGTTTCAGAATTGATAATTTGCCCGTTTTTCTTCGCCTGTTAGACCACATTCACACATTCCGGTTCTCCCTCTTCTTACTGTGTTCTAGTTCACTTCCCAGCTTACGGGAGCTCAAGTTAAATAAATTCAAAGAAATTATAAGAAAGGAGATCCCAAATATTTATCTGTACTCGTGGTTCGGAAAGGACCGCTTGCACACAAGGAATGCGATAGTAAAAAAAGAAAGCTTTAAAAATGGATTTCGGTTAACCGAGAGTTTCGGTTAAAAGAGTTTCGGATAAAAGAGGCTCTACTGTATTACTTATTTTGAACTTCATTTTGATGCAAATTTTGCAAACATAGTAGCATTGGCTCAAAAATCATTATGTAAAAAAATACTTGATGAGTTAATTACAGATCACCCTGTAGACAATTTTTCAAGGCAATAAAACTGTAACAAAAATATTGGGAAAATAAATGATACTTGGTACTTTATTCTGAAAATTCTTCAACTTTATCTGAAATTTTATTTATATTTTTAGAGCTGTTTTTATGTCTTAGTTCGATTCTTTTTTTTTTCATTTTTGCGTTTTTCTCTCGTAAAAGTTGACTAATTTGCCCCAGGTTAAATATTTTTCAAGCCAGAAAATTCTTTTTAAAAATAAAATCAAATAAATACTAAGTGCAAATAAAAATTAAATAAAGATATATCAAACAAATTATCTGGTTGGAAAGGATTTGACCTGCGTTTAATTAACACTTTCAAGGGCGGTGGTCGACCCAGTGTTGCCAGTGGGCTACTCTTTTTAATTTCAGATTTCTTATTTGGCACCACTTTTTTGAAGTCGTAAAATTTCCTTTATTTAATGGCATATTATATAGGGCGTAAATGAGGGGAATTTTACCATTTCAAAAAAGTGGTGTCAATCAGGAAATTTGAATTTTAAAAAAGTAGCCCACTGGCAATACTGGATCGACCACTTAATTTTTATTTCAAACTACCAAGAGGCACCCGGAATATTTCAAGGAAATTTTACATTTATGATGAACGGAAGAAGAGAAATTAATTTATTAAGAAATCCGTTTGTAAATTCTAGTATCAATCAACCATTTCACCATTTTAAGAACAGAATTACTCTGCGCCTGAGAGAATTAAACCAGACTTTATGGAAGAACAAGGAGTTGGCAAGTATGAAAATGAAACTTGCAAGCATATGATTATTGAAATGATTTTATAATTGAACAGGTTTTTAAATTTTTTTGGCAAATGAAATTTATATCTTGAGTTATAAGAGGTTATTGCCTCATACGACGGCAGGTTTTACCCTTTCCCGTGCTATCGCGTGTGAAAATTCGGATCAAAACACCAATTTTATCAATTTCGGTAAAACTGTTCGATTACATAACTTCTGAATTAGAGAACCTGCCAATTTCGTGTATTAACTAACTTGTTTTACTCTTTGGAAAAGGACAGAGATGAATTCTATCAGAAAAAGAATTTTCTTACAATTTCGAAAGCTACAGCTATTCGATAGCCAACATTTTGCCATTTTAACAAATAATATTAGTTCTAAAAAGAACTGTTTTTATTTAAATAATTAACGACAATAAATAAATTAAATAATCACGAATAAAAATTAATAGAATATTTCATACTGTCAGAATGTAAATACTGCAAACAAATGAAAATAAGACGTTTGAGCTTGCCCAGTTATTTTATAGATGTACAGTTAATAGAATATCCATAAAGAAGAAAACAGTGAAGTATATTCCTTAGTTCAACCCCGTCCGCTACGTGGCGTGTGACCTTGATTGATGTGACCTCGCCTTTAATCTTGCGGTTACTTCTCCCATTTGAGGTAGGACGCTTAATTTGTATCCTGCTTAATTTGTATCCTGCTTTGCCTATCACCAAGCTGACATGGCTATCACATTTGTCAGATAGTCTAAATTATTAATTAAACTTTATAAAGAACGTCGTTAAAGTAGGCGTAATGCGTTTATTATATATTTAGATTTTCCATATAATTTTTCTGGTTTACAATTTACTTATCCTTATACTTTTTCTTATCTTGATTTTCTTTTCTAAATTTATGGATAAACCCTAACTCATTTAATTTTAAAAGTCTAAATATTTAAGAAAAAGGGTATAAATTGTATTCTTTTGGTGAATGATGTTCTCCAAAGAATTTAAATGAACTTTCAAAAGTGGATGTAGATATTTATAAAAAGGAAAATTACTAAAATTTTCAATAAATAAACGAGCCCAAGGCAGAATTTATTCATACCAATTAATATTAGACAATATTACCATTCGATTGCTGTATATTTGTTGCACTTTTTTCAGTTGAAGTAACATACCTCTCCTCCCATTTCTTTCTCCAGGACCATTCATACACATAGATACACACCCAATCAAAGAATACCATTAATTTTCATTTTTACAAAAAATAGAAAATCTCTTCTCATACAACTAATTTAAATTTTTTTTTTATCAACTAAGCTGGTAAATGCTATAAAAGTGATAAAATACCTTTATTTAGATTAACAAACGTTTCATCGTACAAACGGCAACATTTTCAAAATCATTCTTGATAGAAATATTTTCGCAAAATAAATAAATAAATAAATAAAAGCAATTTAACAATTTACAACGACCATTTGGAAAATGATTTTTTCAAAGACTAAAATTTAAGACATAAAAAAATCACACGTAGTTGATCATACATTACGTACGCCATCAATTAAACATTAATAGTGTTATTACACGTAAAAATTGCAAGCGATAAAAATCACCTGCGACTAATCAGATTTCCTTAAACTTACGTATTATCCACCTGAAACTTACGTCATCATTTGGGAATATCCAAATGTTCGGGAAAAGGCTTTTCCATCGTCAGATTTCCAAGAAATCTGACGACCCATTTTAAATGAAATTTCATTCTTAAACTTCTAAACATCCCACAATATTACTTTTTACACCGTCTTATAGAGAAAAAAATTTACATTTAAAAGCAATTTCTTTGAAAGCTGTGTCTCAATTTGTTTCTGAGTTATTAATTTTTTTTTGTAGTTTTTATTACTTTTTTGTCACAGTGGCATCAGAAGTCTCTGCTGAAAGTAAAGGGAAAATACAGATTACTGTATAGACCAATCAGAAAACGAATAAAATGCGGATTCATCCAATAAAACGCCTCAGATATGTTTTTGATTTCCTACCCTGACAGAGAACAATAACCATTTTTCCAAAGGGTTAATAAATAAATAAACAATAACTTGATAAATTGTCACGAGACCTCATGCAGAATGAAAATCAGTGCAAGCATAAAATAAAATGAAATTGGTTATTTATGAGCATGGATTAATTTTTACTATTGTTACTAAAATTGCATAGTATCTCTTTCCAAATTTTAGGTAACTCAAGAGACATTGAATCATTGCAAATATCCTCGTTGAGTAAAAATATCGTTATTGATTTCTGGATAATAGATGGCAAATAAAATCTTGACGGATAAATTATTCTGCTATTTTTAAAATCGATCTGTAAAGGTTCTTTGCTGCATAATCTGGCCAAAGCTGTGTTGTATTTGATGTCTGCTATATGTTCTTTGATTCTAGTCTTAAAGAACCAAAGACGTTTCTTTAAAGAAGAAGTTTCTAGAATCAAAGAACATATAGCAGACATCAAATACAACAGGAGATCCAGAGCTTTGGCCAGATTATGCAGCAAAGAACCTTTACAGATCGATTTTAAAAATAGCAGAGTAATATATCCGTCCAGATTTTATTTACCATCCATTATCCGAGAATCCATAGAGATATTTTTACGCAACGAGAATATTTACAATGATTCAGTGTTCCTTGAGTTACCTAAAATTTGGAAAGAGATACTATGCAATTTTAGTAACAGTAGTAAAAATTAATCCACGCTCACAAATATCCAATTTCATTTTATTTTATGTTTGCACCGATTTTCATTATGCATGAGACCTCGTGACATTATTTACCAAGTTATTGTAAAAAAAAAAAAAAAAAAAAAAAAAAAAAAAAAAAAAAAAAGGCGAAAATATTTCTATTAAGAATGCTTTTGAAAATGTCGCCGTTTGTGCGATGAAACGTTCGTTAATCTAAATAAAGGTATTTTATCACTTTTATAGCATTTTTTAGATTAGTTGTTTCATTATAAGTGATTATCCTACACATTGTTATTCTTTTATCCTTTATATTGAAGGAAATTCGCGAAATTTTTAAATCTATTATTTTTTAAAGCTTTTAAATGTTGTTTTACATTAATTAATATTTTGTCGCTGTACACATTACCCTGACATTTTCCGGATTTACTCTCGCAAAAAAAAAGCTAACTGTAACCACTCATTTGCTCAATCTCCCAAATAAAACGAAAACAAAGGAAAATATGGCAGCCACTCAGATTATAGCACCAGCCTTCTACTATACCAAACCGACATGGCTTTCACATCATGTCTGAGAGTCTAAATTATTAATAAGCTCAATACAGAGAGTCTTTCAATTAGTTCTAATGCGTAACACGACCGATTCTACAAAGTGGCCTTCCCTGTTGGTCACTTAATAATGTAAAGGGCCATTTTATTATTATTATCATGCTATTATTACGAAAGGAGAATCCTCGAACGTTAAAGTAGGACGTGAGGTGAATGTGTTGTGATACAGCATTTTAGTGTACACTGTGATTTTTAGAATAATGTGAGGGTGAATGTTTTTGAGAATCGATTTTCTACATGTACGCATAAAATATTACCCGTCGATGTTGAAAGGCTTGTTTTTCTTTGTTTTGTTTTTAATAAAATATTAGTGATTTGTTTGAAATGTGATTCGTGATTAATGGACAGATTCAATTTTATTTACAAACCGTTTAAAAATTAATCTGCTGAGACACAAGGGAAAACTAAAATGTGTTTTAACCCTTTCCCTTCTGGAGGCCTTATAATAGTACACGTTTTAACATTTACTATCATTTTGTATTTATACTTTTGTTACAACCATCCGATGGTTGTGTTTTTTAACTTTTGATAATTTAATTTTATGTATTTTTTAGCGCTGAATCCGAAAATGACATTCATTTTTAACCATCACGCCATGATTGTTCGCAAATTCTAAATTTCAAAGATTAAAAGTAAAAAAAACAGCAAAAATCTGATATTATAAAATAGATGTGATGGTTGAGATTTTTAAGTTTCGATAATCTATTTTAATGTATTGTTTAGCGCTGAATCCGAAAATGACCTTCATTTCCAACCATCATGTCAGAAATTTTTGCAAATAGAAAATTTCAAAGTGAAAAAGTGAAAAAATAGCAAAAATCTATCACAGCAATTTGTCAAAGCCTTACCAGAAAAAGGCAAATGTTTTAAATACATCTGCGACAAATTTCCAGGCTTATCAGCCACCAAAATAAAAGAGGACAGCGAGATGAGCCCCATATAAAGAAGGAAAAGCAGGAGACAGAGCATGACCAGTTCAAAGAAACTTCCACACATGGAATAAAATTAAAAGGATTTTAAATACACAAATTTACATGTTTAGCTGTAAAAATGCATAGCATAAGCCAAGAGAGGAATAAATTATTATGAAAAAATGCTTTACGTCTATTTTATAACATCAGATTTTTGCAACATTTAGACTCTAAATTTTTGAAATTTGTGATTTGCGAAAAAAACCTGACTTGATGGTAAAAAATTATGGTCATTTTCAGATTCAGCGATACAAAATACATAAGAACTACTTACCAAAAGCTAAAAAACACAACTATCACATCTGTTGTATAGTATCAGAGCTTAGGTATTTTTTTTAATTTTTAACTTTAAAATTTGCGAGTTGCGAAAAAACCTGACGTGTTGGTTAAAAATGCAGGTCATTTTCCAATTTAGCGCGACAAAATATATGAATCAGTTATCAAAAGCTTAATTTTTTTTACACAAAATATGACACAACCCAAATTTTGCAGGTTAGTGTTTTATGTCTTTACATTTAACTTTTCACTTCATCTATATTTTAGCATTTATTAATTTACAATAAGTATAAAAGTAAAAAATAGTTTGTTTTTTTACATGCTTTTATAAGCATTTAATGTTCGTCTTGAAAATCACTCTTAATTTTTTGACTGCAATTCGTGTTTATTTCCAAAACTTTCCGTTACAACACATATAATGGTACAAATAGTAGGGAGAGTTAGTAAATGCTCGTGCTGGCTACGAAATACTATGTGATTAACTCTAGATTAACATTTACATTTAATAACATGATATTTGAAAACTATGTACAAGATTAAAAAGTGAAATTTGAGCGTCTTTGCTGCAACATAGCAGCATTGATTGAAAAATTTCATCTTTACATAATATACAAAATCCAGTTTGAGTTAAATAAAATAGCGTAAAAAGAGTTCACGTAAAGCTCAATACAATCTTGGTGGCTACATGTCTGAACTAAGAATTTATAATAAGAAAAAAGAAAAAAATACTGGTAAATTCCTATTCTATTTAATTCTGCTATGATATGACCTTCTCCAAACGTAACCAAAAATGTTCCCATAGCCTATTATTAACAGAAACACAAATAACTACATTACTAAGATTTCAGCATAATGTATTCGTTAAATTTCAGTAAACCTTATTTTTTTACTTTCTTCTATCTTGAATAGAAGTATTGTAATCGAAAAAATTTTCCACTTTCGGTTTTTGACGGATTTACAAGTTTTGGAAGTCAGAGATCCCAAAAAACATGTTTATAAAAAACGTCTGTCTGTCCCTGTGTCCATGTGTCCGTATGTCGCCATTGTACCATCGAAAATTGTATGATGTTATGCATAGAATTAAACCAAAATTTTTTTTCTAAGTTTTTAGCTATGGCAAGCAGGTCATCCCTTAATTTGGAAAAAATCCGCCGAAAGGGGGCTTTGTAATAGCGATTTTTGTGCCATATTTGTACCATTTTGAATATTGTACCATCGAAAAGTATATGAAGTCATGCGTTAGAAATGAACCAAATTTTTTGTGTATGTTTTTGGCCATGGCAAGAAGGTCCTCCCTGAACTTGGAAACATTCCGCCGAAAGGGGGCACTATAATAGCGATTTTTGTGTAATTTTCTTGATTTTTTGTAGTTCTATTGTCACACCAGCGGCTCGTGAATCGACGATAACTTCCCATCCTGATATGCCGGCTATTCGTGAACAGCTGATATACAACAGAATAACGGAAAACTCGAGATGAACTCGTTTTTACTCCGATTAATTGATTGAAGCCGAAATTTAAGATGAAAGTCAAAGTTGATATAGTATGGAACTAATATACAAAGTTATACTATGGAACTCAATGAAATATTGTCATTTGTAACAACATTTTGAAATATTAAAATATATAAGATAGAAGAAAGTTTTGGGATTGGCACATCCAATTAGTTGAAAAGCTATTTTTTATATTTTAGACCTAAAAGTTAGTTTTTCCCCTAAAATTAAAATAATGGGCTTTACATGTACAACGATATCAACTTTTTGACAATTTTGGACCCCTTGCCCCCTTACGATATGGTACGTTATCATTCCTCAACCCCTTCTTCACCTAATGAGATCGTTTTCAGTGTCTAAAAATTCTTTTTATTTTTAATTTTTTTTTCTTTATTTTCTTTTTTATACGTTTGCAATGATATACGGATATGGTTATTACATTTATTATACGCATACTTTACTGATCTAGATGAAGAGAATATATTAATAAAATATGATTATTATATGAACCAACTTTGCGTCAAATAACGTTTTAAAGCCTTAACTTATTATTTAAAAGCATTTAATAATAGCTTTTTGTTTTTTATGCGTTCAACAATAATATAATCTTTTTGCATTTGCCTCCTGCTCGGGGATAAGCAGATCTTCTTATAAACAAAGCAGGCGGACAACATTCTCCCACATTTTTGACTAGTAGACATAACAAATATCATTTCAAACCTAGTTTCTCTAACAATGAATTATATTCACATGTTGTAGAAGAATAGGAATAGCGAACGTTGGGATATTCCATATTTCGGAATGAAATGATTTTATAATCATTTAAGGCTTTTAAGATTAATTTTGTTATTTTTTTAAAACTAGATAACAGACAAAAAAAATGATAAAAGATTAAATTGATGTAAAGAAACATTTAACAGAAAAAGAAAATTTCGTTTGGATCGAAAATGATAATGATATCAAAAGACGAATCCCCCCGCCCTAGAAATACCTTATAATATCAAGTGTTTGACCCTCCCCCACCCAAAGTGATATCGTTTTATGGATATAGCCCTTAAGATTGGAACTGAAAGATTTAAAGAATGCTCTAAAATGACGTTTGGAGCAGAAAAGCGCACTGCATAAGATGTGATGTATCAGTGCTAGTTCTTTAATAAAGGATAACACAGTGCAAACTAAAAATGGCATTGTGCAACCATACATGACTCTGAAAATTGGATCATTTAGAAAGATCTTACAAAACTTTGTTATAAATGTGCCTAAAATAATCTCTACAATATGCATAGATGCCAACATCTCTTAATTATTCCGGAGTCTGATCCAAGACAAACACGTCTAAAATCGGAAAGTGTTTTTGTTTATAAGAAGATGTGTCTTCTTTTAACATGGTACTAATTAGATTTCAGTTTAAATCCGTCATTTATTTCATCTGTTTATTAAATAAAATTTCCCGGTAGGAAACATGTTTGTATTGGATCAGACTCCGGAATATTTAAGAGATGTTGGCATCTGTGAATATGCATTAAATATAAGACATTCTATATTTGAAGAGCAGGAGAATTTTAATTAATTAATTTTATAATTTTACCAAGCAATATTTTTGACTTATTTCGAATTATTTTTTGGTGAAAGTGTTGGAAACGATTTCGGGAGCCTGTGAAAAATAAAACTAGTTTAAAATATAGACGAAACATAGTAATTAATTACTTGTACACTGGACCAATGATATAATAATTATAATTATTTGTCAAGAATTAGAAAAAAGAAAAATGTTGTATTTCTATCGCTTACTCTTTCTCTCTCTCTTTCTCACACCTCTCTCCTCTCTCCTCTCTCTTTTTAAATCATTCTAACATATAATGGCCGATAATAAATATGTGTAAGATCGGATAATGCTCAGCAATAATCTGTGCTTACTTTGTTTGCTGGAAAATGTAACTTTTTTGAAAGTATGAAATTCTAAAAAGGCTTTCTTACGATTATACAAGATTATTATTTCTGAGCAATCTTATATTATGTTTGATCAGAACTATTTCTTTCTATTATGATTATTATTCTAGTTCTTATTTTACTCTCAAAGTTAAATCACTTCATATATTTATACTGGTACGAGATATTTAAATTTGGCACCAGAATTTCTGTACAGTTATTTCACTAAGTTGTGGTAGTAGTAGTAATAGTGTGAAAATAATACGTCCGTAACACTAACAGAGCGAAAGACAATAGTAACGGTGTTGTAAACAATTCCTCATTGACTTATGATTAAGCATACATATAATCCATCGGTAGTTAATAGCCAAAAAATAAATAAAAATTAAAAAAAAAAGCTCTATCCGTCTCGAAATGTTCCAGAGCACGTTACTGCACGAAATTGACCAATTTATTTTTCCGGTATTTACTGCTGATGTGGAGAAAAATTATGTATTCCGAGTGACTGACTTTTTTCTTACTTTTTTTGTCATTTTTTATCTAAAAAAATGATTTGCCCTGATAAAACGCTGCAAAAGTCTTTTTCGATGTTCGAAAACTTTTATTTCTTAATATTCTAAATGACATGACGAGTCATTAAAATACCCTCGGCGGGCCACCCGTGATCCGCGGAACTTGTTATGGTATTTGTTGTGTAGTAAAATTCACCTCGGACCTTCTGGCTTTGCCTCGTATAAACAAACGTCTGTGTTTGGAGTCCTGGTAGGTGCTCTGTTCTCTGTTTTATATCTCGTTGTAGCAAGTAAATAAGTACTCAAAAATTGCTAAAACTTGATTTAACATTGTTTCAGTTTTGTACAATATTGCTGAAGTACTGAGATTTTTATTTGTTGAAACATATTCATAGTATAGTTTAACAATATTTGAGCGGTATTAGCTAAAGGTTGTTATAGGTATTTCTAAGATTTCACATAATCTTTTGCTAGCTTTTCTATCGTAATGTGCGCGAAGCAGCTTTAGGAAACTTGCCGCTTCGCTTTTGTTTAGTGTGTGACAAAAGAAAGGATCTGATCATTTTTTAGTGTCAACTTCCTTGATTTGCTATAAAATTGGATGTAAAATAGCAATATTAATATGCTAATTTTGTAACTGTAGTGAAGATGAGGCTTGCACGGATAGTCCATAGTGACTAATTAAGATAAGTGTAGAACCAACTAGCATACTGACTTAAAAAGTAAATCTACGATAAAATTGATAAAACTTCAGCCATTTAATAAAATACTAAAATACAATAAAAATTAGACATTTCGGATTCAATTCTGAATCCCTCATCAGTATACAGCATTACAGATACACAAACAATCAAAAAAAGAACCGAAGTCAATCGGTTAAAGTTATAATCAGAGTAAAATAGTATATTCAGGTGAAGGCGGCTGCGCATTGCACAGACCACCACCTCATCGAACTGGCGGCTGAAATCCCAGAAATAGACAGAACTTGATTAGCATATTAAAATGTAACTGGTCTGCCAAGTCATATCATTATGAAAACCACCTGCAAATCTGATTTTAGTGGTTGATTGGTAAGTTTAGAATTTTGTGTTTTCCTGCATCCAAACGTATGAAAACATGGAGGACTGGGAGCAGGAAAACCAAATTGTAAACCTACCAGTCAACCCCTAAAATCAGGTTTGCAAGTGTTTTCCAGTTAAATTCATTTAAGTGAGACAACTGCAAAGTATCTATAATGTGTATTCTGCACATTAGAAATATTTTCAAGAGAACGTCAATACTGATGAAATATTTTACCACTCAAAGTAAATTTTCTTTTGCGATATTAGTAATTTTTTTCAATTATTGGAGAGATTTGCTGATTATGGTATGGGCGTCCGAACATAAGGTCAATAAATACAACAATGAAAAAATATTAGGCAAATTGAAATTCTGCTGAAAAAAAATAATAAAAATGATAAAAATATGATTTACGAAGATTGGAGCTTAATTTCTTCTATAGTATTTTTAAGACAAGGGGTGTGCTTTATTAACGATATTTTAATCGCAAAAAAGTCTAAGTAGATGAACGATATAAGCGTAACTATGATTTCTTTCCTTTCTTTCTAACCGATGACCGGGCCCCTACCTGCCGGGCTGTCCCAGCTTAACGGGTTTAGTAATAAACATGACATCATTGCCTCGATCGTCATCCTATCTGCAGTGCCTACTGTTCGTTTGTGTATACTTTGTTTTGCCGGTTACTTAACGTTATATGTTATATCCTGTTGTTTGGCACCTGCACATTGCTACTCAAGTTGATAATTGTGTTACAAGGATCCTTTTAATGCAAATCAAATGGGAAAAACACAAAATAAAATGAGATTTCGAAGAGATTGGTAAAACTTAAAAATGATTCATCGATATTTTGTGATATACAATGTGCTTAGAAGAACAAAAAAACTTTTTCATTTTTAACACTTTCCAACATAGTTGAAAAATATAATAAAACACTCATACTACAATATATATTAAAACACACATACACACATAAATAACGCCTGCATTCAACAGTTACAGGTATATATCAATATTATACAGACATACATACAATAAATACAATTGTATTTATTGTATGTATGTCTGTATAATATTGATATATACCTTTAATAGTTGAAAAATGTTTATGAATTGGGTTTGTCTGTCGAATTTACAAGATCCTTTAAACGCAAATCAAACTGGAAAAATACAAAATAAAATGAGATTTCGAAGAACTTAGAACTTAAAAATCACTTATTGATAACTTAAACATCGAGTAACTTAAAAATCATTTATCGATATTTTGGGATATACAATGTGCTTAAATCCACAAAAGAACTTTCTCCTTTTTTACTTTTTCCAACATAGTTGAAGAGTGTTTATGAATTGGGTTTGTCTGTCCGTCTGTCTTTTTGGCCAAGCTCTAACTTGCGTAAATGTACTCGGATTACCATGTAATTGATATAGGTGTTTACCCTGTCATGTTAGGTATTGATAATGAAGTGTTAGCACTTCATTTACAGGGCACTAAAAAGTATTCCGTTACATTATGGTCCATGAGGAAAAATCATTTGCAATGCATTTTAAGGGGGTTAGACTATTTTAAACACAATGAAATTTACATACTTGAGGGTGCATTGAGGTGCACTAGAAAATGATTACCATAGAATATGTTATCTGTAGCATTTATACTATGTATACAGGGGAACTCAACAGTGTTCTGTTATATTATAGTATCTGAAGAGAACTTGTTTGCGGCGTATTTTAATGATGTTACTCTGCTACAAATACAATGAAATTGATATGAATTGGTGAGGTGCACTAAAACATGCTTTCTGTAGTATATGGAGTGCAAAGTATTTATCATTCACTTACAGAGTCACGCAAAAGAGTTCGTATCGTTTATGTATTGGTCTTGGGGAAGAACTAATCGCATTTAATTATGTTGCATTATTTCAAACATGGTGGAATTGATATATATTGCTCATGTTTACTCAGAGCTGCGAAATCGGAGTCAAAGTCAGGCCATTTTTTGGGCGAAAGAATCGGAGTCGGAGTCGGATCTGTTAAAATTTCCGGAGTCGGAGTCGTCCATTTTTCCCACCGACTCCGCAGTCCTGGGTTTACTACAAGATGCTTGCAGTAGAATATGGCGTGCATCGCATTTATCGTTTATATACAGAGACACATAAAATATTTCGGATACAATGCTGTATCCGAAATATTGTGTTTTAGAGATGATTGCTGAAATTGCGTTTTCAGTTATTGTATGCATTTTAAAGTCTAAAGAAATTTTTACATGCTACGTGGTGTGTATAAATTTTATAGACCATGAGGCTAACCAAAAGGCTAACCAAAATAATTCGTAAGCAATGCTGAGAACGAGCGTGAATTGCTTCAAGGTGTTTTTTAATTTGAGATATCCAATTTCGAGCTCCACTATATTTAGTATTCTAAGAGATGTTTCTGGAATATAAATAAAAACATATACAAGACAATGCAAAGAAATGGATACATAACAGCCTATGGATGATAATGGGAAATAAATTTTTGGAATTATGATTTCAATAGTTTTAAGCGTGTTTTTGCCTGAATTAAATTTTAACTTAATGTGTTATACGTGTATAAAAATCTATATGTAATATACAGGACTGTACAGAAGAATTCAAGTACGTTTCCGTCTAATGAAGATATTGATGAAGGTGAATTTTTTTAACTGTGTTGAGTTTTCTTACTACACTAAATTTTAGCATGCTATGTAGAATATATTCAAATCTATAGGCCATATACAGAGCTGCACAAAAGTACTATTCTATCTATAAACGGTAATTACCGAAATTGGATTTTCAAATGATGTTCTCTGTGTTCTCTAAATGTTTTCCTGGGCATCTTTTTTCATTATTAAACGGCGAAGTTTTGTTAAAATATTTTGGAAAAGTTGGAAAGTGTTTCATAATCTACGCTTGATGCATGATTTTCTTTGTTGTTTTAATTTAAGGTTTGACAAAGCATCTGGTTGGAACTAAATTCAAAAATTTCCCTATAGTTGGTATAAGACTTCTCAATTTTAATAAATATTGATCTATACATTTTAAGATGATGAAATTGACTCGTCCCAATTTTCAGGAAGAGTAAGAGTTGGAAGGCAACTTTCTGGGAATAATCTCCGCACAGATAAAGTTCTGCGACGAGAACCATAAATTATATCCCTGGACTTTCTTTTCCAAAGGCTGTGTAGTCAGTTGTGAACTTTTTTCATTTCTCTTCAAAGGTTTGGAAGGAAATGGCACAAAATCTCAAAAAGAAATTCTGTTAATGGGAGGTGATAACATGTCAGAGACCCTACTCCGGTATTCGTCGCATTTTCTTGCAATGCGGCACAAGAATTCCCATATCAAAGAAGCCGAAAAAAGCACTTCCTTCTGCCACGCAAATGTGGACCAAACTTAACAGTAAAGCAAGCGTTAGTTAGACTAAAAAAAAAAAAAAAAATCGTGAGTTTGATTCAAATTTATTTTAAATTCATTTACAATTACTTTAAGAATTTTTTCGTCGTCAAACACGCTTTTTTTTTTCTTTCTTAAATACCGGTTCATACAAAATAGCAGAACTCCAATGTAGAATTCTTTGAAAACACGTATGCTAATTTTGTGTCCAGCGCTGTAAAGAAATATATATATCCGTTAAAATGCAGAAATTGTGCTGGCAATCGAGACGCCAGTATTATTTCCGTATTTTAAAGGATTTTTTCCGTACATTTTGTGAAAAAACGGAATTTTTTTCTGGAATTTACGGAAAAAAATTCCGTTAAAATACGGAAATAATACTGGCGTCTCGATTGTATCGATTGCATCTCGATTTAGCATTCTGCTAAATCCTATCATACGTAATTAATTCAATGATATTCCGTGATAAGCAATGATTCTAGGTTTGCCATGTTGATTACGCCCTATTTAAGACGGAGTCTTATTGTTTCCGCATTATGAATTTAAAATATACTGTTTTAATATATAGGATAATCGTAATAAATTTTGTATTGATGAATTTTTGCATAAAAGTGCAACAGCTACTGCATGAAGATCTGAATATTTATAAAACTAGTTATATTACGAACGCACCTCATTTGCCACGTTTGACGTGCAATTTCCAACTTGTTTAAAAATCCGTCTGTATTGAGTGGATTCATATAATAAATTTTGAAGTTCAGAGTGAACTTACTCTTTTATCAGAAGGTGGATTTTACTTTGAGTTTCCGTTCCTTATCTTTAGTGAGTTTGCACAACACTGGGATAAGACTAATAATAATGCCTAGAACTAAGATAATAATCTTATATAGTACATTTTATAATGTCTAAAACTACTTTTATTATTATAATTCAGTAAAAAGTACTATTTGTATCGCCGAAACTATGTAAATATTTTTTTTTTTTAATTCAAATAATAGGTCTATTAAACATTAATAATAAAAATAGAAAAGTTTATTTGCCTGTCAAGTCTGTTTTGAAAAAAGGAAAGCAAATCGTAATCTTTCGTTTGAATTTTCCACACAAAAATTCAACAATATATCAAAAAATTTCAAAATTTGGTAATCCGCCCAGGCTTTCAGTCTTTACAGTTATCATATAAGAAGAAAACAAAATAGAAGCAAAATTATTAAATCCTAATGAAATAAATGTGTTTTTAACCATTATTTAGGTAATTAATAAATTACAATAAGTCAAGTTCAGTGTTAAGGGAAGCAGAAAGACCTTTTCATTCATAATTGTTTTCTAATTTTAAAAACCACCAATTTTTAATACGGTATTGGTTAAGAGAGTCCTATTAACTCATTCATTGACCACAATACACACCAAGTTGGTGTATCACAATCATCACACGATTCTTTGCTGCAGCAAATTAACTGTGCCCGTGGAAGTCGCGTGCCCACCATTGTTCCCGCCTTTTTCAAAAGACTTCCTGTTCTCCCATTGTCTGCTATGGTTCCGCTTAAGAAGTTCTGCTTGTGTTCTACGCTCGGCTGGCCCCCCAAAAAACTCTTTCGGACACGACAAAGGCTCCTAGTGAGAGATCTTATGGGCAAAGGCTAACGATCTGCTGGCCTCTGCAATACTGTCAAGGGCCTCTGAGTTCAGAAACCTTAGGCCATGTTTAGATGTTGAAGTAATTAAGCGGCAAGTAATGTTACACATGATGGCATACAAGTCACTTGCAAGAATTTCTGGAAATGGATACAATGTGAAATTCTTTCGTGGGAATTTTTATCTTTTCCTATCACTTTTAGAATAAAGTCCGAAACAACTACTACGAAGAAAACGCTTTCAAAAATGGCCTCATAATAAGCCTAGCAAACAGGAAGGTTTCTTAGGTAAAAAAATAGCACATTATCATTCACTGAATGCACGATTTTTAATTTAGATAAATTTATAAAAAAAATCAGTCACGTGAGAGTTTTACCCGCACAGAAAGAATTCCGTACAACAAAGTTTAAACTTAACATTGTGCCAAGTGCACTTTGAAAGGAATTCGCAATGTTGCAGCGCAGCGTTTTTCTAGTTAGACTTTTAATTAGCATCTCGGCTAATTACTGACATTTTTTAAAAAAATCATTATCAACAATCCTTTATCCGTCGATAGGTACCTTGAGCACCCCTCAACCCCCAATGAGCGCCTGCAAAGTAAAGTTTCAGTGTAACAGGAAAATGCGATTTTCTCATCAACTATGCACTAAGAAAAAATATGCCGCCTTCATCTAGAACGAATAAGTAGTCATTTTCTAAATCCCTAAACCAGAAATCTAGATTTCCGAGTTATGCGAATAGGGTAAACAAATACACTGAATAAGCAAAATGATCGAGAATTTCTAGTCTATAGTTTTTCAGATGATGAAACGATACAGTATATTATGAATCGTTTGAATTGCGAGAAATTATCACTCGGTTTCTAGAATTAATTCATAAACTAGAATTATAGTTACTAAAACTCACTTCTGGTGTTCGCATTTATTTGCAAACATTTTTAAATAAGTTTGACCACGATAATATAGAAAAACGCCCTTGAATTTTAATAGGAATAACTAGAAATCTTTAGCTCTCCTTTTTTCAGTGTATGGCCTAGGATATTCCCTGTAGTTTCCCTGGAAGGTTTAAATAAACTCCTGCCTAATTTTTTCATAATTTTAGTTTCAGATTTGAACTTTCCACGTTGCATATAGTTTTTGAGAAAAACCGCTGTTACAGACGGATAGACAGACACACGAGTAATCTTATAATGCTTCCGTTTTTTCTTTTTATGCACAGAACCCTAAAAAATAATGGCTCATGTGTCCTATAGCCAAATCAAAAGTGTTTACTATTTTTATTTTACTATCAAGAATTTCTGGAAATGGATACAATGGGAAATTGTTTCGTGGGATTTTTTATCTTTTCCTATCGTTTTTAGAATAAAATCCAAAGTAACTTCTACGCAGAAAACGCTTTCGAAAATGGCATCATAATAAGCTTAGCAAACAGCAGGATTTCTTAGGGAAACGTTACACATTATCACACAGTGAATGCACAAATTTTGATTTAGATGAACTTTCTGAAAAATGATATTTCATGTAAATGTCATTTCTATAATCAAATCAAAATCTTTTATTATTTTTATTTTTCTCGAAACTCTTCGCCTCTTTTTTATTCATAAAGAATAAAGTGTATTTTTTTTTTTTTTCGTTTTTGTTCATAAAGAGTTACGCATTTTTAAGAGTCCATTTCTAAAAAAATCATAACCAAAAAACGTATGATTTACAATACACTTCGACACAATCATGCGTGATGAACGCCCATACTTATAAGAATAAAATTGTAAGAGTATATTTCATAACGATGTTATGTATCTTTTTAAGTATAATTACGATGATCTTAATGGAAATTAATTTTAATAACAATAAATCATTCAATTCTCCACTAAAACTATTCTCACACTCTCAGAAATAAAACTCTCCCTTTTGACGATTCAGAAATCCTCGAGCTGTATTTCGTCGTTTTTGACGATCATTTCCTATTAACATCACGTGACTTCTAACGAAACGTAAACCCTCAAATATTTGACGAAAGTTTTGCCTCAATCATGGTCAGACTCAATGCATTTTAAGGAAACATTGCCTCAAATCCTACGATTTTAGCAAACAGATATTTGCTTGTTTATGTTAATCCTGTAATAATTTATTTTAAAACAGCACTTAGTGCTTTTCAGAAAATACTGAAATATAGGTAGTTATTGTTTCTTCATTAGTTATTTTTTTAGCTGTTAGAATTTTTAGGAATGCTTATTATTATTATTATTATTTTATTTATATGTTGTCGTTCGTTATGTTTTAATTCGAAAAGAATAAATTTCCTGTGTTTTTCAAACCATTCAATAAGAAAATTAGGTCAATAAAATTTCAAACTTCTAGGATATCTTTTTTTTTTTTTTTTTTTTTTTTTTTTAAGAAGTATATTATGTTTTCAATCAAATTAAAAATAAACATAATTGATCCCCCTCCTCTTTATAAACAGTAAAGTGTTAAAATCTTATCCTCCTACTCAAAGTGATAAAATCTCACGCAATATGCACTTCACAATTCATTATTTGTGAGCAACAAATTAACCAGACCATATTCTAATCATCCATTGATCAAAGAAAATTTCTGTTGTAAATTATTTAATCAAGCCATATTATAATTATTCATTGATACGAGAAAACCATAAAAATAAATTAGCTTTTCTTAAAACTTTCAGAAAATATAGCAGCCCGATAAAATTGCAATCTACGTTATAAAAATAAAACACGAAGTAGAATTCATTATACCAGTCTAAAATCAGACACTTTCAAGCCCCCGGCAGCCAGGTTGGAAGTAGTGATGGGCGATTTCGATTTTTTTAATCGATTTAATCGATACTATGGCCAACTCGATTTAATCGATACTATAAATTTTTTAATCGATGTCTCTAAAGGTCATATCATTTTCATTTTCCTTCAAAAATTTAAGGTCAAGTTGTTGCATGTCCGATCCCAAAACTTTCTTCTGTCTCATAAATGTTAAAACTTCAAAATTCACTATCACGGTGTCAAATTTAAATAACCTATACCCATCATGAGGATCCAAAAGTATAGGTTCGTTTAAATATGTGTATTTAAAAAAATATATATAAGAATCCCATTTTCCTAACAAATCATTGAATTTCGGCCCACACCCTCGTAGATGTCCGCAACGGAAAATCCCAGTTCAAAGGGCATAAAAGCGACACCTGCTGGGTAGTATACACCCAAGCCTAATAAGGATCTGTTTATACGACAGTGTAACAGAATATGAAGTTTGATTAAATTCCGTGCATTAGTTTTGAGATATGGCTATCATGAATATCGTGAAAAAAGCAGTATAGCAACGCAGCCTATTACATAATTAACACGAAAGACTCAGAAAAAACAACTTACGTCAATGACTAACAGAATATTAAGTTTGATGAAATTCCGTTCATTACTTCTTGAGATGTTATCGCAAACATTGTGTAAACCCTGAAAAACAGTGTTGAATTCAGGGGCTGGTACGGGTGGACCCCCCCCCCCCCCCGGAACATTGAAATGTCCCCTAGGGAGATTTGAGATTTTATGCTTAATGGACGAAAGTCCAATCCTCCCCCCCTCGTAACTCTAGAATGTTCCTCTCCAGAACCATAGAAATCCCCCCCCCCCCCGGAGAAAAATGTCTGAATTCAACACTGTTGATAAAAGCAGCATGGCAGCACAATTTGTTATATCATTTACACAAAAACCTAATCATGGATAACTTATGGCATTGTCTAACAGAATATTATGTTTGATGAAATTTCGTTCATTAGTTCTTGAGATATTATCCCTAAAATTGTTTAAATCCTGAAAAACGTGTTGAATTCAGAGGGTGGCCCAGGGGGATGACATTCCTCCCCCCGCAACAAAGCATAAAATCTCAAACTTTCTGGGGGGCATTTGAGTGTTTCGAGGGGAGGAGAATGTCACCCCCCCCGGGCCACCCTCTGAGTTCAATACGTTTTTGTACATTAAAAAGTGATGAAATTTCGTTCATTAGTTCTTGAGATATTATCCCTGACATTATTTAAATCCTGAAAAACGTGTTGAATTCAGGGGATGGTCCGGGAGGGTAGCATCCCCCCCCCCCCCGCAACATTCAAATGCCCCCCAGAAAGTTTGAGATTTTATGCTTTTTGTACATTAAAATGTACAAAAGTCCAATCGCCTCCCCCTCTGAACTGTCCCTCCCGGAGAAAAATGTCTGAATTCAACTCTGCTGATAAAATCAGCATAGCAACGCCCCCTGTTGGGCGATTTATACCGAAACCTAATAAGCAGCAATTTATGCCAACGTCTAACTGAATGTGGTTTTATGAAAATCCGTGTATTAGTTCTTGAGATAGAGCTATTGCGAAACTCGGGAAAAATACAGCATAGCAGCGCCACCTGCCGGTAGATTTACATCAAAACCTAATCCTCAACAACTTATGTCAACGTCAAACTGAATCTGAAGTTTGGTGAATATTCGTGCATTAGTTCATGCGATAGCAATCTTGCGGAAATCATGAAAAATGCAGCATAGCAGCGCCACCTGTTGAGCGATTTTCACCAAAAAGTAATCAGCACCAATTTATATGAAGATTTAACTGAATCTAAAGTTTCAACAGATTCCATGCATTAGTTCTTGAAATAGACCGCTCACAATTTTTTTGTCAGAGACAAACAAATAGACAGACTGACAGACAAAAAATTTATAAAAATAGTCAAATCGTATTCCAGAAAAGAACTTCTAACACTATAAATCCTTAGAAACCGGAAGTCGAAAATTTTCACGAAAACAACACTTTATTTTTCTAAAGACAAAAGAAAGCAAGAAAAGATGAACGCATCGATTCTGCCCTTGGATCAGAAACGGTGAATCGATTCAGTTCAGATTCGATGCCGATGTCGATCTTCAGATGCGATCTTCAGAATCGTTACTTTTTTTATTTACTTCAATTCTTTAGATGCAATGTCGAATCGTTATATTTTGATTCACTTTCAATTCTTTAGATGCAATGTCGAATCGTTATGCTTTGATTTACTTCAATTCAAATCGCATCGCGGTCGATCCACGATTCGGGTTGAATCAATTCTTCCAATTTTGCTGTTTTAGTGCCAGAATTGCTGTAAAATTTTGTATAAGAGCCTTTTTTTACTTTCTAGGTTAAATCAGTGTTGAATGCAGGTATTTTTCTCAGGGAGGGATTTATGCGACCCCGGTCGGGATTGGGGGGGGGGGGGTATTTCAGAGTTCCGTAATGGGGGGGGGGCACATTTGTCCATTAAAAAGCATAAAATCTCAAAACTTACGGGAGGGACATTTCAATGTCCCGGGAGGGATGTCCTCCCGGGCTACCCCCTGAATTCAACACTAGGTTAAATCGTTATACTTTTGTTTAGAAGCCTAGTTATTCAGGTTACTAGTTTATTATATTGTATTTTTCAAGTTCGTCTCTTCTAATCTCTCCAACCCCCTCTCCCCTTTTCCTCGCTA
Source organism: Maratus speciosus (assembly GCA_963932465.1). Classification (NCBI taxonomy): domain Eukaryota; kingdom Metazoa; phylum Arthropoda; class Arachnida; order Araneae; family Salticidae; genus Maratus; species Maratus speciosus. The sequence continues at coordinate 233,688,537 of OZ010791.1, read as the reverse complement.
ATCTTAATTTACAGGGCCGTTCAAAATTTGCATGCAATTTTTAAAATGTCCAATTCTTGTTCTATTTTATTATAAAGCCACATTTTGAAACCTTGACCAAAGATACTTTTGAGGTCGCCCCTCCGACCGTTTGGGGCTTACCTGCTCCCTCGGGGGGGGGGGGGGGGGGGGTATTTTTTGTTTCTTCCAAACCATATCGTATAACATATCGTTAGAAAGCTTTTAATGTGATCTTTTATTTTCTGTTTCTAGCCTTCCTTCTTTTTGGTAAGGGTCAATCGTGCTCCAACTTTTGTATTGATATTTTTGACAGTAATTTCAAAGGAATATATATTTATTCTTTCGGATTTACTGTTTTAAAGGCAGAACTGCTGTCAAATTTCGCATAAGAGCCTTTTTCTTTCTAGGTTAAATTGTAATATTTTTAGTTTAGGATCCAAGTTATTTGGGTTACTAGTTTATTAAGCTGTACTTTTTCAGTTCGTCACCTATACCCCTCCCCGATCCGAATTTTCTTAATTATGGTCCAATTTCAATGGGACCTTTTTTGACATTCTTCCCGAATCATTTGTTTACCAACTAAACACTGATATTATATCTGCAGCTCTTGGTGAGCACTATTTATGAATGGTAATAACAAATTTCATCTCTTTTCCATTTTAAACTTATCATTCTTGGTTTAAAGCCACGTGACTCAAGGTTCTCGTTAGTTAAGCCGTATTTTCACCCTTAAGTTTGTCAAAGTGTTTGTGTAAGTTGTATTATAAAAAATTCAGTCGTTTACAACCAAACTTACTGATTTATGATACTTTGAATTTTATGAAATTTCGGAGCTTTCCGAAACTAAAGGATCCCCTGTATGTTATTAATTTTTTTCAAGGGTGTAGGTATGAAAATACGTGCTAAAATGCTTTAAAACCTTTTTTTTCAAATAATATATTTAACAATTTAAACAAAGTGATTCCCAAGAATTTTGTACTGTTTTAAAAGGGGACCACATCTTAGAATGTAAGGGGCGTAAAAATTCGAAACTTGGACAGGGAACAAAAGAAAAAATTCTCCTTTCAGAAATTCGAAAAAATATTATTTTAATTACAAGCTGAGATATTAATTATTATTTCACTAATTGGTTTATTTCTATTAAATGCTTTTTTTTAAAGGCAGTCACGTGATTTTTTATAGCAGCATTAACGCTTTCTACCGTTTAGCGTGCGGTTCTTTGACGGCGGGCTGAGATAATTACTACTTTTTCAATATAAAAAATTTTATAAGTGTTCATACCACTATTTTCGAATAGTAATTTCACAAATATCTTGAATTCTTGCTTAAGACTACCACCCCCTAGACTAATGTATCTTCGGATAGGTTGTATAAAGGAGTTTCGTTTAGATACACTTTTGTTTTTAATAGACTGCGCTCCCTGGTGGTGGAATATAGAACTAACAGACCGCGATTTCATTTAAAGTAGAAAATCTAACAAGGCGATCTGTTCGAAACTTTAAAGATAGTTTATAACACATAAGAAAAAGTTTAAAAAAGAATGGTGCGAAAATTTCGGGAGGAGGGGGGGGGGAGGCCGCTAGAATTTTTTTTAAACCTTAGCGTTCCTTACCGTTTTAGGTGGGGTTTTTTGACGGAGTCCTGAGATAAATGCTACTTATTAAATATAAAAAAGTCAAAAGTTTAGTTACCACTATTTCCGAATAGTAATTTCGGCAAATAGCTTAAATTTTTGATCAAGATTGCCACACTCTTGAGTAATATATCTACTGATAGGTTGTTTAACGGAGTTTCGTTCACAGTTTTGTTAGGAATAGAGTGCGCACCCTGGTGGTGGAATCTGGAACCAACATAACGCGATTTTGTTAAAATTAGGAAATCTAACAATGCGATCTGTTTTAAGCTTTAAGATTGTTTATAATACATGATAAAAAATTATAAAAAAGAATGGCGCGTCACATTTCGGGGGGGGGGGGTGGATAGAGGGGAGGGGCAGAACAAAATTAGAAAATATAACAGGGCGATTTGTTTGAAATTTTAAGATAGTTTATAACACATAATAAAAAATTTTTAAATGATGAATGTCAAAAATTGGTGGTGGTGGTGGTGGGGGGGGGGGGTAGGTGAGCGCGTTTTTCTTACCCGGTGGGCAAAGTGGGGGGGGGGTACACCTATACGATGCTGTAGGCAGCGGGAACCCGGTTCGCGGTTCGTTCGCTTCGAGATTTCATATTAGGTGGAACCCGCTAGTTACTAGCTATAATGTTAAAGATTTCCAAGCAATATACATGTGCGTCCACTATCCTTCTAAGACAATAAAATTAATTGATTTTTATTTCTTCTGAGAAAACTAAATTTTCACGTCTTGCAGCGACGATTTTTTTTTTTTTTTTTTTAAATAAAAGAACTTTAATAAACTTTGCTAGTTACATTATTAAACTCAAATTGTAAGAATACTAAATCGGTTCTTATGGCAACGTGAATTATGTCCCTGAAAATTTAAATTTTAATTCAGGCTGGAAGAAAATCACAATGATTTAGTTACAGGGACAGTCAAAAGTTTTCCGTTACATTACGGGCAATGGAAAAAATTATTTCAAGTGCATTTTAAGGATGTTACAGACTTTCGAACAGAATGAAATTGATATGCACTTATGAAGTGCACTGTTATAGTACGAGCGCACCACATTTGCCACGTTTGACGCGCAATTTCCAACTTGTATTTAACCGAGACCTTTCTTAAAAAATAAATTTAAATAAAATCTAAATTACAATATTAGTAAAATTACATCTTAAAACTAATAATTTAAAAGTTAAAAACTTTATTATTTGACTCAAAGGTCTGTAATAGCTTACGACTGGGCCCCTGACTTTGTCTACCCTCTAAATGTGAGGTATGGGAGGTGGTCGCTACGGCTCTTTGATTCGCTAAGTTTTGAAATTAATATTTTTGAGCTTATCTGTGCGAATCTGTGACTATCGAAATATCGATTCAAGTATCGATTCTAGAATTTGGGAATCGATTCTTATTGTGATCGATTCAGTTTTATACGATGTCGATTTGAATCGATTCCTGAATTTTCCAGAATCGCCCATCACTAGTTGGAAGAACAGCGACCTCCCATACGAAAGGTTGTGAGTTCGAATCACGTCGGGGAAAGAGAGAGGTGATTTTTTTTCTTTCCCCGTGTCAAATACTGGAGCTTCCAAACTGATTGAGAGATGGCGCCACCAGCCCTCTTTTGACGAAACTATTGACGAAATTTATATCGTCAAGCAAGTGAAGAAACTAATTTCATCAATTTGACGAAATGTTCACTCGGAGCATTTTCCAGGAAACTATTTCGTCAAAAACAAAGAAAATTTCGTGAAATCTGAGTATTCATTTCTGAGAGTGCATTCTTTTCATTAAAAAATGCGTTAATCTTTTATAAACTTTCTTTTGCGAATCAAATAAAAAGAACATCATCAGAAAAATTATTACTGTAGTAGAGATACGGCGAACCTTTTGATATCCGCGTGTCAAAATTTTCAAAAAAAGAAAAAAAAAGAAAAGAAAAAAGAAATACATGAGCAAGGCGTGCCAATAACTAGAACAATTAGTGGATCAAATAGTAATGAATCAGAATTACTTAAGATTTTGTTTTTAAGATTAAAATAAATGTTAACATTTGGTGTTAACCGTTTATATATATATTTTTTTAATGCTATTAATGTTTTGCATCTTAGATGCCAAATAATTGATATCATCTTCGTACTTGGTTATTTTTCGACAATGCAAACTGAATTGGAGTTACCCGTCAAGAGATTTCTATTTGATTTTTTCATATTACTCATTTCCGAAAATAATGACTCGCAGAAAAAATTCTTATAACGGTAAGCGACAGCTTCTGTAAACAGTTCTTCGTACCTGGAATTCAATTCCAAGTTGTCATAATTTTACCATCAGTATTTTTGCTTATAATGCCTTATGTTATGAACTTTCCTTTCCGATAATCTCCTAATCCTCTCGCAATCAGAATTTATTTTGAGTCCATATTGAACTAGATTAAGATTCATTAATTTGCATTTTAGTGTTTCAGTCTGTATGACAACGCCAACCAATCAAATTCAGACAAACTCAGGTAATCTAAATTAACACATTTTGTGCAATTTTACTGTATTTTTGTTAATAAAGTAACTGAATCACAGGCCGAAAATAAACATAAGAGAAGTTTTAACTAAGACTAACTAAATCTCGCACATGGCGGTATCATTATATGACATAAAACATACCACAACACAACATTAGCATTACCAAACCGTATACACAAATGCAATAATACAGTTACGGTTACGTGAAACATACACCAAGGAGTAAGTGTGATTATTTTTAACAGCCTTCCTTAATCACACATTATTTTACATTTATATCTTAAATCAGATAATCCAGGTTTAGCTAAACATTTTGTAAACATATCAGCTAACTGCTGTTCTGTAGCAGCATACTCAAGATTTATATCAGACAAGTTTACAATATCTCTAACATATTTTAATTTAATATCCAAGTGGTTCAATCTAGCACAGTTGTTTTCATTTAGTATGGCTTTAATGGCTGATTGATTATCTTCAAAAATGGAAATGTTAATATTTTCACATCCTAAGATTTCTTTAGTTACGTTATAAAGCACGATTAGATCCTGAACAGCTTTTGCTAGATCTAAAATATCTGTCTATTGATAGACAGATTCAAGGGATGTTTTGTTTTTTTTACAGACCAGATAAAAGGACAATTATTAAAGAAAATAATGTACCCAGAAATAGACTTCTTATCCTATGCATCAGAACTCCCCCCCCCCCCCCCAATCTGCATCAACATAAAAATTAATCATAACATTGTCACTATCATATTTACAAAATAACAATTTGACTTCAGATGTCCCTTTTAGATAGCGAAGAATTCTTTTCAGATCACCCCAAGCAGTAGCAGTCGGCTGTCTTTGAACTTGACTAAGGCAACTGACAGAGTACAGAATATCAGGACGGGTCATCATGGATAAGTAAAGAAGAGCCTCGGTAAGCTCGCGGTAAGGACCATAAAAACTTTTATCATGTACAAAACTTGGCGAAATCGACTTAGGCATAAGTGGAGTGTCTGATGGTTTACAATCTGTCATTCTGAACTTATTTAAAATTTTCTCGACATAAGCCTTTTGACCAACTTATTCCTAGGAATTATTCAGCAATTTCAGCTTTGGACGTCTGGAATTCATTTCTAAGCACTTGAATCATAACTCTAACATCTGCATCATCAAAACTAGTATTCAGCAGGTCATCAACATACAATGCGATGAAGATTTCATTCTGTCTGATCTTCTTACAAAAACACACGCTTCACTATTTAGCTTCTAGAAGTTTAAATGAAGAATGAAATCGGTGAAAGGTTTAAACCATTGTCTGGGTGCTTGTTTGAGACCATAGAGGCTCTTAAGTAGCTTGCATACACGGCCACTATTATCATCATAGACCATAGGTTGCTCCGTGAAGATTATTTCTTCCAGTTCGCTATTCAGAAAGGCAGTTTTGACATCTATTGCATAAATTTGGAGAATGATACAAGTGCAATTCTAAGTTATGACATGCTGATGACAGGAGCATATGTTTCAAGGTAATCAATTCCGGTCTTCTCTTCGAAACCACGAGCAACCAATTTGGTTTTGTAAATATTGTTTCTTTTGATACGTGATACCCATTTACAGGACACTGTCTTTTCCTCCTTTAGCAATTTAACTAGCTCCCATACTTTATTTTTATTCAAAGACTCTATTTATTCATTCATAGCTCTCTTCCAATGGACTTACTCTTCTTTAAGAAATTTCTATACATCTCCAAGTGGTTAGAGTCAATAAATGTCGCATTAGCTTCATATACAAAAGAATCGTCTAGTCTAGCAGGTAATTTAGCATTTCTTCTAGGTTTGACATTTCCTTCAGGACTTGTAGCTTCCACGTCACTTGAGTCAGGGATATCACTTCTTTAGCAAGATCTTGAACTTAAGTGAGATCATTTTGAATCAAGTTCATTATGCATCTCTTTCCTTCGTTGAATTTAACGTTGCGAGAAATCACAAAATGTTTTGTGGCTGGATCTAACAGACGGTGACCCATAGTTGAGTATCCTATGAAAATCACCTTCTTGGATTTTGGGTCCATCCTATGAAAATCACTTTTTTGGATTTTGGATCCAGCTTCTTTCTTAATCAGCAATATATGCATCACAATCGAACTCTTTGATAATATCCAGATCAGGCGGCTTACTCTATTTAACCTCATATGGCACATTTGAAACTGTCTGATTCAGAATTTGGAATGAGTTTTAAGGTAAGCAGCTGTCCACAGCATAGCCCCAACAAGTTTTAGGCAACTGTGATTCGGATATCAGGTCACGGTCCTTCTCTAAGAGATACCGATTTGCCCTCTCGGTAACATTATTTTAACGAGCTGAGCTGAGTATGACGGAGCTGGATCGATCAGAACACCACTTTTCTTACAGTGACGTGCTAGTTCATCTGACACATACTCTTTGGCTTTGTCACACCTAATTTTGTAGAGCTCAGGATTTTGCTTGATGAGCAGCTTTAAAACCTCAGCAATATTGCTTTGTATTTTAGAAGACGTTCTTCAATAAACATTGAATGGTCATCTATAATTGTAACAAAATATCTTTCACCCTCCGTGGTAGGTGGATTAATAGGACCCCATATTTCACTGTGAATTATTCTCATCGGCAGATGCTCTCAACTTCTAGGACTTTTGCTCTCTGGGTTGTTAGAATGCTTTGCAGTAACACACTCATCACAGAAACTTAACAAAGACTCAGAAATTGGCAAACCCATTTTTTTTTTTAATTTTGTTGGATGGATGCCTCATGCATCTATGTCACCATTCTGCATTATGATTCACAAGAAATTTTAAAGCTTTAACAGGTTGAAATTTACTTATATAGTGTCCCTTCTCATTAAACCTAGAAATTACAAACTTCTCACTGCCTTTCTTAATAACATAGGTCGTTTTCAAAAGTCACACTATGCATTGCTGTCTAAATGTTTTTAACCGATATTAATTCACCAATCAACTCAGGTACAAAAAACATATCTGATAAAATTATTTTCCTACCGTGTAAAATTCTAGGTATGTTGCCGATATCTTCTATCTTCAAAACATAATTTTTGGCGGCTCAAGTAACAGTTCCAGAAAATGTTTCATTTCTTCAAAACACTCACTTTTATTGCACATGTGTGTGGATGCTCGGAATCCAGTAGAAAACCTTCAACTGGCTTACGTACCATGATTGTTACTGCTGCTGTTTCTCGGAAATCTGCTTTTTTTGTAGAATACAGTCCCTTCTGAAGTGCCCAAAACCTCCACAATGGAAACAAACTGTTTTCTTTTTACAAAACTCAGCAATGGAGTCTTTGGTGTTACATTTATGATAAATAATGTCACGCTAATCCGCCCTCGAGAAAGAAAAGTTTTATGCAACAAAAACTTTAATAATATTATAAAATCTAATCTTGTAACTATAAAAATGTAAAAAATATATAGCCACAAAAAAGTATTTTTTGAAACACACCTTTGGAATCATTTCACGGACAAAATGACTTCTGAACGACAATTTTCTCTGACGATTCTCTTCAGAGATGATTATAAACATTAAGGAAAGAACAAAAAATACATTTTCGACGAGAACAACAAAGATTCCCCTCCTCTGTAACAGCAGTCGTAAAATAAAAAATGGTGGTAGAGACGAAAACATTTTTTTACGCACCATATGGTGTGGTATATCACTGGATAGGTCTTTAAAAATGAAGACGATGTTTAATTGACTATTTTACAGTCAGATGCTCTGTTTAAATATTACACCACATGGAAGTTGTGTTGGAAGGATCTCTAGCTTTACTGCAACTCTAACCATCATAGACATCTATATAGGCCTCATCAAACAGTATTTATAGATAGGAACAGTCGGTTTTTTTATTTTTTAAATTTAATATATTATTCCATTTTTCATATGCATTTGTAATTTTCTGTTATACATTCTGATGACGACTCAGTAAAATTTGAAACATGTAAATATAGATTTTTAATTTACTCTTAATGTGTTTTTATAACGTCTTTTAAGCAAATAAATATTTTAATGATGTGATATGGTAAATAACTTTCTAAAAATCAATGAATATTGTGGCTATCACTTAGTCTTAATATGATTCGCCTAAAAATGGTGGTAATTTTCCTTACCGTCCCGTCCTTACCATCCCTTTTTTTTCCATTATCGTCCCTTTTTAAACTGCAAAACTTTAAAACTGTTAAAACTATCTACCACCCCTTTTTTTCCATTACCGTCCCTTTTTTCCTATACCATTCCCCTTTTTCTTTCCTTCTGTCCCTTTTTTAACACCCCTTTAAGACAATGTTATACCAAAATTTTGTACTAAAAATACTACATTGTTATTATTTCTTATTTGAATGTTCTGTGGGTACTATGCAAATTCATTATAAGTAAAAATTTAGAAGAAAATAGAAAGTTATACTGGTAAAATGGTAAGAAAAATTAAACTCGCAAGTTTAACTTAAACCTCAGTTAAATAAAAAAAAATTCGCTGCTGACCTTTTTTTCTTTATTTTGAATCATTAAGGCATTCGTCTATCCGATTAAAATGTTATTTTAGCAAGTTTAATTTCACCAGATTTTTATTCCCGAAAGTCAAAAGATTGTGAGAATGCCCCATATACCTATATCTATTGACTTACAAGTTGATAAAATAGAAACTATGCATTAACAATAACAAAAAACCCTAGATTTTTATACTAGCACAATTGCCTTAATTTGAGGATACAATAGTATTATTAAAAAAGCATTAATACGTAGAAAAGCTGTCCCTCACGTGACATGGAAAGGCCCACTGTTTTTCATTCTGTACATCGTTATTATTTTCTTAACATTTTAGAATTTGTTAGTTGAATTTCTTTTTCGCTTTTTAACCATTTGTTAGTAAACAGTTATCTAAAATATTCATCTGCTCGCGTATGTGAGTGGAAGGGAAGTTAGCTCTTACCCATACCACCCAGACCGCTGACTACAACTGTAATTTAAAGAACAGCAGTATTTTTTTTTTCGACAGTTAGCGTGTATATATATTTACAAGCTTCACTTTTTATTATTTTGCTACTTCTGAGGTCTGTACTCATTATTTGTGAGTATACGCCTTACTGGACACTTACAGGAAACATGCTTGAACAAGATCGGAAGAGAAGAAATTGGATGGAAAAAGAAAGGAAAAGAAAACATCCGAGTTCCTTACTACTCCTGAAATTTACATGGTTTTTCTTTTTCTTTTTTTTTTTTCTTTTACCTATTTTTGCAATTTTAAAAGAAAATGTCGTCAGTGGTCAAGCTTTTAACAAGAAAGGGGTATATACCTCCCTTCATAAAAGAAAAAAATAAATAATAAATTCAAGGTACAGGAAATATGAAATTATTAACTTCGTGGTGTCTTTTTACAATAACATCAATAATATCCATCACCACAATCACCACTAGTTATCAAATGTTATATATTTATGTTTTACATTACATAAAACGAGTGAAATTCCAGGATTAAGCAGAACTCGATTAGTGTATTAAAATAACACTGGTCTGCCAAATCATATCGTGGTGGAAACAGGGATGTAGTGGAGGGTATACGGGGGTATACGCCGTATACCCTCTGGATTTTTTTAAGGAACACCGTATACCCTCTGTTTCTCAAGAAAGCTATAGTATATACACTCTAGGGTATACGCTCTGCCTTGAGCGTATACCCTCTGCTTAGAGAGTATACCCTCTGTTTTTTTTACGACTACACCACTGGGTGGAAACCACCTGCGGGCCAGATTTTAGGGATTGATCGGTAGGTTTATCATTGTGTTTTCCTGCACCCAAAGGTATGGCAACATGGAGGACTGGGAGCAGGAAAACATTGTAAACCTAACAGTCAACCACTACAATCGGGTTTGCAGTTGTTTTCCACCATGATATGACTTGGCAGAACAGTTGCATTTTAACATGCGAATAGAGTTCGAACTAATTCTAGAATTGCAGCCGTCAACTCGATGAGGTGATTGTTTGTGCCGGCCTATATTTTTTCTTTAGAATTGCTGAAAGTGGGTTAGTTAGATATCAGCCAGTTTTTTGCAATGATGTTATGATAATATGATTTAAATTTTCAACGAACTTAGAGAAGATGCAGCGTGCGTCAGTTTCAATATTTAGTGCGAAATGTTTCGATTTTTTTTGTTGTTGTTGTTGTTGTTGATGATGTTTTTTTTTCGTTAAGCCTTAACTGATGTTACCGGTCTCACAGACCGCTGCTTTTTTCAATTTTTATAGTTTAACTTGTAAATTTTAGTTTAACTACAAACACTACCGAAATTTTGTTTAATTTTGAACGTTAGTACTGTCACCAGAGACTTTTGAATAGGTGAATTTTAATTATAACAGCTGTGTGCAAAAAGTTTAGTACAGAAAATCCATTCATGAGTTAATCGCGCCTTTTATTCAACTTTCGATGGAGCGGTCTCAGAGACCTCTTCACACTAGCTATGTGATCATTTCTATCACGTAAGTTAAAGGTTAAAGAACCATAATATACACTTTTTTCAAAATAACAATGTGTGGAAAAAGAAAGAATGCCTAATATTACCAAACGTATCATTCAGTAAGTAATTTATAGGTGTTCAATATGTTGCTTTTACCACAATTATACTTAAAAAATTTTTCATTCTGGCGACCCATTTATTAAAATGAATTTGAGTTAAAAATTTTCTCTCTTATTAAATTGGCATAGAAATTTTTTATATAGTATCTTTAAGCATACGACCTCTGGAATTGTAAATTTGAACTTTTATACTGACGCACGAAAAATTGCACGTAATACTAGTATTGATATTTATATATGTCGTTTTCTAGAATTTGTATAAAGAGATTAGTTTCTAATTTTAAAGTACATATTATTGGTACATGAAGGATTTAATGAATCAATATGAAGATATACAAAGTATGCAAGTTGTAATTTTACAACTTAGTGGCAAAGTGACCGGTCCGGAATTTGAACCCAGGACCTTGGCTTGTGGTATCAACTGAGTTATCCTGATTAAACCCGGCGGACACAATCCGCGCAGACAACCTTTTGATAAAGGCACCTGGTCTATTATCTGAAACAGCTCAGCAAAATAAATAGCAGATAACGGAATTCAAATAAACGTTGGATAGGTTTGAAGTGTAATTCCCTATGCAACGTTTATTCGAATTCCATTACTTGCGATTTATTCTGTTGAGTTGTTTCAGATAACAGACCAGATGTTCTTATCAAAGGTTGTCTGAGTGAATTGTGTCCGCCGATTTGTCCAGGGTAGCTCAGTTTTGGCATAGTATTGGTAGTTTAAGCCAAGATCATGGATTCAAATCGCGATTGGACACTTTTCACTCAGTTGAAGAATTATAATTCGTTTTATTTACTAGTCACAATGATTTTGTTAAAATAATGAAATGCACAATGTAAACTATTTTCTTCCAACATGACTGAATCAAAATTAATTCACTAGATAGTGTTTGATTATTTCAGCTGATGAAGATCTCTTTTATTACCGTATATTTTATTTTACTTTTTTCAGATCCAATTAATCGAAAAATGATTGAAAAGGTGTTTTTAAGTTAAAAAAAAAAAGAGCACCCACAATAATTTTTTTCACAATACGAAAGCAATATGGAACTCTGTTACATGGTACAAATTATTTTATATTATTTCTAGTAAAAGAATATATCGAAAACATCACAAAAACAACTCTAAGAACGCACAAGGTCAGATCACAGAAGGACGATTCTGCAAGATTCATGAATTCCTGAAAAACCTAGCATACTATGACTATGTCACAGTCAGAATTCTTGGATTTTTTTTACTACTCCATGTGAAGAAACAATATAAAAAATTAAAGAAAAAACTATAAACGGAACCGGCTCTCCCCGCCTTGGAATTTTACCCTTATATTCTTTTTTAATAAAACAATTGCTACATCAGCAATTTTTTTATCTATATTTTTTTATATTTATTCATGCATGCATACATGGGCACACACGCACAAAAAAAAAAGCGGAATTAACTTCAGTGCTTAGGCGAGGCAGTTAATTTTTTTTTTTTTTTAATTCAAAATATTTTATAACATTAATTATATTTTTCTACCAATAATTTCGGGTACTTGTTAGTTATCCCGTCGACCAATTTCGCCAAATTATATAAATCGCCAAACCACTCTCCAAATTACACAAATTGACATAATTTTCATTTTAAATAACGAAAGAACAAGTAAATTAGTATAACATTAAAAAAAATACAAATAAAACGTCGAAATAAAAATGATGTTGTAAATACGTGTAACTTGCTTAAAGTCAAGTGAATGTGACATTTACGATCAAACATTATTGGCATTTAATCTTACAACTTGGCGACAGTAATTTGATCGACGGGATAACTAACAAGTACCAATTTCGGTTTCTAACGTCATGGAGCGCCAGCTGGATATGCAAATATGAGGAGGGTTTGCCTTCTCCCCGATTTTGAAAGTCTATCTATATGTACACTTCTTTTAAAGAAAAAAAAAATAGAAGGGCACATGGTTTTAACGAAATTAAGCAAATGAAAGCTACTGATAACTAGCGTAAAACGAAATCGACTGACACGTATTATTAAAAAAACATGTAATATAAATATTTAAACCAAAAATTTCATAAATACCTTTTTTACCCGACTGAAAAGAAGGGTTATGTGTTTCACGCGTATCTGTGTATGTGGATTTCTTTATACTCTCGAAACATACCAACGGCTGGATGAATTTTAATGAATGAGGTCTCTATCAATTTGTCTTAACGGCCCGATGGTTATAGGCTAAGTTTTGTTTTTATAAATTTAAAATGGCGGCCGTAAAAATACAAAATGGCAGTAGAGACGAAAGAAAAATGTACGCACCCTATTGAGTCGCATATCATTGGATAGATCTTTCAAAATGAAGACGATGTTTCATTGGCTATTTTACAGTCAGAAGCTCCGTTAAAATATTATACAACCTGGAAGTTGTGTATGGAGGATCTCGCTTTACTGCAACTCTAACCATCATAGGCATCTATAGACCTCATCAAAACAGTGTTTATAGATAGGAACTAACAATTAGACACAACTTAAAAGTCATCAATACAAGTAAATAAAAAAATAGGTAAGTAATATAAACAAGTAATATAAAAAAAATATTTTAAGTCAATTTCTACTTAAGTCAATAAGAGAATTTTTTTTCTCTCTCATTCTTCTTTTCACTTGAATGGCGCTTAAAATGCCTTGATCAAGAAGAGGGCTCTCTCGATTATTGAAAATTAATTAATTTAATTTAATTAATAAATTAATATTTGAAAAAAACTGGATTAACATCAAGTGTCATCCACTACAAGTTAAAAAAAATTATTTGAGCTTGATTGGATGAATAATAAGTATTTTATTAACGATTGAAAATTTGAACAAGATAGTATATATAGCGAGAATGTGAGCTAATAGTAGGAATTGAAAAAAAAATAGTTCCACATTGATGAGAAATAATTAATTAGTTCGCTTTTTACGCAGTCGGGTTTTTTTTTTAATTTAATTGTTTATTTATCTTATTATAGTTGGGAATTAATAAAGTTGTAAGGGTCTATAAATAGTTGAGAAATTCTTGAAGGGGCCGACGGCCTAAGGATTTTGGGGACCCCTGCTGTAGACACATAAGCAGCAGGGCCTATGCAATCATCAGGCAGACGGCTGCCCCGAGCCCCGCGGCACATAGGACCTTGTTGGTGGCTCTAAAACCTCTCTTATGGAGCTCGAAATAATATTGCTCTTGTCAAAAATAATAATATTTTTGCTTAGATTTATTTTTTAATGTATTTTCGTGGGAAATAAGTGAGTGTTAACTTTATTTCTTACTTCAAATTTGATATAAATGTCGAATAATGCATTGATTTGATGATCCTGAAAGAGTAAACATGAGCGCAAAAAATGTATATTTAAAATATTGTAAAGAATAGAAGATTTGGAGAAATTAAAAATTAATTTTGCACATTAATTATACTGGTCAACAAATTTGAACTTTTGCTCTGTCCTAAAACAGAAATTAGTTGTTTTTTATGCGGTTTTTTGTGCTGATTCTGAATCTAGTTTTAGATTTACTCCAGCAAGTTTGAGAGATATTTGATTATTTCAATTTATGAAATTTTATACAATTATTTGCAAATTTAAGGTATAAAGTAATATCAGACAGGGTTTTTTGTTTTATGTTATGATTACTACCTAATTTACTTCACCAAAACGTTGTTTCTGAGATTATACTGACATATGACTGCGAAATATTGTACCTAATTTGCATATTTTTCATGTTATTCTAATAATGTTTCTTGACGTTCAAATATTTCTGCCGCACGAGTACGCTAATATGTTTCTAAACCAGTTTTTTGCGCTGATTTCAAATCAAGTATCTGTTTTCTTCTATCACGTCTAGTTTTTGAAAGAAGTGAAATTTTAGATTTTGGTCAAAAAAGCCAGATAATGCTGGGTTCAAATGCCATACTTTTTATGATACTCTGTATGATAAACTTCAACTAGTTAGGATAGATTCTACTACTTATTTTTTTTTTCGATTACATAAATTTTTGTTTATGTCTCTGATATGAATCTGACCCTGTTCACCTTCTTGTAAATTAATTACACCCCCCTAAAAAGCATCTTATATCAAACCTGTGTTAATGCCGTGCAAAAGTAGAAATTCATCTTACTCAAAAACTAGACATGACACATAAGAAAACAGACTGCAGATTTGAAATCATCATAAAAATCTAGTCTAGAAAAACATTACGTCAATTCTGTGGCAACTATTTTAAAGTTGATAGTGATGTAAACATTACACCATTGAAAAATATGCAAATTAGGCTTAATAACTGATAAATAAATGTTAAGAATATGCAAATCGTGACATTTATCTGAAGCAAATAGCCAAGTAGTCATTATCTAGAAAACGTATTTAGATGTGACATATATTGTATCTAAAATTTGCATAAAATAGCACAAAAAAGCTTAAATTTGCATAAATTTAAATATGCAAATTTCTCAAAACCTGGACCCCCTAGCGATAAACGGAAAGCATATTCGGAATCAGCGCCAAAACCTGATCTAGAATCAACTAATTTTAGTTCTAGTACAAAACCACTGTTGTACAGTGATATGAAATAAGTTCACTGGTATTTTTCATACTTTTTAAGGTACCTGCACCCAATATGGACACCCTAAGGAAAATTGATTGTTTTTACCCCCGTGTACACGTCATAGGACTCCAAAAATATATGACCACTATCCCTGGACTGTTGACTATCATTATTAAAATTAGCGACCTTGGGTTTAATTTTAATGAGAAAAACAAAAAATGTTTATAAATGTCCATATAAGGAACCATCTGTCCCTATTATGGACATGCATGTCCATATTAGGCACAGGTGGCTCCTTATTGATCTATTACACAGGGTGTATGAAAGAGCCACTCTTCCAAGGGATTTTAGAGGAGAGGGGATAAAAGAAATGTACCTTAAAGTGCGGGGGATACAGTAAATATCTTCAGAACATGCACTTTAGAAGGGGGGGGGGGTGTCATTTTCGGTTATGGCTCTTCGAAGACGCATGCAAAGCACCTCAGTTACTACAAAATATTATGAAATAATATAGTTGGTTTTGCTTAGCTTTATTGCATCTGTCTGCAGAATTTACATCTGTTATTACTCAGTCCTCACAGGATGGACAAATGAAAACTTCTTCATCATGGGCGGTAAGTCCCACACAGTCCTCATGGACATATCTGCCGCATGTGATGCATAGCCGCATGTCTGCAACAGCATCAATACTGCATAAGAAGCAGTACCAGCTCTCTTTTGTTGAGGAAGTCATACCGCTGGTACCAGCGATTTCGCCAACAGATACCCTACTGAGGGGAGGCTTCTTTTGATTTTTCTGCAAGGGCTTTTTGGAGGATTTTTTCTTGGAGGAGGTTTCTTGGATAATTGTTCAGATGACATTAAACAAATATTTTACAAATTTGTGAATCTGAACATTCACTTGCTGTATTTCCAATGTGAACATAAGGTGTCCATATTGGGAATCAGGCATAGTTTTACTAAATCATGTAATAAATAAGCAAAGAAAACATTTTTAAGCAGTATATGCAATAGCAATCGAAAATATGCTTTATCAGCTTGCTAAAATACTCTACTTTTCAATATTTGTAGTAATTTTACCATATCTAATAAGAATTTAAACTTACCTGTAATTACGATCAGCACACCACGAAACAACAAGTTTCCTTCCAAATGGCGAACAGCGCACTTTTTTGCACTTTCAAGGCTTAATTATCTTTTCAACTGCTTTTCTTCACGGACATGTAGTGCCATCTCTCGATCAAAATTGCTACTTTTAAAGATATTAGGTGTGTCCATATTGAGAGCACTGTCCATATTGGGTACAATTACCTTATTATTTGTGTTATATATTATTCTATGATGTATGCAATATAAACATAAATTTTATTAGTCGACTATTGAAGTCAGAGACGTTGGATCCCGTTAGGTGCTTGGTCGGGGCAGGCGCAACGTTGTGCGTGCAGGCCCTTGTAAGAAGAACCTAATTTCCATTTTATGCATCCATTGGCCCAGTGCAAAAAGCTATCCCCCTTCTCTTATCACTTCCACCCAAACCATAGGAAGAAATACTTTACAGAGTGCTGACAAAGAAGCGTAGTGGCTTCTTATGTAGAAAATATCTTATTTTTGAAAAGACATGACAACGGAAATGAACGAAAATTTAAAGAAAAAGTAAAAGAATTTTTTTTTTTAAATCTATACCTATAGGATATTGTAAAGTACTGTTATCTATTAACAAGCGGAAGTCAGATTAAAGAAAATTATCTTAAATATACCATTTTCTAAAGAATGGAATCAATATAAAAATTCTTTTCATTTTCTAGCTCTTGTCACATAGTAATAGGTAACTGAGGTATCGTAATATAGCAAGGGATTTCAAACATATCTAAGAAGTGTTTTAAAAAGAGAGAAAATTTACAATAAATTCTAAACAATACTATAAAATTTCCAGTATTCGAAGGGACACACATTTCATTTTTGTAGCACCACAAAAACATAAGCATTTAAAAAAAACAGCATTTGCTAAAAAAAAACAATGGTACAAAATTTAACTTCATTCAGTGTTTTCTATAGCAAATTCTTATCAATTCTTTATATAAACTTTGCCGATTTTTTAAAATTTAGAACAAAATCAAAATTCTATTTTTTACCCCCTTCATTTCTGCCGCGTGGGTCCGGACTCAAGTGGACCATGCCTTAATCTGTGGCCCTGCGCATATATTGAATTGTATATTAATTTTTACACATGTTTCTAGATAATTAGCTAAGGATAAATCCTCTTTACGTTACTAAGCTTTGGGTATGGCTGCATGTCAAATTTCGCGTAACTGTGCCTCATCTATTGTAAGCCAGCCGCCTTTAAAAAGAGAGAGAGAGAAAAAAAGAGCTACAGAGCGTGATTCCTTTTATTTTCACTATCATTAAGAAGTCGAATGGTGAATTTAGAAGGATTACAGCACGGATGTTAAATTTACTTAAAAAATCAAATACAATCAAAGTATTTATGAAGGAAATTCGCAATTTATATAAGCATAAATTACGCTTTTGACTTGACGACTTAATCTGTCGGCATGATCCATAGAATTATTGGAACGCATGTGAAGTCCAAAAGATGGTTTGACTAAGGTTTAGAAATACAGTTTTTAACTAAATAATTTTTCTTAACCAAAAAAGGGGTAAACTTTTTCATTTAGAATAATTTAAACTTTATCTTTTATAACACTGTGATCCAATTGCTGCCCGATAGGAACCACTATTTTCATAGATAGTCGGCGCATTTTATCGCAGAATTTTGGGAATTATATAATGTGAAGCTTTCTATAAGAAAATAGTGGCAAGTAGTCGCAAGCACTACTATTTTACAAAGAAAAAGAAAACTATTCACTTTTTGAGGAAATAATGATGTGAAAAACAAAAATATTGCATTATCACAAAGTACGTATACACTAAATAAAGTTGATATGGCAATGCACTGTGGTAAAAAAAAAACATATAGTGCCGTACTTTTTCGTACAAGACGCGTCCTTGTGTAACGCGCAGACCATCAATTTTAATATATTATTTTAAGGGGTCTCGGGACTCTTACAACTAGAAAAAATAAAAAAAAGACCATTTTCAACGTTTAATATCTTAATTTTATTTGATTTTAAGACACAATTTTAATTGGAATAAAATATATAAGTATGTTCTTTCATTTCATGTATTTAAAAAATTATAAGATGCAGAATTAGCATTTACAGGGGGCTCCAAACTGTTAGACATTTGACGAGCAAAAAATCGGCATAACACCTTACGCGCACGATTACAAAATAAGTATTGCAACTAGAAAGAAAATTTTGGTGCCTACTTATACTTCAAATTGTAATAATTGCCCTGAATTTAAATAAATTTGTATTTAAAGCTTTTTTATATTTTTAATACAAAGTTTGTATTTAGCTAATGCAAAATTTAGAAAATTTCAACAGTATAATCACCTAAAAAAATATTGTTTTGAACAATAAAAAGGAAATTTTAGGTTCAGTTTATACAGACTAACATGAAACATGTGTTTTGAAAATTTTATGAAAAAATATTCATAAGTTTTTGAGATATCGTGCGCGTTATGCACAAAAACGTCATTTAGAGAAAAATGTCTTCAAAGTTTCCGAAACGACGCTTCAGCTATTGAACGTGTATAAATGTAAAAGCCATAACTTCAGTTCTAATAGGAATTTCAAGGAAACAATTATGTCAAAATGTTCAGAAAAGATAGGAGTTTAACATCTAAAAAAATTAAAATTTCGAAAATTTTAAAGCTTTAAGAGTCCTGAGACCCCTTAAAAGGGTAGGAAATCCAGATAGAGAAAAGTAGAGAAATATTAACATACTATTGCAGTAACAAAAAGCACAAAAACTGCTTAGTATTCACAATGTAATTAATTTATGGCTTCGTAAATTTAAATATAAAATATCCTTGCCAATGATTTTATGTAGTGACTAATGGTCATATGCAAGGCTCTACAAATGCAGTCACCAGATCGCCAATGGCGACGAAAGTATTTCATCTATGGCGATTATGTTTTCGGTACCTCTTTTTTTTTTTTTTTTTTTTTTTTTTTTTTTTTTTTTTTTTTTATTATTTAGCTATTCATTTTGGTGAAAATATTGACAGAAAATATCAGTGTTATAGCAGTAAACATCAGAAAAGGGGTTTGTAAAAAACTCTTATCTTCGGTAAAGTATTTTAAAGCTGGCACTTTAACCCTTTTAGTGCGGAAGTCGACAGAAGTCGACATAAGGGTCCGAGTGCAGGAGTCGACTACTGTCGACATCTAGGAGTTGGGTGCTGTAGACTGCAGTAAGCGACGAAAGTAGTCGCCTAGGCGTTCACGGCGTGTATTGTGCTCACTGTAGTGCGTCATGGGCTTCGCAGTGATGACGAATTGCGCCTGCGTAGTGCAGTAATTTGGCCCCCCCAAAAAATTCCTCACTGAAAGGGTTAAAGATACTCTTCAGTGTTTTGGCTAAGTAATTTTTTTTAAATAATTTTCCTTAAGGCTGTCCTTAACTGCTCTGCTCAACAAGCGCAAAACGTTTTGACACATTTACAAATTCATTTTTTATCGAAAAGGTATAAAATTGGAAAGCCTGGTCATGGAAGCGATTTGGAATTGAACTGTTTTTTTCCATTTTTTTGATCAATCAATTACCTACTGAGTTATAAGCCATTTTGATCTCGTGGCAAACACGTTTTTTGCCCGCTCTTTCTTCCTTCTCGCGGAAATTCGGTTCAAAGCGCCCACTTTGACACTATTTTCTGTAAGATCTATTGCGTTCGCAAAAAAATGGAAAAAACAGCTCAATTACATAGTTTCTGAACAACAGCACCAGCTAGTTTAATGCATTTTCGAACAAAAATAAATTAAAAATTATGTCAGAAAGTTGCCATTTTCGATTTGAGAACAGCCTTAAAAAATAGTTACGAACATTGCTTTTTTATGTTAAACATACATATTGAATATTTTATTAATATATTGCATATTAATATAATGCAAACTCTCTAACATGTATTTCGTTTCTGTTTTATATGTCAAACTGGTGGCCCAATTCATAAATGTATCAGCGGACATCGATCTGCCATCAGTAATTATAAATGCTCTCGCAATCCTTTAAACTGCAATGTTGAGTATAGGCACTTTAAAAAGCACAAATTTAGTAATATCACTATTCATATCCTTAATATACAAAATAAATTCCATGAACGTCTTTTTCTGGAATCTGCTTATATCAAACATTATAACACACTTTATCTATATGGACTAAATCAACTCTCAAACAATAAACCCCATGTCGTATATTCTACGTCATCACATACAATTAACTATCAATCTCTCTATCTTTCTCTTAATCATAAATTATATAAGCAAACCACACGCACACAAAGAGGGAAATCTACTACTAAACATTCATCATCTAAATTAACTAATACTCATATTAAAAAATCATTAATACGCCTACAATCTTCTTTCCGTAGTAATTACAACTGGATGTCTCTTCGTAAATTTATATTTGCAATTCCTAAATATCATATTAATCAATATCACAACGTTTTTACATCAAATACATTCAATTCTCATTTTAGTGATACATTTTTTGATTTACCCCATTATAGGCTAACTGCTCTTAATGTCAATATTAACAAAAAACCACAAAAATTAAATAAAAGTAATTCACATTTAATCGTTACCTTTACCAATCCTGTTTTTAATAAAATTAAACTTAATCAATTATTTCACAACGAGCAATGTAAATTCCCACTTTAAAGTGTTAATCTAAAAAGCTCTTTTAAATATCCTATTAGTTTAGGTCGTAAATTTTTCAAATATAATAAGTTTTCTAAAAACTTCACACACACTGGTACTTTTACTTGTAAATGCAATGATCCCCATCTAAATACATATATTAATGCCCATCATGGACGTGTTATAACTGGTAATTTAGACAATGTCAATAATATTCATTTAAGATCGTTGATGCGTCATGGCACTAAATATCGTATTCCTTCACAGTCACCTTCATATACAGTCTATCATTAAACAATTCACATATGATTTAGATTTCTTCATTTACAAAATTGCTATCAACTATAATAAACCTACTGAATATTTTGTAGATTGGAAGTATCATGTCATCTTTCTTTTGAAACAAATATTATTAAAACTGCATATTGCCAAAAATTCAGTTTGTTTCTCCACCCTTAAACCACATATTGCAGAACTTCAAAATAATTTCATCATTACATATGTATAAGGCTGCTAACAACTATGCTATCATATGCAAATATTACTATCATCACCTCCTAACTAAAGCAGTCACTTCTAATAATATTTTCAAACTTCATCATGTTACTTTAAAGGAAAATAATAACCATATATTAAGCTGTCACAAATTATTAGGCATTAAAAATAACAACCTCAATTATCCTTATGTAGTCATGATTCCAAAATTTCACAAAAATCCTCTGAAATTCCGCACTGTCACTGCAGGATGTAATACATATAATACTCGTGCTAATACACTCTTTTTAAATATTCTTACACAAATTTATGAGTTATCAGTTAAAAAAGACAACACTCACTGCATTAAAAACAGTTTTGAATTGGTGGATAAAATAAAGCCATTAACAAATGTCAATAATATTATTACTTTAGATTTCAAAGACTTATTTAATAATATCATTCTAAAAGACTTGCATTCTATTATCAATTCATTATTTATAGAATATCTTCCTTTATTAAATTTACCTGATAACATTGATACTGACTATACTTCACATCTTTGACTAACTTTCTACTATTTCATAATTTTATTTTCCAAGACAATGCTTTTTTTATTCAAATACAGGGCATACCTCAAGGAGCTGCTTCATCAAGCATGTTATATGATTTATATCTTTACTTTTATGAACGTAAATTTATTAATAATAATTTATTGCTCTACAGATACATAGATGGTATAATTATTCTTTCTGTTACAAATAATAATTTTACATCTCTTCCTGTAAAGTACCCTTCTAATCTAGAACTTAGTACAACGTTTTCAAATAATTCTAGTATCAATTTTATGGATGTTAAAATTAATATTCTCCCTAATAACACCCTAACCTTCAACATTTATGATAAACGCAATGAATTTTCATTTAATGTAATTAATTTTACGAACTTTAATTCCTGCTTGTATATTTCAGTATATAGAAATATTCTGCTTAATCATAGTCTTTGTATCAAACGTTCCTCCCAATTCTTACAGCGTAACATTTTTAAATTAAAGCAATTAGCATTGTCTTATAATTATCTCATCTCTTTTATATCTGCATGGCTCAAATCTTGATATTCATTTTTTTTCTACTTCTTACCAGTATATAGGCATTTAATATGTTTAAAAAAACTAAAAAATTGAAAACACTATTATGGAGGGTGGGATGTGGATTGCTGAAAAAATTATAAAAATCATACACACAAAAAATTATATGTATGTGTATGTATAACATATATTATATATATATATATATATATATATATATATATAACCATTAATTAAACATAACCTACCACCATCAAATATTATGAATTAAAGCTGTAAGTATTAAAAAAAATAATAATAATAATTTATTATAAGAATTATTATGGAAGAAAAAGAAAAAAGTGGACACCGACAAAAAATGGAAAAGCTTATACATTGAATTACGTTGTCAAGGGCACAGAATTCAATGATATAAGCAAAATGGTTGTTTTCTGTGAGAAAAATAAGCTAAAGCTAAAAATTATTTTCCCCTGTGCCCAAACAACCATTAAAATCAAGTGAATTGATTAAAAATGAAAACAGAATAGAAACAAATAATATGAAATGGAAGAATCAATAAAACCTATTTAAATATTTATAGGATATAAAATATAAATAATAAACACCATACCGATTAATATTTCAGTATTTTACAAATATCCACGCACATTGCTACCAGAATATCATAAAGATTAAGGTGAATAAAACAGTTAAGAAAGCACAGTAATTGATACCAAAGGATGCAGTTAATACATTTTGAAATAAATTTTGAAATAATTTGTTAAATACATTTAATATAATATAAAATAAATAGATAGTAATTACATTATTTAAAATGTACTATTAAATTAATTAATAATTGTTTAACATTATCGTCAAAATCTAGCTAAAAATACCCCCTGGTGTAGTAAATTATAACTGAAATGGAGCTAGAAAAATTAAAATTTAGAGCTATCTGCAAAAACAAATTTTGGTGCTGCCATCTAGTATTATTTTTATTATTCAACTGTCGCAAGATAAATATTTATATATATATATATATATATATATATATATATATATATATATATATATATATATATATATATATATATATATATATATATATATATATATATATATATATATATATTCTTATAAAAGGGGAAAAAAAGTTTTGGTGTATGTGTATGTTTTTCCATACATTATACACTAAAAAACTAAAAAACTAAAAAATAAAAATACCATTATGGAGGGTGGAGGTCGGGAATGCTAAAAAAAGTTTAAAACCTTATATGTTTTTATGTGTGGAAGCGTGTATAAGTGTATGTATATATGCTTAGATATTGTATGGACATAATTTATATATATATATATATATATATATATATATATATGGGGTATCATGCATTTAACATAATAAAATTTCACATATTGCATCATCATTTAAGGATATATTTTACTATCTCAATATTCCTCATTTCTTTTTAAATTTTCACATTTATTTACATAATACAAGGATAAATTTTACTATCTCAAATATTCCTCATCTTTTTAAATGTTGTTTGTATTCTCATTTTTTTATATTATAATTTTTTGTCTTTAAAACATTAATTTAATCAATTGCCCTTTTATTTATTTTTATATAATTCTTTATTTCTTTATTCATTTATTTGTATTAATTTATTCCTTTTCTTTATTTTATTTTGTATTCACTCAGTACATATTAAGTTTATTCCTATTTTTTCATTCTAGTTTAACTAAAAGTTAATCTAAGTATTTTCTTGATTTCTTCAATCATTTTCATTCCTTTTATTTTTTATTTATTTATTTATTTATTTATTTATTTATTTTTGGACTTAAGATGGCAACTCTAAACATTATTGTTATTAATCCAGTTCCAATTTATTAATCCAGATCCAATCTATTTTCTGTAATGTTTGCGTTATAAGGAGTTAAATTTTGTCATTTTAGGCTTAATGCCGACAAAATTGGATGAAATAACGCATATTCTATGAATGAACTCACAAGCTCCTCTGATGATTCTGTGAGTCATTCATAGTTTTTTTATTTTACATACTGGTTTCATATGTTCATTTCTAAATCATCTTTAGAACTTTATCAATTTCTTCATATATTTGTGATTTCAAATTTATTATTATTATTATTATATATATATATATATATAATTATGATAAGTTTTGTAGAAAAGCTCAGTTAAAATTTTCAAATTATTTTATTAACTGAGTTGGTCAGAGTCAAGACAATTCTAGGTATATCACTGCTATGCTCATAATTATTTTTTCTCAATCAGGATTTTTTTTTTTTAATGACTGACAACGGTGTGTGTGTGTGTGGCGTGTTTTTTTTTTTTTTTTTTGGGGGGGGGGGGGGGGAGGGGGATATTTTTTACGAGCCACTAGGAAATTTTGCTGACTACCCAATTTTTTATAATTTTTAGAGCCGTCATACATACAGAAGGTTAACGCATAATTAGCACCAGAAAGAGAGAATTTTTTTTGACAAAAAAATTATGACCATTTTTATTCTTCCCATTCTGACCAGAAAATCAGAGTTCTAACTTTTTACGGCTGTTCTTTCATCTTCACCTAACACTTCATTTATAATGGCTGTTTCATAATAATAGAAGCCATCAGTCCATCAGAAGAAAATAACTGGGTTAAAGCGGAAACTCGGTTAAGCGGGACTCGGATAATCGGGACTCTACTGTATATTTCATTTTTAAAATGATGTATAGAATATATTTGTTGGTGTTCAGATGGGGGTCCGTGACCTCCCCCTTGAATCCGTCATTGTAGATTACGTAGTTCAGTATTACATATTTTATTATTACATATTTTAAATTTTAAAATAAGTCGGCTATTAGAAAATTAATAAAATTCTCTTTTTATATATACTTTGCGGTAGAGGGGGGGGGGGCGCCAAAATCCATGTTTGCCCCGGGTGCAAGAAAGGCTAGTTTCGGCCCTGGCTGTTTGGGATGGAATTTGGAATGATTTACTCCTAACTAATGTCATCCTAACGCACAACTTCATATTTCCAGAAGCCGTGTTATTTCAAAGGTTTGACTAGCTGCCACAAGATGGCAGTAGTTGCTGACTGAATAACGATCGATCACCAACTAAAAACATTTATTTTATTTTGATTCAATTTGCTTTCCTCTCCTTTTTTTAAAAAAGAATTTCTTATTTTTGATAATTTTTTTTAATTTGATTCAATTTGCTTTCTTCTTCTTTTTTTTTTAAAAAAAAAATTCTTATTTTTGATAAAAGAAAAAGTAAAGAAAGCTTGAATTCTTTTTTCCTGATTTCAGAAAATATTTTTTTCTCATAATATGAAAAAAAAAAAAGAAGAAGAATTGAAGGCTTGAGTTGAACATGAGCTGAAACTAAACTTAAATTTCGTGAAAACTAAAAAGAAACCTTTTTAGTTGTAAATAGCAATCAATCATGCATTTTCTTCTTGGTAACATAATTTTAAAATGTTAACAGGTAAGCTCTCTCGGGAAATATTTATCAATATTTAATGTTTGATATTAAAAAATATTCATATTTTGTAAATTATTAAATTAAAAAAAATAAGTATTAAAAAATAATTATTAAATATTAAAAAGTAATGTCTCAGATCTTCAAGGATAATTAGAGTCTTAGTATTTTTGCCATACGACAGCTTATCTCATAACAGCTTCATGCATAGAAAGGTTAAAATAGAGAGAGAGAGAGAGAGAAATGTGACATAATACTTCTTTGATTCAGATATTCAACTATGTTCGTCTTTTACCATTTTTAACACTTTCCAATATAGTTGAAAAGTGTTTATGAATTCGGCTTGTCTGTCCGTCTGTCAGTCTGCCCGTATTCTAACCGGCGTAAATATAGTCATTGGTATATGTTATTGGGGTTTAATATGGCATGTTCGCTATTGAAAATGAAGTGTGTAGCATACAGGGACACTTAAAAAATTTTCATTCCATTACGGTCTATGGGGAAAATCGTTTGCTGTGTATTTTAATGATACGGCAATTCCACAGGAAATTCTCATTTTGAGGAGGAAATAAAATTTATAATATGTTTAATTTAAGGGTATGATTGGAAAGCTTGATATTTTTATGTTCTATAATAAAATCCTAATAAAAAAGCATTGTAAATTACTGTTTACAAACTAAGTTAAGCCCCATTATTGTCTTTGTAAAGTCATAACGTTACGTCAGTTACACAATAAAAGTTACGTCCGTTACATGTGTAAATGGCGTTTTTTTTTCTTTTTTATTGTTCAGAAATTAATTAAACAAGTTACTGTTATAATTTGTCATTACTTAGAGTTATTGATAACATTAAATCTCTTTTTTTAACGGGATAGTTTGGATAATTTTTACACTTCAATGAAGGCAGAAAAAATGTTTGTCCATTTTTTGTTACATCAGTTACACAATTTTGAATTGCAATTTTTGGGACTAAAAGAGAAATTGAAATAACCTGAAGGTATTTGGGTATTAAGTCCTTAATAAGAAATATTTTAAATTGTAAAAATTTGTTCTAGCTTTATTAGTAAATTTTCTACACAGTTTTGAAAACAAAATTCGATGATCAAGTGTTACGTCAGTTACGATGAAATTGACCTATATATTAAAGTATTTTAAACACATTAAAATTGATATATATTCCTGAGGTGTACTACAAGACTCTTACTATAGAAGAATATAGTATGCATAGAACTTATCGTTCATTTTGAGGGACACACAAAAGAATTTGGCAATAGAAGAAAATGAGCAATACAGTACAGCGCCAATTATCGGAATTCCAATTAACCGAACTTCCAATTATCCGAACAGCCAATTCTCTCAAAAAAAATTTTTTTAACCGAACTTTCAATTATCCGAACAGCCAATTTCTCTCAAAAAAATTTTTTTTAACCGAACTTTCAATTATCCGAACAGCCAATTTCTCTCAAAAGAAATTTTTTTAACCGAACTTTCAATTATCCGAACAGACTATTTCTCTCAATTTTTTTAAACGAACTTCCAATTATCCAAACACCCTATTAAACCTGGATATCAGATTTTAAATGATGATGAGATTGTGGATGAGATTCAAGAGGAAAAAGAAATTGAAGAAAATGAAAACGAATGTTCTGAAAATGACCCAGGTCCAACACATAACGAAGCCTTTGAATGTTTGGAAACAGCTATGAAATGGCTCGAACGGCAGAAGAACGCTGATCCCATTCAACTAACGTATTTAAGAAGAATGCGAGAAATAGCAGCATTGAAAAGAACGTCTTCTTTGAAGCAAGCAACAATCGAAAGTTTTTTTGCTCAAATTATAATCTCTGAAGTTCAAAAAATGATTTTTAAAAAAAAATTTAAAAAGACAAAAATCAATTTTTAAACATGCCGGCATTAACTATAGCTGTCAGTCTGAAGAATGGATAAAATGTTATGATTTTTGTATAGTCAGGACAATCCGTTAAATTGTCTGTCCATTTATCCGATCTTTTGCTCATCCGAACTAGGGTCGGTCCCGACTTGTTCGGATAATCGGCACTCTACTGTAATTGAATTACTGAAGCCTATGAACAAGAATTGCTGAAAGTGCGTTTTCTATTGTGGTATGCGTTTTGAAATTTAACAGTTTTTTAAATATTACTTAGTGTATAAATTCTATAGATCATATACAGAGCCGCACAAAAGTTCTCAACAACATCCGTTTATTGGCGGAAATAGCTAAATAGAAATTTTCAGCTGTATCTGTTTAACTGAACTAACTTTTAGCATGCGTACCTGTCATACTAGATCATATACAGGGCTGTACACAAGAAAAAAAATGTATATTTTCCCGATTATCCACAATAGCAGAAATCGGGTTTTCAAATGTGTTATGCGTTTTCCAAATTGTTCATTTAAACATCATCAGCATTCACCCTAATAAACTGTCAAGTTTTGTTGTAAATACCGTGTTTACTCGCGTAATAGTCGCCCTCGCATAATAGTCGCACCACCGTTTTGAAGCAGAAAAAATCGTCAAAATATTTTCTTCGTATAAAAGTCGCAGTCGCGTATTTGACTTTTATTTAGAAAATAGAAAATCATCAGCTGTTCTTTTCCCAGAACTAGTACTCATAATAGATTCATTTGTTCTGTTACTCCCTTTGACATACCCGATGGTCACTCCATTCTTCAGATACCGATTCACATTATATTAGTGATACTGATACTTTCAGTGAAAGGGATTTATTATGAGAGTTTTTTGTCAAATTTTCCCAAAGATTATTTGCAAATTATTATATCTATAAAAATTATTACCGTAAAAAGGAAAATGTTATTTAATAAACAGCGCATAATCTGGAAACCTTTAGTAAGTAAAATTTTATTATGTGTTTTTTTTTATATATATACCAGTAATGTTTTAGCTATAGTATACAATATTGTGTAGTAGATTTCCCCGCATAATGGTCGCACCTAGACTTTCACAATGAAAAATTGGCAAAAAAAGTGCGACTATTACGCGAGTAAACACGGTATTCTGAATATGTAGGAAAGTGTTTCATAATATATTCTGTACCCATGTTTTTTGGTTCTTGTTTCCGATTAAATTAGTTTCTTTATTTATTTATACTAATTTTCTGAAATATCTCCCAAACGACACCGTGGATTTTGCCTTTCTACACTCTAAATATTTTTAAATTACTCTGAGCTTTTGCCATAAAATATTATAAGAGCTTCTTTTAATTTTGTCTACAAAAATTATTTTATTTATTAATTATTATTAATTATTAGACACTTTTATGTCTTGCTTCTGCTTTCAAAGCAGTAGCACGTGTTCTTTGCGCCTAACGAAGAGAGACATAGTTCTTTCGAAAAGCCTAGCACATTTCCTAATTTTTATGGTATTATTTAGAAGTGTTTTTGCCCGTATTTAACCCTTTCCGACGCAGTGGTTCCACGTCGCGATACCTAATTTTAATTCCAAACTTACAAACGGCGCCAAGAATATTTTTATAAAATTTTGCTTTTACAATGAAAGTTTAAAGTAACAAGGTTTTAATTTCTAAAAAAGTCGTTTGTAAATTCCGGTGTCAGTCATTATTTCATCATTTTACGAACAGAATTTGTCTGTGCCGGAAAGGCTTAAAACAACTGATTACACTATATGGCCAAAGGTGACCGGTCACTTGCAATTTTTGACGTTTTGTCAAATATCTAGAAAAACACATGAGGAATTAACCTGAAATTGCAGGTGTGTAAACAGTATAGTATAGGTCATATAGTTCAGCGAAGATTTTTTTCCGAAACCCCACAGGGGACCGTCAACAAATTGAAAAAGAACGAATATCTTTTGGATAACCCAGTAAAAACTAATGGAGCAAAAGCGTTTAAACTCGAGATTATTAATAAGTGGCTTATTGTAATATACCGTGTTCATTTTTATGAGGCTAGCATGTATACTCGTAGAGAAATTAAGTTTTTTATAAAAACAGTCCCAAATTTCGCCGAGTTTTTTGCTTACAATTTGCAGAGTTCTTAATATAAAAAAAAAGTTATTTTCAGAAAATATGAAGAACAACATTGTACACAAAACCCCGCAATCAGAATGAACAAAATAATAAAAATTGGATGAAACATGAGCAGGTTTACTAAAAAATGTTTCATTGCGCATTCGCGAATGCAATCAAAATATAATGTGCATAATGTGTTAGCTAAATGTATAGAGCAACTTTTGTGAAAGTCTCAAAAACATAGTTTGAAAAGTCTGATAATAATCGTTTATAGAATAAGCTCAAATCCATTGTTCCCAAAATGAAGCAAAAAGATGAGGGATTGTATCCAAATACAGTATTACGCGCAATGTTGTGTATGCTAAATTGGCACTAATCAATGGATATATGGATACAACCCCTTATGTTTTTGCTTCATTTTGGGAACAACGGATTTTCAGCTTATTCTGTAAACGATTATTTTCAGACTTTTCAAACTATGTTTTTGAGACTTTTACAAAAGTTGCTCTATACACTTAGCTAACACATTATGCACATTATAGTTTGATTGCATTCGCGCATGCGCAGTGAAACATTTTTTAGTAAACCTGCTCATTTTTCATCCAATTATTATTTTTTTTTAATTTTGATTGCAGAGTATTGTGTAGAATGTTGTTCGTCATATTTTCTGAAAAGAACATTTTTTTTTTTTTATATATTAAGAACTCTGCAAATCATAAACGAAAAACTTGGCGAAATTCGGGACTGTTTTTATAAAAACCTTAATTTCTCTACGAGTATACATGCTATCCTCATAAAAATGAACACAGTATATTACAATAAGCCACTTATTAATAATCTCGAGTTTAAACGCTTTTGCTCTATTAGTTTTTACAGAGTTATCCAAAAGATATTCGTTATTTTTCAATTTTTTGGCGGTCCCCTATGGGGTTTCGGGAAAAGATCTTGACGGAAATATATGACCTGCACAATACTGTTTACACACCTGTAATTTCAGGTTAATTCCCCATGTATTTTTCTAGATATTTAACAAAACATCAAAAATCGCAAGTGATCAGTCACCTTTGGCCATATAGTGTATTAACCTACCTTTTTCTCAGGAACCACTGAAGTGATATCTATGTATTTTGCTAATTTTTTGGTATAAAAATTAGCTATATTTCGACGATCTTTTTTTTTTTTTTTTTTTTTTTTGAAAAATCAATTCCTTTTTAGTAACGTGATTTTTTTTTTTTTTTTTTAATCTTGGACTTTTCGTTTGCAAAATCGCATAACTACTGTATATTTTACTTTTATTTCTTGCCAAACGATCAAATTGTAGTTTAAGTCAAAACACTTTTTAAAAAATATTGAAACCGCTACAGTAGTGTCCGAAAAATAAAGTACTACAATTTCAGCTATTTTCTATAGAATTTCCATATTAATTTCCTGAAAGTGTTATTACTCTCTTAAACTGATTTTAAGGATTAAAATACTTTCACCAACTCTATTGCAAGTAGGGATTTGCAAATCGAAACAATAATTTTACATGTTTCGTACAACAAATCGCGTTTATTAAGATTATCTTGCGAATCATTTTAATTTCTTAACAAAATTATAATAGCTTCGGTTTTTAAAGGGAAAATATGTGTGAAGACAAAACACTCAATTCTAAGCTATTTAAAAACTCATTTCGAATTTAAAAGATTTTTTTATTTTTAATTATGTACATTTACGATATGTTCCTGACGTGCTGGTTCTGACAAAACGCGGCCTTGGTAGCGGACTAGAAACACATTCGTTCCAAAATTCCGTGCTTCTCTGTATTTTCTTTTGCCACTGCCGATGCATATTTGATTAACTGACTGTGTTTGTTTTGAGTAGTAAACCTGGTCTATACTTCAAGCGAGCAAATTATTTCCCCACAGAAATCCTTCTACACTACCATTTATTCATGACCGACTCTTGGCCTTTAAGTTCACTAAGCAGAATCTAGTAATGCCTTGATAATTATAAAGTACCTGAACAACACTCTATGCAATTTGTTGCTTAATTTTTATTAATTAAAATTTTATAAAAACTATAGGTCTTTAAAAAAAAGTGAAATGTTCAAGGCAAAACATACCTTTTCAGGGACAAATTCATAAAAGAAAGACGGAATTTGTTTCACTAATTAGTAAATTAAAGTTACTAAAAAACAAAAAAAGTGGGAAACACTAAATTATCTCTCAAGGGGTAATTTGGTGTCACATTTGTAACTACTTACAACCTTATTACCCCAAAATATACTTTTTTCTGGTAAAAAGGTGCATGTAATTTTTTTACCTTTAACATGTGCGCTATAAAGAGCACCGATAACTTTTTTAATCAGGTAATATTTGTTAGCACTGTGAATTTTTCTTTGAGAGCATGATTGAGAGCAAGAAAGATCATGTTTATTATAGTGTGCTTTCAACATGTTAGTACAATTTTTTATTCATATGTACATCATCTTGCTTTTTCCTGTGGTTTCATGTAAGTAAGAGAGATATTAAAAGTTCGGAAGGGGGCCATTTTGCACGGTTTTTGACAGATTCCAGAAAATGCTTTATTTTTTCTTTCTGAAAATGTGCTTTTTAAATAACTGGTATATAATGCACTGTACACATGTGTAAGTACTTGTAAAAAAAATTTATGATTCCTACCATACAATAAGATCATGATAATTATAAATGAAAATGAGGCACCAGATTATCCCAGCACCAATTTTACTGGATTTACCCTAGATATTAAAAATTATATACAAATATAAAAGGTAAATACCAAGATTTTAATAATAATTTAAAAAAATTATATGGATGTTACGTTACAAAGGGTGTGGATATTACATTACAAAGTTATTTCGTAAGGCCCAGCGCATTTCTAAATTGTATAGTGTTATTAAGAAGTATGTTTGCCTTTATAGTATCTCACCAGTTTGTTTAACATTTTAACGGTTTTGTAAATATTTCGAAGCGAATATATCTGTATCCTTTATGCATCGTAAGATGGGTGCAAAATGGATGCGTATGTCTGTATAGAGGCTCTGCATTAAGTATGGAATATTCAGCAGGGAAGTAATTTAAACATATTTATTAATCTAAACACGGTTGTGCTTATAGTTAAAATGTACCAATAAGGAAGCTTTTCTTTCTCTATTTCTTTTACTCTTGTTGTTTGGCATAGTACCTCTGTTGATTTTGTCCTTCAGAAGATCTAACATTGTGCCTTGTAATTTATTATACTCAGCGCTGGCGCAATTTCGCACGGGACCCAAACAAATCACTTAGCGGGGCCCAATGTCTCTGACTGCAATATTCGACTAATAAAAATCATTTTTTAAACAGTGAGTTTTGAGTTTCAAAACTCGCCTTATCCAGAAAATCAAATTTTGGGAAATCACGAAAAACCTCTGACTGCGGTCACTGGTTTTCATTGTAAACCAAGATTTTACACTGCCAGAAATACACGATAAAACTAGTTTTTTTTATTCAGATTGTAGGGTTTTTTTATGTAGATTCACCTGATAGAGAAAATTTGATTTTTTAAATTTTGGATAAGCCGAGTTTTGTAACTCACGTCCTCATATCATAGAATAATTTATAATATAAAGTATAAAATGTAAGAAAAAGAAATCAAAATTCTTTCACAAGTAATGTGTATAATTATTTAATTTCTAAAATTTTTAATTTCAAAAAATCTTCTATACTTTAGAATATTTTAAGTATTCATATTTTGCGATTACGGTTACTTTCGGGATTCTCACATCTATATATTCACCGACAATCATTTCAACTTTGGCTGTAAGAAATAAAGTTAATACTAACTTTTTTTGGGGGGAAGGGGGGGGGGACATTTAAAGACGAATTTAGAGCAATAGTATCATTATTTTACACAGGGTAACATTATTTCGAATTGTATAGAGCAGGGACGACGAACCTTTTCTCATCCACGTGACAAATTAAAAAATTAATAATAATTACGTGATCATGACGTGCCAACAATAAAAAATTGTAATGGATCAAATAATAATGAATCAAAATTACTTAAAATTTTGTTTTTAGCATTTAAAAAATATGGTTAACATTTGATGTTATACTTTAGAAATTTATTTTCAGGATATTATTTCTGTTGTCTCATCTTAGATGCCGAATAATTTATATCAGCTTCGTACTTATAGTTATTTTTAAGAGAATGCAAGTTGAATTGGACTCATTTGATAAGATGTTTTTTCTCGAATTATTCATATTATTTATTTCCGTAAAGAATGTCTCGCACAAACAATTGTGAAAATAGCAAGCACCAGAATCTACCAGCTTTTAGTGTCTGGAATTGAATTCCAAAAAGTTGTTATAATTTTACCATCGGCATTTTTGCTTATAATATCTTTTAATCTGTCTTTTTCGATAATCTCCTAATTATTTCTTATTATTAAAACTTTACGAGCCAATATTAATCTAGATTGGGATACATTAAAATTATATTTCAGTTTCTTCAATCTGTATGACAGTGAAAACTAAACGAACTAATCGAATTCAGATAAACAGAGACAACATCTAGATTAATTAATGCATTTTGTGAAATTCTATTATATTTTCATGTAGAACCTTTATATATGCCATGACAAAACTAATATGCAGCGTCCCATAGATTCGCCATCCCTGATATAGAGACTCTCGGGGCGCCTAACAAGATTCCAACTGGTGCGGGCCCATGGGCAGTCGCCCCATTTGCCCGATGGTTTCGCCGGCCCTGATTATACTTCCGGTGCTTGTGGCGAGAGTGAACCACTTCGTGTTTCATCTGCATCCTGTAAAAACACCTGGGTTTTTTTTTATATTCTTTATTCAATAATAATAATGTTAAATCATTAATTAATTATGCAAATTTAACATACTAGTGGTTTAATATTAGGACGAGTAACTTGTTTGGTTATGACATTGAGAATTTCCGAGAAAAAGAAATGAAATAGTAAAATTCGAGTTTCGCCCAGGGCCAGCCTTCTGTTTAAAGAAGATCGTGTGTAAGAAAGTTTTGGGGTGCCTAGGTTGTTTTCAGTGCTAAGAAAATATATTTTATTCTGGTTGAATACCCCTGTAAACGTGGGGTTTGGTACCAGATGCGGACGGACCTATGTGCAAATAGTTAGAACGGTAATTAAAGTATTTGTTTCAAAGGGTGTTTTTTTTAATGTCTTTATGGTTGTTCCTATAAGAGTATCACCTGCCCCGCACCTACCTTATGATAGACCTCGCTATATCATCAACTAGTTTTTCACTGTAGACAACAAAAAGTGCGGTAACAATAATTTATTTTTGCCGAACAGTGTCAGTGATCTACACCGACGTCACATGCCCCATTTTTGTCTCTTCACATTATTTTTAACACATAATGTATACATCGGGTTTCGGGGTACCTTTTTTTTCTGAAATACAAAATATAAAAAAAAAAAAATATTTTACGAACATTACTTCAAATAGTAAAATCGAAAAAACAGCAAATATGCAAAATTGCTTTCAAGAAATAAATGGTTGTACTTTGACAGTTCTTATGTATGTTTAAAAAATATAAGAAGAAGAATATGCAATTTTGTCTTTAAAAGACATATTTCCACCTTGTTCATAAGTTCCGAAAATTTGTGATTTTTAGAGTTTATGACAAAATAATAATTATCAAAATACTTAAGAATTATATTTTTTCACGGTTTATGTTACTCGGTAATACGTGTTTTTCCCCCCTTTTCTTACTTTACTTTTTTTTTTTTTTTGTCCCAATTCCACCAAAAACCAAAGCCTTACAACGATTTCTATAGTATGATTTCTTTGGTATCAATATTTACCTTCGAAAGCGTTACAGTGTAACACTGCGAATCAAAATAACTTATAAGGTTAGGTAGGTGATAATGATTGACTTATAAGGAGTAAAGCGTATAATTTCTTGGGCTTCCAGTGGCACTTTTCCACCTGGATGTCTCACTAAATAACGGCCTTTGCCGTCTAGATACTAGGAGGTCGAGCGTAGATGTACGAAGAGTAAGAAAAACCGTTATTAGCAATCGAAAAAAAAAAAAAACAGATGAAGTAATCACATTGTGTTAGAGGTGGTCTTATGCACCTCATGTGATAATAAAGGGAGGGAGATGATATCAGATACCCCACTGAAGATGTGGAATGTCTGAAGTAGGGATGCAGATACTTATCCCTGAAAAGGTAGCTAAGAGTATTATACTCAACCATTATTTCATTTACTGCTTGTATCAAAAAATAATTTATATCTATAGAAAAGTCCAAAAGTTACATATGTATTTAATTATATTTATTTTTTATATCAATAAACAAGTCGGAAATTGTACGTCAAACGTGGCAAATGAAGTGCGTTCGTACTATAACTAGTTTTATAAATATGCAGATCTCGGTGCAGTAGCTGTTTCCCTCTTATGCAAAAAATGCATGAATACAAAATTTATTACGATTTATATATATTAAATTCTGTAGTACGGAAATAATATGACTCCATATTAAATAGGACGTAATCACAATGGCAACCTAGAATCATTACCTTGCATGGGATATCATTGAATTAATGACGTATCATAGGATTTAATAGAATGAAGAAAACTTTTATTATCTTTTTAAGTTTTGACTCGATTTTCATAAAAGTTCAGATGACTCGACAAAATTCTGCAACGATTATATATATTAAATTTCAAACCATTCGGTTGGGTAGTTTTTTGCGCTGTTATATGCGCACAGACAAACAGACAGATGGACGGACCAGACAACGACTATAAGTGCTAAGTATTTATAGAATTACGAACGCACCTAAAAAATGTT
The DNA here is from genome assembly GCA_963932465.1 of Maratus speciosus. Lineage (NCBI taxonomy): Eukaryota > Metazoa > Arthropoda > Arachnida > Araneae > Salticidae > Maratus > Maratus speciosus. The sequence continues at coordinate 233,651,617 of OZ010791.1, read as the reverse complement.
CAGCATAAACAAAATTAAGCTTGTATTATTTCATTGCTTAACCACATTCTTTTGATGAATTCATATGATTTTTTGGCCATCGTATAAAATTTGCTCATCGATACTTTCAACGGAATATTGGATATCTTTATAAGGTTAAGGCTATTTTCAAATCCAAACTGGCTACTTTCAGACACATTCCTAAATTAATTTTTGTTCGTAAACGCATGAAATTGACAAATGCTCTTATTCAGAAATTACGAAATCGATTAATTTTTCGGTTTTTCAATAAGGGTAGAAAATTTTTCAAAAATGCTGTCAAAATTGGCGTTTTGAACCGAATTTCCGAACCGATCGATAACGACCGTCATTAGACAACAGACGATTCTAACGTAACTCAAGATGTAATTCATTCATAAAAAAAATAATTTTCAATTTCTTTATAGTCATGCCTCCAAGTGTCAAACTTTTACATTTAAAAAGGAGCCAGTAAATGCGTCAAAAGTTCCACGTTGCTAAGCAGAGATTTGAGATCAGCTTTAATGTAACTCTACTGATTTACCGAATTTCCAGACGTGACATCACAGGAAAGCAAAAAAAATTGCCGTTCTTATTACAACAATTGCTTATAACTCAAGATGTCATTCATTTATCTGAAAATTAAAAAATAAAATTGTTCAATCAAAAATCACTTAATCAATAATAATACCTACAAGTATCATTCTTTTATGTTTAAAAATGAGTTCGCAAATGTTGGAGAATGCTTCTCATTGTTGAGCAGAGAAATATATATGCAGGGTGATTATAAATAAATATCCCAACTTCGCAGGTTTATTAAAAGAAAACAAAAACAGGCACAACCTTGTTGTTAATCAGAAATCAAAAATAACAGTTGAAAGTTTAAATTCAACACAGTGATAAATGTTCAGTGTGAGCCCCTCTGGAAACACGAACGATATCGAGGCGGTTACGATAACTCATCCCACACTTTTCTCAGCATGATTTTTAACCATTTGGAAAAATGGTTATTGTCCTCCGTCAGGTTAGGAAATCAAAAACATATCTGAAGCGTTTGATTAGTTGAATCCACATTTTATTCGTTTTCTGATTGGTCTATACAGTAATCTGTATTTTCCCTTTACTTTCAACAGAGATGGATACTTCTGTTGCCAGTATGACAAAAAAGTAATAAAAACTACAAAAACAAATTAATAACTCAGAAACAAATTGGGATACAGCTTTCAAACAAATTGCATTTAAAAGTACATTTTTTTTCTATACAACGGTGTAAAAAGTAATATTGTGGGATGTTTAGAAGTTTAAGAATGAAATTTCATTTAAAATTGGTCCAAGAATATTAATGTTTAATCCTGTTATGTGCCAGAATCCTTGAAACAAAAAAACTCTTATAATATCGAAGACTGTTAATGACTTTTATTTTAATTCATTTTCTGTTACTTTCTTTTCAGGGTCTCATAAGTACGTGTTTGTGCCCAACCCAGCATATCTGCGATTGATGTTGGACTTTGCCAAATGTATATGTATCGGCTTTTCGCGCGTTCTTTTTCTCTCTCTGTCATGTTTTCTTACGGATGGGAAGAGGTGCTTTTTTCCTCTCCCTCCATTCTGTATTATTAATTACATTTAACCTAGAAATATCATTAAATCTTTTAAAGGAAAGGAAATCAGTTTTTGTGGCTCAAGCGTCCATACAATCAATTCGAAAAGAAAATTATTATGCCACACATATTCTATTTATAAAACTATAGGTATTTTTCATGTGACATGTGCATACATTTTCAATGGAGCAGTTCAACCAAGGATCGGGGCGGACCCTGCGACATTTTGAGGTAAGCCAAATTCCTTATCTCTTTTTTTCTAACTTTGAAAAATGATACATTAGAATATACAATGTTTAAGAGGTCACTCCTAATAACAGATTATGTGACATGATTTGCATTGCTACAGAGGAAAATTGAAAATTATTGCTACTTTATTCTTTAAGAATAGTATCTGAAAATGTTTGAAATATAGAATTTGATATCATATGAAGCTTTAGAAAAATGTTTTATAATAAGTATTTTTGCTATGCCTAAAAAAGCATAAGCAACTTAACGATACTATTGAAACATTATTATTTAAAACCTTTTTTACTCATATAATTTGAATATTGACATAATATTTATATATATATATAAGATCGTAGTCTATATATGAAAAATGAGTATCTTAAAGGATACTGTGATAGAAAAACTGAACGCAAGCAATTATAATGTTTGGAAGTTCAGATTAGAAATGTATTTACAGAAGGAGGACCTCTATAGTGCTATCAGTCAGGATCGACTGATCCAATGACAGATGATTTTAGAAACCAAAATAGGAAAGCGCGCGAGAGTGTTGGCTTGCTTTAGAGGAAGTTCATGAACGTTCTAATCTAAGTAGTAAACTATTTCCTCTAAGAAAACTTTATTCCACAAAATTAAACGAAGGTGGTAATATGGTTGATCACCTTACCAAAATTTATGAAACGCGCGATAAGCTAGCTGCTATCGGCGAAAACGTAAGTGATCAACACCTTGCTGCTTTAATGCTCTGCTCTCTCCCTTCCAGTTATGACGGTCTCATTACCGCTTTCGAGGCAAGGGATGAGCGTGACTTTAGTGCTAGTTTTATCCGAACAAAATTAATAGACGAATATTCAAAAAGAATTGTAAATAACCGCGAAAGTGAGAACAGTCACTCCGCATTAAAGGTGGTGAAATTCCATAAAAACAAACAAAATAAATTCTGCCGGTACTGCAAAAAGAATTCTCACAATATTGATAATTGTTGGACCTTGAAAAATAAAAATAAAAATAATCCTAAGCAGTACCAATACCCTAATCGTTTTCCCAACCAGTCACAAAAATTGGCTATATGCTCTCAAGGCAGCGCATATGCGAATACTAACAAAAATAGGAATTTTGAAAAAGAAACACCTAATGATAGAAATCTTACATTTTTTGTTGGGGATAATGTAAAAGATCTCTGGGTGATTGATTCAGGGTCTTCAAATCATATTTGTAATAACAAAAACAAGTTTAATGATTTTCATAACAGTGCTTCTAGCGTAACAATCGCAAACGGTCAAGAGCTTTGCTCTGAGGGTTACGGGACTATAAAAATAAATACATTAATGTCGGATAACGCACACAGAACGATAACACTAAAGAATGTATTGTATGTACCCGAAATTGAAACAAATTTAATTTCTATAAAAAGAGCTACTGAAAATGGTTGTAAAGCCATATTTGACAAACAATCTTGCAAGATAACTCACGAAGGTGTTACGTACCTCGAGGGCTATGTAAACAATAATTTATATGAATGTAAAATAGAACAAAATATGTCTCACAATGTAAATATTATAAATGAATGCGAAAATAAAAATTGTCTACACAAGTGGCATAGGAGATTAGGCCACAGAAACGTTAATCATATTAAGGAATTAGTAAATAATGATATGGCGTTAGAATTAAAATTGACAAATGTAAACACGGTGATACATGCGAAACATGCATAATTTCTAAACTCACTAGTGATCCATACCCCAAAGCCGCTAGTTTTCGAGCTACAAAGCCCACAGAATTAGTGCACTCCGATTTATGCGGGCCTATGCAAACAGCGACGGTTGGCGGAAAATACTATTCTTTGACTTTTGTAGATGATTTTAGCCGGTTTACCATAACGTACTTACTGAGAACCAAAGATGAAGTTTTCCCAAAATTTAAAGAATATGTTGCAATGACCGCGAATAAATTTGGCAGGAAGGTGCGTACTATCCGTACCGACAACGGAGGGGAATACACAGGGAAGGAAATTGAAAATTATCTAAAAAATGAGGGAATTAACCATCAACTTACTGTTCCGTATTCCGCACCCCAAAATGGGGTTGCGGAGCGTAAGAACCGTACCTTGATGGAGATGGCTAGCTGCCTACTTAAAGACAGTGGTTTACCTAACTCATTCTGGGGCGAAGCCGTCTGCACCGCAACTTACATACAAAATCGCATCCCGACTTCATCCAACGACTGCACTCCCTACGAAAAATGGACTGGTCGCAAACCAGATCTTTCAAATATTAAAACCTTCGGTTGTCGTGCCTTTGCTTATGTGGAAAAGACTCATAGAAGAAAATTGGATGATACAGCCATAGAGGGGATATTCGTAGGTTACGACAATAGGAGTAAGGGCTACAGAGTTTGTACGGACGGTAAGAAAATCGTAATAAGTAGAACCGTAAAATTTCTGGAGACTAAAAGGGAAAACATAACTGAGGATAGCATATCAAATAAAACCAATGAAATACCGAATTTTAAAAATCCGGTTCCGAAATTACAATTAATCGAGGATAATATTGACAGCGCCGAAGATACAACGCAAAATCAAAATGCAAATTCGGATACAATGCAGAACGTCCCGCATAGATCAAACAGACCGAACAGGGGAGTTCCTCCCGATAGGTTTGCGTTCTTAACAAATAACGTTAAAGTAGAAGATCCGAAAAGTTGGGACGATATAAAAAATATGCAAAACCAGATTGAAAAGGAAAAGTGGATAGAAGCGACTTTAGAAGAAATGAATTCTCTTCGAGAAAATGATACATGGGAATTAGTCGAAGCCCCACCAGGAACGAAAGTGATCGGTTGCAAGTGGGCGTTCAAATCTAAATACAATAGCCAGAGTTTGCTGGAAAAGTTTAAGGCTAGGCTGGTCGCAAAGGGTTTTTCCCAAAAATATGGTGTAGATTATGATGATACCTTTGTACCAGTCGCGTCTCATACGACAATTAGAAGTTTTTAGCAATGGCATTATATAAGGATCTGAACTTAAGACATGTAGATATTAAGACCGCTTTCCTTCACGGGGAATTGCAAGAAAATGTGTATATGCATCAGCCTGAAGGCTATGCAGTTCCGGGAGAGGAGCATAAGGTATGCAGACTCAAAAAGGCAATTTATGGTTTGAAGCAGGCCGCCAGAGCGTGGAACCTGACATTACATAAATCATTCTCTAAATTAGGTTTTCACCAAAGTAGGATCGATAAATGTTTATATAAACAAACAACCAATAACACAGCGACTTACGTAATCGTTTATGTAGACGATCTCCTCATAGCTGGGGAAGATGAGAACATTAATAAACTTGTAAACGAATTAAACAAACAATACCATGTAACTGACCTAGGTGAAGCAAAATATTATCTGGGGATAAATATAAATCGGCCTGACAAAAATACCATGACGCTTGATCAAATTAATAAAATTAATGATTTGATAATCAAATTCGGCTTAGAAAACTCGAAACCAACTAATATACCAATGGAACCAGGATACGTTAAATTAGCGGATAATGAAAATCTCCTTCCGAATAATACGAATTACAGACAAGCCGTAGGAGCTCTACTATACATCGCGACTGTATCTAGGCCAGATATTTGTGCCGCTGTAAATATTTTAAGTCGCAGAAACGAGCGTCCAAGGGCTAAGGATTGAGAAGCTGTTAAGCGAACAATCAGATATCTTAAAACTACAATTGACTTAAAATTAACATACACTAATTTAGAGAAACCTGTCTTGAGGGCATATTCTGATTCAGACTGGGCAAATGATCCTACTGACAGAAAGTCAGTGTCAGGAATCCTACTTATGATTGGAAATAACCCACTCCTGTGGACATCAAAAAAGCAGGCATGCATTGCCATGTCGTCAGCTGAGTCAGAGTATGTGGCTGCCGCTTTTGCAGCACAAGAGACAATTTGGATTCTACAACTCCTGAAGGAACTGGACCTCGAGCAAGAACTACCTATACAACTGTTTGAGGACAACCAGTCCTCCATTAAACTTGCTGAAAGCGACAAGCATCATCAAAGAACCAAGCCTATTTCTCTTCGTTATCATTTATTGAGAAACCTTGTCGAGGAAGGGACAATAACTATGACTTACCTTGAAACTGCAGCAATAACTGCCGATCTGCTGACGAAACCGCTGCCCAAGCCTCGATTCGTGCTTCACAGAAAAACCTTATTAAACCTGTAAAACTTTTTCTTGTTCCGGCGATTCAGCGGGGGTGTTATGTGCCAGAATCCTTGAAACAAAAAAACTCTTATAATATCGCAGAATGTTAATGACTTTTATTTTAATTCATTTTCTGTTACTTTCTTTTCAGGGTCTCATAAGTACGTGTTTGTGCCCAACCCAGCATGTCTGCGGTTGATGTTGGACTTTGCCAAATGTATATGTATCGGCTTTTCGCGCGTTCTTTTTCTCTCTCTGTCATGTTTTCTTAAAGAAGGGAAGAGGTGCTTTTTTCCTCTCCCTCCATTCCGTGTTATTAATTACATTTAACCTAGAAATATCATTAAATCTTTTAAAGGAAAGGAAATCAGTTTTTGTGGCTCAAGCGTCCATACAATCAATTCGAAAAGAAAATTATTATGCCACACATATTCTATTTATAAAACTATAGGTATTTTTCATGTGACATGTGCATACATTTTCAATGGAGCAGTTCAACCAAGGATCGGGGCGGACCCTGCAACATTTTGAGGTAAGCCAAATTCCTTATCTCTTTTTTTCTAACTTTGGAAAATGATACATTAGAATATACAATGTTTAATAGGTCACTCCTAATAACAAATCCATGGCGTACGTAATGTATGACCAGCTCCGTAGAAGTTTAAAAATTTACAGTACCGAAAAATGTAATCCATAGCGTACGTAATGTATGATCAACGCCGTGCGATTTTTTATGTCTTAAATTTTAGTCTTTGAAAAAATCATTTTCCAAATGGCCGTTGTAATTTGTAAAATTGCACTTTTTTCTTTTTTTTTTTCTTTTTTTTGTGGGCCTCGTCAAAAATCAGGTGTTTGTTCCATTGCTACCAACTAACGTTGACGAAATTAGGACACACATATCTGCAACCATTCAAAGAATCACACCGGACATGCTGAAAAAAGTGTGGCATGAGTGTGGCATGATTTATTGTATCGCCTCGATACCGCCCGGGCTCACACTGAGCACTTATAACTGTGTTGAATTTAAATTTTCAGCTGTTATTTTTTATTTCCGATGAACAACAAGGTTGTACTTTTTTTCCTTATTTTAATAGCCCTGTAAATTTGGGATATTCATTTATGTACAACTTGTATATTTAAAATAGCCTTCAGGGGACGGTGGACGCTAAAAATTTGTTTTGTTTTTTAATTTTCATCATAGAGATATGAACTTTTGTAGAAATATACATTTTACCATAAGTATAGAACACCTTAAAAGAAATTTTCAATCTTATTATAATTTTAAGATTTTTTTTAAAAAATTAAAATTTTAAAACGCTCTTTTAAAATTCTCCATGCGTCTTCATTTTTGAGATATTTCGTCGATTTCGGATTTTAATCACTTAATGCTTTATTACAAACAAATCTGTCTATCGATTTTTTAATCCTTTGAATAGCTAATTTTTTAGAAAATTTTTTCTGAATTTCATATCGATTTTCATCAACATTTTGCCTTTTAATAAGTTAAAAATCAAATTTAATTATCTTAAAGAAGTCGAATTTTAAAACGCATACACAGTTTCTTTGTAAGCAATATCAGGATTCTTCTTTATCAATTTCATAAGTTTTGATAAAAAATTAAGACGTATATGGAGCATTTCAAAAATCTAAAAACGTTGAAAAATCAGTTTTGAGAAAAATACATTTAATCTATATTAAAGGCCGAAAATATGTTTGTGTACAAAAAAATTCAAACGCTTGTAACTTTACAAAAAATAATCGTGTCTGCATGCGGTCTGTCGCAAATGGCTCAGAACAAACTAGAAAATAACAATACGCATAAAAATCATTTTCGAGTTTTGATCAAATAAAGGTCCACGGTCCCCTTAAGGTAGAATCATTGTGACTAATTGGAGCATCAATAAAAAAAATAAGAAAATGGTAAGGATTTTTCCAACTACAAAAAAAAAAAAAAAAAAAAAAAAAAATGCAATTTAACAAATTACAACGACTATTTGGAAAATAATTTTTTCAAAGACTAAAATTTAATACATAAAAAATAGCACGGAGTTGATCATACATTACGTACGCCATGAATTAAACATTAATAGTGTTATTACACGTAAAAATTGCAAGCCACGGAAATCGCTCTTATGTATTATCCACCTGAAACTTATGTATTATCCAAGCATTTCATTGGCTGTTCAGGAAAAGGCTTTACCATCGTCAGATTTCCAAGAAATCTGACAACCCATTTTAAAGGAAATTTCATTCTTAAACTTCTAAACATCCCACACTATTACTTTTTACACCGTCGTATAGAGAAAAAAATGTACTTTTAAATGCAATTTGTTTGAAAGCTGTATCTCAATTTGTTACTGAGTTATTAATTTTTTTTTGTAGTTTTTATTACTTTTTTGTCATAGTAGCAACAGATCTCTGTTGAAAGTAAAGGGAAATACATATTACTGTATAGACCAATCATAAAACGAATAAAATGCGGATTAAACCAATACAAACCTTCACATATGCTTTTGATTTCCCATCCTGACGAGAACAATAACCATTTTTCCAAATGGTTAAAAAAAAAAAAAAAAATTCAATACAAGCTAATTGGGCACCGGAAATAGGCGGCAAAGGATGACCGTTGCCCCTCCCTGTATTTTTAAATTTAATTGCTTAATTTTTCCTTATCTCGGATGTCGTTAAGAAAATTAATAATTTTTTTCTTCATAAGTGACTTCCCAATTTAATGAAAAGCAAAAAAAAAAAAAAAAAAAAAGCAATTTAACAAATTACAACGACCATTTGGAAAATGATTTTTTCAAAGACTAAAATTTAAGACATAAACATTACCTACCCTGACAGAGAACAATAACCATTTTTCCAAATGGTTAAAAAGGTAGGATCGTGTAAATATTTCTTTAAAGGTTTGTAAAGATGAGTCTAATCATTTAAAATTTAAATGTTTTAAAACTTTCGGTAACTTTGACATTTTAATGCTGCCTGACTCCTTAAATAAAAGTGTGAAAAAAGGACCATTTTCAAAAGGTGCCTGCAGTATTTGAACAACACACCTCAGTTTTACGAAACTTTCAAGGCGGTGATGCGACGGCACGGAAAGGTAGATAAACATTTTTTAATCCGAATATTTATACGAAATTACTAGAAAATAAATCTAAAAAAAGAAACGAAATAAAGAAAAACGAAAGAGAATCCCAAAATTAATGAATCTAATGACAAATTTTATACGAACGAAATTATCTTTAAAATGGCCACCTTTTCAAAATTCAAGTTAAACAAATCGTAAATTGTACGTCAAATGTGGAGGTGCGTTCAATACTATAACTAATTTTATAAATATTCAGAACTTGGTGCGATAGCTGTTACACTCGTATACAAAAATGCACGAACATAACATTTATTATGATTCTATATATTGAATTCAGTAATACGGAAATAGTAGGGCTCCATCTTAAATAGGACATAATCACCATGGCAACCTAGAATCATTACTTAGCATGGGATATCATTACATTAATTATGTGTGATAGGATTTAATAGAATGAAGAAAACTTTCATTAATATCTTTTTAAGTTTTGATTCAATTTTCATAAAATTTGAAATAATTCAAGAAAATTCTGCAAGGATTATATATATTAAATTTCAAACCATTCGGTTGGGTAGTTGTTGCGCTGTTATATGCGACAGACGACGGCTATAGGGGCTACGTATTTATACGAGTATAATTACGAACGCACCTAAAAAAGATTGATAAAAATAACTGAAACTACATATTACTGAAAATATTCAGAATTGTCCTTTGGAAAAATCGTGCAATTTAACAAATATGATAAAATTCATATATATGTAATAAATATGTAATAAATCAACTTAAAACGGACAAAAATAAGAGAAATGAACGGAAAAAAAATCTTAATGAATTCACCTCAGCCCATAAACGTCAGGTATAAATATAGTACGCAATAATTCCGTGCCATGTGACTACGCTTACACATGCACACGCGCTTGCGTACACGCAAGTAAGAACGAAATAAAAATCTCAAGAAAAAGTGGAGAGGAAACGAGGCAGGAAGCTGAAGAGAGAATGATGCTCTGCCATTGGTTGTTGAAGCAGATGAAAGTCCGCGTAACAATGGGAAGCGGAGATGGAAAATGACAGGAAAAAACCAATTTTGTTCCTCTGCTTCTTCCCGTGCTACAGGTAGCATCGTACAAGATGTTGGAGGATTAGTTCAAAAGACAAATCCAGGGGTGGATTTATAAAAATATATGTTAATAAAATAATATGATTGACAGTTTTTTTTTTTTTTTTTTTTTTTTTTTTGACAGTGTATGACGATAACTGAGAATTAAATATTTGGAAAAACATTGGAAGAAATCATTCTTACTATTACTCTCTTACTATAAGATAAATCTGTTTTAACCCTTTATCTACTGACGGTACTTATAAGTACCATTAAAATAACTTGTTTTAAAATTCATTTAATACATCGATTAGTAGTAATACAGTTTAGAATGAGTTATAGATGCATAACTTTTTCTTGTTCCAAAAGCATTATGGGTTACACAAAACAAAAATATTTTTACAAGGATGATTTCTTTTGCCTTTGTATCTTTTCAGCTTTCTTGGAGTTGAGGACGGGGAATTTTTCAATTCGGAAATATTTCTATATTTCTAATGTAAGAACATTATATTTATACATTACCTAATTCTATAAAATATTAAGAAAAATATTTAAAATAAAATATTTGAGTGGGTTTATAAATAGTGCACAAAATCCCAATAAATTCAAATTTAATGAATCCTCCTAAATCATTCGATACTTCTAAAATCTTTTTAAAATTTATTAAATGATTATGTAAATCTTCTAATGTAGTTTAAACAATTCACAAAAAATGCTTTAGAAGATAAAATTTTCATGATTTCATAATTCAGTGCATAAAGGGTTAAAAAGAGATTTTTAAAAGTTTTGATAATTATGGTCATAAAACGTTTTTTCTGATTATATTCAAAGATAGGAAGAATCTCTTTTTCGAAAGAATTTTTAAGAATTTTTCCACATCTTCTCCTTATCTATGATGGCATCGCCGCTTCGTATGTTACAAACTCATTTATTGAAATATTATTTCTCTTTCAGCCAGGTAGGAAACACAAAGAACAATCGCCACTTGTCATTTTTACTCCTCCACTTATTTCTTATTTTTATTATCTTTTTCTTCTTATCTTTTGACTTCTCCCCAGTATCGTAACATGATCAGAGACCTCAAATGAACGGAGTCTTTGATGTTTTCTTTTTAAATCCTAATATTTAAAAAATATATTTCTAAGAAATCATAAAACCCAAGGGAATCACAAAACCTAAAAGGTCCGCCCAACCCCCCCCCCCTTTTTTTTTTCTTTTTAACTACGGATTTTTACTACAGAAATATGCAACACACTTTTGGTCGACTGCCAAAGACTGGAAATGTTAGGTTCGGTTCTTTCCCTCTAGGGAACATAATCTCCAAGACTCGTTCATGTGTCGTGAATAATCAAAAAGTGAGTTGCAATGTCATTTAAGGAGACATACGACCCTTAAAATCTTTAAAAAATCGATTTTTTGTTTTTTAATTCATTTCACAGCTAATGTTTTTCTGAACAATTTGCCGCAAACCGCATCAAAATATTCGTAAAATTGCGCTCGTTATAGTAAAAAAGTTAAATTAGCCTTGGTCTGCTTCAAGCAAAACATTTATGTTTAAACTGATTTTTCTCAAAATCGATATTTTTTTTACTTGCACGCACGATAACTCCAAATATATTAAAGGTAATGATTCGAAACTTTATCTTTACTAGATCATTTTCTTCAAATTGAACTAAAATCTAAGAAATTTAACAAAAATTATTGAATGTATGGATATTCGAGTTACAAAAATTATCAAAATTTTCATATTTTTATTTTGAAAATCAAAAAACTTTAGAATTTTTTTGTTCATTAGATTTTAGTCTATTTTATTTTTGTAATATTCTTAAACTTATAATAAAAGTTTCAGAGTTCTAGAGGGTATAGATATTTTTAAATCATGCGCGCAAGCTATATACATTATTATTAATTTTTTTAAAGCATACATTAAAGAATAATTATTATCAATTAATTATACAGTGTTTAATACAAATTATATATTATATTACATGGAGAATATATTATAGTATTTAAAAAAAAAAAAAAAAAAAAAAAAAAAAAAAAAAAAAAAAAAAAAAAACTGAGGTGATTAGTGCAAAAATGAGTGCATGGAGCCACTTTAAATATTTATCTCCGAAATCAAATTTTTCATCGGTTTAAAATGTCGTATGTCCCCTTAAACTTCTAAATAAGAAAGAATAATCATGCGTTACGCATGGATTATGAAACACTTTCCAACACTTCCAAAATATTTTTTCAAAACTTCGCCTTTCAAAAAAGTAAAGAAGATACTCAAATAAACATTTTATAAAACGCATAACACATTTAAAAACTAGATTTCATCACACGGAAAGCTACTACAACTCTTTTGTTCAGCCCTGTATATGATCTATAAATTTTCATATATTCTAAATAGTATGCTAAAATTTAGTTTAGTAAGAAAACTCATAACATAGTTGGAAATTCACCTTGAGCAATTTCTACCAAAAGACGAAGATGTACTTGAATTCTTTTGTACCACCCTGTGTATTACCTACAAATTTTTAAACACATCACATATTATGTTAAAACGTAATTCAGGCAAAAACACGCTTAAAGTTACTGAAATCACATTTCCAGGTATTCCTATTCATAGGCGGCCATTGTATCCAGTTATTTGCATAGCCCTGTATATGAATTTATCTACACTGAAAAAAAAATAAAGTACTCAGAAATGAGTAAATCGATGTACTCATACTGAATTGAGTATGTTTGAATCAAAAATGAACATATGCTTTCTCAATTTTGAAACATCACATGTTATCAAACGCAAACAAAAAGATAATTTTGTACCCTGTAAGGGTTTATTTCATTTATGGCGGAATAAAAGATGTTTATGAATGTAAATATTAAATTATGCACAGTATTTTAAAATAATTTAAAAGTGCTTGCAAATAATACTCTTGTCATAAAAATATTCGATTTGGGTATCTTTCTAATAATTTTGCTAAGTTTCTTAATATGTTTCTTATGTAATCAATTAAACGTTTCTTGTTAATAACTTTGAACGGGAAATAAATGTCAGTACTTTTTTACTTTAATTTGTATGTTTAGGAGGGCAGTACATAATGATTAATATTAGAGAACACAACTATGGAATCAAAAATGAGTACTGTGTTTCTCAATTTCGAGTTACATTTGGATCGGAGCTATTTTGAGTATGTGACATATTTAAAGTTGAGTACTTTTTACTCAATTTTGAATACCATTTTTTTTTCAGTGGATATTCTACAAACACATCTTAATATGCTAAATATAGTTGAGCTTGAAAATGCATAACTCAATTAAAAAACACCTTTAAGAAATTCACGCTCATGCTCAGTAAAGCTTGCGAATTATTTTATGTTGCCCTGTATATAGGATCTATACACTGAAAAAAAAAATGGGTACTCCAAATTGAGTAAAAAGTACTCAATTTTAAATACATCAATACTCAAAAGAGCTCGCGATTGCAAATGTACTCAAAATTGAGAAATACATGTACTACTCATTTTTTATTCCATGATTGTGCTCAAATATGAATCGTTATGTACTGTCCCCCTGAACCTACAAATTAAATTAAAAATGTACTGACATTTATTTCCCGTTCAGAATTATTAACAAGAAATGTTTAATTGCTTATTTATTAAAAAAAATAGCAAAATTATTAGCAAGATACCCAAATCAAATATTTTTATGACAAGAGCATTATTTGCGAGAATTTTAAATTATTTTTAAATTATACGTAATTCAATATTTACATTAATAAACATCTTTTATGCCGCCATAAATGAAATAAACCATTACAGGGTTCAGAGTTATCGTTTTGTTTGGGTTTGATAACATGTAATGGATCAAAACTGAGAAAAGATAGGTTCATTTTTGATTTAAACATACTCAATTCGATATGAGTACATCGATTTACTCATTTTTGAGTACTCCATTTTTTTCAGTGTAGAATTTATACACACCACGTCGTATGCGAAAATTTAGTTATACATGAAAACGCACATCCAGCAACTTTCCCTAATATATAATACTTCGGATACAGTACTGTATCCGAAATATTTTGTTTGTCCCTGTAAAAGAATAATAAATGCTATGCACGTCATACTCTACAGCAAGCATCTTGTAGTAAATCTCATTAATGCATATCAATTTCATTATGTTTAAAACAATGCAACATAATTAAAATGTAAACAGTTTTCTCGACAATGTTTTTAATTCTTTTAAATAAAAATTACTTCTATTGTTAATTTTAAAAGAAAATTATTCTAATATAAATTACAAGACCTTGCATTTCACACAGGTATAACTGAAAATTATTTCGTGAGTGACGAAAAAAAAAACTACGTCTTTTGCTTTAAGAACTTTTTTAATATTAACACTTAAAATAAATTATATATTTTTACATAGTAAAATTCAAATGCAATTTTTGTGGTGCAGTGAATGAGGTTTTAATAATCGCCTAAATCAAATATCCGTCTCCAAATCAAGTAACTGCAGAGAAAAAAATATAAGCAATTGTTTTTTATTTATAAGAATTCGCATAGTTTTCTAAAAAGAGAAAAAGAAAAAAAAATCTCTTCTTTTAATTTTGCCCTGTCAAGACAGCATATCCAAATAACACTTTAATTGTTTTTAACACAATCAACCGTTTGATAAAAAATTCGTACTACCAGTAATATTTCCATCTGAGCGAAAATGTGTACAGGCTGGGACTCGAACCCAGAACCTTTAGCTCCAATTGCCTATGCTCTTCTAAATGAGAGCTTTTGGCTGGAATGTCGTCTAAATAGCACAATTAGAAGAGCATTGACAATCGAAATCAAAAGTTCTGGGTTCAAGTCCCAGCCTGAACACATTTTCGCTCAGATGAAAAAATTACTACTCATACCTAAATAAGTTTTAAATAGTGTCATTTCATTATATCTTCTGAAAATGTCCTCGTCCATGTATCTTTCTCCGTTTAAGAGTTTTGAAGAATAATAGACACGGATATAATATATTATCTAGAAAATTCAACATGGTAAATAGAATTTAACTCCAAATATAATTATTACATAACTGCTTATTTGTTTATTCTTAAATATTTAAATATTCAAGAAATCATCCCGTCATGTAAAATCTTATCGTTTTACATGCTGTTTGAGTTAAAAGATTTAACAGGACCGAAACTAAGGGGGAGGGGGAAGAGGGGGCCCCAGGGCGCCAGAACGAAGGGGCGCCAAATGAAGGATTATGCCTTTGGAATGGATCATTTTCTTCTGATCGACTGATGGCTTCCATTATTATGAAACAGCCATTATAAATGAAGTGTTAGGTGAAGATGAAAGAGCAGTCATAAGAAGTTAGAACTCTGTCTGATTTTCTGGTCAGAATGGGGGGAGGGAAATGGCCATAATTTTTTTTTCAAAAAAAAATTATAAATCATGGCCATTCTTTTCAAAATTTAATTTTTTCTTTTTCAAAAAAAGTATGACCTTTTTTTTCCATTTTGACCAGAAAATCAGAGTTCTAACTTTTCACGACTGCTCTTTCATTTTCACCCGAACACTTCATTTATAGTGTCTGTTTGATAATAATAGAAGCCAGCAGTCCATTAGAAGAAAATTATCCATTCCAAAGGTAGGGTAAGGGGCCCTATTATCGTCTCCCAGTCATTTTTAGGCCCTTGGAAGTTGTAATTTTCAGTAAAAACATACCAAATTTGGATTTTAATAGACTAACTATTCACGTATATAGAAACATAGGCAACTATCGTACAAAAATTTTTAACAATGCGGAAACTTGTTTTTTCAAAAGTATCTAAAAAATGCAAAAGAAAAAAAATGGTCCTAATTTCGTCCCCCCCCCCCCCCCCCCAAAAAAAAAAAAAAATCTAATACGCCGAGGCTTAACTTATAACTAAATCAAAATTTATTTCTAAATGAGTAAGTAATTTAATTTACATTAAATTAAGGCACAAAGAAATGTACTAATTATCAATGGAAAATTAACATAACGAAACATTTGCCCTCCAAACATGAGGGAAAAATTGTCATGATAAAGCATTCCTAATTTCGTCCCCGTGACGAACATAAGAACTGCAAGGGGGATGAAATTGGGACTACGCTACTTCCCAATATGGCGGAGCTTCAGTTTCCGTAAGATGAACTGAGCGTCCTAAAACTCACTGTATGCTACTGTCAGCATCTTACCTACGTAAAATGCATGCAATGAATAAGAAACAAATATTTACAGTACAGTAAATAACGTTCTACAAATGACATAATAAGAACTCAGGTCTTCTAAAAATAGGAAACTCGGCGTTTTTAATTTATGTATACGTCTTGGCGAACGAAACTTTCAATATCGGTCCCTTTTACCTTCCGTCCTCTGTGCCTTGCGTCATAAGTGACACCACTTTCACAGAAGCGGAGAAGTAAAGGGGGACGAAATTAGGATAGGGGACGAAATATGGGCGCTTTACCCTATAAGTTCGATTGAAAAAAACTATTTAATACTTTGAGCAGAAAGAAGAGGCTACAGCTGCAATTTTCATGACACTAATAGAATCACATAGCTGCCAATGTGTACGGTTTAGTTACCTCTAAAATGCAATACAAATTTTTGCCATATTCAATCGTTGGCAATTGTTAGACTTTTTAAACTGAATTTCCGGAAGTGACAGCCAATTGTTCCCTTGCGACGACATTTCTGTGGCTGTCAACTCATAAAACTTGGCTAAAAACGCTAACTTTGACAACATTTTCTGAATAAATCTTTGCCCTTATAAGAAAAAGGTAAACTCTTTAATTTCTTGGTATCTGAACAAAATCGGTAAATTTTATATTTTTACGAATATTAATGCAAATGTATTTACGCATGAAAATGACTTCGCGAAAGTATCAGAAAAGTAGTTAGTTTGGATTGGGAATAGCTTTCAATGTAAAAAATTCTCATAACGAGATGTGTTCCCCCCAAAAAAAGGAAATCCATGACCCCCCCCCCCCCCCTCTAAATGGTGATCTGGATACGGCCTTGGCTTTGTTAAATATTGATTGAATAAAATCTTGAAAACGGATTCGAAAAGAATCGAAAAAATTTCCGCTTTATACAGGATCCTTATGCCATATAATCTTTAGATACTTCTTTGCTTTGTCATACGCCAGACAGGATGGTTTTAACAATACTGTGCTAAACATAGATGTGAAAAAATCGACAAACAAAATCTTCATTTGGCGCCCGGGCACATGCCCCCTCTACCCCCCCCCCCCCCTTAGTTTCGGCCCTGTGTAAAATCTTATCGTTTTACATGCTTTTTGAGTTAAAAGAGTTAAAATAGTAACATTCTAGCATTGTTCCACCCTTATTTGATTGTAAGAGCGTATACATGAAAGCAGATGGTTAAAAGGCGTTTCCAAACACTTCATTTCCTGTTATGTACTGACTTCATGCGCCATT
Source organism: Maratus speciosus (assembly GCA_963932465.1). Taxonomy (NCBI): domain Eukaryota; kingdom Metazoa; phylum Arthropoda; class Arachnida; order Araneae; family Salticidae; genus Maratus; species Maratus speciosus. Next base: position 233,633,952 of record OZ010791.1, on the reverse strand, counting down.
AAACTGGCAGAGGATTTTTGCTTCAAAAATTCATAGAAAAATGTATTATTCTTTGTCCTGATAGATACTTAAAATTGCATTCTACGTCATATTCTGTATAGCAATTCATAAGTGTTCTTCACTTCAATTTGCTTATGCCTGTCTGTTTGCCTGCCTGTTTTGATACGAGTATTTGTTTGAGCTTCAGAAATCTAATTGTAACAAAAAACTGCGTAGGATTTGTAAAAATATCGGAGTATCATTAAAATTTTATGTTGGATGAGGCGACCAGATTTTAGTTCTTAAATTTGGATTTGGAGTATTAAAAATGGGTTAGTTAAGGGTGGGGGATGAATGAATTATATTAATGGTTAGAATTTTGGTTCTGAATAAAAATTCTTTAGAAAACAGAAAAAAAAATATTATCGTATTATCACGAATAACAAATATTAGCCGGATGGACGTTTTTTAACCTCACAATGAAAAGTATATTTTAATTTGGACAATATAGTTAGAATTTGACCAATATGTCCAAGAATTCTCAGGTAAATATTCAATGAGTGAAAGATTTGAGAAGTCCACTTAATCTTGATGAACTTACAAATGATTCTTTTATTACTATATGTTTGAATTACAGATGAATTTACAGGATTAGCAATGTGGCTAATACATACCTAATCTATAATCTAATTGTCACAAAAAATTGCGTAGAATTTGTAAAAATATCGGAATATCATTACAATTGTATGTTGGCTGAGACTAGATTTTAGTTCCTGAATTTCGATTTGGAGCATTAAAAATAGGTTAGAAGGATGGGGGACGAATAAATTATGCTAATGGTTAGAATTTTGGTTCTGAATAAAAATTCTTTAGAAAACAGAAAAAATATCATCGTATTATCACGAATAACAAATATTAGCCGGATGGTTGTTTTTTAACTCATAATGAATAGTATATTTTAATTCAGATAATGTAGTAAGAATTTGACCCATATGTCCGAGAATTCGCAGGCAAATATACAATGAGTGCCAGATTTGCATACCAAGAAGCCCATTTAATCTTGATGAACTTACAAATGATTCTCTTATTACTATATGTTTGAATTACAGAGGAATTTACAGGATTAGTTTAATACAATAAATATACTTTGAACCGGAAAATTTGCCTAATTAAATGTGCCTTGTTTCTCTGTGGTAGCCACTCGATTTTAGCTTGATTTCATTTATTGAATAAAATTTACGGTCAAATATGATTTGAAATGGAAAAAACCCGGAAGGTTGGCAGCTGTGGTAATCACTTGCATGAAAGTTACTATTGACAACGTGTGCATCCCATTTTCTCAATCAGAAAGCGATATAGAACAGTCAAATAGTGTTATTCATTATTTGTACAAGTTCCGCTGTAATTAGCACTTATTACGTGATGTGCTTCAAAGAAAAGAAAAACCAAAGACTTCTGCAATGGAAAAAGCAGTGAATCCTTATCACAATGTCAATGAAGAATGCTGTTCATTCATAGTGTTAGAAGTCATGCATATCGAGAAAGATAAGTGTTGAAGTTTTCTTATTATTCTAATTGAATTTTCATCAAACGAGACTTGACTTTCTACGATCGAAATTTTTCTTAACTTTTTGTCCAATGGCTCGTCTTCCTGTATGTTTGATATCACTTACAGCCTTTCTAATATTTCGAATTTTTCTAGTGATTACTAATGTGGGTAATCCATACCTCCAACATTCCGAGGTTTTTTTTTTTCTTTTCTTTTTTTTTTTTTTTTTTTTTTTTGTAAAATAAAAATACTTTGAACTGGAAAATTTGCCTAATTAAGTGTACTATGTTTCTGTGTGGTAGTTACTCGATTTTAGTTTGATTTCATTTAGTAAATAAAATTCATGGTCAAATATGATGATTTGATATGGAAAAACCCTGGAAAGTTCACAGCTATGGTAGTCATTTGCATGAAAGTTACCATTGACAACGTCTACATCTCATTTTCTCAATCAAAAAGTGATCTATAGAAGAGTCAAATAGTGTTTTTCATTAACTATACAAGTTCTCCGGCCATTTATTAGGTGATGCGCTTCAAAAAAAAGGGGGGGGGGGTCGATACTTCTGAAATGGAAGAAGCACTGAATCATTATCAAAATGTCACAGAAAAAGAATGAAGTTTAGTATTAGAAGTCATTCATATTGTGAAAGATAAGTGTTAAAGTTTTCTTTTTCTAACAAGATTTTCATCAAACGAGATTTCGCTGAGATTTTCTTCAATCGAAAATGCTCTTAACTTTTTGTCCGAATATCTCGTCTTCCTTTATGTTGTTTTCAATCATAGCCTTTCTAATTTTTCTTTCCAATTTTCTTCGACCTCCATCTCTTCCCTTTACCGGGTAGGTAACATTCCATAATTACTTTTGGTAATCTCTCGTTATTCATACTTTTTACATGTCCGAATCATGTCAATTGTTTTTCGTCAAAATGATAAATGATGTTACTGTATGTTTTCATATATTTTCGTACTTCTGTGTTTTACTTTTTTTTTTTTTTTTCATTCAGGGTACTTTAGAAGCTCTCCTCCAGTAGTCGTCCATCTATCGTCCTTTCTCTGTTTTAATGATCCATGTTTCGGTTCCATAGCGCATGATAATCTCTATCAAAAAATTAAAGGTTATTCTTCTGATATTTTTTCAATTGTTTTCCTACTCCAAAATATGGGATTTAAAATTCCTATATTTTTCCTTGCCTTGTGTTAAAATCTCTACACTTAACATACTTAATATTAAGTTGTACCTTCACCTGTGGCTTATCAACTGTTTCAGACTTAAGGCTGCTAGTCACTCAGCTTCCGAATTCCCCTCGGTAATGTTAAGTCTATGGGCGTTTGATGCGTTTTTATATTCAAAATATCTTCTCGGAAAATTAATATTTTTAACTTCTTTTTTCTGTGTACTCTTCTTAAAGGATGTCTATTTTTTTTCTTAGTTTCCGAAATATTTCTAAAATCTATGCTTCTTATCTAAGTATAGATTTTAGAAATATTTTGAGAACTAAGTAAAAAGGTGATATCCTTTAAAAAGAGAACACTGAAAGAAGAAGTTGAAAATATTAATTTCCCGAGGAGATATTTTGAATATAAAAACGCATCAAACACCCATAGACTTAACATTGCCGATGGGAATTCGGAAGCAGAGTGACAAGTAGCCTTAAGAGGCTACTTTAGTCAAACGAAAAGATGCGTTCGCTAATGCTAATCCTATGGAAGAAATTTATAAGATAACTCGGTCGCATTTCAATACTTTTAAATGATTTTTTTTTCATCGAATAACTGAGATCGATCTGTATGCAGGCCGTTTTTTCTTTTTCGATTTTGATTGCAGATTTTTTTTTATGAGAAGGCTTTTACTTTCGAAACCGGTTCCGAAAATGAAAGTGCCCTCATTAAAAATACCTGTAAACAAAATCGAAAAAGTAAACAACGGCCTTTGTACAGATCGATCTCAACTATTCAATGCAAAAAAAAAAAAAAAAAAAATCATTTAAAAATATTTAAATTCAAACGAGATATCTTTATAAAAGTCTTCCGTAGGATTAACATTAGCGAACGGATTTTTTCGTTTGACTGAAGTAACCTCTTAAGGCGGTTCTCAAGTCCACTGCTTAACCCCTTGAGGGGCGATGGGATATATTATATCCCACCTAATTTTAATCATGATTCGCACCAGAAACTTATGATTAAATTTTACTTTTTTAACTTTGATGGGAAAATGCTGAAAAATTGCTTTTAATTATTTTGAACAAAACTCTTTCTTAAATTCCGGTGTAAATTAGACATTACAGAAACACAATTGTTTGCCCCTCAAAGGGTTAACAAGACGAAAACTTTCAGACACATTTACTGACTCGTTTTTAAACGTAAAGGCACAAAATTAGAAGGACTGACTATGGAAGGGATTTGGAATCGAAAGACGTTTTCCGTTTTTTGATAAATAAATTATTTATCGAGTTTTAAGCGATTTTGGATCAACGGAATAAACCTGGTTTTCTCCATTCGCTGACTGGTACTTCTCCTTTCGTCCGGAAATTCGGTTCAAAATGCCAACTGTGACAGTATTTTTTTAAACATCTTTTGCGTTTAGCAAAAAATGGAAAAGTCTTTCGATCCCATAGTTTCGGAATAACAACACCTACCAATTTCATGCGTTTCTGAACAAAAGTGAATTAAAATTTGTGTCATAAAGTTGCCCCTTTGGAAATGTGTGAGCTGCATCCAGATGTATCTAGTGGTAAAAAATTGTCTAATGATTTCGGTCTGTAATGACACAAATTTAGGATATCGTGATTATAAAATTATCTATTGTTTGTGTAAGAAATTTCAAATGTCTTGTACTTACACGAGCACTGTTTGTCCAATCTGTTTCATGCATCATATCATCAATTTTATACGTGCAGGCATGGGTCTTTTTTCACTTGTTGCACGGTTTGACAATTAATTTACATCTTCACATCGTTTCACAAGTTCTGGATGTGTTTATTTTTAGGGTTTCGTTCATCTGACGAAACCCTATTCGTCTCACTCCTTTGTCTGTCTGTCTGTCCGTCACAGAGCTCGTTTTTAGAAACTATACATGTTAGAGACTTGAAATTTTGGGTACTTATAGCTGAGCACCTCACATCAAACAACAAATCATAAAATTTTGAAAAAGTCGGTAATTAACCGAATTACGGACTAATTAACTTCTAAAATTAACCAATCAACCTTTTGAACGCAGCTACGAACGCACCTTCTCCAAATCAGCGGAGTTTCTCCTAAGGGTTGCCAGTAAAATCAGCGGATGCATGGTTACCACGGAGGAAATTAAGCAATAAATGAAGTGGACATTTAAAAAGCGAAATCGCATCTAACCAAAGTATTGGTCCTACAAATTCGTAAAAGGTATAGAAAGATGCCGAAAAAATTCTTCTTTATTTTAGTATAAAGTTAAAATTTCTGCGTTGGGTATAACGCAAAAAATCCACTAAAAATCGGTCGATAAAAATTTAATTTCTGTATTTGAAAAGACAATGAAAAGAGATTTCATTTCAGCGGAAAGCAGGTGTTGCCATCTTTCAGACATATCGGCGCTGGAGAAATTTAAGCAGCGGATATTTTAATACTAAATTTAAACTTTTTAAATATTAAATTTTTAGATTAATTTTTTTTTTTTTTTTTTACATCCCAACGTAAAAATTTTCGCTGATTTCATTCATGCAGTTCAAACTCCTAGTTTAATTACAAGCTGAGATATTAATTATTATTTCATTAATTGGATCATTGCTTTAAAACTTTCCTTTCAACGGGTTTTTTATCTCAGACATGACGACGCACTTGCGGTTTTTATTTTAATACGAAATTTAAACTTTTTAAATATTAAATTTTTTGATAAAATTTTTTGACACAAAATCTCTCGCAGATTTCATACATTCCAGTTCAAAGAGCTAGCTTAATTAGAAGCTGAGATATTAATTATTATTTAATTAATCTGTTTCATTTCTATATAATGCATAGATTAAAATGGAGGCGCGTGCTTTTTTAACCACGTTTGAAAGGAATATTAAAAGAAACTGTTTGTGCGATCTATGATCACACTTACCCACAAGTTTCTATGTGTCAAACTTACATAATTTGAATACAGGGTGTCCGGGCTAAAAGTATATCCAAAAGTTATGGCTTATTTTTAAGGAACTACCCATTAGAATTAAATATAAATGATTTTAAATTGAAATAACTTATGGGTTATGGTACTAAATATAGACTTCCATCTAAATTTAATGTTAAATCTATTATCAAACAGTTTACATATGATATTGATATTTTTATTTATAAAATTTCTATCTCTTATAATAAGCCTATTGAATATTTTAATCAATGGAAAATATTAGTAATTGAAAAATTAACTATGGCTTTAAAAATAACATTGCTGATTTGGTTTCTATTAATACAAAGCATTTTTTCCAACAAATTACTAAATTACAAAAAAACTACGTTATTACATATGTAGACAAATCTCCTAACAATTATGCTATTATATGTAAATCATATTATCACCAACTTCTTACAAATTGTATTTCTTCTAATAAGTCATTTCAAAAAACTAATGAAAATGTAATTGTAAATAATCGTAAAATTCGAAGTTATTATAAACTATTAAATATTTTATCTACTAACTTTAATTATCCATATTTAGTTCTTATTCCCAAATTTCATAAAACTCCAATTAAATTTAGGACTGTTACTATTGGTTGCAATACATATAATAATAAAGCCAATAAACTTCTCTTAAAAATTCTTAATCAATTATATGTACTTACTACAAACAATGATAATACACATTGTATAAAAAATAGCTATCAACTTGTCAATATTTTAAAAAATCTTCATTGTGTTTATAATGTAACGACATATGACTTCAAAGATCTTTTTAATAATATAGACCTATTAGATTTACATAAAATTATAAATGCATTATTTAAAAAGTATTATAAAAAACTGGAATTACCATCTAATATAGATATTGCATATTTTAAATCTTTAACTAACTTCATTATCTATAATAATTATATATTGCAAGATAACACTTTATATTTACAGCATGTCGGTATACCACAAGGCGGTTGTACTTCCAGTTTACTCTCAGACTTATACTTATATCATTATGAACGTAATTTTACTAATAATAATCTACATTTATATCGTTATATTGATGACATAATTTTAATTGATACTGATCAGTCTGCAATTACTCGATTTCCAGTTGATTATTCCACTAATTTGGAATTTACGGAAAACCTTTTATCTAACAATACAATTAACTTCTTAGATCTTAAAATTACAATAAAAGACAACAAAACAATCACAGATTTATATGACAAACGTAAAGAATTTAAATTCAAAGTTAATACATTTACAAATTTTAAATCTTGTCTACATCATTCTGTATTTCGAAATATAATACTTAATCATTTATATAGAATAAAATGTTTATGTTCTTCTCCTCTAATTAACAATAATATTAAAAAAACTAATTTATGATGCATTAAATCATGGTTTTCCAAAAAAATTCATATATTCATTAATATACAATTAGTACTTTTCTTACAAGATCTTTTAAAACAAATTAACACATGCGTAAACAAAATTACAAAAAAATTATAAAATAAAAAAAATAGCTATAAAAAATTAAAAATTGTAAAATAATATAAAAAAATTATTATAGGTTGGTTGGGTGGGTAGATGTTAGAGTACGGAGGAGGGTGGTGTTGTCTGGATAATACGCAATGGTTAATTATAAAAAAGGGGGGGGCTTTTGTATTATTACTATATTTTTATACGTATTTTATATGGATGTTGATTTGATATTTTATATGTAATTGGAGAATTTCATTAATATTATAATTAGCTTAATTATTGATTAATCTAATTTACAATCATTTGTTATTAAATTTTAATTTACTAAGGACAATATCATATTAATTACTAATAGTATGCCATTTTTATAGTGATTAATATACATATAAGTATGTTTAATATAAATATAGTTATACTGTATGTATTAAAATTGGGTAATTATTTTTATTATTATTCCTCTATTCTTTTTAATATTTATCTAATTGCAATTTATTATCGGTTTAATGTTTTTGAATGTCCCACATTCATACTTTTTGGATTTTTATGGATGTATGAAAATAATCCACACTCTATATTTGTGCTTTTTAAGTAATGGGAATTTAAGTATCATTTAACCTTCTATACACTTCCATATGTTTTTTATTTCCTGTTCATTTTATAATTATCTTATATATAATTGATTTAAAAAATAATTTTTATATTATTTTTAATAATTATTTATATTAATTATTACTGAATTTTTGTTTTATAGCATATAGCTATATGCTATATATTATCAATGTTCTAGAATTATTTAAATTCTTAGTTTAGTTTAAATAAGTTAGCTAATAGAATATTTTGTATGCTTTTAAATTTTATTAACAATAGTTTTTTTTTTTTTTTTTTTTTTTTTAATACATTGTGTGGTTTATATTAGGTTTATAATTATCTATATATAAGGATATGTTTGGTTTTGCTGTTTAAAAAATTATTTACATTCAAATGCTTACAAATATTTATCTTGTGACAGTTAAATAATAAAAGTAATACTAGATGGCAGCACCAAAATTTGTCTTTTTAAGATAGCTCTAAATTTTAATTTTTCTAGCTCCATTTCAGTTATAATTTACTACACCAGGGGGTATTTTTAGCTAAATTTTGACGATATTGTTAAACAGTTATTAATTAATTTAATAGTGCATTTTAAATAATGTAATTACTATCTATTTATTTTATATTATATTAAATGTATTTGACAAGGTATTTCAAAATTTATTTCAAAATGTATTAACTGCATCCTTTGGTATCAATTACTGTGATTTCTTAACTGTTTTATTCCCCTTAATCTTTATGATTTCTGGTAGACATGTGCGCGTGGATATTTGTAAAATACTGAAATATTAATCGGTATGGTGTTTATTATTTATATTTTATATCCTATAAATATTTAAATAGGTTTTATTGATTCTTCCATTTCATATTATTTGTTTCTATTCTGTTTTCATTTTTAATCAATTCACTTGATTTTAATGGTTGTTGGGGCACAGGGGAAAATAAATTTTAGCTTTAGCTTATTTTTCTCACAGAAAACAACCATTTTGCTTATATCATTGAATTCTGTGCCCTTGACAACGTAATTCAATATATAAGCTTTTCCATTTTTTGTCGGTGTCCACTTTTTTATTTTTCTTCCATAATAATTCTTATAATAAATTATTATTATTTTTTTATATATATATACTTACAGCTTTAATTCATAATATTTGACGGTGGTAGGTTATGTTTAATTAATGGTTATATATATATTTAAATAAAAATAACATTTCACAAAATTTTAATATCAATAGATTTCGATGTGTGCACCTTTGGCAACACAACATACGTCTAAACGGTGATCCAATTCTCCCCAAATGTTTCGTAGCATATCAGGAGTTATTAGACAAATTGCTTCTGTGATACGCTTTTTCCACTCATCCACAGTTTCAATTTTTTGTTTTGTTCAATGTTTTAAAATCTCGGAGGGGTTTCTAATCCACGGAGGTTGAAGTCTATTATATTTTAATGGGTAATTCCGTAATAATAAGCCATAACTTTTGAATGCCTATAGCCCGGACACTCTGCATAACTACTGATATGGATTTTCTTAAACCAATAGTAATACACCCGGATGAGACTGCACAGACCATCACCTCATCGAGTTGAGGGCTTAAATTCCAGTATTAGACAGAACTCGATTAGCATATTAAAATGCAACTGATCTGCCAAACTGGTCATATCTTGGTGGAAAACACCTACAAATCCGATTTTAGTGGTTGATTGGAAGGTTTGTTATTGTGTTTCCCTGTACTAAAAAGTATGAAAAAAATGAAGGGCTGAGAGCAAGAAAACACAATGATAAACCTAGCAATCAACCACTAAAATCGGGTCTGCAGGTGTTTTCCACCAAGATATGATTTGGCAGACCAGTTGCATTTTAATATGCGACGAGTTCTATCTAATCCTTGAATTTCAGCCTTAAACTCGATGAGGTGATGGTTTATGAAGCCGCCTCTCGGTGTATAAAGCTTTTTCTAGCAATTTTAACTTTTTTCACCTCAGAAAACACCATGTTAACAAACATGCGTTGTAAAGTGGAGAATATACCGTATGTTTAATATTGTATAATATCGTATTTGTATAGTTCAATGTATTTAAGGGTAACTTTTACAGCATTTTTATATTTAAATATAAAAACAAAGCATTCTTATTCAAAAATACACATCTAATTTTTAAAGCTTTTCTCTATTTTTAAGTATTTGTAAAATTGTTTTCAGAATTTTCACACATTTTGCATTTAAATTGTATTAAAAATATTAAAAGTATTATGATTCGTAAGAAATTAATACTACACAGTACGCAAACAAAAGGAAGAATCCGAAAGCAAAATATAACTTTAATCTTAAAAATCTTAGAATAAAGCTTTTCGCACAAAAGTTTTTACTTTAGGGTTTCCTATACTTCTGTTCTTGTTTTATTCTCTTTAGGGTCTATATATTTATTTTAATCCTAACTTTGAAATTAATTCAAACAAGAATATTTGCTAACGTTAGTTAATATGATCATCTAGAAATTCATAAATATAATGTTGATTTGCTTGTACTTATCCTACAAGAAAGTGATTTTTAATTTAGTAACTGTTGTCGTTTTTTCTTAAATGCGAATAACTTTTCAATCAACGAGCAAATCTGAAGTACTTGTTTCTTTTAGGGGGTAGGCGGGTTCGTTTAATCGTATTCTTATAGAAACAAGAAAAAATCTATCTTTAGGATTTTTAAATAACTCTTCGTTATTTAATATTTAAATAAAGATTAATTCAAAATTTGAATGGGTTTTTACGTATTATCATATAAAACAAAATTAATCACATACATAAATTATTACTTCACTTATGCCTTAAAACCAATTTTTTTTTTCAAATTGATTATTTTTTAACTCATTCAAAATTGATGAAAAATTGTTCTTCATATTTTTCTCGTGCTAAATTTAAATATGGAAAGAGAACAAAATTATTCGATTCTATCGAAATTTTAATAGTTAGATTCAATTCAGTATGTATAGGTGACCTCTTCTGGCAAACTAAGTCGTATACATTTATTATAACGAGCTTTCCAAGATTTAGAACGGTACATTTGTTTGGCCTTGCATTAACTAGAATTAAACACCACAGCCTAATTTTTTATGACCGCCCCCCCCCCCACAAATTCTTATTGTACATTGTTTTATACAATATTAAACTTAATATTTATGGTACAGGAATCACTAATTTTGTTTCACTATTTTTGGGGGGCATTTTTTTTTTTTTTTTTTTTTTTTTTTTTTGTATTTATTATAGATTAATTTATGCCCTTATAAAAATCGATTTAGTTTATAAAAATTGATTGGAAAAACAATTTCAGTTGTATTTTCTTTTTATTGCTAGTTTATTTTACTCTCAACAACATCCACCAAGTATTATATAATGTGAGCGTAATAGAATTTTCATTTTCAAAAATGTCCATTAATTTTATTTTTGAAATCGTATTACACTTTCACTAATGCGAAAGCCCATAAAAATATAACTCGAGTATGAGAAATTTTCCCTTGATATTGGAGTTTTAAATAAGAACAGCACAGTGTGGGAATTTATATTAAGAGAGAGGGTGCCGTAATTATCTCTACGCTCGTGTTTGCTTATATTCCTGTCATTCCTTTAAAATCATCCTGTAAAAAGAAAAGAAAAAAAACAGAATACTCCCCAGAAGTATATATGAAAAAGCCTTCTACATTTACTCGGCTGACTGACGGAGCGTGCGTTTTTTCAGAAAACCCTGTTTGTTTCCTGCGGATTTCTGCTCCCCCCCCCCCTTTTTTTTCGAACTGATAGATCATTTGGTAGGATTGTACCAATATTGAAAACAGGATAGAGTTGTTTTGTACGGAAGTTGGGAATTTCTTTAGTTTGTATAATTAAGGACCCAACTTCACTGAAATTCCCCGACCGAGAAATACCATGTTAACCTACGGAAAAAAAATAGAAGCGCGATTGCTCATTACCTAATATAATTATCGAAATATGGTTTTCACCACCAAAAAGTAGAGGTCAGATGTCGAAGATGTGCGTTTTTAAAAATTGTCTCCGTAAATGTTAAATATTTGCAAGATGATAAAATTTCATCAAGCATAAATTTCACAGTTTCTAGAGTCTTTTTAAGTACTTAAAATTGAAGATACAATTTAAAAAGACACACATCCTCGTCATCTGAACACTATTTTCTGATGGTGAAAACTATCTTTTGATAATTACGTAGGTAAAGAATAATCGGGCTTCTAAGTTTTCCCGTAGGTTAACATGGGATTTCGCGATCGGGTAATTTCAGTGAATCGGCCCCTGTGTAATGCATGGACACTAAAGGAAAGGAGGGAGAATAATTCTAGTCTCAATTTGGATGTTAAAGGAGAAAATGAAAATTAATGCACAAACAGAAAACATGTAGGGGAAGAACGGGTAAAATGACCATTTGAGTTTTTACCGCTGTATAGTGCTCCCGCCACGCTGGAACTGGGCGAAACAGTCATCACAGATGCTGGCAATATAGTCTGTGACTTTGAAGCGGAGGGCCACATTTTTCTAATTCTGAACTCATTTTATCGTTTTTCTGCATTTTTGATTTCAGGCAAGTGGTAAAATTTCTTGATTGTAGCTAACTAATATGTAGTGTTATAATTATTTGCTCTTATGCTGTTTGATCAGTTTGAAATACCTTTTTAAATTATGTGTGTTTGAAAATGCTAAGTTCTGTAAATTAGATGCTAGGCCACAGTTTTTATAATGGCGTCATTCCGGGGAAGTTGCCACCAATAGATCGGGCAAAATGGTCAGATGGCTATTTTGCTCGGAAATGATTTTTTATTCACTGTTCACAACAAAATACTACTCAAAAGAATTTTCTTTAAAAGGGCATGCGGGGTGCAGAGAAGAACCCTCACTTCCCAAATCTTAGAAATTAATGAGAGATAAAAATGTTTGTGGTCATCACCCTTCACTGTGCTGCAGCAAATCTTCAAACAGAAAAATCTTCAAGAAGACAGATTTTACACTGGTTACATGATGGATGGAAAATTAACAGGACCGCTGATACCCGTGAACTGACTATCACACGGGCACCCGAGGTCCGTGTCCTGTGCACGAAATTTCTGAGGGGCACAAAATTTTTCATCATTCATCTAAATTTTCATTTTAAAAAAATCATGTGAAAAAATGTGATATTTGAGATATTAATAAGATGAATTGGCAAAAATGTCTCAATATATGGTTAAAAGCACATTTCAATAAATAATAAAAAACGTTTTATTTTTATTCCTGGAACCGTTTTTAAATTTTCCGGAAAATTTAATTTTTTGAGTTGACCCTTTTCGAGTAAGATTGCAATAGTTAAAAAAATCTAGTATCAGTAAACCAACCAATTTAAGGGGACACAATTGAAAGTGTCCTGGGCACAGGAACTTGCTAGTTGGGCCCTGCTGGTACCAACAGTAAAAATCATCAGGTCATTCAAAAGATGGCGCATCAGCAATGAATTTGTTTGGGCATAGACAACGAAGCACTACTTTTAATTAGCAATGAAAGTGATTTACTCAAAATACACGTTAATGAAAACCAAGGATATATGATGAACATGCCAATGGCATAAAAAGATTTTATTGAAATGTTTGGTATCGCATGTCTGACGCAGAATCGGAATGAGAAAGATACCAATGACAATATTTTTATGTTGATTATATTTATTATTTTATGCATATTTAATATTTTTATTTTGTTATAATCTTCTTGGAAAGATACATTGCAATAATTAGTGACTTATCTTTATGAAAATTTCAATTACTGTTTTTAAAGTTTTTGTTTCTGGAACTGTGTATGTTTCTATAGACTAGCCTTTATAGTACGTATCATACTTGCTTAGATTATAACGATTTTAAGTAGTATATGTAGTATATTCATAATACTACATTCCAATTAACCACATACCCTGTTTTCTATATGTTTATCTAATTATTTTTCGTTATCATTAATTATTCTGTACAATAACCAAACCAAGTTTTCGAATTTCTAAAGAATAAAATGATTTTTTAATAACGAATTCTACAATATTTTACTTTGTCAAGCAGGAGCGAGGAAAAGCTCAGAAGTAAGAAAAAACTCGGCTTTACAAACAGTACAACTTTCTACAAATAATAAGCTGTAACTGAAAGTCGCATCTCATTGCATCTTATTCTACAAAAATACAATATCAAATTGCATCAAATCGCATATGTTAATCACAGAAACTAAATGTTATTTTCGACGCATGGTGTTTTTTTTTAACCATTTGGAAAAATGGCTATTGTTCTCGTCAGGATGGGAAATCAAAAGCATATCTGAAGGTTTTCATTGGTTTAATCTGCAATTTATTCGTTTTCTGAATGGTCTATACACTAATCTGTATTTCCCTTTAATTTCAACAACGATGGATACTTTCTGTTGCCACTATGACAAAAAAGTAATAAAAACTACAAAAAAAATTAATAACTCAGAAACAAATTGAGATACAGCTTTCAAACAAATTCCATTTAAAAGTAGATTTTTTTCTCTATCCGACGGTGTAAAAAGTAATATTGTCAGATGTTTAGAAGTTTAAGAATGAAATTTCATTTAAAATTGGCCGTCAGATTTCTTGGAAATCTGACGATGGAAAAGCCTTTTCCCGGACAGTCAATGAAATGCTTGGATATTTACGTAAGTTTCAGGTGGATAATACTTAAGTTTCATGAAATCTGACGGGTCGCAGGCGATATTTTTGGCTTGCAATTTTTACGTGTAATAACACTATTAATGTTTAATTCATGGCGTACGTAATGTATGATCAACTCCGTGCGATTTTTTATGTCTTAAATTTTAGTCTTCAAAAAAATCGTTTTCCAAATGGTCGTTGTAATTTGATAAATTGCTTTTTTTTTTTTTTTTTTTTTCTGTCACCCTTGGCAAACAAACTGACGCCATTAAAATTGGCGGGAAATCTAACGAACTTCACCACTGTTCAGGACAGAGCCATTCGCTATTCAACATTTATTTTATTAAACAAACCATCATACAAAAGAGATTTATATACCTCGGATACTAAGTTACGATACGACAGAATTCCAGGTAGCAGCATCCATCTTTAAGAGGGAGGAAAACATAAATCTCAGGACTGTTTTGCGTTTATAGCTGCAGCCCGTTTGTTTATTGTGCTGGGAAAAACCCTTCTTTCGTATATAAACAGTGAATTGATACGCTACGAAGAACACATTGAACAAAACGTGGGAATTTTTGCGAGAAAATAAGCTTTATTTTGGATATTTTGTCAAATTATACGTTTACTTAAACGAAGAATAGCCTAGTTCGCAATTTGAAAAGTAATAATGAATGATTTATTCGATTTTAAAAATATCATAATCTTGCGAGAGTTTTTTTTTTTTTTTCCCTTAGATCTAATTATTGGAATATCATACAAGTTATTCAAAATAGGTTGTACAAACTTTAAAAAATGGTAGAACTAAGTACAACATATAATTTTTGCATAGGAAACCGCAGTCATAACTCATTTATTCGGTAAAAAATGCAAGGTATAACCACTTTAATCCAAACTCAGGTTTTTCTTCATAACTATAATGAAAATATTTTAAAATTTTTTTTTTTCATAATCAACCTACTTTGTGTGAAATGCGATGACTGTTCTGGAAATGTACTGTAATTAGGCCAGAGATATCATATATAACGCGAATTACATTTCGAAATATTGAATGCCTAGTTAAGCGCTGTTTGAATGCAAATAATTGATCATTTTCACCACTTCTCGTTGTATAATAACATTTCCCAGAAATCAAAGGTTATATCTGATAAAAATTTCGTTAAAATGTTTTAATTATTGTAAAGGTTATGAGCAAATTGTTGTGTTGGGACTGGACATAGACATCTTGTACTTTTGACAAGACAAATGGATCGCGACCTTGGTTTCCGATACAAAAATGATTCGTTATACTGTGCTCTGCCATTTCTCAACCCTTACAGGACCATAAGGTTTCTAAGAGTAAATATTAGTATGTAGCTGTTTATTTTGGTTTGTTTAGACGTAAAATAAATAAAAATCATAATAAAAATACAAACAATGTATCTTTGTAACGCGCGCCACCCGTTTTAAAACAAATAGACTCTACCGGCAGTCACGTGACCGTTTTCCGTGAGCTTTGCCGAATGAGAAATGCTGTGAGTTGGAGAGTGTTCTGTTACAGCGTTGACTGTAGTTGTGTTCTGTTTGAGATGTGCTAAAATGTAAAAAGTTATATCCGTGTTATTATATATGTGTTATGTGCCGTGCTATTTGTTATGTGCCGTCTTACCAAGATTAAATAAAAAATATTTAAAAAGCTACCCCGAGAAAGTGATATTTTGAAATTATGTGAAATTTCTGAGTGAATTGAAACTGAGCTAGCCTGACAATTGGCTACCCAACTCGGGCCACGAATTCGAAGAAAAATGATCACATCCAAATTTTTCAAAAGTGTTCGCAATATTATTTCATCATTCTTCAAGTCAAGTGATATAGTAATATATTTTTATTCAAGAAGTGTGGTTTTCAACTAGCAGAGAAAAAAAAATGGCACGACCGGTCGTTGCGTATAAAAATATGTTCCTATAATTCTACAGAATAATTCGTCGTCGTAAGCTTGTGAGGTATGTTCGCCATGGTCTATAGATTAATTTTTGTTTCGTTACCTTTGCCATTTTCATGCATCAGCTTTACACGATGTGATATGTGTTGTTATTTTCGAAAGCTATTCTGCAAATTGTTTTGTTTACGACAAAGAAAAATGCTGCGATATGAGTGTTTTTTAAAAAACCTTTCACTTCATTTGTTCTTAGAACGGTGCCTACAGTGTTTGTGCCTATAGTGGTTTATTCTACAAGATTTGTTTGTACTACAAAATATTTTTACCAAGTAAGCGTTTTAAATAGAATGGATCCATAATATTTTTATTAAAAAAGAATGCATTCTTCAGATTCTTGACTTCGTAACATTGATATTCTAAAAATTCTAAATATTTTTGACATTATTAAATTTTAATTCATTCTATTATTTTCCTGTCATGTTTGTATTGCATATTTCCCCTTCCCCCCTCCCTCATCCATTATTCTGAAAATTTTACTTTGATTCTGTTCATGTATGTTTAATTTTTACTTTGCTTTAAGTAAAATATTTTGATTCATAAAAAAAAAAAAAAAAAAAAAAAAAAGAGTGAGTGCGAGAGAAAGCGAAAGAAATATTCATTTACGTTTTCGTTGATTTTTTTTTTCTTTTCTTTTTAAAAGAGGAAAATAAACTGTTGTCAGTCAAATTAGAAGTTGTTAAAATGATTCATAATTTTATCGCAATTCTCATAAAGATATGTGCTTATTTTTATTATTTTTTTATTGGTTTCGTAAGAGAAATGATTACTATTTTTATTTAAGTGTTTGTTATTATTTAAATGCTAAACGTAAGTATTTAATTTTGAGTTGCTGATTTACTGATGAAAAAGCCTTGAATGTGATTCATTTCCAAAACGGAATGAGTAAGTTTTTGTATTTATTATTTGTTTATAAAAGAAACTTTATTTTCTTTTAAAGTGATATTGAATGAAACCGATATTAAGTAGCGTTAGTAATATAATAATAATATTGGTTGAAATTTTAATTATTCAATTATGTGTTTTATATTATTTAGAATGTTGTTTGAAAGTGTTAACTATTCAGTAAATGGCTTTATATTGGTTAAAATATTGTTTTGATTAAATGTCACGTTATGACAATCCAGTTTATTTATACCTGCAGGGATTTAAAGTTTGTTTTGTTTTGTAGTCAAGAGTTTTGCTAATGTTAAACCTTACTGTTTTGCTTTATTAAAGTCTTGTTTATATGAGTTGTAACGGCAAAGCTCACACGTTTGGGGAATAATTTAAACGAATTTTCGGCATTTGTGGGGTACTTGTTTTGTTGTTTTGCTAAAGTTTAAAATGTCTGAACTTAATAAAGCTCGCAAAGAGGATTTATACCAGGTTGCGTTAGAAATGAATTTAGATGTTCAATCATCTATGACAGTTGTCACATTGCGTGAAAAAATTAAATCCTCCCCCTCGTACGAAGTTGATTTTGTAAATTCATTAGTCAGAAACCAAATTTCGACTCGCGAGGAAGAACAACGCAGACGGGACTTAGAGGAAAAACAAAAAGCAGCTGAGTTAGAACAGCGCAAATTAGAATTAGAAGAAAAGCATAGAGCGGAAGAGTTAGAGTTAAAAAAGCTTGAGATGAATTTTGAGATTGAGAAGCTCAAGTTACAGGCTCAGAGCCAAAGTGCTTCCAGTGGAGCGGTAGGTGGTAGTGCAGCAGGGGTAATGTCTCACCCGGAGAGTAAGATAGATATCCAAAAGCTGTTGCCTACATTCAGGCCAGAAACTGATGATGTAACCTTGTTTTTGGTGCTCCTGGAACGTCAGCTAAAGCTCTTTAAGGTACCAGAGCATCTGTGGGTTTCGCATTTACTCAGTGCTGTACCATCTTCTATCTCTACGCTTATTGCTCGTGAATCAGAAGAAAACGCTTCAAATGTTTCACATGTTAAAGATTTACTTCTAAAAAGGTTTAAAATTAGTGCCGAAAAGTTTAGGCAGCTGTTCTTTACTCATCGCAAAGCCAAAGAAATTACTTGGCGAGATTATTATTTCGAACTTCGAGCTTATTTTGAAAACTGGCTTAAAGAATTAACTGTAACGTCTTTTGAAGATCTTCAGGATCTTATCATAGCTGATCAAATGAAAAGGCGCGTGCCTGTTGAATGCAAACAACATATGTTAGACGATTGGGAAAATTTAAATTCGGCAGTCGACCTTGCCGAAAAATTAGATGCGTATGACATTATTAGATCTACGTTTCCTAAAAGGGATCCGGTTGTACCCCAAGATAAAAAAGAGTTTTCTCGTCGAGAAAATAATTGGAAGCAGAGTAAGCCTCCAAAAGAAGACAGATCTTCCCCTAAGTTTGCTAATCGACGCATAGAATCCGATATTGTTTGCTATGGTTGTGGTAAATTGGGATTTATAAAGAAGAAATGTCCAGATTGTTCCCCTACGGTTAAAAAACAAACTGTTCAAGCACATCGTCTTGAGCTATATAGTTTAAATACATCAGCAGTTTCAGCTCCAAATGTGCCTATCACGATCTGCAATAAAAAAGTGTTGGTTTGTGCAGATACGGGAGCGAATCGTTCTATTGCCGGAGAACGTATGTATAAATTATTTTTAAAAACTGGTGTTGCATTGAACCCACATACTCATGAACTAACGTTAGCTGACGGAATTACAGTAGTTAGAAACACTTTGTCTGCCACTGTGCCCGTAGAGATTGAAGGCCGAGTCTTCGAAACGGAGTTCATAGTATTACCAGATGCCAAGGGTAATAGAACTCTTTTAGGTATGGATTTCTTACATAATGCTAACATGGTGTTAGATACTGCCAACAAAACATGGTATTTCAGCGATAAACCTCGGGAAAAGTTTTATCTTGTTGATGAATACCAAGAAGAAAATAGCACGTTAGCTGGTGCGGTCGAAGTCAGTCCGTATGCTTTACATGAAGATGAAGGCAAAAATCTAAATTCCGATGAAAGAGACAAACTTAATGATCTGAAAAGGTATGAAAACTGTTTTCAACCAGGGGGAGAGACAACCCGTTTGTGGAGCATCGTATGAATACAGGTGATAGTGCTCCTGTTGCTGCACCACCTAACCAGATGACTCCTGCTAAGAAAGAAATTATTAAGAAGAAAATAGAATATGAACCTGGAAAATCTAATGTCGTGGCTGACATTCTGTCACGCCCTGTCTGTAATCATCAATCTGCTTTCTGTGAGACATGCAATTTTGTCAGCATAGACATGCCAACAAGAAGTCGAAAAGATATCAGAGAAGCACAGTTGCAAGATGAAAACCTTAAAAAGATCATAGATTCTTTTGAAGACGAACAGAAAAGCGAAGATTTCGCCAATTGGACTGATAGAGGATTCCTGATGAATCAAGGTGTGCTTTATAGGTATGCTCCCGAATCAGATGCCGAAGAAGCGCAACTGGTCGTTCCAGTACCAGAAAGACAAAATATTTTGAAACTTCATCATGACGACCCCTCAGCCGGACATTATGGTGAAGCAGGAACTTATCAGAGAATTGCTAAAAGATATTATTGGACAGGCATGAGAGCATACATTTCTGAATATGTGAAAAAGTGCCCAGAGTGCGCCCGTTATAAAGCAACAAATCAGAAACCCGGCGGTTTATTACGAACACCTGCTTATGCTCAGCGGTTTGAGACCCTCAGCATTGATCTCTTTGGACCATTGCCTCCTAGTAAAGATGGGCATCGGTGGATTTTTATAGTAGAAGATTGTGCCACTAAATGGGTCGAACTATTTGCCTTAACAACTGCCACTGCACAAGAATGTGCAACTACTCTGATTGAAGAGATCTTCCTTCGTTATGGTATCCCAAGAAGACTCATAAGTGATAACGGCCCTCAGTTTGTGAGCGCTGTTCTACAACAAGTTTGTTACATTCTTGGAATAGACCAATCATTGACACCTTTGTACCATCCTCAGGCCAATCCAGTCGAACGCAAAAATCGAGACTTGAAACCTCGAATAGCAATCCTCGTTGGGGATGAACACAGTTCCTGGATTGATAAACTACCTTTTATTAGATTTGCTATGAACTCTGCCAAATCTGATACAACAGGCCAAACTGCCGCCTATCTGCAATTTGGTCGAGAATTAAGAACAATCGATGATGTGGTGAACGATTTTAGAGCTGTTGTGGAAAATGAAAATTTTGTTCCGGAAATAACCCCATATCTTAAACGTCTTGCAAATATTTCAAAAAGTGTGAAAGAGCGTGTTGAAATGAAACAAGATCAGCGGAAGAAATATTACGATAAAAATCGTAGACGAGTGTATTTCGCACCTGGTGATAAAGTATGGGTTAACCTACATCCTGTGAGCAAAGCAAGTAAAAATAAAACAGCCAAATTTACGCCTAAGAGAGATGGGCCATACATAGTTTTGACTCAAAAGTCACTAGTGACATATGACATTGCTAGCCTGGACAATCCTACTGAGCGAATTGGGTCTTACCACGTTTCCGCTTTGTCACCATTTCAAGAAACTGAAACTATTCCAGTTACACCCTTAAGGAAAAGAGGAAGACCCAGAAAGCATCCTGTTTCCTCTCCGAGACGTAAATCGGAAACAGAGGGGGAGGATGTAACGCGCGCCACCCGTTTTAAAACAAATAGACTCTACCGGCAGTCACGTGACCGTTTTCCGTGAGCTTTGCCGAATGAGAAATGCTGTGAGTTGGAGAGTGTTCTGTTACAGCGTTGACTGTAGTTGTGTTCTGTTTGAGATGTGCTAAAATGTAAAAAGTTATATCCGTGTTATTATATATGTGTTATGTGCCGTGCTATTTGTTATGTGCCGTCTTACCAAGATTAAATAAAAAATATTTAAAAAGCTACCCCGAGAAAGTGATATTTTGAAATTATGTGAAATTTCTGAGTGAATTGAAACTGAGCTAGCCTGACATCTTTTTATTTATTTATTTTTTTTGTAATTTTATGGGAAATATTTTCCTAATGGGGACTATAAAGGTAACAAAAATTATAGCTATGCTTATTATGCAATGTCTTTTATTTATTAGTTTATTATAACAAAATGTTAACTAAAATAATACTTTATGACAGGGCTGCCACGGGCGACTATTTTTTAATTCTACCTCGCACCACTTTCTCAAAACAAAAATTACTGACATACTGTTCGGGAAAATTTGCAAGAGAAATATACTACAAAATCTGTTTTTTTTATTTTTTTTTAAATAGTGGTGCGAATAGAATAGAAAAATAGTCGCCTGTGGCAGCCCTGATGTTACTATACAAAATTATGTACTAATTATGATATTCTGCGGATCTTTTCTTTTGGTTAAAAAAAGATGGACATTGCAGCACATAGTACATATATTATGCGTCCTGTTTTCTATGCGGCGTTTAGCACAATTTGCACATCTTTTACGTAATTGCGTTCGGCATATGATTTATTTTGACATTCTGTACATAAAATGCAGATAAGGTTATAATTAAATTCGACAGTCACCAATTTTAAAATGGAGGAACATGTTTCCCTTAGTCGTGAAAGGGTTAACGTTTGTCCAATCTTTTTTTAACCATCCTGCATATTAAGATCTTGCATTTATAGGTATTCTCGAAATGTTAGTAATTTATATTTGATTTTTAGATTAACGAAATTTTCTCAATGTTTGCCTTTGTGAAATTTCGTTTGCATGATTCCTAGGATAAAGAGAACATTTTAATTTTTTGTCTTAAACCAACTGAACTCTGTCGTTTCGAATATAAAACTTAATGTAATTTTCTATTCAATATTTGAGTTAAGATAGCCATTTTTAATTTAATAAAATGTTTTTAAACAATAATTATGAAAATTGAATACTTGTTTAACAAGCTTAAATCTGTTAGTTACTCAGTTTCCGAATCCTCCTCGATAATGTTGAGTCTAGGGGCGTTTGATGCATTCTTATATTATATATAAACATTCTTATATATAAATATCTCCTCGGGAAATTAATATTTTTAACTTTTTTTTCTATGTACTCTTCTTAAAGGATATCTTTTTTTTCTTAGTTGTCACAATATTTTTAAGATCTATGCTTAATTTAATATTTTATTTGTTAAAAGCTGACGAATACTAAGTAAAATTTAAACACTTCATATAAAATTAAGCATAGATTTTAAAATATTTTTACAACTAAGTAAAAGTGGCAGCCCTATAATATCATCAGACATCTCTATAATAATAGCCTAAGTCATGTGACTGTCATCAATAGTTCCGGGCTGGCCGCTTCACTTTTTATATACCAGGTGACCATTTTTAAATTTTTTTTTTTTTCGCGTGGTAAATTAAAACAATGCTAAAACAATATTGAAATTAAAAGTCATGGTTTTTGGTATTATTTATTTTTTTTTTTTCTTTTCTTTTTCTTAAAAAAAGGGAAAGAAAAAGTGAAAGTCATGAATTTCAAATTAAAATTATGTATTTCAAATGAAAATCAAATTTCAAATTATTTTTTTGCTTAAAAGGCGCAAAGACCAACTTAGTGAAAAAGATTCCATGCTGGGAATCGAACCCGGGTCATCAGTATAGCGCACTGACGTTCTACCGCTAAACCACATGGAACGATACCCAGCCTGGAACTTCTCACTATTACAAGTTGGCAAGGCTACAAACGCAGCACAAGATGGAATATTTTCCGTGAGCCACCAACATGGGGCAAACAGACACTTAATTAAATCCAGCATCGAATGAATTTATATTAATATTTGGAAATTTTTTCCAGAGAGAAACATTCGCCTTGAATCGCCTTTTTCACTAAGTTGTTCTTTGCGCCTTTTAAGCAAAAAAATAATTTGAAATTTGATTTTCATTTGAAATATTGTATTCAAGGCGAATGTTTCTTTCTGGAAAAAATTTCCAAATATTAATATAGATTCATTCGATGCTGGATTTAATTAAGTGTCTGTGTTTGCCCCATGTTGGTGGCTCACGGAAAATATTCCATCTTGTGCTGCGTTTGTAGCCTTGCCAACTTGTAATAGTGAGAAGTTCCAGGCTGGGTATCGTTCCATGTGGTTTAGCGGTAGAACGTCAGTGCGCTATACTGATGACCCGGGTTCGATTCCCGGCATGGAATCTTTTTCACTAAGTTGGTCTTTGCGCCTTTTAAGCAAAAAAATAATTTGAAATTTGATTTTCATTTGAAATATTGTGTTCAAAGCGAATGTTTCTCTCTGGAAAAAAATTTCCAAATATTAATATAAAATTATGTATTTTAAATAAAATGAGTGAAATTATTATATTTTAGACTAATTTAATGAAATATGAAAAAATGCGATTGGAAAGACAATGTTTGATGATTTATCACTTGCGCCTGGCTAGCATAAAAAGGTACTACTTAGTTATACCGTCGACCCATTTCGCCAAATTATATATATCGCCACACCACTCGCCAAATTATTCAAATTGACATAATTTTTATTTTAAATAGCGAAAGAACAAATAAATTAGTATAACATTGATAAAAATACAAATAAAACGTCGAAATAAAAATAACTTGATGACGTAAACACGTGTAACTTGCTTAAAAACAAGCGAGTATGACATTTACGATCAACCATTATTGATATTTAATCTTATAGTTTGGCGATAGATTTTTGGTCGACGTTATAATCAAGTAGTACCCATAAAAATACGGAGTTCTTGATTTCTCTACTAGAAACTTCTGATTTGGCGAAGTATTGAGAAAGTAAATTAAATTATGGATAAAAGTAACATGGTACAATGCTTAGCACACATCTAACGGAGACCAAACTGGTCGCCAAGGGCGGCTAGTCCTTTAAGAAGAGTACATAGAAAAAGAAGTTAAAAATATTAATTTCCCGGGGAGATATTTAAAATATTAGAATGCATCAATCGCTCATAGACAACATTTCCGATGGGAATTCGGAAACTGAGTGACTAGCAGCCTTAAGAAGAGGTTTACTCATCTTTATCCCAAAAGCACACTTTTGGATTTTTACTGGGTTTTGTACAATATTTATTGAAGTTTAAATAAGCTCCGTGACTTTTTTTTTTTTTTTTTTTTTTTTTTTTTTTTTTTTCAATCGGATATATTTGAAACTTTGGTTCATATGGCGGATATGTCCAAGTGTTTTCAAACTGATCTGTCATTCTTCTGCAAAACTAACTCGGCCTACTGTCAATTTTTTTTTTCCCTTCCAGTGGAAAATGGATTTTTTGCCAGACTAATACTAACAATGTGCATCACTTTTAATAATTAGCTATTTTTAACAGTTCACTAAACTTAAAAATTAAACCTAAAATTTTATAAAATAAAACCTTTTTATCAAATAGCCGCCATTATGTCATTTATGAACTTTTGAAACGAAACAGAGAATATCATAATCTTTCGGAATTAAAGTCATGTGAGAAAAATGACCTTCCGATATGAGGAACATGGAATACACTCTCAGTTATTTTAAGTTTTATCCGTTATTTATTTTTATTCAATCAAATATTTATGATTGAAGAAATCATGGAGCTCGTCTGGACTTCAATAAATATATTTCCAGAATCTCTGAAGTGATATACTTATCCTAGTTCAACAAAACAATTCCGAAAAACATACTTGTTTTGGCCAAAGATACTAAACTTTGTTTAAATGAAAAAATACACTATATTAAAAATTAAGAGCAAAATTAAAGGAACAACTATAAAAAAGTACTTTATGTTGATTCTATCAAGTGAAGTTCAATGAAAGGTAGTATAGCTTGATAGCTCAAGGTAAAAGTTATTACGTAGATCCATGATTTTCACCTTCGCTACGCAGAAATATGCAATTTGATAAAATTTTCGGTGTGGAAGATGTAACATGTCATTGAGAAGCGATTCGATGGAAATAATTGAAATTCTAATTATCTATATCCTAAAGAAATGTTACATTCTGCATTCTTTTGAGGAAAAAAACTTTTATATTTTTCAACAACAAGAATTTTTCAAAACTTTTCTGCATTGCAGCAATTTCTTTATCCATATAAATTCGAAATAAGGAACATTGACAGAACTACTGTAATACATGAGCCAATCCAGGGATTGTCAAGATTTTGGAACAGATATGCCCGTGTGGTCTGCAACCTTGGCCGCGATTTTAAAAATATAGAATATTGACACACTAAAACTGTTAAATTTAATAACAGATAAGATTTAATAATTTAATAAAATTTAATAAGATATTTAATAAGTCTTTCAATTTAATAAGAGAACATCATCACCTTTTCATAAACATATAAACTCATAAAAATGTTCTTTTACTTGACTAAGGTATCACTCAAAATACATATATAAACAAATAAACATCTTTGATAAGTTGTAATAATTAGTTTATTTATATAGTATTTGTTTATCTATGTATTTTCTGTGGCACCTTATTTAAGTAAAAAAAAAGTTTTTATGAGTTTATATGTACACCCACTGTAAACTAAAGCAAGAATATTTTAACAACCATCCTGAATGCAAAACAAAGTTTAAAAGATATCAACATAAAAAGCAATACAGAAATTTAACAATTGAGAATATTAAATATTCAAAAATAACTTTTTACATACATGATTCAAAAAGAGAATTGAAATAGTAATTTCATTTTTTGTCACAGAAGCTCTGATCGCCTGAAACCCGTTTGAAATAACTTTTTAATACATGAACGTAAAAAGAAAAATATATCAAAAAATTTACATCCACGGGTTCGGGGGGAAAGAGCTCCTAACTGAAGAAAGCTTCTGAGTTCTTCTTTCTCGTAGTCTTTGTCTATTTTCAGGCCCTGACAAATGCAGGGGCATGGGGGGCAGCTGCCCCAGGTCCCCCACATTTCAAGAAGCCCCTATGCCCATAACCAGAATTTTTTTAAGTGCGTCACGTGGTTAAAATGATCAATAGGGACCAGATTTCTTACATTTGCAAAGGGCTCACATGAGCCCTTATATTCCTATATAAAAAAATAATGTATTTATTATCTTTTAAAGTTGTGACAATCTTTCTTGTGATACACAGACTTGACACAGTTGAGAATGATACCTGGTACGAAATTTATGCATATATACAATAGGTATACAGTTTCGTACTAGTCGTATGAGCATGATTCATGAACAATTTGTATGGATAGATAAAAAGGGGGGGGGGGGGTATAATGATTCTTACCCCGGGGTTCTAGATATTCTGAGTCGGGACCTGTCTATTTTAAGTTAGTTGTGAAAAAAATTCAAATTATCAGAGAAAAAGAAAATTTTGTTAATTAAATTACAAAATCTCTCCACCCCTTTGCCGGCGCATATGGCATGGTAGTGTATATCCTACCAGCGCATAAAATAAATTAAATACCACACAAATGTAATAATTATGGTAAGTGTTAAGTGTGGCAACCCTATTGCATGTAAAACCCGGAAACATTCTTCATTCATTCAAAAGATCTTCTAACTTTGCTTTCAAGTTGCATAATGCGTAACAGCTGTATACTGAACCAGTGAAAAACACAAACTTTTAGAAAATGGTGCTTTAAAAAAAGTTCTGAGGTGTGCTATAGTCAAATTAAGGCTTGGTCACGGGGCAGAGGGCTGGAGGCTCATTATTTCTGCGCACTACCGCGTAGAACGAAGCACTTTTAAAAGACGGAAATTAATGAGGTCTGGTGGCATCGGTGCAGAACGAAGCTTAAAAATAAGGCAAAAACAAAGGGCAGGTAACTGAGATAGGTTAAATGGAGAAGTTGTTTAATTTTTGTTCGAGATGCATTAAATGATTATATAATTATAAAATAGAGAAAGACAGCTAAATATACTTGTAATTCAAAACAGATCAGTTGATTCCACGGTTGATTCTATTCAGTGTGTAAGTTGTAAGTTAATCACTACCAGGGAAAAAAATCGATCTTACAGATATGAATGCAAGGAAATAATCATCTCAATTTACAAGTCTTCATTAAGATTTTTATTTTGAGCTAATTTAAATTTATATAAAGTTTTCATACACTGTAAAAAAAATAATGCCAGTATTCCGGTAGGAATCGGAAAAATAGTTGCCCTTATCGTACCGGAATAATTTCCAACCCAGCTCGGAATAAAATCCGTAAAATCGGAGTAAAATCCGTAAAATACCGTTTTACTGACTATTTCCTTATTTTTACGGATTTTATTCCGAGCTGGGTCGGAAATTATTCCGGTACGGTAAGGGCAACTATTTTTCCGATTCCTACCGGAAAACTGGCAGTATTTTTTTTACAGTGTACAGTTAAGTATCAAAAGACATTCAAAGCATACACGCCAAATTTTCGCTTTGTTGGTGCGCATTGTATCAGACTCCGGTAATTAGGTTATCCAAAATATACACCTCACTTATTTAAATATTTATACAAAGAGCTATATTTTGTTTGAAAAAATAAAATATTAATATTTAGTTTTTTTAAAACAATCAAATATTGTTTATAATGGATTAGTTTGCTTGGCATTAATTCTTTAACATTTTTTGGAAAATTTGAAAATACGTCTTCGCATTTTCTCAAAACATTGTTTTAAAATTCAGTATATATATATCTTCTAATTTCCTAACTTTTAGGTAGCTTTCATTACAAAAAGTCCTTCCGGCCAGTGCCGGGAGGAAGAGGTAGCTTTCATAATCCTTATTTTAAAAAAGCCAACTTATATCATTCAAACACACGAAGCTCAATTTAGTTGAAACCGAATATAGGAGATTCAATACTAATTTTTATCAATATAATGAATGAGAATTTCGCGAAATTAGTCAGCTTTATCCAAGCTGCTTTTCTTTAAAGTAACTTATATTTGGCTGCCAAATTCGGCAATTTCTTAAAGTGCCTGTCATTTTAAGACAACATGGTGGATGAGGCTAAGCAGTGAACTTGGTCGAGACCTTAGTAATTGCTGTGCACATGCTCACTCACATCGGAATCGGTTAATATATAGGAGTGCTGTCGCATGCAAAAAATCAGATTTTTCAAAATGTCACCCACAATAGATATTGAAACTGCTATATCTGAGCCATTTTTTAAGGTAAAGACAAACAAAAAATGCTCCTGAATCCTTATATCAAGGTCAAATACTTAAGAAAGAAACCTTTTTCAATTTCTAATTTTTTTGCACTTCACTTTAAATATATATATATTTTTTTTAATTTAATGGCCGCCATTTTGAAACAAGATGGCTGATGAATCTGGCCAGCGAACTAGGTCGAGGTGTTGATGTATACTATCCACATGCCTTCTTACATCGAAATAGGCGAATACGTGTGTTATCGCGTGACAAATACAAGATCGTTTCAAAATGTTAGCCATGCTAGAAATTCAAAGTGCTATAAATCAACCATTTTTTAAGATATAAACAAAAGAACAAATTTTCAGAAACAAAAACTGCTCCGGAATCTTTGTATCAAGGCCAAACACATAAAAAAATCTTTTTCATTTTCCAATTTTTTAATACCTCATTTTGAATTTAAAATTTATTTTTTTTAAATGGCAACCCTTTTGAAACAAGATGGCGAATGAAGCTGGCCAACGAACTCGGTTGAGACATTGGTATGTACTATGTACAGACCAAGTTACATCCAAATCGGTTCATAAATACGCCTGTTATCGCGTGACAAAAATCAGGTCGTTTTAAAATGTCAGTCACAAGAGAAATTCAAAATGCTATTACTCAGCCATTTTTTTTAGATATAGACGAAAGAAAAACTGTTCCGGAATCTTTGTATTAAGGTCAAACACATACAAAAAAAACCTTTTTCATTTTCCAATTTTTTGGTATCTCATTTAAATTTTTGTATTTTTTAATTTTTTTAAATGGCCGCCATTTTGAAACAAGATGGCGGATGAAGCTGGCCAACGAACTCGGTCGAGATATTTGTATGTACTATGTACACACCAAGGTACATCCAAATCGGTTCATAAATACGCCTGTTATTACGTGAGAAAAATCAGGACGTTTCAAAATGTCAGCCACGCTGGAAATTCAAAATGCTATAACTCAGCCATTTCTTAAGATATAGACGAAACAAAAACTGCTCCCGAATCTTTTTATCAAGGTCAAACACATAAGAAGAAAATATTTTTTCAATTTTCAATTTTTTGGTACCACATTTCAAATTTAAATTTTTCTTAAAAATTTAAATGGCCGTCATTTTTAAACAAGATGGCGGATGAAGCTGGCCAACTAACCCTGTCGAGACACTGGTATGTACTATGTATAAACGAAGTTACATCCAAATCGGTTCATAAATACGCCTTTTATCGCGTGACAAAATTCAGGACGTTTCAAAATGTCAGCCACGCTAGAAATTCAAAATGCTATAACTCAGCCATTTTGTAAGATATAGACGAAACAAAAACTGCTCCGAAATCTTTGTATAAAGGTCAAATACATAAGAAAAAAATATTTTTCCATTTTGAATTTTTTGGTACCACATTTCAAATTTTAAATTTTTAAAATTTTTTTAAATGGCCGCCATTTTGAAACAAAATGGCGGATGAAGCTGGCCAACGAACTCGGTCGAGAGATTGGTATGTACTATGTACAAACCGAATTACATCCAAATCGGTTCATAAATACGCCTTTTATCGCGTGACAAAATTCAGGACGTTTCAAAATGTCAGCCACGCTAGAAATTCAAAATGCTATAACTCTGCCATTTTTTAAGATATAGACGAAACAAAAACTGCTCCGGAATCTTTGTATAAAGGTCAAATACATAAGAAAAAAATATTTTTCCATTTTTAATTTTTTGGTACCACATTTTAAAAGTTTTAAAATTTTTTTAAATTTTTAAATGGCCGCCATTTTGAAACAAAACGTCGGATGAAGCTGGCCAACGAACTCGGTCGAGACATTGGTATGTACTATGTACACACCGAATTACATCGAAATCGGTTCATAATTACGGGAGTTACAGTGTGACATAGGTCAGATATATATATATATATATATATATATATATATATCAATTTTGAACGGAGGGTGGTTTCGGGGTCTGGGGGTCATGATCGATGAAAATATACCAAAATTTTTTGAAATCGCTTTCCTCCGAACGGCTGCAATAGGTAGCTTTTAGGTAGCTTTCTTTACAAAAAAGCTACCTATTGCAGCCGTTCGGAGGAAAGCGATTTCAAAAAATTTTGGTATATTTTCATCGATCATGACCCCCAGACCCCGAAACCACCCTCCGTTCAAAAGTTGATATATATATATATATATATATCCATATATATATATATATATCTGACCTTTGTCATACTGTAACTCTCGAATTTATGAACCGATTTGGATGTAATTCGGTATGTACATAGTACATACCAATGTCTCGACCGAGTTCGTTGGCCAGCTTCATCCGCCATTTTGTTTCAAAATGGCGGCCATTTAAAATTTTCTTAAAAATTTTAAATTTGAAATGTGGCACCAAAGAATTGAAAATGGAAAAATATTTTTTTCTTATGTATTTGACCTTTATACAAAGATTCCAGAACAGTTTTTGTTTCGTCTATATCTTAAAAAAAGGCTGAGTTATAGCATTTTGAATTTCTAGCGTGGCTGACATTTTGAAACGTCCTGAATTTTGTCACGCGATAAAAGGCGTATTTATGAACCGATTTGGATGTAACTTCGTTTGTACATAGTACATACCAATGTCTCGACCGAGTTCGTTGGCCAGCTTCATCTGCCATCTTGTTTAAAAATGGCAGCCATTTAAATTTTTAAGAAAAATTTAAATTTGAAATGTGGTACCAAAAAATTGAAAATTGAAAAAATATTTTTTTTTATGTATTTGACCTTGATACAAAGATTCGGGAGCAGTTTTTGTTTCGTCTATATCTCAAAAAATGGCTGAGTTATAGCATTTTGAATTTCTAGCGTGGCTGACATTTTGAAATGTCCTGATATTTGTCACGTGATAACAGGCGTATTTATGAACCGATTTGGATGTACTTTGGTTTGTACATAGTACATACAAATATCTCGACCGAGTTCGTTGGTCAGCTTCATCCGCCATCATGTTTCAAAATGGCGGCCATTTAAACAAATTTAAAAAATTTAAAATTTAAAATGAGATACCAAAATATTAGAAAATGAAAAAGATTTTTTTGTATGTGTTTGACCTTAATACAAAGATCCCGGAACAGTTTTTGTTTCGTCTATATGTAAAAAAATGGCTGAGTTATAGCGTTTTGAATTTCTATTGTGGCTGACATTTTAAAACGACCTGATTTTTGTCACGCGATAACAAGCGTATTTATGAACCGATTTGGATGTTACTTGGTCTGTACATAGTACATACCAATTTCTCGACCGAGTTCGTTGGCCAGCTTTATTCGCCATCTTGTTTCAAAAGTGTTGCCATTTAAAAAAAATTAAATTTAAAATTTAAAATGAGGTATTAAAAAATTGGAAAATGAAAAAGGTTTTTTTTATGTGTTTGGCCTTGATACAAAGATTCCGGAGCAGATTTTGTTTCTGAAAATTTGTTCTTTTGTTTATATCTTAAAAAATGGTTGAATTATAGCACTTTGAATTTCTAGTATGGCTAACATTTTGAAACGATCTTGTATTTGTCACGCGATAACACACGTATTCCCCTATTTCCATGTGAGAAAGCATGTGGATAGTATACATCAACATCTCAGCCAAATATAAGTTACTTTAAATAAAAGCAGCTTGGATAAAGCTGACTAATTTCGTGAAATTCTCATTCATAATGATTTAGTATTCATAAAAATTAGTATTGAATCTCCTAAATTCGGTTTCCACTAACTTGAGCTTCGTGTGTTTGAATAATATAAGTTGGCTTTTTTAAAATAAGGTATTTGAAAGCTACCTCTTCCTCCCGGCACTGGCCGGAAGGACTTTTTGATTAAACAATGTACATGCATTCTCAATCGAACGGTGACGAGAGAGACCGCTTTTCGGTAGTGACGGAAAAAGAGAAATGTTTGAAGCATTCAGAAAAACTTATGTATAATTAGATATTGTAAATACTCTTTTGTTATTCATGCCGCATGTATGAGTTGTTATCTTGTTAGAACAAGGAGTGGTCTTTGATGTCTAAATTCGACACATTTTTACAAAACTAACTTCGCAATATATCACTATTCTTTCCAACATAAGAAATTTTGTTCATTATTGCCAGTTTATCATTTCAGCTCCAAGCCACAGATCCCCAAACCATATTAGGTCTGCATCATTTTTCACACTTGTAATTACATTTTAAGATAACAAAAAAAAAAAAAAAAAAAAAAAAAAAAGGTTGTTGTTGTTGTTGTTGTTGTTTTATTCATATTGGATTTCGTTCATTGTAACCTATTAAGAATAAAATACTCTCATAAGGTAAATGCACCTATAGTAGGCTACTGATTTTTAAAGTTTAAAAACAAGCCCAAAATGTATTTCTGAGAAACGACTGGAAAAAAATCTGATTAACTAACATCCTTAAATGTTAACGTTTCATAATCTGTTTGGAATAATTGTTTTTTTTTTCTGCTGGTACATTTGTTTATTTTCTAGAGTGTCTTTAAAAGCAATATATTTTTTTCAAATTCTTAGAGATTTCATTGAGAGATAAGTTTTTCTGTAAAACATTGTTTATTTAATATTATGTTTAATTTTAAATTAAATGGCTGTTGATATACTCTATTACATTGTAAATAATTAGTTTGGTAAGTCAAAAACTTAAAGATTCATGCATCAGAAATAGGCCCACTATTGGAGCATAGAGAAAGGTAAAAAATTTTATTTTTCATTTTTTCCGAAGAATATATTTTGAAACTTTGAATGCTTATTCTGATACATGAAAATTAGGACTAGGCTAAAAATATGTAATATCTTTTGGAATCCGCTAACACCTTATTAATAATTAGATATATGTCCGTAAGTGGCCCACTACTGGTGCGATTACTTTAGGTGAATAATATTTATTTTAAAAATTAGAAAGTGCTATAATGAATTCTTTTGCAAACTTCTTTTTTTTTGGGGGGGGGGGGGCAAAATTTTACTTCACCGATATATGGTTTTCACCTCATTCTTGTAGCAAAGTTTATGCTAGTAATTTTTGTTACTTTAGGGTGTGAAATCAATACCAGAACATAGAGCAACATCTTTTATCTAAGAGTTCATTGCAAAAAGATTTTTTTTTTTTTTCAAGAGAGTTCTGTATGTTTCTGCTTTGTATTCTTAGAATAAATTTGGATCACCCAGCTTTCGTTTGATTTTCGATCTTCAAAATAAGTATGACTAATTTCTTAAAATAATAATTAAATCCCTTATACGATAGGTTAGTAGCAATATACTTTAAATTGCACATTTAAATAAATTTCTTATCGTATATCAGTGTTTTATGAATATTGTTTATTTGCTGTCAGTAGCAATATAAGTTCCATTTCATATTAATGGACACTTGTCAAAATGTTTCCGTAACTAAGTTTTTTAACAGAAAAGTTCCTTTTGTGAGTAAACAATTTTCACCATTTCCATTATATTTTCGATTTACTGTATATTTATTAAGTGGTTTTTAATCTTAATTTTAAAAATATCCGGAAAGCCGCGGGTACAAGCTAGTATCTTATATTAGTTCATTATTGAAATTAAATATCCAATAAAAATAAATATTCCATGAAAAACTCCAGTTAGTGATTTACATTTTCATTTGGTAAAGCAAAAAGAAAATCGCAAGGAAATATATTGAGATTCATCTTGAGAAATTTCGATATTTTAGTAATTTGATTGTGAATTGATTAGGGGAAAGTAGGGTAATGTCGCTCACAGGGTAATCCCGTTCACTCAAATATCTCTAAATAGAATAGAATTGAAAACGTGCGATCGGTGCCTGCGAACTTCATTCTAAGTGCCCAGTAAGGATATAGTAAATGTCAGAAGGAAAGTGTTCTCACGTTATTAGTTTGCAGTTGTTTCATTATGAAATTCTACAACATCTAACTTGAAGGTAAGTGTACATTCTTATTTTCAAGTGTTAATTCACTCATTATGTCTACAAAATATATACATTTAGCTGTTCGTTCATATTTTTATTTATTTTTGTAGTGCGCTGTTACGCCAAATATAATGCATTAAAATCCAACATGGCTAAGAAGGGTATTGGCGTTCACGTGGAATTCCAAAAGCAGTTTTTCCTTAATATGTTTAAAGTTTAAGCTTAATTAATATGTCATTAAACAAGGCGAATTTTACGGTTTCAAAAAAGTGGTGACAGTAAAAAAACCCTGAATTAAAAAAAGTAGCCCACTGGCAACATTGTCCAGAAGTGCGATAGGATGAAAACCACGAACAAACTCTAACACTTTTCGCCGTGGTGGGTCGTGGTTTCACAGCACAATATGTGGAAAGTGATCGCATAAAGTCTGCTGTGGTGTGAATAGCCCACACAACTACATATGTGACTTTTCTCGTACTTAAATGTTATATTCAAATTTTGAGCGCCATTTCCCTACCAACCATGTCGGGCATTACCGTTCAATCGATGGTTAATTAAGTAAAACGATAAAATAAATTCCTAAAGCTTTTATGCAAATTAGTTGATTGCAAACTGTTCCTTATGCTTTGGACTTTACCGAGTTAATAAAATATTGATTTTTTGTGTAAATTTGACTAGCTATTCATGTTTTCCCTTAAGTGAGCGGCATTACCCTACTTTCCCCTACATAATCCGATTTAATAGGCATTATTATATGAAAATCATACAAAAAAATTTTCAAAATAACTTTCTCTTTTTATAAAAAAAAAAAAAAAAAAAAAAAAAAAAAAAAAAAAGTTTTATATTATTCTAGAAACAGTTTTGCTTATTACCATTGAGATTCGTATGCATGCTTGATAAAGAATTCATATTACAGTTCCTAAAATGTAATAATTATTTTAGAAGCATTTCTGCAGTTTAAAGAAGTTGTCATCAAAAATTTCTTTTGCATGGAGCCATTTTATTAATACATAATCGTTCATCTTTAAAATAATCAAAAGTTCACATTACAGAAATTCACGCAGAATGATGAATCTGGTTGCCGGAGACGATGACTTTCATCAGCCGCAGAGATCGTCTTTCGCATCCGTTCATGCACTGCTAATAAAACGCATGAGGTGCTGAGGCTGTATCATTAACATTCGCAAAGAAAACGATGATCTAAAAAAATTACAAAATTATCAATTAAAAGCAGCAGTAGTATTACATAGTTGAGAAGACAATTACAAAATGCATGAACATTACTTATTTCTGAGCAATTTCAAAAGTGAAAATTAACACGTTAAATGAAACATAATAAAGAACCTTAAATTTGAATATCTTCTTTCTTTTTTTTTTCTTTTTCTTTTTTTTAACTTCCCCGATGTATAGTTTTCATTGGCACCTATCCGCTATCAACGGCGTCCAACGGCTAATTCCTGAATAATTTGTGAATGACCCCTATTTCGCAGCAAAAAGATATTTCAACTTTAAACAGCTATTACTCGGTCAGTTTTAATCCTAGAAGAATGGGACTTTTTTTGTCTTACTTGTTAGTGTAATAGGATATTTTTGCTAAATATAAATTAATAGGACCGGGGACCGCATAAAAATTTAGATTTCGTATTTTTTTAAGAAATATTTTATTGACCCAAATCTCTTTTAAAATACTTGTTTACCCCATTTAAAACATTTTTGTCATTGGAACTATATGTCTATGCGTAACGGTTTAGGAATTAACAATTGGACACCGTTGAGAGTGGACACCCTGTATAACCTAACAAGTCGAAAATTGTACGTGAAACGTGGCAAATGAAGTGCGTTCGTACTGTAACTAGTTTTATAAATATTCAGATCTTGGTGCGATAGCTGTCGCACTCTTATGCAAAAATGCATGAATACGAAATTGATTACGATTATATATATTGAATCCAGTAATGCCGAAATAATTGACCCCATCTTAAATAGGACATAATCACCATGGTAACCTAGAATCTCCTATCATGGGATATCATTGAATTAATTATGTTTGATAGAATTGAATCGAATGAAGAAAACTTTTATTAATATCTTTTTAAGTTTTGATTCAATTTTCATAAAATTTAAAATGACTCGACGAAGTTCTTTAACGATTATATATGTATTAAATTTCAAACCAGCCGGTTGATTAGTTTCTGCGCTGTTATGTGCGGGCAGACGTACAGACAGTCGGACAGGCGCACCAGACGACGACTATAGGTGCTACGTATTTATATAATTACGAACGCACCTAAAAAGAACTGTCTTGCTAATTTTTCTAAAAAAAAAAAAAAAAAAATGTGAAATAAGAAAAATTATTGACTATACATACAAGGACACTGCTTATAAGTTCGAATAGATACAATGTGAATAATAAATCTAACCACATTTATTTTGGAGACATCCAGTTATGCCATTCGACAAGATTGGAAGAAGCTTTGATATACAGTAAAACCTCCCTAAAGCGACCACGTTCCGTTCCAATAAAAAATGGTAGCTCCGAGAGGTGGTCTCTTAATGGAGGTCATGTGTAAAACTAGATTTTAATTGTTGAAAAATGTAACAATTAATGTTACTAAAATTTATTTTTCACATTAGGAAAAAATATGAAAATTTAAGTATCAAAGCACAAGTTAATTACTGAAGAATTTAAAAAATGAATAAATTGACGTTTGCTTTGATTTTACGGTTTTATCTTTTATAACTTTTATTTCGAAGTTCATTAAATAAATGCAATTTTTCTTTTTGGACGGGAACAAATAATGACGATTTCATTAATTTAACTATTTCTTTGAGAGTTTCCGGGCAGAATAGGGCAGAAGAATTTATTGACCGCCATTCTTAATTTGTCATCAAGGTTAAATCCATTGCCTGAAAAGGCACAGAGTTGTTTAAACACTTAACAGTTACCGGAATGAAACAAAATTCTAAACTTAATTTAGAAGTTCGATGAATAATGCGCTCTCCGGGATTATTTTTCAAATAAAACCTTCTTCAAACGACCAGGAAAA
Source organism: Maratus speciosus (assembly GCA_963932465.1). Taxonomy (NCBI): domain Eukaryota; kingdom Metazoa; phylum Arthropoda; class Arachnida; order Araneae; family Salticidae; genus Maratus; species Maratus speciosus. The sequence goes on along the minus strand of OZ010791.1, from coordinate 233,596,567 downwards.
AACAAAATTTGTTTCATTTTTTTCAAAGAAATTGGTCGCTCATGAAGGGAGTTCAACTGAGATGGTCTCTGAATGGAGGTACAATTAGTATTGAGCCTATTGGAATAAATTTCGTTTCATGAAAAAATGGTCGTTCAGGGAGGTGGTCTCACAGGGAGGTTTCTCTGTATATGATGTAGGTATAGGCTCCAGTGGATTGCAAATAGCTTCCTCAAGATCTGTACTGCATGAATATTGCTTGTCATTCCCATAAAAAGTATTAACCATTACACTCCATTCATTTTTTATACTGTTCTTATCGTGCTACCGATATGACTAATCAAATAATGGGATATTATTATCACTGAACCACTTTTTCGTAGCTTTTGGGGTATGGTACAATACCTTATTTGGTTAAAAAATTAATTTTTCTCCTCCTAAAAGTAAAAACATGTTGAAATTTGTGTTCTAAAATGCATGTGTATACTTTTGAGATAATTATATAAGAAGGGGAAAAAAAACTAAATTAAGCTATAACCATGAGCTATTACAGTACCCGAACCATGATTGATCCTTCTTTATTTTGATGGCTCCGTGCAACATTTTCATTCCTCCAGAAGTCGTGCCAGTATTAGTATAAACTTTAAAACCATCAAGATTTAACCATTTTCATCCGCCTGAATTTTTACGATGATACGATGTGTAGAGGAATAGAAATTCTGTATGCAGCCGTCAAATTAAAGGAGTTTCAGTCATGTTTTGAAAGCTGTTTCGGTTTAAAATTCTGTTATTTTTTAACTTCTACTAATAAATATTCCAAGAAAATGAACTTCAAAGAGTACATCTGTATTTTATAAACACAAACTTTGGCATGTAGTTGCTTTTAGTAGGAGAAAAATTCCTTTTCCAAATAAGACAATGCATAGTGCCATAGTTCAAAAACTTCGGAAAAAATGTCCAATGATAACAATAGCAGATTGTTTAATTAGCCACCTTGATTGCACGATATTAATTTACCGGTTAACACGATTTTCAATGTAAATGACAAGAAATATTCATGCGTTACTGGTCTTGAAGAAGCTATTTACAATCCATGGGTAAGCTTGCCAATTATGATGTCGCATCATGTGGCTGAATGTTTTAAAAATAAAGTTTGATTACATTTCTTATTAAAATTGTATCTTTTCGAACTTATAAGCAGTGTCGTTATAAATATAACCATGAAAAATTTTTGATATTTTTTTTTTATTTCATATATTTATTTTAAAATTTTATACAGTTTTATATAAACGAGGACGGCATTTTATTATTACATGCTGTTTATTAATACTTAGAATTGTATAATTCTTTGGTCTTTTTTTGTTGTTGTTGTTGTTGTTGTTATTTTTGTGTGTGTGTGCGTGTATGTATCCTTTTAATTTTATCCAAGGGTGTGTTTTGATGATATGCAGGTCGCGTAAATTAAGATTCAATATTATAAATCAATATAAACCAATTTAATGCTTAAGTAAAAGAAATTTGCGCATAACTAGCGTAAATTAAAGTGCAATTATCGATACACATTTTTTTAAAGCCAAAATGTTTTACATTTGAACCCTACCTTTTAAGAATCCTGTGTATGGGTCTGACATGGAAGTTCTGATAAATTTGAATATTTTTGGTGCCAATTTTGCGTTGGAATTACATAGACTCTGTTGTACTTCATCTTTAAAAAGCATTAAAGGGAAATTTCTTGAACTTCTAGAAAGAACTAACAACAAAATTCAAAGTATTTTGATTTTTAAAACTCTCTCTATAGTGCTTGTGTTCGACTGCTGCACTTACATACTCCGACTACATCTAAAAGTGCAAATTTGAATCAACCTAAAAAGGCATTTGCAGGGTAAAAAATAGTGTTTATTTTTATATTGCAAAAAGTTTCAACAATATTCTGCTAGAAATTGCCAGCCAAAATAAAATAAGAGGTCTTGAAAATTTTCGAAAAGCTCCTCTTACAGTCGCGCTCAAAAGCAGATGTAAATTGTTTTCTTACCGCCATTTACTGGGGAAATGCAGCAGAATTCACAAAATTATAGGCTTCAAGCGAAAATACTAATCGATCATAAATGGCGGACAAAGATAAAATAGTCATTTGCCACTAAAAAATGAAGTAAATAAAGGTGAAAATAAATAATGGGCTGAGTAAGAAATTTAAATACAAAAGGGAAGAAGTTTGAAAAGCAACATGAAGGCAACTGCAGAATTCTACCACTTAAGCCTATTGATTTTGACACACCACAAACACTTTTTAATATTTTCTTATAGATCTATATAGTACTATCAAACCGGCTTATGTAAAATACGGATTTTTTAAAGATAAGTCATTTTGTTAACCCTTTATGTACCAAATTATGAATTAATTAAAAGTTTACCTTTCTTTCCTGAATTATTGAAAATCCATTTGAAGTCATTTATTAATTTTAGAAAAATGTCTATTATCTATTAAAATTAATAAACTGAATCGGTATTTATAGAGGCTTTATAGAATGTTTTCAACTGTAACCAAATCATTTTTTACACTCTTTTATTTAATTTAACTTGGTTCATGTTATAAAAATGGAATAATCGATTTTTTTCAATCCATTCCTGATAAACTAGAAATATAAAAATTAAGTACATAGCTGTGTTTCCGATGACAATACAACATTTTGATATTTTCAGGTGCATTCGTAATTATATAAATATACGTAGCATCCATAGTCGTCATCTGGTCCGTCTGCCTGTCTGCGTATAACAGCGCAAAAACCAAAAACTACCCAACCGAATGGTTTAAAATTTAATATACAGTAAACTTTGTCTAAGGCGGAATCGGTCGGGACTGAGAAAATTTTCCGTGGTAGACAATATTCCGGCTTATGCAAAAGAGCATGATTTATTGGAATGAAGCACACGTCAATCGAATAGCGTTTTATATTCGATAAAAAAGATTGAATCTTGAGTTATAATGAGTTGCTCGCAGATGACGATCTTTCATTGATTGTCCTGACTCGAAAATCTGTTGAAAACTGAAATTCTGGAAGATCCTTTGTCTTTATAAATAAATGAGAAACGCTTTTCAATTTCTTCCTACAAATTTGAAGTTTACACACACACACACACAAAAAAAAAAAAAAATTAAAAAAAAAAATAATAATAATAACTTCGGGAATGAGACAGAAAGTTATCACTTTCAATTTGAGTACAACATTAAAGCATAATATATTGTACTTTAGACAATACATATTTTCATAAATGTGCATTCTACTAGTAATAATAACTTTTAAATACATATTTATATAGGAAAAAATGGCATAAGCAAGAATTCCTTAAAATTTAAAGCAAGAATTCCTTAAAATTTAAACAGTTTCTGTTCTTTTAAATTAACTCTTTTAAAGGAATTTAATTTTTATGCTCGACATTGAGTATTTGACGAATATATATCAGTTTTAAAGTTTTATAAACGAAATACCTTTCATTTTAAAAGTATCATTTTTTCCGCCTTATGCAAAATTTTGGTTTCGATGGGACCTTAAAAACCTTTCCGTTTCTGCGTTAGGCAGATTCCGGCTTATGCAGCAAGAATTAATGTTATTTTCTATGAGTTCGCCGGTACTTGAAAAAATTTACGCGGTAGACAGATTTCCGGCTTATACAGAGTCCGCCTTAGACAGAATTTACTGTATATATAATCGTTGTAGAATTTTATCGAGTCATTTCAAATTTTATGAAAATTGAATCAAAACTTAAAAAGATATTAATAAAAGTTTTCTCCCTTCTATTAATTGCATACGTAATTAATTCAATGATATCCCATGACAGGTAATGATTCTACGTTGGCATGGTGATTGCGTTCTATTTAAGATGGAGTCCGATTATTTCCGTATTACTGAATTTAATATATATAATCGTAATAAATTTTGTATTTACGCATTTTTCATAAGAGTGCAACAGCTATTGCACCAAGATCTGAATATTTATGAATCTAATAGTTATGGTAGGAAAGCACCTCATTTGCCACGTTTGATGTACAATTTCCGACTTCTTAGAACTTAAGACTGTTCGCAAATACAAAGGGGCAACTTTAAGACACATTTCTTAATCCATTTTTGTACGGAAACGCATAAAATTGGCAAATTTTGTCATTCCGAAACTATGTACTCGAAAGACGTTATCCATTTTATATATATATATATATATATATGTATATGTATATAGATAAAGGCAAAGTTATTTCAGAAAATACTGTCAAAGTTGACGTTTTGAACTGAATTTCTGGACGAAAGTAGAAAAAACAGCCAGAGAAAGGTGAAAAACCTGTTTTCACGTGACCAATCTCTCTTATAACTCGATAAATAATTTTTTTTTTTATCAAAAAATTAAAACTCATTTCGATTAAAAATCGCTTAAATAGTCAGGTCTGCCAATTTTGCGCCTGTAAGTTTAAAAATGAGTCAGAAAATGTGTCTGAAAGTTTCGCGTTTGTTGAGCAGTGAACTTGAGAACCCTCTCAAGTCTATCAACTCACGCCTTAAAGGGCTGCTTCACTCACGCGAAAACACCCTCTCGCTAATGTTAATCTTATGGGAGAAATTTAAAGAAATATCTCGTTTGCATTTCCATATTTCTATTTTTTTTCCCCATTGCATTGCTGAAGTTGGTGATATGCTACAAAGGCTGTTTTATACTTTTTTTTAATTTTTTTACAGATTTTTTGTATGAGGATACTTTCACTGTCGGAACCGGTTTCGGAACCTTAATTATAAATTAATAAATTAACTTTAAGGCGTTTTACCATTAGCCGGGCCCAGGTGAATAATCGCTAAATTTTCTTTATGGCTACAACTATATTCGAGCTACAAAAACAATGAAGGTGCGCCAAACCACTTTCAACAGAATAGCCAAATGGGCTGTGAAACTGCGACAACTCTTTTATCATTTAATAAATTACATTGATTAAATTATGTATATAGGTTGAACTGAAACAATTTGAAAATAGTTATAGAATAGATAGTTTAAATAATATTTATTTTCCTTTTGCCATATCTTTAAGAAGAAAAACAGCAAAAAATAATATATTTTTTAATAAATTCAATAGTTGCTGACTCCTATCAAGCGTAAATAAAAATAGGGAATTTTCCGCAATCGGTACCCACGCCAAGTTAACGTATTATAATAGAAATTTTTCGGAACATCATGAATTGCAGTTACGAAATTACGTGATTTTTAACCTCTTCGGTCCCTGGGTCCCCATTCGGGGACCTCTATTCTTTTCCTTTTAAAAACTAAAATGTCCGATTTTTTTACATTTTCACATCACTTCTTAATAGCTGAATGTGTTTTGCATTCAAAGCAAACGAAAAAATGGAAGCATCTAAGCTGATTCCCACATAAAATAAAAGTTATTTTCATCTGAGTTTGCAAAATGCCTAAAAATGCCCAAAAGACAGTATGACCAAGAAAGTGAGAAATTTTCATAAGTATTTAACTTAAATCTTTTTCAATAAATTTTTTTGAAGATTTGCAGATTATTTACTTGTTTAAAGCTCTTAAATTTGTAATTGCGTTAATTTAGGTTAATGGTTATTAAATTGATGTTTTTAAGGGGTTTGTAGTTTTAGATCCATATTTTTTAACCTAAATTACTAAGCGCCTAAAGGATCAATTTCAGAAGAATTATTTTTTCTGTCATTTACGATGTCATTTTGTTTGGAAAAAAAACAATGAATAAGCATTCGTATTATTATTTTAGCCTCGGAACTGAAGAGGTTACGATAAACATTGAATGCTTGTAAAAGAGTGGGGTTTTTTTTTCTTCTTTTTTTCTTTTTTTTTATTATTATTATTAAAAAAAGGTGTTCTCAATCTATGGTACGCGTACCAGTACTGGTTCGTGAAGCTCTGGTTACTGGTATGCAAAAATCTGATACTGGTAGTGAAATGAAATAAAAAATAAAGTATGTGAAATTAAAAAACAGCTCAATACCTCCTTCTCTTTTTGATTTGTCAGTTAACCGGACCCGTAGTCTCTTCACTCTGTTATATTACTGCTTTGACAGTGTTTTGCTTTCTCTTATTTTAATGTAATTTCTATTGGAATTTTAGATAAATGGAACTAATTAGATGTTTAGTTAATCTTTCATCCCACCTGTCAGAAGATACGTGAATTTCTTATGTAAGTTATTCATTTATTAAATTTTCTTAAGTGTATTTTACTGTTGATAAAACATAGTGTTCGTATAACAAAAAATAGACGAACAAAGCGACTTTAAATGTGTATATTATTTTAAAGTTTAACAAAGCTATATAGTATTTATGTTCTCTATATTTAAATAGATCTATTAATAGATTTATATAATATTTGCCATCCAAAAATGATGCACTTTATAATGATAAATACACCCTTCTCATTAGAAATACACGGGAATTAATAGAGTCAGCCTACTGAATATGTATCAATTTACGCCAATAAGTAATTAAGTATTGTAGCTTTTTTTTTTTTTTTTTTTACTAAATAATGTATTTTGATAATATACTTATTATTAAAATGTAATGATGGTGATACCTTTTATTTGAATGTTAAAATAAAGCAATCAATCTAACTACCAATTTAATAATGTAATTATGCAATTAAATACAGTAAAATCTGATCAGACAGAAGCATAAAACACAGGGAAAATATTTCGTTTTAGGCATATTTCGTTTATACAGGTTTTTCTGTACACTGTAAAAAATACGGACTAAAAAACGGAAATGCTACTGGCAATCTAGACGCCAGTACTATTTCCGTTTTTTTTTACGGGAATTTTTACCCATAAATTACAGAAAAATTTCAGTTTTTAATCAGAAAACGGAAAATTTTCTGTAATTTATGGGTAAAAATTCCCGTAAAAAACGAAAATAGTACTGGCGTCTAGATTGCCAGTAGTATTTCTGTTTTTTTTTTTTTTTTTTTTTTTTTTACAGTGTAGTAGCTTTGAATTTGTCACCTGGTGGTTACGCGGAAGTATGAACTGCTATTTAGCAGTACGTCGGTCTAAAAGTTTGGAAACCCCTGATTTAAAATATTGTTCTCCGTATTTTACTGAATTAGAAATATACAAATATATTTCTTTCTACCTTGGATATAAATTTATATAAATATAAAATTTTCCCAAAACTGAAAAATTTCACCCCATGTCTTAAATGATTAATTATTACATTTAATGCATTTTTGACTCGTTGAAAGCTAGATTTCTGGCATGTGCTGTTGTCTTACATTCCCAGATCAAAATCGAGCCATCATGATCTATGAATTACACATTTGTCACTGAATTTTTCATTTTTTGATCCACATATTTTTTGCATCTTCTTAGTACCAAAGTTTTCAAATTTGCTCCAATGATTAAAGATATTGTTTTCCCAAAGAAACTGAGTCCTTAACTATAAACAATTTTGGATCATTGCACCATAGATAATCAAAATTTAAATAAATTTTACTGAATTAGAAATATACAGATATATTTCTACCTTGGATATATACTTACTTACTTACACAGTGGTGCTACAATCCATGTAGGATTTTGACCTCCCTCAATATACTTCACCAGACCTTCCGATCTCTGGCCTTTACTTTATAATTTATAATTTGGTTTTCTGCAATATCTTTCTCTATCTCTTTTATCCAACTCTTCCTGGGTCTACCAATACTTCTTTTCCCAATTAAATTACCACTATAAATCTTCTTTGTGCTTTGATCATCCCTCATTCTGATTAGATGGCCTAACCATTGCATTCTTTTTATTTTTATAGTATTTATTATATCTTTTTCATTATATAACTGTTATAACTCCATATTTGTCCTTATACGCCACGTATTGTCTTCTTTAATAGGTCCAAAAATTTGCCTTAAGATCTTCCTTTCCCAAGTGATAAGTAGCTTTTCATCTTTTTGTGTAGTGGTCCAGGTCTCACTTAGAGGTCTGCACGGGCCCGTACCCGGACCGGCCCGCGGGCCGGGCCGGCGGGATGAAGGCGAATTTTCCAACGGGCCGGGCCGGCAGAATTAGGACAATTTTTTTCAACGGGTCGGGCCGGGCCGACAAATAAATTGAACGGGTCTGCAGGGCCGATAAAAAAAATTAATCGGGCCTATCGGCCCGATATAAGAATTCAAGCGAAGCAGATAAAATGCGAGCCATTTCAATGAATATGATTTTCTCGAGAAGTATAAATGTGCGTCACGAGCCGATGCGAGTGTAACAACATCAATACAGATATGTAACATGTCCATCGTAGAGATCGGCATCGTACAGTTACAAGATGTCTGATTACGGGTTTAATTTTTTTTTCAGCAGACTTGTGCCAGGACGGAACTGGTCTTAATCGATCTCAGGATGGGTAGGACAGGCATTATGTTTTGTAAAAGTATTAATAGTGATAATGAACTTCTGTTAACAGTATCTTTGAAAATATACCTTAAGGGGTTCTCATATTCACTGCTCAACAATGCGAAACTTTTAAACACATTTTCTGACTCATTTTTAACTGTAAAGGCATAAAATTCACAGACCTGACTATTGAAGACATTTGGAAACGAATAGCTTTCTCCATATTTGATAAATTACTTACAGAGATAACAGAGATTCTTGTCATGTGACTGTACGTTTTTCTCCTTTCCTGTGCTATCGCTTCCAGAAATTCGATTCATAACGCTAACTTTGGCAGTATTTCCAGAGAAAGATATATTGCTTTTATCTATGAAAAAGACGGCATTTACATAGTTTCTGAATGAGAATACCTGCCAATCTTACGCGTTTCCGAAAAGAAATGAATTCTCAAATGTGTCGAAATGTAACTTCTTTCGATTTGAGAAAACCTTAAAAAGGAGAGAAATATTTTCGCAAATCTACTTTTTATCATACAGCTTCAAAAGGTATCATGCTTTTAATCCTTTATTCTGAACTACATTAACTTTTTAATGAATCCTTATTGGAATTTCGAAATGTCTGTAGAGACGATGACTAAAACCCTGTGTAATCGTTAATATTTACTATTGTGTGTTTTCTGCTTTGCGAACACATAGTAATCTAAAATATACTGTAAAATTTTTCCATAAATATGTACGTAGTATTCATTAAAAGAATCTTAATTGTATGTCGAGAAAAAACGGACTTTTTTGTAGAAATTGAATCGGGCCGTGCCGGGCCTGTTTTCACTAATTTTTGTACGGGCCAGGCCGGGCCGGGCCGAGAACTGTAAAAATGCAAACGCGCCGGGCTCGGGCCGAACTTTCAATTTTTACACCGGGCCGGGCTGGACCAAGATAGCTTTCGTTCGGGCCGGGCCAGGGCTCGGAAATTCCGGCCCGTGCAGACCTCTAGTCTCACTACCATAAATTACTATTGGTTTTATAACAGTTTATAAATTTTAAGTTTGGATGTTCGAGATATTAGAGATGATTTTAGAATGTTTCGAAGAGAAAAATAGCATCTATTTCCTGCTGCAAGTCGGGTACCTTGGATATATATATAAACATTTTTCAAAATTGAAAATTTTCACTCCGTGTCTTTCAAATGGTTAATTATTCCATTTAATGCATTTTTGACTCGTTGAAAGCTAGATTTCTGGCATCTGTTGCTGTCTTACATTCCCAGATCAAAATCGAGCCATCATGATCTATGAATTACACATTTTTCACTGAATTTTTCATTTTTTGATCCACATATTTGTCGCAGCTTCTTAGTAACAAAGTTTTCAAATTTGTTCCTAATGTTTATAAATATATTGTTTTTGCAAAGAAACCGAGTCCTTAACTATAAACAATTTTGGACCATTACACCATAGATAATCAAAATTTAAATAAATGGGGATGTACAAACATTTGATAGAGATTAAAAACATTAAAATATTCTACAGTTTGAGCACACTTCCGTGGTTTTCCTCAGAAATGCAGAATCTTTCACATTCCTAAGGAAGGCATCTGAAGTGTGCTGAAACTGTAGAATATTTTAATGTTTTTAATCTATATTAAATGTTTGTACACTAATACAGTAAAGAATTTGTGCTTTATTTACATCTCATTTATTTAAATTTTAAACTGAGTCCTTATTTTGAAATTTTCTAATGAATTGCAGACACCTTTGCCATTTACGTTAAATATTTACAATTTCTTACGACGCATCCTTTCAGGTAAGTCACGTTTGTGAAGATCTATTCTTATGTACATATACTCACGGCCTATTTGCCTAATATCTTGAGAACTTTTGACATCACTTAAAGCCTGGATTTGCTTTAAAATGTCTTAGCACAACTCTCGTTTCAATATTCGCCAGCTGTTTTAGTCTTCGTGTCCGTTGAGAATCTTTAATCTACCCAGCAAAGAGGAAATTGCTGGCCAGCAGCAAGATAGATGCTGGCAATGATGGAGAAGTGCTGGCTAATGGTCTACCACTGCATGACCACTGCTAGACAGCTTCAGTCAACTTTTCTGTTGGAAATCATGAAATAAAATTCTGGTGGGCATCCATTTTATCTCATGCGCTGGCCCACCACTGCATGGAAGCGCACGAACTTTTGCCGTATTATTGCTGGGAACCCTTACGCTAGGTGGCGCTGCGAATATCGAAGACATTGAGTATTTGAACACAAATCTGAAATGAATATCTTAACACAATTTAAGCTGTGAAGCTAATTTTTTTTTTAAACTGTACAAAATATAGCACCACTGCCACCAACAAAATAAATAAGTAAATGAATAAATAAATAAATTCTTTATTTCAACGCACTTTTTTTTCCTCCTTAAATTTGGTTTTACTAGGTTACAAAGGATTTCGGTTTTCATAATTTACGCAGTTCAGAATCAATAATAAAAAAAAGCGTATAAAATACATAGGATTTCTACACAATAGAATAATTTCTATACCAGTTTAATGATTGGGAACGTAAATCACAAAAGAAAAAAACTTGAAATAGTGTAATGAGAGCTTGAAAACTACGAGCAATCGTAGCGTACGCTGAAAGCACTTGTTCATGTCCGATCACGAAAACCAAGAAGCATGGAGCGCGGCCCAGTACTTGGGAGGGTGACCACATGCAGTTCAAATATTTCAATAGACATTTCTATTATAGACACTTCTACAGATGTTTCTATAGCTCTTGGTGAAACTAGCTCATAGGAAAAAGAGCCATAATACTTTTTTTTTTTTTTTTTAGAATACTATAAGAAATTTTTGTAAGGCAAAGTGCTGGGCCAGCAAAGGAATAGCAGTGGGATAGGTTCTAGCACTGCAGGAAAAGTTCCGGATTGTAGTAATGTGATGGCATACCAATGCTGTCCTGCTGTTGGCCATCACTGATGGACCACCTGCATTCGGCTTGGACACTTTTCGACAGGTTTAAGTAATGGCACCCTTGCACTTTACTCCTGATAGCACTGCTGGCTGCCATCTTTTTTCCAGCTGATAGCCCACTGTTTCTTTCTTTGCTGGGTACTTGCATTCAAGGGATCTCAAGACTCCTAAAAATGGAAAAAATGAAAAAAAAAAAAAAAGAGAGAATTTTCAACATTTAATATCTTAAAATGTATATGATTTTAAAACACAATTATTATTGGGATGAAAGATATAAGTATATTCTTTCATAAAATATATAATGTGAAATTTAAAAAGGTCCACAATCTTACTTAAAAAGCAACTAATGTAATGAAAAAGATGTTACAAGTTTAAAATATACATTTTATTTAAAACTTCTTAATACTTTCAAGCTCATCATCAGATAATATCTTAATAACTAAATGTTGTTTATTTATACAAGTACGTCACTTTGTTTTGAAATTGCGAGAGCCAATAATTACTAGAGTTGAAAGTAGAAGTAGCAGTTTGCAGTTTCTTGGATTGAATTTAATTAGAGGAAATTTGAAGTCTACTTAAACTCGACTAAAAAATACTTCTACTTTCAACTCTAGTAATTATTGGCTTTCGCATTTTCAAAACACAGTGACGTATTTGTATAAATAAACAACATTTAGTTATTAAAATATTCTCTGATGATGAGCCTGGAAAGCTTGAAAGTACTAAGAAGTTTTAAATAAAATGTATATTTTAAACTTGTAATATCTTTTTCATTACATTAATCGCCTTTTAAGTAAGATTGTGGACCTTTTTAATGTTCACATTATTTATTTTATGTTGAATCAAAGTGAAAAATTGCGTTTCGTCTTATGATATTATTTATATTCTTTCATTTCATGTATCTAAAAAATTGCAAGATGCAGAATTATCATTTATAGGGGGCTCCAAACTGTCAGGCATTTGTCGAGCAGAAAATTGGCATAACAGCTTACACACAGGATTACAAAATAAATTTTGCATCTAGAATGAAAATTTTGATACCTCCTTATACTTCAGATTATAATAATTACCGTGAACCTAAATAAATTTGTATTTAAAGCATTTTTATATTTTTAATACAAAGTTGTATTTAGCTATTGCAAAAATTTAACAAAATTTCAACAGTATAATCAACTAAAAAATATTTTTTTTAACAATAAAAAGGAAATTTTATGCCAGTTTATACAGACTAACATAAAACATGTGTTTTGAAAATTTCATGGAAAAATATTCAGAAGTTTTTGAGATATCGTGCACGTTATGCCCAAAACGTCATTTGTAGAAAAATGACTTCAAAGTTTCGGAAACGCCACTTCAACTATTGAGCGGGTAGAATTCTAAAAGCCATAACTTCTGTTCTAATGGGAAGTTAAAAGAAAAATTATATCAAAATGTTCAGAAAAGAAAGGAGTTTAACATAAAAAAAAATTAAAAATTCGAAAATTTTGAAGCTTTAAGAGTCCTGAGACCCCTTAATTTATTTTTCAGCGATCTTCTTTACTGTATGATGGCTTCTTCTTGCAATTTAATCTATTTTGTGCAATGGCTTTCCCTTTTCTGTCAAATTTAGTGTTATTTTTAGCGTTTCTAAATATCTTTATTTCACCATAGCGAAATTTCTGAAGCTTTACTGAAAAAATTGAGAAACTAACACAAGAACAAAGTTCAAAGAAATTTTTATATTGAAATTAGTCGATTTTAAATTTCTTCCAGAGAAAAATGGTGAATTGATCGAAATTGAAAGAAATTTTAACACTGGCTGTAACAATGAACGCCTTTGAGGTCTATGATGCTGATTAAATTACATGTAGACCTCAAAGCCTTATGATGTTTGTTGTTGATGTATGTTGATGTATTTTTATCCATAATAACTCCTATTATGGAATGGAAATTATGGAGAGTTGGATGAATCTCATTGCAGAGACTTCAGACCTTCAGAGGACCTTAGATTGTGACATAAGCAGTAAAATAAATAAATAAATAAACGATGTTACCGTCAGATTAAAGCGTTGTCAGTGTTTACTTTCTTTGATGCATAAGAATTCATGCATTTTTTAACCCTTTAGTGCGCAGCCTTGCATATATGCAAACAACAGTGTTTTGAATTTAATAGATTATTTTATTCGTATATAACTAATTCTGACCAGAAAATTAGAACAGCAATATTTGCTTTACTTAATAACAGACATTCCGTATTGAAATTAAGCGAAATTAACCGTTGAAACTTTCTGGTAAGTCAGATTCTCTGAACTACGTAATTTCTAGAACGTATTCTATTATGGGAATCAAAGGATGAAAGGTTAAGTTTTATAAAATAAATAAATATATAAAATAAGGTATTTGGAGACATGCTTATTAAAATATTTACTAATTTGCGATATTTTAGCGTAAAACAGACTCACGACAGTAGTTTATACTTGTATTGAAGGTGTGCAATAGAAGAAAAGATTGACGTATTAGATGAAAAATGTATCTCTGATTTTTTTTTATTATTTTTCCTGTGTAATAAACCTTTTAGAGAATCATATATAATTTTTTCGAAACAAAATAAAAAATCGCGCATATAAGGGTTAATTAAAAGAATTATTTCATGTTGTGTTATGTTTTCTGAATTTTGTAAAGAATAAGATTATATTCGAATAACTATATTTATATATCATTACTTTATATTATTAATCAATGATATATTAACCAAAGCCCTTCTTTGATATTAACAATGAAACATTTAATTTAATAAAAATGGGTGTTTACTTTTTATTTATTATTTATTTATTTTTATGCTCAGTATGTGGAAAATAGTCCATTTCAATAATAGCAGATTTCCGATTGCTAGCTTGTGTTTAACAGCCTGAGGGAACAAAATACATTTCATAATAAACTAACGAATAATCAGAAACATTGTATTAAAGAATACCGAACCCATGGACGCGTATCACATCACTTGTCACTTCTTGACTTAGCTTTGTAATTAAAAGGTTTAAAGACCACACTTTTAAATTAAATATATTTTTAACTAAGTTTAATTTATTTTAATACCGTAGCATGGATTTTCTAAAAAATTATTATTATTATTATTATTTTTAACGTTTTTTGTGTGCTTGCTGGTGTGATTTTTATATCACACTTGCTATATCTAAAAATCATTTTATATATTATACCACTATCACATTAAGGGGGAAATTCTTTTAACCAATATTACAAGAAGAGGGTTTGACTATAAAAATATTTTCGTTTTTTATGCATATTTATTCCCTTTTCTTTTATCATAATTTTAACGTATTTCACTTATTTATTTATGTGCAAATTTCGAATTTGTAAATTTCAACTACTCGGCTCTTAATTATTATTTAAAAAGAAAGTTTTAAATTGTAATATAAAGTCCATCTTTATAAATTACACTGCTTCATCCATTATGGCGATTTAGAAGGCAACATATTTATAAATTTAATCTAATAAGTCGTTTAGTAAATAAATTTTAGAAAAATTTCTATTATCTATTAAAATTAATAAGTTGAATCTGTATTTATAGAGGTTCTGTAGAATATTTTCAATTGTAACCAAGTCATTTTTACGCTCTTTTATTTAATTATGTCTTTGTATCTTTAATGCATTGACTAATCTCATGTTTTTTAATGTTTATTCCCCACCTCTGCTCCGTTTTTTCAAAATGTCAGTTTGCTTAATATCATATTTACACCAAAGCATGAATCATTTTAACATTAAAATTTATCAGTAACCGCAATTTTACCATTATAAGAAAAATAATTTTTGTTATTATCTGTTTGAAAATTTTTACTACATAAGTATTTTCCAATGAACAATATCTTCATTATAAAATAAATTTCTAGTTAATATATATATATATATATATATATATATTAAGCAGTCTGTGCTTTATTCGTGGTATCTAATAATTATAATCTTTTGCTTTAGATAGGAGGAAAATGCCTACCGTAAAAAATGGTTTCCCAGTACTTGCAAGGTTGAAGCTGAAGTGCTTGCTCCCGTTAAAGATAAGCTGAACAAACATATTTTTGAGAAGACATTGTTATAAATAACAGGGGAAAGACAGTTGAAGACGAGGTGGCCGAGTGGTTAAGGCGATGGACTGCTAATCCATTGGGCTCTGCCCGCGTGGGTTCGAATCCCATCCTCGTCGGTTATTTACTTTTTGCTCGATACTTCCTTTACAGCAGTATTTTCGATTTAATTTTTTTAGGACTTCATAATCCAAAAGAGTATGTTTGTCTGACTGCCTTTTTTCATTCATTTATTTTATTTTATTTTATTCTATTTTATTTATTTATTTATTTTATTTTATATTATTTTATTTTATTCAATTTTATTTATTTATTTATTTTATTTTATATTATTTTTTTTATTCAATTTTATTTATTTATTTTATTTTGTATTAATCTATTTTATTTTATTTTATTTTATTTTATTTATTTATTTATTTATTTATTTATTTGTTTTCCTAAGCTCTATTTTTCTTAAAAAGTGAAATTTGACTGTGTTTTTAAGCTATATGTTACTAATTCACGTTTTAAAAATACCCATTATATCACGTGGTTGTGTATGTGTGTTTATTCAGAAACATGTAAAAAAAAAAATGTTAAACTTGGTTTAAAATGTTAAAAATGCTGTTTGTCTTAAACATGAGCAATGCCAGTTATAATGCGTGTAAACTGTAAAGTGAAGGTCAATAACAATAATGGACTATCTGAAAAGAACAATCTTATTATGCTAGCCAAACCTACTGCCAAAAAACTTTTTGATATTTTTGCACAAATGTAAGCAAATTGCAAGTTGAAAATAGGGCCTGCAGTCTTGCACGATTTATTTACTGACAGACTTTTAATGATTAAATAAAGCAAAGTACATACTACTTAGAAATTCTGTATTTTTTAAAAAAAAAAAACGCATTAAATTGTCAACGCAGTGCGACAGCTTTTTTAGCTTAAAATTTTGCCTACAAATATCCCAAAATGTTTTTAGATTTAAGAAAAATCGTCTGTTTTTAAGAAATGCAACTAAATTGTAACGTGTCTTTTTCAAAACCAACTTCTTACTTTCTGGATCAATAATGGTAATTTTTTCTGGAGAGAGTCGGCCTTCTAAATTCATCATTGGGTAGGTATGCATTCTGACACACACACACGCGCGCGCGAAAAAAAAAAAGCTGCGAATAAAAATTTTCGAACTCTTTTTAAATTTTCATCGTTTTTATTTTTAAATATGCATTTTTTTTTATTCGAGTTCTAGTCAAAATCGTTAAATAAGCAATTAGAATATTGCGAAACCTTCAATATAAAAAAAGTTTATTTTTGAAAAGTTTAAATATGAAGGCAATTTCAAATATAGCATTAAAGACATTTCAGCTATAAAAACAATGGCAAAAGTATAATTTCTATTTGATGTTAAGCGAGTCTAAAAGTTTGCGAACCCCTGCTCTCAGCAGTTTCATCCCCAAATTTTGCCCTTCTTTTAGACAGTGTGCTGAGATATTTATGTAGTAATGTAGTTTGTTTACAAAATATTCATAATTACACTATGAGTATATACTATAAATATAAACAAGTAATACATACTGATTACGCACTATATATTTATTTTTTGTCTTTTTTTAAAACTACGCAGCATAGTTTTTTTCAACTATGCTGCGTAGTATGACCTCAGTTAGTCTAACCGTCTGTCTGTCTGGCCATTATGTCTATTTGTCTGTCCGAGCTAGTGTGGTAACTGTGATAGCTGACATCTGCACCATGCAAAATGAGATACATGCTGCACTGCTATTCCGGTATACATGCCGCAGTTTCTTTTGTACGGGATGATTAACTGTTATTAACTTTTCCTTTTCTTTTTGCACAGACTACCCATGTTAGGCATGTTATCAAGTTTACAAAACCAAAGGAGAAAAGAAGGAAAATAAAAAGTAAGAAGGGCAAGAAAGATGCAAGTCAAGATGATAATATTGAAAAATTGGATTACGCGTAACGCAGACGTTCTTTGCAAACTACTCCAAAAGAGAGGAAGTGAAATTGGCTTCGTTGCATCATGTGTTTAAATATAGTTACATAAAGACTATACTTTTTCGACACTTTTTCTGTAGATTGTAGTCGAAAAAACAGGTCTCTTAACCCATTCGGCACCATAGGTGCATATAAGTACCTTCATAAAGAACTTACAAAATTTGTTTCTGGCACCAGTAAAAAAGAAAAGTAATATTTGCTTTGTTTAATTAGAGCATTTTTACGATTATTTAATTAAAGGTAATTTCTTTTAAAAAAGTGGTACCAGCCGAATAAAATTTGCGTAAAAACCACCGGTCCCGAAAGGGTTAACAAATAAATTATGTAATCACAATTTTACTTTTTTCTTTTCCCTTTCTAATACATTGATGTTACGTTGTTGCTGAAATAACAATTAAAATTTAATATAAAAAAATAAGTCAATAATTTTAATAGGGAAAGTAGGCAAACAGTTATTAATTTGAATCTACTAATACGTTTCATTGTACTCATTTAGTTTCATTTTGTTATTACATCGTTAATTATAGCCCAGATATGAATATTTTTTTTAATATTTTTATTTATAATTTCATTCTGTTCACTCTACAAGCGCGGCATAACTACCGCACAAGTACGGCGTCTCAGCCTAAACGTACGGGTGACGCGCCGCAGTGTAGAGTTTTAGAAAAAAAATTGTTAAAAAATATTAATAATTTGTTTTGAATTTTTTGTCACAGTACACGCGTTGTATATTTAACATTAAATAACACAACATGATTTTTTTTATTTTATGTCCACCATGGGACTTTATATACAAATTCAAAAAAATGTGCGGCATAAATCCCGGAATTACCCTAATTGTGCCGTTTAACAATGATGAACGCATAGTATTAACCCTTTATCTACTGACGGTTCTTGTAAGTATCATTAAAATAACTTGTTATAAAATTCATTGAATACATCGATTAGTTGTAATACAGTTTAGAATGAGTTATAGATACATTACTTTATCTTATTCCAAAAGCATTATTGGCTGCACAAAACAAAAATATTTTTAAAAGGATGATTTCTTTTGCCTTTACATCTTTTCAGCTTTCTTGGCGCTGGGGGAGGGGGATTTTTCAATTTGAAAATATTTCTATTGTAAGAACATTACATTTGTACATTTCCTAATTCTACAAAATACTAAGAAAAATATTTAAAATAAAAGATTTGAGTGGGGTTATAAATATTGCACAAAATCTTTATAAATTCAAATTTAATTAATTCTTCTAAATCATTCAATCCTTATAAAATACGTCTAAAGTTTATTAAATGATTATGTAAATCTTCTAATGTAGTTTAAACAATTCACGATAAATGCTTTAGAAGATAAAATTTTCATGAATTCATAATTCAGTACATAAAGGGTTAAATGAGTGACGTTTAGTAGTGTTTTAGTATTTCCAGAACGAAACATATTATCATCATCATCATCCAACTGTTTTAATATTCATTTCGCTTAGAATCCAGCCTACAAATATGCCAATATGATCACTAGGGTGGTCACAAGCAACATGGGAAAAAATTTTCTTAACATTTTCTTCCGGGGGACCCCTCTAAAAGCTGCCAATAAGTTAGAAAATGAGACTGGCAAAGTTTCAGCTCAATCGAATAATATTAACCCGTGCCTCATCGAGGTTGAATTTTTGAAAATTTGCGATTTTTGGCGAAAAACCGTAGTTTTTCTTTCATTATTTGAAAACTATTCGTCTTAGAAACCTAATTATTATCTTATTTCATTGAATATGTTATTCCCTTGAATTTTTACTCTTATCAAAACTTTTATTTAATAACATTTAGTGTTTTTCAAGTCAGCTAATAAACCATACCCTCAAACTCTGCATTTTTGAAAAATAAGTGAAAAATGAGAAATGAATAATTTTTATTAAATTTGATATTATTAATTTTATTATTTGCATTAAAATACAAAAGAAATTAGACAATTTTCGTAATTTTATCAATATTTCACGAATTATAGTCAATATAGTTATCTAGCTCCGTGCATGGAAAGAATTCCCAATTTGTATTGTAGTTGAAGCGCATTTAAAATGAACCTCTGAATTTCTCTTTTTATTACAAGGCTGATTTTCTTACCTGCTATCGTTATTTATTTTTTAAATCGACGAAACATTCCGACCCCCACCCCCTCTTTCGGTATCATGGTTGCAATGCAAGATTTTTTTTATTAAGCCACATGCTCATCAAATCACCGGTAGTAAGTTATCAAGTAATTGTCAAGCTTTGTGTATTTCGTTTCGTAATATTCCCAAGTTAAACTGAACACCAGATAAGCTGCTTGATTTACAGTGCACCCACCAGTTAAACACAAATTTAAATTTTAAGTAGAAGTGTAATAGGACTTCGGAAACAACTATTTCGAAATATAAAGAACTGAGTTCATCAAAAACAGATTTCACAATTCTGATTTACAGCTTTTGTTAGCTACGATGGAAAACTGTTTCCTCATTTTTTGAATAAAGAAAATGTCTACAATTTATTTATTCAAAAGAGATAGCAGTTGATTGTGGATAGCAGTTTTAATTAGTTGTGGATGTGGGAACACTTAATATGAGTTCTTCACCTTAAAAATCAGTATCGGAATAACTCGGACAAAAACTGTATTTTCAGCAGTTGAAGAGTGGGTGGAAGTTGGTAAAAACCAGGCAATGTGTTTTGGTACCACTGCAGTAAACACTGGTCGCTTCAGAGGAACATAGATATATCTATATCAATTATTAAAGTAAAATATTCTGTATTTACCATGTCGCCACTATAATTTACAAATTAACATAAAAGCTGTTTCCAGCCAGTTATTTAAAATAAGATTCAGATTGGATGGCCCAAGTTGGACCTGATTAAGTATGAAAATGCTATTGGTGGTAAAATATTAGATATAAAATACTTAATTCAGAAGAAATTTCAAACTTTCTTATAGAACATTTAAAAAAGTAATAGCCCATGGATGATTATAAAGAATTTATCTAATTTTGTTTAATTTTTACAGGATGTCTTCCTTCAAAAGACATCCAATTTCAATTCATTGACGATGGGTATCACAGGTCATGTATTCTCTTAAAATATATCTTTACAGGGATCAATTCTCATTAACAAATTTAGAAAAAAAGGTGTTAGAGACATTTGATTATTTATAATCAATATTTATGTAAAAGTATGGTTCAAGTTTCCACTTCCCCGCAATCAAGACCTGCAATTATTAAAATCACTTGTTGAGTACAGAAAAATTTATAAATAGCTAGCAGACAAAGTACTCGCTAAAATGATAAATCACTTTTGATATCTGAAGTTCAAGTTGCATTTTCATTTTTTGATAATACTTTTTTTTCCCAAAGTGGAAATAAGCATGGCTGTAAAATTAATATTATTTGAAAAAGAAAATGATGCTGATGATAGGAATATAAGAGTAACAATAGGTTAAAACCAAGTGGATTATTTATTGAACAAATAAGTCGATGTTTTTGTTTAATATCAAACTGATTTTTCTTATTAGATTGTGTATTAATATACAATTTCTAAATACTGATCCCGATGTATATGGTGTGAAAATAAACATTATTTAAAAGCAAGAAAAATAGTGAATGATTTTAAGGTAACACAGCTGAAAGGGGAATAAAATTAATCCATGATTTCAATTCCTGTTTAACAAAAGACGAAGAACAAAAACATTTCTGCTAAATGTTGTATCTGAATGTAGAAAAACATTTCAAGACAGACCTTATCTGAACCATTACCACCTTAACATGACAGCAGGGTATATGATGTAACGGATAGTAATTTCTTTTCTCTATAATGCTTCCTTTCTTGTAACACAACTTTAATAATAAAATGCATTTTAAAATTTTTGTTCCAATTTTTATACTTTCTTTGCCCATTTTTTCTTTTGAATCTTTCAGTTTAAACTTCAATTTTTATCATAATTGAACCCTTTATTGTATACAAAATGAAAAAAACAAACAAACAAAGAAAATAAAATGTTGAAAGCAGATGAAAGGGAATGTTACATTGTTTTTTCGCATTTTCATAAAAAATAAATTTTTAGGATTCGGGTCAAGTGTGGTCCTGAAAAACGCACATATGTTTAAATCTATACATTTTTACAAAAATGTAGCGAGTGGTTTTTCAAAGCAAAAATATTTTTTTATGAAAGGAGATCAGCATTATGTTTCTAGGTTTAACTGTATTCATTTCACGAAGAAAAAAACAGCATTTTTTGCGAAAAATCACGTTTTTTCCGAACTTTGACCTCAATGAGGCACGGGTTAATATTATCCAAATGAGCTGAAACTTTTCCAATCTCATTTTGTACCCAATTGGCAACTTTTTGGGGGGTCCCCCCCAAAAAATTCGAAAATTGATTTCTTGTGACCACCCTAATGATCACCCTTTGTGAAAATAATCCACATGTTTCCGCTTATGAAACGTAACTAAATTGTAACGTGTCTTTGAAACCAGCTCCTTACTTTCTCGATCAATAAAGGTAGTTTTTCTGGAGAGCGTCGACCTGCTAAATTCGTTTAATGGGCACATTTAATAAGCTCCTGTTGACCTTGTAAGCAAGGTGTCAAAACCAAACGTTAATGGGGTCGTAAAGCTTCTTCGAGACAGACAGTCGGCTATGTAATTCAGGATTTATATTTGACAAGAAAGTGCAAATAGATGAATGTAAGAAGTTTTCACTAAGAAGTCGTTATTTTATTTTTCTAAAATGATTTAACAAACTTGTCATTTCTCAGAGCGATTTGAGATTTAAAGCCAATCATTGGGGAAAAAATAGAAGAGGATAAATCTCTCTACAATCAGTTCTGAATGTTAAATATTAATGCATCAAACATTCGGCCATATTTTTTTTTATGTTTATGGGATATCTCTTATAGTTAGAATTAAGTTACAGATTCTTTATTTTACTTATTTCATATTATCGCTTATTGTATTTGGTGGTTGCATGGATTATCTTTCATGGATAAATAAGTTGTATATTGTAATTTTGAAATAGTATTAAAAAAATTCAACACAAAATTCCGACATCGAAAGCAGAGCATGAATTTTACCACGAAATTTTTGGTTTACCAAATTCGAAAAGCTGAAATTGTCTGTACCAAATACTTCTCGAAATACCCAAAGCAAATAAAGGACAAAAATTCTTTAAACACGATTGAACCCATTAAATAAATTTTAATATGGACCTTATGTATTAATGGCCATTTATAATTATTTTTAAGATTAAGGTACGTGTATATACACATATATATATATCATGGAAGACGGTAGTATTCCGAGTGACGCAGCCTTAAGCCTAAAATCGTATCGTATCGTATCGTTAAAATCGTATCGTATCGTATCGTAGAATTCGTAGATGGCGGAACTCATATATACAGCTAACTCGAGATCAAAGAAAACGCGAAAAGCCGCCTTTTAATAACTCAGCAGATATAGGTCCTATTGTTCTGAATTTTCTAGAACAGTCTTATATCTGCAGTCTAATCGTATACTGAAATTTTTACATTTCTACGTGCAGTAGATTTTGAGATCTAAATAGCCATTTTTAAAGTGAAAACGTTGGTATGATTATCGAGGAAGTTCCTAATATGAAAATCTCGAAAACGCTTCTAACGATTTTCTGCAAATTGATATATAATATAAATCTGATTAATACGAGGTGAATAACACTTTTCTTTTTTCTGGGAAAACTCGTTTTATTTTAAAAATCGTTATTTTAAAAAATCGCTTTTTTTACTTTTCTCGTCTGTGATTGGTGAATAGGTTTGACGTCACTTCGTATGTAGGAGGAGTCTTAATCCATCTGCTGTGGGTATAAAATCAGAAGATAGTATTTGCAAAGTCATTTTAGGTATTCTAAGTTGAGTTAACAATCTGAATGTAGGCAGTAAATCTTTTTTTTTTTTTTTAGATATTAAAATTTTAAATGTTAATTATTATGTGTTTTAAAATATTAAATATATTAAATGAAATTTCGATTGATATTATCTTTCTCTTTTGTTATGAAGAAATTATTATTCCATATTACTGCTTTTTGTCGAAAAAATATTTAGATTCATTTTTAAAAAAGGGGGTAATTTTTTTTAATTATATGTATTCAATATAATTGTTATTTATCATTCTTTTTCAATTTTCAAAAAAAATTATTTTTAATTTTTTGTTTATGATCGTGTCTCGAGGTTTTCGACTTGTGACTCAACTCAACCATTGCTATTTCTCATTGCTTTGCATAATTATTGGATTACACTTTATTAGGTATTTTGTTAATTTATTGTTTGTTTTTTTAATCTGATTTACGATTCCATTTTTAACTTTTCTTTTGATTTACTTAGATTTAATGTGTCCTTTTTTATTTTCTGCCGATTTAACCTAACCACGCTATCGTTTTGTAGATATTACGAACCTTTTATTTTCTCTTGAAATATCTATTAATGTTTTAATATCCAGCATCAATAATTATTTTTACAATACCTTATGGCTTCATAGTTGAATAGCTTCTTCTGAAAAGGGCAACAGAAATTTCTGAAAACTTTTGTTTACATATCGATTACGATAGGAATGTTTTAATATCCAGCAGTAACTTAAACTTTTGTTTTGATTACATATCGAGTAACAAAAAATATGTTCTTGACTCTTTAGAAAATGTAACTAAAATGATAATTTTAACAATTGAATCATTAATAAAAAATTATATGTTAAATTAAGCCTGAAAATTTTAATACTTGGAAAGGCTGAGACAAATATAAATTTTTAAAGCAGATATCTTACAATGAATGTTTAATCACAATGTTTTAACTAAAATATCTTTAAATATTAACAAATTTAAACAAAATGAAGTTCTTAATTTTGCCGATTGATTTTTCGCGAAAAAAGGTACTAAAAAAACTTAAAACTATTTAGCTAGAAAAGATTACAATGTTTCTGATGGGAACAAATAAATGGATTTTTCAATGCTTTCACTAAAGTAAATTTAAAATTCAAAGTCAGAATTACAGATTAATTAAATTGTTTATTGTGGGATCCCCATAACTCAAAAAATATTTTAAACTAAGTTATCATTGTTTTTCAATGTTTGTTGACTGACGGTTGCGATTTGTGTTAAAAACCACCAAAGTTACATTCTCTATGCCCTATCATATGATACATACCAATAGATTTCTAAACAGCTTCCACTTGAAAATCTGAAGACCATTAAGATTATTAAATCAAAAGAAAAGTTCACGATTAATTCCCAAAAAGTCAGAATGAATAAATTTCAAAATACATAATATGTGTAATCCTATTTTAAAAAGCTTTTTTCCAAAGTAAGAATTCATTTACATACACTGACAATAAAATTATCAGTGTTTTGGTTGGTGGGAAAACATTTAATGTATTTTATCAGCGCTGTCCAACATGGCATGATTTCAGGGGGGGGGGGGGATTATTTTTTTGCCAATGATTTTCTGAGAACATCACTTTTATTTTCAAGAGCAAGGGGTGATTCTGTTCTGAAATTTCAGCCATTCAGTTCTGAAAAAGAAAAAAAAATCATTCCTTCTTAACCTAAAAACCTCATAATGAATATTAATTATGAATGAATCCTATGTTTTCTCCTACCGATTGGCAATTTTGTGTGTTTTTTATGTGACCACTTGACAAATTTTATGATTTTTCCCCTAACAACCGACTGTCGATTTTTCTTTTTCATCTGCGACTGATTGATGAATTTTTTTTTTTTATTAAGCAGTAGATGGGCAAATTAATCGATTTTTTTTTTTTTTCTTCATGACTAACTGAAGAATTTCTTGTAACCAACTTGTGAATTTTTTCCTTCACAAGAGCGATTTAGAAATTTCTCTACATACATTTATAATCTACAGTGATTATAGACAAAATTCATGCATTAATAAGATTCCTGTGGTAAGATTCGTCAAATGGTCACAGAAAAAGACTAATTCTGTCAAGGGATCGCAGAATAAATGAAAATTTCCTCAAAATGTTACGGAAAATTTCGAATTTCGTAAAAAGTCTGTGAGGCTGTGAAAGTTCAGCTTTTTTTTTAGCTGAGCCTGTACCATGCCTGATTTTAAGTCAACACGACCCGAACCTGCAAAAATAATTTTCAAAATATGAAAAATATTATCAATATTTTGTTTTTGATACACGCAAAAACCACATGTATCATATTTTTGATAGTTTATGTACACATGTTACATGTGTTTAAATTGAGAGGTACCTGTTATTCAAACTTATATAAAAGTTCAAATATATAAAGTTTAGGAATTAAAAAGTGTTTGCTAAATAGAAATGTCTGCCTTTTGAAAGAAAAGCCATTATGGAGGTCTTATTGTACATAGACAGGAGTAGGAAAATGCATTATTTTACTCGCCATTGGCGAGTGAATTTTCTAACAGGGCGAGTGAATTTTTAGGTAGTTTTTGAAAACTGCAAACTATACAGATAAGCCGAAAACTTTTTTTTTTTATTAGTTAGCTATATTTTTCAACTTTCCTAATTATTGCGATGTAAACATGGTACTAAGTTCTATTTTAATGCATTATAGTAATAGTAACCAACTATTTTTGAGTTGCGTAATTTTGTCATAAAAATTTTCAACTGTAGATTGCATTTTATTGGCTGGTGAAATAAATCCTTGGCTGGTAAGATTTTCTAGAAATTCCCCACCCCTGTACATAGATCTTCAACCTGAAAAAATACTTTGGATATCATTTGAAATTCAGGTCGACCAATTAGAGTCAAAACCCAAACCGAAACAATGAAAGTGAACCCGGCCTGCAACAAAAAATCTACTATTGATCCGATCCGAACCAAGAGTCGGTTCGGGTAAAAGCAAGTAACCCGACCTGATGCAGGACTCTAATGCAGATATCTTTCAGTTAGTGTAGTAAATTGTTTTACATGCTTCCTCAATTAGTGTGTGAAGCACAAAACTGGTTACACTATTTTTTTCCCAGCAAGATGGTGATCATTATTCAGCAATTGGTAAGTTTTCTATTAAATAAATTAACCAGTTTGTAGGTTTAAAGCAATTAAACTGTAATGCAAAATATTTTAATCAAGTCGTGTATTTAAAAAAGTACTCTATGATAAGTAAGCTAACATAATTAAAGAATTGTTGTAATGCAGATTAAAAATTAAGAGACTTTGTACTGTTTCTTGACTGATTGTTTATATTTTTAAAATGTATACATTAATATGCAAGTGCACATATGTGTGCACCAGTGATTTTTTTTTTTTTTTTTTTTTTTAATTGTGTATTTGCAGAGTGCATGACATCTGGCCGAAAAAGTAGCAAAACTAAACACTGTATGTACTGTATAAACAAGAAAATTAATCGGCACTGTTTGTTTTTAAGCATTTTGCATATTACAGGTCATCTCTTTAATCATTGTTTATATCAGTGTTGAATTCAGACACTTTTCTCCAGGAGGGATTGCACTTTTTGACCATTGAAAACACAAAATCTCAAATCTTCTGGGGTGGGTGTTCCACCCCCCCCCCCCCCCCCGGGTCACCCCCTGAAATCAACACTGATTTATATTTAAAAAATTTACTCTTTAATATGCGAGTGCACTTATAACGTGCCCAAGTTTTTTTTTTAAATTCGGTATTTGCACAGTTCATGACACCTGGCCTAAACAGTACTCAGTACAATATTACTCAGAAATAAATTAAGAAATATTTTAACTCTCTGAGCGGTTTGAGCATATTTTTCAGTTTCCCAAAAACAACTTTAATCTGTTGTAGACAAAAATATTTTCAGCAGAATTGTATTTCAAGATGTCTATCAAATAAAGGAGCATGAAGTGTATTTTAGAAACAAACAGGAAAAGAAAATTTTAATTAAAATTATTTTTATAAGCATTTTTATGAAAATGCCGGAACGCCTTCAAGATGCTCGGAGGGTTTAAAATATATATATATATATATTCCAATCAACACAGTAGCAGAAACAGTGCAGCACGGAAGCGGGCGCTGCAGATTATTTTAAACCTTGCAGATTAATCCACCAACTTAAAAATAAATGCTGGGCTTAAAAAATAGCTGAAATTTGCTTTAAGTCTCTACATTTATGGTATTTGTTGTATCCTTATATTATATATATTCTTTATAAATGGAAATTTTGCTTACTTTAAGTGTTTCTGTTATTTCTTATGATAGTAGGCTTATTGGGTCACAGATAAATTTTTGTTTGCTGCAGACTGACGCAGAAAATTCTGCTTCTGGGCCAATCAATAAATATAAAGACGTTTGATTTATGTTGTGTAATTAAAAAAAAATAGTGTATTTATATATTTATGCATGTAAGCATTCGCTGTTTTCTGTGGCAAAAATCTGTATGTACTTCAATGCAAATAACTTAAAAGTAGAGCTGGGTGATATATTGATAAAATTGATATAAAATGGTAATTGTGATAATGATATTAAAAAACCTTACAAAACGGTATATCATGAATATCATAATCGTGATGTAAACCGTGATTATCGTGGTTCTTCATTAAACCGCAACATTAAGCAGCGCTTCTTCAGCTTCGACCCAGTCTAAACCGTGGTATTAAATACTGAATCGTCTGTTCTGATTATTATGATACTAACGGAGTGTCTCCTCTCAAGTCTAAACCGTGGTATTAAAAATACAAATTCCTCGGTTTCAGTATTCTTGATATTAACGGTGCGACTTCTGCCAGCCTAAATTGTGATATTAAATACCGACTCCTCGGGTTCCATGTTCATGATACTAATGGTATGTGATTTCGTTTTGGTGGGTGATAAGTATCGTACATGCAGTTTTCTGTGTTATCACTGACATCAGATGATACATATATATATATATATATATATATATATATATATATATATATAATTTATGGTATTGACGGTGTAAGCTGAATCTCTGAGCATATGCGTTTTATGCTTCAGACACCATGTCTTTCATTTCATTGTGGTATTTAGATTTCAGCGATGTTGATGAATATTTGCTCTTTGTTATTGAACAATGTGTGAATCAGGACGATAAAGAAATGAAATATAACATTTTATTTGCAACAGTGGATTTAATTAGACAAATGAAATAATAATTATATAGCTGGGTCCTCAGAACCACTTTTCTAACTTTGGCCGAGACCTCTCATGTGGCATATCATTGGAAAGGCCTGTGACCACTTATTCATGTTATGCACCTCCGGTGACCACCCCCCACTTCCACGTCTGGGGGGCACTTTTCTAAATTTTACCGAGACCCCTCATGTGACATATCGTTGGAATGGCCTGTTGCCGCTTATTCATGTTATGCCCCTCCAGTGTCCCTATCGCCCCCCCCTGTGGGAGGGCCTTTTCTAAATTTTGCCCCCCCCCCCCGTTATGTGACGTATCTTGCAAAGACCTGTGACCGCTTGATCATTTTATGCCTTTCCGGTGCTCCGCCCACCACTTTGCCCCCCAAGGTGGCACTTTCCTAAATTTTGCCGACACTCATCATGTGACCATTTATTCATGTTATGCACCTTCAGCATTCGTCTCCTCACTTGTCCTCCCCTTGCGGGAGGGCTTTTTTCTAAGTTATACCGTCACCCCTCATGTGACATATCGTTGCAAAGGCCAACGACCGCTTAATCATTTTATGGCCTTCCGGTGCCCCGCCCACTACTTTGACACCCCTGGGGGGCACTTTTCTAAATTTTGCTGGCACCCATCATGTGACATCATTGGAAAGGCCTGTGAACGCTTATTCATGTTATGCACCATCAGGGTCCCACTCCCCACCTGTCCCGTCCCCCCCCCCGAGGGAGGGTCTTTTTGTATATTTTGCCATCACCCCTCATAAGACATATCGTTGCAAAGGCCTGTGACCGCTTAATCATTTTATGGCCCTCCGGTGCACCGCTCACCACTTTTCCCCCATGGGGGGCACTTTCCTAAATTTTGCCGACACCCGTTATGTGACATATCGTTGGAAAGGCCTGTGACTGCTTAATCATTTTATGCACTTCCAGTGCTCCGCCCACCACTTTGCTCCCCCCCCCTCCCGGGGGGGCACTTTCCTAAATCGATATATCGGAATATGATATAAAGATGCTGATTTATCATGATATTTAATTCTAGACATTGCCCATCCCTACTTAAAAGGGCTTTGCCATCGATCAGCATGATACCGATATATATTGTACAATACATTTTCGTCATTATCTAACATTAGTGCACACAAAATGCATTTGTATGCACTTCATACTTTATTATCTACCGATTCTAATAAGGATTTTATGATCGTAGTAGATATGAATGTATTTTATATGAAATTAGTACCAAATAATGAGAGATTTATTGATGTTATGTCAGTAAATAACATTTTAAAGAGTTAGACTTTTTTGTTTGGTGCCATCAAGTTTTGACGGGTTCCATCTAGTGAATCTTTAAGACTTTTTTACTGTTGCTATAGAAATATTTTAGATTATTAATAATTTGTCTCGAATGAGTCATAAAAGGCCAACCCTGCCGCATGGCAATTAAAGTTTTTAAAGTGGCAATTAAAAAATCTATTATCTATCGCCAAATAAAATACAGCTTTTTCATCTCTAGTTACGTTTAGCTTTTTTTTTTTTAAATGGTGCAAGGACACGGTATCTAAAATGTCACTAATAATATGTGCATCCATTGTCTGCAATTTTCTATAATCTACGTTGCTTAGCAAAAGTAAATATCACAAATTTCACCTATCTGTTTCTGAAAATTATTGTGAACTTCAACCATTGATGGCCAATTTGTGCCGAAGTGGAAAAGACCATCACATCAAAAATACCTTTTGTCACAATTTTTGTTGCTGGCAAAAATTATACTAGTATTTTAAAACAGGGTTTTAAGGATTTTATTTTAACTACATGAGGCAAGAATGAAGAGATACTGATAAACTTAAAGCATATGGTTGCTCTACTCATTGGTTAAATCTTCTAGGTGACAATATAACTCCACAAACAATTACAAAACATGTCATTGAAATACAAAAGTACTTTCACAATTACCATGCTGTATATGCTTGGTTAAAAGAATGCAATGGTCATTTTACACTACTCTTACCTTGCAACTTTTACTAGAACAGTCAGATAACTTGTTTTGAAACTTTTATCAATAACCACAGCCATTATACTAAAATTATTAATACACTATTAACATTTCTTTGAAATTATCAGACTATAATCTTTATAATGTTAAAGATCTTCTTTTGCAATTAAAACCAGTTGAAAACACTTTAAATAGTCAGGAATGGGAAATATATCATTTTACTTGCCACTGGCGAGTACCTTTCCTCGCAGGGCGAGTGGATTTTTAGGCAATCTTTGAAAATACTGCAGGCTATATAAGGTCTGGCAAAAACATTTTTTTAATAGTTGGTTATATTTTTCAAATTTACTTCGATAGTGCTAAGTTCTATCTTATACTAAACTTTCCTCTGTTGTATATATTTTTTAATAACAATTAATAATTTCTTAGTTACAGTGACTACTATAGTAACAATTTCTTAGTAACAGTGTAAACTATTTTTGCTGTGTGTTTTCTCATTGTTTTTGAACTGTACGTTGTATCTTGCTGGCTCATAAAATAAATCTTTGTTTGGTAAGATTGTCTGAAAATTCCCCATCCCTGTAAGTAGTAGTATCAATACAGAAACCCTTAATGGGTTAAAAGTTAGTGATGCAGCACTTTATCTTATTCTCTAAGAATTTTAAATATGGAACTTAAAAATAATGATATCAAATTTTGAGTGACGCTATGCTATTAATTATAATCTCTATATATATTTCATCATTTTATTTTTTTATAATCGCATGTGCAAAAATTATGTTCAATTTAAAAAGATGTATAAAAGTTTAATCATTGATGCTTTATCATTCATATCTCTCATAAATTCAAAGTATGAGTTTAAAAAGATATGGGAACTACTTGCGAATTCACCCGGAGTCCGCTATCTTGTTTCTTTGTTGGTCATTTATAATCACTTTATGCTTAATTTAATAACATAACAACAACAAACATAATATAAACAACAACAAACATAACATAAAATAAATAAATTTAACATCGGCGATGATCAACAAAGAAACAAGGTGGACTCCGGGCGAATCCGCAAGTAGTACCAAGATATGAATTAAAAGTATTCTATTTTTCATGCACTTTTTCTAAAATTTTGGTATTTCATTAAGTTTATTTTGTTTCTAGGAAAATTTAATCCAATTTTATCTATGAAGGTGTACTTTTTTAATCTTTTGATCCTAAACCTCAAAAAAGTAATGATATCAATACAAAAACCCTTAACGGGTTAAAAGTTTGACGCAGCAGTTTACTTTATGGCTATATGAATCTGAAATATGGGTCTTAAAAATTCTGATATCAAATTTTAAGTGACGCTGTGCTATTAAAATGAATTTATATATATTTAATTTTTCTTTTTTGCTGTATTTATTTTTAATCAGTGATACTTTTTCATTCAAAATATGAGTTTTAAAAGATATGATATCAAAATTCAAGTGACGCTGTGATCTGACTTAGATTAGTTAAAAAATTACCTTACACATACTTATGTTTTGCCTTCTGAAATATATTTAGAAATTGAAACATTTTTTTTTTCAATACACTATCAAATATGTCATACATTTTCTCAGCTGATGTTATGTATTAAATGTATTTAATTCAATAAATTTATTTATCTTTTGCGTCACGATATCCAGAACCATCGGTAAAATTTGTGTAAGTGTTTTCTTTGCATCACACTATCTATTTTCATACTATTTACTCAGTTTAGATACTATGACGCAAAATAAACATTTACACAAGTTTTACGGATGGTTCTGGATATCGTGACGTAAAAGATAAATAAATTTATTGAATTAAATACATTTAATACATAACATCAGCTGAGAAAATGTATGACATATTTGATAGTGTATTGAAAAAAAAAATGTTTCAATTTCTAAATATATTTCAGAAGGCAAAACATAAGTATGTGTAAAGTAATTTTTTAACTAATCTAAGTCAGATCACAGCGTCACTTGAATTTTGATATCATATCTTTTAAAACTCATATTTTGAATGAAAAAGTATCACTGATTAAAAATAAATACAACAAAAAAGAAAAATTAAATATATATAAATTCATTTTAATAGCACAGCGTCACTTAAAATTTGATATCAGAATTTTTAAGACCCATATTTCAGATTCATATAGCCATAAAGTAAAGTGCTGCGTCAAACTTTTAACCCGTTAAGGGTTTTTGTATTGATATATATATATATATATATATACCGGGTGTCCCAAAAAGGACTGACTGATTTTAAAATTCAATAGCTTGCAAACGGTGACAGATATTTAAAAAATTCTTGCAGGAGGGTTATGCATAAGGTCAAAAGTTTTATTACAGTGATTTTCGATTTTAGTTCGAATTACAAACAATAGATGGCGCTGTAAGCAATAGTCGCTAAATACAGGCTCGATTTCTGGTCCTTTTCTTGTTCCATGCTGAAAAAGGAGCTGGAAATGTATTATCCGGGCCACGAAGTACCAAAAATGGAGCCTAAATTCAGCGTCTATTGATCGCAGCGCCATCTATTGTTTGTAATTCGAACTAAAATCGAAAATCACTGTAATAAAACTTTTGATCTTATGCATAACCCTCCTGCAAGAATTTTTTAAATATCTGTCACCGTTTGCAAGTTATTGAATTTTAAAATCAGTCAGTCCTTTTTGGGACACCGGTATATATAACCATTAATTAAACATTACCGACCATCATCAAAAACCGCAATATTGTGAATGAAATGACAATAAAAAATGGATACCACAACCCTATAATATCCAACTGTATGTATAAAATAAAGTGTCTTATACTTAATTACAAGAATTAATATAAAAGAAAAAAAGAAGAATATGGATACCGATAAAAATAATTGAAAAACTTACATACTGAATTACGTTTTCAAGAGTACAGAATTCAATTATATAAGCAAATCGGTTGTTTTCTGTGAGAAAAAAAAAAAGCTAAAAGCTGAAAAAAAATTTTCTCCTGTACTCAAACAACCAATATGACCAAGAGAATAGTTTCAAGATAAAAACTGAATAATATCAAATGGCATGAAATGGAAAAAACAATACAACCTTTTAAATATTTAATTTATAGCATAAAAAATAGAAATATTACACAACATACCGAATAAAATCCGAGTTGATTTCAAAATATCCTCCTGCACATGGTATCCAAAAGCACGATAAGATTAAGGTGAATTAAACAGTTAAGTTAACACAGAAATTAAAACCTATGGATTCAGTTAATTCTATATATACACATACAGGGTGTTCCAAAAGTCCCTGACACATTTTAAAATTATATACAAAATCAAGTAACTGTCGTACAGGTGTGCGGTTTGGACTAAAATGCTTCTCACGATGAAAAGTTTTCTTCAAGCGAATAAAAAAAATCAGTTCCAAACTTCGATCATAGATGGCGCCACTGATCTGTATGCTTGGTTTTAAACATGCTGTTTTTCTTATTTTCAGATTAGTTTGCTTTCGAAATACCAACCTACTCAATTAGCTTTTTCCCTACTCGTCATTTCTGTGTCATAGCGTGAAAACTAATCCGAAAATCAGAAAAAACGAATGCTTGAAACCAAGCATACGGACACGTGGCGTCATCTATGATCGAAATTTGAAACTAATTATTTCCATTCGCTTGAAGAAAACTTTTTATCGTGAGAAGCATTTTAGCCCAGACCGCACTCCTGTACGACAGTTACTTGATTTTATATTGAATTTTAAAATGTGTCAAGGACTTTTTGGACACCTTATATATATACATAAATCTCTAAATAATTATGCCATCATACGCAAATAATATTATCATCAACTTCTTAGATCCACTATTCCTTCTAAAAGTTAGTTACAAAAATATGTTATCACAATCATACCACACTCATAAACAATCGTAAAATTCATAATTATTATAAACTATGCCCCCCCCCCCCCCCCCCGCTGCTAATGTATTAATTTAAATTGAGTTAAATTATTTTACTTCTAAGATTTATCCACCTTATTTGTATAAATTCTGTTACTTCCATAATCGTACTTTCTGATGGTGGCACTATAATTGATCTAATTCAACTCTTTTATGGCTTCATCATTTTATTTAAACTTCTGTGGCTCCTTAGTTTACAATCTTCGTGAGTCATTTGTCTGTAATTTTATGCTCATTCTGAATTAATCAATGTTTCTAGCAACGTGTGCAGTTTTGTCAAATCATTCTCGTCTTTCTGCAAATTTTCATGATGAAATGTTTCCTCATTTGCATATTTTAATGTCACATTTCATTCATCTTTTGTATATGTTTTAATGTACGATTGCCCAAATCTTGTTTTTTAGCTTATTATAGCGTGTACAAGGATGAAATTGTGTTTTGGGGGGAATCTGTGGTAAGTTGGGCCTGAAGATTATATATTAGGCAACATATTTAATATTAGGTTGAATTGATGCCACTAATTTAAGTTTTGTGTAATTTATATGACTTGTTATTCCATTTAATTTTGTTATTTTGTAATCCTCACCTGTTTTTTAACTTCTTCAAGCACGTGATGGTGTGATTTTTACGCTAATATTTTCTTCCTATTTATACATAAAACAAATGATAAATATTTAACGCAAATAAGACATGCGGCGCATTGGTGGGTTTAGAATGATTAACAAACTTCTATTTTACACAAATTATTTTCCTGCCACCTGTTAAGTTTAGATTTTTTTTTTTAAGACCTCTATAATGGGGGCAGGGAGGAACATCTATGCTCCACAGACTTTATCCGTAGTCTGAGCAATCTCTCTCGAGCAGTAAAAAAAAAACTATTCATTTTTTGTCTACGGGCATGATTTAATTCCTTGTAACAGATATAATTTATCAGATAAAACTACATAATAAAGATAACCCTTTGAAATTTATTCTGAGGTTAGCTTTACGATGCATCGAATTAAAAAAAAAAATTAGTATATCGCGAAAAAAAAAATCAACTTTACAGACACAAACTAGAGCTGTGACACACCACGAACATGACTTCTGCAGACACTCTGTAGAATATTTATATGAAAATTTAATATACAGTTGAGTCTCTATATAACGAAATCCATTGTTCTAGTAAAAAATTCGTTCTATAGAAAATGAGTAAAAATACCTATTTAAAGTGTAAATTTTGAACAAAAATTATTTTTGAGGTGTTTAATTAGGAATTTGAAATGTTTAACTATAAATATTAACCTAATATTGTATTTCTTAATTATTTATTTAATTATCTTCAATCTCATTCACCTTAAACTTCAATTACTTCTCTGATCCCGCTCTTATATGTGTAACAATCCAATTGAAACTATTTTAAGAAGGATGTTGGAAGGTGTGTGTGTGGGGGGGGGGGGGGAGGGAAGGGAGATGAATTCGTTGGACATAAAGAACAAGGAGATTCAAAGTAGAAAAGTAAGATAAAAAAACTCAGCACTGAACGATAAATCAGTGATGAAAAATTGTTGCCATGTGAAATGGATGCTTTTTTTAAACTGAATAAATAAATAACATTTTATGAAAAAATTCGTTATATGGAGATAGATATTTCGCTATAGGGAGACTGTTTTTAATGAAATCATGGGAAAAGGGAACCGTTCCTACTAAAAATTCGTTATATAGAGAAATTCGATGTATGGAGTTTCGTTATAGAGAGACTCGACTGTATTTTTAAATTTATTTATTTACATATATTGTTCGGTTGTACCACACCACATTTCAGCTATAACATTTTTTCGATCGCATTTACTTTTTTTAAATCCTTAAAATCCTTTTTTTAACCAGGGGCAAGTAATTGTGTTTATGTAACGTCGAACTCACACCGGAATCTTTAAAAAAAAATACTGCAAACTAAGGAAAAGCAATTTTATGACTCTTTTCCACCAAAGTTAGAAAAGTAAAATTTAATAACATTTTTCTGGTGCAAATCTTCATTAATCGTATTCGTAGATGAGATATAATACACCCCACCGCTTCTCAATGAGTTAATGAATACTAAGGGGATCTGCCCCAATCAAGCTACGGTCGCTTATACCCTTGAAATGCATGTATCGTAGTAAATTTTTTAACTCTAAATACATTTAAATCAAGTTAATACATCAAGTTTAAGTTTGAGAAAACCTTTAACCCTTTGAGGGGTAAAGTACTCCTGTTGCTAAAATAATGAAAGGAGTGATTGATACTAGGGTTTACGAACAAATTTATTTTATAATAAGTAAAAGTTTTTCTTCACACACATTACAAAAGCAAAAGTTTATTTCAGAATTCTGGTGTCAATGTGGTATTTGGGAATTAATATTAGGTGGGATATATTATATCCCACCGCCCTTCAAGGGGTTAAATGAAGACCAAAAAGAATTTTCTGGAAATTTTTTTTCTCAACTCCAATAAATAATGAATAGAAAATTTAGCTCTTGTTTTTTAACGCGATTAAAGAAACATTTCTTAATTTTGAAGATTAGGGGTAAACTAATTTTTGTTGCACAGGTAAAAAACGTCCACACAATAATTAGACCGCTTAAAAATAAATAAATGATTCAGCATAATGTTTACTATGCAAT
Organism: Maratus speciosus; assembly: GCA_963932465.1. Lineage (NCBI taxonomy): Eukaryota > Metazoa > Arthropoda > Arachnida > Araneae > Salticidae > Maratus > Maratus speciosus. The sequence goes on along the minus strand of OZ010791.1, from coordinate 233,559,491 downwards.
CAATTTTCAAATTTATCGGTCGAAATTCATAACATATTTTACTCTGAAGTAATGTAATAGACTATCACTTGTGTTCAGTTACATCCTTAGATCTTGAAGGACGGATTCGAAGGCAATGAATGATTTCTGAAGAGTAGCTCATATATGTCACGGACCGGTCCAACGGACGTCTTCCTTGGTCCGTGACGTCACAATGACCTTGCTGCCGTCCTTTACTACAGAAATACTACTTCATTAATGGAAAAGACAAAAGATCGTGAGACAATGCGCCTTCTTCGCTTTTCCATTCATAAAAATACCTTGCAAACGCTTCAATTCGGAAAGGACCGGATAGGGAGCTTCCATTCAGTAAAACTATGGTTGCAGTTTGTGGTGAACTGTGTGTTCTTGAGAAATTGCATTTTGTTTATTTTCGTAACATTCAAGGAAATATATTTCCCTTTGTAGCTACTTTTCTAGCAGTTTTTCATTCCAAATTATGTACCGTCCAATTTTGTGCGTTGTAAATACGTGATGAGATTAGGGTATGATTATTTTACTTTTAAGAACCAAAACATAAAAAGGTTAGCAAAATTTTCGAAAAAAAAAAAAAAGAATTGAAAATAAAATTAAAAGTTCACAGAACATACCCACAAAAATTCCCATTTTTAATTTTTTTAAAAAAGAATAAGTAAAAAAAAAATAGGATATAATTACAAAAAATAAAGTATGGACCCCAAATGTACTCACGTTGCTAGGCTCAGACAAAAATCAGGTCCTGGACTACTGTTTTATTGACCTGTATTCAAAAATTTCATTCCGTCTCACAATCCCTTCATATACACAATTAACTGTCGTTTTTGTTTGCCTGTAACACAGTAGGTTTCTGATAGGTCCGAAAATTCCGGTTATTTACAAAACCATTCATAGAGATAAAACGAAAAATTCAAAATCAAAGTCTGCCATCATCTTTAAAAGTATCATTAGAGGGTAAGATAACAGAGTTAAATTTTATAATGAAAGTTACTGATATGAAAGTGTCCATATATTCAACCAGTTTACTTAATTTGCATTTATTATTCCAATCACAGAAATCCTTAACACTGAAGATACAGATAACACTGAAAATATGTCTGTAGTCCTAAAGTCTTGCGAATACAGAAGCGCATCTATCGAAACCTGTGAGGATCGGGTCCAATTTGGATACGTAAAAGTTCGTATAACTGGACAAATGAAAGCATACTGCCCACTGACTGTAATTTTTAAGATAAGTGATTGTACCACTGCTGTGACAGATTCAAGTTGCAACAGGAGTTTCAATTGTTTACACTGTCATTCCCTAGGTCATATATACTGCATAATGTAAGAAAATTTTTGATTTTCATTCATAAGAAAATTTCCTGATATTTTGTTCATTTTATTGAAAAGATATGTCCTGTGCCTTCTTTCTTTACAGTGTCATCATGGAACCTTAATCAGTGGCGCAGTCAGAATTCGGCTCTAGTGGGGAGTTGAGTTGTTGATAGCGGTAACCGCTGGTTAATTGAATCGATGGCTAATCGAATCAGTCTATTTAATAAATGAAATCATAACGCTTTTTTTCTCGGATATTAGAGTCAGCATTTACGCTGATTATGATTCATTTAAACAGCGTTTAAAATATGAGAGTTACAAAACTCAAAATGCATCAATGACATAACACAAAACTATGTTAGATTTATATAAAGTGTTTAAAAAAATCATGGACGAATTTTAAAAGATGGAAGAGCACAGTACAACAAACATTTTTTTGTATCGAATATCAAAGTTGCAGTCCAATTATTCAGCCAAAAGTACACAGGGCTTCACTCCAAGACAATGCCGGTTCCTAACTTTAATAATGAAACAATTTTAACAAAATTTTCATTAGATTTACCTTGCTTTGTGTCAATGTAATAATATCACGAGAACTAGTGGAATTTATAATTATCCACGTCCAAACAGTGCTGAATTTGGTATTCTATATTTTGGAATGTAGTTAACATTAAACACGATATAGTTAACTGAATTACTCTGTACTCCAGCACAGTAAGGGGCTACTTCACTCGTGAGAAAACATCAACTCGCTAATGTTAACGCTATGGGAGAAATTTTTAAAAATATCTCTTTTGCATTTTCGTATTTTTAAATAATTTTTTCTTGCATTGGATAACTGAGGTCGATCTTTACAAAGGTCGAATTTTACTTTTTCGATTTTGTTTGCAGGTATTTCTCATGAGGATACTCTCACTTTCCAAAAAAGACCTGCAAAAAAAAGTAAAAAAGACCTGCAAACAAAATCATAAAAGTAAAAAACGGCCTTTCTAGAGATCGATTTAGCTATCCAATGCAAAAGAAATCATTTAAAAATATGAAAATGCAATCTAGATATTTTTAAAAGTTTCTCCCATAGGATTAACATTAGCGAACGGGTGTTTTCGCGTGAGTGATGTAACCTCTTAAGTGACATAGAATTTCGCATAAAGAAAAAGCAATGTAAATTTATTGAAAATTTCGTTAAAATAACTTCATTATCCTTACAATTCTGAAAAAATATCAGGATTCGACTTGAAGTCTTATCTATACTATATTAAACAGAAGCAACGTTTGTTTGTTAGTTTGTGTGTTTGTAGGGAGAGGGGGGGTATTCTCTGGAACTACCGAACCGATTTACCGAAAGTAATGGTGGCAAATTGATGGTGACCGTCCCTGTTTCAACATTAGGTTATACTTTTGTGCCGATGGCACTACTCCCATGGAAGTATAGGAGCAAAAAAGTTCTAAAAATGCGATATTTGTGTTTGTGAAGGGTCTAGAAACTTGAAAATTGACATGATAGTTACTTTAAGATGTAAATGTTCTCTAAAAACAGATTCTAAAACATTCCAAATTTAAATGTGTGACATGAGCAAAAAGCGTTCTAAAAATGTTTGAAATTGCAATTTTTTATGGAATCTCAGGAAATACCTAACCTATTTCAAAAGTAATGTTAGTAAATTGGTGGTGACTTTCTCTGCTCCAACATGGGCTATATTTTATATCGGTGCCACGACCACCAGGGGGTTGCAGGAGCAAAAAAGTTCTACAATTACGATTTTTGTGATACTGGAAGGCCTATAGAAACTTGAAATGTAGCATGGTAGTTACTTTTAAGTTGTAAGTGCTCTCTACAGGGCCGAAACTAGCCTTTTTTGCACCCGGGGCAAGCATGGATTTTGGCGCACCCCCCCCCCCCTCCTCTTCCGCAAAGTATTTTACAAAGGGAATTTTACTAATTTTCTAATAGCCGACTTACTTTAAAATTTAAAAAATGTAACCTTAAAACATGCAATACTGAACTACGTAATCTACAATGGCGGATCCAAGAGGGAGGTCACGGGGGTCATGACTCCCCTCTGAACACCAACAAAAATATTCTAAAGATCATTTTTAAAATGAAATATACAGTAGAGTCTTGATTGCTGATGGACTGGTGGCTTCTATTATTATGAAACAGCCATTATAAATGAAGTGTTAGGTGAAGATGAAAGAGCAGTCGTAAAAAGTTAGAACTCTGATTTTCTGGTCAGAATGGGAAGAAAAAAAATTATGGCCATTTTTTTTTCTTCCCATTCTGACCAGAAAATCAGAGTTCTAACTTTTTACGGCTGCTCTTTCATCTTCCCCTAACACTTCATTTATAATGGCTGTTTCATAATAATAGAAGCCATCAGTCCATCAGAAGAAAATTATCCATTCCAAAGGTATAATCCTTCATTTGGCGCCCCTTCGTTCTGGCGCCCGGGGCACATGCCCCCTCTGCCCCCCCCCCCCCCCTTAGTTTCGGCTCTGGCTCTCTAAGAAAAGTTTATAAAAAAAATCGAAATTTAAAAGAAGTAAAAGTGATCGAAAAGAGTTCCAAAAACTTTCTAAGTTATGATATCTATAGAATTGTTAAAGATATAAACTTGAAATTTGGTGTGGTAAGGTACTTATAAGATGTAAATGATCTTTAAGAGCAGTTTCTAAAATATTTCAAATTTAAAAGGGTGAAATGAGCTAAAAGCGTTCTAATTTTTTTTTTTAAATTACGATTTCTATGGAATCCAAGAAATACCAAACCGATTTGAAAAGTAATGGTTGCAAATTGATAGTAACAGTCCGAGCTTGTATATAAGTTATATTTTATGTGGGTGCCACTATCACCAAGGTGTTGCAGGACCAAAAAAAATGTTCCAAAATAGCGATTTTTGTGATACTGAAGAGGCTAGAAACTAACAATTTGGCATGGTAGTTATTTTTAAGATGTAAACGCTATCCAAGAACAGTTGAAAAAAAAATCGATATTTAAAAGGGTGAAAAGAACGAAAAGCGTTCTAAAAATATTCTAAACTACGATTTCTATGGAATTGTTAAAGATAGGAACTTGAAATTTGACATGGTAGATACTTATAAGATGTAAATGAACAGTTACTAAAACAACAAACAGTTGAATAGTAATGAACAGTTACTAAAACTAAAACAATTACTAAACTACTTTCGAAATTTAAAAGGGTGAAATGAGCTAAAACATTCTAAAAACTTTGTAAATTGGGATTTTTATGGAATCTCAGGAAATATAAAACTAATTTCAAAAGTAATGTTTCAAATTGATGGTGACAGTTCCTGTTCCAGCATAAGCTATATTTTATGTTGGTGCTACTACCACCAGGTCGGCCGTTAGACTTGAAGTTTGAACTATAGCACATGATGGTTACTTTTTAGATGTAAATGCCTGCTAAGAATATTTTCTAAAAAATTCAAAACTCCAAATGAAAATTGAGATGGGCGTAAAAGCTTCAAAATACTAAATTATCATTTATTTAGAATTAATTTTAGTTCTTCTCATTAAGGGGGTCCGGGACACATTTTCAAAAAATTTTTATTTATGGAGTTAAAATTTTGAATTTTTTTGTGATGGTTAACCATATCATTTGTAAGCAAAATCAAATGATAAAAGTTCTCTTAGCTTTTTAAAAAAAAAAAATTTAATTTAAAATTTATGAAAAAAGTGGTATAACTTAAAATCTTTATAACTCGAAATATTACTTGTAGAATTTAAATTGTTTTTCATTTAAATAAACAGAAATATATACATTTTAATTTAGAGCCAGCATTTTAAAAAATATTAATTTTTAAAAAAAAATAAAAATATTTAACGAAAAAATTACAAAAAAAGTGATGCAACTTTTAAAAAAAAATCATATTTTCAAATATGCTGGCTCAAAAGTAAAGTAAAATACTGGAAAAGATATGTTCCGAGTTTCAACCCTGTATCTTTAACGGTTCTCGAGTTATAAGAATTTAAATGTGAGAAATGGTGAAAAAACCTATCATGGAGAAAAACGCAATTTCACAAGAACTCGTTTCCTTGACAACCATAGCTTGAAAGGCAGATTTCGAAAACAAACCAAAACGAAAAAAATTAATATTTCCTGTTCTAATTAAGATAGAAACATGATTTAAACATCATTTTAAGCAGAAAACGGCAGAGAAATTTTTAATCCGATTAAAAAAAAAAATTTAAAATTTGAAGATTTTTGTGTCCCGGACCCCCTTAAATTAAGTCTCATTTTCACCTAATGCAGTGTAATAATGAAATTTAGTCAAACTGTGGCTTAGTTAGTAATATTTGAATTATTCGTAACACTATAATTTCGTCTAATAAAAAGATTCGCACCAATACCTCTTGGCATATTTCAATTATTACACGAGCAAAGGCACGGGTTTTGCTAGTACCCTACAGTTTTTGCTGTATAAATGGTTTGCGACCTGGCTTCCTACACAAATGTTGCTAATCTCTACCACCTCTTAAACATTGTCCTACCTTTCTTTAAACACCTGTATGTGTCACATTTTTTTAAAAGAAAAAAATGTATGTATGCTTCCTAAATGTTATTTCTTTTTTTTATTATTATTTTACGGAATATTTAGCTATATTTATTTTTCTGTTAGATATGCCTATGGCAGAATGAAAGATAGGTGGTGATGCACTATCTCTGCCTCTGCATGTTTTGCCTCCGGCTGCAAAAAACAGGAGAAAAAATTCAATAATATTTTCAAGAAAGTGAGAGGTGCGCTTTCTCTTTCAATTCCACGAAATAGTTGGGAAAGGATCTACTTATGTATACTTTTAGCTAAATAAAAGGCATTGCAGCTAAATACCTATAAGGAATGCACCCTCCCTCCCAATGACCCTCCCATAAAAACGACTTTTTATGTTAATATCTTAATAGTACCATTTTTTAATTCTTACCTTTTTCAAAGGTTTTTACTCATAACTTGGTCTTAGAGATAACTGAGGGCAAAAACGCAAAACGGGGCGTTTGAAACAGAGAGAAACCTAGAAAACGTGTGTTTTACGTTTTTCTCTGGAATTTAATGGTCCATTATCGTTTCGAACATGGAACAAAGACAGAAATGCGATTAAAAAACTGCCCAGTGTTATAATACTCAAACTCAAACCGTCTGTGCCACAGAAAATAACCGCTCTTTTAGCCTAAGATGTCTCAAAAATGTGTCCTCTGCCCTTTTTCAAAACAAATGACCAAAAAAAACCTTTTTTTACTGAATAAAGTTCTTGCTTTTTGTAGCTGTGATATTTCTGAGAGGATTAAATCCTTTTTATAGCACCTTTTGAAATTTTCGTTGCCCTACCCACCGACATTTGTCAAAACTTGGTTTTTAACGCATCGAATGTACCATTCTGTTTGCGCACAAATTTGGAGGCATCCAATAGGGTTGAAATTTTTGGTTATTTTACAAATTATCAACTGAGATATAAGAAAAGAAAAACTAAAAACCAGTCTACTATCATTGTAAAAAGTTATCGTCAAAGGGTGAGACGGAAGTATCCAAATATTCAACCATTTAGTTCACCTATTTATTTATTTATTCATTTAAATCACAATGCATTTTTACTTTCTTCTATCTTTACAAGAAGAAAGTATTGGATTCATGAAAATTTTCGAATTCCGGTTTTCGACGGATTTACACGTTTTAGGGGTCAGAGATTCCAAAAAACATGTTTTTACAAAATGTCTGTCTGTGACTCTGTGAGTCTGTCTGTCTGTCTGTCTGTCTGTGTGTATGTGACACAAATTTTGTGGGCGCTCTATCTCAAGAACTAAAGCACGGAATTTAATAAAAATTGATATTCAGTTAGTGCCTAATACAAATTGATGCTGATTAGTTTTTGGTGTAAATCGCTCAACAGGTGGCGCTGCAATGCTGCATTTTTCACGATTTTCGCAATAGCTCTATCTCAAGAACTAATGCACGGATTTTGATCAAACTTCAGATTTAGTTAGTCCTTGATATGAATTGATGATGATTACGTTTTGGTGTAAATCGCCCAACAGGTGGCGCTGTTATGATGAATTTTGCAGGATTTACACGATTTCCCCAATAGCTCTATCTTAAGAACTAACGCACGGATTTTCATCAAACTTCAGATTAAGTTAGTCCTTGATATGACTTTCTACTGATTAGGTGTTGGTGTAAATCGCCCAACAGGTGGCGCTTCTCTGCTGCCTTTTCCACGATTGCCTCAATAGCTCTATCAATAGAACTAATGGACCAATTTTCATCTAACTTCAGATTTAGTTGTATGTTGACACAAGTTGTTGTTAATTAGGTTTTGGTGTTAATCACCCAATAGGTGGCGCTGCTATGCAGAAATTTTCACGATTTTCGCTATTGCTCTATCTCAAAAACTAATGTACGGATTTTCTCCAAACTTCAGATTCAGTCAGACGTTGACATAAATTGTTTCTGATTAGGATTTGGTATAAATCACCCAATAGGTGGCGCTGCTAGGCAGCATTTTGCTGAATTTAGACGATTTCAGCGATAGTCATATCTCAAGAACTAATGCACGGAATTTCATATCGTTAGAATCCTCATGAGATGCATAGATTGCCATTTAATTTTGGCAGTGTGATAGCGAATTTTGAAGTATTAACATGTATGAGATAGAAGAAAGTTTTGGGATTGGTACATCCGACTAGTTAACAATGGAGATGCATATAACACTGGAAATCTGCCTCTAATCCTTAAAATCCTAATATTACATCCTTATAATAAACAAAACAACATTCTAGAGTTTTAATGGCCTATATCCAAAAGAATTCGCATAATACATACCATACACAACCATCTGCCATTTCTAGTTGATCACTAATCAGTAGATTTCCGATAGGTTTGAAATTTTCGGTTATTTGTCAAATCATCAATTGAGATTAAAGAAAAAATTAAAAAGCTAAGTCGGCTATCACCATGAAAGGGGTAATTTTTATTAGAGGGTGAGAGAATAGAATGGAATTTTATAATGCAAAGTACTGATATGGAAGTATCCAAGTGTTCACCAACTTACTTCAGTTGTAGTTTTTTCTACAAATGTCAAAGTATCCTTAATACTGAAGATACAGATAACAATGAAAAATTGTCGCGAATTCTCAAATTCATGCGAATGCACTCTCTCATAAGCCAAGAAAAAGCCAGGCTGATTAATCGCAAGAGCAAATGGAGCAACTGTACAAGGATCCATTTTTTAAGGATGTCCGAAGCGATAAAAACAGCAGTGCTTGAGATGATTTCTGTTTTTACTTTAAATGACTGCAATTGAGGTAGCAATAATTTTATGGAGGTTCCTAAGTGAAACCCCATGTGGGATTCCAGGGTTCTGGCAACAGCCAAGAGTTTCACTGACATACATCAAAATATTTCGCGCGATCACACAATCCCTCCGTTACACAATTATGAATTTTTTACTATACCTGTTTTATCCAAATCAGTAAGCTTCGTGTGCGGTAAATCTGCAAACATTGGTTATTTGCCAAATCACCACTTGAAATAATGGGGAGAAAAAACTAAATGAACATCTACCATAACTTTAAAATGATATCATCAGAAGGTGGAAGAACAAGATTAAATTTTTTATGCAAGTACTTGTAAGAAAGTATCAAAATATTCAAACATTTTACTTAATCCAATTGCATTTTTCCTTCAACTAAAAGTCAGGAGATATACACTATATGGCCAAAGGTGACCGGTCACTTGCAATTTTTGAAGTTTTGTTAAATATCTAGAAAAATACATGAGGAATTAACCTGAAATTGCGGGTGTGTAAACAGTATAGTATAGGTCATATATTTCCGCGAAAATTTTTTTCCCGAAACCCCATAGGAGACCGTCAAAAAATTGAAAAAGAACGAATATCTTTTGGATAACCCTGTAAAAACTAATGGAGCAAAAGGGTTTAAACTCGAGATTATTAATAAGTGGCTTATTGTAATATACTGTGTTCATTTTTATGAGGATAGCATGTATACTGGTAGAGAAATTAAGGTTTTTATAAAAACAGTCCCAAATTTCGCCAAGTCTTTTGCTTATAATTTGCAGAGCTCTTAATATAAAAAAACGTTCTTTTCAGAAAATATGACGAACAACATTGTACACAATACCCCGTAATTAGAATGAAAAAATAATAAAAATTGGATGAAAAATGAGCAGGTTTACTAAAAAATGTTTCACTGCGCATGCGCGAATGCAATCAAAATGTAATGTACATAATGTGTTAGCTTATATAGAGCAACTAATATATGGAGCAACTTTTGTAAAAGTCTCAAAAACATAGTTTGAAAAGTTTGATAATAATCGTTTATAGAATAAGCTCAAAATCTGTTGTTCCCAAAATGAAGCAAAAAGATGAGGGATTGTATTCAAATACAGTATTACGCGCAATATTGTGTATGCTAAATTGGCACTAATCAATGGATATATGGATACAACCCCTTATGTTTTTGCTTCATTTTGGGAACAACTGATTACTGTGTACAACGTTGTTCGTCATATTTTCTGAAAAGAACTTTTTTTTATATTAAGAAATCTGCAAATTATAAGCAAAAAACTTGGCGAAATTTGGGACTGTTTTTATAAAAACCTTAATTTCTCTACGATTATATATGCTATCCTCATAAAAATGAACACATTATATTACAATAAGCCACTTATTAATAATCTCGAGTTTAAACGCTTTTGCTCCATTAGTTTTTACAGGGTTATCCAAAAGATATTCGTTCTTTTTCAATTTTTTGACGGTCCCCTATGGGGTTTCGGGAAAAAATCGTCGCTGAAATATATGACCTATACAATACTGTTTACACACCTGCAATTTCAGGTTAATTCCTCAGGTATTTTTCTAGATATTTAACAAAACGTCAAAAATCGCAAGTGACCGGTCACCTTTGGCCATATAGTACGTTGTAGATGACGAGTTGTAGATGACGATGAAATTTCGTCTCTAGTCCTAAAAGTCCTGCGAATGCATCTTCATGTCAATCCAAGCAACGGTCTACAGTTATATTGACCTACATCCAAAATATGTTGGTCTATCGCACAATCCCTCCATATACATAATTAGCCGCTGCTTCTGTTTGTGTTTGCCCACAAATCAGAAGCTTCTGGTAAGTCTGAGGATTTCGGTTATTTACGAAACTATTAATTGTGGTAAAAGAAAAAAAAATACAAAATAAAAGTGTACCATCACCTTAAACAGTTATTATTAGAGGATAAGAGGACACAGTTGAATTTTGTAGTGCAAGATACCGGTATGAAAGTATCGAAATATTCACCCAATTTACTTCAGTTGCATTTTCTTATTTTCATGATGTAATGCATTCTTAACACTGAAGGTACAGATAACACAGGATCCTCATATAATAAGTCAAGGAACAGCCTACAGTTTCATTGACCTACATACAAAATATTTCGCTCTATCGCACAATCCCTTCATATACACAATTATCCGCCATTTCTGTTTGCCCACAAATCAGTAGGCTTCCGGTAGGTCCGAAAATTTCGGTTATTTGCCAAACCATCAATTGAGATAAATATAAAAAATATTAAAGCGAAAGGGAAGAAAATATGCACTGTTATGGCGACTTCAATAGACAGGATGAAATCTCAGCAGGGATTCTTCGAAAAACCAGGTTCGCCGACCCCCACTTAATGGCGAATAAATGAGAGTGTTTCTTCTCTTGTTCTGTGGAATTCTGGCATTAACTCTTAAACTTGATTAGTTAAGAGAAATAAAGAAAATCTTATGAATGTGTTGGTGTTTTGTTTGCATCAAGGTTATGTTTGCAGGAAATTCATCAGACAAAGCATTACTAGTTTCAAACTTTTCTCAATATAAATGGCACATTTGAAGGCAAATACTTGAAATAGTAGAATAAAATGACTCAATAAAGTGAAAATATATTTAAGATTTTACGATGGAGATTTTTTATTTAAGTTTTAAAAAAATAGAAGAAGGGGGGAAAGAAAAAGACAAAGAAATATAATACTGCGAGTAGATTAAATGTCATCTTTGCAGCAATACTATGAATTAGCATGAAAATATTTACCCAAGATCGTAAACAGAAAAACAATTTTCCCATTGAGTAAAACTTTCAAACGTTAAAATAAATATTTCAGACAAAAAAATGCAGCTTATAATTTATGTGAGATATGTAAATATATCAGTTGTAAATGTGTGTTACTATTTTAATAAAAAAATTCAGCAAATAAAGCGCAATTGAAAATATCCTCTATAGGTCAGAGTCCTATGAAGCCAAAGACAAGCACAATACCTGGTATTCATTTGGGACTCCCTTCTTACATTTTTACAAAAAAATAAACATTTTGGATGCCTTACGATGTCCCTTAAAATATCTTCATTATTGTTAAACTTCCGAATACAAGTAAATATCCGAGTTCGATTTCAAGTAGACATCCTATATTTTTGACTGAATAAATGAACTGCAATCCTGGTTTCCTATGTAAAGATTGTTTGTTGTAGTTCTATCACCTCTTAAAGTTTGTACCGTCTTGTTTTTTTTTTTTTTTTTTTTTTTTTTTTTTTTTTAACTGTCTGTTTATCACAAAAATTGCATTTTATTTTTTCTAAGGGGAAAAAATTAAATAAATGTTTGTAATTTTATGACAGCACATTTATTGACACACACTTCATGTTATTTTATGACTGTCATACTGCTATTTTTCTGTGATGGATGCAATTTTTCCCAGTGCGTCGTGCTGTTTTTTTTTTTTTTTTACCCCAGAATAAACGCTACACATTTTTGGTTGGCAGAGAAGATATCTGCACAGACCGAAATTCCCAAGCTCGGGACCGGCGTTGCACAGTGCGTTACAAAAGGTCAGTTCGGACACCTACTAAAGCTTTATCGGCCGGCTTGGGCCATTAAAAGAGTTAGAAGTTCGAACTAGCCCCGGCTAGGGCTCGTTTATTTTTTCTTAGTAGTATATAGTTCCGAATCAACCCATTTTCTGAAATACATGTCAATATTTTTTAACAAACATTATTCTATAATTGAAATTCTTTTACAGAATATTGCAGATATGTTTATGTAAAAAAATTAAGGAACAGCAGATTATATGTTTGCAATCCTTTGAATACGAAATAACAATAAAAATGATCACTTAGAGAAAATGGCTTACATGAACACTCATTAAAAAATTAGTGCTTAGAATGAGAGAAAAAGATGGTTAATGAAAATCATAAATTTAAAACTCTACAAAGAAAAATAAAAGTAGGGTTTTTTATATATATATAAATATTTCGCCTGAATTTATTAAACAGAATTAAATTTCTAAAAATTTCGTTAAATAAATTTATAATATCGTCATTATTTATACTAGAAACATGCCACCATAATGCAGGCTCGGACCAATCTTCATTCATTAGATATCCGGCGCGCCTGGGAACAATGATATCCAGTCTCGGGTAATCCTGGGTATCCATTAATAAAATGAAAAAAAATCAATTAGATACATTTTAGTTTTTAAAATAAATTACTTGTATAATAAATTCATTTTACCTCAAAATTTATTTTATAAAACACAGTTCAACTTAGAATTATTAGGTATTAATTGGTATTTGATGGTAATCAAATATCCATTAATTATGTGGCGACGCCATCTTGCGCGGTCAGTAAAACGAGTATCTCGCAGAAAGCGATAGAGCTAGCCTTTTGCTCGGCACCTAAGATCTCGCTTTCTGACCTTGGGTTCTCCGGTTCGAAACTTACCGCCGCACCTCTCCTGCAATTAAATGAAAAAAAAAATTAAGTTTTTAAAATAAATTACTTCTATAATAAATTTATTTTACCTCAAAATGTATTTTATAAAACACAATATAATTTAGAATTATTAGGACATAATTGTGTTTTATTATACTGCCAATAGAGAGCAGCAGCATAAAACGATATTATGTTAGCTATGAAAATAGTAAAAGAAGGTTTTATATATTTAGCAGTATACAGTCGAACCTCGTTATCCCGACACTCTAATGACTAGAAAAAAGTGTCGTCATAAGCGGAGTGTCGCGGTAACCGGAGTTGGAGAAAAATATGTTTATAAAAAGCTATATTTTTAATTATTATAAGACAATTTTAAATTCTATCTGTTCTTGCACTTTTAAACAATAAAACATTATTATTAAACAAAATAAACACAAAAACAAAATGGAAAAGAATAAAAATCAGATTTATGATGACTTGTTTTTTATTGTTACATGAAATATTGATAAATTCTTTGCCTATCCCTAGATGTGCTTCCTACAATTATTTTTTCAATATTATTCAAAGAGTTATAATCGATATTCGTTGTTTCAGAAATGGATGTTAGATAATTTCTGATAGTTTCAATACAACGCAATGCTTCGGTTTTAGTCGGATGAAAAACGTCGTGTAACCACAAGAAAGTGCCGCCTGACCAGAACAAAATAACCGCGAGCAGACTGATATGTAGGTTTATTTATTCAGATAAAGAATTGGAGTAAAATTTCTCATTTATTTCAATGGGAATTTCAGACACTTTTGTGAAAAGTTTGGCCAATACACTTCTTACGGCTTAATTTCCGTTTTTATAAGATAGAGTATGAAAAAGGGAGAACTTTCCTAAATCGTCGCGATATCCGGAGTTGAAAATTATTCAACGACGTAAAATCCGGAGTTTATTTACATTAAAATCATACACAGAAAATCGGGACATTGAAAAACTGGTGTGAAAAGGGGAGTGACGTGAAAACCGGGTGTCGGGATAACGAGGTCCGACAGTATAAAGTTATATTTTTAAGCGATTTTACCGGTTTCTTTAGAGATACACTCATATATGCGTAATTAATTTTTTTTATATATATATAATGCGTAAATAATTCCTTTACACGGATTTTACGATTTGAAACAATAAGTTTCACTAAAATCGGCACAGTATAATATTCATTACTATTTTTTAAATAAGTGGGTAAGTGCAATTTACATCCCTAGATGGCGATACAGAATCCCGCTCAATCAAAATGCCTAGATATTATGCTTTTAAAATTCCTTCTCGTTTCAGAAAATTTTACAATTTTCGAATACTAATTTGTGATAATACTACAGCAGTTAAAAATATGCACTTTTATGTATATATATCTATTATAAAAATTGATTTTAAATACCATTTGTACGAGCAAATTTTTGGAAATTCCATGTTTGTCTAAAAATTTTCAATAGCATCCCCGCTGGAAGGGCATGACGATTTGTGAGTCAAGCATTCGACCTCTTGGGTGTACATGAAAGTGAGTGAGTGCAACAGGGACAGTATTATCTTCTATTGGTATGATATATAATGCACATAAATGTTTATAATTGGGAAAGATAATAAAATTTTAACTTCAAAAATTTCTTTTTTTGTAAAATTTTTCAGATAATAACTTCCCCCCCCCCCCCCCCTTGACGGTCTCCCTCTAGTTTTAATTTAAAAAAACTTCCGATTTTTTTTTTTTTCAATTTTAAGGGGTTTTTTTTTTTTTTCCTTTGAGCAAAAAATAAATTAAGTAATTGAATAGGCTTTTCAGATATGAAAACATATGCTGTTAGAATTGTCTGAAAAGCCGTTCTGGATTATTTGTCTTTTAAAAAAATAGCTTCCTCTTGTCATCATTTTATTATTAAATTTAATTGTGCTCTATGTTCTTAGTTAGGTAGTGTATTTATAAATGATAATTAAAATAAAAAATTATTGATTTGGATTTATTAATTAAAATACAAGTGTTTTGAAAGGAAAATTAAACGAAACCGTTTGTGCGATCTTCGATCACACTTGTCCACTTGTTTTTTAGTTCTGGGAGTAGTTTTAGCACTAAACCTCCCCCTTGTCCACTTCATTGCTGAACCAATACACGGAACAGGTTTCGGAACAACTTGCGAATTCGCCCGGAGTCCGCCATCTTGTTTCTTTGTTGGTCATTTATAACCACTTTATGCTTAATTTTTGAAAATTAAACAAGAACAAAACAACATAAACAACAACAAAAATAAATATCAACAAAAATAAATAAAAAATCCAAATAAAGAAATTTAAAATCGGCGAAGATCAATAAAGAAACAAGATGGCGGACTCCGGGTGAATACGCAAGTAGTACCCCGGTTTCAAACGTGAAAGTAACCCATAAAAGAAATAAAAAAAAAAAAAAAAAAAAAAAACTGCAAGTAAAATCGAAAAATAAAAACGGCGATTGTAGAGGCCAATCTCAGCTATCCAATGGAAAAGAAATTGTTTTAAAATATTAAAATGCAAATGAGATATTTTAAAAGAGCAGCCCCATAGGATTAACATTAGCGAGCGGATGCTTTCGCGTGAGTGAAGTAGAAAATTTCCGATTTTTTTTTTCCTTTATATTTTACATTTCAAAAACTATCAATAAATGCCAAGACATTCTTCAATATTTTTGGATGCACCTTTTTTGTAATTCTGCAACATTAGCTTACCTGTCGCGTCCGCCCACGCATCCACGTGCGTGTAGAAATCTCTCTCCATTTGGAAGCGTGAGAAAGTACCGACGATGAGCCCGGCCGAAAATGAAGCAGGAAACGCACAAAACCGTCGTTGCGTGAGCCAGAGCTTGCCAAGGCCACCTCCGTGACGTCACGGAGACGTCTCACTCGAGTGACACAGGGCCCGTGCGGATCTTGAAATCACTCGGCCCCTATCACCCCCAACAATCACATACCGCGAAAATGAAGTACAATCAAATTAGTGAATTATATACAACGTATGATTTGTTTGGACCTATGTTCACCTGCCATCACTGAGAGGTTACATGCGTTACGAAAATAGGAAATCTTCTTAATGGTGACCCTTTTCTTTTAATTTGAAGAGGTGGAGATTTCCGATTAGCTACCTGCATCAAGTCGTATAACCAGATCTGAATAACCCGCCCCCGGCCAGGTTGCCCACCCCCACCCCTTATTTTTTTCTTTTGATAACGAAAACTACCTTTGCGGCATCCGGGTTGCCCCCCCCCCCCAACCCCACTTTTTTTTTTTCTTTTGGTAATGAAAACTATTTTCGCTGCGCTAAACCTAAAATCGCCCTATAAATGTAAAATGACGAACGGTTCAAACGGAATAAACGCATGCTCCACCTGTGTAAAAAGCGTCATATTAAAAAAAAAAAAAAAAAAAAAAAAATCCTATAAAAGCTTGACATTTGCAGGCGTGAATATTGAATTGATTTGGAGTCGAATAGTTTTTAATTTGTCAACTGATGAATTATATCTATAGACTTATAAGCAATGTTGTAGCCGTGAAAAGAAAAAAAAAAAGGGGGGGGGGGTACACGCTATAAGCAGAGGGTATACGCTAGAGCCATGAGAGCTTATATATAGGGCATACGCTATTTTTCATTTGAGGAACAGAGAGTATACGGAGCTTCTTTAAAAAATCCAGAAAGTATACGGCATATACCTCCGCATACACTCCACTACACCCCTGCTTATAAGCGATTGTTAGATGTATGCATCAAGTCGTATGACCAGATCGTATGAACCTGCACCCGGCCTGATTGCCCCCCCCCCCCCCAATCTTATTTTTTTCTCCTTTGTTAGCGAAAACTATTTTTGCCCGCTAGGGGTCTCACGACTCTTAAAATTGGAAAAAATAAAAATTAAAGATAATTTTCAACATTTAATATCTTAAAATGTATATGATTTTAAAACACAATTTTTATTGAGGATGAAAGATATAAGTATGTTCTTTCATTTCATGTATTTAATAAATAGCAGAATGCTCAATTAGCAGTTAGGGGGCTCCAAAGTGTCAGACATTTGACGAGCAAAAAATTGATATAACAGTTTACGCGCAGGATTACAAAATAAATTTTGCAACTAGAATGAAATAATTGTAATAATTATCCCTGAACGTAAACAAATTTGTATTTAAAGCATTTTTATATTTTTAATACAAAGTTGTATTTAGCTAAAGCAAAATTTTGAAAATTTCAATAGTATAATCACCTAAAAATATTTTTTTTTTTCTCTTTTAACAATAATGAGGAAAATTTAGGTTCAGTTTATACAGACTGACATGAAACATATGTTTTGAAAATTTCATAAAAAAATATTCAGAAGTTTTTGAGATATCCTGCGCATTATGCCCAAAAACGTCATTTGGAGAGAAACGACTTCAAAGTTTCGGAAACGCCGCTTCAGCTATTGATCGGGTATAATTCTAAAAGCCATAACTTCTGTTTTAATGGGAATTTCAAAGAAACAATTATATCAAAATGTTCAGAAAAGATAGGAATTCACCATCTAAAAAAATTAAAATTTCGAAAATTTTGAAAGAGTCCTGAGACACCTTAAGACCTACAAATGTAAAATGACGAACAGCTCAAATGGAATAGACCCATGCTTCCATCTGTGTAAAAGGCGCCACGTAAAATAAAATAATAATAATAAAAAAAAAAAAAAAACAAGTGGGTAAGTGTGATCACAGATCGCACAGAGGGTTTCGTTTAATATTCATTTCAAAACACTTTATCCTTTTGAAAAATCTGTTAGTTCCACATTTCGCAACCAGGGGCGCACTCTATTCTAAACAAATCTCTATCCGAACGAAACTCCGTTTTACATACTATCCGTATATGTGGAACTCAAATATGTAAGGCTGTGCATAATATGAAAGAATGGTCAAAGGGGTGTCGGCAAAAGTTGGAAAAGCGCTCACCGCGTGAAAAGGGCGGAGGTTAGAAAAATTGCTTAAAATATACGTTAGAGACCGGAGGAGTAAATAATATAAGACTTTTGAAAATTTTATGATTTGTCGTGTGGTCTGAGGTATTCAGCTATACGTATGCAAAAATTCATGTCTCCAACTTAATTAGGGGCTCTCTTAGAAAGAATTGCTTAAAATACATATGTGGTAGCTCAAAGGGTTAAACGTAAGACTTTTTCAAGATTTTATAATTTGTCGCCTGGCCTCAGGTGTTCTGCTATAATAAGCATGCAAAATTTCAAATCTCCAATTTAATAAGGGGCTCAGTTAGGAAGAATTGCTTAAAACACGCATGTGGGAGCCCAAAGGGTTAAATGTACGACTTTTTCAAATTTTTATGATTTGTCGCATGAAGGTGCTCAGCTAGTATGCAAAATTTCACGCCTCCAACCTAAATAGAGTGTCACTTAGAAAGAATTGTTTAAAATACACATGTAGGAACCCAAAAGCTTAAATGTACGACTTTTTCAAAATTTTATGATTTGCCGTTTGATGTGTGATGCTCAGCTATAAGTATGCAGAATTTCACGCCTCCAACCTAATTAGGGGCTCACTTAGAAAGAATTGTTTAAAATACACATGTTGGAGATTAAAGGGTTAAATGTACGACTTTTTGAAAATTTTATGATTTGTCGTTTGATGCGAGGTGCTCAGCTATAAGTACGCAAAATTTCATGCCTGCAACCTAATTAGGAGCTCAGAAAGAATTGTTTAAAATACACATGTGGGAGCCCAAGGGGTTAAATGTACGACTTTTTCAAAATTTTATGATTTGTCGTATGATGTGTGGTGGTCATCTATAAGTATGCAAAATTTCAAATCTCCAACATGTGTAGTTTCTGAGAACGGGATCTGTGACGGACAGACAGACAGACAGACAGAGGAGCGAGACGAATAGGGTTTCGTCAGATGAACGAAACCCTAAAAAGTACCTAAAAGCATAACATTTTCAGGCTTGAATATTGAATTGATTTGGAGTCGAACAGATTTTAATTTTTCAATAGATGAATTACATCTAGTTCTAGACATAAGCGATTGTTGTCTCGTAATGCGCTTTATTAGGCTGCCTTATCCGGAAATTTAGTTCAAAAATGCAAAATTTGACAGAATTTCCTGATAGATCCGCTATTGTTATCGATAAGTGGAAAAAACTATTATCTTTTATTGATTTCTGCCTGGCAAAAAACAAACCAATAACTTAATCCTTAACTGGTGTTGGCGGTCTCACAGACCGCAGCT
Organism: Maratus speciosus; assembly: GCA_963932465.1. NCBI lineage: Eukaryota > Metazoa > Arthropoda > Arachnida > Araneae > Salticidae > Maratus > Maratus speciosus. The sequence continues at coordinate 233,540,136 of OZ010791.1, read as the reverse complement.
TTATTCAGTTTTTATGGTTTAACTCGCAATTTTTAGTTTAACTCTAGATACTAGTGAAATTTTGTTTCGTTCGGAGTTCTAAAACTATCGATAGAGACTTTCAAATAGATGAATTTTAATCATAATAACACTATACATAAAGTTGAGTACAGAAACAGTATCCTACATGAGTGAATCGAACCTTCTATTCATGCTCCGATCAAGCGGTCTCAGAAACCGCTCACATTAGTTATGCGGCAATTTTGTCACACCAGTTAAGGTTTAAGGCTGTTCTAAAATAAAAAAAAATTCCCCGCTTAATGTTGTTCCACGAACCTTCAACACTTGCAAGCATGGTTATTGAAGTGATTTATCATCAAACAATTTCTGTCATTTTTTTAATAAATGAATTACAAATTTAGTTATAAGCAACTGTTGTTTTATAACGACTTTTTTTCCCAATCTCGCTCTGCCGTGAAAGGATATTCGGTTCAAAACGACAACTTTAACCACATTTCCTGAAAGATCTTCTGCTTTTACCGAAAATGGAAAAACAGTTCAGTTACATAGTATCTGAATGAGAGCATCTGCCACTTTCATACGTTTACGAACAAAAATGAATTCAGGAATGTATCTGAAAGTAACCAGTTTAGGGTTATGAACTTAATGCAAAATATATAACTATTTAGTATTCGTTTGGTTGTGTGATAAAATATATAGGGTTACGTGGGGCAACTGTCCATGATTTTACAATGTGGCTATGGAGTTTCTGGCAATTCAGCTTCCAAAAGGTAATGTTCATTTGGATTAAAGTTTGAACCCTTGTAAATTTGTTCAGTTAGGTTCACTCTATCAAACAGAAATTTTCAAAATTAAATTTTAATGCTTAAAAAAAAAACAAAAAAAAACATATGCATTTCATTTTTCCTTTTTCGTCGGTCCAGTTGCCCCATAAAAATGGGGCAATTGGAGTAGGTAGGTCTGTGATCCACATGCGTTTGAGTTTTTTAATATGGAGTATCAGGTACTATTTGAAAAGGCGTAAATAACTTTGAAATTTTTTAATCAGGCAGATCATTTAAATTATATATCAACTAAAGAGCCGTTGTAAGGGTCTATGTAAAGGTATATGTAAAGGGTATATGTAAACCAAACTGGCATAAAAATATCGGGGATTTTAATTGAATAGGGAATGCACATGGGGCCTTTTGAAAAGTTCTTCATAACGCTTAAAATATTCAGGAAAATTCCTTACTTTTCTCCGATTTTTTTTTTAATTTCTTGTGTGATAATAATATGCCATAATTTCCTATAGTGTGCCCTTGAATAGTATTTAAATTGCAATTTTTAAAAAAATGAGTTTGAGGGTCCCTTGTCCCCTTAACTGGTAAAATAAATCTTCCTAAATATGTGTACTAAATTTTATAATTAAAAGTCTATTAGTTATAGCGTGACTGCAATTCCTTTTCACTTTTCATGTATTTTGTATCATGCGTATGTCACTTTTTTATGTATTTTGTTAGTTCAAAGCGTACCTGACCCCTTAGGAGGAAGTTTTGTTATGAAAGGGAAGCCATGCAAAAACACTTCACAGGCACTATCGTGATCAGTCTATGATGATCATAGGTAAGCAGGATGTCAGCCCTATTCTTCTTCAAAATTCCCCGCATACACAGATTTACTATATTCACAATCTTAGCGGATAATCTTCAAAATCCCTAAAATCAACTGAACCTTCTTCGTAATTAAATAAATTAGATTATTTTCCTTTCTGTTTTTAAATTTTCAATTATGCAAATTATTGTGTATTTAACGCATTTACGCTGAAAATTTGCATCTGTAATTTATTTTTCTACGCAAATTCTTCAAAATACAGTTGGCAAAATGATTATTTGTACGTCTCGATTTTTTTTCATTGTTAAAAAATAAAGTAAGATAGTTAAACTTAAGGAATTTCAGTAAATCATTTAAGGGGAGACATGAATGAATTTTTTTGAAAAAATTGATGTTTTTTCTTCATTATTATTGGCTTAAAAAATTCTTTAAGCCTTCCTGAATCCATTGGTATGCCCGGTTTTTTTTCTGACCATTAGAAATAATTGTGAAAATTCAAGGGAAGACACGAGTCGGACGTCACGCCCATTCACATTAATTTTACGCTAACATTTTATATTGATTCTATTTTTATATTCCACTCGCACCACTATATTTTTAAACCCCTTAATTCTCGCTCCGGTCGATATCATGGGCTAAGGTGTCGTTCGTTATTTCTCGTGCCCGTCATGTTTCCGGACTGGAGATTTAATTGCTGTAAAAAACTACTGAAACCAGAAAAATTTAACTGGCATTTCCGTGTGAAGTCTTTGAGTATTACCGTTTGAGTCAAAGCCATTGAATATTCAGTGGCTTTGGTTTGAGTTTGGCTTTTTGCACTCATTGTAATGCTGGAATTTGTATTGCATGTTTCGAAATATGTAATATTCAAAAAAATTATTAATAATCAAAATTTAATGTATATATATCATTTTAATTATTATTTGTAAAAATTTGTGTGATAATGATAAATAAAGATCTAAGATGTGAAAAATAAAGGTTTTATTCGCATTAATTTGTCTAGTGTGAAACAAACATTAAGACACATAATTTTCGCATGATGTCTTTTCTACAAATGTGAGTTTGTTCTATAACATCTTTTTTTTTTTCGCCTTAAAAAAAAAACTAATTGCATATTTTATTTAGAAACCTCATAATTATTCCATTTGAGCAATAAAAGAAATGGGTAATTTTTTGATGGTTTTTCCAAATATTAAGCGACCGTAAAGGGATTAAAATAAATTTTGTTGTATGCACATGTTGTCAAAGTACAAGTAAGAGTGTTTCTTATATTTAAAAAAAAAAGTAGCGCTAACCGAATAAAATTCGTCTAAGAGATACTGGTCCGGAAGTCACGTGAGAAGTGATATAGAACCGATAAGGGTTAAAACGTTTATTATGTTAAACTAAATTTTATCCAAGTGTTTATATATACTTTAATTATGTGTTTTATAAAATTGTGTGAGAACTACACACAAGTTAGAAGTCTCTAAGTTTTTTGTCCCTCCTTAAAAATCCTTCGTAAGATAATGTATGGCAGACAGTTTAAAAAGTTTTTAATTAGTTTCAGAATTTTTTTTTTTTTTCTGAAAAATGGAAAATTTCTGAAAAATTGCCATTGCTCTAAAATAAAAAGTTTTAGTCGCAGAAAAAAACTGTCTGCCATAATTCTTGAGCATAATCCAGTGAATATGGATTCCAAATTTCACCAAAATCGGTCGGGTAGTTTCCCAGGAAACTGCTCTTAAAGCTCGCATATTTCCCATAGGATTGCACAGGAATACCCAAAACAAAATGCAACAAATACATTTTAATATCCGAAAAGATAAAGTCAAAAAAATAATGCAAAAAAGTACTTGTAAAAGTTTTGTAATGTGCAATCATTTCCACGAATTTACTTGTATAATCAATTCAGTTAATATTTCGTTTGATGTTTTTACTTTCTTCTTTCTAAAGAAGAAAATATTGCAAGCGAAATTTTTTTCGACTTCCGGTTTTCGATGGATTTACATGTTTTAGGGGTCGGAGTTCCTGAAAAACATGCTTATACAAAATGCCTGTCTGTCCGTATGTCCAATTGTCCTTTTTGTATCAACGAAAAGGGTATGAAGTTATGCATAGTACTGAACCAAATTCTTTGTGCCTATTTTTGGCTATGTCCAGCAGGTTCTCATTGAATTTGAAAATATTCCGCAGGAAGGGGGCGCTGTAACAGCGATTTTTGTACCATTTTCATTATTGTACCATCGAAAAGTGCATGAAGCTACGTATAGAATTGAACCAAATTTCATATGTATGTTTTTGGCTATAGCCAGCAGGTCCCACGTGAATTTGGTAACAATTCGCCTGAAGGGGGAGCTCTAATAACGATTTTTCTGGATTTTTCATAGTTCTATTTTACATCGGTTGTTCTTGCAGCGACAGGCAATTCGCATTCAGCTAAGCCGGTGATTCTCAAGCGATTTAGAACAGAACAACGAAAAATATTGATTTTATTAAATATTATTATTGAGATTAGCACCTTTTATCTTCGATTAGCAAAATGAAGCAAGAACTTTAGATGAAAATCAGAGTTAGTGTAGTATTGAAGTAATAACACTGAAGTATTAACATGTGTAACAACTTTTTGAAATATTAACATGGGTGGGAAAGAAGAAAGTTTTAGGATTGGCACATCCGACTAGTTTTTTCTTTGCGATTCCTGTGTCTACCATCTCACATGCTTTCACAAGAGATTTTTTTAAATAATTTTGACGAGCGATTTTTTCACTCTAATGTCAGTATCCAGTAGCATCCATGGTAGTTTTTTGAATTGAGCTCTGTAGATTGGGATATAGTACAGTTGCATGTCGTCTCGGAGAATTGTAAAGCAGCCATGTCTTTGTGACCAAAGATATGAACACAAATATGTTTAGGATAATTTTTGTTTGGAAGTAAGTTTTCTCTGGGCCTTATCTCCTAGCACTGCTCAATAATTTATAGCGCAATAGATCAATATAGTCTAAAGCTGCGATTGTAGTATCCATAACTTTTAGATTTCCAACTCAATTAGAAGCTACCCCCTTCCCCCCTCCACACACACACACATACACAAACACGCGCACACAAACATTTCCAAGATTTAGGATCAAGAGAAATTTTATTTTTACTTTTTACTTTCTTCTTTCTAAAAAAGAAAGTATTGTAACGACATTTTTTCGACTTCCGGTTTTTGACGGATTTATACGTTTTATGGGTCAGAGATACTGAAAAACATGTTTATACAAAATATCTGTCTGTCCAACCGTGTGCCCGTCTATGTGTATGTTCGCTTTGTATCATCGAAAAGTGTATATGAAGTTATGCATAGAATTGAACCAAATATTTTGTGTATGTTTTTGGCTCTATTCAGGTCTTCCTTGAGTTTCAAAATATTTCACCGGAAGGGGGCGCTCTAATAGTTATTTTTCTGCCATTTTATTATTGTACCATCGAAAAGTGTATGAAATCATGCATATAGAATTGAACAACATTTTTTGCGTACGTTTTTGTCTATAGCCAGCTAGTCCTCCTTGAGTTTGGAAATATTCCGCCGGAAGGTGACGCTATAATAGCGATTTTTGTGCAATTTTCATTATTGTGCCATTGAAAAGTGTACGAAGCTCTGCATAGAATTGAAACGAATTTCATATATATTTTTTTGGTTATGGAAAGCAGATCCGCCTTGAATTTGGAAATATTCCACCTATAGGCGCTGTAATAGCGATTTTTCTAGATATTTAATAGTTCTGTTGTATATCGACTGCTCATGCAGCGACGAGCGATTCGCATCCAGCTAACACAGCGATTCTCAAGCAGCTAATGACAATAGAATAACAAACAATATTGATTTTAATAAACATTATGATCGAGATTAACTCGTTTTTACTCCGATTAGTAAAATGAGTAGAAACTTAAGATGGAAACCAAAGTTGGTGAAGCACTCAAGTAATAACACTGGAGGATTAACAAGTGTAACAACTTTTTGAAATATTAACATGTATGAGATTGAAGAAAGTTTTGGGTTTGGCATATCGACTAAGTTTCGTCATGTTTTACGCACTACAAATAGAGGCGTCTTAAATTTCGACAAATATGTCACTGAAAAAGAATTTCAGACACTTAAGCGTCTTAATTTGAAAATTAAGACATCATAGATGTCTTAATTAAAGACACATAAGTGTCTTATTATGATCACGATGTAAATGAACCGAGAATAGTATCTAAAATATCTGCAAACATCTTATTTTAAGACACTTAGTTGCTTCAAATGTGTCTTAATTTAAGACGTTTTGTTTATTCCGTTCTTCCTACGTAATAACCACTAGGGGTCACTCTCAGTTGCTGGCAAAAAAAAAATTGTCTGGCGGATTATGTTTTGAGAATGAAACATTTCATTCTATAAATATGGCTAGCCGAATATATTAAGGGATTTCCTTCTAAAATGATGCAAGTCTTTCTCCATCACTGTGATAGTTTTTAAAATTTCAAATCGAGGAATTTTTCTTACCTCTTGCAACAGCGATTGAAGCAAGTGTCAAAACGTTCTTTATAGTACTAAAATGAGTCTTTCATGATATTTTTTATAGCACTACAGTGTTCGTACGCTTCAAGGACTTTCGAGCACCTTTTACCAAAATGTTTGTAAAGCAATATTTGTCTCATTAAATGAAAATTAATTCTATCTTCAGTTAAAGCGACCAGTACTTTACGAAATTTCTGGTACTAAAACATCTAAAATACTCTGAATCCTTCGAGGCTTACTAACGCTGTACTAAACAAAATCTTGCATGAAATGCAATTAGTTTTGAATCCATTTGAGAAAAAAACGATAATTCTATAAGTATATATTTTTAAACTTATGACGTTATTACAAATTGTATATTCTAAATTCTCATCTTTTTCCCAAATTTAAAGTAATAATATATTAGTACTTTAAATTTTGGCTTCTTTGGAGATATATCTCTAAAAGAAAGACATTTTAAATTCATTATCTTGTTTTGTTAATTCTTATCTGCCATTAACTGACCACAACTAAAAACGAAAAAAGAAAAGTGTTAAACGATCGTATAATGCTTTCTTTCTTTGTCTTCTCATGAAGTAAACGTATATTCCTTAAGTTTTAATCAGCTGTTTCTTTCTATCCCAAACCGCAGAATAAAAATAATATAAAGTACATGAAAATGTGTATGACGCTGTCATAAAACTCATGTAACTCAATCTACGAGTAATTTTAATACTGCTAGTAAAAATATACATATATGTTTGATTTGAAATCAACTCTAATATTGATTCTTTGGTTATTTTTAGTAAAAAAAGCAATTTGAAATTTAAAATGGAAAAAAGTAAAAAGCTATAACTAGATTTTGCACTTAAAATTGTGGTTTTCATAACTTAATTTATATGCACTTATGCGAAAAATACAAAAATGATAATTAAATGTGAAGATATATATTTAAGACAAAAGAAGTTTAGAAACTATGAGTAATTTTTCTCTTCATGTTATTAATATAGAATATTTATTTATTTATTTTTATGGATATATAAGTAGCCTTTGTGATTACCGTCTGATCTACATAAAAACTTCCCCATATCGCAACATAATTTTTCAATTATATGTATTTCCATTTTTTTTTTTTTTTTTTTTCGGGGAGAGGGGGGATTTTGTATGCAATTTTCGTAAAGCTGATATCTTAAATATTTTTTGACATTGCACTGATTATAGTGAAAGTTTTGAATTTTTAGAGTAAGACAAGATTAAAAACACAAAATATATTTAACAAAATACCGAAAAATCTCTCAATAGCGGACACTTCGGGACTGCGGAATTTGTTCGATGATTGGAGGTGTCTGCTTTTTTGAGGTAAAAATAAACAAATATGTATGGGTTTTGGATAAAAAAGGGGTTTTTGCTAAATAGAGTTGTCCGGAATTAGGGAATATCCACTAACCTCTATAACAGACACTCCCGAATACCGGATACCTCTATTTAGTGAGCAAAATGCAGGGTTAAACTTTTGCAGAAAAAGCATTTGATTCAAGCATGGGCAAACTGGGCAATGTCCCTTTCCCTCTCCCTGCCATTTTAGGGGCCCCAAATTAGATGTGTAATCTTTGTAAAGCTTATAATTTAAACTTGTTTCGATATTGTTTTGATTATAATCAATATTTTAAATTTCTAAAGTAGAATAAAGTTAAAAACTAACTAAATAAAAAAAATCTAAATGCAGCAAAACCTCTCAATAACGAGCATTTATGTAACGCTGAATTTGTTTGCTATTCGAAGATGTTCGCTTTTCTGGGGTGAAAATATATGCATACGTTGAAAATGGTGAGTGTTCGCCAAGTAAAATTGTCCATATGAAAGTTTTGCAGTAACACTTCCATTGGACACTCTTAATTAGAGAACACGACTATTTAAGAAACACATTTTTCATTTACAACATGTATATGTTTTATATGTGTTTACCTCAAAAAAGAAGACACCTCAAATTGAGGACAAATTCTCTAGGTGCCCCCTATCCTATTGGGAGATTTTATTGCATTTAGATAAATCTTTTTTGTTTTTAATCTTGTTCTACTCTAGAAGTTCAAAATATTGATTATAATGAGTACGATGTCGAAATAATTAAATTATCAGGCTTACGAAAATTGCATACCAACTTTGGAAACCCTTAAAATGGAGGGGGGGAGGGGGCAGAACTAAAGCCAAATATTTTACCAGCATTCAACGTGGTCAAACATGGATACGTATAATGCTTACAAAAAAATGGCTGCGATTTAGACGCATGAAGTGTCTGAATTTCAGACGCATAAAGTGTCTGAAAAAATTAAGACATTTTAAAACGTCTGAGAATTGAACACTCTGTTTCAGACACTTAAGTCTCTGATTTTCAGGCATTTCAATTTAGAGTGCGTCTACTTTGTGGGAAGAAATTTTCAATCGCACTAATCTTAGAAAAAAAAATGATAATAACTTTTTCCAAAAATCCTTTAGTTTATCTCTCTAGGTCAAGGCAATCTCCAAACTTTTTCTTAATTTTTTGTATTTTCTCTTGAATTTCTTCCTTTTACACCTGTGTTACGAAAAACATTTCTTATTATTTGAAATTTCACCGTAATACTGGAACATGTTGGAATCTCTTGAACTGAACTGTTTTTTTCTTTTTGTTTTTTTGTTTTTTTTAACTATTCTAAAATCTGCTGTTCAACAACGCGAAACTTTTGGGCTCATTTTTAAACGTAAAAGCATTTAAAATTTGCAGGCCTGACTATCGAAGCAATTCTGAATCGAAATGCGTTATCCATTTTTTGACAAATAAGTGACTTATCGAGTTATAGTTAATTGTGGTCACGTAACGACCAGTTTTCTCCTTTCTCGCGGTGTCGCGTCCGGAAATTCGGTTCAAAACAGCAACTTTGATAGTATCTTTCGAACGATTTTCTGCCTTTACCAAAAAATAGAAACCTCTTTCGATAGCATAGTTTTTTAATCAAACACCTGCAAATGCCATGCGTTTCCGAATAAAAAATGAATTAAAAAATGTGTCTGAAAGTAGCTCCTTTGAATTCGAGAACAGCGTTAACAAGTTTGAGTGCCACGCAATTCTTAGGGAAATCCCCGTTAGGCCACGCCCGTTGCTTAGAAGCGCTGGTATTGCGGTATAGCAATGCAACCGTTTTTATGTTTACAGTGTTTCAATAAAATTCATTAAAATGCATTAATGATATAATCCTGCAATAAATAAAAGTTAAGTAAATTTTAATAAGTTTTCAGTTATTACTTAAAGCAATATATATTTATTTAGTTTTATATCATATTTTACACTGTCAGTCACCGGTGACTGACGTGGTACTCAACGTGTTAAAGTTATTTTATAAACATTTCTGTTTCTTATGTTAACTTACTGAAATCATCTAATGCGGGTTTGTTTTCAACGCATAAAGTTCTTTATAATTTCTGACTATGTAACCAGTAGTACCTAAATGAGAATTTCACATTTTTCCCAATAGAATTTTTATTTTTGTGAAGCAGAGTAATGGGATTTTTCCTATCCAATTATAATTCGTTACTTTTATAAGTTCCGTTCCCAATTACACCGCAAATAATTATATGATGCTTGATATTTTAATATATATATATGAAATCAACAATTATTTACAACCACTTAAGGGGACAGTGGACATTAAAAATTGAAGCCTTCAATTTTTAATGGATTCATTCGAAGATTAGAAGACTTCCTCAAATAGTTATACAGTAGACTCGCGATTTAACGACCTTCACGAGACTTCGGCAAATCGGACGTTAAATCGAATGCTCGCCAAATCAAAAGTTTGTAATATTGTGGATTTTTTTTATAATGCAGTTCAATAATACCTAGCATTATAACTATATAATAAAAACTATTCATTTATACAATCTTTAAAAATATACGTTTGTTGTTAATTGTCTCAATCTTTGGAATTAAAAAAAAATACACACAAATTATGGAATAATTTTGTAAGAATTAGTTTAAATATTTTACAAACGTTAAAAATGAGTTACACTAATTAATTAATATTTATTGAAAAATGATGTTATACTTTTTTGCTTCAAATCGCGGCTGTAAATTTACAGAATGAGCTCATTGATCATCTGAATGTAGTCGTTAGAATATTTTTTCCTTCCAAATATTTTCTGTAGTTTTGATGGCATCCTTTGCTTTTTTTAGTCTAGGAGGTGCTTCTGGAACATCGTCAGTATCCCCGTCGGAAGCGTTATTTGGAATGTCCTATTCAGGATTAAGTCATCTTCCGAAAATTACCCCTAAATTTTCAACTTATCGTCAACGGCAACAAAATTCTCAAATGTTACATTTTCCGGAAAAACGAAATGTTTTCGTAATTCTTGCATTAGATGATTCTGAAATCTTCACTTTCAGTGTTCTCGAAAAGGTCGCTGAATCAAGATTGGAATTATTTACAAGTCGTTAAAACGAGCGAGGGGAAACATTGTGAGAATTAGAAAATGGTCGGGACCTGATCCAATGATCGCTAAATCGCGCGGGGTCGCTAAATCGGGGGGTCGTAAAATCGCGAGTCTACTGTATTCAAAATTTGGTGTTAAAATAAAAAGTTTTTAAATGATTTAATATATATATATATTTTTTTTTTTTTTTTAAAGCAAATAATTATCGCATTTTAAAATGTCTCATGCGCATTTCTTTTGCATAAAATATGACAATATTTATTTACAACTGAAGTTGGCATGAATTGTAAAAGTTCGCTTAATGTATAAGTAGAAAAACATATTTTTGTAATTATGCTTTGTTTCTTCTAAAAAAGTAACTATATTTTCATATGCATGTAAACTTCAGCACTAAAATATCCCTGAAATGCAACATTTTATGCTAGCATTTATTTAGTATTGTACAGGGGATATACAGTATAAATTTCGAAAGAATCTGATAATTAGGAATGCGCATAGAACGTTTCAAAAGTTACAAATATGCGAAATTATCAATTTTGAGAAATCAGCATTTTAAGTAAAAAAAAACTGTATAAATATACATACAGTTTTTTTATAAAAATAAAAGCTTATATATCTGCGAAGACGCGTCAGAATTGAAAAAAAATCTTTTTGTATCAGATAAATTTGAGTATAGATTTTCATAATTCTCAAGGAAAAAAAAAGATCGGTTTTTAGTCGAGTTTCGTGAATTTGAACATCCACCGTTTCCTTAAAAAAATCGCTTGAATTAATAACACTTACTTTAGGATGTATCATGAGCATGAAAAGTGTACAAATATTCATTTTGCATAGAATTTGTAATCTTTTGCAGTTAAAAAATTATTCTTTGACAGCTTCAAGATTTTGTTTTCTATAAAAGCATACCAAAAATAATTTACTAAGAATTTTTCTACCAAAATATCTATTTATACTTTGTTAAAACTTCTAAGTAGAAGAGTGTACAAATAATCACTTTGCCGAAAGTACAGCGTCTAGAATACACAGTGCGGAAATTTGCTATCTAATCAGCGCTAAAAATTTGAATCCGTTACATGTGCAATGATGCTGAAATCCAAAGAATCGATCACAGCAACATTTGCGGGATATTTTGAAATTTAATGTAAACATCGTGTTATTACAGCGTCTAGACTAGCAGTAGAGGTCTGCACGGGCCTGGGCTTGGCCTGAGACCCGTACCCGGCCCGGCCCGCGGTCCGGGCCGGCGGAATGAAGGCGAATTTTCAAACGGGCCAGGCCGGGCCGGCCGAATTAGGACAATTTTTTCAACGGGCCGGGCCGACAGACAAAATAAACGGGTCGGGCCGGCAAAAAAATTGAACTGGCCTGCAGGGCCGGGCCGGGCCGATAAAAAAGTTAATCGGGCCTATAGGCCCGATATAAGAATTCAAGCGAAGCAGATAAAATACGAGCCATTTTCACTGAATATGATTTTCTCAAGAAGTATAAATGTGTGTCACAAGCCAATGCGAGTTTAACAACATCAATACAGAAATGTAACATGTCTATCGTAGAGATCGGCATCGTACAGTTACTAGATGGTTTAATTTTTTTCAGCAGACTCGTGCCGAGACGGAACTGGTCTTAATCAATCTCAGGATGTGTAAGACAGGCATTACATTTGTAAAAGTATTAATAATGATAATGAACTTATGTTAACAGTATCTTTGGAAATATACCTTAAAGTGGTTCTCATAGTCACTGCTCAACAATGTGAAACTTTCAGACACTTTTTCTGACTCATTTTTAACTATAAAAGTATAAAAGCAGGCCTGACTATTGAAGGCATTTGGAAACGAATAGCTTTCTCCATAATTGATAAATTACTTACAGGGATAACAGAGATTCTTGTCACGTGACTGTACGTTTTTCTCCTTTTCTGTGCTATCGCTTCCGGAAATTCAATTCAAAACGCTAACTTTGGCAGTATTTTCAGAAAGATATATTGCTTTTCTCTATGAAAAAACGGCATTTTCAGAGTTTCTGAATAAGAATACCTGCCAATCTTACGCGTTTCCGAAAAGAAATGAATTCATAAATGTGTCGAAATGTAGCTCCTTTAGACTTGAGAAAAGCCTTAAAAATGAGAGATATATTTTCACAAGTCTACTTTTTATTATACAGCTTCAAAAGTTATCACGTTTTTAATCCTTTATTCTGAACTGCATTAATCTTTTAATGAATCCTTATTTGAATTTTGAAATGTCTGTAGAGACGATGACTAAAACACTATAAGTAATCGTTAATGTTTACTATTGTGTGTTTTCTGTTTTGCGAACACATAGTAATCTAAAATATACTGTAGAATGTTCCCATAAATATGTATGTAGTATTCATTAAAAGAACCTTAATTGTATGTCACGAAAAAACGGATTTATTTTGTAGAAATTGAGTCGGGCCGGGACGAGAACTGTAAAAATGCAAACCGGTCGGGCCGGGATCGGGCCGAACTTTCAATTTTTACAGCGGGCCGGGTCGGGCCAAGATAGCTTTCGTTCGGGCCGGGCCGGGCCCGGGCCTGGAAATTCCGACCGTGCAGACCTCTAACTAGCAGTCGTCTTGCAGTGTTAGAAAATATCCTGCAGATGTCGCTGTGAACGACTCTGGATTTCAGCATCGTTGTACATTTAAGGGATTCAATATTTTAGCGCTTTTTGAAGTATCCACGCTATCTATTCTAGATGCTAGCCGGAAGTAAAAATATTTAAAACATCTAGAGAAAAAAGTCCAGTAAATTCTAGGTTATCTTGAAAATAGCTGCCAACTTTCAATCTTTTTTTTAAGTCAAACATATTTTGAATCAGAAATTTATCCCATAATACGGTACATAAATAAAAATTTATTTTATAAAATAAATTTTCAGATTCAAAGATGCCAGATATGTAATAAATTGACTACTTTAAAAGTATTTAGAAACAAATAATAAATAAATAAATAAAAGAACAGTGGATTGAGAATAATATGTTAACTTTTATGTGTTGAGTCTGAGAAAATAATGAAAGAGAAATCATGCGTCGCACATACAATATGAAACACTTACCGGCATTATAATATTGTTGCAAAATCTCAATCTTTCTGTAATAGCGAAAGAAAACTTATACATAAACATACAGCTAGGAAAATGTGATTTATTTAGCGAGTGTTCTGCAGTCACGGCACACTTATCACAAATTGTATCGAAAAATGCAAGAACGTGTAATTTAATAAGTATACAACATAAAGAATATCAAATCTGAACCTCTAAACTTGAAAATGGTTAGCTGTGGTAAGGGATCTACATATCTCACGGATATGTATAGGCCTGTGGCCTATGTACGAAATTTCTAGAGAGCATTAAAGCCTTCCATAATACCATATTCATTATAGCATTCATAGCAGTCATTTTTATATATAAAAGCATGAAATTTGCAGACATTGCTGTTATGCTTTGGAATCGAATAGCGTTTTTCGTTTTCTTATTAATATTTTACATCTCGAGTTATAGCCAATTGATCCCCATGAAGGTGTTTGTAAGATTATTATGTCTCTAACAATTGTCTAAATTACCAACTTTAACGCCTTTTTGAAAAATCCTTTTTGTTTCATAGGAAAAAGAAAAACGCTATTCAATTTTTTTTTTTATATTTTTCTTCCTTTTAAGAATAAAAATTAGTTGACGTCAGAAAGTAATGTGTTCGGGTTTTAAGAAAACCTTAAATAAGAATTTATGTATCTAAAAAAAAACCTGTAGATTTAACAGAAAAAATCTGTCAACAATGCTACCAGTTTTCCCCGTAGTTTATACAGAGAAAATCTGTTAAATTGATACAGACTTTCTCTGTATGCAATACAATTTCTTTGAAGTCTAGACAAAGGAACCCCGTTAACCAATACAGATTTTATCTGTATGCAACAGAATTTCTCCGTAGTACAGATAGAGGAATCCTTCTAACTGATACAGATATCCTCTGGGTGCAACACAAATTATAGACAGGGGAATGCAGTTAAATTAATATAGTTTATCTGTAGTATGAACAGGGGATCCTGTTAAATTGATAAAGGCGTTCTCTGTACGCAAGAGATTTTCTCTATATCGCAGACAGGGGAATCTTGTTTATACATACTTCCTCTGGTATGAAACTGAACTTTTAGGGTAATCCTGTTAAACTGAAAAGGGAGAAAAAGTTAACATCTAAAGAGCAAAAACCGGCTAAAAATATAAATTTTTGTTTTTGTAATTTTTTGTTGGCGTTGAAATTTAAAAAAACAATATATTGCCATATACTTGATACAAAGCATAGGGTAATCCTGTTAAACTGAAAAGGGAGAAAAAGTTAACATCTAAAGCGCAAAAACCGACTGAAAATATAAATTTTTGTTTTTGTAATTTTTTGTTATCGTTGAAATTTAAAAAAGCAATATATTGCTATAAACTTGATACAAAGTATGTTTCCATATTTCGAAAGGTAGTCCTCAAAAAAATATTTTTCCCGCTCAACAACACGAAACTTTCTGCCACATTTACGGACTCATTTTTAAACGCAATTATACGCATTTTTAAACACTTGCACTGTAAAAAAAAATCTGTAGGCCTATTGAAACTGCTGACAATCGAGCACTCTTTAGTTGTTGTCCTTGTTATTGGATTATATATATATATATATATATATATATATATATACACAGGGTGGTTCAAAAGTTCCTGTCCAAACGGCACGTGTGAGTGTGTCATGTCATCAGCAGCAAGAATTACATAGGAATTGGTGGTCGGAAACGCGATCGTGACGATGCAATTGATCCGTGACCGTGACACAAAGAAAAGATAGCAAACGGTGTAAAAAGACCTTTATTTTACAAAAAACTTAATCGAAGTAGAAAATACAAATGGAAAATGTTACAACTTATAACAAGTGCTCAAAGTGTGTCCAGGGCCCGATTAACCTCTGAAGCTTTGGGAAGGACAGTATTATTTCGGGGCCCTCTTTAATTCGAGAAGATTTTCAAAATTCTGCACACCCGGAAACTCACCAATGCTACAAATATTATTCAAAATGCTACAAATATTGTATTATTGTATTTTCTCGGTTTTGATTGGTTAGACGATAATACTGCCTGATAAATGGACATCTTTGGTTTGTTGGACAGGCGGACTGGAGAATTGCGATCATGTAGTTGATCTATTGTATGAAAAGTTAATTTGTTATGAAAAAAAATTCATTTTTCGGGCCCCTTCAAAAATTTTTAAGGGAAGCACGTGCTTTTTGTGCCTATTCGGTAATCAGGGCCTGAATGTGTCCCATTAGCCGCGATGCATGCTTCACATCGTCGCCGCATGGAATCGCAAACACGTCTCAATTGGCCAGGAGTCTCCGGGACACGTGCCGCCGCTTCAGCGATCCGTGCCATGAGGTCCATGGCCGATGGAACGGGTGTCTCGGACACCAGAGACATCCAGGGGGGGGGGGGGGGTAGATCCGGCGATCGCGGTGGCCACGGTACAGAGCCGATTGGAACGTTTTCGCGATTCCATGAAGCGCCGATGTGAAGCATCCATCACGGCTAATGGGGCACATGTTATGAGTTGTAACATTTTTCATTTGTATTTTGTACTTCGATTAAGTTTTTTGTAAAATGAAGGTCATTTTGCACCATTTATTATCTTTTCTTTGCGTCACAGTCACGATGCAATTGCACCGTGACGATCACGTTTTCGACCCCCCAGTTCCTATGTAATTCTTGCTCCTCGCGATCCGACACACCCACACGTGCCGTTTGGACAGAACCTTTTGAACCACCCTGTGTAAAGGATTTATATCTCGAGTTATAAGCGTTTGTTCTCACGTGACGACAGTTTTTCTTCTTAGCCAGAAATTTAATTTTTGCGTCCATAAATTCGATTCACAACTCAAACTTTGATAGTATTTTCTGCAAGATCCTCTGTCTTCACACAAACAAAAATAATGGGAAAAAACTGTTCGTTTGCTTAGTTTCTGAATAACAGCTTTCTTTAATTTCACGTGTTTGCGAACAAAATTGAATTCAGAAATGTGTTAGGCCTCACCAGTGGACGAAAGTTTATGCTGGTAGACTGGAGGTGCTCAGTTCGAACCATTCGTGCCCGTCGGCTTAATCGTTCGGAGTTTTCCGTGGTTTTCTTCGAACCTTGGATTTTCCTTGCGTAAATATGGGTTAGGTTCCCTTAGAAAGACATCCATGGACGGAATCCCCCCCCCCCCTTTGGGCCCATATCGTGTAGATATAATTGGTCAACACCAGCACCAACACCAGAAATGTGTTAGAAGATAGCTAGCTCCTTTGCATTTGAGAATAGCCTTAAGAGTGTTGGTGAGCAAAATCTCAAATTTCCCAAGCTAATGCTAAACCTATGGGCATGGCGTTGGGGAATATCTCATCAGGAAATTAATTTTTTTACTTCTTTTTTCTGTGTAATCTTCTTATAGGATGATGCCTCTATCTTTTTTTTTTGTTGTTGTTGTTGACGAAATATTTCTCAAATATATTATTTTAACATCTATACGCTATATATATAAGCCCAAGGTCCTTATCTTTCTTAACTGACCAGTAAACCGGAAAATTTTAAAAGCTAAATTCAATAAGTTACATACACTATCCTACCGCCCTTCAAGGAGTTAAAATCTTACTCACAGCTCGATAGTTTCGTGAATTTTTTAACGCATAAAATATTAAATTAACTATATATTTTAGAAATATTTTGTCAACTAAAAAATAAAAAGAGATCCTTTAAGAAGAGAACATGGAAAAAGGTGCTAAAAATATTAATTTTCCGAGGAGATATTTGAAAAATAAAAATACATTCTGCGCCCATATAACATTGGAGAGAGAAATTGGAGACCTTACTGACCAACACATATTATAATGTATTTTAAATGCATTTTTCTTAAAACAAATTTTTCGCAGTCTATAAATCTTTAAAATGTTCCATGTAACTGTTGTAATGTTTCTATTGCTATTATGTCTGTATAATTCTCGAGAAAGTTCCTTTTAGTAGTCTCATTTCCTAATAGATGGCAGCACTACAAAGTCTGACACTATTCTCATGATCAAAGCAACTGACTGCTTATAATATATTTTAATTAATTCTAATTCGTATTCTTTTTAATTCATTTGTCATTTCTCAAATCCTATTATGTTTTTCTTGTATACATACATACTAATCATTATTATTTTTTTCTTGATTAGATAATTTTATTTTCTTCTGTTCTTATTTTTTTGCGGAACAATAATTATATTCCATGTTTTGATTTTGAGGATTTTGAATGCTCGTAGTCTATGAAATCTGAATCTTAGTCTGTGCTATTAAAATAGGAAAATACCAAGTTTAATCGTATTCATTTTGAGTCACAAATCTTAATCTTAATTCATCAACGCAAGTCTGCAAAGGTTCCTGATTTTTTAATTCAGCTATTTCACAACTATGTCCTTGGAATTCTACAATCAAAAACAGAGGTACTGTTAGTTTCGATTTATTCTGAATTTTGAAAAATAAAAAATCTATATTCTCCTCTTCTTAAAATTGTACAATGTCTAAGAAAGAATCTTGATACATACTATAACGAATATGTTATAGGGTGGAACTAAAAAACGAAGTTTCGAATTTTATATTCTAATAGCGATTATTTTTTTCCTTTTTAACTCCATAAAAAGAAAATATTTTTCTTTTAATTTTAAAATGATATTTTCCGGTTCCTCAAAGCGCCTGATTTTCCCTAAAAAACGAAAAAAAGCCAATAATTGCATGAAAAGTTTTTTAAGCTTATTGTTAAATTTATATTTTGCGAAATTAAATTAATTAAGTGTTAATGTCCTGAAATAAAGAGAATAATTTAGTTTGAGTGCCTTAGAAAAGTTAGCTCCACTTTATTTGACTTTTGTAGAAGCCAGCGTCGTGGGCGTCGGCTTTCATTGTCCCTGATTTATTTGGCGGCGACATAACAAGTTAGTCCGATTTAACGTGTGTTAACAGTTTCTTTAATTATTTTTCAATAAGCATTCGGTGTCAAAAGTGGCAAAGTCTGTTAACGTACCTAAATCCAGATAATTGTTGAAGTATCCTGTATTTCGTGAACCAAAACAATTAACATTAGACTGTCATCTTTGACGAACATATGAAGATGTTATAAAACATTATTTTTGGGTTCAATTTAACTTAAAATCTAACAGCTAGAATCTGGTACAAACTATTTCTAAAATATCTAAAGCTGCTGGTGATACAATTACAAGTGTATTGCTGAGACCTTCAATTCCAATGGTTTCTGATACACAAATCATAAAAAATGATTAGAGGCTAGCGTGAGAAATGTCAAAATTTGAAGAAAAATATTAAGATTAGAAAGAATAATTCCACATCCAATATAAAATTGCAAAATGTTAGGTAATCCTGCAAAAAAACATTTCTTTGTGTAAAAGCACTAAATATTATCGTGTATCAGAACAAGAACGTCACTTTCTCAAAGACCAAAGACCAAAGAGAGATGGGGTGATTGCAATAGGATCAATAGATATAAAAACTACAAAAAATGTGTAGCAAGACTGGAAAAGGAAATATTAAGGAAAAAAGTTATTTTAAAACAAAACAAAAAAAAATGATGTTTTGATTGAATGATCGTCAAGTGTAAAAAATAGTTCGGAAGAAAATAGTTCAATCGATTGTTTTTCTAAACCTGAATTTGATAATCAACAAGATGAAAGAACCGGAGTATTAGACAGAATTGTGCAAATATTATTGCAAATGGCACCTTAGCAGATATGGGTATTTCTGATGATAATAAAGAAAAGGTAACTGAAAGAAGGACTTGAAGACGACAAAGAGAAAGGAAAAGAAAGAATTTGAATGAACAAGAAAGACGAAATGAGTTAATTTTAGAAGGTTGGTATTTTGATGGCAGAAAGGATAACACTATGATAACTGAAGCAGAGGGAAAAAAGTATAACTAAGAATCATTAAAGGCGAACACCTGGTTTTAGTTCAAAAACCAGGATAAAAATATATTGGTCATATTTCATTGACATCTTCTTCTTATATTAATATAGCCACTGCAATTTTGGTGTATTTTCAAAATAATAATACAGACATTTCAAGTTTGAAAGTTATTGGGTGAAACAGAAACGCCTTTAATGCAGGATGCAAATCTGGAGTTGTGTTAAAACATCGGAAGCAATACCCTAAAAACTTTATAATGAATAATTTGATTATTACATGCAAATGAACTTTTTTCTTAGATACTTATTTCAACATCTTGCTGGAAAAACTACAGGTACAAAAGGATTTTCTGGACCAGTAGGAAAGCGACTTGAAAAAATGCGAACATATTGAAATTATAGACTATAAAAACATTGATCCTATCTTGACGGTCTGATCGGATGAAGAACTTAAAAGAAGTACAAACAGGGGATACACCTGGATTTTAGATTTTCCTTGTCCTACTCAAACAGTGAAAATATGTGTCAAAATTGTCTTGCGAGCTGCGCCAACCGTCTTTAAATATTAAGCAAAAGATGGCATAATCTTGGGAAAGTTGAATTCCCACAATGTAATGACAAAGTTTGCCTAAAAAGACAGTAGGTTGAATATCCAAATGAATTACTCCATAACAAAGCGAGGTAAGGAAGGTGGAAGTCGGCATTTAACCACCTCCTCGTGGTGACTTCTGGATAGAATTTGCTAAATAAAAGTAGATATGAGCTAACAGCTACGTTGGTACTTTTAGTTACTTTATACTGAAATTTCAAAACTTTGACCTCCTTGAGGAACCGGAAAACAACTTAATTTAAAAAAATCTTTTCAGCCAAAAGTTTAGACATCCAAAAAGGAAAAAAGTTTTCACTATTACACTTTAAAACAAAAAAGTTTTTTTTTTACCCTATACTTAAGTTCCACCCTATAAGCATCCGTTTTAAAATGTTGGTTTATTGATATCCTCAAACAAATGATATGAAAAATTTATAATGACAACTGAGTTTCGTATCAGTTTTTTCTTAAAATAATATTGATAATAATAATAATAATAATAATAATAATAATAATAATAATAATAATAATAATAATAATAATTTTCTGTAGGATTTGATAAAAATCGTTGCACAAATGTTTTAATAATGTTCTTTTAAATGATAAAAAATAATAATAATAATAACGGGGAAAATAATTTTAAAATTGGAATGAATGGAACGTTTAAAAATATGACAAAAACAAATTATTGAATATACTCCATTAATTGCTAAATAAAACCCATAAAAACGTGAAAAAAGTGTATATGCATATATATATAAATTGCCTACGTGTTTCGGCCTCAACGAAGTCTTATCATCAAGGCAAATTAACATATTCTACAGTTGCACGATCTATAATAATACAACGATTTGAAACACCATCATTCAAAATTTTCAAGTTCGGATCAGAGGCGGATTACCCATTAGGCTGAGTAGGCTGAAGCCTAGGAACCCAGAAGGAAAGGGCCCCTGCGCTAACATTTTTTTTTTTCGAGTTTTTACGCATTGAGCTAACATTTAATGCAAAAGAGAAATGATGTGCAGTATTCTTTGTTTCACTCATTTATTGAATCTTGAAAAATATTACTTATTAATTGTAGTCCAAACGCTACTCCACTTTTAATTTCTTCTCTATTCATAAAAAGAAAGTATTGAATTCTTGAAATTTTTCGGCTTTTAGTTTGGGAAAGATTTACCAGAGGAGACTAGTAGCTACGGCGGCCTAGGCAAGATTCTGACAGCACGTCTATGAATATCTTTTGAAGAAGCTTTTAAATTGTAATCAAGCATTTGTCTAATCGTAACTCCTTACATTTTAGCACCATGGTCAGACACGTGACCTCGCCCCAATCCTTCCCACCTTTAAAGTTAGACCGAAATTTACACCTTACGGGATACCCTAAATAAAATATGATTTGATTGTATTTGAAAAAAAAATATGTGTGTTAAAATTGCGTGAGTGCTGAATTAATGCATAAAATATCAAGAAGTTAGATCGCTGACGATAGAAACATACTTCCAACTGCAAAAAGTATAAGTACAGACTTTAGATATGGCATTTGTTTTAGATGCGCCAATATACATTTTAAAAATTTTATATTTTATGTGGTCCCTGCAGGGTAGTTCTGGTCCTAGATGATATTTCAGGACATACTTTTTTCGCTATTTCAGGACATATTTTTTTCGATATTTCAGAACAGTTTCAAGACATATTTACCCAGCATACTACTTTTTTTTCATCAACCGTTTGCTGAAATTCGTGACTTTTTCCGCGATCATTTGCCAAAATTCGTGTTTTTCCCGCGATTGTTTGCCGAAATTCGCGATTTTTTCTTCGATCGTTTGCCGAAATCCGTGATTTTTTTCCGCAATCGATTGCCGAAATTCGCGATTTTTCTGAGATTGTTTGCCGAAAATTCACGATTTTTTTCCGTGGTCGTGTGCCGAAATTTGCGTTTGTTTTCCGCGATAGTTTGCCGAAATTAGCGATTTTTCTCTGAGATCATTCACCGAAATTCGCGAATTTTTTCTGCGATCGTTTGCCGAAATTCGAGTTTTTATTCTTCGATCGTTTGCCGAAATACGCAATTTTTCTCCGTAATCGTTTGCTGAAAGTGACGATTTTTTCCGCGATCGTGTGCTGAAATTCGCGTTTCTTTTCCGCGATCGTTTGCCGAAATTCGCGATTTTCCTCCGTGACTATTTGCTGAAATTCGCGTTTTTTCTGCAATCGTTTGCCGAAATTAGCTTTTCTTTTTCGAGATTGTTTGCCGAAATTCCAGTTTTTATTCTTAGACCGTTTGCCTAAATTCTGGAGTGTATTCCGCGATCGATTGCTGAAATTTGCGATTATTTTCGCGATCGTTTGCCGAAATTCGCGTTTTTTCTACGATCATTGCTAAAATTCGCGTTTTTCTCTTTGATAGTTTGCAAAATTCGTATTTTTTTCCGTGATCTACTGCCGAAATTCGCGATTTTTTTCCGCGATTGATTGCCGAAATTCGAGTTTTTTTTCTTCGATTTTTTGCCGAAATTTGCAATTTTTTTCTGCAATCGTTTGCTGAAATTCGCGATTCGTCTCCGCGATCGTTTGCTGAAAATCACGATTTTTTCCCTCGATCGTTTGAGGAAATTCGCAATTTTCTTTAACAATCGTTTCACGAAATTCGTGATTAATTCCTGCACTTGTTCGGCGAAATTTGCTATTTTTTACCGGACCTTTTGACAAAATCGCGATGTTTTTTCCGCAATCGTTCGACGTAATTCGCTATTTTATTCCGCGATTAATTTCTGCAATTGTTTGACGAAATTCGCAATTTTTTCCCGTGACTGATTGATAAAATTCGCGCCTTTTTTTTTACACAACCTCTTGACGAAAGTTGCGAGCAGGGCCGAAACTAGCCTTTTTTGCGCCCGGGGCAAACATGAATTTTGGCGCCCCCCCCCCCCTCCCTTTCTTCCTCAAAGTATATTTACAAAGAGAATTTTACCAATTTTCTAATGCCCGACTCATTTTAAAATTTAAAATATGTAATCATAAAATAGGTAATAGTTACTACGTAGAACTACGTAAATTGAATGTGACGTTTGTTGTAATTATAGTTCGTTCACATAAAAGAATTCGCATGCATTACCGGCTATTTACAGTGTTTGCTTATGCAGTAGAGTTCCGATTATCCGAGTCCCGCTTAACCGAGTTTCCGCTTTAACCGAGTTATTTTCTTCTGATGGACTGATGGCTTTTATTATTATGAAACAGTCATTATAAATGAAGTGTTAGTTGAACTCTGATTTTCTGGTCAGAATGGGGGAAAAAATGGCCAGAATTTTTTTTATTATTTTTTTTTTTTTTTTTTTTTTTTTTGCAAAAAAAAAAAATTATGGCCATTTTTTCCCCGTTCTGACCAGAAAATCAGAGTTCAAACTTTTTACGGCTGCTCTTTCATCTTCACCTAACACTTCATTTATAATGGCTGTTTCCAAAATATTATGGCCATTTTCTCTCCCTCATTCTGACCAGAAAATCAGAGTTCAAACTTTTTACGGCTGCTCTTTCATCTTCATCTAACACTTCATTTATAATGGCTGTTTCATAATAATAAAAGCCATCAGTCCATCAGAAGAAAATGATCGGTTCCAAAGGTGTAATCTTTCATTTGGCGCCCCTTGGCTCTGGCGCCCGGGCACATGCCCCCTCTGCCGCCCCCCCCCCCCTTAATTTCGGCCCTGAGTTTTTCTACAGTTCTTTGACGAAAGTCACGATTTTTTGATCGAATGATTTGCCGGAATTGGCGATTTTATTCATTGATAACTTGACGAAATTCTGTGTCGTACATCAACGCAATCTTTTTTTCGACTCCACGGAAATCACTGAACGACCGATTACCGAAATTCGCGATGATTTTCCTTCCTGTCCGGCTGACAAATTCCCGTTTTTTTTCCTGTGATTACTTGACGAAATTTATCAGTTTTTTATGGTCAGATGACAAAATGTTTCACTATTTTCTGGCTCATATTTTTTTTCTTTCTCCTATGCATTTATTAATTACAAAATACTAATTTTGGAGAATTTAGCAAAAATAAATATATATATATATATATATATAATATAATATAATATATAAATATATATATATATATATAATATTATATAATATATAAATATATATATTTATATATATATATATATATATATATATATATATTCGCGGAAAAATCATGACTGCTATTGCTATAGTACAAACTCGCGAAATTTCAGGACAAGTTACCATATTTTAGGAAATTTTAGGAAGTTTTTTCATTTTTCAGGAGTTTTTGGAATTTCAAGACAAGAACCCTGGGACCCTATGCGTCCTAATAAAAATGTTGTCCATCTAATAAGAGCATTTTTTTTTAATATCTCATTTTCTTTACCTCTAAAATTACCAAATTATAATATTTTGAATTTTATGAAATTTCATTGTTTGCCGTTTACCTATATCAAATAATACTTCTTTCCGTTTCTACTGCTAGAAAACACTGAAATTACATAAAATTCACAATTTGATAAGTTTTGGTTGTAAAAGAATAGTTTTTTTCTCTCTCTCTCTCTTAGACAAAAAGCATTTTTCTAAATATAACCTATAAGAACCAGGACTCTATCAAAATTAAATTTAGAATTTTATTAGGTAAAACAAGTACTATATCTAAAAACTTTACTTAATTTCTATACTTTTTATAAATGGAAGTACGTTTCCTTTATCAGTGGTATATGAGATAATTGAGCAGACATGTATTTTGAATCATTTGATCTATAGCGCTTTGAAGAAAAGGAGGGGACCTGCAAAAAAGCAAGCCTAGAGGCCCGAGTAGTGGTTAATCCGCCTCTGGTTCGGATACATTGAATTCCATGAATGGTAGTAGACGGAAGCGAATATTTAGTATGTTATACGTATTCCAGCATATTAAAGTTTAGTATGCTAATAGTATGCTGTTAATATAAAATCTATAGATCATAATCAGGTCTGCACTTT
The DNA here is from genome assembly GCA_963932465.1 of Maratus speciosus. Classification (NCBI taxonomy): domain Eukaryota; kingdom Metazoa; phylum Arthropoda; class Arachnida; order Araneae; family Salticidae; genus Maratus; species Maratus speciosus. The sequence goes on along the minus strand of OZ010791.1, from coordinate 233,515,017 downwards.
CTGTAAAGATTTCGAGTACATTATTATTTATCGGCGATTACTTCTTAAAGTGTAGTAGCTCTATTAAAGTTGCCTTTTTCAGCATATTTAAATTTTAATGGTTTTTGTATGCAATGTATCTGTTTATTTTGAGACCTGCTTTACTGTATTAAAAGTTGAAGTTTGTCAGTGGCGTATAGTAGGAGGAGCAGGCCCGTACTAATGGGGGAACGAAGGGGGCGGACGCCCCAAGCGCGGAAATTGATGATGCGCCAAAATTATGCTACCAACCTCTTTTTTTCCCCTTTTTTGTAAAAACAAAACAAAACAAAACAACTATGTATATACATATCGGGAATTTTTTTCTGTTGAAAGTATGTATATTTTCCCTTTCAAAGTTATTTCATCGTCCCTTATTCCGCACCGAAAAACAAATTTCTGACTAAGGACTTCTTTTTTTAAAACTTGTTTATATGTCTTTGTCTTAGTCTCTTTTGTTAACCTTCTCTTTTCTGAGTCTGTAATTTCCTTTCTGTACTTGTGAACAGGGCCTGGCTGATGCAGGGGCATGCGGGGCAGCTGCCTCCCCCCCCCCCCCCCCCCAAAGGTAGATATAAGTTTTCGGTAAAGGACAGCCAAATGATAAAAAAGTGGCCAAAAGTGACTAGATTCTAATTTAAGGTGCTTTTCATTTTGTGATGTTTAATTCCTTCCTTACTGATTTCATAAAGATATCTTTAAATACATAAATTTAATTAAAATATACTGTAATATCACACATCTGTTATCTATTGCTTTCTGGTTAAAAGAATTTGCCATAACATGAAATTTTATACCAAAGTACTTTAGGGCATCATAAGGAATGTAGTAACAGCATAAGAAGTATTAAAATTTTTTGCTTTTATTATTAAATGCATGTCACACCACTTGCCTTTCCATATGATGGAATCGCCCAAATGTTGGTTGAATACAGAGATTAAGTTAAATAACCAATAATGCCTGAAAGAACTGTATTTACATTTTAACGGCTCCCATTTATCCTATAACTGGAAAAAATTGTATTCTATATTTTCTTAAAGTTTATTGTGCTAATCTGTATATAGATGTATGTGAATAGTACTTGGTATGGAATTTATGTATACATACAATTGGTATGGAGTTTAGTTTTAGTCACTTCACGAAAAATTTCAAAAGATAGAAGGAATAATGTTTGCCCCAGGATATTGTTTGGGAACCAACCCAGTTACTTCCGAATAATGTTTGTTCCAGCCCCCCCCCCTCCCCCACTGTCCAAGTCGGGCCCTGCTTGTGAATGTGACAAAAACATACACTCTCAAAATAGCATGTGGTTTCCTTCTTGGAACCCAAAAGTGTTGCAAACTGTTATACTATTCAGTTAGATTAGATACATTTTTCCCCACACCCATTTCCCAGATCCCCTTTGCCAAACTATAAGTGCAGTTTCTCTTATGTTACAGTCATTCAGGGTAACTTTGATCCGCATTTTCTCTATTTTCATATGCCACACTCTTATTTTAAGAATATTGTTGCAACTAGGGGCAGAAAAGAGAAGAAATGATCCTAAATTATTGTATGACAATCAAAAATTAAGGAATAATAATGATAAAAGCAATAAAAAATGAATTTAACCTGGTTCAAAGTCACCCAGCTATTTAGGGTAAATTTGCACCATATGATAAATATTATCTGAAATAATTCATTATAAAAAAAAGTATTATAGTTAGGGCAACTTTGAACCCCAAAATATGTTTTCAGATATGTAACGACTCCGAATTTACATTTCCCAACAAACAAGATTTGTATAATTTATGATATTACAGTAAATATTATGCATGAGAAAAGTGGGATAAGAGAACCATGGATATTTAGATATGAAAAAAAAACTGTTTATTGTTCATATAAACATAAAAATGCAGTGAAAAACAATTTTCAATGTTTTAACTCAATAATACATTACAGTAATAAATACTAGTACTAGTATTAGTCAAACAAGAATAAAAAATGTCGAATGTATGAAATGTCAAATTTGAGTAGCTCCGCCCCGAATAACGCCTTTAAATGAATTTTATGTATTTTACACATATTTGTGAAAATATTTACATGTTATATCTAATGCACACTTTAGGCATTTATATAAATATATACGTGCAAATATGGGAAATTTTTTACAGTAACACCTATAATCAGTAAATTATAAACATCAGTATAACTTTGAGCCAGCTCAAAATTACCCTGAAAATAGGGTAAAATGTTACTGCCTTCTTATTTTACATTTTATTAACTATTAATAAATAAATAATCACACAGTATTAATACATTTAAAATATTTAGAAAATAATATGTCTGATAAATGAGTATATTGTTACTTATTATGAAAATTTAATTGAATTCCAACAACTTCAAAATAGCATTCAAAATTAACTTGAAAACAGTACTTCACAAAAATAGTTAGATGATGCAATTAATTGCGCATAATGTTGCTAATTTATTTTCTAAAATAAAGAGTAGAAATCCCAGTTTAGAACTTGCCAACAGATCATAGTTCTGGAGTTTATTTAGTCTTTTGGAGTCAAAAATATTGAAAATTAGGAGGTGGTGCAAATGCAAAGTTACACCCCATGGTTCAAAGTTACCCTGAATGACTGTACTTTAGTTGTTTCCAATTTCTGAATTAAAATTAAGCCTTTTAATGTTCCAAAATAAACGCGAACTATGTGTTCAATAGTATTTGTATCCGTGTCTGCACTTTGTCAAGTTTGTGAAACCTATCACAAAGAGAAGACGGGGGAGAGTAGTCCAGGGGAAATGTACCAAACAAAGGGGGTTACCTTGCAAAAGGTCGGGTAGAAGATTTTTTTTCTGACTTGTGTATAATTATGCCAACATGGAAAAAACCAAGTTTTCTAACAAAATTTCTTAAGGCTAAATTTTCTGTGGCTAAAAAACAACAAAATTTTGGGACCTTTTTTGATTTTTTTAAATATCTCGAGGCCCGTCACTGTAGTATATTATTTGTCAATAACAGTATTAAAGAAAATAAAATTTTCTACAACTTTCATACTTACAACTTTTTTACACACTCAAAAACAAGCGCAGTATGCCACTTCAAAAATAGGACAATTTTTTCAATTTTCTTAAAAACTGAAAAACGTAGTTCTGTCCCGATTATTTAAATGTTTCCCACGGATTTAATCATGTATGTCAACTTCTATATATTAGTAACAGTAAATTATGTGTTTCAGGGCCAAAACTAGCCTTTTTTGCACCCGTGGCAAACATGGATTTTGGCGCCCCCCCCCCCCCCCTCCTCCTCCTCCTCCTTAAACGAAAATTTATCACGAGAATTTTAATATAGCCGGATTTTGAAAAATTTAGGTGTGTAATCATTAAATACGCAATGCTGAATTACGTAATAAGCTTTGTCAAACATTGATTCATTAGAATTTTGAAAACCGAATCGAAAGGAACCGAAATATATTCCACTTTAAACAGGTTTCCATCTTAGCAGGTATAATTGTTTATATTCTTTCTCTTGAAAATATATAATTTTTTCTTTAATGCTTTATATTTTCTTTTTCCGTATATACAGATTTCATTTTCAAAAATTTTACGGTAGTTTTAGTATTGAGGCGTTTACAGTCACAGTTATGAGACTAATTAGTCACACGAAGACATTCGCAAGATAATATTAAACCTATGGGAGCGTTCTTGACAAATATCTGCCTTGCATTTTATTGCTTTCAAATAATTTTTTTTCATGGGGTACCTGAAATCAATACAGTCAAACAGGGTAACTTTGAACCACGGGGTGTAACTTTGCACCACCTCCTATTTTTCAATATTTTTGACTCTATAGACTAAATAAACTCCAGAACTGTGCTCTGTTGGCAAGGTTCTAAACTGGGATTTCTATTCTTTATTTTAGAAAATAAATTAGCAACATTATGCGCAATTAATTGCGTCATCTAACTATTTTTGTGAAGTACTGTTTTCAAGTTAATTTTGAATGCTGTTTTGAAGTTGTCGTAATCCAATTAAATTTTCATAGTAAGTAACAATATACTCATTTATCAGACATATTATTATCTAAATGTTGTAAATGTGTTAATATTTTGTGTTTATTTATTTATTAATAGTTAATAAAATGTAAAATAAGAAGGCACTAGCATTTTACCACATCTTCAGGGTAACTTTGAGCCGGCTCGAAGTTACACTGATGCTTATAATTTACTGATTATATGTGCTACTGTCGAAAATTTCCCATATTTGCACGTATATTTTATATAAATGCCGAAAGTGTGCATTAGATATGACATGTAAATATTTTTACAAATATGTGTAAAATACATAAAATTCATTTAGAGGCGTGATTAGGGGCGGAGCTACTCAAATTTGATATTTCATACGTTCGACGTTTTTTATCTTGTTTGAATAATACTAGTACTTGTATGTATTACTGTAACTATGGATATATTATAGAGTTAAAACATTGAAAATTGTTTTTCACTGCATTTTTATGTTTTATATGAACAATAAACAGGGTTTTTTTTTATTTCTAAATGTTCATGGTTCTCTTCTTCCACTTTTCTTATGCCTGATATTTGTTGTAATATCATAAATTATACAAATCTTGTGATGTTGGGAAATGTAAATTCGCAGTCTTTACAAATCTGAAAACTTTTTTTTTGATGTTTAAAGTTGTCCTGACTACAATACTTTTTTTATAATTAATTATTTTATATGAAAATTTATCATTTGGTGCAAGTTACCCTAAATGGCTGGGTAACTTTGAACCAGGCTAAAAATCCCTTTTTTATTGCTTTTATCCTTATTATTCCTTAATTTTTAATAGTCAAACAATAATTTAGGATCATTTCTTCTCTTTTATGCCCCTAGTTGCGACAATATTCTTCAAATAAGAGTGTGGCGTATGAAAATAGAGAAAATGCGGATCAAAGTTACCCTGATTGACTGTATCTAATGTTGTGCTTTTGAACTTTTTCGAGTTTGGTTGCTTTTTTTATTTATTTATTTATTTATTTTTTAATATTCGGACACTTTTATTTTTGAAAACTGTTAGAGATGTGCTTTATTCAGGATAAGGATATTCCTTTGAAACGGGATGCAGATAATCCTACAACAGTGCCATCAAAGAGAAAAAAATATTGTTAAACAGCCTGTAGAAATAATTATTATTAAAATACATTTTTTTCATTTAGCTTATTCAGTCATATTGTGTACCTTACTGTATTGTGTTGGGAAAGTGGAGTTGAATGAAACAGGTGAGCAATGCGAAAACAAAAATGTTTATATGGTCTACAATCATAAATAAATTGGTATTTCATTTCATAAATGGTATCACTGAGATCATGAAATAGATATAATTTCAAAACAGTACATATTAACAGAAAATTAGAATATTCCGCAAAGTATATTTTTCAAAAACCAAACTATGTTTTTTCTGTTTGAGCTATAAAGTAATTAATAGATAATCTTAAAGTTGTATATACTTTTTCATGCTAAAAAGATAAAATCTCTTTTATGTTTATTGATATAAGGGGGGGGGGGGGGGAATTGACAATATTTTTTTTAACTAATCTTTTAAATATTTTCATTTAAACTAGTGATCTGAAATATTTTATTGACAGAATTTTTAAAATTTACAAGATGTAAATGCACAACATTAATTAGTGAAATAATCTGTTGCCATTTTTATTGTAGCTATTTTATAAGGTAAAAGTATTTCTTACATAAAAGAAATTTATTTTTTGACTCCCCCCTTTTATATGTAACTGTCAGGCTAGCTCAGATTAACTTCACTCAGAAATTTCACATAATTTCAAAATATCACTTTCTCGGGGTAGCTTTTTTAAATATTTTTTATTTAATCTTGATAAGACGGCACATCACAAGTAGAACGGCACATAACACATATATACAAAATAATAAAAGCGCGAATAACTTTCTACATGTTAGCACAACTCAAAACAGAACAGAGCTACAGTCAACGCTGTAACAGAACACTCTCCAACTCACAGCATTTCTCATTCGGCAAAGCTCACGGAAAACGGTCACGTGACTGCCGGTAGAGTCTATTTGTTTTAAAACGGGTGGCGCGCGTTACATCCTCCCCCTCTGTTTCCGATTTACGTCTCGGAGAGGAAACAGGATGCTTTCTGGGTCTTCCTCTTTTCCTTAAGGGTGCAACTGGAATAGTTTCAGTTTCTTGAAATGGTGACAAAGCGGAAACATGGTAAGACCCAATTCGCTCAGTAGGATTGTCCAGGCTAGCAATGTCATATGTCACTAGTGACTTTTGAGTCAAAACTATGTATGGCCCATCTCTCTTAGGCATAAATTTGGCTGTTTTACTTTTACTTGCTTTGCTCACAGGATGTAGGTTAACCCATATATTATCACCAGGTGCGAAATATACTCGTCTACGACTTTTATCGTAATATTTCTTCCGCTGATCTTGTTTCATTTCAACACGCTCTTTCACACTTTTTGAAATATTTGCAAGACGTTTAAGATATGGGGTTATTTCCGGAACAAAATTGTCATTTTCCACAACAGCTCTAAAATCGTTCACCACATCATCGATTGTTCTTAATTCTCGACCAAATTGCAGATAGGCGGCAGTTTGGCCAGTTGTATCAGATTTGGCAGAGTTCATAGCAAATCTAATAAAAGGAAGTTTATCAATCCAGGAACTGTGTTCATCTCCAACAAGGATTGCTATTCGAGGTTTCAAGTCTCGATTTTTGCGTTCGGCTGGATTGGCCTGAGGATGGTACAAAGGTGTCAATGATTGGTCTATTCCAAGAATATAACAAACTTGTTGTAGAACAGCGCTCACAAACTGAGGGCCGTTATCACTTATGAGTCTTCTTGGGATACCATAACGAAGGAAGATCTCTTCAATCAGAGTAGTCGCACATTCTTGTGCAGTAGCAGTTGTTAAGGCAAATAGTTCGACCCATTTAGTGGCACAATCTTCTACTATAAAAATCCATCGGTGTCCATCTTTACTAGGAGGCAATGGTCCAAAGAGATCAATGCTGAGGGTCTAAAATCGCTGAGCATAAGCAGGTGTTCGTAATAAACCAGCGGGTTTCTGATTTGTTGCTTTATAACGGGCGCACTCTGGGCACTTTTTCACATATTAAGAAATGTATGCTCTCATGCCTGTCCAATAATATCTTTTAGCAATTCTCTGATAAGTTCCTGCTTCACCATAATGTCCGGCTGAAGGGTCGTCATGATGAAGTTTCAAAATATTTTGTCTTTCTTGTACTGGAACGACCAGTTGCGCTTCTTCGGCATCTGATTCGGGAGCATACCTATAAAGCACACCTTGATTCATCAGGAATCCTCTATCAGCCCAATTAGCGAAATCTTCGCTTTTCTGTTCGTCTTCAAAAGAATCTATGATCTTTTTAAGGTTTTCATCTCGCAACTGTGCTTCTCTGATATCTTTTGGACTTCTTGTTGGCATGTCTATGCTGACAAAATTGCATGTCTCACAGAAAGCAGATTGATGATTACAGACAGGGCGTGACAGCATGTCAGCCACAACATTAGATTTTCTAGGTTCATATTCTATTTCCTTCTTAAGAATTTCTTTCTTAGCAGGAGGCAACCGATAAGGTGGTACAGCAACAGGACCAGGAGCACTATCACCTGTATTGATACGATACTCCACAAACGGGGTTGTCTCTCCCCCTGGTTGAGAACATTTTTCATACCTTTTCAGAACATCATTAATTTTGTTCCTTTCATCGGAATTTAGATTTTTGCCTTCATCTTTACGTAAAGCGTACGGACTGAATTCGACCGCACCAGCTGACGTATTATTTTCTTCTTTGTATTCATCTACAAAACAAAACCTTTCCTGAGGTTTATCACTGAAATTCCATGTTTTGTTGGCAGTATCTAACACTATGTTAGCATTATGCAAGAAATCCATGCCTAAAAGAGTTCTATTACCCTTGGCATCTGGTAATACAATGAACTCAGTTTCGAAGACTCGGCCTTCAATCTCTACGGGCACAGTGGCTGACAAAGTGTCTCTAACTACCGTAATTCCGTCAGCTAGTGTTACATCATGAGTATGAGGGTTCAGAGCAACACCAGTTTTTAAAAATAATTGATACATGCGTTCTCCCGCAATAGAACGATTCGCTCCCGTATCTGCACAGACTAGCACCTTCTTATTGCAGATCGTGATAGGCACATTTAGAGCTGAAAGTGCTGATGTATTTAAACTATATAGCTCAAGACGATGTGCTTGAACAGTTTGTTTTTTAAACGTAGGGGAACAATCTGGACATTTCTTCTTTATAAATCCCAATTTACCACAACCATAACAAACAATATCGGATTCTAAGCGTCGATTAGCAAACGTAGGGGAAGATCGGTCTTCTTTCGGAGGCTTACTCTGCTTCCAATTATTTTCTCGACGAGAAAACTCTTTTTTATCTTGGGGTACAACCGGATCCCTTTTAGGAAACCTAGATCTAATAATGTCATACGCATCTAATTTTTCGGCAAGGTCGACTGGCGAATTTAAATTTTCCCAATCGTCTAACATATGTTGTTTGCATTCAACAGGCACGCGCCTTTTCATTTGATCAGCTATGATAAGATCCTGAAGATCTTCAAAAGACGTTACAGTTAATTTTTTAAGCCAGTTTTCAAAATAGCTCGAAGTTCGAAATAATAATCTCGCCAAGTTATTTCCTTGGACTTACGATGCGTAAAGAACAGCTGTCTAAACTTTTCGGCACTAATTTTAAACCTTTTTAGAAGTAAATCTTTAACATGTGAAAATTGGAAGCATTTTCTTCTGATTCACGAGCGATAAGCGTAGAGATAGAAGACGGTACAACACTGAGTAAATACGAAACCCACATATGCTCTGGTACCTTCGAGAGCTTTAATTGACGTTCCAGGAGCACCAAAAACAAGGTTACATCATCAGTTTCTGGCCTGAATGTAGGCAACAGCTTTTGGATATCTATCTTACTCTCCGGGTGAGACATTACCCCTGCTGCACTACCACCTACCGCTCCACTGGAAGCACTTTGGCTCTGAGCCTGAAACTTGAGCTTCTCAAGCTCAAAATTCATCTCAAGCTTTTTTAACTCTAACTCTTCCGCTCTATGCTTTTCTTCTAATTCTAATTTGCGCTGTTCTAACTCAGCTGCTTTTTGTTTTTCCTCTAAGTCCCGTCTGCGTTGTTCTTCCTCGCGAGTCGAAATTTGGTTTCTGACTAATGAATTTACAAAATCAACTTCGTACGAGGAGGAGGATTTAATTTTTTCACGCAATGTGACAACTGTCATAGAGGGTTGAACATCTAAATTCATTTCTAACGCAACCTGATATAAATCCTCTTTACGAGCTTTATTAAGTTCAGACATTTTAAACTTTAGCAAAACAACAAAACGAGTACCCCACAAATGCCGAAAATTCGTTTAAATTATTCCCCAAACGTGTGAGCTTTGCCGTTACAACTCATATAAACAAGACTTTAATAAAGCAAAACAGTAAGGTTTAACATTAGCAAAACTCTTGACTACAAAACAAAACAAACTTTAAATCCCTGCAGGTATAAATAAACTGTATGGCCATAACGCGACATTTAATCAAAACAATATTTTAACCAATATAAAGCCATTTACTGAATAGTTAACACTTTCAAACAATATTCTAAATAATATAAAACACATAATTGAATAATTAAAATTTCAACCAATATTATTATTATATTACTAACGCTACTTAATATCGGTTTCATTCAATATCACTTTAAAAGAAAATAAAGTTTCTTTTATAAACAAATAATAAATACAAAAACTTACTCATTCCGTTTTGGAAATGAATCACATTCAAGGCTTTTTCATCAGTAAATCAGCAACTCAAAATTAAATACTTACGTTTAGCATTTAAATAATAACAAACACTTAAATAAAAATAGTAATTGTATTATAACTAAATAATAACTTGGAAGATCTTTAAACTACTTTAATGTATAAGAACTCAAGCGCGCGATATGTACAGCATAGTTACAAGCTTAGAATATCCACAAAAACAAAAGCTAGCCTCGAACCCAGAGTTCCCGATAAGTTCTTTTAAAACTGTTGCCAGATGCATTACATCACATCTCCCCCTTTAAAAGTCCTCTTCAATAAGTCTTGAAGGAGCACGAACAGTTCTGCCGCTACGAGTCTTAAATGGACTGGCCTGCTTAGTCTCTGGAACTGCAGCATTAGGAGAATAGGTGATGCTAACAGGATCATTCATAGATGTTGTATCCTGGGAGCTGTCTTTCTCGGATGTATCATCAGGAACGCCGTTCTCTTTCACTGGGGTGTCGTTATCCTCCCATCTGAAGGATTTTGGAACAGTAGAAGGATGCAGATATATACGATTCCTTCTTAGGATACCTCGAGGAGTTTCAACCATGTATGACCTAGGAGCTTCATGAGCACTTTTTACCTTTCCATACGTCCTCATGTCGGAGATCCATACCTGCTGACCGACGTCTAATTCTGATAGTTGTCTAGCTCGATGATGGCGATTGAAATAATACTTTTGCTTCTCGATCCTTTCCTGTTCCTTTTTGAATAAGGATTTCTCGTCTAATACTTTAGGCTTTAACTTATCATTCACTATAGGAATAGGCGTTCGTAAGCGTCTTCCCATCAAGAGTTCTGCTGGACTAAACCCATTTTCTAGTGGGGTTGATCTTAACACAAGTAGCATAAGATATGGATCATCATTTTCCGCTTTCAAGTAATGTAACTTAAAATTTTTCACCATCGACTCTATGAAACCGTTGCTTTGAGCATGTTTCGGACTGGATGTTATAATGGAGAACTTATAAAGGTTGGCAAATTTTTTGTATTTAGAATCTACAATTCCTTGCGAAAACTGGGTACCATTGTCACTTCTCACCACTTCAGGAATACCGTGACGTGCAAAAATAGACTTCATGTGATTCACGACTGCATCGGAAGTAAGATGATCTAATTTTGCCACCTCAATATATCTAGAATAGTAATCTGCCATTATAAGATACCATTTACCACTAACTTTGAGAAGGTCAGCTCCGACTATTTGCCAAGGTCTGTTTGGGAATTCTGATGGGAGTAAAGGCTCTTTGAAATATTTTTGTTGCTGAATACACTTCTGACAGTTTGAGACTAAATTCTCAATTTCTGACGATAATCCCGGCCACCAAACAGACTCACGAGCTCTAGCTCTGCACTTTGTTATCCCAAGGTGACCATCATGTATTCTATTTAATATTTCTTCACGTAATTTCAAAGGTATAATAATTCTCGCATCTTTCATCAACAAATCATTTTGTGTAGAAATTGAATGCCGATGTTCCCAGTATTTTAAACATTCTTCTGGCACTTCATTTTTCCCTGGCCAACCATCTCTTGAAAATTTAATCAGTAATTTGCAAACTGAGTCTTCTTTTTGCAACGCCCATATTTCAGCCAATCTAGAATCTGAAGAAGGAAAATTTTCTATAATCATCTGCACATAAGCAGTTATTTCTTCGGTTAATTCTTCCTTTCCATTTTCCTGTAAAGGGCTTCTGGATAACGCATCTGCAATGACAAGCTTTTTCCCTGGAGTATATTTGATGGTATAGGAATATCTCATCATTCGCAGTTTCATACGCTGGAGTCTAGGAGTTAGATTGTCTAACGGTTTCGACATTAAAATGGGTACAAGAGGTTTATGATCCGTTTCTATGTGAACTTGTAGGCCAACAATAAAATCATGAAACCTTTCACAAGCCCATACAATAGCTAACGCTTCTTTCTCTATTTGTGCGTACCTTTTCTCTGTATCGGACAATGTCCGCGATGCATAGAAAACTGGACGTAAATGACCATTATCCTTTTGACACAAAACTGAACCAAGGCCGTAAGATGATGCATCGGCTGATATAAAGGTTTCTTTCTTTGGATCATATAATGCTAATTCAGGAGTATGGCAAAGTTTCTGCTTGATATCTTCAAATGCCATTATTTGAGATTTTCCCCAAATCCATTCAACATTATTCTTCATTAACTCGTAAAGAGGTTTTGCAACATTAGCAAAATTGGGAATGAATTTATTCAAAAATCCAGCCATTCCTAAAAATCTTTTTAATTCCGTCACATTCCTAGGCGTTGGAATTCTGGAAATAGCTTTTGTTTTTTCCGAATCAGGTTTTATTCCCTTTTCAGAAATTATATGACCAAGAAAATGTATGGAATCTTTTGCAAACTGGCATTTTTCAGCGTTCAAAGTCCACCCAGCCGCTTGAAGTTTTGAAAGAACTTCATTTAGTCGTTTATTGTGCTCTTCCTCAGTAGAACCAAAAATTACAAATTCATCCATAAGACCCACTATACCAGGACCTTCTTGAATAGTTTCGCGAATTCTTTTTTGGAACACTTCCGGAGCTGTCTTAATTCCAAACGGTAAACGATTGAACATAAATCTTCCAAAAGGTGTAATAAAAGTAGTTAACTTTGCAGAAGCTGGATCGAGACTTATTTGCCAAAAACCTGCATTTGCATCAATAATACTAAACACTTTAGCATTACTAAATTGACTTAAAGTATAGTCAACTGAGGCCATGGGGAAATATTCTCTTTCAATGTTCTCATTCAGAACTGATAAATCAACACAAATTCTTATATCACCTGACATTTTTTGAACAATAACCATAGGTGCACACCATTCTGTGGCTTCGTCTACTGGTTCAATAATTTTATTCCTTGTCATTTCATCTAACAATTTTTTTTAATTTACCCCTTAAAGCTAATGGAACTCGCCGTGGTACAGAAATTGCGTAAGGCTTAGCATCATTCTTTAATTTTATTTGATACGGTTTCTCAACCTTTCCAATTCCGCTAAATAATTTTGGAAATTTCTTGACAGGATCTAGTTTTGATTTCAATTCAAATATTCTCTGGATGAGATTCAAATTCTCACTAGCTGTACAGCTTAGCAATGGGTGTTGTAAATTATTTATTACATACACATCATCTTCAAAACTAAAACTTTTGTTCTTTAATTTAACTCGAATTATCCCAGCTATCTTTAGATTTTTCCCATCTGGACCGCAAATGACTTTACTTGATCCCTTTAATTTTATATGGTTCAATTTCGAATCATAAATAGCCTTAGGAACGACCGTCACATCCGCTCCTGTATCGATCTTAAATTCTAGAGGAGTCTTTTCAATCAATACTTTAGCATTCCAACGGTTATCCGATATTCTAACAGGGTTGTTTTTATCTGAAGTATTCATTATGTAACCTAAAAAATCAGAAGAATTCGTCGATTTTGTTTTTTCAACTTCGTTAACCTGCATTTTTGATTTACAAATTTTAGCATAATGACCAACCTTCTTGCACCGGTTACAAATCGCTTTACGCGCAGAGCATTCCGATTTCGTATGTTTGTTTTGTTTTCCACACCAAAAACATATTTCTTTGTTCTTATCCGAATTGAAAGAATCAAATTTTTTATTTTGTTTGTATTTCTTATTCTGTGGTATCGCTACTCTGTTAGCTACCTTAAAAGACGTAGTATCACTACTCAGAACTTGTTGTTGACTTTTAATTGTTTCAGCTTGACGAGCTGTTGTAATCGCTTTTTCGAGTGTAAGTTTCATATCTAGTTGCAGATTTTCAGAAACCTTCTTATCGCGAATACCGCAAACAATTCTATCTCTAATCATTTCTTCCTGAAAAGAGGTAGGAAATTCACAAGTTTGCACTAATGTATATAACGATGTGATAAACTGTTCCACCGATTCACTTTCTTCTTGTGTTCTCGTGTAGAATTTATATCTTTCGTATATAACATTACGTGTAGGAATAAAATGCGTTTCAAATTTATTCTTTACAACATCAAAATCTTTAATATCGTCTGCACTTAAATTAAAAGATGACAATATTTCTTCGGCTTGAGAGCCCATTAAATAAACTAAAAAGTTTACCTGTTCTTCCAGTTGTTTCGTTTTCAAACCTGATGCAGATCTGAAACGTTCGAATCTGTCGATCCATTTTTGCCAGTCGTCAGGGCGAAAGGAAAATTGTTCTGGCGCAGGTATTTGATACATTTTTCTTTTCCAATAAACACTGCCACCATGTATTATAACTAAATAATAACTTGGAAGATCTTTAAACTACTTTAATGTATAAGAACTCAAGCGCGCGATATGTACAGCATAGTTACAAGCTTAGAATATCCACAAAAACAAAAGCTAGCCTCGAACCCAGAGTTCCCGATAAGTTCTTTTAAAACTGTTGCCAGATGCATTACATCACAGTAATCATTTCTCTTACGAAACCAATAAAAAAATAATAAAAATAAGTACATATCTTTATGAGAATTGCGATAAAATTATGAATCATTTTAACAACTTCTAATTTGACTGACAACAGTTTATTTTCCTCTTTTAAAAAGAAAAGAAAAAAAAATCAACGAAAACGTAAATGAATATTTCTTTCGCTTTCTCTCGCACTCACTCTTTTTTTTTTTTTTTTTTTTTTTTTTTTTATGAATCAAAATATTTTACTTAAAGCAAAGTAAAAATTAAACATACATGAACAGAATCAAAGTAAAATTTTCAGAATAATGGGCGAGGGAGGGGGGAAGGGGAAATATGCAATACAAACATGACAGGAAAATAATAGAATGAATTAAAATTTAATAAAGTCAAAAATATTTAGAATTTTTAGAATATCAATGTTACGAAGCCAAGAATGCATTCTTTTTATTAAACAAACTATGGATCCATTCAATTTAAAATGCTTACTTGTTGAAAACATCTTGCAGAATAAACACACATATCCTAGAATTTTCTTAGGACATTAACGAAGTAATTTGTAGAACTTTACAACTTGAAAAAAAAATAAGAACACATATCACATGGTGTAAAGGCGACGTATTATTCTGTAGAATTATAGGAACATATTTTACTCACTGACAACGACGATCGAATCTGTAGAATATTAGGAACATATTTCACTTGCAAACGACCGGTCGTGCCATTTTTTTTTTTTTTCTCTGCTAGTTGAAAACCACACTTCTTGAATAAAAATATATTACTATATCACTTGACTTGAAGAATGATGAAATAATATTGCGAACACTTTTGAAAAATTTGGATGTGAACATTTTTCTTCGAATTCGTGGCCCAAGGTTGGGTAGCCAATTGTCAGGCTAGCTCAGATTTAACTTCACTCAGAAATTTCACATAATTTCAAAATATCACTTTCTCGGGGTAGCTTTTTTAAATATTTTTTATTTAATCTTGATAAGACGGCACATCACAAGTAGAACGGCACATAACACATATATACAAAATAATAAAAGCGCGAATAACTTTCTACATGTTAGCACAACTCAAAACAGAACAGAGCTACAGTCAACGCTGTAACAGAACACTCTCCAACTCACAGCATTTCTCATTCGGCAAAGCTCACGGAAAACGGTCACGTGACTGCCGGTAGAGTCTATTTGTTTTAAAACGGGTGGCGGGCGTTACATCCATATAAAAGGGGGGAGTCAAAAAATAAATTTCTTTTACGTAAGAAATACTTTTACCTTATAAAATAGCTACAATAAAAATGGCAACAGATTATTTCACTAATTAATGTTGTGCATTTACATCTTGTAAATTTTAAAAATTCTGTCAATAAAATATTTCAGATCACTAGTTTAAATGAAAATATTTAAAAGATTAGTTAAAAAAAATATTGTCAATTCCCCCCCCCCCCCTTATATCAATAAACATAAAAGAGATTTTATCATTTTTCATGCTAAAATGATAAAATCTCTTTTATGTTTATTGATATAAGGGGGGGGGGGGGGAATTGACAATATTTTTTTAAACTAATCTTTTAAATATTTTCATTTAAACTAGTGATCTGAAATATTTTATTGACAGAATTTTTAAAATTTACAAGATGTAAATGCACAACATTAATTAGTGAAATAATCTGTTGCCATTTTTATTGTAGCTATTTTATAAGGTAAAAGTATTTCTTACATAAAAGAAATTTATTTTTTGACTCCCCCCTTTTATATGTAACTACAATCCAATGTTTGCTATCTTTAAAACAGTAAAAAATTAAATGTTATGAATAACATATGTTATCAATAATTGGTAAATAAAATGTACCATTGTAGTGTGGGAATAAAATATGTTTTTTGCAAATTTTCATACCTATCCCATTGATACCTGGAAAAATATGTATGCAATCTAAATATTATTAAAATTATAAAATTACTAAAATTATTAAAATTAAACAAGAATTCTTTCTTAATTGAAACTATCGTGCAAATAAGTTACTAAATACTGAAGAATTCTTTTAAAGTAGGGATGCACAACCTGTGGCCCGCGATGGGTTTAAAAGTAGCCCACGAATTTCGTCAATTTATAATTGGCAAAATTGCAATTTTTGACCATAGGCTGCAGGAAAAAATCGTGAATTTCGTCAATTTGCCGCGGAAAACAATTGTAAACTTCGTCAGTCAGTTAAAAATCGCGATTTTCTTTAATCGCCCAGCCGATATCATTTGTATCATTATAGGAAATTCCCGAGTTGCTAATTTCGTCAGTCGCTAGTCGAAAAATACCTCGAATTTCATCGATCGGGAGCGGAAATAACACATAATGCAAATAATACATAATTTACTGCTACCAATTTTTAGAAGTCGACATACACGATTAAATCCGCGGGGAACATTTGAATAATCGGGGCAAAACTGCGTTTTTCACGGTTTTTAAGAAAATTGAAAACATTGTCTTATTTTTGAAATGGCATACTGCGCTTGCTATTGAGTGTATAAAAAAGTTGTAAATATGAAAGTTGTAGAGAATTTTGTCCTCTTTAATATTGTAATTGACAAATATTATGCTACGGCAACGGGTCTCGAGATATTTAAATCAAAAAATCTTTAACCAAAATAGGTCCCAAAATTTTGTTGTGTTTTGGCCACAGAAAATATAACCTTAAGAAATTGTGTTAGAAAACTTGTTTTTTCTATGTTGGCATCA
The DNA here is from genome assembly GCA_963932465.1 of Maratus speciosus. Classification (NCBI taxonomy): domain Eukaryota; kingdom Metazoa; phylum Arthropoda; class Arachnida; order Araneae; family Salticidae; genus Maratus; species Maratus speciosus. Next base: position 233,497,928 of record OZ010791.1, on the reverse strand, counting down.
TTATAAACAAATCAGAAAAAAAAATCTTCTATCCGACTTTTTGCCAGGTAAAATGTACATTTCACCTGGACTAGAGGGTTGCAAATTGAAACTTTGCCCTGGGTTTTCTCTTCGCACAGAGTTGATGGCGAACACTGAAAAGAACGCGATTGTCCGAGAAATATTTTTTTAATGCGCCAGAAAGTTATAAAGAAATAGAAAAAATGTATAAATAATTAAGAAATATAATAGAAAAAGCTACAGTAGACATTTAGAGGACTTATCTGGTGGGAAAGAAAATAAGTGGAATCTCATGTTATCCTATGGGACAAAATAATACGTATCCTTCTTATTCTTTCAAATTTGGAAATTTCAACTATTTTTTTTCAGCGCATAGTTAGGAAGGTCCGTTATGCCTCTGTAAGCTTAAAATATTTTAAAGATAATTATGAGTATTTTAAAATTTGTGTTAAAGTTTTAAAAAATTGCGAAAAGTATAAAAAGTACTCTTTACTCGTTTGTAACTTTGAACTGGAAAAAGATATAAAAATTTGGAGCTTACAGAGCTATAAAGAACCTTCCTATATACGTGCTGAAAAGAAATAGTGTTGAAATTTCTAAATTTGAATGAACAAGAAGGATTTATTTTATTATATTTTTTATTTATTCCTTATTTTTTCCCAATGGATAACATAGGATTGCACTTTTTTCCTTCCCCACCAGATAAGTCCCTTTAAGGGTGTTCTCAAATCCGAAAGGGCAACTTTCTGACATAAGTTTTAATTTATTTTTGTTCGAAAATGCATGAAACTAACTGGTGTTGTTGTTCAGAAACTATGTATGCAATTGAGCTGTTTATTCCCTTTTTTGCAAACGCAATAGATCTTTCAGAAAATAGTGTCAAAGTGGGCGTTTTGAACCGAATTTCCGCGCGAAGGAAGAAAGAGACTCAAGAGCGAGCGAAAAACGTGTTTGAAACGTGATCAAAATTCCTTATAACTCAATAGGTAATTGATTGATCAAAAAATGGAAAAAACAGTTCAATTCCAAATCGCTTCCATGGCCAGGCTTTCCAATTTTATACCTTTCCGTTAAAAAATGAATTTGTAATTGTAAGTAGTGTGTCAAAACGTTTTGCGCTTGTTGAGCAGAGCAGTTAAGAAGTGAACAGCCTTGCTCGGTTACCCTTCTCCCTCTTCCCATCCTCCACTCCACATCACGAAGTTTCATAATTATATTCTGGAAATGTTGGAAAGTGTTTCATAATCTATGCGTAAAGCATGATTTTTTTTGTTTTATTGTTATTTTTAGTTAAGCTTACCCTTACTCAAAATGTCAAAATCAGGAGCGAAGAGGGAACATCTTACTCAATTTTACTTTTCGGTAGATACAATGGTGAATGGCTACTTTAATTGATCAAACATTTTTGCTGTCGCCATCTATTAGACAAAATACTTAACTCTATCGAATAAAATAACTCCATTGACTCTTCCCATTTTTAAAGATTAATTGTATATTATCATGGGTGTGACCAGAGGAGTTTAGGAGAGTTTCACCTCCCCACCACCGTAAATCTTTGAAATAATATATATATATATATATTAGTTAGTTAGTTTTAAGCAATAAAAAATACAAGAACAAAAGTCTATTTTTTATACTAGTTATAACAGTTATTGAACTGATTATTGAATGATTGCAATTTTAATATCTGATAATTTTCTTTTAAAGGTTTTTCTTATATTTCAAGTGTTATCTGCTCTTTGCCATCAAAGGTACCAACAGATTTCCCCCCCTACCTCTACCCCCTTCACCCACATGGACATGCCTTAGAGAAAATCCTGTAAACACCCATGTATATTAGAATTCAAAATTCTTATCTTTAAACTTATAACTTTATAAAGCTTCACTTTTAAGTTAAAGAGTGTTTAGACATTTATATAAATAATTAACTTTCTTCAAAAAAGAAAAATAAATTTTTAAAAAATAAATAAAATAAAAAATAAAATTCAAAAAGTTTCTTTTACTTGAATAATTCGAATCAAACATTTTCCATATACTTCTATATTTTCTATATGTATCAACAATTTATTAATAAAAAAATATGATTTTTGTTGTTGAATATTATTTTATTCTACACATACAACTTGTGTTTTTGTCAAGGAGTATTTCTTTATAATTATTAAAATAGATGCAAAATTATTAACAAATCATACAAATTAAATGAAGTGTTAAAATTTGAAATATTTATAAGTTGAATTTATCATAGATAAATAAAATTACCATTATGTATTAATAATATTATAAAAAATAAAATAAAAAAGATAATGGTAGAAATACATTATTTGTTACTAATCAAGTCTAATAGATGGCAGCACTACAAAACTTTTTTTTTTAAGTAATTTTTCTTAGTGCCATGCTTGATTCGTTCTTTTCCTTTTGATAAAAACAAATCACTAATCTAAGAATGACTCTTTTTCAATGTGCTTTCGGCGCTCGATGGGATCCACTTGTATCATGAATTGAAACGGTAATATTTATGTTAAAATTGATAAGCGGAAGTGGCTTTGCTAAAAGTGTTTGCTCACATATCTTCATCTTTTCCCCCCCGCTATTCGTATTTGGAGTGACAGATAATTTGCTAGTATTGTGAATTAGTTTTTTACTGATACGAGAATTTCTTTGTTTATATTTTTATAGTTTCAATATGAGTATTTACTTAGATTTTAACGCTACAACTCCTGTTGATTCTGAAGTGCAAGAGGAAATATGTTCAACTTTAAAAAAGTTTTGGGCTAATCCAAGTAGTTCTTATGATTCTGGGAAAGAGGCCAAACATGTTGTTGAAAATGCAAGATCTTTAGTAGCAGAGATGATAGGCGCAAGACCGGATGAAATAATATTTACTTCTGGCGGCACAGAAAGCAATAATATGGTAATCCATTCAATTTTAAAACATTATCAATATGAACTAAAAACTAAATCAGATCCTGATATGGATGCTGTACCACACATTATAACTACAAATATTGAACATGATGCAATAAAGTTACCTTTGGAAGTACTTGCCAAAGAAGGCAAAGCTAGTGTTACATTTGTACCAGTTTCAAAAGAAACCGGTACAGTTGATATTAATGATATTATTAATAATATCAGACCAAACACAAGGCTCATAACTGTAATGTTAGCAAATAATGAAACGGGTATGATGCAACCAGTATCCCTTATCAAGGAACATATGACATCTTTAAAATATTCTAAACAAACTATATATTTGCATACTGATGCTGCACAAGCCATAGGAAAATTAGAAGTTGATGTTGAAAGTCTTGGTGTTGATTATTTAACCATTGTTGGCCATAAATTTTATGGTCCTCGCATTGGGGCGTTATATTTCAGGCATTCCTGCCCACTTTATCCAATTTTTTATGGTGGAGGTCAAGAAGGCAGTTACCGACCAGGAACTGAAAACACGTGTATGATAGCTGGATTAGGCAAAGCTTCCCAGTTAGTTTCTAAAAATTTAGAAAAATATAGAAGTCATATGTTTGCCATGAAGAAGTATTTAAATGAAAGTTTAGAAAACACTTTTTCTGAGGCAGCTGTTCTTAATTTTAAGTTTGATAATAACCAATTACTTAACACTTTAAGTGTTGCATTTAATTATAGTTTAATTACTGGAAAGATGTTGTTAAGTGCAGCTCCTGGAATTTGTGCAAGTACTGGAGCTGCCTGTCATAGTGGAGGTAAGCCGTCAGCCGTACTAATTGCTTCAGGTGTTCCAGAGACTTTAGCATCGAAAACGCTTCGTTTAAGTGTTGGGAGAGAAACATCAGAAAAAGATATTGATAAAGCTGTTGAGCATTTGAACAAAGCTATCATGAAATTGACATCTTGATTTAGATTAAAATCTTCATATTTCATAACAATGAATTTCAGATAATATATCATTATATTTCTTATTTATTATAACATGACAAAGAACTACAAATTTTCTATTTATATACAAATATATGTGTCAGAGTTTTATACCTTAAAGTGCTGTATGAAAGATAAAATATTTACGTTATAAAAAGTAATTAAAAAAGTGATAGTTCCTGCAGGAATTGAAATATAACTTTGAAAACCGAAAATTTTAAATTATTGCTGTTTCACTTGCTGGCAGCCAACTATATTTTTTATATGTGGAGAATTAGAAGAAAAATGTGCTCTCTCTAGTAAATCTGCTTAATAATATTGCTTTTGCATTCTATAAAATGAATTATTGCTTTTACGTCATAACGAGTGATATTTTTTACGTTAGTTATTTCTCAGTGATAATATATCATTATATATTGTAGTATTTATCTGGTATTTGTTTTCAAAATATGCACTAAGTAATTTTTAATTTGCAATAAAAAAATAATTTATTATATATAAAAAGCTAAAATATCAAAAGTCAAATTGTTTCAACCCTAACCCCAATATAAGAATTTTATTTTTAGAATACAAATAACTTGCCTAAAAAAAAAATGAAAAAAAATAAGTTTAGCAAATTGTTTCTGTTTTGTGATTGTTGATGTTTAATTTTTTATAATAATTTTGTTGTTAAATGTTTTCAAATATTTTATTAACAAAGTATAAAATAAAAGTTTTTATGTTAAGTGTTCTAATTTTTAACACTCTCACTTTTAAAAAATTCTGTGAAAGGTTTATTTAAGAGACAAATAATTTTGTGAAGGGTCCTGTTTTGAAATAAAATGTTTTGTGAAGGGTCCTGTTTGGGGATAAAAATTTTTGTGAAGTGTCCTGTTTTAAGATAAATTATTTTGTGAAGAACCTAAAATTTTTCTAAACATATCCCTGAGTACAGGGTTCGTTGATATATATCAATCGATATATATCTTGATATATACTATCCGATATCTATTTTCAAAATATCAAGATTTTTGATATTTTCATATTACTTGATATTTATTTTCAAAATATCAAGATGTGTGATATTTTCAATATTTTTCTATGTTTGATATTTATTTCCAAAATATCACTGTGCAAGATATTTTTGATATTTTCAGTCAAAACAAGTGCAAATAAAATTTCCAACTGTTATTGTGTGTGTTCTGTAAATAAAGAATTTATGTCTCTGATAGTGACTTTTTTAGTCAAAGAAAACAAATATCTTTTTCAAGCTTTGTTTGAATTTTTTACTTTTAACAGTAGATTATGAGGGACACAATTAATTCAGAACATACACTGAAAGATAAACTGTCTAAATTAGATACTCAGTTATATATACTGCTTCATTAGAAAAGAATCTGTTCTGCTATTGATTTAGTTTAGTTTTAAGTAGTACATGTTAGGGAATAAAAAATAAGATAACCTTACATTCATGTTAAAATTTTTCAATTAAAACAAAATTTCTAGTATTTAAAATTTTGTTTTATTTCTTGATATTTGATACTGAATCCATGCAGCATTTTTTTTTTTTTTTTTTTCTACATAAGTGTATAAAGCAAATTGTTTCTGCTTTCAATTAGTTAATCTTCAATTTTGTTCTAAGTAAAAAGAAAAATTCAATTTTAGTATATTGTTTAAGTTTTCATGTTAAGAGCAATATATGTTTTAGCTTCTAATTTATATTATGCTTGAAAATATTTATTATCAGCAGTAAGTTGACTATTTTGAAAATATCGGATATTTTTGGTATTTACGAACCCTGGGTGAGTATATACAAATCTTTAGATCATATACAGAGTTGCACAAAAGAATTTAGATATTTTTCTGACTATTGATGGTAATTCCTGACATTGCATTTTCAAATGTGTTATGAGTTTTCCAAATTGTTTACTTAGACATCATTTTCCCCCTTATTAAACGGTGAAGTTTTTTTTAAAGTATTCTGGAAGTGTTAGAAAGTCTTTCATAATCCATGCTGGAACAGTGGACACATGATTTTTCATTCTTGTTAGTTTATATCATGAATGAAAATATAAATAGATTGACTACTCTATTGAAAATATCAGATTTCCAGATATCACAATATATATTCCAAACGGAAAAGTCAAAACATATATTAAAATATTTATTTGCTTAAAAGACGTTACTAAAAATGCATTAAAAGTAAATTAAGGCTTAGATGTGTTATTATCCTGGGGTCGGCCATCTTGTATTTTTTTCATGCATGAAAACTCCTTTTTCGCCAAGTAGTAATGTCGCCAATGGTTAAATATTGTTGATAGGTTAACATAATATTGAAAAAACTGGTATCTAATAATTATAACTATTAATAAGAAAATAATTTTTAATTCAAGCCAAGAAAAAAATCCAAGATGGTGGACCCGGGATAATAACACATCTGTTCCTAAATTAAAAACCTATATTGACATGTTTTAACTCCTTCGCTGAGTCGTCATCAGAATGTATAACAGAAATTACAAATACAATGCATATGAAAAATGGAAAAAAATCATTGAAATACAAACAAGTAAACATATAATGCGCCCTACATTTCTACATTTTAATTACTTGTTTGTATTCGATGATTTTTTTTTCCATTTTTTATATGCATTGTATTTGTAATTTCTATTACACATTCTGATGACAACTCAGTAAAGGAGTTGAAACGTGTTAATATAGGTTTTTAATGTACTTTTAATGTGTTTTTAGTAACGTCTTTTAAGCAAATAAATATTTTAATGTATATGTTGTGACTTTTCCGTTTGGAATATATATTGTGATATGGTTATTAGTGAACGTAATTAAGGCTTATTACTCGTACTTACTTACATTTGTATTTCCAGATATGTTTAATATTTTTGAAGATATCAAATATGTTTAATATTTTTAAGACTTTCATATTTACAAACCTTGATTTCTATATATTATTCATATGTGCATGTGTTTTTTCCTTATAATATATATGTACAGTAGGCTGACCTCAAATCTGCAATCCTAAAATCCGCATGTTATTGCAGATGTAAACAATGAAACTTTAAGCTCAGTTGTTGGGACAAATTTAGGCTTTTTATTTTTATATCAATTCCATATGTAGGTATTTTTAAAAAATAATTCTTGTTAATATGACTGAACTCATTCTTTTTCATGAAGGAAGTATAAATTTATTTCTGAAAAAATTCAAGATATTGCTGATATCACTTGTAATCCCCATCTTTTTACCAAATATATTTATAAGTATTAATCAAGCTTTTTTAGTTATTAAGTTTGGCTAAACCTTAAATAAAACTTCCTTATTTTAGGATTTTGATGGGAATTAGTAGGGTATACAGTTATGAGACAAGTTTCATCGAATAATTTAGAAAAAAATGTATTTCATCTTTACTATGCACAGATTTAATTATACATTATTAATTATGTACTTGACCTTTACTTTTAATATTTTAACAATTTTTTTAATTATCTTAATTTTTATTATTTTAGTTTATTACTTTACTTAATTATTTTAATATTTTACTATATTGTAAGCATTCATTATAATTTCGATTGCATTATTACATTCAAATTACTGTTTAAAAAATGTAAACAAAGCAATAATGAGAAATCCACAAAATTCTAAAATCTGCACAACCTCTAGACCCAAGCTGTACGGATTTGAGGGAGTCTACTGTTTATGACATTAGTAGACTTATCAAAAGTAGAATGCTATCCTTTCTATAAATCAGTTGAAAGTACCATTTAAAGGTTGTCAAAGTTATTATTATCCAAGAGCATGTGATGCCATCCTTTTCTTTGTTTAAAAAGAAAAAAAAATGAATATCTATAACTGTAGGGAAATAAAAACACATTTTTCTAAAAAAAACCTTGTTTTGAAAAAAAAAAACAGTTCTTTAGGGAAAAATAATATCAAAAACCAAAAGTATTTAATTTAAGCATGAAACACAGTGTTTGTCATATGCACATGCATAAATTTAAGAAAAAACGGTTGCAGTGTGTCATTAATGGTGATTGAAAAAATAGTTGTTTATTTATCATTTGCATCTGGAAAAGGGGAAATCAAATGATATTAAAATACATGTTAAAATATTCAAAACCAAATACACATTCATCCTTGATTAGTTTTAATTTTCCAAAACATTGATTTAATTGTTGTTTGTTTCAATACTTTATGTTTGGAAATCTTTGAAGTTCTTCAAAAATGCAGTTTCCTGTTCAGAAATGAAAGAAAAATCTGATAAAAAGTTTATGTATATATTTTTTTAATTATCATGTAATTTCAAGGATTAAACAGAAAAATTGATGATAAAACTAACATTCTGTAAAATATGTTGCTTCTATTGAATTTCTTCAAAATCCCAACTATAAATTTTATTTTTTACATCTGAATATATAAAGGGAGTTGACTGAAAATTTGCTTTGTTTTACAAAAACTAAACATTGCTCTAAGTCATAAAAAGTGATATTTTTACATATTTAGCTGTAGTTCAATATTCAGGGTTCTCGCTGCCGCTCGCCATTACGCCAAATTGCGACAAAATGCTTCGTTTGGTGAGTAAACGAACAATCAGATTCACCAAATTGCAAGTTCTCAATTTCTGCTCTTTTTAAACGTGTGCCAGTGCAGTCCAGATTCTTATCCGCGTTACTGAACCTGAACGATTGATGTCAATTTTCATGTTTAATCGTTCCGTGCCATTCACATTACTCTATTTATAGAGATATTGAGTCCACACCAATTCAGTCTAGCAACAGCAAAAGCATACAGAAAGGATTATGCAATAGGTATTTCCCTATTGTCAGTTGATCACTATCTAAGCACCGGCATCGCGCTGGTAAAAACACAAACAAAATTACTTGCATCAAGCACCAAATACAGAAAAGTTTTGCTGGATTGCGGCTCTGAAATTAGCCATTTACCGTACTATTTATTAGTTGTGTGCAAAGTATCAGTGGCAGGTCAATCTTTTTTATCTGTTAGAGTAGAAATCTCATAGCAATTTTTAGTGTATATTTCCATAACGGTAAATCAAAGATCGTCGTTGTTTTGAATTTTTATTTAGACTGCTAAAAGAATGTCTGAAACATTTACACATTTAGCAGACATTCAGAATGTACTTATTTTTAATAGTTGCTGTAGCGGATAGTCGAATTTCTATTTTATAAACAATTACAAAAAATTAGGCTCCTTTAGAACATATTGAAAAAAAGAGATACAGTAAGGGGTTAAAGATAGATTTTTCAGTGTTTCATGCCTTTTCTTTTTTTTTTTTTTTTACTAACATTTTTTTTCATTTGGCTATTATTTTTTATTTCCTATTTCTCCAAATCGCGAATGTTGGTCAAAACCCAGCAAGAACACTGGCAATATTTAGTATTTAACTTCCATAATTTCTTGTCTTGTCTATAATCTGCAGATAGTCTGTTTAAAATGTCATAATTTTTAAGCTGCAGATTATAAATTGCTTTGAGCTATCTGAAAAATAATTCAGATTTCAGTATATTGTTTTTGGTTTTTCATAAGTATTTTGAATGTGCTCATGTCTGTTTATTTTAATAGCTTTGTAGAAGATTTTTCTCTTTTTAAAATCCTTTAAATCAGAGATGACAAAATGTTTTACGTATGCACACTAAAAATTCACAAACCATATCTATCAATATTGTAAAATGTTTATATAAAAATATATTATGACATATGCTGCTATACAAAACACTGGTTAGTAAAATGAGTTTATTTCATGCACTAAATAGCTAAGAAAGAAAAATCAAAATGCAATTTTCCTTTATTTTTGAAACAGCGGTTAATTTAATGAAATTTTGATTCAGGTATTTAGTTTGATTAAATGGCATGCATGGGAATAAGGAAATAAAATATGAATTTTTATTTTAGTAATTTTAACTTATCATTAATGCAACGTTTAGCTGATGATGATGTAAGTTGCCTAATGATTTATATCTTGGTTCATATTTTATTATTTTGCATAATGTAGTACATAGTAAAACTAGGTCAACTTATCATTGTAAACTGTAAAGAAATAAATCTGTTTAAATTGACATAGAAAACAAAATAGTTACTTGTTGCACAGCACCATAGAAAAAAAAATCCTAATGTGTTTATTCATTCATGCAAAAATAATTGCATTATTTGTGATAGGTTGTTGCAATTGTAATATTCTGTTTAACCCTTTATCTACTGACGGTACTTATAAGTACCATTAAAATAATTTGTTATAAAATATTTAATACATCGATTAGTTGTAATACAGTTCAGAATGAGTTATAGATACATTACTTTATCTTGTTCCAAAAGCATTATGGGTTACACAAAACAAAAATATTTTTAAAAGGATGATTTCTTTTGCCTTTGCATCTTTTTAGCTTTCTAGGCGTTGGGGGGCGGGGTGGGGGGGATTTTTCAATTCGGAAATATTTCTATTGTAAGAACATTATATTTGTACATTTCCTAATTCTACAATATACTAAGAAAAATATTTAAAATAAAAGGTTTGAGTGGGTTTATAAATATTGCACAAAATCCCTACAAATCAAATTTAATTAATCCTTCTAAATCCTTCAATCCTTCTAAAATTTATTAAATGATTATGTAAATCTTCTAATATAGTTTAAACAATTCACAAAAAATACTTTAGAAGATAAAATTTTCGTGAATTCATAATTCAGTACCTAAAGGGTTAAGACAGTCTTGCACAAAATTTTATTTATTATAACAAAAATAAAAATAGATTTTATCTATATAATGATTATCAAATTAAAATTTTTCTTTTGCCAAAGAAATAGACATGCTTGCCATCTCGAACATGCTTGATGAATGCCTAAGTTTGATTCCCAATGTTATGTCCCAATTAGGCAATGGTTCTGCACATCTGTTTTACTTCACTAAATAAAAGCTATTATAGCTATTAAAGTATCTAAAGTCTCACTGACTGTTTGTATTTCCAGGGATCTATTTAGGAAGAAATTGGGTTCTTTAAAGAACTCTTCATGGAAGTTTTCATTTCAAAACAGGACCCTTCACAAAATTTTTCATTTCAAAACAGGACCCTTCACTAAATTTTTCATTTCAAAACAGGACCCTTCACAAAATTTTCCATCTCAAAACAAGACCCTTCACAGAATTTTTCATCTCAAAACAGGACCCTTCACAAAATTTTTCACCTTAAAACAGGACATATCACAAAATTCTTTGTCTTAAATATAGACCTTTACAAAATCTCGAAACTGAACTTTTCACAAATTTAACCATTTAAAAGTAAAATTTGACCTGTCTCTTTTACATACATGAAGAAAATATGTGTTTTACATGGTATATTCTTAAAAAGGTATAAACAAGAACCTAAATATAACGATTATTTCAAATTCACAAAATTATGATTAGATTTTTCACAAATGTAAAAAGTTGTTCACAATTTCACAAAAACAGAACTCTGGGAAAAAAAGTCTGGACAGACCCCCGATTTTACAACTACTCTTTCTAAAATATGGAATGTTGTACAGTGAAATTAACATCAATTATTCACACGAATACGAGGATGTCATAATTTAAAATTGGAATTAGTTTGAGAGATATTAATAATTTCTTATGTTTTAATGTAATTTCTGTAAGGAAACAAAACTCCTTTTTTTGAAACAAAAAAAGAAAGAAAGGTAAAGGAGAATAATGGGATATTGCTTTCTGAGATGAATAAATATTTTTGTTGTATTTGTATTATAATTAGTTTTAGTTCACATTCTCTTTTAAAAATTTAATCTAAGGAATATCCATGTAACTTACTTCCCCATTTGTTAAAATTATTACCAAAAAGCTGAAATAGTATTTCAGTATTATTAATCTGTACTATCGAAATAACATTTTCCACATTTTTTATTATGTAGATGCATAGAATGCGATAGAACATGGAATTTTGAGCATGGAGTCTGATCATATGCACAGGTGTATGATAAAATTAAAAGTTTTCTCCAAACAATAGCAACTAGCAACCCACACTACAGAGCAAAGTTTTTGTCCAAAATCCTCTTGACTGGTTTTATTGTCCATAAATTTCCATTTTCTTATAAAGGCATTCTGCTATTGTAATCAAAATCATGTAAAATAACTTTCAAAATGTGACTTTTGCAATTTTCTTAAATTACATTGTGAATATAATTTCTTGCTCAAAATAAGAAATTTTATATAGTATATAGGTATATAATTAATCTTTTTTTAAAACATAGAATAAAGTTAGATTTATGTTTTCTCCAAAAATCAAAAGATTTCATATTGTGTTGCTACACCAGCTAGTATATACTAGTATTTGAATGCCCTATGTATTTGCTTGTGAAACAGAAAAATTGACATAAATTTCAAAATTCTGAGGCACTGGCTTTTGAAAAAGATGGGCCAAATACTTATATTGTTAAGCCACAATTAGATGATTAGATATGCATTGAAATATAACAGGCATAGGATACCTACTATCTGAAATTTTATCATCTGTATCAGATTATCAGTGATTTTAAGTTTTCTTCAGAACATAATGTGCATGCAGATTATGGGCAGGAATTTAGGGCTGTTATGTTGGGACTGACAGCTTCTGTTAACTTGAGCATTGTTAATTTGAAGGCCAGGTCATGGTTTAAACCTCGGGAAGACCTTATGCATTGTCTCACTGCAACAAAGGCAGACTTGCCAACGTGCAGTGTATGCAATGAGTAAAATCGATGGTCAGCTGTAATGGTATTGTTCAATATTGCTGAAAATTTGTGAAACCTTAAATGGGAAAGTTAGGGAACATTGACCAATAGGAGCAGGGAAGGTACAACCTCTGTGGTAAAGGTATATAATGAGAAGTAACTTCTTCTCTAGTCTTGGGCATAGATAAGATAAAAAATATCAGTTGATGTTTGGAGATGATCCAAGTAGAATCTGAGAAATTTTTTTTTGAGAGCATAGGTAGCATGAATAATGCTTCGAAAGTGCTATATTTTCTCTGTACCTTGAGCAGCAGTGTTGAATTCAGGGGGTGGCTTGGGAGGGACATTCCCCCTGGAACAATGGGATGTCTCCCCGGAAGATTTGAGACTTTGTGCTTTCAATGGTCAAAAAATGCATACCCCCCCCCCACACCTGGAACTCTATAATGCCCCCCCGAGCCACAGAAATCCCTCCCGGAGAAAAGTGTCTGAATTCAACACTATTGAGCAGTGTCTCGGTGATAGTTTTGTAATTTTCTATTTTTTTGTTGTTTATTGTTATATTGTTGTTTATTCTAATAAATAACGTTAATTGTTAATTATGGCTATGTCTCTCTGTAACAAGGTGACAAATCCCTTTTTACTGCCTCACAAGCTTGGCATATATGTGGCTACACCACAGGTTGCATTTATATTGGTTAATCAAGAAGTCTATATTGGTTATCCTTTATTTATTTATATTGCCTGCCAACTATATGTTTATTGTTTAATGTATCATTCATTCGAGGTATTATATTTCACTGCCTTAGGATTAAAGATCGAAATGATTAGGAAAAAATGAAAATTTGATTGGTTGTTTTCTGAATTATTTTTTTTCTTTACGCCTCAGAAGGACTAAGACTAAAATGGAAAAAGAATCTACAGCATTTTCAAAAATTAATCAGCATTAAATTTTAATTTATAACAGATTTTCATATATATATATATATTTTTTCAGTTTTAAATTCCATTCTCTGAAATGCTCACATAATAGACTATTCACTGAAATAAAATACCATTTATTTTAAAAGACAGATTTTGCACTCCATTGCATATAAAATTTGAATATTTTTAATGTTTTCAACCGGAATTACAAAAAAAAAAAAAAAAAAAAAAAAAAAAAAATCCTGTTGCCAAAAATAGATTTTGACAGTGTGTTTTCTGAAAAAAATGCAGTCATGGATGACAGAAGCTCTAAAAATGAAGCGAATTGAGATGGTCTGGGTTTGCTAGATCAACACCCCCTATTAGACTATACGGGTGTTGGCTAGATCCACCCAATAAAAACGGTTTCCAAAACTTATTTGGAGCCAAAATGTCACCAACCCTTAATGAAATTATGAAAAATAAAAATAAATTGACTATAATTCTTAAATGTAAAGATTTTTATTTTTAAGATATTAAAATTTTCTACAAACTGGACTGACACGATTAAAACATTTTTGAGCTATTTATGCATAGGAAGTCAATAAACAACTAAATAACAGTTCAAAAGGTGCTCGCCAGACTAGAACTTTTGCTCGCCATTATTTTACATTCTTTCAGACAGCAAAGTCGGTCACCACACTTGCCCAGAAAATGAACTATTTATGACAAACTGAATTTAAATTGACCGTTGTTAGAAGAAACTGTCTGTTATATCAGGAAAATTTTACATTCATAGATCCATTAATAGAAATTCTGAATAAATCATCCAGTGTCTCAGTCTTCAGAGAGTTCCTGTGTGCAGTCTTAAGTCTGTTTCTGTTGTGACAACTGAAGCCTCTCGCACGAAGCTATGCTCACTGGTAGACCAGCACAAAGTATTGGAATTTGGAGCGAATTGGGGAATGTTGCTGAGCACTTTTCACTGTCAAACTTCTCCAGCATATTTTTCAGTATTAATGAAGGGAACATAAACTTGAATTCTGCCCATTCTGCCAATACAGTATCCACTTTTTCATTAAAGAGACTTGGGTTCAAATATATGAAGAGCTTTTTTATTTCTTCTAATCCAAATTCAAGATTTTTTTTGGGGGGGAGGCCAACCCAAAGTGTCAAAAACATGCAGAGATGTTAAAACATCTGTTGGCATAGATTACAGTCTTTCTGTAGTGTATATCTTTGCATGTTTAATTAATCTCCTTCTTAAAGTCTGAAATTCTCGCTCCCCAATTTTAATATTTGCCAGCTGTACAACTTAGATTATCCCTTAGATGGATAGTTGGTCCAAAAAGTCCTGTTCGTTTGGTCCAACACTAGATTCGAGATCTTTCAGAACTGAGATGTAATGTTCGATTTTTATTTCCAAATGAAATGACAAGTTCCTTGTTTTTTAATGCCACACTTAAAGGGTTCAAATTCCCGTAGAAACCTTTAGGAATTACAGAACTTAAGAAATTTATAAACCTTCAATCTTTTCAGCAAATACTTAGCTTTAGCACTACCATTGGTTTTCCGTTTGCCCTCTCATCAAAATGTCTGACAAAAGAGCTTTCACAGCACTTTCTTTGATGAATAATCATCTAATAGTATGAATATCACTCAGTTTAAGAATTCTTTCTCCTAGAATTTCTGTTGTTTCTTTTAACATATGAGGTCTTTTAGCTGAGACATGGTAAAATTTAAAAATACTCCTAACCACTGAATCAAATGCTTTCAGATATTCAACTTCACCACATGCATCCAAAACAGCCAACTGCAAATGGTGTGCAAAGCAGTGAATGTTTATCAATTTAGCAAATTTATCACAAATAGATTTCTTTTTCATAGCCAATCCTGATTTATATCCAACCATATTTGGAGAACCATCAGTACCCAAGCCTAAAATATAACACCGGTTTCTATATTCATTTGGACCTGTACTCTTATCTATAAAATCAGTTATCGCTGTGAAAATAACTGAATGAAGTAGAATTCGGCAGCTCTACTGCTCCTAAAATGTCCTCTTTGATATGATTATCTCTTGCACCCACGTATCGAACATGTACTTTTGCATGTTCAACACCTGATCTATCTGTGGTACCATCACCCAGAATGCTGATATATGTACACTTTTTTAATTTTTCCACTAAATATAACTTCATAGTTTCGGCAATAAAATGGATAAAATACCAGCATTGTTTTTCATTGCCATACTTTGCTAAAATATCCACATTTCTCAGCTAAGCACAAAAAATCTACACGATCCGTATGTCGCTGGATTGAGGCACAATATTTTGAGCGTATATAGTTTGATTTAAAACACAACATTTTAAAAGACAAAACTTACTCGACAACCTTAAATATTTACTCGCCAATGGCGAGCTGGCGAGCGGAAATTTCGCGCCCTGGTTTAGTAATATAACATTATTTTGATATTTCACTGAGAGATGGCAGCACATTTAATTTTTGTTTTAGATCAACAAGCTAATTAAGTTGAATATTATTAAACATTTGCTCAATATGTAAAACATGTTAGATAATAATTTGGTGTTTAAATTTTACTAAATGCTTGTTGTGATGTATGTAGAGATGTAAATTTTCCGGAAAAGTTGAAGTGGCGGAAAAAAACCATTTTTTTTTCCAGTTTTTTTCTGGAAAAATTGGAAATATTGGAAAAATTGATTTTCTATAAATGTTTCTCAAAAATAAGTTATATTTTCTTAAAAAGTATACAATAATAAACTTTTTCAATATTTTTGCACCCTAAAAAAAGAATATTTTCCCTTTACATGCGAATATGTTATTAAAAAAAAAAAAAAAGAGAGAGAGAAAGCCAGCTTTTAAAAGTTTAACCTTTCAGTCTCAGAATTCTGACAGTAGTTTTTCTTGCTTAATTTAGCACCAGTGTTTGTAATATTAATATATCATGTGTCTGTTAAAATGATTTTTCAGTAGCACTTGTTTAATTATATGAGTAGAGCTAATTTAAAAAACAAACACAAAAAAAATCTTTAATTTCATCCAATATCACTGTAGTTTTAAAGCAGTTTTAAACTGTATTGTACTGCTCATCTACTTAGTACTGGTTTTCAGATACATAAAGGATGCCAGTGTTAAAAGAAACAAATTATAGCAGTTCTGATATTATTATAAATACTATTATCATTTCTAAATCTTCCGTTATTTAAAAATTGGTATTATTTTACAATATTATTCCCTACTCCTTACAGTTATAATTTTCATTTCCTGTATATGTAGTTTTGGTACAGCTTTCCAGACTAAACCCAAACTATGTTTTAGTAAGATTTAGATCCTTAATATTGAAAGCGGTATTTTTTTATGAAATTTTTAAAACAGGTGGATTTTTCCATATGTTTAAAAATTGTTTTCAATTAGATTTTTCACAGAGATTTGCTTACATTTTCTGTGCAAAGTTTGTATGAATTTATGTTTTTTGAAAATACATTAAGACAACTCTAAGAATCTGTATTTCAAGAAAAAAAAATGATACATAATTTCAAATGCATGTTATTATCAAAAGAAGTTTTTCTAACAATAGTGAAAAATTACAACCATGCGAATAAAAATAAATTCATGTTTTAAATTTTACATTAAAATTTCCATCTTACCATTTTTATTTATTGGTATAATATTGAAATAATTTTGCACATGAATTTTCATTTTTAACGAGAGAAGTTACATTTAATTACCTTACCAAGGATTTACTTGGATTTTTTTTCACACGATAATGTTTTTGCGAAATTGTGAACTTTTATAAAAACTTGATAACTAGTAAAAAATGTGAATGAAATGTAAAAAATGTGAATGAAATGTAAAAAATGTAATCGAAATTTTGTAAATTAGAAATTATCATATTTAAGTTCTTATTTAGACATTATTGTCCTTTGTACATATAAACAGCTAGATAATAGATTCATTGGTTATTGCAGCTATTATACAACAGTTTTTTTTTAAATTCTAAAATGCCGTTTCTGAAGGATTTAATTTGGAGATTGTAAAAAAAAAAAAAATCTGAAATGTCTATTTTTAAGAGAAATAATTTTGTTAAAGGTCATATGTTTTAAAGAGAAAAAACTGTGAAGGATCCTTTAAGAGACTCAAGTTCTTTCTAAAGAGGTTGGTTGATTTTTGACGGCCAATTATCTGCTCGAGGGATATAGGCCCAGGGGGGAGTGCCCTTCGTGGGGGTCTTTCTAAGGGATCCTAACCCGTATTAACGCTTGGAAATCCAAGGTTCGAAGAAAACCACGAAAACTCTGAACGATTAGGCCGACGGGCGCGATTGTGATCTTTCTAAAGAGATCCCAGATAAGATTTTCCATGTTAAGGTTTTCATGAGGGACACTAAACATAAAAAATATATAAATAAAAGTATCAGAATATAGCAATTATAAAATTTTGACTACATTGTTTTAAAAATTGAAAAATAGCCCTTCGGAAAAAAGCTGAAAAAAACCGTTTTTTTTCCCAACTTTTCCGGGTTTTTTCCGAGCATTCCCATCTCTAGATGTATGTATATGTATCGATTCTTCATTTCTAAAATTTGTCAAAAATATGTACTATAGAAAATGATGGCAGGTACTAATACCCCTTAAAATAAAAATGAAGATATTCAGTAACCTTAGAGATTCAGGCGCATAAATCAAATTTGTTCACAACATAGTTTTCTTACACATTTTTTTTTTTTTTTTTTTTTACATTTTAATTTATTTCTGATATTTTTTACAATAAATTATGCATAAACGTTCACTACCTTGAACTTGCTTCAATAAGCTTGCATTGAACAAGGTTATTTGGGTTAACATTTGGTCATTTTCTAATAAGCCTGAAGTTGCATAGGCTAATTGAGAAATAAGCGGCCGTTTACCAATTAGCATACAGCTGCGTATGCTCTTTGCAAGTAAGGCCAATTAACCTGGATTTTCCAATTAGCCTGGCTCTTTCCAAAATCCAAACAACCTAGGCTCTTTGAAAAGAGCCAAATTTCTCAATTAGCCACGACATAAATATAGCTGCAAAGACACTTCTTTTCTGACGTATAAGATCCTTTGAAATAAGATTTTTATTTATTTGAAATTGTAATTAATATACCTGAAACTTTTATGTTTATGAATGAAAACTTTTCACTATTATGGTAAAAGTAGCAGGTTTGGACTTGAAATATTTAACCCTTACTCTGGCAAATCATGTTTTTTCTGAAAGATCTTTTGCGTTTACCAAAAATTGGAAAACGTCTTTCGATTACATTGTTTCTGAATAACAACATCTGCCACCTGCCAATTTCATGCGTTTCTGGGCAATACTAAATTAAAAAATGTGTCATAAAGTAGTCCCTATGGATTTGGGCACTCTCAAATATAACGTGAATCCGAGCAAAACAAAAAGAGAGGGGGGTATTTTTATATATATATAAAATAAAAAGATAATGTCAAGATTTGAAGGAAAAATAATTTGAGTTTATATCGTTTTTCTTTCTTTTCTTTTTTTTTTCACATCTTTACAGTATTTGGTTCCTGTTTTAACTATTTAAAGTACACTTAAATTCATTTAGACGCAGCCATACTCAACCTTTTTTTTTTTTCGCGGTCCGCAAACATAATTTTTCGATTTCAGGCGGGCCGCAAATACAAGTTTCCGACTTCAGACACAACACAGCCGCAACACACTTTTAAATGGGTTTAAAACAACCGTAATTAAAATAACATAAGTAGTACAGCATTGCAGTATAACGAAGTTAATATTATCACTAGGATTGAACGTTTTTCGGGGAGAAAATATTACCAAAAAAAAATTAACACCTCTGTTTCCAAATAATAAACTTTGTTGTAGATTTCTATTGCAAATGTTGTAGAAATATGCGGCGAAGTTTGCTGGTTGACAATACTATTGCAAAATGTTTTCGGTGCCATTTTTTTCCGCGACAAAAGTTCAACCCTAAAATGTAGTATTAGCTATATTTTAATAAGTATGAAACGTAATATTATAATTATGTAAGAATTTCTAAGGAGATTTCTCCTAATAAGTCCATCTTTTGCTCAATGAAAAAAAAAAAATTAATTTTAGAAATATATAGTGAAAACATAACTTGGACTGATGTTTGATTATTGTTAAAGATTAAGAAATGTATACATCACTGTAGGACTACATGAAAAAAGAACTTTTGATTAAGGAAACAGCTTAACAGGACATATTTTATCTTCCTACGAAAATATATAAAACAACGCTGAAGATCTTAAATACTTTTTTATGTGCATCTCAATTAATTGTATAAATATGAATTAATGATTGTCTCTCGGACCGCACATAAAACGTCGCCGGGCAGCAGCTTAGTATGGCTGGTTTAGAGCATTCTCAAATGTAACGTGAATCCGAACGAAACAAAACAAAAGGAAAAGGGGGTGTTTTTTTATGGAATAGAAATATACTGTCAAGAATTGAAGGAAAATTAATTTGAGTTTATATCTTTTTTGTTTGTTTGTTTTTCACAGTATTTGATTCCTGTTTTAACTATTTAAAGTACAGTTGAATTCATTAGAGCACGCTCAAATGTATACTCAAATCCGAACGAAACAAAACAAAAAGAGAAAAAGGTACTTTTTTATGAAATAGAAAGATAATTAAAAAAAGTAAAAAGATAAATTCGGATATAACGAGTAAATAGATTGATACTTTCTTTAGACAAAATGCATTACTTCAAGTGCGCTCTCCATTTTTCTTTCATTTATCTGAGAAACATCTCGTATTACTTTTACAATACTTTGTCCTAATTACTTTAGCTACTTTTAAAAAAGGCAAGATGAAGATGATTAACCTTTTTTTGTTATCTTTTTTTTTTTTTTTTTTTTTTTTAATCATTCAATTGGATTTAAAATATATAACGTACAAGTGCCAGCCAAACTAAAACAACAACAAAAGTAGCATCTTTTTAGAACTTAATAAAGTAAATAAGAGACGTAATTTATGCAATATTTATGATTTGAGGGCTGATAATTTACAAAAATGGTTATAAAGTTAAAATTAATAATTTAGTTTAATTCTGTCAATTAGGTAGGTAATGTAAAATTACTATTATAAGAGTTGTACAGAAAGGGAAAGACGTTTCAAGTGACTACATTTTTTGCTGCTGCCATCTATTATATTATTTACAAAATAAAATGCGAAACGTCTAAATACGCAATTTACGACCAAGATCTCAGATTCATTGTATATTTTATTATTTGTATTGAATTTTGGGGATTAAAAAAATCTTTCACAAGAAGATTTATATTAAATTCAGTAAGTATTAATGATTTTTTGCGCTTTCAATAAATCTTTTATTTTGAGCCAACAATTACTAATACAGAATTTAATTTCGATGAAGAGTTCGCAAAATCAGTAGCGAACAGAAATAAAAATGATTGTTTTATGTTGAATATACTTGCGTTACAAAACTTTTACGTCTTTTACCTATAGTAATGTTTAACCTGACAGATAGCAGTATTTTTTTATGCATTAAATTAGAAGCAAGGTATATAAGTAATAGGTCGACCGATGCAAAATTTGGGGCCTATTTAGGGATTCTTCACAAAATTCCTCTTAATAAAACAGACCCCTTCACAAAATTCCTTTCAAAAAAATTCCTCTTAGTAAAATGGGTCTCTTTACAAAATTCCATTTCTTAAAAGCATGTTCTTCATTAATTATTTTTGTTTTGTTGGAGTTTTAAATGCTTGGAAACAAAACAGGTGTGGCAGAAAGAAAACTTTAGCAGAAGAACTTAAATAAGTCATTACTTATAAATGGTCGGTTCGAATTTGAGTTACAGGATTTCATTTTTCGTTACAAAATGTTATTTTACATAAAAATGTAATAAAATTCACGAAAATAACTTCTACTTTTCACAAAATGAGCCCCAAGAATAAAAAATCCTGTATCGAATCCCGTTAATGTAAAAGTACCAGCCAAACAAAATAGAAACTTTTTAAAATGTAATAAGTAAATAGTAGCCGTAATTTCTGCGATATTTAAACTTAAAAATTATAAGAAATGATTATAAAGTTACAATTCATTGACATGATTATAAAGTGAATTTGGTAATGTAAAATAAAGTTACCGTTCTATTTGAGTTATGATGAGAGTTTTACAGATAGAGACAGGCGTCACAAATGACTACATTCTTTGATGCTGCCATCTATTGTCACATTTACAAAATAAAATTGTAAACGTATATAAAAATGCAGTTTTATTATTATGAAAATTTTAAATAACAGATATGAGATTCTTTGTATATTTCATGATTTATATTGATTTTAATAAGAGTTACTGAATTTGGGGGACTTAATAAATGTTTAACAAAAAAATGTACACTAAACTTACCAAGTATTAATGAATTTTTGCGTTTTTAATAAATCTTTTAATTTGAGTTAACAATTACCAGTACATATTTTAATTTTAATGAATATTTCAAATAATTAATAACGAATAGAAATTAAAATGATTGTTTTATATTTAAAACATTTGTGATATAAAAGTTTTTTACGTCTTCTACGTATAAGTAATTTTTAATATGACAGATGGCAGCACCATTCAATCTTTAAAAGTGGGCTATCAGAAAGTACAAAAGTTGAAGGAAAAGCAAAAAGGAGGTTAAAAATGAGCAAATGTCACTTATTTAATTTAATTCATATGAATCATTAGATAATCAAAACAGCCACTTTTATTAATAAAGAACAAAAGTTAAATGTTATTTCGACATAAAGGAGTCATCCGTTTTTCTGAATTAAATTCTGATTAATAACTATGATTCCTTTAAGTTGCAGTCACCATACTTACTGAATAGTAAATACCTATTGAGTCAGACACTTTTGTAAGTCGACCATTTTAAGATACTGCTAATCAGGGCCCGACTTAGACTGTGAGGAGTTCTGGGGCAAACATTACTCGGAGGGCCCCTCCCTTTATATTTTTTGAAAAATTTCGTGAATTTTGCTGAAGTGACTAAATCTAAACTTCATACCTATTGTATGTATACATAAATTTCGTACCAACATCTATGTACAGAATAGCACAAGAAGATAACTTTAAGAAACTATAGAATGTACTTTTTTTTTTCATTTATAGGAATATAAGGATAAATGTGATCCATAAAAATGTAAACACAGTTCTTTCAGGCATTATTGGCTATTTGTGCTAATATTTTTCTACTTAACTTAATCTCTGTGTTCAATCAACATTCATTTGGGCGATTCCATCATATGGAAAGACAAGTCATGGCAAGCATTTAATGATAATAGCAGCAAATTTCAATGCTTGTTATGTTGTTATTGCATACCTCATGATGTCCTAAAGTACTTTGGTATAAAATTTCCTATTATGACAAATTCTTTTAAACAGAAAGCAACAGATAACAGATGCGTGAGATTACAGTATTTTTTAAATTAAATTTATATATTTTAAAAAATCTTTATGAAATCAGGAAAGAAGAAATTAAATATAAAAATAAATAAATAAACATTTTAAATTAGACTATGTGAACTTCCATTTTGTAAATAAGGAGATCTATTGTACGGCTTGATTAACAGCATAGAATCGGTCAACAAGGAGAAGAGAGCCCCCTTAAATCTAAAAAAGAAGAATTTTGGTCACTTTTGTCTATTTTTTGTCATTTAGCTCCCCTTTAACGAAAAACTCGGGGACGAAACTAGCCTTTTTTGTGCCCGGGCCAAACATAAATTTTGGCGCCTCCTCCCCCCCCCCCTCCCTCTTCCGCAAATTATATTTACAAAGAGAATTTTACTAATTTTCTAATAGCCGACTTACTTTAAAATTAAAAATATGTAGTCATAAAATATGTAATACTGAACTACGTAATCTACAATGGCGGATCCAAGGGGGAGGTCACGGGGGTCATGACCCCCCTCTGAACACCAACAAAAATATTCTAAAGATAATTTTTTAAATGAAATATACAGTAGAGTCCCGATTATCAGAGTTTCCGCTTTAACCGAGTTATTTTCTTCTGATGGACTGATGGCTTCCATTATTATGAAACAGCCATTATAAATGAAGTGCTAGGTGAAGATGAAAGAGCAGTCGTAAAAAGTTAGAACTATGATTTTCTGGTCAGAATGGGAAAAAAAAATGGCCATAATTTCCAAAAGATTTTCAGAAGAAAATGATCCATTCCAAAGATATATTCCTTCATTTGGCGCCCCTTCGTTCTGGCGCCCAGGCACATGCCCCCTCTGCCCCCCCCCCTTAGTTTCGGTCCTGGAAAAACATATATCTGCCCTTGGGAGCCCCCTCAAATCAAGACCCCTGCATTAATCCGAATCATAAATGGTAGAATGTAAAAAAATGCATTTATTATTCGGACAAGGCCAATGGTAATGTAAAGATCTATCAGTGACTTTTGAAAATACATCGATATTAGTAAAAGCAGGGCCAAAACTAAGGGGGGGGGGGCGCAGAGGGGTCATGTGCCCCGCGGACCAGATGAAGATTTTGTTTGTCGATTTTTCTCACATCTATGTTTAGCACGGTATTGTTAAAAATCATCCTGTCTGGCGTGTGACAAAGCATAGAAGAATCTAAAGATGATATGGCATAAGGATCCTCTTTAAAGTAGAATTTTTTTTCGATTCCGTTTTCAAGATTTTAATCAATCCATATTTGTCAAAACCAAGGGCGGATCCAGCTCACCATTTAGAGGGGGGGGGGGGAGTCATAGAATTACTTGTGGGAAGGGATCACATCTCGTTATGAGAATTTTTTATATTGAAAGCTATTCCCAAATCCAAACTAAATTACTTTTCTGATACTTTCGCGAAATCGTTTTCATTCGTAAATACAAAAAAATTGCATTAGTATTCGTAAAAATGTAAAATTTACCGATTTTGTTCAGATACTAAGAAATTAAAGAGTTTCCCATTTTCTTATAAAGGCAAAGATTCATTCAGAAAATGTTGTCAAAGTTAACATTTTTAGCCAAGTTTTACAAGTTGACAGCCACAGAAAGGTCGTCGCAAGGGAACAGTTGGCTGTCACTTCCAGAAATTCAATTTAAAAAGTCTAACAATTGTCAACGATTAAATATGGCAAAACTTTCTATTAAATTTTAGAGGTAACTAAACCGTACACATTGGCAGCTATGTGATTCTATTAGTGTCATGAAAATTGCAGGTGTAGCCTCTTCTTTATGCTCAAAGTATTAAATAGTTTTTTTTTTTTTTTTCAATCGAACTTATACCTTTGGAATAGATCACTTTCTTCTGATGGACTGATGGCTTCCATTATTATGAAACAGCCAATATAAATGAAGTGTTAGGTGAAGCTGAAAGAGCAGTCGTAAAAAGTTAGAACTCTGATTTTCTGGACAGAATGGGGGGAAAATGGTCATTTTTTCCCCCTTAGGACTTGAATCTTGGAAAGCAACTACTTGGAGTAAATTTAAAACATTCTCGATTGTGTTTTTTATAAGGCATACTAAAAAGTTTACCCATTAAAATTGCCACTTTTTATTGAATAATAAAATATATAAATTGTTTAAAAATCGTATTATATTTCCAATAGGGTCCGACATTTTCGATTTTAAGCATTTTGAAGAATATCTAGAGAAATACTTGACAAAATTTTCTTGAATTTTGGTGATGTGAAAAAAAAAAATTGAACTCATATTTTTCAGGGAAGATTTAATCACGAGTGTAGTTAGGGAACCAACAATAAATAGAAATTAAAATAGTAATATTTGCAATTACCCAGTACCTGTAATAGAAAGCTCAAAATAATTTGTAGCGTGAATGATGGTTAGGTAGACTACTATGTATAATGTTTGTGTGCATTTGTATAGCAACAGCATGTATATTCACGAATATACAGGGTGTCCCAAAACGACCTCATAAACTCTGCACAGCTAGATTCCTCGTTGGTAGTACATAAAAACTGCCCAAAGAAGCGTTCCTGTACGATCCATAGTTTACGAGAAAAATACGAAAAACAAAGTGTGACGTCACTGTCGGTGCAAAAAAAAAAAAAAAAAAAAAAAAAAAAAAAAAAAAAAAAAAAACACTTTATTGGACATATCAACAACAGTATTTGCATATGTTTCCAGACGATAATATTTAAACACACAATTGTGCACAATTACATCGGCCGTACATCAGGTACATGTCGCAGTAGTCACGAACGGAATGCATGGCCACCATACGAAGACTACCGGTAGCTGCAAGTTGCAGCCTTTTAAAAATACCAGTTCAACGTCGGCTTAACGTCATTCCATGGCGCGGGCGCATGCATGACGCGATATGCGCGGCGAACGTTTTAAACATTATCGTCTAGAAAGATATGCAAATACTGTTGTTGATATGTCCAATAAAGTGTTTTTTTCTTGCACCGGCAGTGACGTCATACTTTGTTTTTCGTATTTTTCTCGTAAACGATGGATCGTACAGGAACGCTTTTTTGGACAGTTTTTATGTACTCCCAACGAGAAATCTAGCTGTGCAGGGTTTATGCGGTCGTTTTGGGACACCCTGTATAAAAGTTGCTTTTAAAAATCAAAAGAAAAATCCTCATGTTTTTTAATATAAAATACAAGGTTTTCATCCAAATTTAACGCCAGTTTCAGAAAAGTGACAAAACGCATTAGTTATGATAACAACAGCTATTGTTAATATTTGATGTTAGAGAGAACATATTTCTACTTATAAATGAAACTAAAAGACTGATTTTAAAAACTTTCACTTCCGTGATTGTTAAAATAATTTCAAACTTTATTTGCGTACTACTTTTTGAAAGTAAATATACAATCCAAATCATCCTGAAGCGTAATTTACTTTTATTTGAAGTATATCATTCGCAACCTTGCCTGCTTTTCAGGGTCATGTCAGCTAATTTAGCTGGGAGTCTGACCTCAGGCTAATGAAAACGTGCCTCGCCTAAATGACGTCAAAACGATCATATGGAAGTTAACTATCAAAATAAAGTCGGTAGTCTGACGTCAAGCTGACATTGTTTCAGATTGGCTTACACGTGTCTGCCCTATATCAATCGCCGACGGCCTATTTTTGGCTGCTTCGAAATTTATTATTTATTTTTCTTTTCGTTGGTCTTTCTTTCTTGTTTTTAATCTTCGCGAGCTTACATATTTCTTTAAGGTGTTATAGACAGGTTGGGCGACATACCAATCTGTCGAATCGCCTCTGTTTCAGTCTTTTTTTTTAAGTGTTTCTCGAATGACAAGGTGTGCGTGTATGATCTTTCGAATTACAGATGCTATTGAAACATTTTTTTAGGGGTGATGGAAGAGATTTTGATAAACTATAAAAAATATATTTAAACTTCTGTACAAACTTGTATTTTGAGGGTTGACAAAATAAAAATCTACATACTACACTGAAAAAAAATGGGTTCTCAAAATTCAGTGAAAAGTACTCAATTTTAAATACGTCATATAACTCAAAATAGCTTCGATCCAAATGTTCTCAAAATTTAGAAACACAAGTACTCATTTTTGATTCCATGGGTGGATTCAAATATGAACCGTTTTGTACCCTTCCCCTGAACCCGGTACAAAATTATCGTTTCCTTTGGGTTTGTTAACCCGTGATGCTTCAAAATTGAGAAAGCATAGGTTCATTTTTTATCCAAATATTACTCAATTCGACATGAGTACATTGATTTACTCATTTTTTTTTCACTGTAGGATAACATTGTTTTATCTCCAATAGCTAACACTTATTAACATCTCTGTATTTGAAAAAAATGTATTATTAAATACAAAATAAAAAATGTAACTCTGTATTTGAAACCTTTTCATGAATACGTTTTCTCGCTACATCGAAAACCGTGGAAGTGCGTGTTTTTATTTATTTTATTATTTATTTTTATAAGAATTTTATTTTATTATATAAATGCATATATATTAACTGCTTTTTAAAAGGCCACACTGTTTTACACCTTTATTAAATTACGTTTAATTTGTCGTTGCGTTATCGTAAATTACATTTCTAAACCTAATCCAGTCTGTGTTTCAACCGTGGACCGAGTGGAACCAGTATTTTCTCGCAGAAATTTTCACCCTATTTAATCGGAAATTCGACGATTAAATAACGTGAATGTTTTTGTATGAAAATAACTCCTCCAGCTGGACTACATTGCTGTAAAGTAGGAACATACTCCCCGAGTCACAGAAGAAAGAAAAGTATATACATTAGAAATGAGTTCGAGTTCTTTTTTCGAAGTCAAAGCCCGAATTATTTTCTGTCATCAGAGCCCGAACCCATCCGATTCCGATATTTTGTAATTTAAAAATCTCCTCTTGTACAGAAGTAACTATTTATCCTAAACACTCTCCCATGACAGACGTTTCGTGATTTTCATCTCCCTGAAAAGCTGTTTAAAGCAGCAAAATTATTATTTATACCCAACCACTGACAGAAATCTACAAAAAGTCACCATTCTTATTCCTTTAAAATAGCTTTGTACAACTATGGCCAAAAGACATGAGTTTTATTTTCCAGTAATTCTGAAAAAGAGCTTCGAACAGAAAGAGAGGATGGACAACGGATATCCCACGGCTTCTTTATGTCACTAATACTGACCATGACAAGGCCTCAGAATCAACTAGAATATTTATCTTATATTCCATCAATAACAATTCAATTCCCTTTCAAACTGATTTTTAGATGAATGTAAAAAAAAAAAAAAATAAATAAATAAAATAAGAAACTTTGATTACACTCTTGTTTCTCCAATTAGAGATCTGCACGGGCCGGGCCTATTTTTATTTGCGGCATTTGGGCCGACCCGGGCCTAACTTATTTTTTCTGTACAGAGCCGGGACTGTTTTTTTTTTCTAGTCTTCACGGCCCAAAATTTTCAGTCCTATTTTTGAGCCAGCTCGTATGAAAATCATTGTCTCGGCGTGACCTGTCCGTTCAAAGGTCAGTAAAATTAAGCCTGACCCGAAGATTTTTGCAAAATATGCATACATTTTTGAATCTCCATTATTCTACAATTAAACATTAACATTTATTTTTTTAAAAGAATAGTAAATTTCTACGCTAGTTAAAATATAGCTAAATTAAAATATAGCAAAACGTGTGAAAAAGAACCTGCCTATGACGGAATCCTGTTTTAAACTGAAAAACGTGTTGATATATGCAAAATGAATATACTAATACGTAAGAAAAGAATATATAATACATTTACCTTTGCTAAGAAGAGGACTTGTCTATAACGCATTTTTTTTTCTTTTCTATGTAATTGAGTCTTAGAAGATTTTACTGTATAGCATTTTTCAGATTTGTAACAATTCAATGCGTGTAATATGGATTCACAGTATTAATGATAACTGAAATATTTACATAGAAGAAATAGCTTTTTATTAAAAAAATAAATATCGCAGCCTGCGGCACTTATATAAAAAGGAAGTTTAGAAACATGAAAAAAAAGTTAAGATAAATATTTTTTGTCAGAACTCCTCGTAAGAGTAAAATTTTTTACCAAATCGACGTAAAAATCAATGTTTTGTAGCAATTCATTCGGGCCGGGCCGGGCTCGGGCCGAACTTTTTAACTTTTCTACCGGGCCGGGCCAATATTTTTTTCTATGGGCCGGGCCGAATTTTTTTTTCTATGAGTCGGGCCGGGCCGGGCCGGGCCCGGGCCTGGAAATTTCGGCCCCATGCAGACCTCTATCTCTAATAGTATCTCGTAAGGTTTATTCTTATTCTTTTTTTAATTTGTGAATAAATTAAATTTTCACATGCAACTCTATCCCGAAGACTACTTTAAAAATCGAGCCCAAGAACGTTTCGGGGCCGGGGCCGGGGCCGGGATCGGGCTCGGGCTCGAGCTCGGGCTGAGCTCAAAATATAGGGGTGTATTACTGAAAATGTTACATCTGTAGAGGTAAAAGAAACAGCTATACATTTAAATTATCAATTTAATTCTTTAAAAAAAAAAAACAGCAATATTAAAATGGCATCAAATCAATACATTTTATTAGCATTCCAGTTAAAAACTTTTGCTTTCCCAGCTACGCAATTATACACTTTAGACGTTTAAAAACAGTTACCACATCCATATGTATAGACATAAATCCACATTCATATCAATTCATCAATTTTTTTCTTTTATTGTATTTTAAATATGAGAAAAAAATAATGATTTTCTCATTTACAGATTTGACGCAATGTGTTTAACGTAGTTGTATCTATACTCATCATTTCTACAGCAGAATTTTATAAACATTGTGATATATATTCCCCCGCTTTCAATTAGCCACACGTGCAGATACATATATACAGTGGAACCCCGATTTAATGCTTCCCACATATAACGCTTTCCCGTTTTTAACGTCGTTTCAACCTGGTCCCACCAATTTCCTATACCAATAATGTAAAAAAAAAAAAAAAAAAAAAAAAAAAAAAAACGCTTTTAAAATCTCATTCTGGTGTATTTCCCGCATTTAACGTCGTTTTTTAAAATGAAAATTAACACTTTTTTTAGCAATAATTGATCGTTTTTGACAAATTTCTCTCTTTTTCGATCTGTATTTCTGCAATCCTTTGAATCGATATTTCCTGTAATGAACAAAATGAAATTAGTAGTTATTTTTTCCATTTTGGAAAACCAAGAAACCCGCAGCTTGTTTGCTGCATTCAAATTTACTTCTACGTAAAAAATAAAAAAACTAACTTTTTTTTTTTTTTTTTTTTTTCCTTCGGCGCCTGATAGACGAAACAAGTGGGAACTGCGAAAGGGCTTGTGAAATATTCCACAGGAGTGTTTGGTTTTCGATAGAAACTGAATTGAAGGACACATTGAAAATCTATCTCTATTCGTTTTCATTCAGTGAGAAAGGACTGCAAAACGGAAGCGATTCTCTATTGCCAATAAAGCCAGCATTATCAAAAAATCAAAGCATTTTTCAGGGACTAAAGCAGAATTGGTGAAATCCCTTGAACTTGCAACATCCACACTTAAAACAATTTTAAGCCAACAAGATGCCGTTAAAACAAAATCAGGTACACTAGGAAAAGCTGCAAAAAAGATTAAAACCTTAAAAGCTTTTCCATATGCTGAACTGGAAAAAAAAAATATTGAATGGCTCCACCAAGCACGCTCTGTAAATATTCCCATTAATGGAAAAATATTAAGAGAGAAAGTTGTGGAAAATTCTCTTAGATTAGGCATAACAGGATTTTCCTCATCAAATGGGTGGATCGACAGATTCAAAAAGAGACAAAACTTGGCATACAGATCAGTGTGTAGTGAATCCGCAAGCGTCGATCAAGCCAAGGTTGATGACCGGAAAAGGGATGCACTACCATCTCTGATAAAAAATTATACTCCGCAGAATATTTTTAATGTTGATGAGACAGGCTTATTTTTCAATCTCCTACCAGATAAGATGTACTCAGTAAAAGGAGAATCATGTAATGGAGGGAATATGTCAAAAGAACATCTAACTATATTACTGATGGTAGCGAAAAATTAATTACCCTTGTTATTGGCCGTGCTAAAAAACCCCGTTGTTTTAAAAACATTTAAACTTTTCACACAAGTTACAAAGCTAATAGAAAATCCTGGATGACGGAAGTTATTTTTCAAGATTATTTGCAGCAACTGGATAAGAAAATGCTATCTGAGAACCGTAAAACAATCCTGTTTGTAGATCAATGTACAACTCACAAGAATGTAACATTGAAAAATGTGCGCCTAGAATTTTTTCCACCAAATTGTACCAGTATGTTACAGGCCGTGACTTAGGGATAATTCGTTCCTTCAAAGTGGCTTACAGACAACAACTTGTAAAAGGCATTGTTTCTGTTGGAATCTTGTGTCAACTCCAGTGACACACACGAATCTAAGAAGAAGATAAAGGTGTTGGAAGCCCTACATTTGATATCGTCGGTATGGAAAAAGGTTACAAGAGACTGCATCTCTTACAGCTTCAAGAAAGGTGGATTTCCGACCTCGTTCCCATCGGAACCGTCTGCGTTTGATTCCACATGGAATAACAATTCCACTGAGGTTGATTCAGCGGGACTTGATATCGATTTTATTGAATTTGCAGAATGTGACACTGAAGTACTGACTTTCGAAACAAAAGCATTGTCGATTGCCGAATTGGTGGAACCGTCTTCGTATGAAAGCGATGATGAAAATGACTGTGCAGTTGTTGAATCAATGCCATCTTTCAATGAAGCCCAAGCTTGTTTGCAAAAACTGTGACTTTTTTCCAAGGACATGAAACTCAAGAAAAAGAATTGGATGCAGTTTAAATGCTTGAGACTTCCTTCTGATTTTGTAATCTAAAACAAACATTCTAAACAAAATCTCGGATTTTTTTACGGCAAAGTAATGTAAGTTTTGATTTTTTGTTAAAGTAACAAGATATGTTAGTTCATATAAATGCTTTATTTTCTATTTTATGTTTCATTTAATTAATGTAAACTGAATTTTATCGTTTCGGCAGTGTTTTAAATAAGGTAGATAGCGTTTTACTTATGACCCCGATTTAACGTTTTCCCGCTTTTAACGACGTTTCTGAGCAGTCCCATGAACGTCGTTAAATCGGGGTTTCACTGAATATATATATTTTTTCGTTGATTGATGTGTTGCCGCTATCGGTATAGACGCGTAATACCGGACACGATGTAAATTCGCAAATCACTTCACTAAGATCTTTCAATTAAATATTAAATTGAAAATTTATCGACGACACAATTCAATGTTTACAACAGTTATGTGAAGCACAATATCCCCGTTTGCAGTCAACGATATAGCAGGTTCTGCCCTATGTTAAATTACACTATCATTGCCACAATATCGTCTCCCTTGGACGTACACAGCAGGGCTTATCCAATACTACGACCACACACGTCTATCCGAAATCTCGGCACACACGTAGGCTTCTCCTACAAGACGCTTCAGAAATAAACACAGCGTGCTCACCGCCCGACTAAAGATCCAAATAGACATTCGGAATGATTAAATGATTAAAATCTCTTCAACTGCCGGTGTTTTGGTTGTGTGGAGGCGGCGCCTTTAACTTTTTAATTACACTTCAAATACACTGAAATATAATTCTGTAGGACGAACTTCAAATTCATCTCCCCGTCTCCGTCTTTTCCATTGTTGAATTTTCCCATCCTTCTGTTGTTAACCGCAAACGGTTGGAGAAGAATAGGGTATACTCGTACTTGAAGAAGAGGGAAGGAAAAAAGCATGTAAACTGAACTTTAAACCTTTCTGTGTAATACGATTCTTCCGCTCTATCTCTGCATTCGTTACCGCGCCTTCTTTCTTCAAATCGCTGTGGGTCTCTCCCTATATTTTCACAGGAAAAACCCCTCGTGTCGCTGTTGACCGCTTGGCCCGTGGCAGGTCATCAAGCCAGATTGTCTTCTGCTCATAAACTCTTCCTTCTACTGCTACATACATTCATGTTGTACCACCCATATTCCAGGAGATAATAAACCTTTCTGGAATTTCCTTCCTTCCCTTTACCCATTTTAATCTCGTAGCTTCGAACATGTGGCTATAACTAAAATACGTAAATAATAATACACAGATAAATATAATAAATAAAAAAAAGAAAGTTAATTAAACAGTAATTTACATTAAACATACGTGTCATTAATGTCGGAAACCTGGCAAACATAAAAGCGAAACACATTTTCTTGCAAAATACAGAATTTATCTCTTATCCCATTTCACTGCCACCAATATAAATTTCGAGCCAGAATATTTCGCAAAGATTTAGTCATTTATTTAGTGAACGTGGAAACAAATTTTCTCGATCTTTTTTTCATCCCAGCTTCCATCCCTTTTGTATATTTTATCTTAGGCAGCAGGTCATGCTTCCATTAAGGATAAATTTTATTCACAATTCGCCTGGCAGGGTGTTAAGTAGTGACATTTTTGGCCGTGCGTCAAAGATTTTTTTGGAAGTCATTTTAAAACCTGGAAAAGAGATGAAATTTAGAAAATGAAATCTGTCAATACAATTTGTTGAAAAATGTCAAAGCAAAATTTTTTTGTAAAATTTTGTGCTTCTTTTCTGGTGAAATATTCTTAGTTATTTTTAACATTAGTCTTTAAATAAATTACCTTGGAACGTTAAAAGAATAAATTTTACTTTAAAAAAAGATAACCCCAGATAAAGAAAATTTATTTAATAATACAGTTAAATTTCAAAACCAGAGAGGGGGAAGGTGAGCATTGAGAGCTTTTGAAAAGTTGATAAATTTCGTCGGATTTTAGTTTGAAAAAGGTTATCTTACTGATCATGTAATAATAAAAACAAAACCTGCAAAATTCAAGGTTTTCTAATTTTAATTTTTCTATTAAATTAAAATCAGACACGTAAACAATATATTAATTGGAAGATATCGTATTCCTTCAAGTTTTCCGTGTCCGGGAACATCAACTAGTAAGTTACAAAATGCAAAACAGGATAAGGTTTAATATAAGAAGATATCCAATTATGCCTAGACGTCTTCCATCTGAGGAAATTTCCTATTCAAGAAAAAAATTATTCTTTTTAAGATATTGTATAATAAAAGCCGTAATTAGTAAATCTGCTTACTGTTGCTCTAACATTGTTAAAATCGTTCATTAATTCAAGCAAAAGCCTAAAAAACAGCTGCAACTTGCAGAAATATATTGGGTAACACTGCCAGTTTTAAAGTATGCAACAAAGGGTTAATTAGTTTTCTGAAACCAGAGTATCAGTTTTAAGGATGTTGTTAATTTCCGATTAAACGTTTTCTGCTGCGTAATTGAATATCGTGCAAGAGTATCGAAATAACATTAATTTAAATGTTAATGCCGTTAATTTATCATGTTTGTCTGTAAAACATGTTTGTTAACCCTTCACTGCACGATTTTTTCTATTTCTATGAAAAAAAATATTTAAAATCTATATATCGGGCTAATAATTGAAAAAATAGTAAGATAAAATTAATTTTCAAATTTTCTGCTAAAATTTGATGTTTTATGGCGTGTACCCTATGTACAGTCGTGGAAAAAAAAAGTAAACACCCCCTACTAACTCCTCAACAAATTATCGTAGAAGAAAGTTACTGGTACCGAACGATTGGAAATAAAGTCTACTTTTAAATGATGCATATAAAATTTGCTTAGGGGGTCATCTACATATTAAAACGAACCATAACTTTGTTTTTTTTTCAATAGCAGTACACAATTCTGACAGCCTAAATTAACTCTACAGCCTTCAATTAGTCTAAAAACAAATTTTTATGCAATTCGTACCATAAGTTTCCGAGAAATGTTTTAAAACGAGCGTATTTTAAGGGCTGTATCCAAATTGCAGTTCGGTACTCGATTGTTAACCGAGAGAGCTCCCTTCTTGATCAAAGCACCTTAAACAGTCAATTAAGCCTGTTAGATTACAGGATAGCATAAGAAATTTCAAAATATTTAGTCACTTCTATCTTAGACGGCCCCTTAAACCATTTTTTAAGCATAATTTGAAAACTACTTGGAAGAAAAATGTGAAATTTTGGTTTTCCATAAAGTAGGACTTAATAAAACTAAATCCATCAAAAAAAAAAAAAAAAAAAAAAAAAAAAAAAAAAAAAAAAACTGTAGTTTGCAATTCATAATTTTTTCGAATATTAATTTCATAATTAATAATTCATACCATAAAATTATAAAAATTGCAAATTCAACGTATTTATGTTTGGGTACATTAGTATTATTGCCACACAAAAAATTAGCACATTAGGAACATAATTTCAGGAGATATAAATCAAAATATGAAAATGTAATGACATTAGAAGTACTAAATTTTTAATGTTTATAATTCAAAAACTTATCATTATGACTTGAAATTTGGTATCTAGCCGTAGTTTGAACCAAAGACTTGAAATATCTCGTTAAAATTGGGTATCGCCATTGAAAAAAATGAAGTTTGGATTCGCTTTAATATGTAGATGGCCCCCTCAGCAAATTTTATTTACATCATTTAAAAGTAGACTTTATTTCCAATCGTTCGGTACCAGTAACTTTCTTCTACGATAATTTCTTGAGGAGTTAGTAGGTGGTGTTTACTTTTTTCCCACCCGACTGTACACAATTAGGGTTTTAAAATATTGTATTGCTGTATTTTATAACTAAAGGAGCTTAAAATAATTACTTTTATCTGCTTAACACTCTGCAACTTTTTTTATATTAATATTTTTAAGTATTCAGTAAAAATAATGAAAGTAAATTTTACCTTAAAAGCTTGATCGAATTTTTTTTTTTGTTTCCGAAGAACAAATTCTAATTTTTTGTCAAATGCAGCCATATGACAATAAGTGTTATTCCATTCTTTGAACTGTTCTTGATCAGGGATATAGATCATATTGGCCAAATTCATGGCACATAATAAGAATTACGGTGTTTTTAGGTATGTGCCAGATATGGCACGTGTTGCAGTGAAAGGTTTAGCATGAAAGGGTTTACTTGAGAACTGATAGTAGAGGTCTGCACGGGCCGGAATTTCCGGGCCCGGGCCCGGCCCGAACGAAAGTTATCTTGACCCGGCCCGGCCCGTACAAAATTTAGTGAAGACAGGCCCGGACCGATTCAATTTCTACAAAAAAAAAATCCGTTTTTTCTCGACATACAATTAAGATTTTTTTAATGAATACTACGTACATACTTATGGGGAAATTTTGCAGTATATTTTAGATTACTATGCGTTCGCAAAGCAGAAAACACACAATAGTAAACATGAACGATTACCCAGTGTTTTAGTCATCGTCTCAACAGACATATCGAAATTCCAATAAGGATTCATTAAAAAGTTAATGTAGTTCAGAATAAAGGATTAAAAACATGATACCTTTTGAAGCTGTATGATAAAAAGTAGATTTGTGAAAATATTTTTCTCATTTTTAAGGCTTTTCTCAAATTGAAAGAAGTTACATTTCGACACATTTGAGAATTCATTTCTTTTCGGAAACGCGTAAGATTGGCAGGTATTCTTATTCAGAAACTATGTAAATGCCGTCTTTTTCATAGATAAAAGCAATATATATTTCTCTGAAAATACTGTCAAAGTTAGCGTTATGAATCGAATTTCCGGAAGCGATAGCACAGGAAAGGAGAAAAACGTACAGTCACATGACAAGAATCTCTGTTATCTCTGTAAGTAATTTATCAAATATGGAGAAAGCTATTCGTTTCCAAATGCCTTCAATAGTCAGGCCTGTGACTTTCATGCCTTTATAGTTAAAAATGAGTCAGAAAATGTGTTTGAAAGTTTCGCATTGTTGAGCAGTGAATATGAGAACCCCTTAAGGTATATTTCCAAAGATACGGTTAACAGAAGTTCATTATCACTATTAATACTTTTACAAAACATAATGCCTGTCCTACACATCCTGAGATCGATTAAGACCAGTTCCGTTCCGGCACGAGTCTGCTGAAAAAAATTAAACCCGTAATCAGACATCTTATAACTGTACGATGCCGATCTCTACGATGGACATGTTACATATCTGTATTGATGTTGTTAAACTCGCATCGGCTCTTGACGCACATTTATACTTCTCGAGAAAACCATATTCATTGAAAATGGCTCGTATTTTATCTGCTTCGCTTGAATTCTTATATCGGGCCGATAGGCCCGATTAATTTTTTTTATCGGCCCGGCCCTGCAGGCCCGTTCATTTTTTTTGCCGGCCCGGCCCGGACCGTTGGAAAAATTGTCCTAACCCCCCCCCCCGTGTCCGGCCCGCGGACCGGGCCGGGTACGGGCCTCCGGCCAAGTCCGGGACCGTGCAGACCTCTAACTGATAGTATCCGGAAAGCGGATATTTCGTGCTGAGAAATCTGATTAATATAATGTAAAAACTACTCGGAAGCGTTTCGGTTTCTCTTTCTCTCTCTCTCTTTTTTTAGTCCCCGATACGATATTTCTTTCGGCCAGCAATTAACGCGTCGTCTCTAAAAAATAACGTTCCGTTATTTAATCCAGCCGTAAAACAAAGCAGATGTATCATTGTATGATTAAATACAGATGATTTCTACTGCAATTTTTTTTTAACTTCTAAGCATCGCACATTTTTAACTTTTATACCGTCGTATAGGGCGAAAAAGTACTTTTAAATGCAATTTGTTTGAAAACTGCATCTCAACTTATTTTTGAGATACAGTAAACTCTCTGTAAGGCGGACTCTGTGTAAGACGGAAATCTGTCTTACTCAGAAAGATTTCCAAGTCCCTGCGAATCCATAAACATAGAGTAAAATTTGTTTAAGGCGGAATATTGTCTACTACTGAAGATTTTCTTGGTCCCGATCGATTCCGCCTTACACAGAGTTTTAATTTTTCTGTAGTTTTTAGCGCTATTTCTTTAGAGTTGGCAATTGAAGTATTCCATTTCTATAGAAAGTAAAGGAAAAATAGTTGGAAAATGGTAGATTATTATATCTTTTTGTTGCCATTTTCCTATAATAACTGACAAAATTGCAATTAAAATTATAAATGAACGATTTCCTATAAAACATGCGGAGCTATTATAATCTAAATTTTAAGTATCTATATGAATGTTACGAACAAATGAAGGCATATGAATCATTAGATAGCCTTTTTTTTATCGAGTTTCTTGAATGACGACATCGGTTTCTGCTTGATTTGTGCATTATTCTGCGATAGTGACGTTATATGCATACTTTTCTGTAGATTTTGTTTAAAGACTGGATCGTAAATGTGGAATTCTTCCAGCGAATGCGAATGATGTCCTTTTATATAAAATAAAAGCGTGTGTTTTAAGTCTTAAAACTGAAATATGTTTTGTACTATCTATATTTACATACATATATAATTTTTTTTCATCGGGCGAGACACATCATTCTGAAAAAGCAGAATTCCTGATTTCTAGTTTTACATGCTTTCTTTTAACTTACAATACTGTTTGTATAGGGCAGTCAAACCTTGTTATCCATTTTTCACCCACTTCCTATTGGTATAGAGCTTTGTAATTTGAAATATATATATATATATATATATATATTCCTGAGGGCAATACATGACTGCACTGTAAACTGAAATGTCTGAAATTCAGACATTTAAGTGTCTGAAACGCAGTGTTCAATTTTCAGACGTTTTAAAATGTCTTAAAATTTTCAGACACTTCTTGCGTCTGAATTTCAGACACTTAAGTGTCTGAAACACGAGTGTTCAATTTTAAGACGTTTTAAAGTGTCTTAAATTTTTCAGACACTTCTTACGTCTGAATTTCAGACATTTCAAATGTCTTAATTGCGGCCATCTTTGACCATTTTCTTTCTAAACCATATACGCTGCCATGTTTAACCACATTGAATCATTTTTTATAAATGGGAATAATTTGTTACCATACAGCAGAGCTGAATGCAGCGTGGGAAAACTGGGATGCTTCTCTGCCCCCTGATTTTAGGGTACCCCAAATTGGGTATAAAATTTTCATAAAACTGATATTTTAAATCAGTTTTGACCTTATGAGGATTGTAATCAGTATTTTGTAGTTTTAGAATAGGATAATATATATATATATATATATATATTTTCACCTAAATATGTATTTATGTGTTACCATATATACCCTACGGCATCAAAAATGTTTATTACTTTTAGTGAGAA
Source organism: Maratus speciosus (assembly GCA_963932465.1). Lineage (NCBI taxonomy): Eukaryota > Metazoa > Arthropoda > Arachnida > Araneae > Salticidae > Maratus > Maratus speciosus. Next base: position 233,458,743 of record OZ010791.1, on the reverse strand, counting down.
CTTCAAATTGCTTCCAGTCCAAAAGACCTAGTATTCATTCACCCCCTCCCCCCATTGCCTTCATATACTGTTACAAAAAAAATAAGCCTATTCGATGCCGTCAAATACATATTTGGATAAATATATCATTTTCTTTAGCCTAATCATGTTCTAAAAGTGCAAAATATTTATTAAAATAAGTGTAAGATCAAAACGAATTTAAAATATCAGCTTTATGGAAATTTCGTACCAAATTTAGGGGCCCGTAAAGCTAAAGGCCCATAGAAACAGCCCAGTTTGCCCATGCTGCAATCAGCTCTGCTTTATGGTAACAAATTACTCCCAAATATAAAAAATGATTCACTCCTTCAGAAAGAATCCCATCCCTGCTATGTTGTGCAATTTTTTTCCCATTTAAATAAGATATTCCCAGTAAATTAGTTTAAGCATTTTTATTTCTGTGTTAAATAAAATCTAATTCTGGATTCCCCCAAATTTACAGTATATCAGTATTATATTGTAATATTTATTAATCAATATTTATTATTAACCAATATTATGAATTTCTAGAGTAGAATAAGGTTAAAAACAAAATATATTTTTCTTAATACAGTAAAACTTCTCAATAGCGGGCACCCCGGAACCGCGGAATTTGTCCGACGTTCGGAGGTGTCTGCTTTTCTGAGGTATAAGTGTATAAAAATTTTACATATTTTCAATAAAAAAATGTGTTTCCTAAATAGTGGTGTCCTTTATTTAGGATTGTCCGTTATGGAGATTTTACTGCAAAGACTTCATACGAATAGTTGTCTTTAGCGAACACTCACCTTTATCAATATACAGTAAAACCTCCCTAAAGCGACCACTTCCGTTCCAATAAAAATTGGTCGCTCCGAAAGGTGGTCTCTTAATGGAGGTCATGTTAAAATCTAGAATTTAATTGTTGAAAAAATGTAACAATTAATGTTACTAAAATTATATTTTTCAAATTAAGAAAACATATGAAAATTTAAGTATCAAAACAAAAGTTAATTACATAAGTTAATTACTGCAGAGTTTAAAAAATGAATACATTGATGTTTGCTTTGCTTTTATGGTTTATCTACTATAAATTTTATTCCCAATTCCTTTCGAAATTCAATAAATAAATGCATTTCTTTTTTTTTTGTCTGGAACGAATTTTGACGATTTCATTACTTTATCTATTCCTTTGAGAGTTTCCTGACAGAATAGGGCAGGGGAGTTTATGGACCGTCATCCTTAATGTGTCATCAGAGTTAAATTCATTGCCTAAAATGGAACAAAGGGGTTTAAACACTTAAAAGTTACCGGAATAAATAAAAATTCTAAACTTAGTTTAGAAGTTTGATAAATAATGCGCTCTCCGGAATTATTATTCTAATAAAACCTTTTTCAAGCGACCGGAAAAAACGGAATTCGTTTCATTTTCTTCAAAGAAATGGGTCCCTTATGGAGGGAGTTCAACTGGGGTGGTCTCTGAATAGAGGTAAAATTAGTATTGAGCCTATGGGAATAAATTTCGTACCATGAAAAAATGGTCGTTCAGGGGGTGGTCGCACAGGGAGGTTTCACTGTATATATATTTACCTCATAAAAGCTAACACAATCGAATAGCAGACAGATTCAGCGTTCTGAAGGTGCCCGCGATTAAGAGTTTTTACTGTATTTAAAATTTTTTGTACTTAACTTTTAATCTTATTCTACTTTTTAGTTCAAAATACTGATTATAACCAATATACAATGTCGAAACCCATTTAACGTATAAGCTTTAAAAAAATTGCATATCGAATTTGGGGCAACAAAAATCGTAGGTGGTGGGGGTCGGGGGGGGGGGGGATATGTCAAAGTTTACCCTTGCTTTAATCAAGTCCTTCTAGAAAAATTCCAACTCTGCATTGTGATTCAGTAAATATAGAATAATTCAGCTTTAAGTACAAAATCTAGTTATGCTTAAGTACATATAGTATAAAATTCTATCTTTTTACTGATGTTCATTTTAAATTTCAGATTTCTTTTTTACTAAAAATAATCAAAAAATCAATATTATAATTGATTTCAAATGAAATATAGCTGTATATATTTACCGTATTATTATGTTAACAGCACATAATTACATGAATTTAAGAATTTACAAATAATCATTATGACTAATACAGAGATAAGGCGAGAACATTTTCTAAATCGTTAAATAAGAAGATTTATTCAAGACGCCAACAAAATTTTCTCCGCTTTACGTCTACAGATTTCAGACGATTTCTGATGAGTCTTCAAATTGTGGTGTGAATCACCGGGCTTGAAAATGAAAACATCTGAAGTTGACTACTTTCAGTATAGGAAGTAGAATATTTCTAAAATGCTCGGAAACAACAAAAGTATATAGCAGAAGGAAAAAACAGATTTCATGACCGGATTTGAGTTTTATCAGTCAAAACAGTTTAATCTAATAAATGAAGACAAGTAATTCGCTGTATGTATGGGGGAATTAATGATATGGGTAAATGGAAGGATTTTCGAACTATATTCTTTTAAATAACTTAAAATTTATCACGGTGTATAAAATCTGAGACGCAAGAAAACGTCATCAGACATGAAAAGCATACATAATAAATAAAAATTAAATAAGGATGTTTACTATAAAGAGTTGGGAATTTCAGTACATATCACATATTAAACCTATGGGAAATGTAAAACCGATGTGAACGTTACAAATGCTGTCGCATTAAATGCTTATAAAAATATTGTATACATAAATAAAACCCATATAAAAGGTACTCCTGTGTAATAATTACTCTAAGAAAACGCTGTTAAGATAGCCTTGATGGTAATTAAGAAATTATGAGCCGATCAACAGGTGCTGTCACTGCTATTTTTAAAGTAATGGCGTGCGAGTAGACAGAAAAAGAAGGCTTAGGATGGTGTATCTCAATAGATTCAGTAACAACTAATACACCATGCAGACTTGCCAAAACTTATTTTAAGGATAACATCGGATGTAAAATAATACAGAAACATAATTGCAGATGATTTGAATAGTAGAAATTTAAATATTAGCAAGATAAAATTTTAACATGAAAATCCCATAGGCAAAAGGCTTTAAACAAATTTTGGCATAACTCAGGAACTAATAAAGCTATAGACTCGTGTGAAGTCTCTATTTAAAGAGAAAACATTCGCAGAGAGTTTTCAATACATAGTGAAGGGTCCACTTACCTGAAAAAAGGTGTGATTATTCCAAAATCACATCCGCCCAGGCGACGTCCGGATTGGAGGCTACGTTAGTATCCGTCAGTTCACCAGACTTTGATATTTAAAAAAGAATTTCCCTTTGCACATCCGGCTAGCTCTGTTAAAAGAATGGAATATTTCCATCCTAAAAACATAGCCCGCCAGACAACAGTTCTCTTTACCTGCTTTGACGAGACGAAGAACACTATATTATTGTTATTGCTTGACACCTTTCATTAATATGGAATATCACTATGTCGATACGGATTAAATCCTGGAACTTCACATTCCGCAAAAACCGAATCAAGTCAAAATAAATTATTAGTTAAAATGTACGCGTAGATAAAACAAACGCTCAGTTTGAATTACAAACGAACATCCAATTCGAACGAAAGGCATCTAAAACGCATGCGCAACTAGAGTGCCCCCTGGTGGTTAATGCGGAAAGGAGTTACAAAGTGTCTTAAAAGTAGACACTTGCAGATTTTTTAGACACCTTTCTCAGTTCATTTACACCATGATCACAGTAAGACACTTATATGTTTTAAATTAAGACATCTATCATGACTGAATTTTCAGATTCAGATACTTAAGTGTCTGAAATACCTTTTCAGTCACATATGTGTCTTAATTTAAGACGCCTCTATTTGCAGTGTGAAATTGATTTTTTTTAATTTCGATCCTTAATGGGAGAAACGGGGGTAAAACTTCAAAATTTTAAGAAATCACCATATCTCATAAACCAATGGAAATAAAATCTTTAAATTTGACATGCCTATAGTATAACTAAAATTAGTACACCCGTATTTCGGAATTTTTCGAAATTCGACCCCTAAGGGGGGGAAAGGAGGGGCCTGCCAACAAGCGCCCTCCGTTTTTGAAAGACATCGCAAAAACACTATCCACAATAGCGCCAAATGTTGGCCAAATTGGTTAAATGCATATTTTCTACGTTTTTGCGAATTTTAATGAAAGCGGTGTTTTTGAAATATATTTTTTACATTTATTTATTCTTTAAAGAAAACATAGGCAGCAAAAGAGACCTCTGTTTCAGAAATGTTTCTTTAAATCTCGGAAATCTATTGGATTCTGAGGTTCCTGAAGATAAAAGAATGCTTTTCGAAATCGTCCAGAAGAGGAATACAACTGAAGAATCGTTTAGTTAACCACTTCACCGGCGACAGATATGGGGAAACAGTGCTTTTACCCCCGACTTATCTCGGGGCAAACGGTGAACTCGGAAGAGATTGTGATAGATTTGCAATTTGCAAAGTTTTACTAAATTTAGAAACTTTTTTTTTCCTTTACGGTGTAGGCTTTAATGTAAAGTTTGTTTCAAAATTTCGATATCATTAACCTATTTTTTTGATTTTTCAAGAGTCAATTTGTTTGACATTTTCCTGCCTCTCCTCCTTATGATATCGGAAAAGAATTTTATTAAAATTAAAAATCGTTATATGCCACATTGACCAGTTTACTGTTCTTTTCAAGATAGCAAAGTGCATATGCAGCACGCATATTCACAATACCTACTCTATTCAGATTTGACACTGGTATTTGTCAGTATATTTTTCTGGTATGAAATGTTGACTATTTTAAAGCACACAGTTTTGTTATTATCTTCATGTAGTAATAAAAGTATGCTAACCCTAATAATATTATATATGTGAAAGTTTGAATATGTTTGACTGAAATAAGCGTCAAAACGGATAGTAAACACCTTTTTATCCATTGCCCATTATATTATTTTTTTCCAATGTTTAAATTTTCCTTAAGTTAATAAAATTTACATATTTTATTTGTTTGTAATACATAAAATAAAAGTTATAAAAATAGAACCTACTTTCAATCAAATGTAGAAATAGAATATTCTCTTGCGTTTGTAATATATTGGTATTTCAAAGACAAAATATAAAAATTGATTTGACATTAAAGTAGTAATATTAGGTACAGCAATATTAACCTTACTACAAATGCACCTGATACGAAAATCCACTAGTGATTGTGTTTCTGGACTTTTTATAACCACTATTTCTTTCTAATAGTAAAATTCGCCTTATAAATTACGAGATTAAAAAATGCAATGATTACTATTTCATCTTCCATAAGTGAGTAGAGATTCAGAAAATATGCGCAAGAGAAGCGCAGATAGTAGATATTCTGTCATATATGAATATGACGTCATACTAAAAACCCGAAGGCCCTACTTCAGTCACGCGAAAAGAGCCGTTCGCTAATGCTATTCCTATGGAAGAAATTTATAAAGATATCTCGGTCGCATTTCACTATTTTTAGATGATTTTTTTTGCAGTGGTTAGCTAAGGTCAATCTGTATGCAGGACGTTTTCTACTTTTTCAATTTCGTTTACAAGTATTTTTAATCAGGACACTTTCATTTTCAGAACCGGTTCCTAAAATGAAAGCATCCTCTTGAAAAAAATCCCCAATGAAAATCGAAAAAGTAAAAAACGGTCTTTTCACAGATCGACCTCAGCTAGCCACTGCAAAAAACAATCATCTAAAAATATTGAAATGCGACCGAGATATCTTTATAAATTTCTTCCATAGGAATAGCATTAGCGAACGGCTCTTTTCGCGTGACTGAAGTAGGCCGTTAATATACACTGGTTATCAAAAATTAAGGAAAAGTCACAAAATGCTAATTTTCAAATACGCGAACAATCAAAAGGAAATAATATAATTTGAGTAATTACTATCTCTACAACACAGCTAGCCCATATAACATCTCATTCATGTCACACGTGGTCACAAGTGTCACAGTCACTACGGTGAAGCAAAAAAATAGGAAATTCCATACATCTCATTATGAGTCTCAAATGATCACTATATGCGACTCCACTGAGAAGTCAATGTGACTGCTGCTTTGTGACGAGTCACCAGGTGACTTTACAATGTAGTTACATTGTGACTCTCATGTGACTGTCATTTTTAGACTCAATTTCATAGTCATCATGAACGTTGCATTATGATAAGTCACCAAATAATATCATATTATAGTCACATGGAGACTTTTCCCAAAAGAGCACACTGGTGACTTCACAGTAGTCTCTCTGTCACCTGAAAGTCATCATGTGACTTTAATGTGACATTATTTGGTAAGTTATCACAATGCAGCGTTCACGATGACTTTGAAATTGAGTCTACAAATGACAGTCACATGAGAGTCACAATGTAACTACATTGTAAAGTCACATGGTGACTCGTCACAAAGCAGCAGTCACAGTGACGTCTCAGTGGAGTCACATAAAGTGATCATTTGAGACTCATAATGAGATGTATGGAATTTCCTATTTTTTTGCTTCACCGTAGTGACTGTGACACTTGTGACCATGTGTGACATGAATGAGATGTTATATGGACTAGCTCTGTTGTAGAGATAGTAATTACTTGAATTGCATTATTTCCTTTTGACTGTTCGCGTATTTGAAAATTAGCGTTTTGTGACTTTTCCTTAATTTTTGCACACCAGTGTATATGCAGTTTTGATTGTGAACAATATGCAGCACACTGTAAAAAAATACAAATGTTTCAAAATCAAGGAAAATACAATATAACCACAAACGAAAATACACAATAATATCATCCGAGTTACCACGGTTCCAAAAAGTGTTCTTTATTTTTAGGAGCCTCGAGAAATAATATATTTTTGAGATTTAACGAAGCATTTTTAAAAACAAAGTTTCTTTTGCTACCACCACTGTTTTTCAGAAACCTTTTCGAGTAATTTTTATTGTGTATATTAATCAGTCCTTTCAAATCGGAATAGCGTTTTTCCTCATACTATCAATTCTCACGCAAACGTCTTCATGTTCAACAGACAAACGGAATAAATTAACAGCATTAACTAGAGATCGACCAAAAGTTAGGTTTCGTTTTCGGTCCAAAATCTGGGTTTCGCCGAAAACGAATTTTCAGCGAAAATGCTACCGAAAATTCGTCCGGACTGAAACTCTACCGGAACTATCTGTATTCAGTGGCGTAGCCAAGGGGGGGGGGCACGGGGTCCGGACTCTCCCCCCCCCCCCCGAAACTAGACCTGGGTTACTGAATCATGGATACAAATACAACAGTAAAAACTGCTAAGACAGAATCACAAAGGATCTATAAAAAATTCCGCTTTAGAGAGGTGTTCGTCTTAGAAGGTATAATTCAAAGGTATGTCTTTTTTCGGGGCTATGAACTTTTCCGTTTTAGACAGGTTTCCGTGATAAACACTTTCCGTTTTCACAGTATCCCTTAAAACTGCTAAAACGATCTCACATCCCAAACTTTTTCTTTCACGTACTCCTTTATTAGGTTTTTCATTTCGGAGTACCCCCATTTCTCATAAACACGTCCCCCTCCTACCCCCTCCACCCAAGGAGATAACGTAAACATGCTTTTTTCCATTAGTAATCTTCTTATCACAACCATATAATAAATCGATGCAAATTACATTGATATTCCTAACATTTTTGTGACTTCCATTACCGATATTATTTTCACATACCCCAGCAGACCCGCCACGTACCCCCAGGGGTACGCTACCGCAGGTTGGAAACCGCTGCTATAACACCACCTCTGAAGAGCATAAATCTATTACAGGAAAATGTGTGAAGATGACCTATCTCAAATGAAAACAATTCAAGATTCGACGAAAACAATATTTGTGCTTGCTAACGTTTGAAACCTATCTGAAATGAAATTTGTTCCAATTGTGAATCCTTCTTGGCAGGTTTTCTGAAAACACGGAATCCTCTCATAAAAAAACATTTTAATGTCCCGAGACGGAAGAATAACTAAACAAGTATACCTGCTATTCCGTTTACACAAATTTACTGTAACTAGATTAAACGTAAAACTTCTTTATCTTGGACTTCGATGGGGTTCTGTTGTCGACCCTTATGGGAAAGAACGAGTTTATACGAACGCAATAACGGTACATTGGTTGAGTTTCGTGACCCTTATCTTTGTTCACATTATAAATGACAATATTAACAATTACTTTAAATCTACTGCCTGCAATTAATAAAAGTAACTATATTTTTGGACCGGTTTTTTGTTACCACTTTCAAAATACACTGGCGAGAAAAAATAAAGGAACAACCATAAAAAGGTGCTTTATGTTAATTCTATTAAGGGAACTTCCAGAAAGGTAACTCAATGTCAACGTTATAACGTAGTCCAATGGGATTAACATTCGCTACAGAAATATATGCAAATTTTTCAGCCTCAGCCCGTTCTTTCGGTTCACGTGTGAAAAGGATCGCACGTGGGTAATTTGAAGTCTAATTTTAAGGAATGTACGTGAAATTAGGTAAAACTTTGCTTCTAATAGGTAGAATATGTCGTCCAGAAGACATTTGATCGATTTTGAGAAATTGCGTGCGATAGGGAGAATGGAAGCAGGACAGACACTCTTAGGGGTCTGTAAAGACTTATAAATAGCCAAAAGCGTCATGTCAAGAATCTGTAAACGGTTTAAAGACACTGGTATAATGTCCACAGACAACCAGGTCAAGGTAGAAAACGCACCACAATTGGCTCTCAGGACTGTAATTTGCCAACGATTGCTAAAAGAAATAGGCAACTGACGTCAGTTCAGATTGCAGGGAGTTTGCTGCAGCAACAAGAACTCGACTATTCTGGTTTACTGTGAGTGACAGGCTGCATGCAAGGAAACCTATAATTTGTGTTCCGCTAACTCTAGTAGCGAAATGCGCCCGTTTAAAGTGGTGCAGAGATCATCGTCATTGGAGTACCACGGACTGGAGCCGAGTTCTCTTTACCGATGAATCCCGACTTTGTTGAGAGAGTTACCACAGATGTGTTACCATATGGAGGGAGAAAATCACATGCAATAAGGCTGCAAACATCCGTGAAAGGCATCGATACAAGGTCGTGGAATTGTGGTATAGACGGACATCATTTTGAATGGCCGCAGTGACCGACACATTTTTACCAGTGCAACTGTGAATGCTGAAATATACAGAGTTGAGATTCTTGACTCTCCTGTCAAGTTGTTTAAGGGTGCAATCGGGAGATTCGGAATTTTATGATTATTAATGCTCTAGAAGGCCCTACCCCTTTCCACGGAACTCCTAAGTATCCCTTCCAGAGCTGCATAAATCCGACCCGTCCGAAGCTTACTGCTGAACTTGGAGAATGTTCTAAAACTGTTTTGAACCATCTAAAATAAATTAGCTGGGAAGTACAAAAACAGAAACCACCATGAACCATTTTTTACACATTCTAATACTTCCAAAATAGTGCTAATCCATCACAAATAAACTTCTTACAAAAATTTAACTTCCTTAAAAACGACCAGATATCGGAAGCAACTATTAGATCGAATATGGTATCAAAAGTGGCGAGACATGAAACATGGAAACCCAAAAGAATTATGGCTGAATAAGACAATTGTAACAAAACTGCTTTTTCCAGCATGAACTATATTTGATGTGTGTGCTTCTTACATTACTAGTTTCTGTAGCTGAAAATACAAGATATTTTTCTTAAAGTTAAAACCTTCCCACATAGCATTTTTAGTTTGCAGAAAATTTGCAACAGTTTTGCTTTGAAAACCTGCAAAGTTGCAGTAAGCGTAGCATGACAAGACTGAAAGGTCATAACAAGATAACCCAAACTCCGAAGTCACCACAATTTGAACTTGCAGCTAACTTGTCGTGCAAGTTAAATTCATACTGTATCAAATTCATTGCAAACTAACGGCAAACAAGTAATCAAAAATACTGCAGACTTACTGCAAAGTAGTAATCTTTCCAAGTCACACTATAAGTTTAACCCCTTCGAAGGGGTCCATAGACCTGATCAAGTCTAGTGATGCGAAAGCGCCGTCAGAGGGTGCATGCATCGGTTTTATCACCACAAACAAGTTTAGGTAATATTTGTACTTTTCATTTCGAGCATTTTTTGGTATTTAATAAGTATAGCGCTTAGAAAAAGCGGTGCCTACCGAATAAAATTTCTGCAATTTCTGTGTATGTGCTGATTGTCTATTCTCTCAACAGAGGGATTTTTTGCTTTCGTCACTTTCGTGAATTAAAGACAGTCTTGCATCAGTTTCACAACAAACCACTCATGCAAGTGGGTTGTGGTATACCTTGCGGGAGATTTGCTGCGAATTCTCAATTCGAATTTGTCACGGCAAGATAATATCAGAAAAAATAAACTTGCTGCTAATGTTCATGCTAGCTGGGTTATCTCAAAAACTCGCATGGGGAGCGCGGCGGATCACATGAATGTCTCATGCGATTGACACTTATGTGAAATCATTATCCAATATCTATTACAGCACAAGTTCTTAATTCAATGGCAAGAAATTAAACATGGAAATTGCTGTTTTAAACTTAACCACTTGATCCTAACTTTATTGTAGGCAAATGTTATGTAACATGAAACTTGATTTAACCCATTCGCTGCCAAAACTATAAAATAATAATTTTCAATTTTTTTGTTAAAAGTCGTTTGCTACCACAAATTCAGAAAGGTAAATTTCGCTTTACTAATACAGCGAAGTTTCTGCCAATAAATGAGGCATTTTTTTTAATTCTAAAATAGTGGTGACAAAGTAATTAATAAATTAAAGCCACGAGTATACTCGTGGATGACAGCGAATGGATTAATTAAGTTTAACTCTTCAGTATGCTCTCATATTTTTTCATCATAGTGAATCTTTTTCATTGGTAAATATTAATGTAACTTCAATGTATTATTAGTTGCAGTTATAGAGATTGACCTTACATTTTTTATCCATGCTTTTTTTTTAATTAAGAAATTAAATAAGGTTATACCTAAATTCTTAAAATTACTCGAAATACTTCTCTTATACATACACAGTCAAGACAAGATTCAAAGGGACTGGTAAAAAGTTCCATTTTAGACATGTTTCCATAGAAAGAAATGTAATTAATTATGCTTCTAAGATACACAACCTCAATAAGGTCTATTGTTCGTTTCACAGGGATTCTGAAACTCTTCCGTTTGAGACAGGATTGCGTTATAGAAAGATTCCACTTTCACAGGTTTCCCTATGTTTCACTAAAGAACAATGAAAATCCCCTTTCAGACAGGTTTTCAGCAAATTTAATTGTATCGCAATTCATATTAATACCATGTAACGCTTCCGTTAAAGACAGGATCCTGTCTTTAACTGTCTAACCTGTCTAACCTGTCTACAATTACTATTTTAACAAGTTTTATTCTATTCATATGACATAAATAAGTATATTTATATAAATACACAAAACTTGTAAAAATGGAACCTGCCTATAACGGAATTCTGCCTTAAACAGAAATCTTCTGTGCTACGGAAAAGAATACTATACAAATAAACCTAATAATACGAAAACCTGTGTAAAACGGAATTTTACAGCAATATTTACGATTTCATCTTGACAGGTTTTACTGTATATATATATATATATATAACCTGAAGAAAAATTTTAGACCCCCCCCCCCGAAACGAAATCCTGGCTACGCCACTGTCTGTATTCCAAAAATCTTGTTCCTTACTTTGCAAATTTTCAGCATAACTCATTGATTTGACCTTTATCGGCTCAAATGAGACACTCTTTATTTATGGCTATGGACTTCATTGTTTATAATTATCAGTCAAGACGCCAGTGTAAATTATAAAGCATGCACTGCATATAGGACTAAACTTTGAAGACACTTTACGCGTGCTCATTAAAAGCTGCAGATTTAACATCAATAGAGCATTTTTAGTTTGAAAACGCAGAAGTGTTTTGAATACTCTGAGAAAGTTCTAGTGTAATGATCATTTACAAAAATCATTATAAAGGATCAATCGAGGCATGTATACCTAAAAACATTTTTTAATTAGAAGAAATTCGTATAATTAGAAAATCACTCTGTGTCGTAGATGAATTAATTACATTTTATTTTATTTTATATGAAAATAAAAAGTTTTGGTTAGAAGCAAAGAGAGTCAACTTGGGTCACACGTATATTTAATTAAGGTACTTTTTGGTTAACCTGGTGCCCGGCTAGCTGAAAAGTACCTTAATTTATAATCATATATATTTAATAAACACGTATAGTTAATTAATTAATAATTATGTATATTTAATAAACACGCATGATTAATTAATAATTATGTGTATTTATGTTTCGCTTAATTAATTAAAAAAGTGGACGTTTTCGTTTTCGTTTTCAGCCGAAAATAGGAAGATTACCAAAATTCGGTTTCTGTTTCGGTCTTAAAAACTGGTTTCGGTGGATCCTTAACATTAACATTAGCACAAAAATTAATATTACTTATTAAATATATTTATTTAATTTTCTGTCACTAGTTAATAAAAAATTTATGCCATTGAAAAATTCATTTTCAAATTTTTAGTTGTATTAATGTTTCAAAATAAACATTAGCTTCCTACTTGTCATTTTCATCCTTTCATCTTGATATTCAACTGCATCGAAATTTAAGTCTCCTAATTAGAATAAATAAGCGCAAATTGATTTTTAGAAAGGTTAAAGTGAGTAAAAAAAAAATTCTCATTCATCTTAAAATAAACAAGAAGTTTAAGACAAGTTAAGTATGCTCGAGAGGCTTTATATATACAGTTAATTAAATCTTTTAAATCGAGTGAAACAAAAAAAAAAGTGTTAAGAGCTTCCATAAGATTTAATTTAATCTGTTTTCGTAGCTTAAATTTACTTTTTTTTTTCACTTTATAATAATTCATTTTATATCCCTTGGCTGAAAAGACAAAGGTTTCGGAAAATATTTTTCAGCAGATGTTCGTTAAAACATCTCTAAAATAAATATAATAAAATGAGGAGAATTAAAAATATACAGTAGTCATTCTCAATTAGCGCACAGTGGCATACGGCACTGTAAAAAAATACGAATGATTCTTAACTCCTTGAGGATCCCCGCCTAATTTTAATCAAGATTTGCACCAGAAACTTTTAATTAAATTTTACTTCTATAACTTTGGTGGAACATTGTTGTAAAATTGATTTTCTTTATTTTGAAATAATTTTTTTTTAAATTCCGGTGTGAATTCAACATTACAGAAACGCAGTTACTTGCCCCTGAAAGGGTTAATATTAGGGCTGGGCGATACATCGATAAAACCGATAAAATCGATATAAATTATAAATCGCGATGACGATATCAAAAAATCCTATACAACTGTACATCACGATTCTCGTAATCGTGATGTAAACCGCGATTATCGTAATCGTGATGTAAACTACGATTACCATAATCGTGGTGTAAACCGCGATTATCATAATCGTGATGTAAACCGTGATTATCATAATCGTGATGCAAACCACGATTATCATAATTGTGATGCAAACCACGATTATCATACTTTTTCATTAAACTGCAATCGGCGCTTTTTCAACTTCGAGTACTCAAAATTCTACCATTCTAAACCGCAGGTTATTACGATGATCATCATACTAATGGAGTATTTTATCCCTGCCTAAACCATGATGATTCCTGCCTAAACCATGATGACATTAAATACCGAATAATCGGTTTCGATCATCATGATAAGTCTCACCCTAAACCATGATCACTTCTCAAGATTCTCCCAGCTTCAACCGTGATATTAACCGAACCCTCAGTTTTCGATAAGCATGATACTATCATGGTATTATCATGGTATTACCATGGTATTACACTGTGATTCCTCTCAGCGTAAACGGTTTTTCAAAAGGGGAAAAAGTGATAGTTTCGGTATTCAGGTTCAGATGACGGGCGATAAATATGATGCAGCTGGTTTTTCTCATGTAGTTGCCGACAGCAAATGATATTGTTTGTTTTGTTTTTTCTTCAATCTGGTTCAGCGGTTTTGAATGAATATTTGTTCGTTGTTAATGAACAATATGTGAATCAGGGAGATAAATAAATGAAATATTACATTTTATTTGCAACAGTGGATTTAATTGGACAAATGAAATAATACTTCCATAGCAATATATATTAATGTTTATTCCAGGTTCTTTTTTTATGCAGATATTTTTACTTCTCTGAAGCTCATTTTTTTTTTCTCCTGGTAGTTTCTTTTAAAAATTGACATATGCGAGTATTTGGTATTTACTGCCTCTGTCATTGTTTGTTTGTGGGGGGTGGGGGAGAATATTTAGATGTCAATATTTATTTAATGTCACTAGAATTCAAAATAACAAACAGGGCAGAAAAATTAAGCAGTTAAAGTTTGTGTACTGACAATCAAAAGAGGAAAGACGTAAATTGTTCGGTGTGTGTGTGTGGGGGGGGGGGGGGGTAATTTTTTTTTCTTCATTTAGCGGATATTGGTCGAAACGCAGGAGATCCTCATCCAACTTCCCCGATAGAACAAGTATAAGAGATAGTCTTAAAGGTTAAGAAAAAAAAATATTTTTTAATTCAGAATTTTTAAGTTTAAATTCTTAGGGCTGTTCTCAAAAAAATATTATTTCACGCAAAAATTTCTAGCACATTCACGGATTTTTTAAATGTAATAGCAAGAAATTAGTTGAAAGTGACAGTAACTCATTAAAATCCTTATCCGCTATTGCATAAAGTTATTTAACCCTTTGCACTCCGTTGTCGCCGCTGTGGCGACACCATCTTTCCTTTCAAAATTTGTTTTTGGCACCTGTAATAAAGGATAATAAAATTTCCTTACTTAATCTTAGCATTTTTGAAATTGTGTACTTGAAGGAAACTTCTTTTATAAAAGTGGTGCCGACCGAATAAACTTTGTGTAAGAGACGCCGGAGTCCAAAAAGTTAATTATTGCGGTTCATGTACACAGCATACATGGACGATGGAAGAACGAAATTAAGGGGAAGGTAAATTTTGAAACACATTTGATTATGATTCGCAGATCACGCAGAGTTTTATTTTTCTTTAAAAAAAATGGAGAATATAAAAATGAAATAAAATAAACTAAGAGCTTTTGTCGGGGACGCCGACGCATAGTAAGACAATGTTAAGCATAACAGCACAACAGCAATATATAAATATTATTTAACAATTATAAAATGTAAACAATTCAAAAATTGACTTTAACCAAACTATTATTTTTCTCTCTCTGTTAACGATTTTTTTTTCTACTATCTTTACAAGAAAAAAGTATTGGATTCATGAAAATTTTGTCATCCGGGTTTCGACCGATTTATATATTTAGAAAGTCTTGAACACGATTTGACTATTTTTAAAAAGCTTTGTCTGTCTCTTTGTAACACAAATTTTGTAGGCGCTCTATCTCAAGAACTAATGCACGGAATTTAACAAAATTTTAGATTCTTTTATATCTCGTTATAAATTAGTGTAAATTACTTGACAGGTAGGTGCATTTTTTACAATATCCGCAATAACTTTATCTCAAAAACTAATGCACGGATTTTTGTCAGATTTCAAATTCAGTTATACCTTGTAAATTGGTGCTGATTAGTTCTTGATGTAAATGGCCCAACAGGTGGAGCTACTATGCTGAGTTTTCACGATTTTCGCAATAGTTCTGTCTGAAGAACTAATGCGCTGATATTTATCAAACTTCAGATTCAGTTAGACGTAGACATAAATTTTACTGATTAGTGTTTGGTGTTTATAGCCCATAAGTGGCGCTGTTATGCTGTATTTTTCAAAATTTCCGCTATAGCTTTTTCTCAAGAATTATCGCACGTATTTTCATAACATTTCAAATTCAGACAGACGTTGACATAACTTGTTGCTAATTAAGTGTTAGTGTTAATCGTCCAATAGGTGGCGCTGCTATGCTGCATTTTCCACAATTTTAGCGATATCTGTATCTCAAAAACTAATGCACGAATTTTAATCCAACACCTTATTCTGTTACGGTTTCACATAAGTAGATCCTTCTTAGGCTTGGGTGTATACTGTCCAACAGGTATTGCTTTTATGATTTTTAGATTAGGAATTTTGGATACAGACATCTAATAAGGTTGGTGCTGAAATTCAATGATTTGTTTGAAAGATGCGATGCTTATATTTCCTTTTAACTGCATACAATTTAGTGCACCTATATCTTTAGAATATTCATGATGGGCATAGATTGTTATTTAATTTTGCCTCTGATAGCGAATTTTGAAGTAATAACACGTAGAAATAAAAGAAATTTTTGCCATTGGCACATCCTACTAGTTTCTTTTAGCATTTATTTATTTAGATTTGCTTATTTATACATAGTTTTTTATTAATCTATTTGAGAATGATATATATATATATTTTTTTAATTTTAATCCTTAATAAAATATATAATGTATATTGAAGTTATACATATATTATAAATGTACATATATTTTTTTGTTCATATGTCGCAATATCGATATATCGGAATACCGTGATATAAAGCTGCCGATTTATCACGATATTTCATTTTAGACATCGCCCAGCCCTAGTTAATATACAAAAATATAATGAACAACAATTATATTAGAAATGTAAAAATAACAACGTTAAAAGCACCAAAAATTTTAAATTTTAAGCACACCGGTTTCGGTAGCATATAGCATATTTCCTATAAGTCAATAAACCTGTAACTTGATCCCCATCTTTCTTATACATGTGAGCAAATTTCCGCCATCCTTTAGTACTGATGAAGGTATGCTATATGCTACCGAAACCGGTATGCTTAAAATTAAAAAAATTTGGTGCTTTTAACGTTGTTATTGTTGCATTTCTATTATATTGCACCAAGCTCCATCTTGATAATTACAACAATTATATATTTGTATATTTTCATCCCTGAAAAGCAGACGCCTACAACTGCGGACAAATTCCAATGTCCCAAGGAGTCTGATATTAATAAGTTTTACTGTATTTAGATAAATCGTATGTTTTTTTTCTTCTTTTTTTAACATTTTCCAACAAAGTTGAAAAGTGTTTATGCATTCGGTTTGTCTGACCACCTGTCCGTCTGCCCGTGTGTCCAAGCTCTAACGATTTTCATGCAATTGATAAACCTTATTTCACAAGGCATGTTTGGTATTGTATATGAAGTGTGTGGAATTAATATTTCATTTACAGGGGCACCCAAAAGAATTCCGTTACATTACAGTCAATGGAGAAAAATCGTTTGCAGTGTATTTTAAAGACATTACGCTATATCAAATGTATTGAAATTGATATAAATCACTGAATTTCACTACAAGAGAAACACTAGAGCAATATAATATATACAAGGCTGATCAAAGAATTCGGATAATTTCCCGATTGTAGACGGGGACTGCTGAAATTGGGTTTCCAAATGTGTTATGAGTTTCCCTATAGTTAAGTTAGACATAATATTTTAACTTATTAAACGGTGCAGTTTTGTGTCATGATTCTGGATGTGTTGGAAATTGTTTCATAATCTATGCTTGACGCATGATTTTTTCTTTCTTGTTTTTCTATCCTACTGTAAAACTTATAAATATCAATTATAGTCAGTAGAATATTGAAAGAGATTTAAAATATCAGCTTTACAAAAATTTCATAACAAATTTCGCACCGGTAAAATTGTGGGTGTGTGGGAGGGAGGGGGGGGGGGCGCACGGCCCAGTTTGACCATGCTTTAATAGGGTGTTTTCTTCTGAAAGAAACCTAGCTTGCTTTTTTATTTCATAATTTGGTTTTCAGATATTTCGGGCAACTTCTATAAAAAGTTTAGTCAAATATTGTGAAAACTCGGAAAGATACAGTGAGCTATTTAAAAAATAGTGGAAAATCCTTTGTAATAAAGCTGCTTTTAAAGAGAAGCTCACTATATTGCCACTATCTTTCTGAATTTTCGCGACATTTGACTAGACTTTTTATAGAAGTTGCCCTAAATAGGTGGCTACCAAATTATGAAATAAAAATTTTGCGATCTTCCACGCATGCGCAGTTAAAAATTATTTCATACAAATGCCCGTATCTCATCAAATATTCAATATATTCTTGTTTTAATTTCAGTATACTGTTTTCTACTATTCTTTATCAGGTTTTCGGAAAGTTGTGTTAAATTTGGTTGAAAATGTATGCTATAAGCAAAAAACTTTTGAATTTTTCACAGAAACATTTACATATTCACGAATATGAGTGCTATGCTTACACAAAAACCCACAAACGTTGAATAGGACCCAAATAGTCATTTATCACAGTTACACAGTGACAGACCATTTGCAGCATTTTCTGTTACATAGGTGATCGAAAATATTATTCGTATTTATTAAATTTATTATTAGCCCTTAATTGTCCTCCCGACTAAATCTTCACTGAGAAATATGAAGTCAAACGTGTTCTTTATATCCTAAAAGTTCAAGAACAATTCGTCAAGAATTTCAGTAAGTATTCGACACAACGTGTAAAATCGAAAGTGTCCGGTCACTTTCCCTTAATTTTTGGACATGAGTGTATTTACATATTTTTCTATTTAATACATTGAAACCGTTAACCCCTTGAGGGGCAAGCAAAAATGTCTGTAAATATTGAATTCTCACCGGAATAATCGAAAAATTTTATTTTTAAATAAGGAAAAGCAATTTTTCAGCGATCTTCCTCCAAAGTTAAAGAGATAAAATTTAGTTAAAAATTTCTGGTGAGAATCTTGTTTAAATTAGGTGGGATATATTTTACCCCACCGCCCCTCAAGGGGTTAATCATTTCACGTTTCTGTCATATTTATATCTTAGCATATAGAGTTCTTTATGCCAATCATTTCACATTTCTCGAATAAAATGTCAATCATCAATAAATATTCGTTTTAGAGTTTAATTACTTATTTTCTGTCGTAAATTTCGATTCGGCTAAAATGTATATGATTTTCTAACCTTCTTTGTAAAATTCGATTCTATTTTTTTTCCCTTTCTTTTTGAGTTTTATTAATGTAACACGCCACGTGCAAATGTCCCACGTGCCATTTTTTTTCTTTAATGTTAATTTTCAACTAAACAGAAGCTTAAATCTACTAATTAGAATGAATAAGAGTAAATTTATATTTAAATTTATATTTGAAAAGATTAAAGCGAGCAAAAAAATAAATAAATAAATAAATAAATAAATAAAAAAACTCCTTCACTTTAAAATAAGCAAAAAGCTTAAGACAAGTTAAGTATACTCTAGAAAGTTTATACGTTAATTAAAGCTTTTAAATTGAATGAAAAATAAAATCATTGAGAGCTTCCATAAGATTTTTACGCTCTTTTATTTAACCCAACTTGGTTTATGTACGTAAAGATGGCATTTTAGAATCGATTTTTTTTGTCACTTCCTGATATGCTAGAATTATAAAAATTATATACACAGGTGTGTTCACTTCCTGATATGCTAGAATTATAAAAATTATATACACAGGTGTGTTCACTTCCTGATATGCTAGAATTATAAAAATTATATACACAGGTGTGTTCACTTCCTGATATGCTAGAATTATAAAAATTATTCACACAGGTGTGTTTCCGATGCCAATATATCATTTCAGTCATATCGAAATCCACATTCCATCATTGGGGGGCAGTACAAGATGCTTACTGAAGAGTATGGTGTAAAAAGCATTTATCGTTCATTTACAGGGACACACCAAATAATTCGTTTAAGGAATACAGTAAATTCTGTTTAAGGCGGACTCTATATAAGCCGGAAATTTGTCTACCCAGGAAAATTTTTCACGTCCCGACGAACCCATAGAAAATTACACTAATTCATGCTGCATAAGGCGGAATCTGTCTAACGCAGAAATGGAAAGGATTTTAAGGTCCCACCGAAACCAAAATTTTGCACTAGGCGGGAAAAGGGATAATTTAAAAATGAAAGGCATTTTGTTTATTAAACTTTAAGTACAATATATTATACTTTAAGGTTGTACTCAAATTCAAAGTTATAGCGTTCTGTCTCATTCTCGAAGTTTATTTATTTATTTATTTATTTTGTGTGTGTGTGTGTAAACTTTCAATTCGCATGTATTACAGGAGTACTAAGAAATTGAATAGCGTTTCTCATTTATCTGTAAAGACAAAAGATCTTTCCGAATTTCAGTTTTCAACCGATTTTCGAGTCAGGAAAAACAATGAAAGATCATCATCGAGGGGTTTTTTTTTTGGGGGGGGGGGGAGCTTTTTTGCATAAGCCGGAATATTGTCTACCGCGGAAAATTTTCTCAGTCCCGATCGATTTCGCCTTAGACAGAGTTTACTGTAATTGCTGTAAGCGCTTTTTTTTAATTTAACTAATTTTTGAAAATGACTTGTTGTGTGTAAATTCGACAGATCATATACACGGCTAAAAAAAAAAAGAAAGAAGGTCATTTCTGGATATCGGTGGAAATTGCTGAAGGGAAATTTTCAACTATATTATGTGTTTCCACGCTGAACTAGATATTAGTATGCTACGTAGTATATATACAATTCTGTAAATCATATACATGGCTGTGCGAAAGAATTCAGATATTTTATCCACTGTAGATGGTAACTGCTGAAATCGAGTTTTCAAATGTAGCTATGGGCTTCCGAAATTATTTATATAGCTTATTTTATTATTTCGAATTTTTTTACCTCTTTTATCTTATTAAACGATTAAGGTTTGTTACAGTATTCCGATTATATTGGAAAGTTTTTCATAACCTATACTTGACGCATGATTTTTCTTTCTTATCTATATTTATGTTTAGTATATGAGGCATTCTCGCAATTTTTTAACTTTCAGGAATAAAAATCTGGAGAAATTAAACTTACTAAAATAACATTTTAAACTTATAGACGAATGCCTTGATGATTCAAAATAAAGAAAACATGGTCAGCAGCGAAATTTTTTTTATTTAGTTGAGGTTTAAGTTAAACTTGCGAGTTTAATTTTCCTTACCATTTTACCACTATAACTTTTTATTTTCTTCTAAATTTTTACTTATAATGAATTTGCATAGTAACCACAGGACATTCAAATAAGAAATAATAACAATGTAGTGTTTTTAGTGCAAAATTTTGGTATAACATTGTCTTAAAAGGGTGTTAAAGAAGGGATGGTATAGGAAAAAAGGGATAGTAAGGAAAAAAAAGGAATGGTAAGGGTGGGACGGTAAGGAAAATTACGACCTATTTTTAAGCAAATCATGTTAAGACTAAGTGATAGCCGCAATGTTCATTGATTTTTAGAAACAACTAGGGGGCTCGGCCCCCTACGAGCTACGCTCGCCAACCCCCCGTTCAGACACTGCAGTCTCTAAAAGTACGCTAATTTGATCGGCTTTAATTGAATTTTTTTGGAAGATTGAATTATAATTAAAAAAACAAAGGCGATCGCCCTATAAACGGGTTTCTATTCATTTCTCTTTGATTGGGGAATTTTACGGAAAAATCAGCTGCTGTTAAAAGATACAATGGCATTTCAAAATCATCTAATATAAAATGAATTAAGTAAACAGAGTCTTTGTCTCCCGGTATTTTTTAACAAAGCGGAAAGAAAGTCCTTTTAAATAAAACATTTTAAATATATCGTTTTTAATCTGACGTAATTTTCACCAAACTTTTCTTTCCCTTTTTAATATTCACGTGAAAATGCTTTTATTAGAAATGAAATATTATTTGCGCTGTCAAAAAAAAAAAAAAAAAAAAAAAAAAGTTGAAAAGTTCATCTCAAAATATCAAGTAAATGTCTCGCGCTATTTTTAAATTTAAACTACTATTTTGCAATATTATTTTTTGTTCATTTTACGTAATAAGTGTAATGTGACGTAAATGTGATGTAATTTCTCCTATTTAAGACTTCTAACGCATGTTAATGAATTTATTACTTTACAATATCCTTTCTCTGTTAAAATTCTCGTGTAATTATAGATGAAGTAATTTTCAATAAGTTCCTGCTTTTTATACGTAATTATTTAATTCTAATTTGAAAGTTTTTCTTTTCTGTTTATAATAGTCACGCGTAAATAAATTTTTAATTTGAAGCAAACATTATTGTTTCCGTTGTTGATACAGTTTGGCAACAGGTTAAATTAGTACAATTTTCTGAAATAAGTAAAAAAATATCTCTCGAAATGCTGAAAATTTGAATTTAAAATAGAAATGAAACCTCGAAAAATGAGTCAAATTAAAAAAATAAATTATTTCTGCACACCGGGAAATTATAACGTATAAAATGATCTAAAAAGTATTAAATTCCGATGTCTAGTTTTTGCTCCTATAAAACTTTTTTAATGGAACGATTTTGTCCAACTTTAGCATTAAATATCTCTTAAAATAATTCTTCGATTTGAAAACTGTCTACATCAGCGTGTTTATCAAACATTTCTGTATAATACTACCAATTTTCATATTTTTGTATGCATTATTTTTCTTAATATTAACGAAGAAAGACCTCCGGTCACAAAAAATTCAAAACCGGCGGCGGCGGCGGCGGCGGCGGTGACAGCGGGAGTTACTTTTTTTTAGAATAGAGAGAAAGGGTGGGACGGTAAGGAAAATTACGACCTATTTTTAAGCAAATCATGTTAAGACTAAGTGATAGCCGCAATGTTCATTGATTTTTAGAAACAATTATTTACATTGGATTAAATTTAAAAAGTAATAATAATTTACCTCGAAAATTGCAGGAATAAACCTTGGGGACGGTAAGACTATCAATAAAGTCACGATGCTTGAAATTGATATTTAAATGCTGATTTAAATTTTGCAGTAAATTTCCTGTCAAAGAATTTTAGCCATAATTTCTCTAGCATGCTTCTGCATGAGAAAATGTAGAAAAAAATTCTGCGGCTGTATCTGAAGTGATTTTCTGTATAATTTTCGCAAGAGGGATGTTAAGGAATCTAAAACCCAGGGACAGAGCTCAAAAAATAATAACAACCGTAAAAATGTGTGCAGGTTAATTTTTTCCTACATTATTATATAATAAAATAGTCCCAGTTTCGGAAAAAAATTGCATCGAATTAATTTTATTGAAACAATTTTATGCAGACAGCTCCAAACTTAAAAATCAGCATCAGGGACACTTATGGGGCATATAGGAATTTCGTGGAATATTTGGACCCCCAATCATCGTCCAAAACTTACTTATCTCGTTAACATTGTTACGCAGTCATGCAATGGGATGTTTTCCAGTATCAGAAATTTAAAAAAAAACCCAAGAATATGTACTAAAATAAAAATTATTGTTCAGGGATTTAAGTCAAAAGATTGTGAGAATGCCTCATATATTCACGTTTAAAGAGATACCTGAAATTGATTTTTTTTTTTAAGAATATTTTATTATAACATAAAATTTTTGGATAGTCCATACTATACTAAACCATTCTTCAGCAAACATTTCTGCTGCATTTTATATTTTAATCCTTTTATTTCAGGCGATTTAATTTTTCTCGAAAAGGATATTATCTGAAGATGTAAAACCATTTTCATGATTTCTCCGTATATCTCATAATGAATACAGAAACAGAGAAACAACTTCTAAATAATGAAAATTCATAACACTAAATTTCATTTCAAAGGAAATCGTATAATATGGAATGTTGGATGTTAATGTATAGATATTTCTGTTAACTGTTAAAATCTTGATGCAACATGACTATATTTTAGTATGTAAAGATGGAATTATGTAATAAATTTTTCACTCATTTTCTGATAGGATAGAATTATAAAAAATGTATACACAGGTGTATTTCCGATGGCAACACAATATTTTAATATTTTTGCAATTTAATTATAAATTAATAAAGTAATTTTGAGGTATTTTGCAGTTAGTCCGGAACAGGTGATAAATCGCCAAATATTATTTTATGGCTAAACACTAAAGATTCATAACACTAAATTTCATTTCAAAGTAAATCGTATAATATGGAATGTTGGATGTTAATGTTATTTCTGTTAATTGTTAAAATCT
Organism: Maratus speciosus; assembly: GCA_963932465.1. Classification (NCBI taxonomy): domain Eukaryota; kingdom Metazoa; phylum Arthropoda; class Arachnida; order Araneae; family Salticidae; genus Maratus; species Maratus speciosus. The sequence goes on along the minus strand of OZ010791.1, from coordinate 233,434,679 downwards.
TGACACAACAAAGAAAAAAATGGTGTTTATTATGCACTAAACCACGCTTGCTAAAATATGCCAGCTGGCTGTGAAACAACAACTATGAAATATTTTAAAGACTAAAAAGTAACAGTAGTATAATGGTTGGCCAACTATTATAAACGTCCTTTAAAATAGCAATCTCTAACATCTTTGTTTGCAACAGAGTTTAAGATAGAATACTGCCTGCGATGAGAAATTGTCCGGTACCGATCAATTCAACCTTAGATACTCTTTATAAGACAAACTCTGAGTAAGACGAAATCTATCTAATGCGCAAAGATTTTAACTTCCCACACAGCTATTTTCAGTATTCCAATACAGTTAACTCCGTTTAAGATAGAATACTGCCTGCGATGAGAAATTGTCCGGTACTGATCAATTCCACCTTAGATACTCTTTATAACACAAACTCTGAGTAAGACGAAATCTATCTAATGCGTAAAGATTTTAACTTCCCACACAACTATTTTCAATATTCCAATACAGTTAACTCCGTTTAAGATAGAATACTGCCTGCGATGAGAAATTGTCCGGTACTGATCAATTCCACCTTAGATACTATTTTTAACACAAACTCTGAGTAAGACGAAATCTATCTAATGCGCAAAGATTTTAACTTCCCACACAGCTATTTTCAATATTCCAATACAGTTAACTCCGTTTAAGATAGAATATTGCTTGCGATGAGAAATTGTCCGGTACTGACTAATTCTACCTTAGATACTCTTTATAAGACAAACTCTGACTAAGACGGAATCTATCTAATGCGTAAAGATTTTAACTTCCCACACAACATATTTTCAATATTCCAATACAGTAAACTCCGTTTAAGATAGAATACTTTCTATGACGAGAGATTGTCCCGGTACCGATCGTTTCCATCTTAGATACTCTTGCTAAGACGGACTCTGAGTAAGATGGAAACCTGCTTGGCACATAAAGATTTAAAAGTCCCACACGATTTTTAATACAGTAAACTTTGTTTAAGATTTAATACTGTGTCTAAGGCTGAAAATTGCTCGGGTCCTGACTGATTCTGCCTTTAGACACAGTTTACTGTGCAATTACCATAATATGTTTTTCTACTATCAGAAATTTAGCATTTCATATCTAGGTCTTGCGTTTCCAAAATTTATTTTCCTATACATTTAAAAGTATTTTATAAAAGAGAATAAATTTGTTAATTTTTTTTTTTTTTTTTTGAGTAAAAATGTCAAAATTTATTGTTTTTAAAAACAAATACGGGGTAAAAAAGAAAGGAAAGGCAATTTTTAAAAAGTAGTACGCGTGTATTGACGTCCATTTTCTGATAGGAAAAATACTTATTGTTTATTTATTTATAGTGTACATTTATATTATATCATTTTCCCCCTAAAAATCATTTGCAGAAATATTATTTATAATGATAACAAAGCATTCAAATTTATGCAACTTAGTTAATTTTGATTTAATTTATTTTCGTTACAGTTACATTCATATAATTTCATTTTTCCATAAATCACTTTTAAAAATATTATTTTCCTCTCGTAAAATATATCAAAATATGCAATATTTTAGTTTATTTTTATTTGTTTATTTATTTATTTATTAGCTAACGTATTTGTTTGTTTTGTATAGTTTTCGTACAACCATCTGCTTGCCTTTCATAGAAAATAATAATAATATTTATCCTTTCTAAACTTCGACCTTTTAACACAAATCATGATACTATTTTAACTCTTGTTCAGTTACTAAATTATCCAAGTTTTACATTGCTCTTTTCCAATTTTCATAAAAAGTTTCAAACGTGCTTTCTCAATTAACTCTTGAAGACTTTTAAAGTCTTTTTCTTCACCTTAATGAGATCGATTTTTTATTTTAAGAAATCTTAATAGCTAATAATCTCTGCTTCTCTTCTAAGAAAGAGCGACTGTTCGCCATTAAATCGAACGAGTGCCTTAATAAACTGGTGAAAGTATTTATTATTTACTAGATAGTACCCGTCAAGATTGAACGGTAAATAACTTGAATGTTCCATTAGAAAAATTCTTGAATTTTTTATTAGTTGCTTTTAAATTAATTATTGAAATCGTGACAAATTTTTATATTGCATAAGTGATTCCTATTTCTTGAAGTTGAGCCACAAGGTGCTGTCAGTCTAACCTATTGAAAGAGGTGAAAGAACTTTAAGTTTGTAATTTACAACCAATTATGCTTGCCTTTTATCAGAAAAAGACTAGGCAATTTATTTTTACTTACTACGGTCTCTTTTTTAAATAACAATATCTATTATTATTATTTTTAACTACACGACCTTTAAAAGATGCCATGAATTTTATTTATATCAGTCTCATTCTCTAAAAGCCTAATTTTGAAACTTGATGCAACTATTTATAATATATATATTTTATTTCTTGAATTTTATTATACTTTTTCTTAATTTTTTAAATATTAAACCATGGATATCAAGATAATTTATTTTATAGTTCTTATATGAATATTTTCCTTTCTTTCCGTTTATTTATTTATTTTTATTTATTTTTATTTATTTTTTTTTTTTTACGGAAAAGAATGGCAAACTTTTCTTACTGACTCACACACATATATATTCTTGATAATGGTCAGAAAACAAAAGTTGTAGATCAGCTCAACTTATTTAATTTATAATTACATGCAAAATATTTTAGGTTAAGTATTTTAAACATAAAATAATTATTTTTTCAAAATATTTTTGAGTGTTAAATTTTATTTAATGATAACCATTCAAATAATAATAATAATAAAATCATATAACTTCTCCTCTTAATAAAATATGTCATTATCGAAATGAATTATCGCCAAATATGGTACAGAAATCATTTTGCCGTGCGTTGGGTTCGAACCTGCGTCATCTACAAAAGTTCAGAGCTTTAAACTGGTGCTTTAGATCACTCTGCTAACCAGACCTGCACCTCTTTTCCTCTAAATGGAAGATCTAGTACATTTAACTTCACGCATGCGCAAATGCGTGAATTTTTTTGACAGAACTTACAAATCAGGTTTACGTTTTAATATATGATGCTAGTAAACATTCCAGAATATACTTTCAACAAACTTCTTCACACTTTTGAAATCTAAAGTTATACTTTTAGGTGCATTCGTAATAAATATGTAGCACCTATAGTCGTCGTTTGGTCCGTCTGTGCGTCTGTTCGCATATAAAAGCGCAAAAACTACACAACCGAATGATTTGAAATTTAATATACATAATCGCTGCAGAATTTTGTCGAGTCATTTCAAATTTTATGAAAATCGAATCAAAACTTAAAAATAAATTAATAGAAGTTTTCTTCATTTTATTAAATCCTATCATACGTAATTAATCCTATTATATCCCATGGTAGGTAATTATTCTAAGATGCCATGTTGATTACGTCCTATTTAAGACAGAGTCATATCATTTTCGTATTACTGAATTTAATATATAGAATCGTAAAAAAATTTGTATTCATGCATTTTAGCAGAAGAGTGCAACAGCTGTTGCACTAAGATCTGAATATTTATAAAACTAGTTATAGTAGACGAACGCAGCCACGTTTCACGTACAATTTCCGACAGTTAAATTTTAATATATTGAGTCAGAAGGGTTGAGAAATTTATCAATTTGGCAATATATATATATATATATATATATATATATATATTAAATTTATTGTTACTATTTGAAAAAAAAATTCCTTTTTTTCCATGTCGCCTAGTCAGCGTAGCAACAAAAATATTTTTTTATTATTATTAAATCTTAATTAGATATCAATTTTTCTAATAACTGATAAAAATATTTAAAAATAGCTTCTCAAATTGTATATCAGTGTTCATACCAATAACTTCGTTTATATTTTCATCTGTAGACATTGTTTGTAACGTATTTTTAGGAGGTTTAAATCTAAGTTGAATATCAGTATATTCACTACGAAATATTGATAGAGTCATCAATTTGTCAATATATGTACTCAATTATTTAGTACTGTGTTACTTTTTTCTTGTTTTTTTTACGTCACATATTTAACGTAAGCATCATTAAAAAAAAACTTAATCATATTTAGATAGCTGTTATTCTTGCTATTGGTAAAAAAAAAAAAAAAAAAAAAAACTTTCAATTGGTTTGCAAAATTGTATGTCAGTGATATCTATTTATATAAAATCCAAGTCTCTGTGTGTCCCTCACGATTCCGGTAGGACCACCTCATTGAAATGAGTAATTGTTGAAAAATACTAATGCAGGGTTACCACAGTACCGCCAAATGTTGGCCAACATGGCGATAGCTGCTGATTTGGCGAAATTTCCATTTAAAACCATTAATCTTTCATAAAGGAGGTCACCAAAATTTAATTTGAACTCCGCTCTTTTAAGATATTTTCTCAAAATCCATGGGTGAGAATTTAAAGTACATCTTTACATCTTCCTCTCGATACTACTAATAAAATAACCGCCAATAGACGACGCTGTACTGTATGAGCTCCTAACTGCGCGATTTTAATGTGCTTTAAGTACTTTTCCAGAATAGGTGCCTTGGCGAAAAAGGAAATTTGACAACATATTTTCCGGAAACCTATCCACTGTTTCATTTTTTATGCACACGCATTTTTTTTTTCGATATTTATACGATTTATTTAACATAAAAAAGCCGTTTCTCTAATTTTATATAGAAACAGATATAATTTGTACATAAAAACATGAATAATATATATATAAAATAAATATATAAAAAAAAACGCTCATCAAGTTTGTTTTAATAGCTGTTTATGTGATTTGACAACAAATCTCAATATTTTTCTGTTATACGGACACCATGCCAAAATGTATGCTAATGCGCCAATTATTTCAAAATGCTAAAAGATATTTGTAATTTTATGCTATCAGTTTAATATGAGTTTTATCTTATTGCTTTATTTTATAACAGTCATTTGTTCAATTATTTTAAGTATATATTTGTGATTTAATGAAATAGTTCGTAAAAGTCTGGAGTTTTCAAATGTTATATTTTTTAAATGCTCACTTTAGTATCGACAATGTTTTTTCTTTTATTTTTAAAATGCCTCAATTCACGTGATTTTCATTTAGCGCCAACTATTACGCTTGGCGACAATGGTATCCGTATATAACGGAAAAGTACCCAAATCTCACTTTCTGATGCCCAAATTACACCAAGCTTTTTTAAAAACACACCAAAGCCCCTACAGTGGAAAAGTATCAAACTGTCTATTATTTTGCGCTATCTGTGTTATAGTTTATACTATATGCAAGCTGAGTGGAACGAAGAGTTTAAATATTAAATATTAAAGTTTCGGCACAGGTGTCATATACGCCCCATGTCGGCGCGATTTTTTTCTGACGCCAATGCCATATACACAACGGGTACTTAACTGTCGCCAAAGTGTCGTTATTTTGCTTGATATGGTAACCCGGATGTTGTCGTTTGTGCTGTTGATGTTTTCGCCAAATTGGCGTCGGAAAAAAATCGCTCCAATATGGGGTATATATATATGACAACTGTGTCAAAGTTTCTATAAAGCGGTATAAGACTAAAAAATTAAGAACAAAATAGATGCAAAATAAGACTAAATAAGAAAGAAAAATCATGCGTTAAGCATAGAATATGAAACACTTTCCAACACATCCTGAATTCTTTAACAAAACTTCGTTATTTAGGGAAATAAGGTAAATAAGATAACTAGGTAAGCATTTTAGAAAACGCATAAAAAATTTTAAAAATTGATTTCAGCAGCTACCGTCCATAGCCAATAGTACCGTTATTACATGCCACTATTTAGCTAAAATTTAATTTAAACTACTCTTAAAGCTACTGAAATCACATTTCCAGATATTATCATCCATAGACGGTTATGTATCCAATTCTTTGCGTGACCCTTTATATCATTTTATCTATATTCTACAAACATTTCTTAGTAAACTAAATGCAGTTCAGCGAAAAACTGCATAACTCCTTTAACAACCACCTTTAAGCAATTTATTCTCATACTCAGTAGAACTTACGAATTCTTTTGTGTAGCCCTGCATATGAACTGTAGCATTTATACACACGGTATAGTATGCATAAATGTAATGAAACATAAAAGCGCATATCATAATTTAAAATGCATTTCTAGCAATCATTGCTTATGTATCATTGCTTCGGAGAAAAGTTCCTTGGCGAGAAAGAAGTTTGCCAACGTATTTTCTGACAACCTATTTACTGCTTCATACTCACAAGCAATTTTTTGCATATTTATACAATTTATTTAATGTAAAAAAGCTATTTACCCATTTTTATAAAGAAACAGAAGTAATTTTTGCGCAGATGTCATATACGCATCGGGGTTGGCGTGATTTTTCTCTGACGCCAATTCGGCAAAAATCTCGCTTTCGAATACCAGTTACTTATATATTTTTAAATTATTTGCTATCATTTTGAAAAGGAAATAACTATAAATAAATAAAAGTTTGAATAATAACTATAGAACAAAACAGTTTATATAATTTAAAAACAGAAAACAAAAGTAAATAAACAATTTATTAACAAATAAAAAACAATAGCCGGGTTACCATAGCTGGCAAATAAACACCATTTTAGCGCCAGTTAGGTATCCCGGTTCATATCTGAAATCTGCGCCGTAATTTGTATATAAAAAAATATTATATATATTTAGAAACGATTTTTTATGTATATAAGTGCATATATAAACAAAAATAAAAGTTCATTAGATTTGTTTTCATAGCTGTTTATATATTTTGGCAACATATCTCACTTTCTGATGCTCGAATTACGCCAAACTTTTTTTAAAAATGCGCTATAATGGAAAAGTACCTAAATAAATAATTAACAGAAATAACCAATTATACAAACTAAAATTTTTATTTCGAGATCAAAGCATTGTTTTTAATTTCGATTAAAAATACATATACCCTTGGATAACTTTTGTTGAAATTAGGTTCACAGCTTAATATCTCATTCCATAAACCTAAACAAACACAAGTGATTCATTCATCGTGAACCGTAAAAAATATTAAATCCTTGAGGTAATCATTCACCAAGTAAGTTCTCCAACAATCAATGGACAATATTCTAATGACGTCATAGTAGGTAAAATGGTGGCGGTATCATTTGTTTATGGTTTGAAATCACAAAGATTTAATTTTGCTATGTCTCTTAGTTACATTATTTTATTGTCATGTTTATGAGCTCAGAACCAAAGCATATTTTTTCATTATTTAGTTATTAAAGACGGAAAAAATTATAAATATGCATGATTTGAAAAATTTAAATAATTTTCTTTCTTAATACTAAAAAATAACATTGGGAAGTAACAGCGAGTTTAAGTTAAATAACTTTAGCTGTTTAATTCTGTTGTAATATTCAAAATAACTGTATTTATTAGATTTCAGTAAACAACATCAGTGCCCGATTAAACTTTGAAGTTAGAGGACTTACAATGTCATTTCAGGACCTTTCTTTTGGAGAAGCTTTTCTAAATTCCACATATACATGGAAACTCTTCAGTGTTAGAAATATTATTCTTAGGACTGGCATAACATGAGAACGACCTGCAATTTTACACAAGTTTTTGAAAACTACTTTATATCAGAAATTTTAGTAAAAACGGTTACTTTTTTGTTATAGAGGCCCACACTATTAGAATTATGACAAGTTGCAGCCAATTTCGCCAAAGTCGTAACCAAGATCGTGAAGCACACACATGTAATATCATATAATACCGTTTCATGAAATCGTATACGATAATTTAATAGCTTTTACCTTACTTCAAGTGTGTAATTTATTTATGTTTAAGGCTTAACAATCTAAATTGTCCAATATATGAATTTAAAAAAATGTAAACAAAGCTTGAATAGACATGACCGCAAAGCGCCTCAAATCTGCATAACACTTGGAACCAAACTGTGTAGATTACTGGTCTTCTACTGTACACAGTTTTTCATAAATGTGTGTCGTTCTTAAAATGCGTTATTTTCATCTATCACTGCGGAACAAACGAGAAAACTCATATTCTTGCACATAAGTTGTATATATCTTTATATCTAAATTTCCGTCATTTTTGACGGGCTACCTTTCTAGTTTTATATAAAACGATTAACATATTCAAAACACCGGTAAAAACCTGATGAAATTTCATTTAGCAGATGTTTACAAAAACATGTTTACTTTCGCATTTCCATGCTATAACTTATCCCTTGGGAATCTAACAAAGCATCTAGGAAACTCATAGAATAACGTCGGCATATAAAAAGCCCATCCATAAATCATAGACTTTTTTCATACATTTGCTTGAATTTGACAAGTTAACTGAAATACTTTAGAATTGTTGCTCTCATGGGAATTGAATGGAAATTTTTGGCGCAAGGTAAAGTGTGTGTGTGTTTTTTTTTCCTTGAATTACTTTAGGTGAAGATGTAACCATTATATACGAGGGCTGTTCAATAAAGAAAGATCATAATTTCTTTATTAGCATACTTTATTGCACACAAATTTACTTTTATGTTCCACACGTGTTTTTTTTTTCATTTATTTCCAGTAGTACGTCAGTAGTAGCCATGGAAGTTCAGCTTTCACCTGACGAAATCGTCAGTTGAAGCGTATGCTATTGGAGACTCATAAAGAGTCTGTTCTTCCTTTTAGCAGAGTTAGAAGATGGTTTCAGGTGTTTAAGAGGCTACTTCAGCCAAGCGAAAAGACGCGTTCGCTAATGCTAATCTTATGGAAGAAATTTATAAAGATATCTCAGTCGCATTTCAATATTTTTAAATGATTTTTTATTTATTTATTTATTTATTTATTTATTTATTTTTTTTTTGCATTGGATAACTGAGATCAATTTGTACAAAGGCCGTTTTTTACTTTTTCGATTTTGTTTACAGGTATTTTTAATGATGAGGACACTTTCATTTTTGGAACTGGTTTCGAAAGTTAAAAAAAATCATTTAAAAATATTAAAATTCAACCGAAATATCTTTAAAAATTTCCTCCATAGGATTAGCATTAGCGAACGGGTCTTTTCGCTTGGTTGAAGTAGCCTCTTAAGGTGGTGTCGGTGTTATTTATGACGGCCGATTATCTGCACGGGGGATATAGCCCTAGGGGGAGTGCCCTCCACGGGGGGTCTTTTAAGGGAACCTAACCCGTATTTACGCAAGGTTTCTCAAAGGTTCGAAGAAAACCACGAAAACTCTGAACGGTTAGGCCGACGAGCGCGATCGGCTTTCGAATCCAGCACCTTCCGTCTACCAGCTTCGAGAGCAGAACCTCTCAGCCACTGGTGAGGCGTAGCCTCTTAAGAAAGAGATAGACAATTGTCTTCAAATTAAGACGGACCCGGAGTTGCTGTAACTACGCTTACAGAAGTCAACATTAATACCGTTACTATTATTGTTAGAGGAGATCGTTAGATATGAGAACTGTGTTAAAAATATTGCAGTTATAATTGTGTGGCACCCACAAGGTAACAGAAAAGTGAACATGAGACGGGTTTGTGCACGGCGAGTTCCGCGACTCCTCATACCCGAGCAACAGGACGTTCACGTGGAAGTTTGTTCGAAATTGAAGGTGATGTTACTGGAAGATGATATGAACCCCTAATAAGAAGAAACACCTTCGCGGAAAGTATTTTTCATCATTAGAAGCATTAGTGAAGACGGTGGAGGCAATTTGAGGGGCCTATTTTAAAAAAGTGGCTTCCAGCATGTCTTTGAAGTGTGAAAAAATGTGGAACAAGGGCATTGCATTGAATATGAACTACTTTGAAAAGCGCTATTAAAATTTAGACGATGAGTGAGGATATGTTGACAAAAAAAAGTACAATCAGTCTTTATTAAACAACCCTTGTATAACCTACCAACCAGTATGTAGGTACCAATATGTTTAAATTTGTCAAAATGGACGAATTTTTTTTTATCAGTTTTTCACATGAACTTGAATTAATATAACTTTAATTAAATTTAAAAAATCAAAAAAGACGACTGCGTAAAAAGCAAACTAATTAATTATTTCTCATCAATGTGAAACTATTTTTTATATTACTCACCTATTTTTTTATTTTCTTGTACTGATGATTTTTAAGTTGTGTTTAATTGTTAGTTCCTATCTATAAACACTGTTTTGATGAGTCTTATATATGTCTTAGAGTTGCAGTAAAGCTAGAGATCCTACCTACACAACTTCCAGGTTGTGTAATATTTAAATGGAGCTTCTGACTGTAAAATAGTCAATGAAACATCGCCTTCATTTTGAAAGACCTATCCAATGATATGCCACTTAATATGGTGCGTAAAAAAATTTTCCGTCTCTACCGTCATTTTGTATTTTGCGGCCACTATTTTGAATTTATAAAAACAAAACCTACCCTATATAACCATTTTGTTAATACGAATCGATAGAGACCTCCTTCATTAAAATCCATCCAGCCGTTGGAATGTTTCGAGGTTATAAAGAAATCCACATACCCAGATACGCGTGAAACACATAGCCCTTCTTGGCAGCCGGGTAAAAAGAAAAATAGTGTTACATGCTATGTTTGTTCGTTTGTTTTTATAACTCTTTGACAAGAAAAAAAGCGATATGTGTGTAAGACTTGAAAAATCCTATTAAAAAAAAAAAAATCTCTTTTATATCTCGTCAGTATGGTTATTTGACAAAGAAAGTATCTTTGCATCAATTAGCCCAGTGGTTGGGAAGCAAAAAAAGGCCGAATTCAGAATTAATTAGGGGAAAGCTGGAAATTGTTTTAATCCCTTCTGTTTAAGTCTAGAATGAATATGCTATGTTTTCCCCCTAGTACTAGGTGAGCGTTAGGAAATATGTATAGATTTATAGTAAAAAAACACTTTTTTTTGCATACCATAACAATATTTCAAAACAGCTAACTCTGTCAAAAACATTGTCAATACAAATGTTGTAGAGCTTAAAATTTTGAGTAAAATGAGTACCTACACTTAATATTTTTGTTGATCATTAAGGTCACAATTCCAGTTTAAAGTTTTAGATCCATAGTCAGGGGGTTGAACTCAGAATTAATTAGGAGTAAACTGGAAATTATTTTAATACCTTCAATTTATGTCTAAAATGAACGTACTATGTTTTCTTCTTCGTACTTGGGTGAATGTTAGAAAATATGTACATATTTATTTTCGAAAAACACGGTTTTTTTAATTACCTTAACAATATCTCAAAACAGCTAACTTTATAAAAAACATTGTCAATACAAATGTTGTAGAGCTTAAAATTCTGAATAATAAAATGAGTACCATCATTAATATTTTTGTTCAACATTAAGGTCGCAATTCTATTTCGAAATTTTGCCTTAATCGCTAATCAAGAGCTTGAAGCCAGGAGAGACAAAGTTAACTTAACAATATCTCAAAACAGCTAACTCTATCAAAAACATTGTCAGTACAAAAGTTGTAGAGCCTAAAATTCTGAGTAAAATGAGTACCTACACTTAATATTTTTGTTCAATATTAAGGCCGCAGTTTTGAGATATTGTTAAGTTAACTTGGTCTCTCCTGGCTTCAAGCTCTTGATTAGCGATTAAGGCAAAATTTCGAAATAGAATTAGCTGTTTGGATATACTGTTATGGTATGTAAAAAAAAAAAAATGTTTTTTGACTATAAATCTATACATATTTCCTAACGCTCACCTAGTACGAGGGAGAAAACATAGCATATTCATTCTAGACCTAAACTGAAGGGATTAAAACAATTTCCCGCTTTCCCCTAATTAATTCCGAATTCAACCCCCTAACCACTGGGCTAAATGTATGATATCGGCTATTAAAAACATGGCGTAAAAAAGCATTAAGAACTATAAAGAATAGCAAACGGTTATTTTGAAAGTCGGACGTATTTTAAAAGTTTTCTTCACCTCAAAGTAAAAAAAAAAAAAAAAAAAAAAAAAAAAAGCTAAGAAACAACACCTTTTGGTTAGTTTTTACACGTTGCATATTTATTGTGGCACAAAAGTTTTTTGCATCCAGTTAAATAATAGCTACTCATTATAATTGATAAAAAACGTTTCGATTTAGCTTGTGAAATATTATGCCGGATATTTTATTTAAAATAAACCATATCCGCAAAAAGCTGTAAGTACGTGATGAGATTTCATATACTGCAAAACGTATTTAGTTTCGTAAAGAGATAACTTATGCTTTGGGAATCTAACAAAATATCTAGGAACCTCATAGAATAAAGTTTCCACATAAAATGTCCATTTATAAATCATGGACTTTCTTTTTACATCTGCTTGCATTTGATAAGTTAGTGAAAATACTTTAGAATTTGTGCTCGCAAGGGAATTGTATGTAAGTTTCAGACGAAGAAATAAAATGGATTTCCCGGAATGAATTTAGATACAAAAATAAGCTATGTACGAACATTTTAAAATTTACAGGCGAATTGATGTAGATGTCTTCCAATTTTCCGTATGGTATTGAATTTATATGTATAAAAAATAAAATAAAATAGTGCGACATGCATTGTTATATGTTATATCAGATATAAAAAACATCTTATTTAAAAACCAACGTAAAGAAAAATACAAACTGCTGTTTTAAGATTTCACGAAGAAGCCATTGCAAACCATAAAAGAAATACTAAGAAACAACGACAGCTCTATACATACCAGGGTTGCGGAGTCGGAGCAATTTTTGAGCAAAAGAGTCGGAGTCGCTAAAAGACAAGCGGACTCCGACTCCGACTACAGTTTTTTTTTTGTTGTTGTTTTTTTGTTAGACATTTTAAAGCGAAATTAAACTAATTATATGTAATTTTAAATCTATAAAATGAATTATTATTGTTATTTATGGACTATATCAGGCTACTCAAGTTAAAGATGACCGATTTACTGCGGTGTACAAAGTAAATACAGGGGTAGGTCTAAGTTACAGGGTACTACTACCCATGTACAGAGTAGATGAAAACTGCTTTAATTCATAACTGTAGTAGATATTTTACATTTAGTATATAAGTACTTCCCCTCGTATTTTTGGGGTTTGCGGATAGAACCCAAGTACAAAAGTCTGGAAGGACCCATGGCCCCGAAAATGAAGGCAATTTTTCCAACAGGACGTGTAAGTAGAATTAAGACAATTTATGTTAATGGGTGGATCAGACTGATAAAAAAATTGAGCAGGCTGACAAGCCAAATAGAACAAATTTGAAAGAACCAAACTACACCAATAAAATAGGACTAATTTACGATACGCAATAGGCATGATTGGAGTGAGAATAAATATAAAAGCATGGCGGAACGGGCCTTAAAACTTCGGTTCATGCAGATCTCTTACCGGAGGTAATGCGAAAATTATAAATCTGTGCTATTTTTGGAGGCAAAAGAACTAAGAACCAGGTATAGCATTCTAATAGAAGCCTTTTTGCGTTCCCCCCCTCTCCTCCCCTCAAATTTTACCAATCTGTATGACCAAAAGTCAAAAGTCTAAAATACTCTTCCTTTATTTATTTATTTTCGTGCATAGGAGTCAAAATGAAATGGTATTTTTTTTTCTAAATAGGCGGTAGCCAAAATAACAATAAAATAGTGAAATTTTGTTATCTTTCACCTTTTGAATTTCGGATTTTTCAGATCTGCAGATCCCGAAATAAAGCCAAAATTGTAAACTTAATTAAAGAAATGGAATTTTTTTTTATTATTATTTCATTAGAATCCACAGGATCCGAATTATTTCCAAAATAATAAAATTTTCATCTTTATTTGTCCTCCTTTCCATATAAGTTTTTCAAGTCTGGAGGAACAAAATAACAACTAAATTGTAACGATTTCGCTTTTTCTTCTCAGTCCACAGATCCAAAATAGTAAAATTTCCATTTTGTGTTCTTTAGACTTTGATTGTTGGATTTTTCGGGTTTGCGGGTGCGAAATTGTAAAATTAATAAAGCGGAAAATATAATTTTTTCCTGTTTTATTTTTGAAGGCCTAAAAAGACAATCAGTGCCAAATTAGTGAGATTTTAGCTTTATTTTTCTTATATTCCATCCTTATTTTAACGAACAGATAACACTATTATCTCAGCTCGAGTACTAGTGTTGCCAGCTCGGAGTCGTAGTCGTTAAAATATCCCGGAGTCGGAGTCAACAATTTTTCCCACCGACTCCACAGCCCTGATTCTGATACATACTTACTACAGAGGTCTGAGACCACAAAGAGTAATTCAAGCAGCAAGCAATTGGAGACTTGTGTGGAAGATTTTACGCAAGAAAGATTAAATAATTTGGAAAATTAAACTCGTAGCTCTTTTTTTTTTTTTTATAGCATATGTTTGAAATGTTAACAATTGGCACTAAACTCTCTCAGAAAACCTTATTAACATTCATTTTTAAGTATTAGTACTAATATTATTTCAATTATTTGCAATTTGCAAAACACTTCAAACATATTTATGTCAAACAAAATAGTTATCTTTTAAAAAGTTACGAGACTTAAATTTGTATACAATCCCTCTGACCTATAAATTATATTTAGAAAAACTTCCTTACTACTCTGACCAGTAAAACAGTAAAAATCCCATTCTTCTAGGGTCAAAACTTTCCGAATAATGATCCTTTGAATTATTTGAATTTTCAGCATTATTTGCCACTAAAAATAGAAAAACGGATTTCCATCGCCAGAAAACATTTAAAATTCATAAAATTCATCATAATTCGGTAAGTAAAAATATATAATTCTTATTACTTTGCTTCATAGAATACGGAGAAAAATTTTCTAAATAGAACTTATAGGGTCTAGGGAACGTATAAAAATTTTACTTTTGTAACTTAAAAAAAATTATTATTACGAAAATTAAATTCCATCTGATGACAAATAACAGTTGGAACGTTTTTGCAATTGGAACTATATCCCTAAAACTCACGGTGTATGAAATGGGTACTGTACAATGACAGGAAGGGACACCTTGTATAAAAAGTAAGAGGAAATTAAAATCAAAGAAATTCCAAAATACAACCAATGAGCATAAAGATGATAAGTTATTGAAGATGATGAGTGATGGAATTCGAAAGTGAGCACAAAGGTGGCAAATAACTTTAAGTATGAGTAAAAGCGAGGTTGTAGATGTTAACAGATATATACCATGATCACAAAGATGATAATTATTTGAAGACAACGAATATAATGATAACTAAGCAATGAACACAAAGATGATAAATTGCGTTATTAATGGTGAATGATGGCTGTAAAGCAAATAAGGTCGAAGAAGGTATTTACGCAGATATATGTGAGAAATTTACAAACATGCTAAATCAGAGAGGAGTTCTTGTACCATGGCATAGATAGGATACTGCCAGTGTTAAGGCAATAATGGTGGTTGGCCTTCGTATAAATAAGGATGATAACCATGGGCTATGACAGAATTCAAAAGAGTGAAGAAGACAGAACTTAGGTCATGAAGTAGATGTATAGTAATTTTTTTTACTTCTGTGTGCTGCTGTTTTTTGTATCGTATAAAGATTTTTTAAAGTCTTAGTTAGTACCATGAGAGTAAAAATACTTTTAACTCACCTCTCAAATATTTTGTCAGTAATACTTAAAACAAATTATGTCTGCAAAAAAAAAAACAAAAAAAAAAACAGAAGACACCTGGTGAAAGAAGTTCCGCAACATGGTTATTCAAGAGCAGAAATTTTCACTTTGACACATATTCTCTCGTAAGTGTAAAAAGAAAAATTGCAAAATAACATGCTAGTGATATTTTAGAAACCATATCTTCAAGACATAAACAGAAATCTGATCAATTCACTTTCAGATTCTTTCTAAATATACTCCATTTAATACTTTTTGAAATAACCTATCCCTCAGGAATCTAATAAAATATCCAGGAAACTGATGGAATAACGTCAGCACATAAAACGCCCACCAAAATGGTATTTATCGTAAATGTGCTTTGCATTTTATAATTTCGCCAAAATATTTTAGAATTATTGTTTACTGGGAAACTGAATGAGAATTTTATACGCAAAGACAAATAAATTATTTATCAACAGAATTATTTTAGATGTAAAAGTAAGTATCGCGCGCACAGAATCACTTTAAACTTTGACAGTGAACTCGCGTTCATTTTCCGGATTCTCATACTAGATCATTTATTGCACAAATTAATGTTACGTGTCACCTTTATTTTAATTTCAACACTTTCTTTATGACTTCGTGTCTGTTTCGCCGGCCTGTCTGTCGGTCTGAGCTCCAACTCGTGTAAAGATACTCGGATTGTCATCTAATTGATATATATGTTAATTAGTTTTATCAGGGCATGTTCGGTAATGAAAAGGAAGTTTTGTAGTTCGTTTACAGGGAACTCAAAAGAATTTTGTTACAATATTGCATAAGGAAAAAAATCGTTTTCAATGTATTTTAATGATATTACTCTATTTCAAATATATTTAAATTAATATACATCACTGATATACACTAAAAGAGGCTTACTAAAGGGTATGCATAGCTATTTATTGTTCATTTATAGGGACATACAAAACAATTCTGTTTCAGTATACTATGTCTATGAGTAATAATTTCTGGAAGTGCGTTTTCAGTTCTGGTGTGAGTTTTTAAATTTAACTCATTTGTTGCATTCAGGGGTGGGGAATTTCTAGGAAATCTTACCAGCTAAGGATTTATTTCACCAGCCAGTAAAATGCAACGTAAAGTTGAAAATTTTTATGGCAAAATTACGCAACTCAAAATAGTTGGTTACTATTACTATAATGCATTTTCATATATTTTTTCCTATAAAATTAAGAAATATAAACAGGAGATGAATGTTTAATATAAAGTAGAACTTCATACCATGTTTACATCGCAGTAATTAGGTAAGTTGAAAAATGTAGCTAACTACTAAATAAAAAAAAAAAAAACGTTTTCGGCATACCTCTATAGTTTGCAATTTTCAAAGACTACCTAAAAAGTCACTCGCCCTGTCAGAAAATTCACTCGCCAGTGGCGAGTAAAATGATGCATTTTCCCACCCCTGTGCTTGGTGTGTATAAATTATATAGATCAAATACAGGCATACGTTAAAAAAAAAAAAAAAAGAAAAGAAAAAGAAATTGAATACAATGTCGTTCATCGACGGAAATTCCTGAAAGGAATTTTCAACACTGTTATGCGTTTCTTAACTGAATTAAATTTTACCATGCTATTCAATATGTATACAAATCTATAGATAACATAATACAGGGCTTCACAAAAGAATTTCAATACTTTTCCAACTACGGACGGTAATTGTTGAAATTGAGTTTTCAAATTTATTATGCGTTTTCCATATTGTCTTTTTAGATATCATTTTTCATCTTATTAGGGGGAGATTTGTTACAGTATTCTGAAAATGTGGGAAAGTGTTTCATAATCTATGCTCGACGCATGATTTTCCTTTTTTGTTTACTTTCTATGGGGAAAAAACACTTTTGGGAATGTCTTTGAAAATCACATGAAGTAGAAATGTTTCTTGTAATCACGTATCACAGATTCAGACTGTATTCGTTTAAGAAAATATCCATGCATCTTATTAAAAACATGACATGTGAAATTTCAGAGCTTTAGAGATTAAAAACGCATTTTTTCATTTTTAGTGCCGAAAAACTCTGAAATTTCATAAAATTCAATATATCATAACTCGATAATTTTTGGTCATAAAAAAATGGGATGTATTTTAAAGACCATCTTAGAAGAGGAGACAACATTTTTCACAAAACAATTTACAGGAAATGGAGGCCGCTTAAAAAAATTAAGTTTCATATTTTAATATGAAAATGAAATAAATGTCATATCTAAAAGCTATATTATAGAAAATCTATACATCTAAAAGCTATATTACCTAACAGCTATGGAAAAGGAAAGCCGCTTAAAAAATTAAGTTTCATATTTAAATGTGAAAATAAAATAAATGTCATATCTGAAAGCTATATTATTTTAGTATTTGGTTGTACAGTGGACTCAGAATATTTTAAACTTGGCTATATCCAGGGTCGGACTGGGCCAGGGAAAAGGGCGCAGACCTTGGATTTTCAGAGGGCGCAAAAATTTTAACAAACTCATGTTAATTTTACTTGCTTGTGTTGTATCTGGCTTAACAAGATTTAACACATTCGCACAGTACCAAGTATGAAAATGGCTTGATATTATATCTCTTAGTCTAGATAGAAGACTTAGCTGATTCTCCGTTCATGTTTAAAGTTCCATTAAATCTACAGAATGCTACGTAATTTTCTAAAACGAATAATGTGATATCTAAAAGTTCCAGCAAGTTTAACACAGATTAGCTTGTAACAGATAACTGATATCATTATTCTTTTGTCAATAGTTAGTTTATAAGAGTCATGGAATAAAAAGTACCCTACCAATTCTGAAAATGACCGTATAACAGGGTTCGTATACCTCCTGGAATTTTGCAAACCAAAAAATTTTTTGGCACCAGTATTTCCTTGTAGAAAATCTCTCCTTAAAAGAAGACGAAATTTCGTGCGCTTAAACTAGATTTTTTTTCTATAAAAAATACTGATAGTTTTCCTGGAAAAATTCTCTGATCCGTACGAACCCTGGCACAAAAAGACATGTGTACCAATTGATTGGGAATAATATCTACTATTGAATGCTATTAATAAATTTTGCTTTGGGGTGTTGTCTACATATTAAAAAATGCACAAACTTTGATTTTTCAAATGGTGACATTCTGTTTCAATTCCTTTGCAGCCGCTAAATAGATACAGTTATTATGTTTTTCTTACTTACTTTATCTTAATGCAAAGAGTGCTAGAAGTTTATGCATAAATTTCGAAAAATAAAATGATCTTACAATAAAACTCAATTGGTCACCAGTAAAATTGCACAGGAATTTTAAATTTACAATAAACTTACTTTACAAATCCTATAAAGAATTTCTAGTACTTATCTACGAAATTTTTCTGTGGCTCTTTTGATAAAAGAAGACGGTCCTCTGAAGTTATGGAAGGGCAAAATTTCTCTTTATGTCGAAAGCTAATTATTCAAAAGAGCTGTAAACTTACACATTGATGTTTTTAATGATTGTGGTTTGTTGTATGCAAAAATTAATATAGGCCATAATTCATATTTTTTTTAACATGAATTTATTATTAGTTTTTATGATTAAAAATGTTTTTAAGTCACGAAAAAGGTCTGTAGTATGTTTGGTTCTATTCAGTGTATCTCTTAAACAAATTGATAGAAAATCAATCAGATGACTTTTACGAAGATATAATTTAATTTTTCTCAAATTGGTTTCCTTTAGCATCCTCAAATTTAAACTCTTCAAACTATATCAAGGTTTAAGATAATGTAAATAACCAATGTCTTTTTCCTGGCTGTCCCGATCTAAGAAACTTAAATAAGACATCAAAAATGAGTGTTATTGTTAAAAAATTCAAAGTTGGTACAATTTTTAATATGTAGACTACTTCGGAAACATAATTTATACATAACAATAAGTAGTAGACATTATTTCTAGTCGATTGCCCCCTATATATTTTGTTTGATTATTTTTAACAGATTTAGTAATGGGCAACCACTTTTATTTCTCTTATCATCACTGTTGCACAGACAATAGGTAGAAAAAACTAACATTGCTTTTTGCGCTTGACGCGAAATAGAATTGCTGCAGTGCTGCTGAAGGGTTCATCCTTTTCTTAAAGTATATTTCTTTAATATTATATAAATTAGTTATAAATCAGTTAAAAATTTTATAAATTCAATTTCTGCTACAATCTGGCAGCAATTACTTTTCACAGGTATTTTGTAGGAAGAGGTATTTTGTATCCTTAAAAAATCTTTATGTATCTATAAAATGCTGAATTTATATTGCTCTATTATAGGGTTTCTACAGAAAAAGTACACACACAAAAAAAAAATCGCTTTGTTAGTCTAATATCACTAAAATAATTTACTAAATTTACTCTTTTCAGCACACTCTTCCCATGATTTGCAAAATTCTATTCACAATTAGACGTCAAGGGAAATATTTAAGTTTCCATATGCATGTCACAGGATCCTGGGCCGGCGATTTTTTTTTTTCAAAAACCTACGATATTTTTTATTTTAAGCAATTACTTTTTACAAGTATTTTGTACAAAGAGGCATTTGGGATCCTTAAAAAACGATTTTATGCATACATAAAATGCTGAATTCATATTGCAATATTAAAAAGTTTCTGTACACCAAAAAAGTCTCTTTGTTAGAGTAAAATCACTATAATTGAGTAAATTTACTCTTCTCAGCACAGTCAAATCGTGATTCGCAGAATTCTTATCACAATTAGAGATCAAGGGAAATATTTAATGCAAGTTACAGGATTCCGGAACCAGAGTTTTTTTTCAAAAAACCTGTCATATTTTTTTTTATATTTTCTTTATTTGATAATAGATTTTTGCGTTTAGATTAAACAATTTTTTATTTAAAATAAATAAAAGTTTTTCTAATAGTTATTTAACCATGAAAAGTCTGTAATTAAATAAAGAGAAGATTAGTATTAACCGAAAGTTGTGGGGTAAATTTTGTGAATGAAAATCGCTGGCAGCAGGATTTCACAGCTTGCAGGATTGCAATCCAGAAGTGTCATCAAGTTTGCATTCTTCAAAAAGATCATGTTTTCCAATCAGCAATAAAATTCACACAACAGGTTTTTGCCTTCTGATATAACTTTGTTTCTTTTCTAAATTTGTTTTCAAAAAACACGGCTTCAATTATAGGTGCATTCAAGGCCGACTTTAAAGGGGAGGGAAAGGCAAGGCTCTAAAAGCTGTAGGAATGAAAATATGCAAAATATATGGTTAAAATTAAAATCTATTATATATCATTCAAAGAAGTGATGGGGAAAAAAAAACTAGTCCAGGGCGCCATTGCTACTAAAGCTTTCCCTGGATGCATGTTTTCTCTCTCAATCATATTCCCACTTTAATTTTCGATCCTAAAATTGTTTCGGTCTAATCTTTAATTTCTTTGTGATAATGAAAAATACCTCTCTACTGCTGACTGTCTATTAATTGATGAGTATTCCCTAAACGAATTCTCGAAATTTAGTACACTAGTCAGAAAGTACAGTACATACAACGAGGGTAAAAATATTGGTGCGACTTAGGAACTTATGGCTTATGGGGGCGCGAAGTTTTTCTGGACGAGGGCGCACCGGCCCTCGGGCCGATGGGCCGGCGGGCCAGTCCGAGCCTGGCTATATCAAACTAATAATAAAGCCCCGAAAATCTTACCTTACACTTAATGTGGAAACTAGTTTTTTAATTTAAACTTATTTTAACATAGGGGAACACGGGGCACAACGGTATACTGGGGCGGAATGGCGTTCGACGTCTTTTGGTATCAAGGAGGTTCTGTCAGCGAGCAGCAATAAGTAAAACTAGACCAAACTGTTGCTGTTCAACTTCGGCAGCCATGTTAGTCTAGTCTCGAGCGTTGGTGTGTGAAGTTTCCGCTGTGGGATTTTTTGCTCCTGTATTGTAACTTCTGATAATTTTGTAAACAAGGTAATATCTACATGTTTGTTTACATTACAACTATAATTAATACATGTTTGAAGTATGTTTAATTGCCTTTAGTTTTGTGTAGTTAAACATTTATTTACGTATATTTCTCGAGTGACCTTACCTCCCTACCCTAAATCGTGTCCCTGGGGCGGAACGGGTGGAACGGAATGGAGAAGTACCCCATTCTGCCCCGAAAAGTTTTAAACTAAGAGATGGTATTAGTACGCCCCATTTTCTTTTTCTTTCAATTTCAGATGGTCCGAGACTATAAGAAAAAAAAAAATAGGCAATCGTGGTCTACTCAGACAATGAACAATGTTTTCGAGGCGGCTATTTCTGACTTTTCTGGTTATTTGAAGGCTTCGAAGCAATTTGATTTTCCCCAATCTACTCTGCAAAGATACATTAAAAACATAAAGAAAAACCTTCCATTTACAAGATTGATAAAACGGCTGTAAATTTTAAAAAAGTATTTACGGAAGAGCAGGAACTTGAACTCGTTAGTTACTTAAAAACTATGGAGGCTAGGTTATTCGGTCTAACAACGAAAGACTTGCGTAGCTTAGCTTATTAGTTGGCTGTAAGAAATGGCAGCATTGGTCATAGATTGGCACACAATTCCTGTGCGGCAATAGATAGCGAAGATGTTGAGGCTGTCCTAGTGTGTGAATTTTGTGAACAGGGAAAGGGCACAATCAAGGAAAACTACAGTTAAACCTTTATAGCCAGTTAAAATTAATGAATATAGAATAAACTTATTTTTTCTGCATTTCCAATAGTTTTGTTAAGTTTTATAATTACTTGTCGTTACCACACAGTTCTGTCCGCGGCAGAACTGGGCAAATGACATATGCTCTATTTTTGAAAAGAAAAAAATGTACTTTCGTTTTCTTACAATATTGCTGTATTTTTGTGATTATTACATTATAATGTGCTCATAGAAATTTTTACAGCTCTCTTAATTAACCTTTTTGTATTTTTAAAACACATTTTCAACTTGGTACCCCGTTTTGCCCCGGGTTCCCTAATCGCTTAACTCGAACTAAAAAATTATGATTCTTTTTTTAAAAATAGTAAAAATGCGATATCGTATTGTTACTTTTTTCCTTGCTCACCCGTTAACAATTAGATGATGTTTACCGGATGTAATGGCGGGTCATTTAAAATGCATCGGTAGCTGGATAGAAATGGCCTCAAGTCTCTTTGTCCATAGCGTTTACAGCATGCGGCTGCAGATCTTGTTTTTGGGGGGATACTACTAGAGAATTGTGATTAACTTTTTATTTCCTTGCTTACGAAAACTATCTCATTACAGTAATAGACGAGGCTAACGAAAAAGACAGGCTATGCGGTGCATTCCATGTATCTTTTTTTACAGACCGCTGGAGTCACGTGATGTTCGAATGCACCAGTGCAGGTCAGGGCCAAAACTACGGGGGGTGCAGAGGGGTCATGTGCCCCGTGCGCCAGAACGAAAAGCGAAGGGGAGGGGGGGGGGAAATGAAAATTTTGTTTGTCATTTCATACAAAAATGTACACATATATAAAATACAAAGAAACTCGCAAGCTAATGTTAAACCTCTATGGGAGCGTTCTTTTCAAATTTGTGAAAATAAAAGTAACTTTATAAAAAATAAAAAAAAAATCTGCCACCAAAATCGAGAAAGTAAACACTAACCTGATTAGAATTAAATCTCAGCTATTCTAAGGAAGAAAAAAAATCATTTAAAACTGTTAATATGCAAGAAATTTTAAAAAGAACGCTCCCATAGGTTTAACATTAGCGATCCAGTTTCTTCACGTGACTAGTTTAGGCTCTTAACGCTCAAGCTAATGTTAATCCTGTAGAAGCTTTTTTTACATATTTCTTACTAGCATTTTTATTATTATTAAATGTTTTTATTTTGTAAGGATTTTTTTCTTTTTTTGCATAGGCTACCTGCGGTCAATAACTTTTATTGTGCGCGAGGGGGGAGGGGGGTGCCAAAATCTATGTTTGCCCCAGGTGCAAAAAGGGCTAGTTTTTGCCTCGACGCAGGTGTGGGGCCGTTCAAATATTACGTAAGTACCTAAGGGGGGCAAGGGGTTAGCGATTTGCTTATTTTTGCTGACAAGGGGAGAGGGGAGTTTGAATGATGCTTACGTAAGACATTTTCAAAATCTCTTAACTTGTAAAAAAAAAACTATTATACTAAGAAATACCAAAAGAATATTAAACTTGAAGTTCTGATGTCAGCTATTTTGACCGCACAAGGAAAACATAAACGATCTCTTTTACCTAGACGTGACTGTTGATGTTCGATGCATAAGGGCTTATTATCTCTGAGAACTTACTACTATTTCCAATTGTCAGAATAGAATAGAATAGAATTGAATGGACCGATGCGATATGTTGTATTGTGACAATATGAGTTTTCCGGGAAAGCTTCCAAAACGTAAGTAAAATTCCATCTTTTTTGTTTCCACCCCTCCTCTATCAAGTGGCTGAACCCCATAACCATAGTGACCAACTGCTCTACTGTCTAGTGTCTCGTGAGGTTTGAAAACCTCTCAGTACTGTAGTGTAGTGGTGTTTAAAATAAATAAAATCGGAAGTATGTCTTCATTTCGAGAAATCTTGTATAAAAAACATTTTGAAAGTTTCAAAAAGTCTGCATCAGATGAACCTCTGAAGGATATCCAATGTAAAACTAATGATGTGTGGCGGCAGTACAAAAAGCCTTCTAAAACTAACAGAGAGTTAGAGGTATTGGTGCTAAAAAGAATTGAGGACGAACTGCGTAAGGCAACCAAAAAGAAATCAGTCTTTCTTGATTATTTTATAAAGGTAATTATAATCAATTTATTCTTAAAATTTTAAATATATTTTATCATAACTTTAAATTTACATAATTACTTGTAAAAATTGGAAAAAAGCAGTGGCGTGGCGTCCGGTCATCGCTGGATGCGGCGATGGCCAAGCAATATTTTAAAACTCTTAATAAGCTTTTAAAACTCTACGATCCAGTTTTAGCAGAACATTTGGAGTTCATGTACAAGTGAAGGTAAGATTTAAAGTTTCTTTTTTGAACATTCAACCATTGAATTTTAGAGTTAATAATTTTTCACCACAAACTTAAATAATTGCGATGACCACCGAAAATTTTCACGCCACGCCACTGGAAAAAAGATAGATAAGATAAAGGGTCATTCCACGTAAAATGAGCAAAAATTTAAAAAAAGTCGTGGCTACATAGTAACAGATTTCAATAAAATTTGATATACAGGTTTAATTTATATTCAAATAGAGCTCTGCAAAATATTTTCACAAAAAATAAATTATTTTAGCAGTTTTGGATATTTAAAAAACTTGTGATAAAGAATGGCATGTGTGCAATCGTCCAAAGTTGCAGGTTTGAAGTTCTGTATCTTGAAAACTATTTAACTGAAATGAATTTTTTTTTAATAATGTAACCTCTGAAAAATTATCTTCTTATTTATTGAGCAATAATAATCTGGTAACACCATGATTATTCTTTAATTGGTTGTAAAAATTGAAAATTTGCAAATTTTGAGAAAATTAAAAACGTAATAAAAATTAAAGGAATTCAAAAACATCTGAGAAATTAATGCCTGATGTAGTTTTACATATTAAGATAGAATTACTAAAGTTTTTAAGTTGCCATGTATTTCCTTCACCTTTAAAAAATTTTAGAAACTTTTAAAAAAAAATGACAAAATCGTAATTTTTCCTCTTATTGACAGGTAAAAAAAACAATGAAGGAAATGTCCCACATTACAGTTATTGCACAGACATAAAGATCAATAAGTCCATAATCTGCTAAAAAAATTTCAAGCATGCCTTTTTGATTCCTAACGTCACAAAATTGGGTTAAAAAAGGCAATATTAACTGTATTCCATGAGATATTTTTTTTAATTCGCGCTCGTTTCTTAAAATATTGCACGATTTCAAGGTGAAAAAATTTAGTGCTGCCATCTATTTTCTGTATGTGGGTTTAGAAATTAATATATAATTTTCTGTTCAATTGAGCTTTTTTTTCTACTTTAATTAAAAATCTTCTTGAGGAAAAAATAAACTGAAAGCAAGTATAAAAGTTTTTATATTTAAAATATACACTGTTATCTATAATATCAAAAGAATTAAAAGTTTAAAAAAGCTTTCTTTCCGTCGAAACAAGTGATAGAAATATTGCATTTTATCCTCAACATTTTTTACTATTTATTTTTTTTTCTCATTAAGGAATAAAAAGGGCAAGAATGAAAGTTTAAATATTTAATATATATACTTTTAGCTATATCGTCAAGCAATATTGTCAGAGGTGTCCTTCATCTCTATAGAAACGTTGCATTTTTCCCTCAAATTTTTTCAAAAATAATTTTTTTCTCATTAAGGAATAAAAATACAATTACTAACTTACGTCAATCAGTTACTTATCATTCATTCCTAATTATAAATAATTTTTAATATAGTCTTTGCATTCTTAAGACTAATAACCAAAACTGAAACTTCAAGCATGCAGCCAAAACCACGATTTTGCATCCACTTTAATATAAATTTTAATACTTAAATAAACAATCCTAAAATCTATTATTTTACATTTACTCATAAATAGATATGATCTACTTACAAAATGATTTTCGTTAAAATCTGTGATATGTCTGCCACAGGTGATTTGCTCATTTTGTATGGAATGACCCTAAAATGACCGTGTAGCCTTAGCGAAACATGGTCAGTATGGGAATAAATAAAGACCAAAGAAATGTCAAAAAACGAGTTATTACTTTTTAAATATGACGTAGCCAAGCTAAACCTTATTTTTTCTTTTCAAATAACTCGAAAATTAATGCATCCATGGAGGAAAAAATTAAAAAATATGTAAATTTTGTAGCAGATAATCTTCTAACTGTTTTCAAATTTTGTACCTTACTAAAAATGTAATGTAATCCAATTGAATTGAAACCAATGTATCTCAAATTCAAAAACAGATAAATAAGGCTTCCAGTGATCTAAAAAAAAGAAAAACAATCCTTAAAAAGAAAACGACAAAATGCTGAATACCAAAGAAAAAATCGAACCACCAAACGAACAAAGCTTGGAGAAATCTGCCATGATAATCCAGACATTTAAAAAAAAAAAATAGCTTTGAGGGAATCTGTAGGAAGACCAAGTTTAAATGTAGATAAACTGTTATTGCTTAAGACAATAGCAGACATAGCTATTATTGGAAGCGCTGCAGATGCAAAAAGAAGAAGGCGAGTCAATACGAAGTATCAAAACTCTCGATGACTTGACTGCAGAACTAAAAAAGGTTGGTTTTGCAATAAGCAGGAGTAGAAAATATCTTCGTTTGCTTCCAAAAAATTCCTCAACCATCGAGGGTCGAAGACATGTCACCACAGTGCCGCTAAAACTTTCTTGGGTTTAGGCTGATTATCACCGACCTCACATTGATACCCAATAACCCAATTACCAAAACATCCATCCGCTATTTAGAAACTTTAGCTTCAATTCTTGGACCCATGCAAGTGTTTCTTCTTTCACAGGATGACAAACCGTGTGTACCTTTGGGAATTACAGCAGTCAATATACAGGCTTAATGATACATATGGAGTATCGTGTATCATTACCCGACCATGACTAGGTCATCGCTGAACGCCACAAACTTATCCCATCTGTTTACGCTGGTATTGTGATTGCTCCTGGCATGGCAGGTCAAAGTAAAGCAATAGGTTATTCTGGTTCAACGTTTATATCTATAAGAAGTGGGAAACACAGTTCTTCCGCAACAAATACTCATGCTCAGGATTTTGAAACCCTATTAATACTCAAAGACTTTGAAAAATTAGTGAAAACAGAAGAGGGTTTCATCAAACCTGTAATCATAGTTACGGTTGATGGAGGTCCAGACGAGAATCCCCGTAACCAGAAAGTTATATCGTTTGCTATTAACCATTTCAAAAAGCATGATTTAGATTGGAATTTTCATAGCGTGCAATGCTCCTGGAAGAAGTGCATATAATTGAGTAGAAAGGCGAATGGTACCCTTCAGTCGAGAACTGTTTGGTCTTATACACCCTCATGACCATTATGGTTCCCATCTCGATGAGAACGGTCGCACTATTGATGAAGGATGGAGCAAAATAACTTTGCATATGCTGGTAAAACTCTCGCACATATCTGGAACTCATTAAACATTGACGGTTATTCTGTTACTGCCACATATGTTGATTCAGGCGAACCAGACTCTCTTGGTTATGACTTGGATTGATAAGCACGTACAAGAAAGTCAATACTTGCTGCAAATTGTAAAATGCGAAGAAAAGAATTGTTGCTCTCCTGCACGTAGTGGATTATCTCGTATATTAAAAGGACGAGTCATTCCTCCTCCAATTAAAATGATACAATCGTCAAATGACATCATTGCAAGTGAGGAGGGGGAATTTATAGATTTAAGTCGCCTTAAATCTAAATATTACAGCAAAGGGTTTTTTAAAGATGCTGTATGATTATTTTTGCTCTTCTATAAAGTTGCAATTATCCGCAAGAATTTATGGAAGTTGTGGCCAATATCATGCATCTCAGAAGTCAGCAAACATACACAAAAAAAAATTCAACCCAGTGAAAAAAGCGAGAAGGCCTGCCTCATACGACCATTGAGAATTGCTGCTCGTCGAGCAAATGAACTTATGTGCTTCGTAAAATTCGTGGAAGATATGGAAGATGTTGAGTGGATCAATGAAGATGAAGTTGATCAAGATTGCATCCGAAAAGAAGGCAATGAAGATAATCAAGTAAAACTGAAACCAATATTATAACAGATATGGAAAAATGGCTTGAGCAGCCGTGGTCAACATCGGAATAGATATGGGCATGTTCAAATTTAAATTTTTCAAATGGCTAAGTTCTTCTAAAATTGTGATCTAAGAAATTTTCTTAAATAGAATTGTAAGGAAATAAAACAAGCATTTTTTATTATTTTTTTTAAGTCGAGTAATTTTTTTTTATTTGTATTGTGTCCTAATTTTTTTTTTAAAGTGGGGGGGGGGGAGGGAGTTGCAGTTTGCTTACGTAATTATTAAGAGGGGGGGTTGCGATTTGCTTATTTTTGCTGACAAGGGGGGAGGGGGGGTCAAAAATTGTCAAAAACATGCTTACGTAATATTTGAACAGCCCCTGTACAAAAAGAGCATCACGTCACTCTAGCGATCTGTAAAAAAAAAAAAAAAGACACTTGGGATGCACCGCGGTGACCTGTCTTTTTTGTTCGCCTCGAGTAATAGATAGATAAATGTAGCAAAATTATAAAATTATTGCATAGTCAATGAATAAAAACCCTCGTAGAATGTTTTGAAATAGTAAAAAATAATAAACTAATTTCACATGCAGGTATTAAAAGGCTAAAAAAAAGGCGTCATGCAGAAGATTGATGCCAGAATTTCTGAACATCGAAAAAAAAATTAACTTAAAATGTGTAACATTTTCTGAATATATTGGAGTAGAAAATGTTTCAAAATTTGTGGCACATTAAAAAAGGAAGAAATTATTAAAATTATTACAGCCAGAGAGACAAAGAAAGTAACAGATTCGGGTTGACTTTAGACAGAAATTTTGTGTTCAGGTCGGGTAGAAACCGTTCAGGAGTTTAATTCGAACGTCCAATATATATTTATTATCAGCGGTTTTAGAGCTAGCCGCTATTGCACCTGTTTTGAATCATCCGGTATAAATGTGTGCAAAAACAAACCATGCCTGAAAAACACCAAAATAAAACTAGTGAAATCTCTTTAGATGCTTGTAAAACATAATCAGTTTTCTACTTTTTCAGATAACCTATCCCCCGGGAATCAAACAAAATATCTAGGAAACTCGTAGAATAATATCAGCATATAAATGTCCACCCACAATGGGCTTATTTCCTTTCCTCGTAAATGTGCTATGTAGTTTAGAAGTTAGCCAAATTATTTTAGAATTATTTATTGCTCGTTGGGGAATTGAATGGGAATTTCAGACGCAAAAGTAAAATGCATTCCTTTTTCTCCAGAATTATTTTACATCTAGAAGTAATATGGTGTATACAATCGTTTTAAACTTTGTGAGCACATTTTTAAAGCAGATTTTTCAATTTTATCGCACGAAGTGGTATATAAATAATAAGAAATTACATGCAATCTTCGCATTATTTATTTTTTCATAATAAAAAAAGCAATTTTAAAGGTGAACTGCTGTTTAAAGATACATGAAAACTACTTTCTATTAAATATTGCAAATAAACTTTAAGATGCTAAAAATCGGGTCTACAGGAAAATTCGGGAGGGTTGACAGCGTTTTTAAAAACAACCTGTTTCTAATTTAAAAGCTTAAAAAACATGAAAAACCTTCCATTAAGTATAAGCTCATTTTATATAATTATGTAATGAGTTAATTTGCATATAAGCATGATTTTTAATTTTGTAATTAGCTCCATCAGTGTTCTATTAATTAAGTAATTAAGATTTTTTTCAATCAATCTTTTGGATGCTCAACTGCATTATGCAACTTACCAAAAAAAAAGCAATCGTTGATTCTTGGGTGCATTTAATTTAGACGGCATCTCGTTATGCACTAGATTTTATCCAATCCAGGCATGGATATTGCTGATAACAACACTGAATATTTTTTTAATTATTATTTATCTATAATATATAGGATAAACATGTCCGTCCATAACGCTGACGTCATTTTGACGGCTGCTACAGCAGATGATTAAATTGAACGTTTACTCGATTTTTTTTAAACTTTTAAATATAGCATATTTTAAATTTTTACACCATCGAATAGGGAAAAATATGTACTTTCAAATGCCATTTGTTTGAGGTTTGTATCGCAATTTGTTTGAAAACTGTACTGCAATTTATTTGGAAAGTGTATTGCAATTTTGTTTTAAACTATATCGCTATTAACTCAATTTTTATTCTTTTTAAAATAATTTTTAAACATGCTTTTTTAAAAAAAAAATCTATCTCTATCGCGTGCGGACGATTACGAAAGATAAATCTGTTTACACTTAAATTAATATAAATAGTTCAGCATTTGTTTCCAGCTTATATTCCAGGATGAAACTAAAACGTCCATCAGTTAATAAATAAAACAATAACATATAAATAAAACATAAATTTAAGGGCATGTAATCGAACAACGAGCTTAAACCATTGGAATAAACAGAATCAAAAAGGCTGATTGTAAATAGTAATCTTCAACAAGTTCTTCGGCTATTAACACCTGGCGCGAGGCCAATATGAAAGTATCACTATTAACAAATTTCAAAATATTATTTGAACGCATTACAGCTATTTTTCATACAAATGTGATTTTTGGTATTGTTAGTGGGCATTCTAAAAAATTGTATTAAATGTAAAGAAGAGTCTATTAGAGTTATCAATAAAAAAAAAAAAATAGTTTTAAGCTATGTTCTATAACACGGAAAGCTCAGGTTAACGCCCTTGTTACTTTCTTCTATCTTCAATAGAAGAAAGTATTGTAAACGAAATTTTTTTTCGACTTCCGATTTTCGACGGATTTACACATTTTAGGGGTCAGAGATCTCAAAAAACATGTTCATACTAAATGTCTGTCTGTCCGAGCGTCTATGTGTTGCCATTGTACCATTGAAAAGTGTATGAAGTTATGCATAGAATTGAACCAAATTTTTTGCCTATGTATTTGGCTATGGCAAGCAGGTCCTCCTTCAATTTAGAAATATTCTGCCGGAAGGGGGCGCTGTAATATCAATTTTGTACTATTTTCATTATTGTGCCATCGAAACGTGTATGAAGTTATACATAGAATTGAACCAAAATTTTTGTGTATTTATTTGGCTATGGCTAGTAGGTCCTTCTTGAATTAAAAAAAATCCGCCGGAAGGGGGCGCTGTAAAAGCGATAGCTGCGCCATTTTCGTTACTGTACCATCGAGAAGTGTATGAACATAGAATTGAACCAAATTTTTGTGTATGTTTTGGGCTATGGCCAGCAGGTCCTCCCTGAATTTGAAAAAATTCTGCCGGTAGGGGGCCCTGTAATAGCGATTTTTGTGGCATTTTCATTATTGTACCATCGAAAAGTGTATGAAGTTTTGCATACAATTGAGCCATATTTTGTGTGTATGTTTTTGGCTATTGCCAGCAGATCCTCCTTCCATTTGGAAATATTCCACCGGAAGGGGGCGCTGTAATAGCGATATCTGTGCCATTTTCATTATTGTACCATCTATAAGTGTATAAAATTATGTTTAGAAGTGAACAATTTTTTTTTTTTTTTTTTTTTTTTTTTTTTTTTTTGTATGTAGTATTTGGCTGTGGCCAGCAGTTTCTCCTTCAATTTGAAAATATTCTGCCGGAAGGGTTGCTGTAATAGCGATTTTTGTGCCATTTTATTTATTTTACCATCGAAAAGTGCATAAAGTTGTGAATAGAATTGCGCCATTTGTGTATGTTTTTGGCTATGGCCAGCAGGTCCTCCCTGAATTTGGAACTATTCCGCCGGAAGGAGGCCCTGTAATAGCAATTTTTGTATACTTTTTCGGTTTTTCGTAGTTTTGTTGTCCATTGGCGGCTCGTGCAGCGATCGGAACACGCGTCCTGCTAAGCTGGCTATTTGCAAACTGCTGATGTACAACATAATAATGAAAAATTATTGATTTTAATATATATCACGATCGAGATTTACTCGTTTTTACTCCGATTGATTGACTGAATCAGAAATTTAAGATGAAAATCAGAGTTGCTATAGTATTGAACTAATAATATTGCGGTATAAACATCTGTAACTACTTTTTGAAATATTAAGATGTATGAGATGGAAGAAAGTTTTGGGATTGGTACATCCAACTAGTTTATTATAATAGCTGATTTGTTTTATCATTTTTGTCCCCACCGAAAATTTAAAAAAAAATGGAGTTTCTATTTTTTTTTTCTTGTGAATAATATATTTCGAAGAAATCTACATCAAAAAGCAAGAATTTTTGTTAAAAGGAAACAGTATATAAACTTTTCCTTTCTTCCATTCTTTTGTTTGGCAATAAGCCAGACAACCAATTACAAAACAGATTTTCATTCACTATTCACTCTTAAGGACGAATTTGGCATGGTATCAAGACACTTTTCCAAGCACTTTTTAACACGGTGGTTTGGCCAAGATTGAAGACCGAATTTTAGATAAAATGGAATGTTCCTGGCAGAACTTATTATGTACTTGTGACCGTAACTGAATAAGAATGAGCAGAAAGAAAAGAAATCGAGATTTATAAAATAAATAGGATTTTCTATTAGACATAGAGATGCATAATGAAAAACAGAAAATTTGCTGAAATTTTCTCTTTGAAAAGGAAATGAGAGAATTTATTGCAAATTGCAGTCTTTTTTTCCCCTTTTCCTAGAAAAAAGCTCGTTCATACAACATAGTTATGAAAATCTTCCTTTAAATTAGTTTTGAAAAATCGGGAATGACTCCAACGTAGTTTGTTTACTTATTTAGTTTTATTTTTTAGCGTGAGACAAAGGCTTTTTCTAAATGCTTTTATAAAAATGTATATCGCATGTCTGAGAAATCCTTTTTTAGGAGTAAATGAATGCAGAACAGTTGGGCATTTTTCAAAATTATATTAAAGATGGGTATTTTTATTTATTAGAATGTTTTATGCAGGAAAAAGCATAATAAAATGCTAAACTGAAGGAAACATTATATTTACACATTTTCCGTTTCAGGAAAATAGATCTCCACAAGTGGTTACAAATCGCGTTCAAAACAGTAATTCAGTATATACAGGGGTTGGACAAAATAATATGAATACTTGCGAAAAAATAGCATTTGAAAGAAGCCTCTCGTATACTCCTGCCCCCTAGCGGTGAAGAGTGCCACCTAGCGGATGAGAGACTACACACATCAGCCTGCTACTAGCAGTGATAGAAGTCGGATGCGAAATATATTTCTGTGTTAAAATTGCGTTATGGCTGACCACTCTGATTTCGAAAGGGGCGTGATTGTTGGGGCCCGTCTTGCTGTAGCCTCAGAAACGATAACGGCAACCTTTCTAGGTTTTGGCAGAAGTACAGTATTGACTGTAATGGCAGCATATTTGAAACACGGAAAAACGTCATCTATAAAAATTAAATTTAAAAAATCAAAAAACCCGACTGCGTAAAAAGCGGACTAATTGATTATTTCTCATCAATGTGAAACTATTTTTTTATATTACATACCTTTTTTTTTATTATTTGCTTGTATTGATGACTTTTAAGTTGCGTTTAATTATTAGTTCCTATTTATAAACACTGTTTTGATGAGGCCTATAGATGTCTATGATGGTTAAAGTTGCAGTAAAGCTAGAGATCCTACCTACACAACTTCCAGGTTCTGTAATATTTAAACGGGGCTTCTGACTGTAAAATAGTCAATAAAACATCGTCTTCATTTTGAAAGACCTATCCAATGATATGCCACTCAATATGGTGCGTAAAATGTTTATTTCGTCTCTACCGCCATTTTGAATTTATAAAAACAAAACCTAGACTATAACCATCGGTCGATTAAGACGAATTGATAGAGAGCTCATTCATTAAAATCCATCCAGCCGTTGGGATGTTTCGAGGGTATAAAGAAATCCACATACCCAGATATGCGTGAAACACATAACCCTTCTTTTCAGTCGGGTAAAAAAGCACAACAGTGGTCGAAAGTCGAAACTGAATGACAAAGACAGAAGAGTTGAAATAGCCGCTCTACCATGAATATTTACCATATGCAGTTCACGGATAGTTTTTGATGAAACTGCTTCCTGCAGATGTGTGTTCATCTCAGATGTTATCTGGGATACTGTTGTCTTGTGTTTTCTTGCCGCAATCCGCTTCAAATCCTTGACTTTATTAAATGGGTTCAATTAATACATCTAAATATGTGTAACTACTAAGCTGTATTTTGTTTGAATAGTTTGTACTAAAAAATATTTTATTTT
Source organism: Maratus speciosus (assembly GCA_963932465.1). Lineage (NCBI taxonomy): Eukaryota > Metazoa > Arthropoda > Arachnida > Araneae > Salticidae > Maratus > Maratus speciosus. The sequence continues at coordinate 233,400,148 of OZ010791.1, read as the reverse complement.
AAAAATACATTTGGTCTACTTTTTTTATTAATCAGTATCGGTTTTAAATAAACTTTTATTTCATAACGTAATCTTTTTGTTTATGATTTTTCCCAATTATCTGGATTTCGCTATTTCCTGGCTGTGTCCAGAATACATTAATAACAATTGGAGTTTCACTGTATTTTACAAGGGTGAATAAAAATAAACAATTTTCAATTGGTTGTCATGGCAGAGACGGTTTTTACATTTGTTGTCTTGGGAATCGTGATAATGTTGTTCTTTTTTGAAAATTCGTTTAACATCCTTTTATTTTTCACAGATCGACGTTACCGGGATTTGAACCAGAGATCTCATGAACAGTAAGCGAAAACGTTACGTGGAGCAAAATGCCAAGTCAGTTACTCTAAACTAGTAATTCGCTTTATACTGTTCAAGTGAGATGAGGTCGCTGCACATTATATCCTCAGTGAGGAAGACGTATTGTTGATGTCTGACAAGCGATATGTGAGCGACTCGTGAGTGATGCTGTCATATTGCCGTGTGCATGTGCGTTGCGCGGCGTGACAGGCTTTGTGCTACCGTGCACATATGTGAAGGGTCGCGTGGCATGCTTTGTTCTGTGAGTGAGCATTACACAAGCTTTGTGTACTGGAGATGATTTATTTCGTGCTGCCATCTGCTGATTTTGAGGTAAGATGATTGTTTGTTGTTGAAGGTTGTGTGCTTTGTCCAGGTCACCAATTTAGAGATTGGTGCTGCCGGGTTTTTTATGGACAGTAGGCGAAAACGTTAGCATCGAGCAAAAGGCCAAGCCAGCTTTTCTAAGCTACTAACTGGCTTTATACTGTCCAAATGAGATGAGATCGCTAAAATACTTTATTTATTTAACCATAAAGCATTTAGTGTGGTTTCACAAAGTATGACTGCTAAACTTTTAAGAAATGAAAATGTCAAACCTATTGAAATTTGGCACACATCGATTGTACAATTCGGAAATGACACCCTATTCATGTTCAGATCTGAAGAAGGTAACAAACAGAAATAAATTCAAAACAAGTTGTAGCCGTGAAGAAAATGAAACAGGGCGATATGGAATATCGCCCAAAAAATTAATCTACTTCACTGAAATAAAACTGACAGTGTTCTGACTGAATAATACTTTTATAGAAATTACGTGGGTATTGCGCACGTCGATTTTCTTTATGAACCACGAAGAATTCACTCAGTATAGTATAGCGAAATTTTTGAGAAGATTAAAGGAGAATATCGGTCCTAAAAACCTATCCAAATTATTTTTCATCAATACATTGCAAGACTGCTTATAGGTGATGTAAGAAAAGAAAAATTAGAGAAATAACACTTGACCATGTGCCTTATAGCACGAACTTATCTTCATTGGGCTAGCATTTGAGTGTGCCGCCTATCCCCTCTAAGGAAGAGCTAAGAAATCAAATAGAAAGTCAAAGAATATTTGTGCATTTGGCTTTATACAAGCCTAATTTGTTTTATGATAAAAGAATAACAATAAAAAAATTCTCCCCTATATGTTGAATAAAGTATGTGGGTGTTCTAGAAAGTTATGTAGAAAAATCATATGGTATAATTTTTGTAAATAATGTTTCAAAAATAATCTTTTAAAAGACCATCGTTTATATTTGATTTACTTTCGTATTTTACGGAAACCAGAACTAGAACAGAAATACAAAAATATAACGATTGACTCTCGCATTCGACAGTGAAAAAAGAAAACGACTTTCCAAGCAATACATTATAAGTGCAATAAGAAACCCGGATGACTATTTCATTTACATTTACTTCATGATTTCACATCGAGTTTTTTTAATTTCATAATTTCTCCTGGGCGTTATTTGTAAACAATTTTTTACTAATACATAAGTAGCAAAATTTATGTATATATTTATAGTTCGATAGAACTGACATAAAGTCTCTAAATTCAATCAAGAGAAAATATAAGTCATCGACCTTTGAAAAAATCATGACAAATACATTTTCTTTGAAATTCACAGCTAAAATTTCTTCAAGCTTACTTCCCCGAAGTATCGCCAGAATAATAAATCTAAAGAAATTTGATCATGAATGAAGCTTTAATTAATTTTGATAATTATCATCTTCTGGTGTTTGGTTTCCTGTAACGTAATGAAATAATTAATACAATCTATTTAAGCATTAAATGAAACTTAATTGGAAAATTTAACATCACAGATGATTGCCAAAGACAGGTTAAAAAAAAATACGTAAAAATAAAAGTGATGGATACAAAGGATGAATTAATATGTACTGGGGCAAATAATGTTTTTAGTAAAAAAGAGTTCTCGTACTGTTTATCTTTTACGCTTAAAAGAATTCGTGAATAGATAATTTAGTGTAGTCAGAGTAATTTAATGATTAATTTGGTGTTCACTGATCTTTGAAATACCAGAAAATTGTATGTTTATTTTTAGACAAGCGTGAATAAATTCTGTTGATTGATTTTTGTTAGGATAATATAAGAATATGAGCAATAATATTTTTAAATTTTTATTCCATAAATGCTATTAATACCATAAATGTATTAACTACTATGCTATTAACAGCATAAATGTATTGCACCATATCTGGGATTTATGAATTAGAAGTACAGTGGGTGAACGAACTGTTCCGTTTACGAGCAGATCGAGAGATTTTTATATTCGGATAACGAACACATGTGCGGTTAGCGAACATCTAACAAAACTAAGCCAAGAAGAAGCAGTGCTGTGTTTCAGATTTGCAGAGCTGCGTTTACTTGCCTCTAGTATCGACTAAGAGAACTTTTTAATAGTTATATACTTATGGCTTAATTAGTTCATGGTCTACCGAGGGTTTGGATTCTACAATTTAGGGACCCCAAATTAGAATGAAGATTAAAAACATTAATTTTTATATTTTGTCTCCCTTTTTAAAGCAATATTTTTAATACGAAGTTAATTATTTTAATTGAAATTTGGTTCCTAAATTATTAACAGGCTCTAGGCTTCACTTGAGCTTTATTGGGCCCTGCAGCAAACACGTTCTTTTAGAGAATTAATGGCGTTTCGGTAGGTCAAAGTGATAAATTGATATGAATAAATACTGTAGTCAATGAATGTAATCCTAAAAGTTTTTACAAAGGGCATTTCATTTATTTTTTAAGTACGGCACGACACGAACAAAGCCATCATACTAGGCTGAGCAAAAAGTTCTGGGAAATTTGTGAAAGTCGCGTTGTTATGCGCAAATTAACAACAAAAGGAACAAGGGCTATTCTTCAAAGTAGAGACCACCATAATCCACCACTTTCTGCCACGTTCTGCCAGATTCCGAGTTTTGCTGGAAGTACCATGGCGGCTCCTTGAAATTGCCGTACCAGCACCTTCACCCTCATTAATCTCATCGACGCGGCCTTCAGAATCGTTAGACCTTTTTTCCAATAATGCCGGATCAATGCACGCAAATCGTATTGTTCAATAGGCATTCTGGACCCAAAATTCCTGAAATCCTATAGATATACCCCTAATACGATATAAAGTCTGGTAATTATTAGATTAAAAAGTTCCCAGAACTTTTTGCTCAACCTAATAATAAAATAATATATATCCATGTTAAATAGGGTCATATATTAACACTATTAAAAAGGGAAAATTGTAAACTCCAGAAAGAAAAAATAAGCTTTTGTCAAAAATAAAAACTTTCTTCAAAATAGAAATTAATTAAACTCTCTTCATATATTTCATACTTTTCGCGTGTAGGTGGTATTGTGTTATCTAAAACTGTCAAAATACTGAAATAAGCTTCAAAAGTTGAAAATATTGCCTATTTTTTCCCATTCAATAACTAGACTAAAAAGTAAAAACAAAAATTTTCTTGCAGTTTTTCACATATCTAATGGTTTTCATAACGCAACGCTAACTATTGTGTATATAACTTCAACTTAAACAAGAACCTTTATCTGCAGCGAGAAGAAAATGTGCAAGAGCTATCACGTCAGACAGCGCTCGATATATTTCGGCATTTTTCCAGGAGTGATGAGAACGGCAATAGCTTAAGAAGAAGTTTTCTTACATTATGATAAGCAACTTCTGTTTGCCAAGAAATAGTACGTTGATTGTGTTATATGATACAATGATAGTATATTTTGTTATTTTACCACAAGTGGCATAAACGCCGATATCCTAGAAAGTAATTTTCGCTTTTTATGTGCTTTGTGATTTCTGTTCTCGATATTGTTTTTTAATTGCTTTCCTGAACTATTATTTTTTTAAAAAAAGGATAATATTATGAGGCCTAAAAATTCAAGAAATGTCATCACCATGCAAACTAAACAAAAAATTATAGCTAAAGTAGAAAATGGGCATATTGTTAGGCATTATGGGTTGAACAAGACTACTGCAGGGACAATCTTAGCTAAGAAACGTATTAATTAAGAATACTCAAGCGGCTAAAGGAGTAGCGAAAATTCCATGTGTGAAACACATGTGTGTCATTCATGAGAAAATGGAGAAATTGCTTTTAATTTGGATAAAAGAAAGTGGAATTAAAGATGTAACCAGCATGGTTATTATTCATAAGAAAGCTAGAGAAATTTTTGAAGAACTGAAGAAACAAACCTTTCATTCAGCATATGAAGATATAGAATTTAAGGCTACTATTGTATGGTTTGCGAAATTTAAAAAGAGAATTGGTATTAAACATGTAGCAATGCACGACGAGTCTGGCAGTGCAGCTAATGAAGAAGCTGATAAGTTCTGTCCAGAATTTCAAAAATTCATTGAAACAGAACGATAGTGTCCAAAACAAAATTTTAATTGTGATGAAACTGGTTTGTTTTGGAATTGCAGGCAGAAACGTACCTACATTACGAAGGAGAGAAAAATATTCCTGGGCATATATCCATGAAAGATCGGCTGACATTACTTTTGGGAGCTAACGCTAGGGGTCATATGAAGCTAAAGCTATTTCTTCTCTATCATTCTCAGAACCCTAGAACAATAAAAAAAATCGAAAAATAAATAAAAATCACCAGTGATAAGGAGATCAAATGGAAGGACACAAATCACGCAGGTTGTTTTCAAAGACCGGCTGTTTGAAGTTTGTGTCCCAAGCACCAAGAATTACCTTAAGAGTAGCCAAGTTCCATTGAAAGCACTGTATTGTTTAGCTGTGAATACCTCGAATTTTTACAAATACAAAGATTCAGTGGAGAACGGAAACTCTTTAGCTTCTAAATGCCGTGAAGTTTACCTCGATCGCATTTTTTTAAACTTGTAGGTAGCCGGTTAAGTAAAATGCAGCAGAATGGGGTAAAAGTACGCATCCGTCTTGGGCAAAGATACGCACAAATTTAAGATGCGGGGCTTTGCCCCATCGTTTTAGTTAGATGCAAAGCTTTCCAACCAAGTTCCATTGAAAGTACTGTTGCTATTGTACAATGCCCCAGCACACCTAAAAAACCTCGATACGCTGTAGGATAAATTGCTTGAAGATTTTCCTTAGTAGGCAATTAAGTTTCTGCCTCCAAATACCACTTTCTTAATTCAACCCACAGATCAGAGGGTTATTGCGGATTTCAAGAAATTGTACATTTGCGTATTTTTTCGTCTGTGCTTTGAAGCATGCGAGTTCTCATCAACAATGACTTTAAAATAGTTTTGGAAAGAAAATTTTTATATTCTTGAAGTGGTACGTTCATTCAAAAAAGCTTGATCAGAAGTCACTCAACAACATTAAAACTGTACTTGGCGAAAGCTATATCCATCCTGCATACAGGAAGATGGGGATAATGTTCCTGAAATTGTCGCAACAGCTAAAGAACTGGAATTAGAAGTGAATGAAGATGAAATACGAAAGCTGATAACGGAACACGAAAGTGATCTAATGATCAAAGAACTCCAAGAACTCTCTAATAAAGAAAATCAATAAACTCAGCGTGATGCGATGTCTTTTGATAGAGACGAACAAGAATCAATAACGACCTGTATTATAAAAGAACTTTAAAAAGAAGTGTGAGGAAGTCAGGACTACGGTCTTAAAATGGCACACAAAAGAGGTCGATATTGGCCGGCTTGGAGACCTTTACAACGATAACGCTATTAATCACTTCAGAAACATCCTGAAGAAGAGAGAAAAACAATAGACTTTGGAGAAATACTTTAATTCCCCACAAACTAAAAAAAAAACATGACTGAGGGAAGGGCAAGTCTGTATGTATGTAATGTATGTTTTATTATTGGCACATTTAAATAAATTTAGTGATAATTTATATTATTTTTTTATAATATTTAGCTTTTAAGAACGAATTAAATGAATTCCCATACAAATCTATACGAAATCTATGATGGGTTAACGAACATTGCTTTGGAACGGATCAAGTTCGTTAACCCATCACCCACTGTATAAGTTTATAACTTTTGCAAATTGCTGTATATTTGAAAAATGCTGGAACTATAAATATTTTAGAAGAAAGAAAGAAAAATTATGCGTTAAGCATAGATTATGACACATTTTCCAAAATATTCAGAATACTCAAATGAAACTTTGCCCTTTAATAATGTGAAAGAACAATTAAACAAGTAAACAATTTAGAAAACGCATAACACGTTTGAAAACCTAATTTCAATAATTACCATCTACAGTCCGAAAAGTACCGGAATTCTTTTGAAAAGCCCTTTATATCTCTAGATTTGTATATATACTATACACATGCTAAAATTTAGTTCAGTAAAGGAAACGTATAATACAGCTGAAAAATCCCATTCAACAATTTCCGTCAGTGAACAGAAATGAACTGAATTAATTTGTTCAACCCTCTATATGATCTAAAGAATTTATACACACCAAGTAATATACAAAAATTTAATTAGTCTTAAAAACGTATACCACAACTGAAAAAGCACTTACAGCAATTTTCCCACATAGACAGTATTGTTAGCCATATTCTTTTTTGTATTCTTGTAAATGAACTATAAATGCTACGGATACCATATATTCTACAGTTAGCATCTTGTTTTGATCCTCAGTGATTTCTTCCAATTTTATTTGAAACTGTGCAACGTCATTAGAATATACTGTAAACGATTTAGTCCCCCCCGATGGCAACAGAGAATTCCGTTGAATGTTCCCGTTAATGAGCTATAAATGCTGCAACTTCGTTTCAAATAAGAAATATACCATACTAAACCTCAATACCAGGTATGAATTACAATTGACTATTTATGGTAATATTTACGCGATTTAAGGAACAGCCAGACAGACAGGCGGCTAGACCAAACTCAATCATAAACAGTTTTCAAGTATATTGGAAAGTGTTAAAAAAAGCTACAGCTGATTTTAGATTTAAAGAAGTACAATTAATTTTTCAAATTATTATTATTTTTAAATGTGAGAATATGTTTTCTGGCGTCGACTGTAATATCACTGAGAAAGTAGATTTACAGTATTAGGAATAGAGTAGGTGGGGGTAAAGATACGCACGGGGCAAAGTTACACACTGGCTGATTTAATATGAAGCAACATTTCTACAATCATGACCGCTGGGTGGCAGTTTGGTTACAAGTGCAGTAGTTGTGTGTTCAAAATTTTTGAAAAAAGTCGCACTCCGTGCCAAGAAAATGAGGTAAGTTTAAATTTTCGAAATTTGATCTAATATTTTTAAAATTTCCCTTTATTGTTTAGCTTTGAATACCTCAAATTTTTACAAATCCAAAAATTCAATAGAGAACGGAAACTCTTTAGCTTCTAAATGCCGTGAAGTTTACCTCGATCGCATTTTTTTAAACTTGTAGGTATCCGGTTAAGCAAAAGGCTGCAGAATGGGGTAAAAGTACGTACCCATCTTGGGGCAAAGATACGCACAAGTTTAAGATACCGGGCATTGCCCCATCGTGTTAGTTAGATGCAAAGCTTTCCACAATTACGTTGTGGAAAGCTTTATATTTTTTACAATTTAGCATTGTATAAAATATAATAGCTACTTAACTAACATAAGGTAGTTAACTACCTTTTCCTTTTTCTAGTTAAGTTTGTTTTAAATATAGAACGTTAGATATCTATCTATCTACTTTTAAAAATCAATATTCTTGTTTCATGAAACGCTTTTGTTTTAAAATCTCACCCCTTAACTCCTGCTAATGGTCTCACATACTGCTGCTATATTCAGTTTTCACAGTTTAACTTGTAATTTTCAGCTTAACTATTGATGTTAATTTAATTTTGATTTATTTAGAAACTTAGTAGTATCGCTAAAGGCTTCCGAATAAGGGAATTTATTTATAATAGACCTTTACATAAATTTTAGCGCTGGAGCAGTGTCTTATGAGTTAGTCAACCCTTTTATTTACTCTACGATTAAGCGGTCTGATAGACCGCTTACAGTATTTACAATTTTTAGTAGAAGCAGTTAAGGGTTAACTGCTGTTTCGGGCCATACAGACCGATTTTTTTTTAACTTTTTTCGCGGTTTAACTATAGATACTAGTGGAATTTACTATAGATTCTAGTTTAACTATACATATTAATTTCTTCATGTGGCTAGCACTAAAGCTAGAGACTTCTGAACAGATGAGTTTTAATTATAGTAGTCCTGTGCATAAACTTTAGTACAGAAACAGTATCTTATGAGACAGTTGAACCCTTTTATTTATTCTACGATCAAGTAGTCTCTGAGACTACTCACAGTATTTATGTAACAATTTTTGTCACATCAGTTAGAGGTTAACTTCTATTTGCGATCTCACAGACCGTTGATTTTACTTTTTTTTTCATGGTTTAACTTATAATTTTAACTATAAATACTAGTGAAATTTACTAATGCTTTTACATAACTCATTCATTTTAGTGGAAATGAGGAAAAAACCGGCAGTGATGGGGCAAAAATACAAACTGTGTATCTTTGCCCCATCACTGAGTACTTTTACCCCGACCAATAGGGCAAAGATACGCAGAGCAATGCTTTTTTAAAATTGCAATGTTTCGCGGAATTATAATTTGACTGAATGTCGGTTGATGGTGGCACTTGCCTAAGGTTCTAATCTAACATTTTATTCACTCGTTACATAAGTTTAGACAAATGCGTTCGTTAAAAATCAAAATTTATGGAAAGTACGTATCTTTACCCCCACATACTCTATGAGTGAAACATCGACTTTAGCAGGAACAATATCTTGACAAAGAGACTTGTGACCAAATTTGTACTTAAATCCTTATTTGTGAATTCCAGAAACTAATACTGTAAGCATAATTAAATATGGCGATATAGAGTATATTCTACACGCGTTGAGACTGCATCACAGAAATTTCTTAAGAAAATTTTTCCTAGAGAAATTTCTTCATAGAAATATAAGCAAGTCAATTAAGTGAGTGGAAAATTGCGTTCTTCGTCTCAGTGATATTCTGTTTGTGCATTAGTTGTAAATAAATTTTGATTGATAAATTAGCGGGAATATACAATGTATGCTTTTATAGTGTAAGAGAGTTAATACAAAATCTAGAAACTAAATTAAGGGATCGTATAAGTCACTGACCTTTTAAAAAAGTTGTGACATTTTCTTTACATTTCGAAGATAAAATTCTTTCGAACTTATTTTCCGGAAGTATTGACAAAATAATTACTAGCCTAAAGAAATTTGATCGTGAATGAAGCTTTAATTAATTTTGATAATTATCATCTTCTGGTGTTTAGTTTCCTGTAAAGTAATGAAATAATTAATGTAATCTGTCTAAGCATTAAAGGAAATTTAAATGGGAAATTTAACGCCAGATAAGAAGATTGGAGAAGGCAAACTAAATATATATATATTAAGTATATATATATATATATACGTATCAAAATAAAAATGAAGGATACAAAAAATAAATTAATATGTACTGAGGTAAATAATCTTATATTTTTGTAAAAAAATGCTCTCGTATTGTTTACACTTTACGCTTAAAAGAATTTGTGTGTAGGCAATTCACTAACAATCAAAGTAATGATTAATATCAGTAATCGTTGATCTTTGTAATGCAAGAAAAATTTATATTATTTTTATAAATGTAAAATGAAAGTGTGAATAAATTATGTTGAACCAATTTTCTTTAGTTAATCTATGAATATGACAATTATTATTTTCTTTTAAAGCTTTTTATTTCATAAATGCTTATACTATTAACACCATACATTTATGTAGATCGTGTCTTGTTTTTATGAATTAGAAAAGTTCTCTTTTAAATTAGAAAATATTATAAGTAGATTATAATTGATTAGAGACATCCAATTATCGGATCAAATGCTTTCTGGACTCTATCCGGATATGCAAATTCCGGATAATTGATGTAACCATTAAAAAAAGTTACATTGTTAAATAAAAGTTTTTGAAAATCACTTTCGTTAAGTTCCACGAATCAATATTGTAGCATAATTAAATAGAGTAATAACGAATATATGCTAGATGAGATGGAATAACGTCGTAAAAATTTCTTGGGCCTTCTTCTTACTCCCGATTCAATTTCTTTCTCAGTTGCCATACTGTCGGCAGCGTCGTCCTTTTTCACTACATTGTTTAAAATCTGCAGCTTTTGCTGCATAGTCACTCCACCGCTTTTATAGAAAACGGTTACTTGACTATATTATGGAGCATTCTCGTTGCTCAAATTAGAGATATTCTACTAGAGAACAGGAATTCTGCTTTTTCAGAACTTAGTGTCGCCCCTGACATTTCCATAACTTCATTTTCTTCTGATGGACTGGTGGTTTCTATTATTATGAAACAGCCATTATAAATGAAGTGTTAGGTGAAGATGAAAGAGCAGCCGTAAAAAAAAATGGCTATTTTTTTTTTTTTTTTTTTTTTTTTTTATTATGGCCATTTTTTTTCCCATTCTGACCAGAAAATTAGAGGTCTAACTTTTTACGGCTGCTCTTTCATCTTCACCTAACACTTCATTTATAATGGCTGTTTCATAATAATAGAAGCCATCAGTCCATCAGAAGAAAATAACTCTGTTAAAGCGGACACTCGGTTAAGCGGGACTCGGATAATCGGGACTCTACTGTGGCTCAGTTTTAAGACTTAAAACACGCGATTTTATTTATATAAAACGACGTCATCCGAATCCGCTAAAGAATTCCTCATTTACGATCCAATCATAAACATCTACAATAAAGTATGGGTAGGACGTCACTATCTCAGAATAAAACACAAATGCAGCAAAAAAAAAAAAAACAAAAAAACAATTCATTTATATTTTTTCAAAATAGCACGTATTTTAATTGCTTTTTTTCAGTTTTTATGAGAAAGTGGCAACAAAAAGATATAATTGCTATTTTTCAACTATTTTCTACAGAAATGGAGTACTTGAGTTGCCAAAATTAAACAAATTGCGCTAAAAACTAGAAAAAAATTAATATCTCAAAAACAAATGGAGATGCAGTTTTCAAACAAATTGCATTAAAAAATACTTTTTTTTCCCCAATACGACGATATAAACATTGAAAATGTGCCATGCTTAGAAGTTTTAAAAAATGCTGTAGAGTATTTAATCGCACAATGAAACATCGGCTGCTTTTGTTTTACGGCTGGCGTACACACGGTAACGTTATTTATTGGAGACAAAATAAGCTGGGAGAAAGAAATAGCGTTCCAGGGACTAATAAAAGCAGTGGAGTGACTATGGAGCAAAAGCTGCAGACTTTTATCTGTGCAGGATTCCAGCTTTTGACAGGGCTGTTCACTACTGGTTATGGTGATATATCATGGTATCACTAGTGGGCACCTCTAGGAAATGTATCAAGTGGGTTCGAAATTCAAAAGTAAACAGCATTAATGATTTCCGTGGACCCATTTTAGTCATATTAATGCGAAAGGTACAAAAAATTTCCTAAATGTTGGCAAGAACAAAAAAAAAACACAAAATCTGATTTATTTTATTCCAAACTACAAGAAATCACGATAAGATGACTGAATGGTCGCATTTTGTTAAAATTATGTCATTCCGAAACTGACGGTTTGAAATCTTTGTAGTTAGAGGCGTTGACTCTACGCTGTAAAAAAAAGCGGACTAAAAAACGGAGATTCTACTGGCAGTCTAGACGCCAGTACTATTTCCGTATTTTTACGGAAATTTTTCGCTATAAATTACAGAAAAATTTCCGTTTTTCTGATTAAAAACGGAAAATTTTCTGTAATTTATGGAGAAAAATTTCCGTAAAAATACGGAAATAGTACTGGCGTCTAGATTGCCAGTAGAATCTCCGTTTTTTAGCTCGGTTTTTTTTTTTTTTTTTTTTTTTTTTACAGTGTAGAGTGATGTATGAGAACTTCGCGTGGGATGCGAATCTCTGCGCGAGTTTCAAAACCCTATTTTTTAAGTTCAAATTTAAAAATATCTGTTACTAGTAAAGGGTCCACCACTGGTACCGTTACCCCAATTGTATTTCATATATAAGTTCAATTTGCAAAATATTGTGAAACTGTGAATTTTCATCAATTTTAAAACAATGGTTAGGGAAAATGCAGATTAATTAGTATTAGAGAGAACATTTTTATATGCACAGGCAATAGAACAATTTATGCATTAAATTTTTTTTGTTATGCTGGATACTTTTTAAAATCCGAAGCATAGTGCGAAAATATGTTTTGAATTAAACTGATCCAGTCCTTCCTCCAAGCATGTGGTATTTGTGCAGGTCTGTTTGACGATTTATGGAATAATGCCTATGCAAAGTATATGTATTATTTAATGGTGTATTTGAAACATTACGTATTTATTCATATTATGCATTAGGGAAAAAATCATCATGAATTTTAAATGTATGTTACACCAGTCTTTGAATTCAGAGTTACGCGACTAAAAAAGACGATTCCAACACTTAGGGTATAAAATATTAGTAATTAATTAATTAAGTCAGTATTAGAAATTCATAAATAGAAATGTGTACTTTCTAACACTGTTAGAGTCTCCATTTTTGAAAATTCCCCAAAAACGCGGAAATACAAAAAAGCAACATTAAGGGCACACCTGAAAATCCATTTCTTGCCGTTTCATTTTTGTTAAGTGTACAATTAGAGGTAAATTTTCTGAATTATCAAGTAAACAATTTTACTCTTACGAAATTTAAAGGTCATATTCTTGTTTTAATAGTAATTTTAGCCTCTATGGTTCTCAATATTAACAGAGTGTCTAATTTCTAAACCCATCTTAGCTCATACTTAAGCTGTTTTTCAAGGTAGAACAATGAAAATTTACATCTATAAGTGTAATAAAATAGTGTGCATGTGAGTGTGTCTGCCTACTATGTTGTGGACAAAGAACTGCACCAAGAGCTACCACATTTGGCGGGTAGTCCCGAATTTTTGGGTCTCGAATCCAATTATCGAATTTTTAATTTGATTTTCTTAATAATTAGCGATTTTTGCATTGTCACAGAATTTATTCACTCATTGCTCTACCCATATGTCTCGGAAGAGCCGTACTCCCTCTTTTTTAAGCTATATATCATAGCAGCACACAGCTGTAGAAAATAAACTGAACTAGGGATTGTTTTAGTTCCCCACAATTTTCTATAAACATTATATTCTAACAGAAATTTGGCAACTGACCTAACTCGTCATTATTAAAACTTGCTGAAAAATTCAGGTTGATTCAACATTTAGAAGCATGGTTAGTATATATTAATTTTTAAATAATTGTACATGGCGCGTCCAGAAGTAACTTCCATTGGCCAATTTAAAAAAAAAAATACGAAATGTAAGGAAAAAAAGAACATTGTATTGTACATCGAAACACAAAACTTGGGATTGTGTTTCAACATAGTTGTCACATCTTTTGAGACATTCATCTTAACGAGATATGACAGTTTGTATTCCCATATTGAAGAATATCTCAGGTACAAAAATGCCCTTCTCTTCCATAGCGCGGATTGATTGTCAGCAGAGTGAGTGATATTGTCATTCACTGCGTTCCTCATCAAGCAAGTAGTTTCATCCTTTGGTAAACTGTCTCACTCACTTTCGTACCATTTAGTCATTCATGATTTGATCACTATTCACTTCACAAATTTATCTTAATCTTCAAATTCTGGCGCGTCCTGTGCATTGAAAAAGCATATGACTAGATGGTGTTATCACGTGGAGGGCGTTTCGATTTTTATGAACAATATCGTAAGTTCTTAGCAAGCGTCTACACTGTTGTCGTCTGTGAAACTGGCGTTTCTGATCTGCCAATGCGTATGTGTCCAACTGCTTACGCGCTTGTACATTCTTGCGATTACAGAACTGTTTCAGGATAAATTGCACGTGGAATTTTCTCCTGACTCTTGTAAATAAGCAAAAGTTCTTTTCATTTACGAGCTGCTGCTGTTAAATAACGAGACTAATGCTGCAAAATATTTTATTTTAAATTTATACACATTTATTTATCATCCCCTTCAACATGCACCCCCCCCCCCTTTATCCCTACAAAGCTCCATGCGAATTTTCCATTGTTTCAAACAGTGCTGGCAGTGTTCTTGTGTGAGCTCTTTCATGACGCATGCCACTTTTTCTTTCACAGTTTCAACGGTCTAAAATCTGGGTCCTTATATTACAGATTTAACGTAGGGAACTGATAAAAGTCACGTGTTTCCATGTCAGGCGAATAAGGTGGGTGGTCCAACACCGGTATGTTGTACTTGGCTAGAAATGTCTTGACAGAAAATGTAATATGAGCCGGTGCGTTGTCCTGATGAAGCATCCATGGCTTGTTCTTCCATAATTCGGGTCTTTTTCGTACTTTTTCATAGAGTTGAGCAAGGATCTCAAGGTAGTAATTTTGATTAATAGTGTTGCGAAATACGCAGCATTCCTTTCCCTTCCATTAACAATTATTCTGATTGCGTAATTGAGAAACCTTTTTTTATTACATGCCAGCGCAAGACCCACGCACGGCAGAACTGAATTAGAAATAGAAGAACAAGGTGCTTTTAGGAGCGCCTCTGTTGTCCAGATGGGACAGTAGAACTTAAATAGAAGAGTAGAACTTAAATTTTAAGAGTTTAAGAATTACTAAATCTTTAAATGTAAATAATTTAACTTTAATGTATAATCTTTTGTGTTTCACCTATATATTCAAGAAAATAGATTAATTACTTAAGAAGAATGCGTTTGGATTTTTTTAGAATTTTGTTATGATTTTAACAAAAATAGACCCAGAAAGCAGACGACCGCTCACCGGTATTTGGATTCAGAATTCCAATATAACAGGTATGATAATTTTGATTTGATTTAAGAATTTTTATTGATTGAATGAGATAGAATTAACATATCATTTAGTGGCATCCCTCGCCGTGATGCGGTCTGTCTGTCAGAATTGATGATAAGTTTATTTATCAAGACATTCTGCTTAAAGTATCAGAGTTATAATATTTGACATAGTTTAAAGAACTGTATTTGTTGTCAAGAATCATGGCAGATAATTTAGTGATTGCCAAGAAAGAGAGAGCAGTCCTTCGCGAGAGTATTGATAAATTTATAAATAAAATAGAATCAATTTTGAAGGATGCCGATCCTAATCTCCTAGATTTGGAGGAAACTTTAGAGCAATTAAATATGGCAGAGATAGAACTAAAGTGAGTAGATACAGATATTAAAAAATTAATTCAAGAAGCTCAATTAGACAATGAATTACAAAATGCTCAGGAATATCGTGAAAAAATTAATTCTTGGCGTTTTAGAGCCAATCGAAAGGTAAAAGAGTTAAATAAAAAGGAAACACGTAACGATTCAATTTCTAAATAAGACTCCTTTTTAAAGGAAAGCATAAATATTAAATTACCGAAATTAAATGTCGCGAAATTTTCCGGAGACGTATCAGAATGGCTGACATTTTGGTCGGCAAACGAAGCAGCCGTTCATAACAATGATACATTAGAACCAGTTGATAAATTCAACTATTTAAGATTCTTTTTGACTCCCAACCCGTTAAAAAGTATTGACGGCTTTTCCGTAACACTAAATAACTATTTAAAAGCGATAGAGATTCTGAAGGGGCGGTATGGAAATACCGATTTTCTTATATCTGTACACACGAATAAACTTCTAAATATTTCTCCTCTAAGACATTCAAATGATACCAGATCCTTTAGAAGAATTTACGATGAAATTCAAACGAATATTAGAAGTTTAGAGTCCCTTAATGTTTCATTGGAATCTTATGAAAGTCTGTTAAAACCGATATTATTTAAACTATTACCGAGAGATCTTGTGTTGGAATTTAATAAAACCCATGATGATGTTTTTAAAGTACAAGATATCATTTCATTTTTAAATAAACAATTAACATCCCGAGAAAAAATGTTTGCGTCAACATCAAATGAAATAAATGATCGACCCACGCAAAGTAATTATATTATGCAACCACTTAAGAGAAATATCCCCCCCCCCCTCGCGTCAATAAATTTGATTATCAGAATAGAAAATTACCACCAGCGAGTGATTTATTAGTTCAAGATAAAAATGAAATTACTTGTTCCTTCAGTTCGGGTTTACACCCTAGTAATAAATGTTTTAGTACGCGTAATTTACCGTTTGAGAAAAGACTTGATTTATTGCGAAAAAGATGTGGGCTTTGTTTACAACGCGGTCACATAAGGAAAAATTGTTTGTCTAAAGAATTCTGTCCTAATTGCCACGACAAGCATTCAGAAATACTTTGTAATAAATCAATAAATTTAAAACGGAAACCTCTAAATACAGAGAATAATGATGTTGATGTTACAAAACAGATGCTCTCAAATCATAATTTCATTTCCAATGTTTATTTGCAGACGTTGATAGTTGCAGTCCCTAATAATAATCAATCAACTGAATTTATTAGAGTAATTATAGATTCAGGGAGCCATCATAGTTATATAACTCGTTATGCTGCCAATAAATTAAAATTAAGAAAGATAAAAACTGAGATAATTAATCACGGACTTTTCGGAGGCACGGAAAGAAAAGTAAACATAATCGCTATGAATTTACGATTGGTAGTTTAGATCAGAATTTTCAATGCAAGATACAAGCTTTGGATGAAGAAAAAATCTGTACAGGAGTGAATTTATGTCGCGATAATAAATTATTGAGAATCTTAGAAAAGGAAGGCGTGTTTTTGTCAGATGTACATAGAAACAATAGATTATGTTTGTATCAAAATAACCCCGAAGAAATACACATTTTAATCGGCGCTGATACAGCCGCGAAACTATTTACCAATAATATAAGATATTTTGCTGATCTGGGTTTAGCAGCTTTTGAAACGAAGTTAGGATGGACAATTATGGGGAAAATAGAGGGTAACCAAATTGGTTTCGAAAGTTCGTTATCAGTTCTATCACTGTCTTTCTTACGTCAAATGCTAATTTGTCTAATTTATGGCGATTAGACGCCTTGGGTATAAGTAATGAAGATGATAAAACGAAAGAAGATTTGACCGAAGAAACAAAAAAGCATTTTTTAGAAAATGTTAAACGCGATGAAAGTGGTCGTTACGAAGTCGCATTACCGTGGACTGTGGACCATTCCGTCTTAACAGATAACACTAGTTTACAAAATTAAACTTTTTGTCTGTTGCCGCGAATTCTGTGGTTGATAATGTTCACTTATGACTTGTTTTTGTCAAATCTAACCGGAAAAATTTTGAGCAGCTCGAGTTACTTTGTTTTTGATTTTTAATATTTAAACTTATATATTAATCGGTAACAGGTGTGTTTTACTGTGTTAAGATTAGTTTCTCAAGTTTTTGCGTCGTGAGTAGTTGAAGGAGACGTTGTTTAAACAATCCAGATCATTTTTGCTATATATGCGGATAATTTGTGTTCAACAAGTGTAGAAAAGTTATATCAGAGTTGGTGAAAAATACCTATTTTGAGTATTTT
Organism: Maratus speciosus; assembly: GCA_963932465.1. NCBI lineage: Eukaryota > Metazoa > Arthropoda > Arachnida > Araneae > Salticidae > Maratus > Maratus speciosus. The sequence continues at coordinate 233,382,279 of OZ010791.1, read as the reverse complement.
GGGATGCTCTTGGATAAAAATGAGAAGTATTGGACTCCCAATTGTGTTTGTAAATCGTGTGTGGAATATGTAAGATTATGGAAAAGTGGTAAAAGAAGTGCCTTTAAATTTGGAACACCGACTATTTGGCGAGAACCACGAAATCATCTCGAAGACTACTATTTTTGTAGCGTGAACGTAAACGGTTTAAACACTAAAAATCGAGCTAAATGGCAGTACCCAAGTACTAGTTGTGTTCAGCGTCCAGTGCAGCGTTCACCTGACTCTTCAGAGCCTAAAAATATATCTGAACCATTAGAACAAGACATTGAAGGACCAAGCTCATCACAAAATGATGCTGATTTTGAAGGTATGTCAAATGAGCCAAAATGCTTTTCCCAAAATGAGTCAGTAATCTTGTAAGAGATTTAAATCTTTCTAAACAAGCTTCAGAATTGTTAGCATTAAGACTAAAAGAAAAAAATTTGCTTTCCTCAGATACTAAAATATCTTTTTATCGTGAAAGAGATACAGAATTACGGCGTTATTTTTCAGAAGAAAACGGTATTTATTACCTTTTGTTCAGATATCAAAAACTTGTTGATAAAAATGGGCTTGAAACAATGCGAACCAAACAACTGGCGTTTATTCTTTTACAGCTCAAAACGTAGCCCAAAATGTATTCTATTACATAATGAAATAAATGCGCTGGGGTACCTATTGCCCACAGTACAAAGTTAAAGGAAGAATATTGTAACATTTCGCTAGTCTCGAACAAAATAAAATACAATGACCATAAGTGGCAAATTTGTGTCGATTTAAAAATGGTCAACATTCTCCTCGGTCAACAAAGTGGTTTTTCCAAGTTTCCATGTTTTATATGTCTTTGGGACAGTAGAACTAAACAAGAGCATTGGGAAAGAAAAATCTGGCCCTTGAGAAAAAATATGGAGCCTGGAAAGCACAATATAGTCCACAATTTATTAGTAGCTCGTGACAAAATAATCCTTCCACCATTACATATAAAACAGGGCATCATGAAACAGTTTGTAAAATCAGTAGATAAAGACGGGAACTGCTTTTCTTACATTTGCCAAAAATTTCCTCCGCTATGGAAAAGATTAAAGCCGGTATTTTTGATGGCCCTCAAATCAGACAACTTACGAAAGATACTCAATTTAGAAATTCTATGACTGAGTTAGAAGTAAGGACAGCTTTAAGGACAGCTTGGACAGCTTTCGTCTCTGTGATGCAGAATATTCTCGGAAATAAAAAATCTGAAAATTATATTGAACTTGTAGAAGACCTTCTGCTACAATTAAAAAATATAGGGTGCAATATGAGCATAAAACTCCACTTCCTCTATAGTCACCTGGACAGGTTTCCGGAAAATTTAGGAGATATGAGCGAAGAGCAGGGAGAGCGTATGCATCAGGACTTACGCGTCATGGAAGAGCGCTATTAGGGTTTCTGGGATACGAATATGATGTCTGACTATTGTTGGTCTCTGATACGTCATTTTCCAAAGTCTATACACCGGAGAAGAGCTTTAAAACGAAGTTTTTTAGAACTCAATGATTAATTATTTTTTTTAGTAAAGTTTTTCTTACTAAATACATGTTTTTTTTTCTATTTAATACCTACATAGCTGAAACTCAGAAACTAGAGCTGATTAAAATATTCTAATTATATTTTTGAAAATAGCATGTCATATGTAGTCAGCAACAGCTAAAATGTTTTCGGCAACAGATGTACTGTAAACTAGTGTAATCGGTCATTAGCAGAACAACACCTTTACAAGACCGAAAGCAAACTTATCAAAACGAATAAAAGAATGGAATATGAAGAAATCTTTAATTTATGGGAAGATAGCCAGATTATAGAAGAAGTAGCCGATGAAAAGGAAGATAAGATACATTATTTACCGCATAGACTAGTAATTAAATAAAACTGTGAAACGACGAAAATACGTCCCGTTTTTAACTCTTCGGCACACACTAGAAACTGTCCTTCTTTGAATGAATGTCTCACCAAAGGTCCTAATTTAATTGAAATAATCCCTCGTATTCTAACCAGATTTCGGAAATACCGAATAGGAATTTCATCAGATATGGAAAACGCTTTTTTTGCAAATTAAAATAAAAGAAAAAGACCGATATTTTCTTAGATTTCTTTGGTTCGATTCCGATCGAAATTTGAAAATTTATAGACATTGTCGCGTAGTCTTCGGACTCACTTCAAGCCCTTTTTTACTAATGGCTACATTAAATCACCTTTTGAGTGAAGTCCCCGAACTTTGGCAAGATACAGTTCAAATTTTGAGAAACTCATTTTATATAGACAATTCTCTCACTAGATTAGATTCAATTCCTGATACCGAAAAATTCATTACAGAATCTCAAATCATATTAGCTTCAGCTCACTTTAATTTGAGGTGTTGGTGATCAAATTTGCCTCAGGCTATGATCGATGAATCCGGAGATAAACCCAAAGTTGCACCCGTTTTGGGATTGATATGGAACTTAGAGCAAGACAATTTAATGTGCAAATTAGAAGAAACAATTGAAATAGATGAACCAATCACAAAAAGAAAAATATTGTCTATTATGCAGAAAATTTTTGATCCCATCGGATTCACCGCTCCAGCAATTCTTGTACCAAAATTAATTCTTCAAGAGACCTGGAAACAGAAATTAAAATGGGATGAAAAACTACCTGGAAATTTAAAGAAACAATTTACTAATTGGTTGAACAAAATAGGCTTTTTGGAAGAAATTTATGTCTCTCGATGGTTAAACATAATTCCCGTTAATGAAAACGAAATTTCGTTACACATTTTTTCTGATGCTAGTAAACATGCCTATGCTACCTGTGTTTATCTTAGGTGTCAAACGCAAGGGAAAATTAGAGTTCAGTTAGTAAATGCTAGAAGCAGAGTAGCGCCCATCAAAGAATTCACGATACCGAGGTTGGAATTGCTAGCATGTCTTATTGGGGCTAGACTCGCCAAATCTGTAACGGATGACTTAAAATTAAAACTAGAAAAGACTACATTTTGGAGCGATTCATCAACAGCTTTAGGGTGAATACGAAGAGAACAAACCTGGGGTACCTTTGTACATAATCGAGTTTTAGAAATAAGAGATCTTACCAAAATAAAAGATTGGAGACATATACCTGGGCATTTAAATCCGGCTGACCTCCCATCCAGAGGGTGTTCTTTTGAACAATTGAAAAAATCAAGATGGTGGGAGGGTCCCGATTGGTTATATTTATCAGAAGACCAGTCGCCACAACCAGAAGAATATCCTGATGAAAAAGTCAAATCAAGAGAAAAAGAAGACAATTCTTACTCTTTTAGAAAAAGAAGAAACTGATTTTAATCACTATTACCGATATTTTTCCTCTTATCGAAAAAATGTCAGAATGCTTGCTTGGATATATCGATTCTTCAACAACTCGAAAAGGAAAGAAAAAGTTTCAGTTCCTGATATTTTTGTAGATGAGTTAGAAAAGGCTGAAACCATATTGCTACGCTTAATACAAAGAGAATCCTTTTCGGGCAGAACCGACCCAAAATTGAAATCTTTAAGACCACTGGAAGATAAACACGGTCTCTTAAGAGCCAAAACCAGCATAATTCTTAGAAAAGATAAAGAAAATTTTCGTTATCCTATAATCCTTCCCTCTAAACATCCAGTTGTTTTAAGATTAATTTATGAAAAACATATAGAAAGACATCATGCTGGAGTTAGCAATCTAATGGCTCAGCTTAGAGAAAATTTTTGGATATTAAAATCAAGAAAATGTATCAGAAATGTTCTTAGACAATGTGTTAAGTGTCAAAGATTCCAAACACCCAGAGCAGAGGTCTAACCAGGAATCCCACCTGAAGACAGAATCAGAGATGCAGCTATATTTGAAGTGGTGGGAGTCGATTTAGCCGGTCCTCTATACCTTGCCGATGGTTCAAAGGTGTGTATAGCTTTATTCACCTGTGCTGTCTATCGAGCGGTACACTTGGAGTTGATAACTGTTATTAGAATATATATATATAATCGACAAATATTTAGGAGGGACCTCTAATTTTATGTCAAATCATATTTCACAGTAAAAATAAAGGTAAGGAAAATTATTTCTCTTACCTGATGTCCCGGTGTTGAGACAGGAACCGCCATACACTTCAGGATACATCCATGGTACGCCTTTGTGACTTTACCGACAGTTGCAGTGCTAAAATCTTTATTGAAAAAGAAATTGAAAAATGTGATTGAAGATGTAATTCAGGTGTGAGGTAAAGCATGGCTAGTTTCATTTAATAATGTGATTAAACTTTCATCTTGATTAATTGTTTTAATAAACTTTATCACATAATAGAACGGAAGACAGACATTTTATACGTCGTTAATTACAGACGCATAGAGCAGAAGTGAAAAAGTACGTGTCGAAAAAGAGGGGGGAAAAAAAGGGTGGCGAAGCATATATACTTCTACATTAAAAACCACAATTAGGTGGAGAAACTGATGCATAAGCTATTATGCTCGCACATGACATCGAAAAGGAAGAAAAGAGTTTCAATAAGTCCGGGAATAAATGTAGCAGTTCTTTTTTTTCTGGAATATAATTTTGTTCAGAGGGGTTCGCACATATTAACAATAACATCTTTATCAGCTGAATGCTTTATGCAGTCCCTAAGAAGATTCATCGCACGGCGAGGCAGACCTTACATAATTTACTCGGACAATGGGAAAAATTTTGTTGGCACTAGCAGAGCACTTTCCAGTGTAGATTGGGAAGCCATAAAAGCCTTAGCCTCTATACAGAAGATAAGATGGAAGTTTAATCCCCCTGCAGCACCATGGTGGGGAGGATGGTGGGAGCGCCTTGTGCGGATGGTAAAGGAAATTTTAAGAAAAGTTTTGGGTCGCGCCTCATTAAATTACGAAGAACTGAGCACAATACTCTGTGATTGTGAACAAATTATCAATTCGAGACCGATCACATACATCTCCGAAGATAATCGAGACCCTGAACCCTTAACACCATTGATGTTCCTTCAAGAACTGCCTACATCCGGTGTCCCAGATATAGATGCATTAGACTCCCAAGATCTTAACAGACGAGCAAGATATCGTCAAAGAATAAGAATGATCTGCGAAACCGATTTAGAACGGAGTACTTAGGACAGCTGCGGCAACAGTCTAGGAAGAAGGAGAATTCCAAACCTTTGCAAATAGGAGACATCGTTCTTCTGGAAGATACCAACAAAAGACGTCACCACTGGCCTTTAACCAAAATAATAGACATATTTCCCGGAAAAGACAAAATAGCAAGATTGGCTAAAGTCCAAACAGAAAATGGAATTTTCCTCCGTCCTTTCCAACGCCTGTTTCCTTTGGAAATTGATGCAGCTAGCGATTCCCCATCAGATAATATAATCCAGCAGAAAGTGAACTTTAATGTCCATAATGAACAACGAAAGACTACTTCAGAAATCGATCCGACTAGAATCAGTGTAGAAAAGAGCCAACCCAGTGACAGAGATATCTCTCCTGTGGTTACCAAAAGTGGACGACTAGTGAAACCTCCTGAGAGACTCCAACTAGGACTTTTAGACTTTTGAGTTCCTCTCCAGAATCGAGAAACTCAAGGTGGGAGGATGTTGCGAAATACGCAGCATTCCTTTCCCTTCCATTAACAATTATTCTAATTGCGTAATTGAGAAACCTTTTTTTATTACATGCCAGCGCAACACCCACGCACGGCAGAACTCAATTAGAAATAGAAGAAGAAGGTGCTTTTAGGAACGCCTCTGTTGTCCAGATGGGACAGTAGAACTTAAATAGAAGAGTAGAACTTAAATTTTAAGCCTTTAAGAATTACTAAATCTTTAAATGTAAATTTTAATTTAACTTTAATGTATAATCTTTCGTGTTTCATCTATATATTCAAGAAAATAGATTAATTACTTAAGAAGAATGCGTTTGGATTTTTTTAGAATTTTGTTATGATTTTAACAAAAATAGACCCAGAAAGCAGACGACCGCTCACCGGTATTTGGATTCAGAATTGCAATATAACAGGTATGATGATAATTTTGATTTGTTTTAAGAATTTTTATTGATTGAATGAGATAGAATTAACATATCAAATAGTTTGACCTTCAGGAACTTAGTGGAGGTATACAATCCCATGAATATTGAAAAGTTTCTCCGCTGTTGACGGGAAAGGGTGATCCGTGCAAACATCATCTTCAGTGTCTTCTCAGACATCTTGGAAACGCTTAAACCACTCAAACCCCGCGCACATGATACACATTCATTGCCGTATACTTTTCTTAACAAATGATGAGTTTCAGTAGTGAATTTTTCAAGTTTAAAAAGAAATTTCACATTAATTCATTACTCTTTTAAAACACTCAACATTTTTCAGGCAAAACACTAAAACAGGGTCTAGAAAAAATGAAGGTCACGGGCAGACTAATTCAACAGAAAATTTAGAGGCAGTAATCAATACAGGAGGCTTAGCACTACACAACTATTGGTCATTCAAATTTGGCGCATGCGCAGTTCTTCTGTAAAAGCATTAGTCTCGTTATTAAATAGTCACACCTCGTATATGATATATTTTTTTTTTCCTTTTGCCAAAATGTACTTTTTGATCAGCTCTCAGATAATGTCTATTATAATTCCTGCAAAGCCAGGTGTTTCTGCAACATACAACGATATAAAAAAATGGTTTATTTACACCACATAATTTTCCGGAAAAAATATATTCTAACAAAAGTTTGGCAACTAGCCTAATTTTTCATTATTACAACTTTCTGAAAACATGAGCTTACTCGAGCTATTAATCCTTTGACAACGGGCCGAACATATACGTCCCAATGGACTATTCTTTTATTCTATTCGTACCACTTTTTGAAAAATATTCCCTGCCATACACCTAAATCCCGGTTTATTTTCAAGAAAAATCTTCCTTCTAAAAGCGATTTTTCATACGATTTTCGGAATAGATACATTGCAGGCATCATTATGCATGGAAAATGGTTGTATAGCAAATCAAAAAGACATGAAAACAGATATTGCTAAGAATTACCGTACTTGACTTGGCTGCCATAAGTTAATGACCTCGATTACGTTTAACGGATGATCCCCATCTTCGGAAAATCGTTTCTAGAAACTTGAAGAAGAATTAGAAGGATCATTTGGGGCATCCTATAATTATGTGAAGTAGAAAAGGTAAAGAGAAGACTGGTCTGACCTGGCAAGCGGAAGTGTAACGTGGAAAAAAAAAAGTAAACACCCCTTACTAACTCTTCAAAAATTATCGTAGAAGAAAGTTTCTGGTACCACACAATTGGTAATAAAGTCTACTTTTAAATGATGTATATGAAATTTGCTTCGGGGGCCATCTACATATTAAAACGAACCGTAACTTTTTTTTTTTTTTTCAGTAGCAGTACACAATTCTGACAGCATAAATGAAATTGACACCTTTCAATTAGCCTAAAAACAAATTTTTATGCAATTCGTACCGTAAGTTTAGGGGAAATTAATTAATTTGAAACGAGTATTTTAGGGGTTGTATCCAAACTGAAGTTCGGTACCCGATTGTTGACTGAGAGAGCCCCCTTGATCAAGGCATCTTAAGAGCCTACACTAGTCACTCAAAAAGACCCGGATGATAATGTTAATCCTATGGGGAAGTTATTTTCAAATATCTCGCTTGAATTTTGATATTTTCAAATGATTTTTTTTTTTTTTTTTTTTTTTTTTTTGCATATGATAGCTGAGGACGATCTACAACCGGGCTAGTTTTTACTTTTTTGATTTGGGTTTCAGATTTTTAAAAAAATTACTTTTACTTTCGGAACCGGTTTGAAAGGGTTCTGAAATTGATACTACCCTAATATAAAAAAAAAACTGTAATCAAAATCAAAAAAGTAAAAACTAGCCCGGTTGTAGATCGTCCTCAGCTAACCTATGCAAAAAAACATTCAAAAATATTAAAATCAAAGCGAGAAGCTTGAAAATAACGCCCCCATAGACTTTACATTAGCGTTTTACTTTTTTGCCATGACTGAAGTGAGCTCTTAACCCCTTGAGGGGCGGTGGGATAAAATATATCCCACCTAATTTAAACAAGATTCTCACCAGAAAATTTTTACTAAATTTTATATTTTTAACTTTGGAGAAAAATCGTTGAGAAATTGCTTTTTCTTATTTAAAAATAAAATTTTTCGGTTATTCCGGTGAGAATTCAATATTTAGAGTCATTTTTGCTGGCCCCTCAAGGGGTTAAGAGCCTACACTAGTCACTCTAAAAGACCCGGGTGATAATGTTAATCCTATGGGGAAGTTATTTTCAAATATCTCGCTTGAATATTGTTATTATCGAATGATTTTTTTTGCATATGATAGCTGAGGATTATCTACAACCGGGCTAGTTTTTACTTTTTTGATTTTGTTTCAGATTTTTTTAAAATTACTTTTAATTTCGGAACCGGTTTGAACCGGTTCTGAAATTGAAACCCCTAATATATAAAAAAAAAAAACTATAACCAAAATTAAAAAAGTAAAAACTAGCCTGGTTGTAGATCGTCCCCAGCTAGCCTATGCAAAAAAAAAAAAAAAAACCATTCAAAAATATTAAAATCAAAGCGAGAAGTTTGAAAATAACGCCCCCATAGACTTTACATTAGCGTTTTGCTTTTATGCCACACTGAAGTGGTCTCTTAAGCGCCACCCAAGCAGTCTTTGAAGACTGCTAGATTACAGGATAGCATAAGAAATTTCAAAATATCTAGTCACTTCTATCATAGATGGCCCCTTAAACCATCATTTTACCATTTTTTAAGCATAATTTGAAAACTACTTGGAAGACAAATGTGAAATTTTGGTTTCCATAAAGACGGGCATACGCTTCATAAATCTAAATCCATCAAAAAAATTGTAGGTTACAATTCATAATTTTTTCGACTATTGATTTCATAATTCATATCATAAAATTATAAAAATTGCAAATTCAACGTATTTATGTTTGGGTATTTTAGTATTATTGCTACCCAAAAAAATAGCACATTTAGGAGTATAATTTCAGGAGATATTAATAAAAATATGAAAATGTAATTTAACATTAGAAGCACTAAATTTTGAATGTTTATAATTCAAAAACTTATCATTCAAATGACTTGAAATTTGGTGTCTAGGCATAGTTTCAACCGAATATTTGAAATATCTTGTTAAAATTTGGTATTGCTATTGAAAAAAATGAAGTTTGGGTTCGTTTTAATATGTAGATGGCCCCTAAGGAAATCTTATATACATCATTTAAAAGTAGATTTTATTTCTAATCTTTCGGTACCAGTAACTTTCTTCTACGATAATTTGTTGAGGAGTTAGTAGGAGGTGTTTGCTTTTTTTTTCCCCCGATTGTACTAAACTACAGAGACACAGAAGATGGGAAAACAAGTGGTGTAGGATTTCTGATTCCTAAAAGGTGAAAGAATCACACCGTTAAATGTGATAGTGCATCAGATAGAGTTGCAAGATTATTTATACAAGTGTCAAGCATATAAGATGCAAATTATTCAACTTTATGCACCAACAACAAGCTGCCCCGATGAAGAAGTTGAGGATTTCTATGATGAAGTATAACTCCAATGAATCAGAAGGGAAAAGGCTTCATTAAATTAATAATGGGAGACTGGAATGCTAGAATTGGAGAAAAAAAAGAAAGGTGTGAGTTCTGAGTAGAAGATCATAGATATGGGATGGGAAACGAAACTGGAAATAAGCTGATTGAATTTGTAGAATGTGAAGAGATGTGCATTATGAATTCATTTTTCTAGAAAAAGCCACAAAAAAAATGGACATGGAGAAGTGCAAATGGAGCAACAGACGAAATCGACTACATCATGACAAACAGAAAGCAATTTATTCGGGATTGCAGCAATACAGGAAGCGATCAGAGGTTGGTTAGATGCAAAATGGTGTTAAATACTAAAGTGGAAAGAATGAAGATTTTCCAACACTCGAAGAAATCACATTATAAGTCTCCTGAAACATAAAGAAGAATTTCATTTTGAACTTAAAAATCGTTCATTACTTCAGTCAATTTTGGAAGAGGGGCAGGCTGTTACGGTAGTGAACATGAACATGAAACTAAACAATACTCTACAAGAAATTTCAAAGGAGATAACCGGTGAAGCACATGAAAAGCAGACAAAAAAAAATAACAGTGAAAACAAGAAGATTGATGAAGAAATGCAAAGAAATTTAGAATGAAGAAAATCGATCTCAAATCAAGATTTGAATATGCAGAATTATGTAGAACGGTAAGACAGTGCGTTACAGAAGGTATCAGGAAATTTAACTGTGATCTTGTCAAGAATGTTCAACAAGATAACAAAAGTTTGAAATCAGCTAAGCGCAAATTGTGTTTTATATATATATATATATATTTCTTTTTTTTTTTTTTTTTTTGCATCGAAGAGGGTAGACGGAACAAACATCAAAACCAATAAGGAAATCATAAGTATTGTCGAAAAATTCTAAAACGATCTAAATAAGTATGAAGATAAAAAAAAAGAAATCTACCTACTTGATCACAGAAAAAACATTACAAAAGCTGAAGAGATAATTCCAGTAATGATAGATTAAGTTTTACAAGCCATTAGATGTATATAAAAAAAGGCGGCGATGAAATAACAATTGACCTTATTGAAGAAGCAGGAGAATAATTTTCTAAAATGCTAGCCATACTGTTTTCTAAAAGTCTAGAGAAGTCAGATGTACCAGAAGATTGCAATAATGCTGTGATGGTTCTACTTTACAAGAAAGGGTAGAAAGAAAACATCAAAACTATTTTTAAGCTAATAAGCAAATCAAATTTGTTTATTGTCAGTGATTTATAAAATTTTCATCGAAGTTTGAACAACAAGACTTGAATGAATTCTAGATTCAGCTCCACCCAGAGAACAAGCATGATTCCGAAGTAGATTTAGCACAATGGATTATATTCAAATAGTAAGGGAACTCATAAAAAACATATAATTTACTGATTATGAAACATCATTCGATTCTGTCTACACATCAGCAGTAGTAAAATCTCTGGAGGACATCGGTATAAACAAACCTTACATCAATATTATAATGAAGATTTACAAGAAAGCAACTGCAATCATCCGTTTGGGCAGAGGAAGAGCAAAGATCAAACTTGGAAGAGGATTTAGATAAGGAGAGAACATTTCGCCTAAGCGTTTTACTGCTTTCTTGGAAAATATTTTCAAGAAGACAGATTGGGAAAATAAAGGAATTACAATAAATGGGGAACACCTAAGTCATCTCCCAGGGTTCGTACGCATCAGGGGATTCAGGGATTTTACGGGCTTTAGCACCAGAATTTTTATAAAGTGATGGTCGCTATATCAGAAGATAGAATTTTTTCATTATATAAAGCAAATATTACTTTAAGGAATTTCTGGTAAAAGTCCTTCAAGCGTACGAACTCTGTCTCCAGTTTGCTGACGACATTTTAATTTTCAGTAACAGTCCTGAAGAACTGGAAGATACGTTAAAAGATTTGATAGAAACTAGCGTTAACGTATCAAATTAAAACTAAATTTGGAAAATACCAAGGTGATGTTCAATGCATTTCCTCCAAAAAAAGACTGTCTACAACACAGAGATTAAGCAAATGCTGAATTATATGTACCTTGAACAGGAAATAATATCGGACAACAGCATCATGAATGAAATCAACAGAAGAATAAAAAATGAATGGATTACTTTTGGAAAAAACAATATTGTTCTGAAGAGTAACACATCTCTCTGCTTGAAAAGAAAACTGTTTAACCCTTAACTGGTGAGGTGGGGTGTTTTTGTCCTACTACTAGTAAGGTTCTCCAGTTTAGGTTTTACTTTTATTCCCAGGTTCGAGAGTCGGATGTATAAATAAATAGGTTCTGGAAACATTGAATATAAAACACTAATTTATTAATAAATCAAGATGATAAATATATCAACAACATGCCTCAAATATTTGTTTATCTTCATATATATATATGTATATATAACAACATTAAATAATATGCATGAATAAGGTTTTGCAGATTTTGAATTTAACACTCATAGAGACTTTACGGTGAAAAAAGGATGCCTAACTTTCATTCGTTCACTTAATTGCATCTATTGCATTTTGTTGGTTGCCCGATTTATTGATAAAGTGTTCCCACTCACCTTTTAATTTCCTTGGTCAGAAGCATCAAAGTATATCATCCAAGTTAAGTCTGGTAATCCAATTCATAGCACTGTCATTTAAAGTATGATCCACTGTACAATTATTTATTAACTCTCGATGTGCGGCTGCACAGAAGCAAAACCCGCATTCCTTTTCTGAGCCCGAAGAATACAAGTTTTCCCTTCTTTAAAGGGAAGGGTTCTTTTCTCTCTGATCTAAAACTCCATCTCAGGAAAAGGGATGTTTTCCTTCCAAAATCTAAACTCCCTCTCCTCTCACTTCTCAATTCCTATCTTCCTTATTTTTTCTATCTGCTAAACACCTCCTAAAAATCATCTCCTCCTATCAAAATTTCTAAGGGGCGATTTTTCTTAACCATTTGTTGCTGGACCAACTGACGCTTACTTAAGTTTGCATAACATTATAATTTTATAGTAACGCTAACAGTGGTGTGTGGTGTGGTCTAAAACTAAGCCCTTAATATCTTAATCCCTTTTTATGGCATAATCTGAAACTCGTGTTACTAACAAGGGACATATTTATAGCTGCTCGCTAATCTCACTAGAAATATATTGATGACAGTCCCCATATGTTCAAAACTTCAAACCCCTTATTTAGAAATACTATATTCTGTAGCTTAACACTGAGACACATTTATTGCTTAAACGAAATATTTTCTTTCCTGACCACCCACTACACACGAATGCCTACTAACATCACCCGGTGGTCTACATTCCTATATTATGTTTTTGTGTCCCTTTTGTCTTTCTTACCAAGCACGTGAAAATTGGCGGGCTTATCCCGACATTTTGCACCCCAGAGAAATTCAAATTCTGAAATATTGCCGTGTACATTACTAGATGTACTGTACACTTACATACGTGTATGTACACTTACAGTACTTTTTCAGTTGTTTTTATGCAAGTAAATAATGCAAAATTCACAGTAAATTTTCTTATTTTAATTCGCTAAATTTTGTGGAGTGCACAAGAAATCGAATTTTGGAGTTACATACCTCCCCACTTACGTTATAAAAAAATCCCCTCACCACTTAAGAGTTAACTAATGTGTTTTGCCTGCACTTACTTATAGGACGGAAATATGGGCGCTAACAAAACGGATGGCACAAAAATTACAAAAAACACAGTGAGGTATTGAAAGATGCATGCTAGGCATAACCAGGAAAGACAGAAAAAGAAAAATCTGGATAAGAAGTCAGACGAAAGTTTTTGACGTCATCCAAAGAATTAAACGGTTAAAATGTAAGTGGGCTGGGCACTTTGCCAGAAGGCAAGACAATAGATGCAGTACAAGCACCATACAGTGGTATGAGATCTAAAACGACTAAGAAAACGACCTAGGGTAAGATGGAGGGAAGAAATCAGTAAAGCAGCTGACGTTAATTGTATGACCAGGGCACTAGACAGAAAACAATGGGAAAATCTGGGGAAGACCTACATCCAGCAGTGGATTGAAAATGTTTGTTATTGTTGTTGATGATGATGATAATGATAACGCATTTTTTCTCAATTAACATAATTTTTTTTTTTAAATCAGATTATCTATAGTAATTGAGTTGAATTCTTAAAGAAACACGCAAGTTTAAAAATAATCTTGAGAGTTAAAGTAAATAGCATAAATATTTTGCTATTTTAAGCTCTCAATCAGCTAATGGCAATCTATATTCTCTCTCCATTCATTTTAATATTACGCGGAAAGCTAAGAAAATAAAATTTTATTCAGCATAACACCTACACAAATGAATAAAGTGGGAAGAGAAAAGTGTATTCACATTCATTTGCTAAAAAGAGTTGCCCCGAGCTCAGGAACATGCACAAAGATACGAAAAAAAGGGTGATTCGGTTATTTCTTCAGTGAGCTATGAAAACGTGGGTTGAGCAAACCCGGGAAAACACATGGTGATGTTTCTATCCAATAAGAGTTCAGAGGCTGCACTTGCAGACGACAAAATCGATGTTATAATGACGTCACTGCGATGGAATTGTCTTGGCGCCATTCAGAGATGTTCTTTGACCCACGCAGGTGTGACGTCACACCGCTTCTGGAACTGAGCTGGGGTTTTTTTTTAGACGCGTTGATCTAGGACGGATGGATCTTAGCACGTGGAGAGAAAAAATATATTGACCGAATGATAAATCGGTTGTAAAAATGACGTTTAAAAAGTGAGCTGCAAAGTTCATTTTTTTCTTTCTAGACTGCCTGGTTATCCTTTTAATCATTCTAGGACGAGAAGTTCTCAGTTTGACAAACTTATGCAATTATTCTAACATAATTTAGCCGATGTTGTTTCTTTCTGAGCATTATATAGAAATGTTACATTCCTGTTGCAGTTCGGAATTCTGATAGCATTTTGAAACTCTGCTGTTGAACTTCGTTGTGAGCTGGACGCACATATGCATGTTAAATTTCTGGAATCCTACGAGTTCTTCAGATGGAACATTAGCTCGGTAAAAAAAGTAGAAGAATAATTTAAAACAAGAGCTCTACTTTTTGTGGATGAATTTAAATGACGAAGCTCTTTTCTAGTGTTTGCGCTTGTTTAATTACACTGTAATAAAAGTCCGTAGAAAAAACGGAAAATGTGCCGGTGCTGCCAGCAAAGTTGCCGTCTATTCTGCCTTTTTTCCACAAAATTTTCGCTACGGTATTGCCCCATTTTCAAGATGGAAATTTTCCGCTATTCAAGAAGGGAATTTTCTGTTTTTATAAATAAATATGAGGAATAGTACAGCATTAAAAAAAAAATCTATATAATAATTATATATACTGTCACATTTATAAGGAACAGGTATTTGTATTACATATCGCTCACGCTCAAGAAAAGTGACACATCTAGACAAAAATAAATTTCACAGGAGAGGCAAAAGAAATTGTGCATGATTTTACTGTAACATGAAATTATAGCACTTAGCTCTGCATGCAGGAATAAATACGTGCATAAAGTCCTTATGAATGAAGACGAAGGATGAGGTTTGGAGTGTTGGGTAACTGTACATCCCATACAACCCGCCCCTCTTCTTCGATCACAAATGGACATATAGCGTAATAAAGTGATTTTACGTATACTATATATAACTACTCTTATGGAACTGTTTGTGTGGCAAGATGCACCTATGACAGACCTATTAGTGGAATTAAACGCAAAATGAATTTTTACGAGATGTGTCACTTTTCTTGCGGGTGGGTGATTTTTTCTCACCCGTTTTTTGTCACCTTGCCTTCCTCGGTATTCAAACCTGGGTACGCGCCATTGGAGGATAAATGTTCTGTTGCCCACACCTCCTGGCCATGACCAACGACTCGATTATACTAGGCTAAAACATCAATTACAAAAATTTAACTGGATATTTTCTGTTTTCTCTCAATTGAAAAGTAATAACGTTTTCGTTTGTCTGTCTTGGAAGAAACATTTTCGTTTTTAACATTCAACAAGTAAGAATAAAAACAAAATAAAACATCCGTTTATTCCAGGAAAATGTACGATTTCCACTCAAAACAAAAAGTTTTCGTTAACCCTTTCATGGGCACTTACTTCTGTTAGTAAAATACTGAAACGAATGAATGACACCGGAATTTACAAACAAATTTATTTGAAAATAAGTAAAAGTTTTTTTTTCACGTACTAACGTATAAAACAAAAATTTTCAAACCAAAATTCTGGTTTCGATGTCCCATTTAGAGATTAAAATTAGGTGGTCCAAAAATGAACCACCGCACAGTGAGTGGAAGACTAATAATAAGCTAGAAGCAGCAGAAGTCTTTCGGTAGCTTCATCGCCCCGAGCCCAATCCTTCCCGCTTTTCGATGTCTTTAATTTGTGTAATTTCCCTTTTAAATTTGTCCTGTTTCAATTTTTGATTTTTTCGGTTTCAATTTTTGATTTTTTTTTTTTTTTTTTCATTCTGGCTTCCGCAAAAGAGTCGGGCTAGAGTAGAAGAATAAAAGGCTGCGGACGAAGATGGGCCGCTCGCCGCGGCGGTTGTACGCAGGGCGGTCTGCCCTGTAAGACTCTCTAGTCGCATTGTTTTGACAATCTAAGTGGGCAAAATTATTTCGTTGAAGTTTAATTAATTTTTGCTGTTTTTTTAATGCATCACTAATAAAAGGGTTAAACAGTGATAAATATTTGATTATTTAACAAGAATGTCTTAAAATAAAAATAGAGGGCGCTCACTAAAATCCGTTCCCACCCTTTTAACTGCCGAACGACCGCATCTATATTCATAAACGTGGTGTCTAAGTATAGTAAAGAGACTATGCGCTACTAGATGAGACCGCTTATAGCGCCACCTGGTACAAAATGACGGCATTAGCGTTCCTATCGCGAAAACAGTTCGAAATATGGGATAAAAGTGAATGACGATACTTTGTGAACATGAATGCTAAATTAATCTCGTTCTGAATATGAATCTCGTTTTCGAGATAGGAATACTAACTCAGCTGTTTTGCACTAGGTGGCGCTGGAAGCGGTTTCATGTGGTACCGCATAGCCACTTTACTATACCTAGACACTACTTTTATGACTATAGCTGTAACCGTTCGGCAATTAAGAGCGTAGGAAGGATATTAGTGGGCACCCTGTATAATTCATTATAAATAATGCGTTAAACATATTCCTTTTACAATTAAGAAAAAAATAATTCAGTGCACACATGTAAGTTAACATTCATTTCTTTTTTGTATTTTTATCTACTCAGAATTGCTCGAGAAATTTGTGTAGTCATCTTGAAAAATAAAATCATATTAAAAAAAACTTTAATGTTTTGTGCTAGCCTGTAAAACATATAAATGCTACCAAAATTATTTTCGGTTGAAAAAATGCTGTTGAGTGAATAAATAACCTATATAAATTTTATTCAATTTGAAATAAAATTTCTGCATATAGACGGTAATGTATCCGAAATTTTTATGTGTCCCTGTAAAAGAAATGCAATTACTACGCACTTTGTTTTCAGTTTAAAAAATACTATTGTGTATCTCAAAAACCTATAGTAATTTTGTTGAAATTTAATTAAAATCTCTGTTTTTTAGCAACAATCTTTCCTCGATCTTTTGTGTGGCCCTGTAACAAATGCATAATTTTTACGTTCGTCAAATTATAATTTAATTGAATTATCATCGGAAAAAACACATGTAGGCAAAGTTTCAGCTCAATCAGATAATTGAAAGAGGTTTAAAATTGTCTTGCAAGATTTGAACTAATATTTTATGTGGCCCTGTAAAAAAAGCGTAACTGTTACATTCCATAAATTATAATAGTATTGCATTGTTATCAGAACGACATATCCTGAGCAAAGTTTCAGCTCAATCAGATTATTGAAATTGGTTTAAAATTAACTTGCAAGTTTTAATCTAAATTTTTGTGAAGCCCTGTAGAAACAGTATTCCAAACAAACCTCTACGTTCTTTAAATTATAATAATATTGTATTGCCATTCAAATTACACATATTTTCATTGTTTTGGCTCAATCGGATAAGTAAAAGGAGTTTAAATTTGGCTAGCAAGATTTGAACTAAACATACATACATGCACTGCAGGTTAATATGATGCTTGTTTATTAATAAAAACTTAATGATCTGCAGATATCTGCAGGAGTTTGTTTAATTTTTCAATACTTTAGGAATGGCACTTTGAGTTTAAAAAAAAATGCTTATTGCTGAATAATATGTTAAAAATCAAGATGAAATTTGTAAACAACATCAAGGATCATCCAGAATTACAACCTTTGAAAAAAGCTGTTAAAGCGGCTTTAATATCGCTTATTTTCAAACAGAAATGGGTTAAATCTGACCTTGCAAACCTGTGACATATGTTCAGCAAACTCGTGCTTTTAAACAAAACAGAATAGTCACGACGTGCTTTCAAACTTAGAGGAAGCTAGTGTAACTTTGGAAACTCCCTGAAACCAACTGCGCAAATGGCTTCTTTACGATCATAATTAATCGACACCTCTGATTTTCCAACAAAACTCGTACGGATCTCAAAAATACAGACATTCAGCTACCAGTACACGCGGTTTTGTCAAATTCCGAGATAATCGGAAAAATGAATTTTGTCTACCTAGTTCAGGGATGGCGAACCTTTTTGCGCATGTGTGCCAAGAATTTCAGAATTATTACGTACCAACATTATAACATGCCAGAAACATTTTAATAACTTAGATAAAATCAATAGATTTTTATAGAATTTTTACTTAAATATTATTACACTTACATGAAATTCGACTCCTGATTAATTTCTTATGATGTACTTACTTAATAACATAACCATATCGCATCGATTCCTGTATTAATAATTTATAAATAATTTTTTCCCTTATTGTATACATACATCCCATGCCGAGCCTGGTACATTTAATGCAATTTTTAGTTTTCCAAGTTAGAAACGGTTTTTTATGTACATTTTATTTAAACTAACATTTAAATTTTCGAAAATAAAACTTAAATTAATCAAAAACCCTAAACCTAAATAAAATAAAATGTAATCAGAAATAGAAATATATTCATTAGACATATTATTATTTAAACTATATTTTAAAATCTAATTTTCAAAAGTAAAACACTTAAAATTTAATAGAGAAGCAAAATGATTTTCCAAACATTATATGTTGAATGGTTTGGCGAGAAAATGGCTCTACAGAGCTCTTTCACCGAGATATATAAATCATTAATTTATTCAAAAGTAACTGATTATTTCTCAATAATTCATATGCCTACACAAAACTGCACTTTTGTAAAAAACATAAAATGGAATTTGTCCCTAAACTGAATATTATCTAAGATTGTCGCGTGCCAGAGAAATTTTCTTACGTGCCAAGTTTGGCACGAGTGCCATAGGTTCGTCATACCTGACATAGATGATCAAAACGTTCCACTGTGCACCGTCCTTGAAGGGGTTAAGGGGCTACTTCAGTTCAGTTACGCGAAAAGACCCGCTCACTAATGCTAATCCTAAATTTTTTGATTTTCTCGTTTGCATTTCAATATTTTTATTTTATTTTTTATTTTTATTTTTTTTTTTTTTTTTTTTTTTTTTTTTTTTTTTTGGCATTAGATAGCTTAGGTCGATCTGTACAAAGCCCGTTTTAAACTTTTTCGATTTTGATTGCAGATTTTTTTTATGAGGATGCTTTCACTTTCGAAACCGGTTCCGAAAGTGAAAGTGTCCTAATTAAAAATACCTGAAAAGAAAAACGAAAAAGTAAAAAACGGCCGATGTAGAGATCGATCTCAGCTATCCAATGAAAGAAGAAGAAAAAAAAACACTTTAAAATATTAAAATGCTAACGAAATATCTTTAAAAATTTCTCCCATTGGATTAACATTAGCGAACGGGTGTTTTCGCCTAACTGAAATAGCCTCTTCGCATAAAACAACCTGTATAGATACGGGAATTTTCTTTTTCAGTGTATTAGGTGTATCTGTCACAGAATGCCTAATATTTCAGAATGATATACTTGTTCTATTATATTAGTAGAAGAATAACTATCCAAGGAAGCATTTCCAATTTCAGACTAAATGTCCAAGGGCACATTTCTGTCTTCCATTATGGAAAAAAATGTGCATTGTGTTATTTTCAGAAAGTCTTCCAAATGAGATAAGATTGTGTTTATCTATGCAAGAATCTATTTTGCTTTCTATATATTTCATGATTTTCTTTCCTAATAAGAGTTTAAGATAAAAGACGAGGCACCTTCGCTTCATTAGCAGCGTACCTCAATTAAATAGGCTAGTATCGTTCCTTGCATGTTGAACCCTAAATACTGAATAAATAATTATTACTTTAGTTTATCTTTTGATTTTGCTTACCTCTGTAACGTTTATTGATTTCAAAACTGTCTTTCTATTTTCCCACAACCCATCAAAGAATTTACTATTTCACATTTATTGAATATTGAATTTAATGAGGTAACAAGACATGCATCTTCTCGTTTTATGATAGTCAAATCTCCCATAAAATAATTAGTTATCAGTGCCAGATCACATAAAAATTATTTTTTTATAACGTTGGATTCAGTGCTTGTAACTAACTGCAAATGAGGACTTCAGTCGATATAATAGATCATGAATCTCTTCAGCTGTTTCAATTTCAAAGATAACATTTCTAATCTTTTGACCAATTTTACGGCTTTGTGGCCACTTTAACCCTTAGCACTCCGTTGTCTACGCTGCGGAGATATAATCTTTCTTTCCAAAATTTGTTTTTGGCACCAGTAATAAAGGAAAATAAAATTTACCTTATTTAATCAAAGCATTTTAGAAATTGTGTACTTGAAGGAAACTTCTTTTAAAAAAGTGGTGCCGATCGAATAAAATTTGTGTAAGAGACGCCGGAGTCCAAAGGATTAACATTATCCATGCTGTCATAACGTTATGAAATTGTTCCTTATTATTACAAATTTATTTTTAGAATGATATATCATTCTAAAAATAAATTGTTTTAAAAGTGTTCTCTTATCTGTTAGTCATTCATATTAAGCAATATTTTCAAGATAATTATTTCTAAGGTTTAAAGCAATCTTCTTTAGTTTCAGCATCTAACTTCGAAATAAATTACCTTAAAAACCCAAATAGATAATGAATTTTTTTATTACTGCAAGAATTGCACTCCAAAATATTCGTAGATACACATTGCTGGGAAAAAAAATATAGAAAAGCAATATTTTTTCTAAAACTTCAGTTTTATTGGAATGTAATGCGATATAATTTTTTTTAAACAAAAGCGTCTATTAGCCATTCATATTAAGCAATATTTTCAAGCAAAAGCGTTTAGAAATGAAGATTTAACCTTTAACTGATGTGACAGAAATTGTCACATAACTATTGTGAAGCAGTCTGTGACTGTGAGTCTGCTCCATCGAAAGATGAATAAAAGGCACGATTAACTCATACGGTGGTGTTTTGTACTAAACGTTTTATATAGGACTGTTATAATTAAAATCCACCTATTTCAAAAGTATCTGGTGTTAGTACTAAAGTTCCAAACGAAACAAAATTTTGGGAGTGTTTGTAGTTGAACTGAAAGTTACAAGTTAAACTATTAAAATTGAAAAAAGCAGCGGTCTGTGAGACCAGTAACATCAGTTAAAGGTTAAAGAGAAAAAGTTGCAGAAATTATGAATTATTTTTTATTTATTCCAATTTAAAAACACGTCCACATGAGGAAAATTGGAAATAATGATAGGAATAATATAGCTAAATTACCCTTTGATGCATAAAGATAACTTTTTAGATACTTTTAAAAATATTCTTTCTTTTCTTTATTTTATTCTCTCCCTTTTTTATTTTCTGTGCCACATTCACATTATTTATTTCTCTTCTAATTATTTTAATGAACTAAGAAAGAGAACTACCAAATTTTGTTTGCTTAGGAAAAACAAACTAAATCGTTTAAGAGAAATAACAGCATAAATGATATCTAATCTCTCCGAGATATTCCAGCCATATGAATTAATCTAATTTTGTTTAGGAAAAATGAGAAAAAACGAAAAACTTTTGCGAGGCCGCAAATTTTATTATTCGTTGTATCCGAGTCTTTCTTGTTACAACCGAATTTTCCGCAATCTATCTATATTTATATAGTAGGCCACATCGTTCTTTTTTACTCATTAAAACTGGCTTCTTATAAAATCAAAGATGGCTATTAACTAGTTTGTCTATAATTTAAAATGTTTATGTTATGTTAGCAAAAATAGCTTTTTTATTTCATATGAGCTACAATCATACCGATTATATGAAGATTTTGTCAGTAGTAGAGTTGTATAACCTTATAAGCACGAATAATGATACAACTACTCTAAAAGATATTTAAATGTGCTGTTAATGACATATAGAGAAGGTGTGTTTATGATTCATTCATATTATCACATCAAAATCACGTTTTTTGGATCGTGACATTTTACGATTAAACGCGCGATATATTATATTACTGTGCTGTTACCAAGCGCCAACCCAGAGTATTAACTTTTTAAAACCTGGTTTCCATTCTACGCATATTGTCATTATATCAGGGATGTTGTCCAAGGTACACACACGGGGATATACGCCCAGTATACCCTCTGCAGCTTTAGCCTGTACTCTAGTCGTTAAAAACCCCTAAAAAGTGGAGGATACGTAATATGTAGAGGGTATACGCTAGAGATAGAGAATACACACTGTTACAGTATTTATTTGAGAAACAGAGAGTATACGGAGATTCGTAGGAAAAATACCGAAGGTATACAACGTATACCATCGAATATCCTTCGCTACAGCCCTGATTATATATATAGAAAGATATAATATATAATTATAAAGGTTGGCCCAAAACCCTATCTACGAGTACCAAGAATAAACGTCAATTTCTGAGATAGTTCTAACTTTTGTATCATTTCCCAAAAAATGGAACCTCGATTATCCGGCATAATAACAGGGTGAATTAAACCGCTTAATCGAAATGCATTATTAATCGAATTAATCGGAAATTGTCAATTATGAGGCTTAAAGAAATGTTAAGCATAAATATATTATAAAAATCGAAGCACCAAGAAATATTATGTAATTTGAAAAACATTATAGTTCTCAGAATTAAAGAAACATAGTATTGTTTATTTTAAAATGCACATTTATAAACATAATACGACTTTACATTAAAAAATATATATTGCGTTTACATAAAATTTTTGAGGTAGGTCAGATATTAGTTTACCCTTGTTTTCAAAGAGATGTGAAAAGCATAACATGACCAAATATGGGCGGGCTCACTCAGCCCAATGTTTAGAATGCTGGCCACAAAATCAGCAACTTGGACCGACGTTCGCGAGTTCAAAACCAGCGCGTTCTGGGCAAGAAAACTGTTTCAAGGGTTGAATGAGAACGATATGAGAACTCTTGTCTGAGAACGATATGAGAACGATAATTCGGGTCACTTCCCCTTCAAAGTCCCCTCATAAAGGCTTTGGACTCATGGCAATATGACCAAAACTGGCCGATGCTTAAGAAAAACCACAAACAAAAGAAGTAAATTAACTTGTTATGATGTCACATCTAACATATGAAAACTACTATGTCGGCAAATTTGTAAAAAGTATGTATTTTTACTCAGGAGGTAAAAGGTTTATTTTTCGGTGAATTGCAAAAGCACTAACTAAAAAGATCTTGATGATTTTATGGTGCTATGGCCAGGGGTGTAGGGGAGGATATACGGAGTAAACGCCGTATACCTTCAGGATTTTTTAAGAAGCTCCGTATACCTTCTGTTTCTCAAATAAAGCTATAATGTATACTCTAGTCATGAAAGTTCATTTTTCTAGCATATACCCTCTGCCTGCAGAGAGTTAATTACTACCCTCTATTTATTTATTTATTTTACGGCTACAAGCTATAACACTGGTTATGGCCTGGCTCAAACTGAGTCCTCGGAAAACATAAAACCCGGGGCGCGGGAAAAATGAAGTTTAGACCTGGTCCGGCTGCAGTCTAATAAAATAAATCTAGACCATGTTGAGCTGGTATTTTATTTATTTATTTTTGTACAAATTATATTGTTTACTTTTCCGATTTTGTTTGCAATTTTTTTTTTTTTTATGTGGATATTTTGACTTTCGAAACCGGTTCCGAAAGTGAAAATTTACCCATAAAAAAAAAAAAAAAACCCGCGAACAAAATCGAAAAAGTAGAAAACGGTGATTGTAGACATCGACCTCAGCTATCCAATGAAAAGAAAAAAATCGTTTAATAATATTCAAATGCAAGCGAAGTATTTTAAAAGGACCGTCCCACAGGATTAACATTAGTGAGCGGGTGTTTTTGCGTGAGGGAAGTCGTCCCTTATTTTTTAGAGAAAATGTTCGATTTTTAGCTCTGGGGGCGCAGGACAACTACCCCGTTTGTCCTTGTTTGCTATAATCGAACATCGAACTGCAAATTTTGGATAAAAAATAAACCTGATGAATTGAAAATAGTAGTTCGATTTTTAGCTCTGGGGGCGCAGGACAACTACCCCGTTTGTCCTTGTTTGCTATAATCGAACATCGAACTGCAAATTTTGGATAAAAAATAAATCTGATAAATTAAAAATAGTAGAATAACACATTGAAAACGGATGAATACACTTTATACCACTTAATTTTAATAAGATTTGTACCAGAATTTTTTAATAAAATTTTGGTCAGGAAAAAAGAAATTCTAAACCTTTTTTTGCTTATTTTCAAATAAAATTTCTCGGAGATTCTTGTATGAATTCAACATTACAGAAACACAATTACTTGCTCCTGAAGGAGTTAAGAATTTCTACAATAGTACATTTTTTGCCTGCTTTATAAATGATGAAAATACGATTTAAAAATAAAAAACATCTATTTGAGTTCCATCATAACAAAGAAAATCCACGTAAGTGATCAAAAGTAAATAAAAAACATTTTTTAAATGAAAAAAATAACTCTTTAATTGTGAAATTTATTGTAAAATATGTCCATATATAACATTTCTACATTACCTGTCTATTTATTTATATATTTATTTTAAATTTTATCGATAGCAGAGAATACAGTCTTTTTTATTTTTTAGAACGATGAAATTTATTCATATATACCATCATTTTGAAATAGGCGCATTCAATAAGCAAACGTGCACATTATTTTTAAATAGTAAACACCTGAGTATATTTACTAGATCATTCTTATTAGGTAAAGATATTTATATAGATCACCTATGAATTTATCCAACTTTATCCAAACTACTATATAAAAGCTTCGTGTTTCTCTAATAGATGGCGATAGCATACCGCGCCCGGAGTTCAAAAGCGTGAAACGGGAAAACCCCATTCCCACCTTCCCACGCCTCGAAAGGTTCGCGGTACACGGATTTTCAGTTACGCGGTGGATGTTGTTGTTGACACAACGAAATTTGTGCGCATCTTGATTTCAATAATCTTATTGAAAATGACTCAAACTTGCCTGTCACAAAGGATTTCGCTGTACACGGATTCTGAGTTACGCGGTGGATATTAGTTCAGGTATTTCGAAGTTTACATGCATGTTAATTGCAAAAAAATTTTTAAATGTGACTTATAATTTCTAATTAGTGAAAAATAAAATCAGCTTAGCAGTACGCGGGATTCTCAACTGCATTATTAAGTTGATGTTGATACTACGAAGCAAATGTGAACCTTAACTTTGGAAACATTTATTGAAAGTGAATTTTTAAAAAGATTTTTTTATGTTACTTAAAATTTCTAATTAAAAAATAGCTCTGCAGCACACAAATTCTCAACTACACTGTGGAAACTGATTTAAATGCTAGGAAGCAAGTGTGTTTTTACGTGCACATTGAATTTGCAAAAATCTTAAGAGCAAACATTTCTGAATGTGACTTAAAATTCCTAATTGAAAAATTAAGCTTTGCTGTACGCGGATTCTGAACTACACGGTGTAAGTTGGTGTTGATACTACGAAACAAGTGTACACCTTAATTTTGCAAAGATTTATATAAAGTGTCTATAAAGTGTAAAGATTTATATAAGTCTTAATAGCAAATTTCTTTTTTAATGGAGCAAAACTTCTAATTAAAGGAATAGGTTTGCATTGTACGAATTCTCAACTATGCTTTAATGTTTATTCTACCAAACAAGTGCGCTTATCCGCACTTTACGTTTCCAAAGATTTTTAAAAAGTGAAATCTTAAGAACAAATATATTTTGAGTATAGTTCAAAATAATTCTTATTTAAAAAGGTCTTTTCATTATATGGCTTCTCATTGTCCAAATAAACGCTGTTGTTGATACTAGAAAGCAAAGTGTACATGTGCTTAACCGTAACTTTGTTAGGTTTGAGAAGAGAAAATAAATTCATGTAGACACTTATTTAATTTTTTTAAGTGCATACTATTTTATTTTATTCTCATTTATGGGCATACAAATTCTCATGAATATCGATTATTAAATTTTTATGAATATCGATATACAGAAGAAGTATTACTAGCTAATCTATTGGAAATTCAGTGTTACCGTTAAATGTTGGTTTGTTGCCAAGTTTAGCCAATATTCAAATATAATTTACATCTATCTTTCAATGGGACCTATTCATTTAATTTGGTGATTTTTTTTAAGTGAAATAATTTATTGATATCAAATCGGTAACGAGAAAATTTATAATAAATACATTTTTAATAATACATATAACATAATGGAAAAACGTTTTGCTAAACCTTCTAATATTGACATAAAACCGAAAAGGCGGAGAAAAGTATTAACATTGCATGAAAAAATGACTATTCTGAAAAAAATAGAGCAAGGCCGAAGATATTCCTCCGTCGCCAGAGAATATGATATAAACGAATCATCGGTACGAACTATTAAAAAGAACGAGAATAAAATTAAAACGAGCGTTTCCATGTTGGCTGATTGCACTAGCGTAAAAACAACCTGCCTGAGTAGGCGTGATATCATCATGGAACAAATGGAACACCTTTTGAGTGTCTGGATTGACGAGCAGACGAATAATAATGTGCCTATAACTTCTAATATGATAAGGGATCAAGCCCGAAACATTTACAATCGTCTAAAAGCTCAAAAACCACACAGCGAAAATATGGAAACAAGTTTCTGTGCTTCTAAAGGGTGGTTTGATAAATTTAGAAAAAGAGCCAATTTGCAGAATATTTGTATAGTCAGCGAATGTCCACCTTCTGAAGTTGGCGAAGGACGAGAAAATTATAAAAGGATAACTTGTTGGGCGAGAATACCTCAAGACGAACTTTTGTCTCAGCAAAGAAGCGACCTCCACACTGAAATTGAAAAAATCATTAATTTGTCGAACATGATTGGCAACGAAAAAATTAGTGATGAAACAGAACAGGCTGATGTTCCAGACCATGGAATTTCTGATGAGAAAGAATTAAAAAAAGAAACTGACCAGGAAGATCTCGAAAGCGAAGACATGGACGAGGACACGGTGTATTTTGAAGAGGAAAATTCTAGAGAATTGGTTGAAGATAAGGAGCAAGAGGATAAAATAGAAACAAAATACAAAGGGGTGTTAGAAATACTGAAAGCCGCCGAACATTTAAAGGAAAAGATTTTGCAAGAGGACCATGATCTAGGAAGAAGCGTTAGAGTCAGTAAAGAAATTGACAATATCATGAAATGTTATGCTCTTACGTACGACAGCAAGCATAAGAAAACGGAATTCATTGACTCTGTGAAAATATCAGTTCCTGACTCAGATGATTCTTTATCTTGATCAAAGCTCGTTGGATAATGCTATAAGGTAAGTAACAGTAAATACCTAATTTTTATATATTTATTTGTTTTATCTAAGCTGTTCTAGGGCTGCCAACCGTCAGTTTGAGATATGATGCAAACGAATCGGTTAATTCAAGCGATATCTATAGAGAGACTGCAGTTGGCTCGTATGTATTGAACATATCATAATCTATTACACGTTTTTTAATTTTAATATTATTTTTTTTATTTAAAAATTACTTTAAAAATATTTTTTTAAACTTATTAATTACTTTTACATAATATTTCAGTTGATTCATTAACATAATTTATGCATTTTTAAAATGTGCGAAATGCATGCTAAGTGTATATGCATATGTATTTGCTAACTCAAATATGGCAAATGCTCACTTGGTATGGCAAATGTTCACTATATAGTAAATAATCACTTGGAAGGTTTCACGACATTTTAAAAACTACAATTGACGTTCATTTGAAGAAAAAAGAAACCGAAATCGTCTTGTATACTAATGTTTTTTGCGTTATTTGAATGTCTCCTCCCCTGTAGGTCCGGAGAAATTGCATAATTTGTACTTGCGGATATCGGCCCCTGATTTCCGCAAAATAAATGGTTAACAAGATGAAAGCATTGCAATATATTTAATTGCAGATATCTGTTAGAATTTTATCACCGAGAGGTTTAAACAACTAAACGACCACAGTAATGTAAAAAGTTATTGTTACTGTGTTTTTATCATATGCCATAACATTTTACTTACTTTTTTCTTAAAGTAGTTAACGATATTTTTCCAGAGCATATAATTAAGAATCGAATTTTCAGTAATATAAATAGTTCTTTTTTTTTTATATATAAAAGAATGTGTTAATGGTTAATTTTACTGTATTTTTATATGTGTTATGACATTTTACTTATTTTTTTCCCTTAACTAATTAACTTTTTGGAAATCTGATCCTTACAGTAATAGATTACATTTGATGAAAAATATAAACAGAAATTGTTGTAAAAAGTAAAAAAATATATAGAGAAGAGTGTGGTTTTGAAATTTCCTTAATTTTTCTTTTAAAAAATTAAAAATTTTAAACTGTGCTTTAAAGAATTGTACTTTTTTCTTTGTTAAACCATTTTCTTTTATAAAAACATGTAATAATATTTCAAAAAGGTATTATAAAATACTGATATAAAAAAATAGTTCAAAAGGTATAGACCGGGAGACGGGAGCACAGACAATCCGCTCTTCGAGTTCACGGCTGAAATTCCAGAATTAGTTAAAACTCAATTAGCATATTAAAACGCAATCGGTCTGCCAAGTCATATGTTGGTGGAGAAACACCTAAAAACCCGATTTTAGCGATTGACTCGTAGGTTTACCATTGTGTTTTCCTACACCCAAAGGTATAAAAACATGGACGACTGGGAGCAGGATTCTCAACAGTTGAAAGATATTCAACATTTCTTAAGAATACTTCAAGGTCCTACTTTCATTGAACAACTTACGTTTCTCTTGTCTGACTGAAAACAAGATGGTCACATAAGCCTGATGAATTGATGATAATTTTCCATAAACATTTCTTATTTACTTTATATTTATTTACTTTATTTATTATTTTGTTTTCTTTCTTGAGTATTATATTTTCATCCCTCATTGGTATTAAAAAAATGCGGAATTAAATTATATACTGAGAATTCATTGATAAGATATTTTATTAGTACTAATTTGAAATTTATTATTGTTGAATGTTGTTATTTATTGTTTGAGGTTGAGAGAAATTTTATGTTAAGAAATATGACAAAGGTAAAGATCTTACTAGTAAAAAATATGAACATATTATGACATGGATATCTAAATTGGAAATGAAATGGATAGCTATTGGAGTTATGTGACTACTGTTACTACTATTAATTACGATGAGCTCAAAATATTATGACTAAAGAGATCAAGATAATGTAATTATTGATAGTTTGCGATCACTCCACCTCGGAAAGGTCTTTATGGATTAAATTAATTTACTGTGTCCGTGAGATAAAAATGTGCACATAGACTGATCAGACTTACATTTAGTGTCTGTTTTTCTTACTGGACATTTGTAAGTGAGGATGACAGCAGCACTGTGATAATGAACTGAGTTTATTTGCTTTCTCTCTTATTTTTTTTTTTTTTTTTT
This sequence comes from Maratus speciosus, assembly GCA_963932465.1. NCBI lineage: Eukaryota > Metazoa > Arthropoda > Arachnida > Araneae > Salticidae > Maratus > Maratus speciosus. The sequence goes on along the minus strand of OZ010791.1, from coordinate 233,352,653 downwards.
TTTTACATATTTAAATGTAATATATCATTGTTATTTCTAATACTTTAATTTTATATTCATACTTTTATTATTTATGTTAATAATAGCTTATGAAAAGAACTGTTATTTCTACCGTATAAGCAACATTGTTTATATTGTAATTGTATTTTGTATAGAGAGACTCTTCATAAGTTTTTATCAGCTACCAAAGCTATAATAGTCTGAGTGAAACTACTTTTTATTTTCGAATATTTTTAAAAGCCATTGTCACTATTTTCATTCCTAATTTTATTCCACGAATCAGCTTCCCGCACATTTGCTGGCATCGTCAGACGATTTACTCCGAAATCCTTCCGTGAGCAGATACGGAACTCCTTTCATATTACTCTTCTCTCTCTCACCATTATGGTGCACCTTTCGCTGAGTGGTTTGTTCCTGAAGTTTATATTCCAGTCTGGTTTCCTACACAAGTGCTAACAAAACCGACGTGACTGAGCTCGGAGACGATAATTCAGTGTTGTTCTATTGTTTTTAAACTATGTTACCAGTTGCCTTACCGTCTAGTAGATCATCTAAATTTGTTGAATTAAGATCTTTTTAGCATGATTAGTGATTCGTCCTCTAGCCTGAGGGCTGTGCAAAAACTCTCGTGATGTGGGAGTTGTTTACATTTTTATCTGTGGCTGAATGAACCTTTTAAAGGTGACATTGGAGTCTATTTTAATGCTGAAACCATCGGATTTCTTAATCTTTTGCCTTACTTCTCATATGACCTGATCATCGAAATATAATTCGACTGCTTAATGACTCCTGGAGTTTCGATTGGACTTAGCCAATCTCAATTATTACCAACAAATCAATGTAGTTCATTAGAATTGTCAACTGCAAAGTAACACAGCCTGTCAACAGCTGCGAATATTCTATAATTTTGATGCATCCAGCTGCAATGTTTCACATAGTGTGTGGTACGTATTTTATGCAATCTAACATAAATATATATATTATTAATTATTCTTTTTATTTTAATTATCCGGTATTTAATACTTCTATATTAATATATAGAAATTATTCCAGCGAGAAACATTCGCCTTGCATATAATATTTCAAATGAAAAACAAATTTCAAAGTAATTGCTTAGGGGGCGCAAAGGGCCAACACAGTGAAAAAGATGCCATGCCGGGACTTAAACCCGGCCCATCAGTATAGCGCACTGACGTCATACCGATTAAATCACATGGAACGATACCCAGCCTGGAAAATTTCTCACTATTATATGTTGGCAAGGCTACAAACGCAGCACAAGATGGAATATTTATCGTGAGCCACCGACATGGGGCAAACACGAAATTCAATTAAATTCAGCATCGATAGAAACTATATTAATGCATGGAAATTATTCCAGAGAGAAACATTCGCCTTGCAATCTCGAACCCGGGCCATCATTATAGCGCACTGACGTTCTACCGACTAAACCACATGGAACGATACCCAGCCAGGAAAATTTCTCATTTTTATATGTTGGCGAGGCTACAAACGCAGTCCCGGCATGAAATCTTTTTCACTGTGTTGGCCTTTGCGCCTCTTAAGCAATTACTTTGAAATTTGTTTTTGTTTTTAAATGCTGTATGCAAGGTGTATGTTTCTCTCTGAAATAATTTCCATGTATTAATACAGTTTCTATTGATGCTGTATTTAATTGAATTTCGTGTTTGCCCCAGGTCGGTGGCTCACGATAAATATTCCATCTTGTGCTGCGTTTGTAGACTTGCCAACATATAATAGTGAGAAATTTTCCAGGCTGGGTATCGTTCCATGTGGTTTAGTCGGTAGAAGGTAAGTGCGCTATATTGAGAGATGATAACATACATGAATTCGTTTCTGTAGTTCTGTTGGAAACTTTAAATACTATAAACACACCCATTTTCAATAATGAACATGCATTATAATATGTTTTATTATTATATATAAAGTTTTATTGTGTTTCATGGTGTAACATTATATGTTTTTTGTTTTTTAACCCTTACGGGACCATAAGGTTGCTAAGATTAAATATTAGTATGCAATTGTTTATTTTAGTGTGTTTAAGCATAAAATAAATAAAAATCATAAGAAAAATACATAACAATGGTTAGATTTATTTTTATTTTATGGGAAATATTTTTCTCAATGGACTATAAAGGAAACACAAATTATAGTTAGGCTTATTCTGCAATGTCTTTTATTTATTGGTGTATTATAACAAAATGTTAACTAAAATAATACAAAATTATGAAATAAAATTACTATACAAAATGATGTATGCCAATTATGATATTCTGTGGAGCAATTTCTTTTAGTTGTGAAGCAAAGATGGACATTGCACATGGTACATATATTATGCGTCCTATTTTCTATGCGGCGTTTAGCACAATTTGCACATCTTTTACGTAATTGGGTTCGGCATACGTTCTATTTTGACATTCTGTATAAAAAAAATACAGATAAGGTTATAATTAAATATGACAATCACCAATTTTAAAATGGGCGGGATGTTTATCTTAGTTTGTGAAAGTGTTAAATAACTACTGTTGATACAGGGTTCCTACGGCTCAGTTAAAAGTCAGGGAATTTGAAAATTTAGGCAAAAAATCAAGGAAATTTTTAAATATTGAAGTGGTCAGGGATAAGTCATTGAATTTTTGATGTATTTCTTTCCATCAGAATCTATGTTATCATCGTCAAAGAAGAATATATATAATTTGCATAAATTTTTATATAAAATTTATGCAAACTATATAACAATAGCATAATGTGAAAAATAATTAAAAATCGGAAACTCTTTTTTAGCATTTATCTAGATTAAAGTTATCCATTGTGATGGGTTTTACAATATATAAGACGAATTTTTAATGAGAAAGATCATGGAAAACCTGGAAAATCAGGGAATTTTATTTTTTACCAGAATTGTGTAGGAACCCTGTCATAGTTGATAATATATTTAATACTTTCGGTACAGAGTAACTTTGCTACATGTGAATAAATGCTGCACACATAATTTTCAATAGAAAATATGCAATACTTTAAATGCTGTACGCACACACCATTTTCAAAACAATGATATAACTGAAATTTGTAACTGATAATTCACTACCTGTTGAGAAAATTCATATAATATAGTTTCTGTTAACCAGCACAATCACTTGATTCCGGCACTAATGGAATAGATAACCCAGAAAGATAGAATTTTAGTTAATGCCTAACCCGCACGATCGTGCGTGTCCGCTCGTAAAGGATTATAATGTGTTTTATCATTATACATAACGAGTGGTTATGTTTGATATGCTGTAACATTGTATGCTTTTTAAAATAACTACTGTCCATAGTTGATAATATTATGTACTATATACTTTCGCTGCAGGACAATTTTAGTACAGGCGAATAAATGCTACATACATAATTTTCAATAGAAAATACAGGTAAATAGGCAAACGAACCGAACCCATCAACACTTTTCCATTATAATGGAAAGTGTTTAAAGTAAAAATTATGCATATTAATGCATTAATATTGATTCTGTATTTTATTTTTCAGTCACATTCATTATTTTTATCTGTAGCATTTTTTAAAGTGTTAGATTCAATTTTATTTATAAAACCAGTCTTTTTTTCTTTATTTTCAGTTTTCCTTGAGACAATATCCTGATGTTCATCAACGTTTGTGAAATACACTGACATGAACCAAAGACTGAAAAGATTTTCTGTAAATCAAACAGTATTTCAGTTACATGTATCGTTAAATAACGATTTTGTATTTATCTGTACTCCTATATATTTTTCTCAATATATCATTAAATATTTTTTACTTATTTTAATCTTTATTTTATTTATCTATTTGTAGATAGAATTTCATCCTTTGAGACCAAAACGAAATTTTAAAATAAAATATGTAGTCGTGCTAAATCAAAATAGATGCACAGTCCTGGAAAAAAAAATCCCGATCACCCCAAACTATTTTATCACCAAATTGTCGCAGAGTGATGCGAAAGGTACCGTTCGGCTGGAAACTGTGACTACTTTCTGAATATGTATGCCATTTTTGGGATAGAGGTCGTCTACATATTAAAAATTGCAATAACTTTGAATTTTCAAAAGGTAACACCCACTTTTGATATCATATTTGAATTCCTTGAATCCAATCAGCCCGGAAATAGGTATAGTTTATGGTGGTTGGTTTGTTTTCAGGGAATTGGAAGAGGTCAAATTTTGAGAATGTGACAAACTTTAATTTACATCTTCTTAAATAAGCGAAACATATTCCTGGCATTTTTTTCGATTAAAAAAATATATTTATTTTGAAAACTTCGTGAATTTATATTTTAAAAGTCTATGAATTACGACCTACATTAATTTTTACATAAAACAAACCATAATCGTCAAAAATATAGGCGTGTAAGTTTACAGCTTATTTCAATTGTTGGTTTTCTAGATATAAATAAATTTTGGTTTTCGATGGTCTAAAGCAAACATATCAAACTCGTCTACCGCCGCGGGCCAAATTAAGCATTGCATACAAAGACGCAGGCTACATCAAACAAAGTAGATAATATTATTAGAATTGCACACAGCAATATTTGTACTTACGAAACATAGCCATATTAAACAAATATTCAAATAAAGTTCCAAAGTTGTTATTATAATTCATAGTTTATTTTATCTTATTTTTCGAAAAAATACTTGACATTACTTTTTATCAACCAAATCTACAAAATTTAATCGGATTTTCTAAATTGCATTACCTTAAAAAAATTGTTTTACACAAGCTATGTTAATCTAGCAAAGATATATCTTTTAATCTTCGGGATTTTTTTCAAGCAAAAACTTAAAAAAAAAAAAAAAAAAAATATGTTGAAAAAATAATTTGTTTAATAAATTGTGTCTTGTATTTATGCGATACGTATTTAATTTCATTTATGAAACACATTTTCTCTTTCAAATTATGTTGCTTTTACCAGAAAATTTTTTCTATCGACCATAGTTAATATATGCTTAATTGCTCACTTTGCCTCATTGCCAATTTTTTCACCCAGTTGGAAAATTGCAACTCGTAACTGAATTATACAAGAATAAACTGCCAAAGGATTGGCGGGCCACAAAGAAGTTGACAGCGGGCCACGTGTTTGACATGCCTGGTCTAAAGGGACCGTGTGCTCTTATCAAAGCATCCACAAAAAAAAAAAAAAAAAAAAAAAAAAAAACAATCTTAGAAAGTAACCAGGAAATGGGATTTTTTTTTTTTTTTTTTTTTTTTTGTGCAAAAATAAGACTGTTTTATGACTGTTTAGAAATGTTGTACAGTTTTTCTAGAAACTGAGTGCGTGTTCCAGCTGCTCTAACTTTTAAGATATTAATTTTATTTTTCGAAATTTATGGATAAATCCCTTATATATTTTCTTTTACAACTCTATGAAAATTCAAGAAAAAGTGTATAAACTATGCTTTGATCGGAAGAACTCAAATATCGTGTGAAAAGTGAGTGTACCATTTGAAAATATGAGTTAAGGCATGTTAAAATAAAAATTAAGTTTTTAATATGTAGACGACCTCTATTTCAAAAATACATTCATACTCGAAAAGTAGACACAATTTCTTGTTTATCAGTATTTCTAGAATCTCTCTCTTACAATTATTGGTTGTAACAGTGCATATTGTTGTAATGTTGTTGTTTTTCTTTTTATTTATTTCTTGTTCTTTTTTCTGACTGTACATCCTAACTTCTTTTAACTCTTAAATGCACTGTTTCGAGTAAAAAAAAAAAAAAAAAAAAAAAATCAATTGAACATACACAACGTATCATTTTATTACATTAAAAATCTATCACACCGGTCTTGTGTTGTATGGTGTAACCATTATTTAGTGTTAGGTGGTGAAATATTACTGGATACAAAGAACATTTGGTGAAAAAAAAAAAAAAAAAATCAGCTCCACTTGATACATTGCGAAAAAAAAAATGTATGTAGTTGATCATACACTCTGCATTCAAGGGTTAAATTTCAATATATTTTTGTTTGCTTGGATTTTTACTTTACTGTTTTCACTATAGAATAGGAAATTAATGTTTATCTGCTGTGAAACGCTACCGTTTTCAGAAAACAATACATAACTGATTAAATAAAACGAAGCTTTTATACTAAGATGTTTTTAAGGTGTTTACTATGTCTTAAATATATGTTTTGGGGAAGATATAGTCTTATTTTCTCTTTTTCTTCTCAGAAAAATTAATTAGAATAGACTTTCCGGACTTATTTACAAATTAAATTTTCAGCTTCCCAGGAAGAATTATTTTTGTACTGGAACCTGAATAACCCTTAGATTTGCAAGTTGAATCTCTAATAGTTTTGAGAAATCCTAACCCTCAATATTGATTTAAGATAGGAAATCATTAACACGGGACGGGGATGAAATAAAGGTATATATATGTATATTTTACGTATCTTAAAAATTTTTTTAAGGATTTCGAGCCACCTGAATAACCTGAAGAAGTCAGGGAAATGTTTATGGACTGGAGAAGTCAGGGAAGTTTTAAATTCGTGGGAAAATGCCAGCGAAATATGAAACTTCCAAGGAAAATGTAAGAAACATTTTCTGATTAAAATTAAGGATTTGAAATTGAAGTGTTAGGAAACTTTAACTTTGCTCCTTATGAGTAAAATTGTAAACTAGTATTTAAACCTCTCATGCAATTAATTTTGTCTATCCTCTTTAACAAGGAGGGAGTCCGAGGTTGGGGTCACTGAATACGATCACCAAAATATGAAACTTCCAAGGAAAAAAAAAAAAAAATCTGATTAAAACTAAGAATTTAAAATTGAAGTGACGGGAAAATTTAACTTTGTTCTTTATGAGTATACTATAAAATTGTAAACGAGTATTTAAACCTCTCATGCTATTCCTTTTGTCTATCCCCTTTCAGTCTTTGCTTGTAACTCGGAGATTTTGAATAGCAGCTTCGCTGAATCTTTGTACATTTTTGTAGGATTGCTTAGGCGATTCAGTCTGTTAACCTATCTTTGTTTAAAGACTAAACATTTGTTAACGCACTTTATTGAATATTCATAATATTTAAATTTGGTTTATTAGAGAATAGCTATATTAAAAAGATTTTTTTTTTTTTTTTTTTTTTTTTTTTTTTTTACAATAATCACTTTCAGAAATACTTTCTTTTATTCACGGAAATATTCCTGGCAGCAATGGTACCGGGATATTATATCCGAGAATTGAAAAATGTCCATTTCTTTTTTCTCTGTGATAAGAAAGAAAATATCCGCCAATCGGAAGAAATTCCGTTCATTTTTTTCGTTCTAGGACAGAAAATTTCCATAATCTGAAAAAAGAGCTTTTTAAAAAATACTTCTCGTTCTTCCGTGGATGATCTTGTCTTTGAAACTGGGACTGCGCGTTTCGAATCGAGCATCTTAACCTCTAGGCCAGTGAGCACTTGATAGCGGGAGAGTTTAAAATGAAGATATGGGTTTCTTCAAATAGGGGGATTGGTGAGGCTTCTTAAATTTCTTGTTCAGAAAGCTCGGAAATTTAAACTTAATTGCAGGAACATTTTGTCGTTATGAAATAGTAGTTGGTGTTTTAACACTTATCGAATAATAGAGATAAAATTATTACATATTAGACATATTTTTAATAAGACATAATTTGATTGTTAGATGTAAAATATGAATATTATATTTTTAATTAAATTCGGGAAGAAATGTTTGCTTTTTTGAATAAAATCGATTTTTTTTTTTTTTTTTTTTACTTGATTGAACTACTATATATATTTTCATTTATTGAATTTTCGGTTTTTTATTTGAAAAATAAATTCGAACTTTGTTATTAATACAGCCAATACGCATGCGTGCAAGGAATAAACGGAAATGTTCCCTCTTTTTCAGACTTTCGTTAAGAATTAATGGAAAAAGTATGTTTTCTAGGAGTACGGAAATTATTTGTTAAAAAATGACGAATAATTTAGTGTATAAAGTGAATTTTTTTTTACAGTGTGTCTAAGCAGTCTGTATTTAACTGTGATTGATATGATAAGGAATTTTATCGCAATTGCGAGGCTGCCACTCGTGACCATTTTTATATTCTTTCCATACCATTATTTAAAAAAAAAAATCGTATTAAATTTCTCTTGCACTTGTCGTCAAAGTGTATGGAAATATCGACCCTGGTTAGTTCACTTCCTGTTGCTTTGATAAGGTTATTTTTCCCTGGTTGGTCACTATTTAACTTCTTGTAAATTTTTGTATTTATTTGTACTTATTTTAATTTTTAATTCTCTACTATTAATTCTCGTTTAATTTTACTTATTTTTGTATTTTTATATTTTATAATTAATGGTGCCTTTAAATGGCCCTTTTTATATATATAATTGGGTGATGTTTCCGCCTTTACGCGTTTCCAGATGTTCTGGGCATTGGCTGTGGTTTGAATGTTTCTTCCACAGGTTACTACCGGAGGTGCGGAGTCTGATTCCTGGTACTCCTCTCCATATCTCGCTCAAGTCAAAGTGTATGTGGAAAAATTTTTATTTGAAAAATAGTCGCCAGTGGTAACAATGTAACTGAACAAAATTGATAGACCTAATGCTAAAGGAGTGTATCTACCAAATATTTAGCATTTATAAAGACATTATCATTGAGAAATATGGGGCATCAACCAATCTTTAGCAATGAAATAAATATCTTGGTGTTCAACAATTTGAAAACTGTGCAAAAATTGTTTGAAAAATCAATGTTTGTGCTTCAGAATCAGTTTTGAAAGTTCCACTCTCAAATTCACAACTTTTAATATATATATTTTTTAAAGTAACATATAACTAGTCGGATGCGTCAACTCCAAAACTTTCTTCTATCTCATACATGTTGATACTTCAAAATTTGCTGTCACAGTGCCAAACGTAAATGGCAATCTATGCCGATCATGAGAATTCTAAAGATATGAAAGTCTGTACATTAGTTCTTGACTATAGCTAAAGGCTAAAGCCGTGTAAATCCTGCAAAATGCAGCTTAGCAACAACACCTGTTGGGTGATTTACACTAAAAACTATTCAGAAACAACTTATGTCAACATCTAACTGAACCTGGAGTTTGATGAAAATCCGTGCATTATAGTTTTTCAGATAGATCTATTGCGGAAATCTTGAAAAATGCAGCGTAGCAGCGCCACCTGTTGCTCGATTTATACGAAAACGTAGTCAGCACCAACTCATATCAAGGACTAACTGAATCTGAAGTTTGATGAAAATCCACGCATAAGTTCTTGAGATAGCGCCATTGCGAAAATCGGAAAAATTCTGTATAGCAGCGCCACCTGTTGGGTGATTTACACCAAAACGTAGTAAACACCAACATATGTCAAGGACTAACTGAATCTGAAGTTTCATAAAAATCCGTGCATTAGTTCTTGAGATAGAGCCATTATGCAAAACATGAATAATGCAGCATAGCAGCGCCACCGGCTGGGCGATTTACACCAAAAAGTAATCAGCACCAATTTGTATCAGTGACTATCTGAATCTAAAGTTTTATTAAATTCCGTTCATTAGTTCTTGAGATAGAGCGCCCACAAAATTTGAGTCACATACAGACACACAAACAGTCATTTTGTAAAAAAATGTTTTTCGGGATCCCTGACCCCTAAAATGTCTAAATCCGTCGAAAACCGGAATTCGAAAATTTTCACTAATCCAATACTTTCTTCTTTCGTGTAAAGATAGAAGAAACTGGATACTTAGAATTTTTTTGTTCTTGGTTTTGAAAACCTCGAAAAGTCAGGGAAATTGTAGCCGAGCTGGAGTAGACACCCTGATTTTTTTTCCTCTTCTTAAAAAGAGTATTTGTAATAGGCTTTTAGAAACTTGATTTTAATAGAATAATTTTAGAAATAGGTGTTTTAGTTTCTTTCATGTACGCTTATAAAACTTCATTTCCCCATTCGACTTCTCAGAAAATTTAATTCTAATAGACTTTTAAGAATTAATTATAAGAGAAAATTTCGAACTGGCTAAAAGCAAGTTTTTTTTTTTTTTTTTTTTTTCCTTGAAAATAAATAAGGTGTTGGTATGTTATGTAACTTCTGAAATTTTTATGAAACATTCAATATTAAAGAAAAAAGAAAAAGAAGAAGCACTCATAATTAGTGAAGAGGAGGGGAAAAAAGATGTTTTATTTGCTTAATACATTTTGAAAACGCTATCTTTTTTCCCTCTTTTTCTCAGAAAAATTAACGCAAATAGGCTTTTGGGAGTTAATTATAGGTAGGGTTTTCTTACATGCAAAAAGAATTTTTTATTTTATTTTTCGCATTGAGCATGAATAAGCTGTTGGTCTGCTATTGAGTTCCTAAAATGCTTAGAATTCCTCAATAATGAATAAATAAAAAGTATTCGCACTGAGTAATAAAACGAATATTTTTTTTTCTTTATATATGTTTTAGAAAATCAATGCTACCTTTTTCCTTTTCATATTCTCAGAAAGTTTAATTCAAACAGTCTTTTGGGATTTACTTAAGGATTACCTTTTCCAACGTTCAAGAAGTATACCACTAACAGGGCCAAAGCCGATTTTTTTTTTTTTTTTTTTTTTTTTGACAGTTTGAAGTAAAATGAAATCAATTATATGTAATTTCAAATTAATAAAATGAATTATTATTGCTATTTTTAGACTATACCAGACTACCCAAGTTAAAGATGCCTAAGTATGCTGCCCGGTTTACACAGTAGATGAAAACCGTTTTTAATTGAAACAAACTCTAGTGGATACTTTACATTTACAGTAAAACCTCTTTAAAGCGATCGCGTTCCATTCCAATAAAAATCGATCGCTCCGAGAGGTAGTCTCTTAATGGAGGTCATGTTTAAATCTAGATTTTATTTATTGAAAAAAGGTAGCAATCAGTGTTACTAAAATTTATTTTTCACATTAGGAAAAAGTATGAAAATTTAAGGGTCAAAACAAAAGTTAATTACTATAGAGTTTTAAAAATGAATACATTGACGTTTGCTTTGATTTTACGGTTTTAACCTTTTATAACTTTTATTTCCAAGTCCATTCGAAGTTCAGCAAATAAATGCAATTTTTTTTTTTTTTTTTTTTTTTTTTTTGGACGGGAACAAATAATGACGATTTCATTAATTTATCTATTTCTTTAAGAGTTTCCTGACAGAATAGGGCAGGAAGGCTTATTGACCGTTATTCTTAATTTGTCATCAGAGTTAAATTCATTGCCTAAAAAGGCACAAAGGGGTTTAAACAGTTAAAAATTACCGGGATTAAAAAAACTCTAAACTTAGTTTAGAAATTTGATGAGTAATGCGCACTCCGGAATTGTTTTTCTTATAAAACCTTCTTCAAGTGACCAGGAAAAAAAGGAATTTGTTTCATTTTCTTCAAAGAAATGGGAGGGAGTTCAACTGGGATGGTTTCTGAATGGAGGTAAAATTAGTATTGAACCTATGGAAATAAATTTCGTTCCGTGAAAAAATGGTCGTTCAAGGAGGTGGTCGCACAGGTTCACTGTAGTATATCAGTACTTTATCTCAGATTTTTTGGGTTTGCGGAATTCGAGGTAGAAAGGTAGTCTTCAAGGGCCCAAGGCCCGCAAAATGAAGGCAATTTTTTAAACGGGCCGGGTCAGAAAAATAAAGACAATTTTTGTTAATGGGCCGAACCGGAGTGGTAAAAAAATAAGCAGACTGACCGACCCAATATAACAAATTTGAAAGAATCAAACTACCCGGATAAAATAGGAACAAATTCTAAAGGACATGACTGGACTGGAGTGAGAATGAGTACAAATGTGTTGCATGAGCTGATACTAGTTTAACATCATCAATACAGAAACATAATATGTCCAACTTAGACATCGACACCGGACAGTTAGATTGTGTCTGAGTTATAGGTGCAGATTTCCAAAATCTGGAAGGAGTCACTGCCTCCTAAACCCAAAAAATCCAGTGGCCACATTGTGAAACAAACGCATAAAGACAATAGTGTTTATAAGGAGAAAAAAAGAATCAGGAATTCAAAGTGAAAAATAATTTATTTAATATATACACATGTACAATAAAACTCATACTGATTACTTCATTTGTGTATATTTAACTTAATCATGAAATTCTTGAAATTTGAATATTAATTTAGAATAATATAAATCCTAAACTATGTACAGTCAGAAGATGAAGTTGGGAAAAATACAGTTTAAAAAAAAATATGTATAAGTTAAGCAATCATGATAGTGAGGAATATTAAGAAAACAATATTTCTTATTTTGATTTTGTCATATAAAAGTACATATTAAAAAAATTGTGAATTTGTGAGATTATATTGCACTATGAAAATCAAAATACACCTCAAACACTTGTTTTTCTATAAGAAAAAATAACTTAAAAAAAAAAAACACATGGCGACTTAGACACCAAAAGTTAGTGACCACAGCAAAACATTTAGTCGCCATGTGGCGACTTGCGACCGTAAACCTGTACCTACATCTGAGCCCAAGTTGAATTTTTTCAGCAGACTCGGGCCATAAGAACAGAATTAATGCCGAAATAGTGAAATTTTCGCTTTATTTTTCTTGCGTTCCCTCACAATTTTAACCTACAGGCCACACTAGTATGTTAAACAGCCCGGAGTCTGAGTTGGAGTCGACCATTTTTTTCCCCCGACTCCGCAGCTCTGAAACATCCCTGATCAAATTTGACAATAAGAGTATGTGAATAGAACTTGCTAGAAGTTTCTTACATTTTCTAAAAACGGCCCTTGAAAAGTTTTGTGTAATTAGCTACCCATTATTTCCCAGGAACGTTCCCAAATTTATTTATTTATTTTTATTTGATTTTTTTAGAGTAACATTCATAGACGAAATAAAGATGTTCTATTTTCTTACACGTGATTTACATACATACATACACAAGGGTACTACATGAAGGATTTTGACCTCCGAGACCTTCCGATCCATGAAACTTTTTGAGGCTACTTCACTCATGCGGAAACACTCATTCGCTAATGTTAATCCTATGGAAGAAATTTTTAAAGATATCTCGTTTGCATTTCAATCTTTTTAAATGATTTTTTTTATTTTAATGGGTAGCTGAGATCTATCCGTACAAAGGTCGATTTTTACTTGTTAAATTTTGCTTATATGTTTTTTTTATTAGGATACTTTTACTTTCGAAACCGGTTTTGAAAGGGAAAGTATTCTCATTTAAAAAAATGTGCAAAGAAAATCGTAAAAAGTAAAAAATAACCTTTGTACAGACCGACGTCAGCTACTCAATGAAAAAAAAAATCATCTAAAAATATTCAAATGCAAACGAACTATCTTAAAAAATTTCTTCCATAGGATTAACATTAGCGAATGGGTGTTTTAGCGTGAGTGAAGTAGTCCCTAAATTAATAATTTGCAATAGGGCTTTCTCCGCCTTTACCTTTTCTATCCATCTTTTCCTGGATCTACTGACACTCCTTTTCCCCATTAATTTTCCATTATATATCTGCTTTGTGCTTCTGATATCCCTCATTCTCATTAAATGGCCTAACCATTGCATTCTTCTTATTGTGATGATATTTATTACGCCTTTTTCGTTATATACTGTTGAATCTCCATATTTCATCTGATTCGCCGTGCGTTGCCTTTCTTAAGGCTGTTCTTAAATTCAAAACAGCAACTTTATGACATAAGTCTTATTTTTGTTTGAAAATACATGAAACTAGTAGGGTTGTTGTAATAGAACTGTTTTTCCTTTTTTTTTTTTTTTTTTTTTTTTGCAAACGCAATAGATCTTTCAGAAAATAGTGTCAAAGTGAGAGTTTTGAACTGAATTTCCGCCCGAAAGAAGAAAACCACTCAAGAAAGAGTGAAAAATGTCTTTGTCAAGTGATCAAAATCTCTTATAACTCAATAGGTAATTTATTTATCAAAAATTGGAAAACACGGTTCAATTCCAAATCTTTTCCATAATCAGACCTTCCAAATTTATATCTTTCAGTTAAAAAATGAATTCGTAAATGTGTCAAAACGTTTTACGTTTGTTGAGCAGAGCAGTTGAGAACAGCCTTAATGGGTCGAAAAATTTGTCTAAAGACCTTCCTTTCCCAAATAATGAGTAACTTTTTGTCTTTTTTGTGTAGTGGTCCAAGTTTCACTACCATGAATTACTATAGGTTTTATAAGTTTTATGAATTCAAGTTTAGTTGCTCGTGACACGTGATTTGCATTTAAAAAAAAATCCAGAATTTACAGAAAATTGCTAGCACTTTATCTGACGGACATTAGCTGACGGTTTATTTTACAGAGAAAGTCTTGTTCTTTTACAAATTTTTATTCCTTTAAAATAAAATGCAGTACTTCATCGTTAAAAAAGACGTTTTACTTTATATATTTTATCTTTGTACTGTTAGCTATGGCATCAGTATTTTTCTTTCTTTTTTTTTTTCTGTAAAACAAAGTTGTTGTTTCTTCTCTTAAAATGTAGAAAAAAAAATAACCATTCTTCAATACTCTTTTTCTTTAATTCAAATATCTTAAGACTTGATTATAATGGGGCATTTTTTCTAACTTGAAGCAAGTTAGTACTTTGACAATGACACATTGAAGTGTTGATTTATTACGAAGTTTCTTAGGAAGGCCTCAACAATGAAAGTGGCAAAAGTGTATTCAGAGGGAATTTTTAAAAAAGTGTTTGGAAAACTCTTATCTTTTTTTCTTATTATTTTTAGAAAATTTAATTTAAAAAGATTTTTGAGAATTAAAAGCAGTAGAGCGCCGATTATCGTAATTCCAATTAACCGAACTTCCAATTACCGAACAGCCTATTTCTCTCAAAAAAAATTTTTTAACCGGACTTCTATTTATCCGAACAGTTTATTTCTCTCAATTTTCTTTTTTTTTTATGATGATGAGATTGTGGATGAGATTTAAGATGAAAAAAAAATTGAAGAAATGAAAATGTTCTGAAATTGACCCAGGTCCATCACGTAACGATGCCTTTGAATGTTTGGAAACAGCTATGAAATGGCTCGAACGGCAGAACTCTGATCCTATTCAACTAACGTATTTAAGAAGAATTCAAGATATGGCAGCATTGGAAAGAGCGCCTTCTTTGAAGCAAGCAACAATCGAAAGCTTTTTTGCTTAAATTATGATCTTTGGAGTTTAGAAAATGATAAAAAAGTATATAAAAAAAACATTTTTTAAGCACGCCAGCACTAACTGGTGCTGCCATTCCTAAGCCTGGATAAAGTGTGAAGGTTTTAGTATAGTCAGGGATATTCCTTAAATTGTCTGCCCGTTTATACGAACTTTTTCTTATCCGAACTAGGGTCGGTCCCAACTTGTTCGGATAATCGGCGCTCTACTGTAAATTGGCGTGAAGCACTTCAACTTACGGACTTTCAACTCTCAGGAACTAAAGAATTTTCACTATATTTAAGCACGGATTATCTGCATTGCTCTTAATTTCCACTCACTAATAATCGATGTCCTATTCTACTATCACCTACTATCACCTACCCTTTGGTATTCTTTAAAAACTGTATTCAAATAAGGTTTTGTGAGTTAATTACAGATTACATTTTGCAGCTTGCAATAAAGGCAATACAATAAGCATTTACAATTATATTCAAGTTTGGAGTAGCACAGTTGAAGTCCATTCCAACAGAGCGAAAAATGTCCAGACCAGGAATCGAACCTGGATACTTGGCGTGCCGTGCCAATGCCTTACCTGTTAGGCTATCCGGACGATAACTGGCTGACATAATACAGTACTTTAATCATGTAAATGCTATAGTTATAGCTCGGATGAATGAAACTAGCGCTGCAGTTCGCAGCCAAGTCCAACAAATAGGAGTGAATTATGTCAGCCAGTTATCGTCCGGATAGCCTAACAGGTAAGGCATTGGCACGGCACGCCAAGTATCCAGGTTCGATTCCTGGTCTGGACATTTTTCGCTCTGTCAGAATGGACTTCAACTGTGCTACTCCAAACTTGAATATGATTTAATCCAGTTGGAAAAAAATATTCGTTCTCTTCATTTACAATTATTTTAGAACACAGAACCTTGAGAAACTATCGATGTTCTCCTGAATCCCATCTTTCAAGTGTCTTCAAAATGGAACTGCGGCATTTTACACTATGGTTCTATCACAACAGTGAAAGTTTTAAGCTAAAAATAGTGATTGTATTGTGTATTATTTTGTTTTGTTTGTTCATGGATACATCAAAAAATTTAATATATGTTTATCTACTGCGTGTTAGATGTGAGAGATGCTCCTGACAACTTGAAGAGTGCCTTCATGAATAAGAGAATGGCGGCATACGAACAGTAAAATTTGATTGGTTGGGTGGATTTAGGACAAAAACTTGGCTACTCTGCTATTATCGCCAAGCTAATTGTTTGATGACATAGACAAGTATGGAGACAAGTTTGTTGACTTGTCCTTCTCGTCTATTCGAAGTTGTCCAAGCGAGTATTGTCAAGTTTGGAAGTATGGTTTATCATAGTTTGAAAAAAACTTCCGACTGAGCATGCGCACAGTGCGTATGTCGCCACTCTATTATTTATAAAGGTACTCTATTGGTAATAACGTAGAGGGAATTTAATGGGGAAAACAGTAAAGAGTTGTCACAAAATACACTCTGTTCTGCCAAACCACTCTTGCTAAAATACGCGAATCGGCGGACAATAAGGAACTTAAAAAAACAAATATGAGCGCTGTTAATATCATAAGTGTTCTTACACAGTTGCAAGCAAGTAGCTGAGGCTGTTTTCAAATCTAAAGGAACTACTTTCTAACACATTCTGAATTGATTTTTGTTCGGAAACCCTTGAAATTGGCAGGTGTTCTTATTCAGAAACTATGTAATCGAATAGCGTTTTCCATTTTTTGCTAAAAGCAAAAGATCTTTCAGAACATACTGTCAAAGTTGGCGTTTTGAACTGAAGTTTCCGAACCGAGAACACAAGTAAGGAGAAATCCTTGTTGTCATGTGACAAAAATTGCTTATAACTCGATAACTAATTTATTTATCAAAAAATGAAAAACAACTTTCTACTCCTAGTCGTTTTAATAGTCAACCCTGCCAGTTTTATGCCGTTATGTTTAAAAATAATTAAGAAAATGTGTCAGAAAGTTTCACGTTTGTTGATCAGAGAATTTGAAAATCTTCTTAACCGGGATAACACGCACATACCCAGGGTATGAATGGTTTTTACTTTGTCACCGATAAATACAAATAATAATCGTCACGTTATTCAGTCGGAGACAATTGTTGCAAATTCTGCGATAAAATAAGTTGAAGATTACTTTAAAAAAATGATGGTGAAAATTGTAAAAACCACACGCACTCTAGGTCTATCAGGCCCGGCGCGAGTCCTCCCGGGTTAAAAAAGAGTCACTCGAAGTAGCTTTAATTTTTTGTTTAAAAGAAAACCACCACTGATGAACAAAGAAGGAAAAGTATTAGTACTCAGAGCTAAAATAAAGAATTTTATTTATCTATGGAAAGAATTTTTTCTTCATAAAAAAATGTTGCAATAATTACAGTAATTCTGCTTACTGAGCATTGAAAGTTCCGCAAACTTTATCGACATATTTCTTAGAAATTCTTAGCTAAGAACCCTGCTCACGTGTGGGAGGAATGATTAAATCATTTCGTTCTTTTCCATTATTGTTTTATTTCTCAGTATCTGTGACGAGAAAGCCAAAAAGAAGTGTGTCTTATATTTCTTAGCCTCTTATACACTCGAAAACTTATAAGTAATATAAATTATTCTTTTAGTATTCGCGAAACATCTTCGGTATTCTAGAAGAAATTGAAAATTTATTCGACAACTAAAATCTTATCAAGGATTTTTGAGGTTTGTGAATTCCATAAATAAACAAAATTTTATAGTCTTCTGCTGAAATGTTTTTTTTATATAGATAGAGAATTTTTTTTTTTTTTTTTTTTTTTTTTTTTTTCTCGACAGGATAAAAACTTTTTGATTTTCCTTGTTGCACGTAGAATGTTCTTCAGCAATAAGAACATGATGAAACAATAGATTCTCAACGCTCTAGAAGTGCTTGATTAGAGTAACCAGTTTCGAAAGCCATTATTTTGTAAATGTTTTCATCAGGAGAGACGTATGTTATATCAAAATTAAAAAGATTGAAAGCCAGTCGGCGCACACTCTAAACTGTATACTTATTTAACCCCTCAATTCTCTGGCTGTGTCTTTTATTCTGATTGTTTGATTCCCACCAGTTTTGTAAAATAGTGTAATTGGCTTTATTATGGTATCATTTTACCTGTCATTAAATAAGGTGACTATTTCTTTTTCAAAAAAGTGGTGCCAATAAAGAATACGAATTTTTAAACCGTAAATTAATGCGACCGTTAAGGGGTTAAAACATTTTTATAACGTTATGAGAAAAATAGGCATTTTTCAATTATTATTACTGTTATATCTTCGGCCACTTGATTATCACAATGAAGAATTTAATATCATTTTAAAATATAAAAAAAATTATAATATATATATAAAGAAGAAATAAGTTAGCTTTAAGTACTTCGTAATTTTTTGCAATTATTATTATTATCTTCGGCCACTTGATTGTTACAACGGAGAATTTAATGTCATTTTAAAATATAAAATATTTGTAATACAGTAGACTCGCGATTCTACGACCCCTCGCGATTTAGCAACCATTGGATGAGGTCCCGACCATTTTTCAATAATTACAATGTTTTTCCTCGCTCGTTTTAACGAACCGCAAATAATCCTAATTTTGATTTAGCGAACTTCGAGAACTTTATTTCACATCCTCCAGAAATTAAAAATCTAAAAGCAGTAAAGATCATTTTTCTTTTCCGAAATGTTACATGCGTTTTACAGCGTGTGGATCAAGGTACAGTCGGACCTCGTTTTCCCGACACCCGGTTTTCACGTCACTCCGCTTATCACGTCATTTTTCAATGTCCCGATTTTCTGTATAGGTTTTTAATCTAAATAATCTCCGGATTTTACGTCATTGAATAATTTTCAACTCCGGGTATCCCGATGGTTTAGGAAATTGTCCATTTTTTATAATCCATCTTATAAGCACGGCAATTAAGCGGTAAGAAATGTCTTAGCCAAATTTTGCATAAAAGTGTCTAAATTACCCATTGAGATAAATGAGAAATTTTACTTCAATCCTTTATCTGAATAAATAAACTCACACACTATGAATGACCTACTTAAGCTCCAGATAGACGTATCAGTCTATTCGCTGTCTTTTTGTTCTGGTCAGGCGGCGTTTTTTGTGGCAACACGGCGTTTTTCATCCGACTAAAACCGAAGCATTGCATTGAATTGAAGCGATTAGAAATTATCTAACATCCATTTCTGAAACAACGAATATTGATTACAATTCATTGCATAATATTTAAAAAATAATTGTAGGAAGAGCATCTAGGGATAAGCAAACCTTAATTAATTAATATTTCATGTAACAACAAAAAAACCAGTCATCATAAATCTGATTTTTATTCTTTTCAATTTTGTTTTTGTGTTTATTTTGTTTTATAATAATGTTTTATTGCTTAAAACTGCAAGAACAGTTGTGAATTTAAAATTGTCTTTTATTAAATAAAATACAGCTTTTTATAAACATATTTTTCTCAAACTCCGGTTATCGCGACACTCCGCTTATGACGACACTTTTTTTCTGGACATTAAAGTGTCAGGATAACGAGGTTTGACTGTATTATACAATGTTTCGAAAAAATGTACCGAAGAAACTAGTCAATCTAATCAATTTAGAAGTAAACAAAATCCATAAAACGAATTCTTAGTAGCTATTAATATAGCAAATGATGGCTGGCAAGCGGTTTCTCAGGATACCAGTTTCACTTCCATCCCGCCGGATATTTAAAGAACCAAGATTGGGAACTTGAACCTGCTGCCCAGGGCTTGAAAAAAAGAGAACACCAAAACTAAAGATTCCAATCATTAATATGTAAGTATTATGAAACATGTTGTTTGGCCCGAAAATCTCACATTTGAAAATAATGCTGACGTTGACGATAAGTTTAAAACTGAGAAAACATTTTCAAAAGATGATTTAACCCTTTCAGGGGCAAGGTACTTGTATTCGTAAAATGTTGAAATAATTGAATGACACCAGTATTTACAAGAAAATTTATTTGTAAACAAGTAAAAGTATATTTTCGCGTACTTAATAAAAGTGAAATTTTCATTAAAAAATTCGGATGCCAATGTCGCAAATAGGGATTAAAGTTATGTGATGCCGTGACAGCATCACCGCCTTTCAAGGGGTTAATCTGCAGCCTTCTCAATCCTGATTGGACATTCCAAGTAATTCTTCAGACGAAGAAATGGTCGATGTTTCATATAATACCTCCTGCATAAAAAAGTAGAGGATGTCATCAAGTTGTATGGAACATTTTTGGAAGGGAAGAAAATTCGAACCACTACTTTTAGATGATCAATGACCTTTAAATTAGTATTCTAGAAGTTTCCAGCGGCCATTTAAAGCAAAAAAAGTATAACATGATTATTCAAAAAATGTTAATTAACTAGTCTAAGTTATTTTTTTATTTTGTAAAATGTTTAAATTCTTATAAAATTATTCCATAATTTTTAACCATTTTTTAAATCTAAAAATTTAGACTAAATACTACAATTTCTTTTTTTTTTTAATTGTCTAAATCAGTAGTTTTTACTACATTAGAATGCTATGTATTTTTGAAGTGCATTAAAATCAACCAATATTAGCAACATTTGATTTCACGACTATTCGATTTAACGTCTTATTTGCCGAGGTCCCGTGAAGGTCTTTAAATCACGAGTCTACTGTATATGTATAAAGAAGAAATGAGTTAGCTCTAAGTCCTTTGTAAGTAGATTTTTCTTTAGAAATCTGCTAAGCATTTATAAACAAGTATGGTTAGTTAAAAAATAAGCAGATCCTGAAAAATTGATTGTAAATCTATACACTGTAAAAAAAAAAGGACTAAAAAACGGAAATACTACTGGCAATCTAAACGCCAGTACTATTTCCGTTTTTTTACGGGAATTTTTACCCATAAATTACAGAAAATTTTCCGTTTTTCTGATTAAAAACGGTCCGTTTTTTTTTTGTTTTTTTTAATTTTTTTTACAGTGATACACACACACACACACATTTATATATATATAAAATACATTTCAAATTGCAAAAAATATTTTAGACTTCGATCAATTTTTATCAGTCACATACTAAACATACCTTAATTATTTCGAAGTACTTTATATTTCGTTTTTTACATAAAAATTTAAAAAAAGTTCACATTTTTAATTTCAGTAATTTACACTTCATTGCATCGTCATCTAGTAATAGCAATTTTCTGACTAAAGACTTCGGAATACAAAATCGCTTATGTATGAACAATTAATTCCGCATTCTCTTCGTTGCTTTATATGTTTGTTTAACAAATAACGGCGGTGAGAAAAATATGTAAGAAATTCTATACAGTACATTTTATTTTTAAACAAGAAAGAAAAATCATGGTGAAGCATAGATTATGAAACACTTTCCAGCAAATTCAGAATAATGTAACAAAACTTCACCGTTTAAGAAGATGAAAGATGATATTTAAGTTAACAATTTGGAAAATGCATAACACATTTGAAAACAAAATTTAAGCAATTACAAAAGTAAAAAGAAAATTATTCAAATTCCTTTGTGCTACCCTATATACGATCTGTAGATTTGTACATACACTACAAAGTACGCAAAAATTTAATTCAAATAAGAAACGCGTAACATAATTGAAAATTCCCTTCAGCAATTTCCGTCAATAAGCCGAAATGTACTTGAATTCTTTTTTGAAGCCCTGTATATGATCTATAGTATTTATGCACAAAAAAGGAATGTGGAAAAAATTTCAATTATTGCTCATAGGCAATAACCGAATTCTTTTGTGTGTCCCTGTAAATGAACGATAATTGCTGTGCACCCCATGTTCTACAGTGCACTATAAATTGGAATATCTAAAACGGAGTGTTCAATTTTCAGACATTTTAAAATGTCTTAATTTTTTCAGACACTTTTTGCGTCGAATTTCAGAAACTTCAAAAACGCCTAAATCGCAGTCTTTTGTGTGTGTGTGAGCATTATACGTAGCTATGTTTGACCACATTGAATCCTGGAAAAATATATATGACCATGATCCTCCCACACAGCCTGATTTTAGGCGCTCCAAAATTTGGTATGCAATTTTTATAAAGCTGATAATTGAAATCTTTTTCGACATTGTACTGAATATAAACAGTATTTTGAATTTCTAGAGGAGAATAAAATTAAAAACAAAAAATATTTGTCTTAATACAGAAAAACCTCTCAATAGCGAGCACCTCGGAACCGTGTAATCTGCCCACCATTCGGCGGTGTCTGCTTTTCTGAGATAAAAATACATAAAAAATGTGCATGTTGTGAATAAAAAATTTGTTTCTTAAATAGTGGTGTTCTCTATTTAAGGAGTGTCCGTTATGGAGATTTTACTGCAAAACCTTCATGCGGAATACTTTATTTTGCGAACACTCACCTGTTTCAACATAAATATATATTTTTACCTTAGAAAAGCGAACACTGTCGAATAGCAGACAAATTCAGTATTTTCGAGGTGTCCGCTATTGAGAAGTTTTACTGTAATTAGATTTTTTTTTTTTTTAGTTAGTTTTTAATCTTATTCTACTTTAATAGTTCAAAATATTGCTTATAATCAGTACATTGTCGAAACAGATTTAAAATATAATCCCTACAAAAATTGCTTAACTAATTTGGGGCCCCTAAAATCGTAGGGGGAATGTAGGGGACATTGCCCAGTTTGCCCATGCTTTAATAAAGTCCTTCTACAAAAGATTTAATCCTGCATTATGGTTCGTTAAATAGAGGTGTCTGGTATTCGTCAGTGTCCGTTAAGGAGGTTAATGGACATTAGCTATTATGGGACACTCTTTTTTTAATCCACAACGCATGTATCTGCTAAAAAATTGTTGGAAAAGAAATAATGTATGCGAAATTTGAAAAGATCACATATGTTTATCTATGTATCTCAGTCTTTAAATTCACTCAGAGAAAATAGCTTTCTTTGTAAAGAAAAAAAATGTAAGTGGTAACCATTTGAACTTTTTTTTTTTTTTTTTTTTTTTTTTTGGCAGACATTTCTGCTCTGCTCGAAAGTGGGTCAAATAATCGGATATGTGTTATCAGATGGAGCCACGAAATTTTGCATTAAAAAAGATTGCTGATTTATTGAATTTAAAGATAATTTGTAATTTATCTTAATCACTTGTAATTTATTTTTTTTAGCAATAAATAATCGGTGAATCAAATGTATAAATCGCTCATACTATATTGAAGAGCAGAATTAATCCTGCAACAGCATACATATTTGTTTATTTTTATGAAAAGCATTTATTTAAAGTTATAAAAACAGCCATTTTAAGTGCAAAATCAAGTTACGAAGTACATATACAAAATTCTAGCTTTTTACTAATATTCATTTTTAATTTCAAATTAATTTTTTACTAAAAATAATCAAAAAATCAATATTATAATTGACTTCAAATCATATGTATGTAAAATATAACATTTAAACAAATCGACACTTATTTGAAATACTTGAAACACTTTAGTTTCGCTACGTCCGACCCATATATATATATATATATATATATATATATATATATATAATCATTAAATAAACATTACCGACCACCACAAAAAATTGTGATTATGAATGAAATGACAATAATACAGTTTCCCCCAACACACTTAACATGGATACTAAAAACATAGAATGTACAAGCTGCTATGTATAAAATATAGTCCCTTGTACTATATTACGAGAATTAATACGGAAGAAAAAAAGAAAAATATGGATACCGATAAAAATAATTGAAAAGCTTATATATTGAATTACGTTATCAAGAGTACAGAATTCAATTATATAAGCAAAATAGTCTTTTCTCTGTGAGAAAAAAAGCTAAAAGCTGAATTTTTTTCTCCTGTACTCAAACGACTAATATGACCAAAAGAATAATTTCAAGATGAAAACAGAATAATTTTAAATGCCATGAAATGGAAAAAGCAATACATCCTTTTAAATATTTAATTTATAGCAATGAAAAATAGTAATATTACAGAACATACCTAATATAATCCCAGTTTTATTTAATCAAATTACACTCCTGCACATGCAATCCAAAATTCCTCAATCAATGTATAAACTTAATTATTCCAAGATCCGAAAGCAGTTCATAAAACTAACTAAACTATGAAGGTATTGAACAACATAATGAAACACAGAAACAATAAATAAATATCACAAGCCGATAGACCAGCCTTCACTCTTCAGTGGTTAGAAAGACGGTGTAAACGCAACCCTTTTATTTCCAAAAACAGCAACAGCATTCTCAACAGGTTTCATAAGGTACGTCATTCTTACATTCAACACAGTTAATTTAAATTCCTTACTAACTATTGATAAAAACAAAAACTATTTCAACCAAATATAACGCTCCAAATAATTGATAAGAAACTTTTAAATCTATTCAATAATATATAATTAAACAAGTTACTTTCTTTTAAAATACATATAATGTAATGTGGCTCGTCTCCACCCAGACTTATAATGAAAGTATTATGATAAAACAAAAATGTCTTTTCACTATTTGAGCTTCAGCATCAGTCCATCAACTTGTGACTTGATAAACTTATTAATTCTTCTTTCAGTATTCCAAAGCAAGGCCAAAGAAATTTTATGTTAGCAGCTTTGTAACATACCTCATTACCAAGTCTATAAATAAAACTTTAGCAATAGTCGTTTAATCCAGTAAAATTCCCAAACCAGGATTCACGCCTCTAGTAAGAACCGTTGCCAGTTCTTTTTCAAAAATAGTTTAAGGTAATGTAAAAACTTGCATGGAAAGTTATTATTCTAATTAGATAACAGGTTTATTAAAATTATTGGTTTATTATTATTGTAAGACAAATTTTCCACAAATTTAAATACTTGTTTATTAAAATTAAAACCGTTTTTACAAATTCTTTTGAATCTAATTATTTGATTTATTAATGCATTTCTAAAAATGTTTTTATATCAATTAGAAAACAAATGAGGTAGATTTCTTGGAAAAAAAAACTAAAATTATTTCTTTTGTCATAAAGATATAAATAAATAGTATTGCTTGAAATGTAAGAAAGAACATCTAAAAAATCTGCATTGTCATCAAACCCTATTCAATGTTAAATTATCCGGATAAATTTTATTGAATTCATCATAAAAATAAAAAATCCAATTATCATCAATTTATCTATAAAATATGTGAATTTCTGTAGTACTTAACTGCATATTTATGTAATATAAGGATGATATAAAGATAAGATCGTAGTTAATGAAAAAAGGAGTTTAATGATTCTAGGTTATAGTTTCACATATTAAATAGAAATTATATTTACAAGTACGGGAGGGTAGGGGGTTTTTCTGCAGCATACGCACTCACAGAATCGTCGGAGATTGGCCTCTGCTCTCGTAGAGCGAGCCGCGTCAGAATGAAATCTGCTCTCGGTTGTTACTTGTTTCCAGGCGAAGAGAATGCAAACTGCATATCAGCAAATTCAATACATCTGCTATTCTGCGGTTACAAGTTCTCATGGAAAAGTGCTGACCATATCCTGTTGCTATGAGTAGGGTTTTATGGGAATTTAAAACCACAACTCACACTTGGCCATCTTGTCCGCTTGTCGACCTCGACAGCGCGTTAAATAAGCAACAAGATATGTCAAAAAACAAAAAAAAAAACTATCTAAAAATAATTAAAATCCAAAGGAAAAAAAACTGTCATTAGCTAATTAAGAGAATTGAGCTAAATAAAAAAAAATAAAAAAAAATTAATTCTAAATTTTATGTAAATTAAAGCTGAGCTGCCGTGGGATATCTCCAAAAAAAAAAAAAGAATTAAAAAAAAAAACTCAGGATAATATCAGTTTGCGTCATGAGACCGTCTTTCTCATGAGCCATCATCATCTGCCTCATCTTAGGTAGAATTTCGTAAAAAAAACATCTTTATCCCAACGTCATTCGGGAATAAAAAATATAAAAAAAAGAGGTTTGCCTCGTCTAAGCAAAAAAAAAAAGGATTTCCCACCAAAAGGTTTTTTTTTTCGACAGCTAGCTCTTACTTCTGTAAAAAAACATATGCGAGGTGGGGGGGGGGGGCACATAATAATAATATACTTATACATATAACATATAAAATTATAAAAATACAGGTAAAAAATTTCAAATATATATATAAAACAGGTACATAATAATAAAATAATAATATTGCTGGCACAGTTCTAAATAGTCAAAAGTGCTTTATGCAAAATGAAAAAAAAAAGGAGTCACTGCTTGGCAGTCTGGAAAAAAGTTTTGTGCAAAACTAAAAAAAAGCACTGTTTTGCACTTGTAATAAAAAGTTTTAAGCAAAACTACAAAAAAAGCACTGTTTTGCTGATTTACTAAAAAGTTTTAAGCAAAACTGCAAAAAAAGCACTGTTTTGCTGATTTACTGAAAAGTCTTATCAAAACTACAAAAAAAGCACTGTTTTGCTGATTTTATAAAAAGTTTTAAGCAAAACTACAAAAAAAGCACTGTTTTGCTGATTTACTAAAAAGTTTTAAGCAAAACTAAAAAAAAAAACACTGTTTTGCTGATTTTATAAAAAAAATTGATTTGCCATGCGAAAAAAAAATCACAGCATGGACTGCACAACTGTTTAAATTGAAGGCCACTGTTTCATGTGATCAACGGATGTCATTGTGATAATGGGACCTTCATGGTTTCCTATTTTTGTAACTGCATACCTGTCATTAGGGTTCACGGCTGTAACCTTATATGGTCCAAAATATTTGGGTCGAAGTTTTAACCCAGTTCCAAACTGTGTACGTTGTATTGCTACTAGATCATTGACCTTGTATACCGTGGGGGGTTTTCTTTTCTTATTATATTGGGCGCGGCTGAGTTCCTGATGTTTTAAAATGTTGGCTTTTGCACTATGTTGTAATGTTTGTTTATGATCCATGTGTAATTCGATATGTTCCGTTTCCAAAAGTTGTTTTATCATTAAGTCGTCTTTATTTTTCATCTTGACACCCGTTAACAGCTCGAACGGGGAGAATTTCGTGACAGATGAAGTCGTGCTATTTATTATCCTTTGTACCGCTGGTACGTGTTTGTACCATTTCGTTGGATCATTTAAAGATAATTTCGTCAAAATAGAGATAAGCGTTTTATGCTGTCTTTCGATTTGTCCATTTCCTCGCATTACTCCGGTAGTAATGGGATGGTGTTCTATATTTTCTTGTTCGCAATACTTTTTAAATTCTGAAGAAGTGAATGCGGGTCCTTTATCCGTGATTATTCTTCGGGGATTTCCAAATGTAATTTGTTGTAATTTAAGTTTATCTAGTGCATCTTGCGCCGCCCCAGATTTGACTGGATATAACCAAAAAAATGTAGTGAAAGCATCCACTACTGTAAAGAGGTGATTATAATTTTTATTTGTGGAATGTAATGGGCCTAAAAAATCACAATGGTAAGTGTCGAGCGGCTTGTCACCTTTAGGGATCGAGTGCAAAAAACCTTCCTGTTTTCCCAACTTTCCAGAAGCTTAAATGCATGGAACGCAGTTTGTTACGACTGTGCGTGTCAACTCCGGTAGGTTATGAATGAAAAAATTCTGAGATGCAATTTCTTCTGCCTTTTTAGCAGAATAGTGTCCTTTAGTGTGTATATCTTGGAGTATGCTAATTTGCATTGCTTCTGGAATCACTAATAAATCTCGACCCTGTTGGAGTTTATACAAAATGTTGTTGCGCACCGTGAAGTCGGCTACTGGTGCTTCCGACGCTGCTGTTTTAATGCTGGAAATAAAGGGATCATTTGCTTGGGCTTTCATGATTTTTAGTGTCAGTTCATCGTATGTAATGTGCATAACTGGGTACCTGCTTAGCGCGTCCACGTGATTCATTTTCGTCGCCGGTCTATGTTTTGTTTCAAAATCGAATTCCTGGAGGAATAGAGCACAACGCGCAATTTTCGGCGTAAGATCCTTTTTGTCGAGAGTTTTTTGAAATGCTTGACAGTCGGTAATGACACGGAATCGAGTGCCGTGGAGGTAGACGCGGAATTTTTTGAGAGCTTCGATGACTGCCAATACTTCCAATTCGTAGCTACTTAACTTTTCCTCTTGTGGTGATGTTTTTTTGCTCATATATTGAACCGGATGGAAGTGTCCGTCGGTGGATTTCTGCATGAGAACTGCACCGAAGCCCATTTTACTGGCGTCAGTGTGCACTTCGAGGTCCGAACCCGGTATAAAAATGTGTAAAACTGGAGCACTTGTGAGTAGATTACGTAACGTGGACAGCGCTTCCCTCTGCGCCGGTCCAAACTCGAAAGTTGATGTTTTTCACAAGAGATCGCTCAGGGGCCGTGCGATAGAGGCATACTTGGGAATAAACTTCCGAAAATATCCTGTTAAACCTAGGAGTGATTGCAACTGTTTAACGTTTTTGGGTTCCGGAAAATGTTGGACGGCCTTAATCTTCGTTGGGGAAGGCGCTATAGTATTATTTTCAATGGACATTTTTAAGTCGGTAGATTTCGATTTTGTGGGGC
The DNA here is from genome assembly GCA_963932465.1 of Maratus speciosus. Taxonomy (NCBI): domain Eukaryota; kingdom Metazoa; phylum Arthropoda; class Arachnida; order Araneae; family Salticidae; genus Maratus; species Maratus speciosus. The sequence continues at coordinate 233,323,941 of OZ010791.1, read as the reverse complement.
GATAATTTTCAATCAGTTCAGCCACTTCTTCGTGACACGTTCCGTCGGTGATATGAGTTAAATCGACTTCGGACATGTCATCGCAAATATTGATAAGGTTAACAAAATTATCAACCGGGGGATGTTTTGACAAAGTAATGCCAGTCTTGTTACATGTTAGTGTGCCTTGGCATATGATGTCTGTTCCGAGGATAACAGGGTGCGACATGTGAGCGAAATCAATAACATAAGCAATAGTAGAAAAAGTGGATTTGTCGATATCGATATCTGTTAAAAAGGAACCTTTTGGCTGAACGTTACCGCTGCCGAACCCCGAGAGCCGTAGGGGTACTGGTGTCAGAGGAGGAAACCCGAGCAGACGGTAAATGTCCTCACGGAGGAGGGTCACTTGACTTCCGGTATCAACGAGAGAATGCACCTCCATGTCTGCAATTCGAACTACTTTTTGCATGTGTTGTTGGGGGCGAGTTAGCTCGACCGTGTGAACTGGTCTGTCTTTTCCGGCAGTGGCAGCTTGAGAAGGGGGGCTGAGTGCAGTTGCTGCCTTTGACTTTGAACCGCGGGCTGTGCAATTTAATGATATGTGGCCGTAACGAGAACAATTAAAACACTTAGGACCTTGTCCTTTACGCGTACAATCTATGGATTTATGGCCCCTGGCCCCACAGGAAAAGCAAGTAATTTTTTGAGGTTTTTCGCTGGGAAATGATTTCTGGGTACCCAAAGGGACGTGCGTCGCCTTAGGTTTGAAATGTGTAACCGAATCACAGACTTCTTCATAGATTAAAAGTTTTTTCTTAAATTCCTCTAATTCAGAGATTCCATATAATATTGCTTTATTATGTGGTGTATCGTTAATCCCATTAATTATATAGTGAATTAAAGGTATATCATCGATGTTTCCTCTTTGTGCTATTTCTTTCATTTTCAAAAAATATTCCAATAGTTTTTCGTTTGGGCGGCAGCCTCTAGCGGCTAGTAATTGATGTATCTGGGCGGGCGAAGCTGATTGTCCGAATTCGCGAAACAATGCCTCTTTGAGTGATGCATATGAAGAAATGTTATTTTCACTACGTACATACAATAATGCTAAACTTTTTAATGCCCGCTCAGCAAACACAAATTTCTGTATGTCGGACAGTTGAAATGAATAGGCCAGAGATTCAAATCTCTGAAACCATGTTTGAACGTTTTCCGTTTTATCACCACTAAACGGTGTAATTAAATGATCAATGTCATGGAAAGAAATTGTCTGTTTGGGCGCGGAGTGTGTACAGTGTACACGCGCCTGGTCTGGCTGTACTGCCAAAGGGGAAGATAAACCAGTGCTTCCACTACTATTGCGGCTATCATCAAATTCTGTATCCGATTTGGAAACTGCCGTAAACGTGTCTTTAAAAGCCGAAATATCAACTAATGCGCTTAAAATACGTTACCCTATATCTTCCTTTGATCCATGGATGTCAGTGGATAAGATATTAGCAATAGTAATCAATTGTATCTGATCGTAATCGTCCAAAATTTCGGTGAGTTTATTCTGATACTCATCGCTTTTGTCGGTAAAAGAAAAACCTTTAAATTTCCTTAAATTCGCTCTATTCTGCCGATTTTTATCGCAGCCAAATATAAATTCATGCAATAATTTGATTTTATCTGTTTTAGCCGATTACAACTGGCTTTTAATAAATTCAATTTCTTGTAATTCCATATTAAAAGACAAGAAAGGAAAGAGAAAAAAATAAACTTACTTCAAAAGGAGTTATCCAATTGAAAAATAAATTCTTCGCCACGATATATTGAAGTAATCCAATTAATGATCCGTAGAAAAAAATATACTTGCAGTCGAAGATTCATTTATTCATTTCTTGCAAAACCACGTCTATCTTGTAAAAATAAAAATAAACGGAAGATTGAGCTTCAAACAGATGGCTAAGGAGATGAATCACGTCCGCTGTAATGCGGAGGTTGATAACTGGACGAAAAGGAAGTTCTCGAATTCTAAACGTACATCGGTGTAAGCCTAGGGGATTTTTTTTTTTTTTTCGTTTGGGATTCAAATCGGCAGAGTCCCCATGTAATATAAGGATGATATAAAGATAAGATCGTAGTTAATGAAAAAAGGAGTTTAATGATTCTAGGTTACAGTTTCACATATTAAATAGAAATTATATTTACAAGTACGGGAGGGTAGGGGGTTTTTCTGCAGCATACGCACTCACAGAATCGTCGGAGATTGGCCTCTGCTCTCGTCTAGAGCGAGCCGCGTCAGAATGAAATCTGCTCTCGGTTGTTACTTGTTTCCAGGCGAAGAGAATGCAAACTGCATATCAGCAAATTCAATACATCTGCTATTCTGCGGTTACAAGTTCTCATGGAAAAGTGCTGACCATATCCTGTTGCTATGAGTAGGGTTTTATGGGAATCTAAAACCACAACTCACATTTATGTTGAAAATAAAAAAGAAACAAAGGGTCTAGCCGGATAAGCATGGCGAAAGACGCCACGGCCGATGTTTGAAATAACATGTGTGGTAATAAGGCTCACCATGAGAATACAATATAGAGTGTTTTTAGCCCCTGACCTGGAACTGCCCTTGAGATAATCGGGGAAGTATGCGCCTGCGCTACTATTTTTCAAATACGTTTTTCTCAAAAAATACAAAAGTTAAAAAAATGAAACCAACGCCAATTATTGAAGAATATTAGTTTACATCATATATTTTTTTCATATTTTTACACAAATTTATAGAAAAATAAACAAAAATAATTTTTGAAAATTAATTACACAATATGGCCAAAGGTGACCCGTCACTCGCAATTTTAGACGTTTTGTTAAATATCTAGAAAAATACATGAGGAATTAACCTGAAACTGCAGGTGTGTAAACAGTATAGTATAGATCATATATTTCCGCGAAGATTTTTTTTCCTGAAACCCAATAAGGGCCGTCAACAAATTGAAAAGAACGAATATCTTTTGGATAGCCCTGTAAAAACTAATGTAGCAAAAACGTTAAAACTCGAGATTATTAATAAATAGCTTATTGTAATATACTGTGTTCATTTTTATGGGGATAGCATGTATATTCGTAGAGAAATTAAGGTTTTTATAAGAACAGTCCCAAATTTGGCCAGGTTTTTTGCTTATAATTTACAGAATTCGTAATATAAAAAAAAAGTTATTTTCAGACAATATGACAAACAACATTATACACAATATTCTGCAATCAGAATTAAAAAATAATAAAAATTGGATGAAGAATGAGCAGGTTTACTAAAAAATGTTTCACTGCGCATGCGCGAATGCAATCAAAATATAATCTGCATAATGCATTAGCTAAGCTAAGTATATAGAGCAACTTTTGTGAAAGTCTCAAAATCATAGCTTGAAAATTCTGAAAATTATCGTCGATAGAAGAAGCTCGAAATCCGTTGTTCCCAAAAAGAAGCAAAAAGATGAGGGGTTGTATCAAATATCTGTTGATTAGTGCTAAGATAGCGTACACAATATTGCACGTACTACTATATTTGTATACAACCCCTCATCTTTTTGCTTCCTTTTGGGAACAACAGATTTCAAGCTTATTCTATCGACGATAATTTTCAGAATTTTCAAACTATGATTTTGAGACTTTCACAAAAGTTGCTCTATATACTTAGCTAATACATTATGCACATTATATTTTGATTGCATTCGCGCATGCGCAGTGAAACATTTTTTAGTAAACCTGCTCATTTTTCATCCAGTTTTTATTATTTTTTGATTCTGATTGCAGAGTATTGTGTACAATGTTGTTTACCATATTTTCTGAAATAACTTTTTTTTTTTTTTTTATGTTAAGAACTCTGCAAATTATAAGCAAAAAAACTTGGCGAAATTTGGGACTGTTTTTTATAAAACCTTAATTTCTCTACAAGTATACATGCTATCCTCATAAAAATGAACAGAGTATATTGCAATAAGCCACTTATTAATAATCTCGAGTTTGAACGCTTTTGCTACATTAGTTTTTACAGAGTTATCCAAAAGATATTCGTTCTTTTTCAATTTGTTGACGGTCCCCTATGAGGTTTCGGGAAAAAATCTTCGCGGAAATATATGACCTATACTATACTGTTTACACACCTGCAGTTTTAGGTTAATTCCACATGTATTTTTCTAGATATTTAACAAAACGTCTAAAATCGCAAGTGACCGGTCACCTTTGGCCATATAGTGTATTTAAAGGATATGTAGTTTCATCAGCCATAAAGAATGATTGTTCTTTTTGTATTCTAAATAATATTGTATTCAATATTGTATTTTTATTCTAATTAATATAGATTCTGGCAATATAGTGGGTTCCTTTCTAAAAGTAGCTGGCAGTGCTGCCATTGGCGACTATTTTTATATTTTATTGGTAGCACTTTTTCGAAACAAAAAACTTTTTTGCAACATAAGCAGGAGAAATAAACTATAAAATTCGTTTTTTTAAATAGTGGTGCGAAAAAATATAAAAATAGTCGCCAATAGTAGCCAGCCAGCTGCTTTTAGAAAGTAACTCACTGTATCTCACACCAGAATCTTTGTGAATTTTCGAGATTTTGACTGAAGGTTTCATGTAAACTTCTCTAAATACCATTACCAAATTATAAAAAAAGAAAGAAAGAAAGAAAGAAATTGGAAGCCTCCACGCATGCGCAGTTAAAAAATTATTTCGTACAAATGCCAATGTTTCTTCAAATATTCAATATATTCATATTTTAATTGCAGTATACTATTGCTCCTGTTCTTTGTCACGTTTTCGGAAATTTGTGTTATTTTGTTGAAAACTGTATGTGCTATAAACAGAAATTTTTTTAATTTTTCACAGAAACGTTAAGATTTTTATGACTACGTGTGCTTTCCGTATACAAATGCACAAAAAACGTTGAACTGAACCCACATAATCATTTAATACAGTGATAGACCATTTTGAGCATTTTCTGTCATATGGGTGATCGCAAATATTATTTTATTATTAAATTTATTATTAGCCCCCTAGTTGTCAACGCAACTAAATATTCAGTGAAAAATGTGAAGTTAAACATCGTCTTTACATCCTAGAAATTCAAGGACGATTTCGTCGACAATTTTAGTGGATATTCGACAAAACGTGTAACATCGAAAGCGTCCAGTCACTTACACTTACTTTTTGGACATAAGTGTATAACAGAGAAATATTTTTTGCGTCTATATTTTTTCCTTGATGGAGCATAGCCATCTTTTTCGTTGCCTCTTCTTTCTTTTATTTTCCTGTAGCCGTCTCTCTCTCTCTTTTTTTTTACATTGATCATTGGTATTGTTAATCCGTTTTCCAAAGCTTCCGGACTTATATTCCGAAAAATGCATAAATGCAATAGTTTTAAGTATGCAGTATTCTATTAAAAGAATTTTATTAGTAAGATAACGTCAGATAAGAATCATCTTCGCTTTTTTTGAAGTGGATGGAGTGTATGCCTTGCCTGATTTCATTGATTCTTTTACGGACCAGGTCGGGCTCTGGCCAGAAAACTTTGGTTCGTCCCGACCCATCTCAAACGTCTCCTTCCATATTTCCTGTATGAATAAGAATTGCCTAAGGAATGAAGATAAATCTCTAGTCTAATTGTATTCATCCCAAATTCGATTTTTGATTTTAGAATGAAGGTAGTTTTCTGTTCTTAAGGAAGATTTCTTACATAAAACTACAAAATATCTAATGCTCTTTGAGTATTGATAATTTGTGAATGAACTTCATTTCCCCAGACCTCGGTAGCATCTAGGGTACGGTAGTCTAGGGATATGAATGGTCTTGGCTTAGGATGCGACAGGTTCTGGGTTCTAATCCTGTGCAAGGACCTGGTGCAAGCACTGGTTATCAACACTGGTTATCTGATAAAAATTATGGTCATGTATGTCTAACCGCATCCAATATTTATAGTTCATCCTTGTTCATCGTCGTTTCAAATTAAGCATTCATATTAGAAAAAATAAAATAGAGGGTTGCGTGTTGCCACACAAATATTCTGTATCTTGTGAAGAAACAAATTTATCGAAACGGGGCAATTTTTAAATTCAAGTCAGAAAATCTTATGAGAAAAAAATACTTTTTTCTCAACCATCCAGATCTTGAATCCATGAAACGCAGTAACCTTTGCTCCTAAGAACCCCGTGGAAAAATAGAGTACCCATATCGCATACCAATGCGCCCGTAAGTAGGCGTGGCTTTGAACGGTAGATGGGGGAATGAAGTTCTATGGTGATTGCGTGACGTGCAGGATATTTTTGTTTTCTTTTTGGTTAAGGACGTGCGGTGGCATCACAATGAGGGGCTTTAGGGAGAGAGAGATGTACGTTGTGGGGTTTCTAATTGTGGACTTTTTGAGGACTTTTCGTCGGGAACGATCGTGACTGGAATAAAGAAAGGAAATAGTTTCAGGGAAGGCATCAAACGAGTTTCGATTTGAAAGTGGTGAGCTGCAGTTGTAACTTGAATCGGTTATGGACGAGTTATTTAATTAAGTGAGATGGAAAGGTTTTCAAAGCGAACTTGTCCATACATTATGCACGAATCCTTATATTTACATGAAACAATTAAATATTTCAAAATGAAAAGGTTCTGAAACGTTACTTCGCTCATCCGCGTTGTAAATAAAATCTATTTTTTTAATATTTATTTAGATGTTAAAAAAAAATCAATGGTTCTTAGTTTTTAACAGTAAAAGAAATAAAATTACTTAGCGTTACAATTTAGAATTTTGAAAGTTGCTTAATAAAATACTTAAAAGTATCTTTTAACATAATTATAGTCACCAAAAAGTCTTTACAACTTTTCTCTTTAGCACTTTCATTCAAAGGTTGATCACAGAGGCTTGTTTCAACGTTGATTTTTTTTTTTTTTTTTTTTTTTTTTTTTTTTTTTTTTTTTTTTTTTTTAATGAATTATTATTGCTCAAATAAAAATAAAAATTCCCCTAAAGAAATCTGTGTTTAAAAAATTTGTTGCATTATGTATAATTATTCTGAAAATTTCTTAATTTGGTCTTAATTTACACGATTATCTGCAGTCAGTATAGTCCCAACTTCGAGCGCCGGACTATATTTTTATCTCTCTATTTATTTTTTGGTTTAATTCGGTCACTTAGTTTATGTGCAGGATCAGATCATATAAACTGAGACTACCGGTACAAAATGAGACTTCTGGGACTTCCTCTCACCAAAATTCGCATTAACACTTTATCTATTGACGGTACTTATAAGTACCATTCAAATAACTTGTTATGAAATTCATTTATACATCGATTAGTAGTAATACAGTTTAGAATGAGTTATAGATGCATTACTTTATCTTGTTCCAATAGCATTATTGGTTACACAAAACAAAAATATTTTTAAAAGGATATTTCTTTTGCTCATACATCTTTCCAGCTTTCTTGGCGTTCGAGGGGGTGGGGGGAGTTTTCAATTCGGAAACATTTCTATATTTCCATTGTAAGAACATTACTTTGTACATTTCTTTGGTGTTATAAATATTACACAAAATCCTTATAAATTCAAATTTAATTAATCCTTCTAAATCCTTCAATCCTTCTAAAATGCTTCTAAAATTTATTAAATGATTATGTAAATCTTCTAATGTGGTTTCAAAAATTTGCGAAAAATGCTTTAGAAGATAACATTTTCATGAATTCACAATTCAGTACATAAAGGGTTAATATGCTTCGTTTAAAATTTAAGATGATGAAGTGAGGAGGCACTGGGTCTTGAGGAAAATTTTCTCATTTATCAGTATGCCCCGTTTCTTAACATCTATACCCACACTGAAAATAATTTGAAGATTTAGAAATATTAATATTAGGAATTTTTTCCAGAGAGAAACATTCACCTTGCAAACAATATTTCAAATGAAAACCAAATTTAAACTTAATTGCTTAAAAGGCGCAAAGGCCAACCTAGTGAAAAAGATTCCATGCCGGGACTCGAACCCGGGCCATCAGTATAGCGCACTGACGTTCTACCGACTAAACCACATGAGACGATACCCAGCCTGGAACTTTTCACTACTGCAGGTTGGCAAGGCTACAAACGCAGCACAAGATGGAATATTTATCGTGAGCCACCGACATGGGGCAAACACAGACTCTTAATTAAATCCAGCATCGACTGGATCTATATTAATATTAGGAAATTTTTCCAGAGAGAAACATTCGCCTTGCATGCAATATTTCAAATGAAAACCAAATTTCAACTCAATTGCTTAAAACACGCAAACGCCAACCTAGTGAAAAAGATTCCATACCGCGACTCGAACCCGGGCCATCAGTATAGCGCACTGACGTTCTACCGACTAAACCACATGGGACGATACCCAGCCTGGAACTTTTCACTACTGCAGGTTGGCAAGGCTACAAACGCAGCACAAGATGGAATATTTATCGTGAGCCACCTACATGGGGCAAACACAGACTCTTAATTAAATCCAGCATCGATTGGATCTATATTAATATTAGGAAATTTTTCCAGAGAGAAACATTCGCCTTGCATGCAATATTTCAAATGAAAACCAAATTTCAACTCAATCGCTTAAAAGACGCAAACGCCAACCTAGTGAAAAAGATTCCATGCCGGGACTCGAACCCGGGCCATCAGTATAGCGCACTGACGTTCTACCGACTAAACCACATGGGGCAAAAGCACGGTAGAACGAATGGCAAACACAGACTCTTAATTAAATCCAGCATCGATTGGATCTATATTAATATTAGGAAATTTTTCCAGAGAGAAACATTCGCCTTGCATGCAATATTTCAAATGAAAACCAAATTTCAACTCAATCGCTTAAAAGACGCAAACGCCAACCTAGTGAAAAAGATTCCATGCCGGGACTCGAACCCGGGCCATCAGTATAGCGCACTGACGTTCTACCGACTAAACCACATGGGGCGAATACCCAGCCTGGAACTTTTCACTACTGCAGGTTGGCAAGGCTACAAACGCAGCACAAGATGGAATATTTATCGTGAGCCACCGACATGGGGCAAACACAGACTCTTAATTAAATCCAGCATCTATTGGATCTATATTAATATTAGGAAATTTTTCCAGAGAGAAACATTCGCCTTGCATGCAATATTTCAAATGAAAACCAAATTTCAACTCAATTGCTTAAAAGACGCAAACGCCAACCTAGTGAAAAAGATTCCATGCCGGGACTCGAACCCGGGCCATCAGTATAGCGCACTGACGTTCTACCGACTAAACCACATGGGACGATACCCAGCCTGGAACTCTTCACTACTGCAGGTTGGCAAGGCTACAAACGCAGCACAAGAATTAAGAGTCTGTGTTTGCCCCATGTCGGTGGCTCACGGAAAATATCCCATCTTGTGCTGTGTTAGGTAAGTATGGCGGTGTTGCATGCTTCACTTAAAGGGGCTGGTCACTCAGCATCGCAATTCTGCTCCGTAATGTTAAGTCTATGGACTTTTGATGCATTCGTATATTTAAAATATCTTCTCGGGAAATTCATATTTTTAACATCTTTTTCATGTGCACTCTTCTTAAAGGATGTCTCTTTTTTTCTTAGTTTTCAAAATATGTCTAAAATCTATGTTGAATTTAATATTTTATGTGTTAAAAGCGGGCGAACTGTGAGTAAGATTTTAACACTTTATATAAAATTAAGTCTATACTTTAGAAATATTTTGAGAACTGAGAAAAAAAAGACATCTTTTAGGAAGTGTACACAAAAAATAGAAGTTTAAAATATTAATTTCCCGAGGAGATATTTTAAATATAAGAATGCATCCAATGCCCATAGACTTTACATTAGTGAGGGGAAATCGGAAGCTGAGTGACCAGCCCCATTAAGGTAAGTTTGATGATGTTTGGCTACATTTTGTTGAATGATTATGGAGGTTGGGTGGTGTTGTATGGGTTAATTTATTTAAAAAAGAACAAGGAAAGTTTAATTAGGTCATTGGTTTAATGTTAGTCGAATCAGGTGTTTTTTATGGTATCAAATTATAACTTTGGTTGTGCTATATTATAGATATATCTATTAAAAGATAGTTCTTACATTTAAATTCTCATATATCAGTATCTATTAATTAAGAGGGGGGGGGGATTACTCTTTTTAGCTTTTATTGTTTAAATATTATAAGGAATGTAAATTCTACATATAACTTTCTTCTGTTTATTTTTTTATTGTTTAGATAGTGTGAAGAATGTTAATTAAATTATAATTTTGGTTGTGCTATATTATAGATATATACATTAAAAGTTAGTTCTTATATTTAAATTCTTATTATATATACAGCTTTTAATTAAGTAAAAAATATATATACACTTTTTAGTTTTTATTAAATTGTTAATTGTTTAAATATTATAAGGAATGTAAATTATACATGTTACTTAGTTCTATGTATTTATGTAATTTCCTTGATTAGATATTTTGAGATATGCAAACTACATATATAAATGTTTAAATATTATAAGGAATGTAAATTATACATGTAACTTTGCTCTATGTATTTATGTAATTTCCTTGATTAGATATTTTGAGATATGCAAACTACATATATAAATTTCAATTACTGATTTATTCCACATGTTTTAAATTAAATTAAATTTTTAAAATTTCATTTAATATCATTATTTTTTTCTTTTATTATTATTATTATTTCACATTATTGTTATAAAAATAGTTATATTATATACTAGTTAGTTCTATAATAGTTCACAATTTATAATAGCAATTTTTGATTTAGGATTAAAAGTATACATATATATATATATTAATTTTTCTTCCTAGTTTTTGTTAAAGTTTTAATGTTTACATAGATATTTTTCTTGTTCTTCTTGTTCTGTGAGGGGGGGGGGGGGGGTGCGCTGGTTCAGGCTAAATATAATCTTATACTGCTTTATATATATATATTGACATATTATATGCATCTAATAAAATTAATAATATATATTAAGATAGAAATTAACTATCTTTTAATATACTAGGGGGCTCGGCCCCCTACGAGCTACGCTCGCCAACCCCCGTCCAGACACCGTAGACTCTAAATGCACGCTAATTTGATCGGCTTTAAAAAGATTTCGAAAGATTGAATTATAATTTAAAAAACAGTGGCGATCTCTCTATAAACGGATTTCTATTCATTTCTCTTTGATTGTGGAATTTTAACGCCAAATCCGTTGCGGTACTACTTGATTATCCCGTCGACCAATTTCGCCAAATTATATAAATCGCCAAACCACTCGCCAAATTATACAAATTGACATAATTCTTATTTTAAATAACGAAAAAACAAATAAATTGGTACAACATTAATAAAAATACAAATAAAACGTCGAAATAAAAATAACTTGATGACGTAGACACGTGTAACAACATTTCAAAATAAGCTAATATAAAAGGAATTAAGTAAACAGAATCTTTGTCTCCCGTTATTTTTCAACAAAGCGAAAAGAAAGTTCTTTTAAATGAGACATTTTAAATTAATCGTTTTTAATCTGACGTAATTTTGACCAAACTATTCTTTCTCTTTTTAATATTCACGTGAAAATGCTTGTGTTAGAAATGAAATAGTATTTGCGCATTCCTAAGAAAAATAGTTGAAATGTATCCTCTCAAAATATCAAATAAATGTCTAGCGCAATTTCTAAATTTAAACCGTTTTGCAATATTATTTTGTGTTCATTTTATGTAATAACTGTAATGTGACGTAAATATGACGTAATTTCTCCTATTTAAGACTTCTAACGCATGTTAATAAATTTATTGTTTTACAAATTCCTTTCTCTCTTAAAATTCACGTGTAATTATAGTTTTTATGACGTAATTTTTAATAAGTTCCTGCTTTTTGTACATAATTATTTAATTCTAATTCCAAATGTTTTTTTCTGTTTATAATAGTCACGTGTAAATAAATTTTTAATTTATTTACACGTATAAATATATTTTTTTTTTGAAGCAAACATTGTTTCCGCTGTTTATACAGTTGGCAACAGTTTAAATTAATATCACTTTCTAAAATCTGTTAAAAATATCTCTAGAAATGCTGAAAATCTGAAATTAAAATAGAAATAAAACCTCAAAAAATGAGTCAAAATAAAAAAATTAATGCAATCTGCACTCCGGCAAATTCTAACGCATAAAATGATCTAAAAATGATTAAATTCCTATGAACAGTTTTTGCTCCTATAAAACTTTTTTAGTGGAACGATTTTGTCCAACTTTAGCATTAAATATCTCTTAAAATAATTCTTCGATTTGAAAACTGTCTGCATCAGCGTGCTTATCAAACATTTCTGTATAATACTACCGATTTTCATATTTTTGTATGCATTATTTTTCTTAATATTAACGAAGAAATACCTCCGGTCACAAAAAATTCAAAACCGGCGGCGGCGGCGGCGGCGGCGGTGACAGCGGTAGTTACTTCTTTTTAGAATAGAGAGATATTTAATAATATTCATTTTCTACTATTTATTACTAAAAATGTTTAAACTGTAGTTGGCAGCAATCCAAATACGTACTTTATTTCAATGCTAATATTAATAATAAACTCTTGTTAGTTGTGTCTATTATCAAATTTGTTCGCAGATGGCAACTCTGAAGTTATTTGTCATCCAAGAAGTCAGTAATTTGCAACATTTGATAATTGAAAAACAATTTATTCTCTTTATTAATTTTTATTATAATTCTTCAATCAGTTTTTTTTATTTTAATTGTTTTTTAATTTTAAATTGTTAATTTAATTGTTTAAAAAATGTTATATCAAAGATATAATATTAATACTTTATAGTTTTACCATTTATATATATATATATAAAATACATTTATCTTTTCCTTTTTGGCTATTTTACATTTGGTTAAATTAGCAGTTAACTGTAGCTATATAATACATGTACTTGTCAAGTTTCAAGATAACACGTTAGCTAGGATTTTTGCAATATTTTTACATCTGCACAGAATAGGTTAGAAAATTTTTATATAAATTTCCTTTTTATAAATTCTGCAATTCAATTTTTTTTTTTTTTTTTTTGGTTTATTGGAATTTTGTTGTTATTGTTTTGCTTCTCTGTTAATTTCCTTGTCACAATTGATCGGGCAATTTGAGTGTAGTACGTAATGCTATGGCATATTTCAATCAAGCAGAAATCAATTGTGTTTTACTAATATTGTGGGATATTGTCTTTGAAAACGTGTTTCCCAATATAATTTTCATTTTTCTTCTTGTCAAATTTTTGCATTCCTTTTGCAAATTTTTTCTCCTACATATTTCGTTCTTCCACTTTTTGAAATATAGTATATAGGATACAGTGCTGTAGTTCGAAAAAAAAATATTTGCTGGAACTCACCTTTTCACACAGTAGATGTTGATGCTACCGGATTTTTTCTAAGCCAAAATCCAATTTAAAACTTTTAGCCAAAAGCCAACTTTTTTCAATTATTAGTTAGAATTATTTTATTCTAGTTTTTATAATACTGTATTTATATAGCATCCATCTAAAAAGATTTGATGAATCTCATGAATTTTCCATTATGAATCAAAATAATTTGAAGTAACAGAAATAAATCCATATATAACTTACTGGCACATCTATCCTAGAAATTTCCAAAAGAACGATGATGAAAGGTGTTTTCTGTGCTCTCTGATTTACGACAAGTTGTCTCGTCTTCTAATTTTCTTCCTGATCACTACACCAAGATTTCACATATGGTTCAGGACAAAAATTTATTAAGGGAGGTCCTATATGGCTTATGAATATAAGGAAAACGGATCTTCTTAAAACTAGCATGAATTATCGTTTTGCTTGAAAAAAAAAAAAAAAAATGTGCTCGTACGCGATATTTCTTTTTTTAATGTAACAAACCAAATATTTCTGAGAAGGCGTTCCGGTTCCCACCCAACTACAACACTGATAGAATATACACTATTATATAATTATTTTTTTATTATTTATTTTGGTTGATTTTTTATTTGTTTATAATGGGTAATATTTACAAAAAGTTTCATTATACATGCTTTTCAACCAATTAAAATAAGTGAAGGTAGGAAATATTTCCTCAGAAGATAAGGAACGATAATTTTTTCTTAAAAAAATCTGCACTATGGAATTTTAATTTCCTAAAACTAGCCTAAATGTTTGGTTTTACGGTGTTTTTCATGATTGGATTATTCGCTGTAAACTACTATGTAAATAAAATTAATAATAATAATAATAATAATAATATTAAAAGAAGAAAAAGAAAAGAAAGAAAAGTACCTCGTGGGAGAAATAGGAAAAGAACTTTAACTGTTTTGATTGTTTGTCTTTTTTATATTATTTAAAATTTATAGATTAAACACTTAAATTTTTTCCTCAACATTTACAGAGTATTTATATAGTGTCTTCTATTTCGAAGTATTTAAATTAAAACCATATGGAATAAGCTCTTTTTAATAAAAAGCTAACATATTTTTACGAAACTTTACAAAAATTCAAATTCTATTACCCCTTTTTATGTTTGAAGCAGTTGAAAAGTAAGTATTATGGTATTTTATTAGTAGTTTAAACTAAAGTTGCACTTATCTATCATAAAGTCTAAGAAAAAAGCTCTTCGTGATAAGCGTTGATTGTTTTTTAGAATGTGTCGTATGGGGTACTTTTTCTGTATAAGGCATAAAGAATCTTAATATGTGCTTGAAAATTTATACATTTTGTCTTGTAAAAGATATTTCATATTATGTTGCCGTATCTTGAAATCTGTAAAAAAACCTGTAGATTCTTAACATAATTTTCAGTAATGTATGCTTAAAATGAGGGCCAAATACTTTCAATTATTTAGCAGAAATATTTCTCACGAAATTTTTGCAGATTCATTCTAAAGGGTTTGCTAAAATTCTTTCTCTTGTGTGTTTTAACTGGATTCTTGGCAGAGGAAATTAAGCAGAGTTACCATTTTTTTTTTTTTTTTTTTTTTTTTTTTTTACGTAAATGTATCTCTGGACTCGGCTATTTTTGAAGATGTATTGTTATTATTATTGGAAAAGACCTAGCTTGTTAAACTTTTAAATGTTTATAATTTCTATGATTCCTTTAAATTAAACACTTTTCATTTGATTCCATAATGATGATCCAAAACCCAATACAATGTTTAGCAATGCATACATACCTGCAGTGTTAATATAACGCATTGTTAACATAATATTAAACAAAGGACTTGGACCAGTGTTGCTAATATGGCATTTCAGTGATTGGCATACGCCCTAATACGATTCATTAAACAAAATATCGTCTTATCGATTATTTCTGTAAATACATAGCTGGCAACGGCCCCCCCCCCTTTTTTTATCACTATTTTCGAATAGTAATTTCTTCTTTATTTAATCGCAAAATTTATTTCCTAAAATAAAGCTAATATTTATGGTACTAAAAAACGGAGGGCTGGAAGCTATGTAAAAAGGAAGCTAACACTGTCACATAATCTGCTCATAGAAGTCAAAACAATGAATTTTAAATAATTGTAATATCAATCTTTTTAAATTTTTTAGCATTAATTTTTTAAACAAAAAAGTAGTTCTTTATGAAAATCATAAGACTGAAACATTTGAATCTTCAGTTAAATAAAAAAGATTCATTTGAAATATTTTTGCATTAACTTTCCCATAAAGGACAGCTTTCACCGAGCATATGTAATCCGCAAATTCGTATCACGTTTTCCCGCTATAGTTTTCGACATTCGTAGCAATAGACAACCAAGCTCAATAAATATATATTTCCATGTTCCCCCGCAATAATGTGCCCAAAGCACATAAAATGTTTCACGCAGCTGTTTCAAACTGCAGCAAAAATATATAATGTTTTCTCAATCATGTGACTCACGATTAGGGTTGCTATTCTCCCAATGGCAGAGTACTAATGTCCGCCTTACCCGATACAAACCATCTCGGCCCTTAGGTATAGCATTCTTTTATTCACCTCAGCCCCACTTCTACCTCTATGCTTATTTAGACCTTCACATGCAAAACTCAAATTATTAGATTCTCCTCAGAATTACTGTTTTGCATATTGCACATGAAAGTCTTATTGTTCACAGTTTGAAAAGTTTTATTGGTATGCTTTGTTCATGTTGAATAAAAATAATAGTATTTATTAAGTCTAATGTCTTTGATGTAGGTTCTATTAAATTTTCATAACTTTAATCAATATTTCTAAACTCGTGCGGTTCATTCATCAGAACTCTTGATATGTTCTTGGATATTATTAGATTTAGGTACATTTTGTAAACACAGAAAATATTAAAATTGTACCCAAGTATGTATACACATTAATTATGTAGCACTGTACCGCATACGAAATTATCATGAATACGGGAGAGGGTTAAAACGAACAAAAGTTTTGGATAAGTAAACTATTACAGCATCTTCTGCATTTTTAAGCGCCTATTTGAAAAGAACTCACACTGCATGTCAGAGATATCATTTCACAAATTATGTAATTTGCTTTTTTCATTATCCTGTTGTAAGTTCATACTATGAAAGTTTTTATAGAAAGCAGTCTTTTTCTTTCTTTATTTATTTTATCCATTCATTAGAACTCTTAACATGTTCTTGAATATCGTTAGGATTAGGTACATTTTGTAATATTAACTTTGTACCCAAGTATGTATAGTGTATACACATTAATTATATACCACTGTACCTCATATGAAATGATTATGCATATGGGAGAGGGCTGAAACGAACAAAAGTTTAGGATAAGAAAAATATTACAGCATCTTCTACATTTTTAAGCATATGTTTGAAACGAACTCGCACTGTATGGCAGAGATATTATTTCGTAAATTAGATAGTGTCCTTTTTAGGTGCGTTCGTAATTATATAAATACGTAGCACCTATAGTCGTCGTTCGGTCCGTCTGTCTGTCCGTCCGTCCGCATATAACAGAGCAAAATCTACCCAACCGAATGGTCTGAAATTTTAAGTATATAATTGTTGCAAAATTTTGTCGAGACATTTTAAATTTTATGAAACTCGGATGTATAGTTTAATTGCAGGCAGTGGCGTAGCCAGGATTTCGTTTCGGGGGGGGTCCAAAATTTTTCCTTCAGGTTATATATATATATAGTAAAACCTGTTATGATGAAATCGTAAATATTGCTGGAAAATTCCGTTTTACACAGGTATTTGTGTTATTAGGTGTATTTGTATAGTATTCTTTCCCGTAGCACGGAACATTTCTGTTTAAGACAGAATTCCGTTATAGGCAGGTTCCATTTTTACAAGTTTTGTGTATTTATATAAATATACTTATTTATGTCATATGAATAGAATAAAACTTGTCAAAATAGTAATTGTCTATAACAGAATCCTGTTTTTAACGGAAGAGTTATATGGTCTTAATATGAATTACGATACAATTAAATTTGCTGAAAACCTGTCTGAAAGGGGATTTTTATTGTTCTTTAATGAAACATAGTGAAACCTGTGAAAGTGGAATCTTTCTATAACGGAATCCTGTCTCAAACGGAAGTGTTTCAGAATCCCTGCGAAACGAACAATAGATCTTATTGAGGTTGTGTATCTTACAAACATGATTAATTACACTTCTTTCTATGGAAGCCTGTCTAAAATGGAGTTTTTTACCAGTCCCTTTGAGTCTTGTCTTGACTGTGTATGCGTAATAGAAGTATTTCGAGTAACTTTAAGAATTTATGTATATCCTTATTTAATTTCTTAATTTTAAAAAAAAGCATGGATAAAAAATGTAAGGCCGATCTCTATAACTGCAACTAATAATACATTGAAGTTACATTAATATTAACCAATGAAAAAGATTCATTATGATGTAAAAATCTGAGAGCATACTGAAGAGATAAATTTAATTAACCCATTTGCTGTCATCCACGAGTATACTCGTGTCTTTAATGTATTAATTACTTTGTCACCACTATTTTAGAATTAAAAAAATTGCCTCATTTATTGGCAGAAATTTCGCTGTATTAGTAAAGCGAAATTTACATTTCTGGATTTGTGGTAGCAAACGACTTTTAACAAAAAATTTTTAAATTATTACTTTATAGTTTTGTCAGCAAATGGGTTAAATCAAGATTCATATTACAGAACATTTGCTTACAATAAAGTTAGGATCAAGTGGTTGAGTTTAAAACAGCAATTTCCATGTTTAATTTCTTGCCATTGAATTAAGAACTTGTGTTGTAATATATATTGGATAATGATTTCACATAAATGTCAATCGCATGAGCCATTCATGCGATCCGCCGCGCTCCCCATGGGAGTTTTTGAGATAACTCAGATAGCATGAACATTAGCGGCAAATTTATTATTTCTGATATTATCTTGCCGTGACAAATTTGAATTGAGAAATACGCAACAAATCTCCCGCAAGGTATACCATCACACACTTGCATGAGTAGTTTGTTGTGAAACTGATGCAAGACTGTCTTTAATTCACGAAAGTGACGAAAGCAAAAAATCCCTCTGTTGAGAGAATAGATAATCAGCACACACACAGAAATTGCAGAAATTTTATTCGGTAGGCACCGCTTTTTCTAAGCGCTATACTTATTAAATACCAAAAAATGCTCGAAATGAATAGTACAAATATTACCTGAACTTGCTTGTGGTGATAAAACCGATGCATGCAGCTTCTGACGGCGCGTTCGCATCAATAGACTTGATCAGCTCTATGGACCCCTTCGAAGGGGTTAAACTTATAGTGTGACATGGAAAGATTATTACATTGCAGTAAGTCTGCAGCATTTTTGATTATTTGTTTGCCGTTAGTTTGCAATAAATTTGATACAGTATGAATTTAACTTGAACGACAAGTTAGCTGCAAGTTCAAAGTGTGGTGACTTCGGCGTTTGCGTTATCTTGCTGCAGTCTTGTTATGAACTTTCAGTCTTAGCATGCTGAGCTTACTGCAACTTTACAGGTTTTCAAAGCAAAACTGTTGCAAATTTTCTGAAAACTAAAAATGCTGTGTGGGAAGATTTTAACTTTAAGAAAAAGATCTTGTATTTTCAGCTACAGAAACTTGTAATGTAAGAAGCACACACATCAAATATAGTTCATGCTGGAAAAAGCAGTTTTGTTACAATTGTCTTATTCAGCCATAATTCTTTTGGATTTCCATGTTTCATGTCTCGCCACTTTTGATACCATATTCGATCTAATAGTTGTTTCCGATATTTGGTCGTCTTTGAGGAAGTTAAATTTTTGTAATAAGTTTATTTGTGATGGATTAGCACAATTTTGGAAGTATTAGAATGTGTAAAAAATGGTTCATGGTGGTCTCTGTTTTTGTACTTCCCTGCCAATTTATTTTAGATGGTTCAAAACAGTTTTAGAACATTCTCCAAGTTCAGCAGTAAGCTTCGGACGGGTCGGATTTACGCAGCTCTGGAAGGGATACTTAAGAGTTCCGTGGAAGGGGGTAGCACCCTTCTAGACCATTAATAATCATAAAATTCCGAATCTTCCGACTGAACACTTAAACAACTTGACAGGAGAGTCAAGAATCTCATCCCTGTATATTTCAGCATTCACAGTTGAACTGGTAAAACAAATTTCATTCAAAATGATATCCGTCCATACCACGATTCCACGACCTTTGCCTTTCACGGATGTTTGCAGCCTTATTGTATGTGATTTTCTCCCTCCATATGGTAACACGTCTCTAGTAAATCTCTCAACAAAATCTGGATTCATCGGTAAAGAGAACTCGGCTCCAATCCGTGGTGCTCCAATGACGATGATATCTGCACCACTTTAACCGGGCGCATTTCGCTGCCGGAGTTAGTGGAACACAAATCATATATTTCCTTGCATGCAGTCTGTCACTCACAGTAAACAAGGATAGTCGTCGAGTTCTTGTTGCTGCAGCAAACTCCCTGCAATCTAAACTGACGTCAATTTCCTATTTCTTTTAGCAATCGTTGGCAAATTACAGTCCTGAGAGCCTATTGTGGTGCGTTTCCTACTTTGACCTGGTTGTCTGTGGACATTATACCGGTGTCTTTAAACCGTTTACAGATTCTTGACATGACGCTTTTGGCTATTTATAAGTCTTTACAGAACCCTAAGAGTGTCTGTCCTGCTTCCATTCTCCCTATCGCACGCAATTTCTCAAAATCGGTCAAATGTCTTCTGGACGACATATCCCACCTATTAGAAGCAAAGTTTTATCTAATTACACGTACAATCCTTAAAATTAGACTTCAAATTACCCACGTGCGCTCCTTTTCACACGTGAACCGAAAGAACGGGCTGAGGCTGAAAAATTTGCATATATTTCTGTAGCGAATGTTAATCCCATTGGACTACGTGATAACGTTGACATTGAATTCCCTTTCTGGAAGTTCCCTTAATAGAATTAACATAAAGCACCTTTTTTATGGTTGTTCCTTTAATTTTTCTCGCCAGTGTATTTTGAAAGTCGTAACATAAAACCAGTCAAAAATAAAGTTACTTTTATTAATTGCAGGCAGCAGATTTAAAGTAATTGTTAATATTGTCCGTTATAATGTGAACAAAGATAAGGGTCACGAAACTCAACCAATGTATCGTTATTGCGTTCGTATAAACTCGTTCTTTCCCATAAGTGTCGACAACAGAACCCCATCGAAGTCCAAGATAAAGAAGTTTTACGTTTAATCTAGTTACAGTAAATTTGTGTAAACGGAATAGCAGGTATACTTGTATAGTTATCTTTCCGTCTCGGGATATTAATTTTTTTTTTTTGTTTTTTTTTTTTTATGAGAGGATTCCGTGTTTTCAGAAAACCTGCCAAGAAGGATTCACAATTGGAACAAGTTTCATTTCAGATAGGTTTCAAACGTTAGCAAGTACAAATATATAGTGTTGTTTTCGTCGAACCTTGAATTGTTTTCATTTGAGATAGCTCATCTTCACAGATTTTCCTGTAATAGATTTATGCTCTTTAGAGGTGGTGTTATAGCAGCGGTTTCCAACCTGCGGTAGCGCACCCTTGGGGGTACGAGACGGGTCTGCTGGGGTATGTGAAAATAATATCGGTAATGGCGGAAGTCACAAAAATGTTAGGAATATCAATGTAATTTGCATCGATTTATTATATGGTTGTGATAAGAAGATTACTAATGGAAAAAAGCATGTTTACGTTATCTCCTTGAGTGGAGGGGGGGGGGAAGGGGGACGTGTTTATGAGAAATGGGGGTACTCCGAAATGAAGAACCTAAGAAAAGAGTACGTGAAAGAAAAAAGTTTGGGAAGTGAGTACGTTTTAGCAGTTTTAAGCGATACTGCGGAAACGGAAAGTGTTTATAACGGAAACCTGCCTAAAACGGAAAAGTTCATAGTTCCGAAAAAAAGACATACCTTTGAAGATTGATACCTTCTAAGACGAACACCTCTCTAAAGCGGAATTTTTTATAGATCCTTTGTGATTCTATCTTAGCAGTTTTTACTGTTGTATTTGTATCCATGATTCAGTAATCCATGTCTACTTTCGGGGGAGGGGGTCCGGACCCCCTGGACCCCCCCCTTGGCTACGCCACTGATTGCAGGGATAGTCAGAAGTTTTCCGTTACATTACGGCCAATGGGGAAAAATTATTTAAAGTGTATTTTAATGATGTTACAGCCTTTCGAACAGAATAAAATTGATATGCACTTATAAAGTGCACTAAAATATACATTCAGTTCAATATGCGGTACAAAAAATATTTAGAAAACTAGTTATAGTACGAAGGCACCTCATTTGCCATGTTTGACGTGCAATTTCCAACTTGTTTCATTGTCCTATTGAAAGTTCATATTATGGAAGTTTTGATAGAAAGCAGTCTAAATAAATCATTTTCTTTTTTTTTCTTTATTTTATTACGGTAATTGTAAATTCTGCGGTGTTGCTCGCGTAACTGTTATACAGGGCTAGAGATCTGCACGAGCTGGCCCGTGGGCCGAAGCTCGGGGGCCGTGCTCGAGCCGATTTTCCTTCACGGCACTTGGGATGGGCCAGGCCGGGCCTAACTTATTTTTTGTGTACAGAGCCGGAAATGGTTTCATTCCTAGTTTTCACGGCCCAAAATTTTCAGTCTTAGTTCTGACCCAGCCCGTATGAAAATCATTGTCTCAGCGTGTCCTGGTCCATTCAAATGTCAGTTAAATTAGGTCTGGCCCAAAAATGTTTGCAAAAAATACATATATTTTTAAATCGCCATACTTAAAATTAAAATTTATTCTTTTTAAAGAATAGTAGATTTCTACGCTTATTAAAATATAGCTAAATTAAAATATGGTAAAACGTGTGAAAAGGAACCTGCCTATGACGGAATCCTGTTTTAAACTGAAAAACGTGTTGATCCATGCAAAATTAATATACTAATACGTAAGAAAAAAATTTATATAATGCATTTACACTTGCTAAAAAGGGAACTTGTCTATAACGCATTTTTGTTTCTTTTCTATGCGATTCCGTCTTAGAAGATTTTACTGTATAGCATTTTTCAGATTTTTAACATTTCAATACATGGAATATGGATTAACAATATTAATGATAACTGAAACGTTTACATACAAGAAATAGAGATTAATAATAAAAAAAAAAAAAAATATCGCAGCCTGCGGCCTTATTATTAAGAAAGAAGATTATAAACATGAAAAAAAGTTAAGATAAATATTTTTGGTCAGAACTCCTCGTATGAGATAAATATTTAACCAAATCAACGTAAAAATCAATGTTTTTGTAGAAAATCACTCGGGCCGAGATTATAACTTATTTCCGCGCCGTGCCGGGATCGGGCCAAGATTTTAACTTATTTCCGGGCCGGGCCAATATTATTTTTTGTACAGGCCGGGCCGGGCTCGCGGGTTGAACTTTTAATTTTTGTATCGAGCCGGGACGAAATTTGTTATCTATGAATCGGGCCGGGCCCGGTCCAGGAAATTTCGGCCCGTGCAGACCTCTAATACAGGGGTCGCATTATATAGGAAAAATTTTATTCTTCCTACCAGAACCTTAAGTCAGTAATCTTCATGATCATTTTTTTTAAAAATACTATGCTATAGAAAGGTACGGTGAAGATATTATTATCAAAATAGTGGTAGGAGCAATAAAATTTTCCCTATAGAATGCGACCCTTGGTTATATGTCAATGGTATTTGTATGCCTATTTTTATTAGTGAAAATTATATTACTATGGCTAATTAAAAAAATACTAATTAAGCCCCAGTTTAACTAAACTTCATTCTTATATTGCATTAGGCGAACTTGAGACTTAAATTAATGAGAAGAACTAAAACTAATTCCAAAACAATAGTAATTTAGAATGTATTTCGAAGTTTTCTGCTCATTTCATTTGAAGTTTCGAATTTTTTAGAAGCCGTCCTCAGTGAGCATTTACATCTTAAAGTAACCACCATGCCAGATTCCAAGCTTCTGTAACAACTATATTACAGAAATCGCAAATTTATAACTTTTTTATTTCTGCATACTTTAAACTTTCTTTATTTTTAAAAACTGTTCTGTGTGTGCATTTATATCTCTAAGGTAAAAGCCATGCCAAATTTCAAGTATCTTATCCCTAACAATTTCAGATAAATCATAGTTAAGAAGATTCTTAGAATGTTTCCAGTTTATTTCACCCTTTTAAATTTCGAATTTTTTTAGAAACCGCTGTTAGCGAGCACTTAAATCTGAAAAATAACCACAATGGCAAATGTTAAATTTCTAGCTCAGCAGCAAAAATCGCAAATTTAGAACGTTTTTTACTCCTGCACCTTTTTTAATTTCGAATTTTGTTATAAACTGTTCTGTGCGAGCATTTAAGGCTTAAAAATAACAGTTATGTCAAATTTTAAGTTTCTTTCCATAACAATTCTAAATAAACCGTAACTTAGAACGTTTTTCGCTCATTTAACACGGTAAAATTTCGAATTTTTAATCAACTGTTTATATCGTGAATCTGTATCTTAAAATTAACCACTGTACTAATTTTCAAGTTTCTATCTCAAACAAATCCAATTAAATCGTAAAAGTGCTTTTAGAACGCTTTCTGCTCATTTAAGGTGTCTCAGGATTCCTAAAATTGGAAACAATGAAAAAAAAGATAATTTTCAACATTTAATATCTTAAAACGTATATGATTTTAAAAAAAAAATATTGGGGTAAAAAATATAAGTATGTTCTTTCATTTTATGTATTTAAACAATCGCAAGGCACATAATTAGCATTTACAGGGTGCTCCAAACTGTTAGACATTTGACGAGCAGAAAATTGGTATAACAGCTTACGCGCAGGATTACAAAATAAATTTTGCAACTAGAACAAAAATTGTGGCGCCTACTTTTACTTCAGATCATAATATTTACCCCGAACCTAAATAAATTTGTATTTAAAGCATTTTTATATTTTTAATACGAAGTTGTATTTAGCTAATGCAAAATTTTGGAAATTTCAACAGTATAATCACCTAAAAAATATTTTTTTAAACAATAAAAAGGAAATTACAGACTAACATGAAACATACGTTTTGAAAATTTCATGAAAACATATTCAGAAGATTTTGAGATATCGTACGTGTTATGACGTCATTTGGTTAAAAATAACTTCAAAGTTTCGGAAACGCCTATTTAGCTATTCAGCGGGTATAATTCTAAAAACCATAACTTCTGTTCTTTTAGGAATTTCAAGGAAACAATTATATCAAACTGTTCAGAAAAGTTACAAGTTTAACATCTAAAAAAAAAAAAAAATTAAAATTTCGGAAATTTTGATGCGTTAAGAGTCTTGAGATCCCTTAATCTTTTTTTTTTTCTAATTTTTTTAGAAACCGTTCTTCGCCAGCATTTATTTACAACTTAAAAGTAACCACCATTCCCAATTCCAGGTATCAGATCCCAACTGTATCACATAAATCGCTATTTTAGAATTTTTTTGCTCCTCTACCCCTTTAAATTTCGAATTTTTAGAAAACTGTTCTGGGCGAGAATTTACGTCTTTAAAGTAATTGTCATGCAAATTTCAAGTTAACGCTTACAATTCCAAATAAATCACAAATTAGAATGTTTTTAGAACGTTTTCAGCTCATTTCACCCTTTTAAATTTCGAATATTTTAGAAACCATGGAAGTATTTGCATCTTAAAAGTTACCACCACACCAAATTTCAAATTTCTAGCCCCAACAATATCACAAAAATCGTAATTTTAGAACATTTTGCTCCTGCACCTACTTGGGGATTGTTGTACCTACATAAAATATAGCCTATATGAGATGGTGACCAGCGTTTTGCCACCGTTATTTTTTAAATCGGTTCACTAGTTCCAGAGATTGCCCCTACAAACAAACAAACGTTTACTTCTTGATAATATTAGTATAAATTTTAGACTTGCTTCATACACGTATATACAAAAAATAAAATAAAATAAACATAAAGAAAGAAATATATTTACAAATATCTCTACCTAAAATTTACCAGCTACATAATAATTTTGAAATTTCGATTTATTTCGCGCTTTTTATTTTCATTTGGGCATCTTCAGTCAATTTTATTGACAGCAGAAACAAAGAAACAATTCCGTTTTTGGAACAACTAAAAAGTTCAGCTTTTAATAAATTTTCTTATAACTTCGTTTTAGAAAAGTAATGTGTCAGAAATATCGATTATATTGTAAAACAGGATTTCAGAAATTACAGCACATATTACAGTTTTTTTTTTAACAAATTAAGAGCGATATACGATTAACGTAGTATACAAAAAACATTTATGTATAGTTACATAAAAAATACAGTTAAACTACAGATTATTTATTTTTGGGAAGAAACGAAAACAGAGTGATCGGATCGTTATATCTGAACAAGCGATATAACCAGAGGAAAACGTAGCATATTTATCCATAACACTATGCTGTATAAATGTTATTTACCATTTTTACCCGACTGCCAAGAAGGGTTATGTGTTTCATGCATATCTGGGTATGTGTATTTCTTTATACCCTCGAAACATCCCAAAGGCTGGATGGATTTTAATGAATGAGGTCTCTATCGATTCGTCTTAACCGTCCGATGATTATAGGCTTGGATTTGTTTTTATAAATTCAAAATGGCGGTGGAGACGAAAAAAAAAATTACGCACCATATTGAGTGGCATATCAATGGATAGGGCTTTCAATATGAACACGATGTTTCGTTGACTATTTTACACAGTCAGAAGCTCCGTTTAAATATTACAAAAACTGGAAGTTGTGTATGTAGGATCTCTAGCTTTACTGCAACTCTAACCTTCATAGACATCTATAGGCCTCATCAAAACAGTGTTTATAGATAGGAACTAACAATTAAACACAACTTAAAAGTCATCAATACAGGTTAAATAAAAAAAATAGGTAAGTAATGTAAAAAATAGTTTCACAAAGACGAGAAATAATTAATTAGTTCACTTTTTACGCAGTCGAGGTTTTTGATTTTTTAAATTTAATTTTCATTTGTTATAGTAATTATTGCATTGTGACATAAAATTACAATTTACTCACGCATTTACCGATGGTTTTGTTTTCTAAATCATCCGACACGTTCTTAGAGAATTAATAGTTTTCTTTTCTTTTTTTTTTTTTTTTTTTGCCTGAAGTAGCGTTAAAAGTAGCGTCAGTGCAAACTACTGATTTTTGTATCGTGCTACACGCTACATTAATTTTTCCAAAATGTAGCGAGTCATTCTAAAAAAAGTAGCGATTTTCGCCAATTCCGACCACTGACTTCAGCCACATGTTCGTAAATAACTTTAACAAAAGAGAAAATATTTTTTCGAAATTTTCAAAAAACGAAATCTGGTTTCTTTGAAATCCGATGTCTTCAAGACGCAAGAATTACTAATAATGACCGCCATTTATGCGTAAACAATACTGAACTACACGTTCCATAATTCCGCATGTAGCTGACAGTGCATACTGCATACAGTGCCCACTGACCGAATTACAAATCACTTTTACAACTTCTCGTGATGTCAACACAAAACAAATTTAGTGTTTTGAATCATTCGATGTATCTTTATTTTTGTTAAGGCTGTTCTTAACTACACTGCTCAACAAGCGCAAAATGTTTTGACACATTTTACAAATTCATTTTTAACGGAAAGATATAAAATTGGAAAGCCTAGCCATGGAAGCGATTTGGAATCGAACTGTGTTTTCCATTTTTTGATCAATCAATTACTAATTGAGTTGTAAGCGATTTTTATCACGTGACAAACACGTTTTTCTGCCGCTCTTGAGCGGTTATTCTACTTTCGCGCGGAAATTCGGTTCAAAACGCCTACTTTGACACTATTTTCCGAAAGATCTATTGCGTTTGCAAAAAAAAAATGGAAAAAACAGCTCGATGACATAGTTTCTGAACAACACCACCAGCTAGTTTCATGCATTTTCGAACAAAAATAAATTAAAACTTATGTCAGAAAATTGCCCTTTTGGATTTGAGAACACCCTTAAAATACGAAAGCTTGGGTCTAGCCTGGAGTGAACAGGCTGTGTAAATATTTTTCAACCCTAGTTTCCTATACAAAAATTGTTCATCTTGGTGGGTACTACCGCCCCTTTTATTTTATAAAAAAAAGTTTACGAACGCCCTATAAAAAGAACTGTATACAGTTGAGCTCATTTAATACGAGCACGGCAAAAACGAGTACGCGGTTGAAACGAGCATATTGCACACTGATTTCTCATTCAAACTATATTATGGTTTTCGCGCTTTTTAGGTGCGTTCGTAATTACATAAATACGTAGCACCTACAATCGTCATTCGGTCCGTCTTTCTGTCTGTCTGTCCGTCCGTCCGCATATAACAGAACAAAAAATACCCCACCGAATGGTCTGAAATTTTAAATATATACTTGTTGCAAAATTTTGTCATTTCAAATTTTATGAAAATCGGATGTATAGTTTAATTACAGGGACAGTCAAAAGTTTTCCGTTACATTACGGCCAATGGGAAAAATTTATTTCAAGTGCATTTTAATGACGTTACAGCCTTTCGAGCAGAATGAAATTGATATGCACTTAAAAGGGCACTAAAATATGCATTCAGTATACAATATGCGGTGTAAAAAATATTTAGAAAACTAGTTATGGTACGAACGCACCTAATTTGCCACGCTTGACGTGCAATTTCCAACTTGTTACGAGTTACAAAAGCAAGATCGCGGTTAATACGAACAAAATGTCTGCCCATTTCAATGTGTACGAAAAGAAGAGTAGAGGTAGAAAAACAATCCTAAACTTATCAAACACTGTATTTTCTCAGTGATAATATTTCTGTGTTACAACTGTAAGTCAAAATTCAGTACTTTATGAGTTTTACCAGACAGATTTTCAAACTTCAAGGGGATCCACCCACCCAAGAAAATGCAATGGAATCTTTTGCATTTTTGAAATAATGAAGGAATAGATAAAAAGGGACATTTCAACTACCGCCGTTTTGCAATGTGTACAACTGAGCCATGGAAAAGAAGGATCATAGAAGAAAACCTTTGTTTGTTTCTTTCTTTAAATCCAAACTCTGGGCTATATTTATTAGCCTTTTCATACCTCCTATTGCACTGCTAAATTGAAAAGGATACGTAAAAATAATAGCTCGAAAACTGCAGTGACTATTACAATGTTAGCCGAGTTTTTCCCGGATAAAGCGAGGTGATTAGTTACTATACGTTTCTCATGTCCTTTTGAATTACCAGTTCTTTAAAGGTTTGATTTTAGTATAGCGATTTTTTTCTAAAGAAAAGGCCAGTTTAGAGAAAATGACACTCCCCTGACAACGGCAATACTTAATATATTAGGTTAAAGTCATTATATTAAGTTAATTTTAGCATCGAGGCAATTAGAGCAGTTAGAAGTTGTAATTAGTTTTATTATGTATGTGTCTTTAAGGTTTTAATTATTTTCACGTGTATTACAAGTGACCGTTAAAATGAGGACTTTTATAACATTATTGCTTCTCGTATTAACCGAGTTCGACTGCATTTCTCTCCTTATCTGTATTAGATATTTCCCTCCTTAGAAACAATGGATAAAGACTATTTTCCCAAACTGCATCCCCGGAAGATTTTTCCTGTAACAGCATTCTTCCTCAGCTGCTAATAAAAAAAAAAAATGTATAAAAAAGTAAAAAATAAAACAATAGAGTGGATGTTGGGGTAGTGTTCTTTTTACCCTCCATCAGTAGAAGTGACCGTCCAAATGATAGAGGGGGCTTAGGAGGAAGGCGTTCAAAATCAATAGGCGCTAGGCTAGTGTAGTTGTCTACCTCTGACCTTTCAAAGCCCCTTGTTGAGAAAACTCTGACGTGCTGAGAGTTTAGGATTATCCGCGGATCGAAGAAGCCATAACACTGATGTGGGCGGATATTCTTTCGTCGTTGTACTGTACGTATTGCATCTCAGTGTGACGACATTTTATGACGTCAGAAGCTCTGACATCAACTGTTTCCATAAATCAAAGAAAGAATGCCCATAAAAGTTATTTTTATTTTCTTACTTTTGCATTATTTATCTTGATACACGAAAGAGATAAAGTAACAGAATTTTAGGGTAATTGTCGCATTTGATTAAAGCAAACATGCACAATGAATATCTTCTGATTAAAAATATTTTAAATGTTGAGCCTTTTAGAAACATGGATGATCAATAATAACAATACATGAAGAAAGCCTCCCAAAACACGAATTAAAAAATACCTGTCGTGTCAGAACATAAAATTATCAAAGGAGGTTCGAAAAATCAAATAGTTAATACACGTCCATCGTTTTCTCATTATCTTCCATTTTTAGACCAAAAATATTTTTTAGAAAGCTGTGTATCGGTTTCTGTTTGGTAAAAATTCGAATCTTTAAGGTAGAATTTTGCATGCATATTTTCACTTGCTTTAAAGTGCGATCTCCTTCATCTGATGCATACATAAGTTTTGATTGTATACATATGCTTCATCTGAAAAAAAATTAATAATGTATTAGTCTGGAATGGACACTACTAGCATTTTTCAATCACATTTGAAATTTTAAAGCATTTTCCTCAAGATTTAATATTTATTTTCTGATGTTCCTTTTAGAAATTGTGACATAATACAAATAGCTAAAATATTACCTAAAAGGTGTTTGTTTTTTTAGAAATACATGCTTAAAAATTTAATTTTAAAAATATAACAATTGGTAATTTATTTTGAAACGCTCAGACTTTGTTACATTTTAGCACATAGATGAATTTTACTTTAATTAAAAATATGTCAATATTCCATTTGAACCAGTACTCTTTAGAAGTCGTTACTCGACTGTGGCTTGCCAAACAGAGTTATGAGTATCTTTCTAACAGCACAACCAGGAGTGATCTTACTCTAAGGGAGATTTTTTTTTTCCGCACCAAAATCCAAAGTATATCTCGTAAAATTAAATGTATTTATTAATCGTAGTCATTTTACAACGGAAATAAAATTTAGTCATAAAGTAATTTCCCCACTTTTTTTTCTTTTTCTTTCTTACATTTTTTTGGACAACTAGTTATGAACAGGGTGTCTAGTTATAAGTAATCTGGCTATGCACTACGCGATTTTGTTTACTTAGGCAGATCACACACTGAACAGATAAGCAGACAAAAACGTCAGACACGTGACAAATTGTAGCGTTCAAACCGCTTTCTCCTTTGTTATCAGGTTGAAATGTCTCTTGACTACTTGATTACGCTTTTCTGTCGCTTGTCTGTTCAGTGTGTGATATGCCTTATACCACAATCTAGCAGCAAACTGGGGAGGTGGCTTTCCTAATTCTAAAATAGTGCAAAGTACGAGGGAAAAAAGTCAATTACAAAGTTGTAGAGCGTCCTTGGTTTAGTATGAAATGATATCTTATGCGTAAAAATGACTTAATTTGTAGCTTTTAAATGTAATTTTTATATATCTTATCATAAGTTTTAATGCGTCTCTAATTACGTGCTGAAGATTATAACATAAACGCACAGTTACTAATAAAACTAAAATATGTAAACAAGATACAAGAAGATGGAAAATTCCAAAGAGCACCCCTATATCTTTTAACAGCACAACCAGCTGAAATGACTTTACTGTAATTTTTTTTTTTTTTTTTTTTTTTTTTTTTGGCACCACCAGAATGCAGAAAATATCTTGTAAGATTAAATGTATTTATTAATCGTAGATTTTAGAACGTAAATAAAATCCACCAATAAAGTAATTTTTTCCTTTTTTTTTTCTTTAGTTCTCTTCTTTCTTTCTTTTTTTTTTTTTTTTTTTTTTTTTTTGTTTCTTGTGCAAACCTTATACAAAGTGCCCACCAAAGGCCTTTCCACACGCATTAACTCCAGAACAGAGACAGCCATAGTTATGAACAGGGTGTCTAAGTATAGTAAACTAACTAGCTACGCACTACAAAATTGGGACCAATTACAGCGCAATCTAGAGGCAAACTGAGGAGTTAGTGTTCCTATTCCCCAAAATGGTACGAGATACAAGAAAAAAATTAATTACGAAGTTGTAGAATGTCCTTGATTTAGTATGAAATGATGTCTAACGTATAAAAATAATTTTATTCGAAGCTTTTAAATATAATTTTTTTTTAGTCCTATCATCAGCTTAAATACATCACTAATTATATGCTGAAGATTATAAGGTAGACACGCAATTACTAATAAAATTAACGCATGTAATCAAGATACAGTTTATTTTAATAAGAAAATCAAGTTAACCATACTCAATGTCATAGGTAACAATGGACCATAAATTCTGCATGAATTCCGATAGTGCACACTTTGAGCATACTTAGCTTGTTTTTTTAATTAAAATACTCTGTACCTTCCTTATTTGTGTAATTACTTTTATTAGTAAAACTTGCTGGCCCGACCGGCGTTGCCCAGTTGCCCGGACCCTTGATGAATGACTCTTAAATGAACCTCAAATTTGTATGATTTAATATCTTTAACTCAATTTTGCCTGAAATTGTATTTTTATATGAAAGAAATGCGAAAAAAATATTTGATTGAAAGTATATGCTATTTGGTATTTTATTCTCTGCGTAACTTGGTTTTTGGAGTGAAACCGCGACGAAACACTCAGGTTTTTACTGATTTCGTCGACATTTCACATTTTATTTTGTAAAAGAAATATTTCTACCCGTCCGAACGTTTCAAAATTTTTGTACGTGATGTAAATATGGTCTATTGAGCTGCTCTAAAAAGATTGTGTTAAAATGCGGACATTTAGTTACTTTTACCGTAGAAAAGAAATATTGTCTCCGTGAGGCGCGAAGTAATCTACGTTCGCTGGTGTATTTGAAAGAGTTAAAATTCATATATTTTTAAACCGATTACACCATCGATTAAAAGAAGGTTTCAGCTTTAAGAACATATTTTTGGTTTGTCGGTACCTCTAAAATAGCGCCGTACAGGGGCATTGCAATGAAACGGAAAACGCTTTTCGGAAAAACGACACTTTAAATTTTTTTTTTTTTTTAAGTGTTATCTGTGATATTTTTAAAAATTGATTGCAGCATTTGAGACCGAAGAGTACGATATTTCATAATATGTCTTTCAATTTTAACTGTACCGATATATTTAGCTTAAGAGCATCCATTAAAAAACACAAATAAAATCGAAAGTCGGTTCATCGCTAGCCTCTGATGCGTAAATAGGTTTGTGCGCGTGCGCAAGCACTGTTCTTGACTGGGGATCAAACAGGTGATTTTTTTTATAAGAGTGAGTTGCGATTTTTAATTAATAATTCCACTAATTATTAGAATTTAAAATTCTGAGTCTCAGGTGCATCAGGAGAC
Organism: Maratus speciosus; assembly: GCA_963932465.1. Lineage (NCBI taxonomy): Eukaryota > Metazoa > Arthropoda > Arachnida > Araneae > Salticidae > Maratus > Maratus speciosus. Next base: position 233,291,125 of record OZ010791.1, on the reverse strand, counting down.
ATTTTGGGCTACCCTCACAAAAATTTTCAGCCTAATATGTGCCGTAGATTTTGCTAGCCATCGCAGACACACACATACAGATACACAGAGCGAAACTTTCTTTTATTAGTATAGATGTGGGTCGGCCTTATAATGCCATAATTCCTGCATGTAATTAATTACGTATTTAATCTGGGGATGGATGTAAACAAATTGCATTTCAGGGTTTCATATTAAATTGATGACACTCTACAACTTTGTAATAGCCTTTTTTTTTCGTTTCTGGTATTTTTTTCTAACTAGAAACGCTAACTCCGCGGTTTGCCGCTAGGTAGTGCTGTAAGCGATCTAATCGTGTAACGTAGCCACTTTCCCGTATCTAAACACCACGTTCATCATTGTAGCTGTCGCTTTTCTGTTAATGTGGAGGAGGACAAGGCTTTAGCAGGCGTTCGGTATTTTTTCAATGATATTTTTAACCGTACGGTTTTTTCTAATAATTAATCATACATGTTTTAGAAAATGTTTTATGATTTCGATTTTGTTCTTCGGAGTTAAGTATTCACTGTAATCGAGGAAGTCGAGTATACTACTGCAAATAAAATTCCTTTCACGAAAAACAAAGATTTCGTTATCCAGACTGTTATAATAGCCCTGACCCAGATTTTCCATTTAAACAGGTGCCTCGATACTAATTACATACTGCAACATGTACGCTAGACAAGCATTAAAGCATTTAAAACCACGGCTAGAGTGTTGATTCAGCCGATAACGTAACTTAACTATGTTATTTCAATGTGAATTCTTCGTACAGGTTTATATTTCAGTCAGTGAGTTCTGCAATAAAATGCTCTAAGTCTGGTATTTTTCAAAATTTTAGCTTGGCTGCGCAGTTTGTATCTCCTAATTAATGAGCTGATTTTAAATATATTTTTATTGTTTAACTGAAAAAAAAATAAAGCTATCCCCTATAGAATTTGAACCGAAACCTGACTACATAACTTTCATTAATCCGCATCCCGACACGAACTTTAATACAATATTGATGAGAATTATTAATCTTTTAAACTAATTGTTAATGCCATTATTAAAAAAAATCAATATTTTAATTATTTTAGTACAAGATTTGCGATAGTGAATTTCACAGAGTTACGATTATCAAATTAATGCGACAATGGGGTAATTTCGCGAGAGCAGAACCCCTTCATGTAATAAAAAGTTTTCACAGCAAATAATAATAATAAAAAAAACCACTCTTGTAATAAGATTAGAAATAGTTGTATTTCGCTTTGAAATTCGCAAGAGTTAAGACGGTCCCAAAGATGGCTACTTTCTAACGCATTTTTTAATTAATTTTTGTGCGCAAACGCATGAACATAGCAAGTGATCTTATTCAGAAACTATCTAATCGAATTGGTTTTATTTTTTTCATTTTCCGCTAAGGGCAGAAGAGTTTTCAGAATGTGGTCAAAGTTGGCTTTTTGAACCGAATTTCCGAACGCAAGACAAAGAGGGAAAAGAAAAATAACTGATGCAACAATCGCTTATAACTCAAGATTAGGGATTACAATCCCGAGACTAATTTCCAATCCCGGGATTTCGGGATTGCTTAGATTCAATCCCGGGATTAGGAAAATTAGAATTTCTGTAATATCATCAATTTTTACAATAGCTAAATATCATAATACAATAGAAAAGACAAAGCAAAATTACAGCCTAATTTACATATGAAAATATACCAAATTAAAAAAAATTAACTTCCATTAATTATCAAAACTTATAGGATAAATTAGAACAATTGAAAATTAAAAGAAATACGCTGTTGATGTTTGAAAATGCAACAAAAAACATGAAATGTCTATACTTCATCTTCTAGATAATTTCTTTTATTTCCTGTTAAACAAGTTTTTGAATAGTTTAATATTTACAATATTAAAAACTAATTAATATCACGAATTAAATTATGAATTATTCTCATACCCACGTAATTAAAGTTTATAATTCTAGGATATTGCAAATGCAAGGTTTTCCCTAACATGAAGATTTTCTTTCTTGAAATAAAAAAACTTAGCACACACACACATAGAATAAAATAATACATAGATGTATAGTTTAAATTTCTAAATAGCAATAGCTGTTAAAATTCGAAAACGTTGCATAATATAAAAAATTATTACGTACCTCGTAAAAAAAAAGATTATTTTGAATAGTTCACTGTTTCCTAACTAATCGGTATTCCTTTGAAAATATGCTCTAAAAAATATGTCGGCATCTAAAGTTTCATCTCCAAGTTCCAGTTGTAACATTGTCTGTTTTTAGGGAAATGCCATATTCGTTTAAGCACTCTGTTAGCATTTCAATGCACTTTTTTGCTGTAAAAGATCCATATATGCGCATAAGGCCTAAATTCCTGAATTTGCTCAAATTTAAATTTCTTGAATGGGCATTAATATTCATAAATCGCTTGCTTGCAGTAAATATCCATCTGTCAAAAGTCAAACTAAATTTTTTTCCTGAATTTTTAAAAGTTTGTATTTCACTTGTAATTAACTCTTTTATTATAGTTCACTACACGATTTCGAATTGATACTGCAGATTTTGGCAAATCATTATAGCCTTTAGCTATCAGTAAGTTTCTTACATCAGTTGAAGTTAAATAAAAAACAGTCTTTAGCTGTCATTCGCAATAAAATTAAATCCAGTGATTCCTTATCACTTCTAAAATAATCTTCTATTTTCCGCTTTTTAGAAAGCAATGCATGTTCTATGCAATCTTGACGTGTGGAAGAAAGAGATGATGTATTAAATTCTTTCTAAACTTTAGTACCATGTTTCGTCGATAAATGTGCATGCAACCCTTAGTCGATGTACCTAACGTTTTAAGCACTTGGTTACATCTTTTACGTTTAGCAATTTTTTCATCTTTTGACCTTAAATAGCAGTGCCATACTGAAGATGTATCATTATCTTTCCTATGAGCTACGAAATCCTTTTCATTAGACATCTTTAAAGCAAAATAAGTATAAACGCCCGAAAAGCAAAGAATTTAGCACATAATAATGACTATGAAACTCAAATGCGACGCTTATCAGTAAACTCTAATTCGAAATTTTGTGATTCCCAGTTGCTGAAACGACCGGCTTTCTAAACGCGGCGAAATCGAAATAAACAAATGATTTCATTGTTCCCAAATAATAGCCAAGCGGGTTACATCTGTTTGCAAGTCAAAAGGTTTTCATATTAAACGATTTAATTGCTTTGAAATATGTAAAAAATACTTGAAATATGTATATTTTTTCAAGGATATATAAATTTCATAAAATTTTATTATTTTTCTTTCCAAAAGAGAAAGTCTATAAATATATTTATCATTTCAGCTGAATATTGTTCCATTTAAAAAAAAGGACAATCCCGAAAATCCCGGGATTTGGCAGACAAGATCCAGGGATTTTCGGGATTAAAAATGATGCGGGATCCCGGGATCTCGGGATACGGGATCCCGGGATTGTAATCCCTACTCAAGATATGATTCATTTATCGAGAAAAAAAAAACTGTTCGATTGCAAAGAACTTCAATAATCATGCCTTCAAGCGTCATGTGCTTTTGAGTTTAAAAATGAGTCAGAAAATATGTCAGAAAGTTTTGCATTGTTGAAATGTGTAAAATATTTCTTTGAGAACCGCCTTAAGTCTTCTGCTAAAAAACTTAGTTATTAATACTTTTCTGAAAAAAATGAATGTGAAATTTAAAACTTTAAGATGTTTAATAAAACAAAACAAAAAAAAAAACAAAAAATATTGCAGAATGCTTGCAGAGTGACCACATGGATGGTCCTGCTTTGAAGATTTACACGTTAGAAATATAATTAATATTTATAGCACTTTTTTATGTACGGAGTTTTTTTTAGCCCCCCGGTATGCTATTTCTTTCTCCCAGCTATTAAAATGTCGTCTCCAAAAAATAACGTTCCATTGTATAAGCCAGCCGTAAAACAAAGCAGATGTATCATTGTACTGTTAAATACTCAACTGCAATTTTTTAAACTTCTAAGCATCGCGCATTGCCAATTTTTATACTGCCGTATAGGAGGAAAAAAAATTACTTTTAAATGCAGTTTGTTTGAAATTGCATCGCAATTTATTTTTGAGATATTAATATTTTTTTAGTTTTTAGCACCATTTCTTTAACTTTGGCAACCTTCATTTCTGTATAAAGTAAATGAAAAACAGTTGGAAAATAGTAAGTATATCCTTTTGTTGCCATTTTTCCATAACAACTGAAAAAAAACATAATTAAAATACGTGTTATTTTGAAAAAAGTCCTTCCGACCAGTGCCGGGAGGAAGAGGTAGCTTTCATATTCCTTACTTTTAAAAAGCAAGCTTATATTATTCAAATACACGAAGCTCAATTTACTAGAAACCGATTACAGGAGATTCAATACTAATTTTTATCAATACTAAATCATTATGAATGAGAATTTCGCAAAATTAGTCAGCTTTATCCAAGCTGCTTTTATTTAAAGTAACTTATATTTGGTTGCCAAATTCGGCGATATCGTGAAGTGCCTGCCATTTTAAGACAACATGGTGGATGAGGCTAACGAGTGAACTTGGTCGAGGCCTTAGTAATGTGTGCACATGGCCACTCACATCGGAATCAGTTGATATATACAAGTGCTGTCGCAGGCAAAAAATCAGATTTTTCAAAACGTCAACCACATTAGAAATTCAAACTGCTACATCTGAGCCATTTTTTAAGATAAAGACAAAACAAAAAATGCTCCGGAATCCTTATATCATGGTCAAATACTTAAGAAAGAAATCTTTTTCAATTTCTATTTTTTTTGCACCTCACTTTAAATATATATATATATTTTAATTTAATGGCCTCCATTTTGAAACAAGATGGCTGATGAAGCTGGCCAGCGAAATTGGTCGAGACATTACGATATACTATCCACATGCCTTCTTCCATCGAAATAGGTTAATAAATACGCGTGTTATCACGTGACAAATATCAGATCGCTTCAACATGTCGGCCATGCTAGAAATTCAAAGTGCTATAATTCAACCATTTTCTAAGATATATATGAAACAAAAACTGCTCCGGAATCTTTGTATCAAGGTCAAACACATAAAAAAAATCTTTTTCATTTTCCAATTTTTGATAACGTATTTTAAACTAAAAAATTTTTTTTTTTTTTAAATGGCAGCCCTCTTGAAACAAGATGGCGAATGAAGCTGGCTAACGAACTCGGTCGAGACTTGGTATGTACTATGTACACACCAAGTTACATCTAAATCGGTTCATAAATACGCCTGTTATCGCGTGACAAAAATCAGGTCGTTTCAAAATATCAGCCACAATAGAAATTCAAAATGCTATAACTCAGCCATTTTTTTAGATATAAACGAAACAAAAACTGTTCCGGAATCTTTGTATGAAGGTCAAACACATATAGAAAAAAATATTTTTCATTTTCCAATTTTTTAGTACCTCATTTTAAATTTTAAATTTTTAAAATTTTTTTAAATGGCCGCCATTTTGAAACAAGATGGCGGATGAAGCTGGCAAAAGAACTCGGTCGAGACATTGGTACGTATTAGGTATACACCAAGGTACATCCAAATCGGTTCATAAATACGCCTGTTATCGCGTGACAAAAATCAGGTTGTTTCAAAATGCTAGTCACGCTAGAAATTCAAAGTGCTATAACTCAGCCATTTTTTAAGATATAGACGAAATAAAAACTGCTCCGGAATCTTTGTATCAAAGTCAAACATATAAGAAAAAAATATTTTTCAATTTTCAATTTTTTGGTACCACATTTCAAATTTTAAATTTTTAAAAAAAATTTAAATGGCCGCCATTTTGAAACAAGATGGCGGATGAAGCTGGCCAACGAACTCGGTCGAGACATTGGTATGCACTATGTATACACGAAATTTCATCCAAATCGGTTCATAAATACGAGAGTTACAGTGTTACAAAGATCAGATATATATATATATGGATATATATATATCAACTTTTGAAAGGAGGGTGGTTTCGGGGTCTGGGGGTCATGATCGACGAAAATATACCAAAATTTTTTGAAATCGCTTTCCTCCGAACGGCTGCAATAGGTAGCTTTTTGTAATGAAAGCTACCTAAAAATATAAATGAATGGTTTCTAATAAAACATAGAGCTATTATAAACTATATTTAATTTTAAGTATCTGTATTAATGCCTACAAACAAATGAAGGCATATGAATCATTACATAGCCGATTTTTTGTGTCCAGTTTCTTGTATGAAGCCATCGGTTTTTGTTGGATCTGTGTATTATTCAGCGATAGTGACGTCATAATGCATACTTTTTACCCGACTGAAAAGAAGGGTTATGTGTTTCACGCGTATCTGTGTATGTGGATTTCTTTATACCCTCGAAACATCCCAACGGCTGGATGAATTTTAATGAATGAGGTCTCTATCAATTCTTCTTAATGGCCCGATGGTTATAGGCTAGGTTTTGTTTTTATAAATTCACAATGGCGGCCGTAACATACAAAATGGTGGTAGAGACGAAAAAAAAAATTACGCATCCTATCGAGTGGAATATCATTGGATAGGTCTTTCAAAATGAAGACGATGTTTCATTGACTATTTTACAGTCAGAAGTTCCGTTAAAATATTATACAACCTAGAAGTTGTGTATGTAGGACATCTAGCTTTACTGCAACTCTAACCATTATAGACATCTATAAACCTCATCAAAACACTGTTTATAGATAGGAACTAACAATTAAACACAACTTAAAAGTCATCAATACAAGTAAATAAAAAATAGGTAAGTAATATAAAAAAAAATATTTTAAGTCAATTCCTACTTAGGTCAATAAGAGAATTTTTTTTCTCCCATTCTTCTTTCCTCTCGAGTGGCGCTTAAAATGCCTTGATCAAGAAGAGAGCTCTCTCGGTCTTAAAATACCTTGATCAAGAAGAAGGCTCTCTCGATTATTTAAAATTAATTAATTAAATTAAATCAATTAATTAATATTTGAAAATAAAACTGGATTAACATCAAGTGTTTCACTACAAGTTTTAGAAAAATTATTTGAGCTTGATTGGATGAATAATAAGTATTTTATTAACGATTGAAAATTTGAACAAGATATATATAGCGAGAGTGTGAGCTATTAGTAGGAATTGAAAAAAAAAAATCGTTTCACATTGTTGAGAAATAATTAATTAGTTCGCTTTTTACGCAGTCGGGTTTTTTGATTTTTTAAATTTAATTGTTATAGATGTTATTTAAAGATTGGAACGTAAATGTGGAATTCTTCAGCGGATGCGAATGACATCATTTTATATAAAATAAAAGAGTGTTTTTTAAGACTTAAAATTGAAATATGTTTTGTACTATATATATTTTTTTTTTCATCGGAAGCGACACTAAATTCTGAAAAAACAGAATTCCTGTTTTCTAGTGTTCGTTATTTTTATCTTTATTTATCTTTAGGTACAAATTACTCAATATTGAAAACAGCAAATAAAATATTTGGGAGAGCTCATGGGACTTAAAAAAAAAGTCCTTACATTTGGTGTCTTCGACCCTACCCTTTTTTACGTTCCTGACTCAAAGCAAGTTTTACTGTAAAGAAAAATTCTGTTTTAAACAAGTTTTATTCTTATCAGGTACACTCTCTCTTGAGAATGCAATTCAAAACAATGGTGGAATTTTTCTATTAAAGGTTAAAGTACCTTTTAATCGACCAAAATTCCTTTATTATTATTATTATTATTATTATTATTAGTCACACAAATTAAAATTTAATATTTTAATCCTTTATATACTGAATTATGAATTCATGAAAATTTTATATTCTAAAGCATTTTTCGTGAATTTCTGAAACTATATTAGAGGATTTACATAATCATTTAATAAATTTTAGAAGGATTAATTAAATTTGAATTTATAGGGATTTTGTGCAATATTTATAACCCCACTCAAATATTTTATTTTAAGTATTTTTCTTAGTATTTTGTAAAATCTGGAAATGTATAAATATAATGTTCTTTCAATAGAAATATAGAGGTGTTTCCGAATTGAAAAATCCCCCCAGCTCCCCCCTTCCCAACGCCAATAAAGCTGAAAAGATGCAAAGGCAAAAGAAATCACCCTTTTAAAAATATTTTTGTTTTGTGTCACCAATCATGCTTTTGGAGCAAGATAAAGTAATGCACCTATAACTGATTCTAAACTGTATTACCACTAATCGGTGTATTAAATGAATTTTATAACACGTTATTTTAATTGTACTTATAAGTACAGTAGAGAAAGAGTACAGTAGATAAAGGATTAAAGAAAACCGTATGCGAAATTTCTTCGTAGAACATAAATTGATACAAAAAGAACTTCATATATCGCCGCATACTGCATATACTGTTCATTTTTAAAGTCATTTTACACAAACCGATTATTTTGCAGTTAGCATGCATAATTTTATGCAATTAGCGATCTGGATTTTCATAAATTTTAACAGCCTATTCAGTAAATAAATGTATAGTGGTGGGTAAAAAAACCTACTAACACCTCCTACTAACTTTGCAACTATTATAATAAAAGAAAGTTACTGGTACCAAACGATTGGAAATAAAGTCTACTTTTAAATTATTTATATAAAATTCGCTTAGGGGGCCATCTACAAATCAAAACCAGACCAAACTTTGTTTTTTTTCAATGGCAACACATAATTTTGGCAATACGTTTTTAATCTTCGGTTCAAACTATGCCTAGAAACGAAATTTCAAGTCATTTGGATGATTAGTTTTTGAATTAGAAAAATTCAACATTTAGAGCTTCTAATGTTAAATTACATTTTCATATTTTTATTAATATCTCCTGAAATTATAATCCTAATGTGATAATTTTGTGTATGGTTGTAATACTAAAAAACCCAAACATAAATACATTGAAAATATAACACGTGAATTATCACATTACTAACGAAGCGTAGAAAACAACAATGTGAAAATTCTGCTAATTAATTAAAATTATATAAACACATTGAATTTGTAATTTTAAAAATTTCATAAAATGAATTATGAAATTAATATTCGAAAAAAAAATATGAATTGCAACCTACAATTTTTTTTATAGATTTCTATTTATTATGTCCTGCTTTATGCGAATTCTCAATTTCAAATTTTTCGTCCAAGTAGTTTTAGAATCATGCTTAAAAACGTCAAAATGATGGTTTAAGTCTATGATGTGCAGAAAAGCATAATTTAAATAAAACATATTTTACTCATTTTTATTTAAACATTTGGGCTGGCGATAGTCGAAACATATCAAGCGAGTGAAAGGCTCATATTGGAAAAAAATAATACATTAACAGAAATGACATATTCATTCTGTAGCATTTAAACCATCGGATACAAACTTCAATTTGGATACGGCTCCTAAAATATGCTCATTTAAAAATATTTCTCTTAAACTAATAGTACAAATTTCATGAGTATTTGTTTTTAGGCTAATTGAAAAGTGTAGTATTTATTTATGGTGTCAAACTTGGATATTGCTATTGAAAAAAAAACAAAGTTTGTGTTCGTTTTTATATGTAGATGTCCCCCTAAGCAACTTTTACATTCATCATTTAAAAGTAGACATTAATTTCAATCGTTTGGTACCAGTAACTTTCTTCCACAATAATTTGTTGCAGAGTTAGCAGAGGTGTTTACTTTTTTTCCCACGACTGTAGGTAAAATTCATTTATTATTATGATCATTCAGACTTAAAATATAGCATATTTATGTTTTTTAAGTGTTTCTGGATGTCCGGTGTTCCATTTTTATAAAATAAATAAATTTTATAATTGAAAGAATACAAATTCGGCTTAGATAGTTGTGTGTCATTTTAATTACATATTATTTGTCTAAGTATTAAAGAAAAAATGGCCCATACAAATGACTTTTGTAAGCATTATCCTGACCGTGGTACGTAAAATATGTATCAGCTTATTATTTAAAATTGATAAAAATAAAATATGCTTAATTAAAAAAATATATAAAATTTTTAAAGAGTAGAGTTTATTATAAATATTTCTCTAAATTATTATAAATATTTTTCTAAATATTCCCTAATAAATGCTTTTTCTAAATATTCTCTAAATGAATCTAACAGCTTAAAAGTAACGAGTTTTAAAATTTCCAGTGACTTTTACCATTTAAAAAGCTTTAGAATAAATTGCATTTAATTTACATACACGTAGCGAAATAGAGAATTAGATTGAATTTTATGTAAAATATTTACGGTTTCTTTTCAATGAAAGATATATGGGGCATTCTCACAATCTTTTGACTTTTGGAAAAAAAAAAAAAAATCTGACAAAATTAAACTTGCTAAAATAACATTTTAATCCGATAGACGAATGCCTTAATGATTCAAAATAAAGAAAAAAGGGTCAGCAGCGAAAAATTTTGTATTTAACTGAGGTTTAAGTTAAACTTGCGAGTTTAATTTTCCTTACCATTTTACCCCTATAACTTTTTATTTTCTTCTAAATTTTTACTTATAATGAATTTGCAGAGTACCCACAGGACATTCAAATAAGAAACAATAACAATGTAGTACTTTTAATACAGAATTTTTGTATAACATTGTCTTAAAGGGGTGTTAACGAAGGGACGGTAAGGTTAAAAAAGGGGATGGTATTGGAAAAAAAGGGACGGTAAGGATGGAACGGTAAGGAAAATTACCACCTAGTTTTAGGAAAAACATGTTAAGACTAAGTGATAGCCACAATGTTCATTGATTTTTAGAAACAGTTGTTAACATTGGATTAAATTAATTTTTTTATTTTTATTTACCTTGAAAAGTGCAGGAATAAACCTTGGAGACGGTGAGACTACCAATAAAGCCACGATGCTTGAAATTGATATTTAAATGCTGATTTAAATTCTACAGTAAATTTCCTGCCAAAGATTTTTAGACATTATTTCTCTAGCATACTTTTGCATGAGAAAAAACTTGAAAAAAAATTCTGTGGCTGCATCTGAAATGATTTTCTGTGTAATTTTAGAAGAGGGATTGTAAGGAATCTAAAACCCAGGGACAGAGTTTAAAAAATAGTAACAACCCTAAAAATGTGTGCAGGTTAATTTTTAGCTACATATTTATATAAAACAATAGTTCCAGTTTCAGAAAAAAATTACATCGAATTATTTTTATTGAAACAATTTTATCCAGACAACTCCAAACTTAAAAATCAGCATCAGGGACACAGGACGGTATAGGAGTCTTCCAGGTGTTTGGACCCCCAACATCGTCCAAAACTTATTTATCTCGTTAATATTCTTGTACAATCATGCAATGGGATGTTCCCCAGTATATGAAATAAAAAAAACACAAAAAAGTGTATTAAAATAAAAATTATTATTCAGGGACATGAAAGTCAAAAGATTGTGAGAATGCCCCATATGACAATTAAATTCGCCTTTGGACTATGTTACAAATTCGGAAAAGTTGGTTTTTTTGCTGGAAAAAGGCCTATGTAGAATGATCGATGATTACCTTGTGTTAAAAATTGCAATTTCCTAATATACAAGTTTGTTTACTTTAAATGAAAAATTAAAACAATAAACTACAAATAATGTATATTACTTTCCTTGCCCACCTAACTAGTTAGGGTTCCGTACTTAAAAAGTATAAATGGAACTATTATAAGATCATTCCTGCGCTTGTCTGTCTGTCTATCACAGCTATTTTACTCGTACACAGCCATTTTACTATGGAACGTGGAAACTTCAAATTGGCGGAAGTAATAAAGGCCAATGGCGCCAATTTATATAGGCCCATGGGGCGCGAGCCCGCCCAATTTCAATTGCTTTAATGCTAACTTTTTTTTTTTTTTTAGTTATTTAATCACTGAAAAGAGTTTGATTTTTTTTTATTTTTTTTTTAACGTTCTCAAAATAGTTTTGCTTGAAAAAGAGTAAGGACATCCATTAGATTTACAGGAGCACTGAAAACCCCTTCAGCGGATGTATAAAATTTCTCACGAAAACAAATTTCCTGCCTATTTTGCCATGTGTTTTTGGATGTCTTGAATTGATAATGCTCTTAGGTGACTAAAATGTATGCTTTTCTAGACATTTAGTTTTTTGCACTTTCAATAGTTAGAAATTCTAATGTTATTTAAAATAAATATTAATGTATTCATAAGGAAGAACTAATAAAAATATAATTTAATAAAATTATTTATAAAATTATATTTAAATTATAATAATTTAAAAATTACCTTAGATAAAACATAATTTCATTTTGAATTATCATCTTTAGTCATTCGCCCCTCCCCCCCTCTCTCTCCAGACACGTACACACTAAGGAGGAAAAATCATATGTACTATTTTACTCAAAAAGTTTTGAGCCCACCCAATATATTTTTTTTTAAGTTGGCGCTTCTGATAAAGGCTATTGACCCACATATTTATACGTTATTAACCACTCACAAATATATTTAGAAAAAATGTAGAAGGGATAATTAAGTTACTTGAAAAAAAATCTTTTCTTTGTATATCATATGAAGTATCGAGTAAAAGCTTTCGGAAGGCCAAACTCAGAAATATGTTCATTTTAATTTTAGAAAATATATTTTCAGAGATATCGTAGAAAATGTAATGCAAAAATATCCCCCCCCCCCCACTTCTATTTTTGAATCTACTGAAATTATAATTATGAAAAAATTAGGGATAGTAGAAGTAATTTAAACCTGGCAGAAAAACTATAGCGATTATCCTAGGTCGCAAAGTTTTTGAGAAAATCGCATTTTTCCGTTACACTCAAATTTCCATTTGCGGGCGTTCACCAAAGGAGTTCAGGAACGCTGGAGGTACCTATCGTCGCAGAAATATAAAAGGATTGTTGATAATGATTTTCGAAAAAAAATGTCACCAATTAGCCAAGATATTAACCCAGATAGCATGAACATTAGCAGCAAGTTTCATTTTTCCTGACTTTATCTTGTCGTGACAAATTTGAATTGAGAAATTCGCAGCAAATTTTCCGCAAGGTATACTATCCCCTATTTGCATGAGTAGTTATTAGGTTTGCACCGCTTTATGTAAACGCTATACGTATCAAAAACCAAAAAAGGCTGTATTGAAAAGTACAAATATTACCTTAATTATATAAGCAAAAATATTACGTCTGAATTCCATCTTTAAAATATTTACATTAAAATCACAGACAATACATAAAACAATTAAAATTATTACATAAAAACACTAAAAACATATTAAAAATTGGGACGTTTCGGATCATCACGATCCCTCCTCAGCCAATTATAAACGTTAAGTCAATACTATCAACAGTTACAAGAAAAACACAACAGAAAGTCATCAATTTCAGGTTACAGTTAAAATAAAATAGAATACTCGGCCGGCACAGATGCAGCTTCGTTAATCGCTAAATCCTTGGTTTTAGTATGCCAGGCCTCTAAAAACACTCTCCCTGCGTAATTGTTGCAGCCGGATCGGATCACAAAAGCTTTATTAAAATCTGGAAAATGGTCGGTTGCAATAGTATGCTGAACGATCTTTGAATTCAAATTTCTACATCTAAATGCCTGTTTATACTCTTTAAGCCGTATTCAGGACAGCCGTTCTAGCAGGACACTTGAAATACGGCTTAAAGAGCATAAACAGGCATTTAGATGTAGAAATTTGAATTCAAAGATCGTTCAGCATACTATTGCAACCGACCATTTTCCAGATTTTAATAAAGCTTTTGTGATCCGATCCGGCTGCAACAATTACGCAGGGAGAGTGTTTTTAGAGGCCTGGCATACTAAAACCAAGGATTTAGCGATTAACGAAGCTGCATCTGTGCCGGCCGAGTATTCTATTTTATTTTAACTGTAACCTGAAATTGATGACTTTCTGTTGTGTTTTTCTTGTAACTGTTGATAGTATTGACTTAACGTTTATAATTGGCTGAGGAGGGATCGTGGATGTAATTTCTCTGTGTTGTAAATTTCATTGTGCTATCTCGTCCTTGTATATTGACGATGACTTATAAGCGGACCTAGATGTCAAGCACACAAGTCAGATGTATGTGTAAATTAAGGAGGGATCGTGATGATCCGAAATGTCCCAATTTTAATATGTTTTTAGTGTTTTTATGTAATAATTTTAATTGTTTTATGTATTGTCTGTGATTTTAATGTAAATATTTTAAATATTACCTTAACTTGTTTATGGTGATGAAAACGATTCATGCACTTTTGGACGGTGTGTTCGCATCAATAAACCTGATCAGGTCTATGGACCCTTCCAAAGGGGTTAAACTTATAGTGTAACAGTTGTAAACATATAGTGGAACGCGGAAAGATTACTACTCTGCAGTAAGTTTGCAGTATTTTTTTTTACTTGTTTGCATTAATTTGCAATAAATTTGATACAACATGAATTTAACTTGCACGACAAGTTAGCTGCAAGTTCAAAGTGTGCTGACTTCGGCGTTTGCGTTATCTTGCTGCAGTCTTGTTATGAACTTTCAGTCTTGTCATGCTGAGCTTGCTGCAACTTTGCAGGTTTTCAAAGCAAAACTGCTGCAAATTTTTTGAAAATTAAAAATGCTATCTGGGAACCCTTAAATACACGGGCGGTTTGGACATACAAAAAGTCCTTCCGGCCAGTGCCGGGAGGAAGAGGTAGCTTTCAAATTCCTTATTTTAAAAATGGCAACTTATATTATTCAAACACAAGAAGCTCAATTTAGTGGAAACCGAATATAGGAGATTCAATACTAATTTTTATCAATACTAAATCATTATGAATGAGAATTTCGCGAAATTAGTCAGCTTTATCCAAGCTGCTTTTATTTAAAGTAACTTATATTTGGCTGAGATGTTGATGTATACTATCCACATGCCTTCTTACATGGACATAGGCGAATACGTGTGTTATCGCGTGACAAATACAAGATCGTTTCAAAATGTTAGCCATACTAGAAATTCAAAGTGCTATAATCCAACCAATTTTTAAGATATAAACAAAAGAACAATTTTCAGAAACAAAATCTGCTCCGGAATCTTTGTATCAACGCCAAACACATAAAAAATCTTTTTCATTTTCCAATTTTTTAATACCTCATTTTAAATTTTAAATTTAATTTTTTTTAATGGCAACCCTTTTGAAACAAGATGGCGAATGAAGCTGGCCAACGAACTCGGTCGAGACATTGGTATGTACTATGTACAGACCAAGTAACATCCAAATTGGTTCATAAATACGCTTGTTATCGCGTGACAAAAATCAGGTCGTTTTAAAATGTCAGCCAGAATAGAAATTCAAAATGCTATAACTCAGCCATTTTTTTAGATATGGACAAAACAAAAACTGTTTCGGAATCTTTGTATTAAAGTCAAACACATACAAAAAAAATCTTTTTCATTTTCTAATTTTTTGGTATCTCATTTTAAATTAAAATTTTTTAAAATTTTCTTAAATGGCCGCCATTTTGAAACAAGATAGCGGATGAAGCTGGCCAACGAACTCGATCGAGATATTTGTATGTACTATGTACACACCAAGGTACATCCAAATCGATTCATAAATACGCCTGTTATCACGTGACAAATATCAGGACGTTTCAAAATATCAGCCACGCTAGAAATTCAAAATGCTATAACTCAGCCATTTTTTAAGATATAGACGAAACAAAAACTGCTCCCGAATCTTTGTATCAAGGTCAAATACATAAGAAAAAAATATTTTTTCAATTTTCAATTTTTTGGTACCACATTTCAAATTTAAATTTTTCTTAAAATTTAAATGGCTGCCATTTTTAAACAAGATAGCGGATGAAGCTGGCCAACGAACTCGGTCGAGACATTGGTATATACTATGTACAAACGAAGTTACATCCAAATCGGTTCATAAATACGCCTTTTATCGCGTGACAAAATTCAGGACGTTTCAAAATGTCAGCCACGCTAGAAATTGAAAATGCTATAACTCAGCCATTTTTTAAGATATAGACGAAACAAAAACTGCTCCGGAATCTTTGTATAAAGGTCAAATACATAAGAAAAAATATTTTTCCATTTTCAATTCTTTGGTACCATATTTCAAATTTAAAATTTTTTAAAATTTTTTAAATGGCCGCCATTTTGAAACAAAATGGCGGATGAAGCTGGCCAACGAACTCAGTCGAGACATTGATATGTACTATGTACATACCGAATTACATCCAAATCGGTTCATAAATTCGAGAGTTACAGTATGACAAATGTCAGATATATATATATATATATGGATATACAGTGAAACCCCGATTTTACGTCCCCCGAATCTACGTTTTTCCCCATTATACGTTTTTTTCATCAGGTCCCAGTTTTTCCGTATAATTGTAATGTTAATTTAACCCGGATCGTAAGTTTGTTATTTATGGAATTTCCCGCATTTTACGTTTTTCTGGAAAGAAAAATATGTTCTAAAATAAGCAATAATTTTTCCTTTTGTGCTTTTTTTAAAGTTAATCCACGTTTTTAAAAGTTATGCAATCTATGAAAACAGAAACACATTCTAAAGACTCCTGTCTTGTGAAACTGGTCCCCCCCTCCTTTGTTGAACACCTGCTGTCGCGGACTGCTCCCTTCCCTGAGACTCTCTTCCCTCCCCCGGACAGCTGGCGGGGAAGTAAAGTAAAGAAATAACGCACGTAATTGGTGTAGGAATGAGAAGGGCAGGGGAAGAGGCACTCCAGTTACCAATCAGATGGGCTGGCTCATTTCTTTCGTCGGGGAGGAAAAAGGGTCCGTACCCTTCTTCACGTTTTCAAATTCAGTAGCTGTTTAGCACGCGGTGGTCGCATTTCTAACCTTTTTGTGCCAAAATGACGAGTAAAAAAACGCAAAAACTTTTCTATTGCTGAGAAAGCCGAAATTGTTAAACGATTTGATGAATTCCGCGGAACCAAAGTAGCGTTCGCTCAGTTGCAAGGAGTTCCCGTGACAACCCTGTAATCCATACTACAGAAAAAAGAATGCATTGAAAAAAATATCGAGAAAGTGGGAGAAAAAAATCCCAAGAAACGGAGAACATTAAAAAAATCGCCGTACGATGAGCTGGAAGGTATCTTATTAAAGTGGTTTAAAGAACCTCGTGCCGCGAATGTATCTGTAAATGGCACGATACTAAGAGAAAAAGCTCTAGAAATCGCAGATAAGCTTGATGGTTTGAAAGATTTCACAGCTTCAAATGGCTGGATTGACCGAATGAAAAAAAGACATAATCTTGTGTATAGATCGCTTTCGGGAGAATCATCAAGTATAAATGAAGCTACAATAAAAGATTGGAAGAAAAATCTACCAAATTTGACCAAAGGATACAAGCCAAAGGATATATTCAATGCGGATGAAACCGGACTTTTCTTTAACCTCCTACAGGATAAAAGTTATGTTGCTAAAGGAGACTCCAGACATGGAGGGAAGATGTCTAAATTGCGTCTTACGGTTTTACTGTGCTGTAACTCTGATGGAAGTGAGAAGCTGATGCCTCTTGTTTTTGGAAAGTCGCGCAACCCACGATGCTTCAAAAACGTGAGAAGTTATCCGACAAAGTACGAAGCAAACAAAAATGCGTGGATAACCAAAACTCTTTTCGAAGACTTTTTGCGCAAGCTAAACAAAAAAATGGAGTTGCAGAATCTTAAAATAATTTTGTTCATTGATCAATGCAGTGCACATCCCGTTTTGCAGCTATCTAATGTGTATGTCGAATTTTTTCCGGCAAATTGCAGCCTTGTGATCTCGGCATTATTCGATCTTTCAAGGTTTTTATAGAAAGCAACTTGTCCGGAAAGCTGTAGCAGAAATAGAAAATGGAAACCTAAATGACTCCTGCAAATTAAAGTTGAGTGTTCTAGAGGGCATGCATTTTATTTCTGAGTCGTGGAGAAACGTTACACAACAGTGCATTTCCCATTGCTTTGAAGAAGCGGAATAGTAGCATCTAATGAACCGAGAACAGATGAGGAATCAGCTGCGGTAGACTCGGAGAATGACAACGAAACAGTTATCTATGATTTCGACGATTACATCCCGGAAAATTTAGCAACGTGTGAAGCTGAAAAAGCTACTGCTCGAAGTTATGGCTAGTCGAAGTTATGGACTTCTCGTCCACCGATGAAGATGAAGAAGAAGAAACAGAAGCACAGCCTGTTCCTTCTTTGGATATTGCATTGAAGAGCTTACAAATAGTGAATGACTATTTTCTTTCTCATAAAGACCAGGAAAAAAACGTGCAAAGTATTTCAGTCCTGGAAGATGCTGCATTCACTTTGAACACAATGACTAAAAAACAATCCACTATTACGGACTATTTTCAACCTAAACGCCAGGATTCGCAACTAAATATATTAGTAAAATTATCTTAAAATGTTATGTATAATAACGTTCTTTTCGTAAAATATAGATTGTAATACCGTTTGAAAGAGTCATCTTTACCACCTCTTTTTTTTTCTACAATTTTTTTCTTTCTATGTATTTCCCGTATTTTACGTTTTTTTACTCAGTCCCTTGAGAAACGTAAAATCGGGGTTTCACTGTATATATATATATGATTTTTGTAAAATACTGAAATATTAATCGGTATGGTGTTTATTATTTATATTTTATATCCTATAAATATTTAAATACGTTTTATTGATTCTTCCATTTCATATTATTTGTTTCTATTCTGCTTTCATTTTTAATCAATTCACTTGATTTTAGTGGTTGTTCGGGCACAGGGGAAAATAATTTTTAGCTTTAGCTTATTTTTCCCACAGAAAACAACCATTTTGCTTATATCATTGAATTCTGTGCCCTTGATAACGTAATTCAATGTATAAGCTTTTCAATTTTTGTCGGTGTCCACTTTTTTCTTTTTTCTTCCATAATAATTCTTATAATATTTTTTTTTTAAATACTTACAGCTTTAATTCATAATAATTAACGGTGGTAGGTTATGTTTAATTAATGGTAATATATTAGCATTCAAATTACTATGATGCATTTGCGCAAGTAATTATGAATGTATGCATTTTACGATATTTTTAAATATCTTTTCATTTTGAATGTCAACAATTCATTTTGATGTTTTTTTTCCTTAAGGTATCTTATATATATTTTTATATATTCCCAGGTCGCTAAATTATTTAGCAATCTTTTAAATATTATACGCTTAGATCATTGCTGCAATTAGCGCACAATCTATGTGTATTATCAATAAGATTTCTACCATGTAGTTATCTGATACCTATTTTAGGATTCCATTAATTTTTTCATTCCTATCACTGCAACGATTTATTTAATGTTTATTAATTTTCTAGTTATGATTTTATCTGAATTTTCTTGTAGTTAGTGTATGATATTGTCCTATATATTTTCTATTTTTGCTATAGTTTTACATAATTCTGTAGAGATAATCATTTTATATATACATTAATATGGTAGCAATAATTATTTCTATTCATAGATTTAATGTTAATTTGCTTTAGTTTAAATTCATATTACTTTGATCTGAGTAGTTAGTTGGGTAAGCGTTTTGGTTGTCTTTGCATGGTTATAGTTGTTCTAGGATTTGGTTGTTATGCGGATCTTTTTTGACTTATTTGTTATAAAATAGTCTAGTGGTTTCTTGCTATTATTAATCTACGTTATTTGGGTTATCATAATTTGGTTTTGGATAATTTGAAGATTGTTTCTGCGTTCTGCTTCTATTATTGTAAATATTGTATATAATTTTTCATACTCAAGTTTTATTATTTAATCAAGTCTAATTTAATTAAATTATTAATTTTTATTATTAAAATTTCTTATTTTTATGGCAATTATTGCATTTTCCATACATAATTTTTATATGGCAGTTCTTAGTAAACATCTCGATACTGGCAAGATACACTTAGCATCTATGCAGTGTAGTGCCCGGTACAGGAATAATAATTGGGTTGTTCCTGGATCGTCATCCAGCGACCATTTATACTCTCCCCCTCGTCCTTTATTTTTTCGTAAGTGCTATGATTCTCGGTGCAAGACATGTCCATACGCTGCTCAGACACAAATTGTCTCAGATCCTAATTATTCAAGTTTTTGTAAAGCATTTAATGTTATTTATAGTATAAAGTGCAACTTATGTAATATGAAATATATTGGTGAAACATCAGGTCCAATTCATAAACGAATCAATCATCATCGATCAGACTCTAATAATAACAAAGCAAAAAATATACAATCTACAGCTGAAATTCAACATTTTCATAAACATCTTTTTAAAAATACGACAATTGAAATCCTTCAAATTCTAAAAAATAAATCAGAACGTCTTTATATGGAATCATCATATATGAAATATTATAACACAATTTATCCTTATGGACTTAACAGTGAAGTATTTAACAGACCTGTCAAAGTCTTCACATCTATAAATAACAATATTGATTATTCTCCAATTTATCCTACTCTTAATCATAATTTAAATGCTAAAACAACACGTAATAAACGCGGAAAGGGTTCATCATCAGTTGTAGTTTCCAAAAAATCTATCACAAAACAAATTAATGATCTTCAACGAAATTACTTAGAGAATTATAACTGGTTGTTAATTCGTAAAAACATCTTTGCTATTAAAAAGAAACAGCTTGTACAACATTTAAATGTCTTTCTAAGTAAATCTTTCTCTAAACATTTCTCTGATATTTACTTTGACCTTATTATGAGTAGGGTTAATCTTTTAAATATTAATTTACAAAAAAAACACAAAATTCAGAACATGAATACTCAAATGATAATTACTTTTTCAAATCGCATTTTTAATAAAATTAATATCAATTCTATAATTAATGATAAAAATTGTTTTTTTCCTATCAATAATCTTCATATATCAAAAACCTTTAAATATCCGAATACAATTGGGAGAAAATTTTTTAACTACAATACATTTTCAAAAAATACATCTGCTGCAAGTACTTTTCCGTGTAACTGCAAAGACCCCACTCTAAAAAAATACATAAACAATGATCATGGACATATAATCACTGGAAATCTTGATATTGTTCATGATTTTAAATTGAAACAACTAATGGGTTATGGTACTAAATATAGACTTCCATCTAAATTTAATGTTAAATCTATTATCAAATAGTTTACATATGATATTGATATTTTTATTTATAAAATTTCTATCTCTTATAATAAGCCTATTGAATATTTTAATCAATGGAAGATATTAGTAATTGAAAAATTAACTATGGCTTTAAAAAATAATATTGCTGATTTGGTTTCTATTAATACAAAGCATTATTTCCAACAAATTACTAAATTACAAAAAAACTTCGTTATTACATATGTAGACAAATCTCCTAACAATTATGCTATTATATGTAAATCATATTATCACCAACTTCTTACAAATTCTATTTCTTCTAATAAGTCTTTTCAAAAAACTAATGAAAATGTAATTGTAAATAATCGTAAAATTCGAAGTTCTTATAAACTATTAAATATTTTATCTACTAATTTTAATTATCCATATTTAGTTCTTATTCCTAAATTTCATAAAACTCCTATTAAATTTAGGACTGTTACTATTGGTTGCAATACATATAATAATAAAGCCAATACACTTCTCTTAAAAATTCTTAATCAATTATATGAACTTACTACAAACAATGATAATACACATTGTATAAAAAATAGCTATCAACTTGTTAATATTTTAAAAAATCTTCATTCTGTTTGTAATATAACGACATATGACTTCAAAGATCTTTTTAATAATATAGACCTATTAGATTTACATAAAATTATAAATGCATTATTTAAAAAGTATTATAAAAAACTGGAATTACCATCTAATATAGATATTGCATATTTTAAATCTTTAACTAACTTCATTATCTATAATAATTATATATTGCAAGATAATACTTTATATTTACAGCATGTAGGTATACCACAAGGCGGTTGTACTTCCAGTTTACTCTCAGACTTATACTTATCTCATTATGAACGTAATTTTACTAATAATAATCTACATTTATATCGTTATATTGATGACATCATTTTAATTGATACTGATCAATCTGCAATTACTCGATTTCCAGTTGATTATCCCACTAATTTGGAATTAACGGAAAACCTTTTATCTAACTATACAATTAACTTCTTAGATCTTAAAATTACAATAAATGACAATAAAACAATCACAGATTTATATGACAAACGTAAAGAATTTAAATTCACAGTTAATACATTTACAAATTTTAAATCTTGTCTACATCATTCTGTATTTCGTAATATAATACTTAATCATTTATATAGAATAAAATGTTTATGTTCTTCTCCTCTAATTAACAATAATATTAAAAAACTAATTTATGATGCATTAAATCATGGTTTTCCAAAAAAATTCATATATTCATTAATATACAATTAGTACTTTTCTTACATGATCTATAAACACAAATTAACACATGCGTAAACAAAATTACAAAAAAATTATTAAAAAAAAAATATCTATAAAAAATTAAAAATTGTAAAATAATATAAAAAAAAATATTATAGGTTGGTTGGGTGGGTAGATGTTAGAGTACGGAGGAGGGTGGTGTTGACTGGATAATACGCAATGGTTAATTATTTTAAAAAAAGGGGGGGGGGGGCTCTTGTATTATTACTATATTTTTGTTATGTATCTTATATGGATGTTGATTTGATATTTTATATGAAAATTGGAGAATTTCATTAATATTATAATTAGCTTAATTATTCATTAATCTAATTTACAATTATTTGTTATTAAATTTTAATTTACTAAGGACAATATCATATTAATTACTAATAGTATGCCATTCTTATAGTGAATAATATACATATAAGTATGTTTAATATAAATATAGTTATACTGTATGCATTAAAATTGGGTAATTATTTTTATTATTATTCCTCTATTCTTTTTAATATTTATAATCGGTTTAATGTTTTTGAATGTCCCACATTCATACTTTATGGATTTTTATGGATGTCTGAAAATAATCCACATTCTATATTTGTGCTTTTTAAGTAATGGGAATTTAAGTATCATTTAACCTTCTATATACTTCCACATGTTTTTTATTTCCTGTTCATTTTATAAATATCTTATATATAATTCATTAAAAAATAATTTTTATATTATTTTTAATAATTATTTATATTAATTATTACTGAATTTATTTTGTTTTATAGCATATAGCTATATGCTATATATTATCAATGTTCTAGAATTATTTAAACTCTTAGTTTAGTTTAAATAAGTTAGCTAATAGAATATATTGTATGCTTTTAAATTTTATTAACAATAGTTTTAAATACATTGTGTGATTTATATTAGGTTTATAATTCTCTATATATACGGATTTGTTTGGTTTTGCTGTTTAAACAGTTATTTACATTCAAATGCTTACAAATATTTATCTTGCGATAGATGTTTAATATAAGTAATAATAGATGGCAGCACCAAATTTGTCTCTTTCAGATTGCTCTAATTTTTTATTTTTCTAGCTCCATTTCAGTTATAATTTATACACCAGGGGGTATTTTTAGCTAAATTTTGACGATATTGTTAAACTGTTATCTATTAATTTAATAGTGCATTTTAAATAATGTAATTAATATGTATTTATTTTATATTAGATTAAATGTGTTTTACAAGGTATTTCAAATTTTATTTCAAAATGTATTAACTGCATCCTTTGGTATCATTTACTGTGATTTCTTAACTGTTTTATTCACCTTAATCTTTTTGATATACTGGTAGACATGTGCACATGGATTTTTGTAAAATACTGAAATATTAATCGGTATGGTGTTTATTATTTATATTTTATATCCTATAAATATTTAAATACGTTTTATTGATTCTTCCATTTCATATTATTTGTTTCTATTCTGCTTTCATTTTTAATCAATTCACTTGATTTTAGTGGTTGTTCGGGCACAGGGGAAAATAATTTTTAGCTTTAGCTTATTTTTCCCACAGAAAACAACCATTTTGCTTATATCATTGAATTCTGTGCCCTTGATAACGTAATTCAATGTATAAGCTTTTCAATTTTTGTCGGTGTCCACTTTTTTCTTTTTTCTTCCATAATAATTCTTATAATATTTTTTTTTTTTTAATACTTACAGCTTTAATTCATAATAATTGACGGTGGTAGGTTATGTTTAATTAATGGTAATATATATATATATATATATATATATCAACTTTTGAACGGAGGGTGGTTTCGGGGTCTGGGGGTCATGATCGATGAAAATATACCAAAATTTTTTGAAATCGCTTTCCTCCGAACGGCTGCAATAGGTAGCTTTTTGTAATGAAAGCTACCTAAAAGAGATGGGAATCTATACTCTATGCGTCATCGGCTTTTAAAGCCTAGATAACAACGTTTAATGATATATTTATGTAATTTAATAAATTTTTTTGTATATTACTTGGGGTATATCAATTCTATAGATCAAATACAGGGCTGCACAGAGTATCGAAGTACATTCCCTCTTATTGATGGAAATTTATGAAGGAAATTTTTAACTATGTTATGCAATTCCTAACTGAATTAATAGTACATATACAAATCTATAGAAAATTTACAGGACCACACAAAAGAATTCGTATATTTTCTGGTTATATATGGTAATTTCTGAAATTGGGTTTTCCGCTTTCCAAATTGCTTACTTGGAAATTCTCGTGGCGGTCAACCCTTGTTATCCTTTGTTTACTTGGATATTTTTTGTTGCCTTATTGAACAATGTAGTTTAGTTACAGCATTCTGAATGTGTTGGAAAGCGTTTTATAATCTATGCTTGACGAGTGATTTTTCTGTTTTTTTTCTAGAATTAGATTGAAAGTGATGTTTTTAAAATAACAATTCCAAGAAAAGCTTTCCTCATTTCCCATATTGACAGATCTCACTTCTCACATTTTAACCTGTAGTTACTATAGATTCTTTGTCTAACTACTCTAAAATGTGAATGCTTTTGAACAAGAGAAAGTTAAAGTTATCTCGCTTATCATGAAATATTGCAAAACATTATGCACAGTATATCTTAGAAAAGTATAGCACTGAATTACTGTGAATTCACTTTTCTGTTTTTATAGAAAATTTTATAAATCACTCACAAACATGATTCATATCTTATGTTTTATTTAATTCATAACTTACGAGTAAACTAAAGCTTTATTTATCTTCAACATCGGTTCTTCTCATTCTAATTCTTCCAATGGCGATAAATATCATTACATAGTCAGCCTCTCCTTTTTTTTCCCATCTAGAATCACAGAAAATTTGTTTAACAATAACATATGCTTTGTTTTCTGATTTTTTCCCCTTCCTTTATCCTTTTTTTCTTCATTTATATCAACAGAGATAAATACATAAAACAAAAGCACAAAAGCTTGCAAAATATATCTCAGTTATTTTTTTTTTCTCCAACATTTTTAGAATATTATATAACAATTACCCGATGCTTTGTTTTCTGACCATTTTTTTCCCTTACCCTTAACCCTTTTTTCTTGAACTACATCGAAAGCGATAAACATATATAAAACAAAAGCACGAAAAACCACAAAATACTCCGTGACCCCACAGCATTTTTGCAACGGTTAAAAAGCACGTAATCTTTTTTTGCTCCATCCCTTTTTTCATTGTTGCATATGAAGAGATACCAGTTCAGCATGACAGAGTGAACCCTCGGTGCGTGATAAAACCTATTTAGTGCATGGGAGAATAATGCATGCGAGAGGCAGACTGTCTAAACCTCACGCACTCTTGTCCGATGATACAGGAGTGCATATTTCTTCCTTCTCTCCTAGGTTATCTCTCACATGTTTTGCTGAGTGTGCCTAAGTTTAGATTTTTTCTAAATGAAATGAGTATTCTTTAATTAATCCATGAGTATAATTAAGTTCAAATGTGTTGCGGGACTCTAATTAATTTCTTTTTATAGAATTTTTTCTGTCTTTAACATGGATCTAAATATCTTTCTCATACTATTTTTGGTTAGAAGGAGGTTCTGAAAATCGTGATTATGAATTACTGTGACGTTACAGTTAGAGAGTTTTTAATTTTTTTTTCTTTAATAAGTATGTTGATACCATACATGCGCTTGTGTGTGTGAATTTCTGAATTATCACTCACATGTTTTGCTTAGTGTAACCAAGTTCAGATTTTAGTAAAAAAAAAAAAGAGTAATTAATCTACGAGTTTAAATTTTATTCTGTTAAGTTTAAATATTTTTTGTGATTATAATTAATTTCTTTTAACAGAGCATTTTCTCTCTTTAACAAGGAAATGAATTGTAGTGTCTTTGTTAAAGCGTTTTCCAAAAATATTCTTATTGACGACATGTGTATGAAGCATTCCTCTCATAATTAGAGATGGGAATGCTCGGAAAAAAACCGGAAAAGTTGCGAAAAAAAAAACGTTTTTTTTTTTTTCAGTTTTTTCCCGAAGGCTTATTTTTCAATTTTTTCAAACTGGAAAATTGAAATTTCATTTATAAAATAATGTATTCAAAATTTTGTAATAGCTACATTTTTGATACTTTTTATTTTATTTATTTTTATGTTAAGTGTCTCACGTGAAAACATTAATGTGAGAAATATGATCTGTAAGAAGACTTGAAAAGGTTCTTTAAAGGATCCTTCACATTTTTTTATACTTTGAAACACAAGACCCTTCACAAAATTTCTCTTAAAAAAAGCATTTCAAAAAAAATTTAATCTCCAAATTGAATCTTTCACAAATGCAATGATTGAAGAAAAAAAAAAAATCTCATGTCATATAACAGCTGAATCTTATCAAGTTGTATATATATATATATGTATGAAGAACTTTATTAAAAAATGTCTAATTGGGAATCTAAATATAACGGTAATTTCTAATTCACAAATTCTGATTACATTTTGTACAAGTATATACAAAAGTTCACAATTTCACAAAAAACCAGATTACATGAAAAAAAATCTAGATATATGCCTGGTAAAATAATTAAATGCAACTTCTCTTGTTAAAAATGAATTCATATGCGAAATTATTTCAATAATATGCCGATTAAGGGAAATGATAAAATTGAAATTTTAACATAAAATTTGAAACATGCATTTATTTTTAATGTCATAGCTGCAGTTAATCATGTAATCGGTAATAAAAAAAATATTTAACTAATTAAAAATAATAATAACAGCATGCATTTGACCTTAATTATTCTTTTCAAGCTTAAATATAGATCCTTAAATATAGATTCTCAGACTTATCTAACTATACATATATAGTTTTATAGATAAATGTAGATAAGATTAAATAACCTTTTCGAAGAAAATGTACACAACTTCCTGTACAAAATTGTGTTGAAGGAAACTTGTATACTTATTTAAAAGTACCATCTATTTTTATTACGTTACCTAAAATAATTTTTTTTTAATTACTTTCATATTAAAGAGAAGAAAAACAAATTTTTTAGTTTTCATTTTTTCAAACTTATTACAAAAGTTATAGTTAATTTTATTAAAGTCTTCATTCTGAGTCAGAATCTGAATTAGCTGATTCTGCACTGCAAATCAGGGCTGCGGAGTCGGTGGGAAAAATGGACGACTCCGACTCCGGGAATTTTAACAGATTTCGACTCCGACTCTTTCGCTCAAAAATGGGCCGACTCCGATAACCCAGATTTGCTTGTAAAATGGACGACTCCGACTCCGACTCTTTCGCTCCAAAATGGGTTCGACTCCACGACTCAGACTCCGACGCCCTACTGATAACACTGTCTGTCTGAAGTCTGAACTAAATGTGTGGAAAGTATGTATAAAAAGTTTTGGTATAGTTTTATAACTCAGGGCTGCAGAAAAATAATTTTTTACAGCTGCATGGGATATTTTTGGTTAATTGTGTGTTTTTTTAGAGCGCTGAATCCAAAAGTGACGTCCATTTCCCTTCATCACATACAGTATTGTTGCAAAACATGGGGAGTTTACATTAGAAAAGGACATCTGCAATGAAAAAAAAAATCAATATTTTATTACAAGCAACTGTGTTCCAAATTATACTTTCCCTCTTGACTACACTTTGCATTTCAGTAATTGTATGAATCATAGTAGCAGCTTATGTCTGTGTGTAACTGCTTCTGTTTGTTCCTCAAATTCCTCACATTTTTTATTTGTAGTACTGTGTTTGTAGTTCATATCTCTTGAGTGTCAGTTTAGAAATATGAAATTAGCATATGGAAACATTTATTGGATATGGTTTTTTACTCAAGAATAGCATAACATATTTCAGGCTAAAAAGAGACATTTTGTGCTTAATTAAACTAAAAGCATCATTTTTGCGGGAAAACTTGATGTGATGGATTTTTTTCCCCCGGTTTTAGTGAGTAAAAATCTAACAATCAATAAATCCTATACTGGTTTTTGGTTACAGACCTGTGTAATCCAAACTAAAACTTAGTTTTGGTTTGAGTTTAGATTTAGACTATAAAACTAAATCAAAACTTTTTATACTTGGTTTGAGTTTAGACTGGAAAGCTATACCAAAACTAAGTATATTTTTTACAGGAAATGAAAATTATAACTGTAGAAAGAAAAATGTAATATTGTAAAAATATACATTTTTTTAAACAATGGAAGATTTGAATACTGATATTTATAATAATGACAGAACTGCAACAGTTTGTTTCTTTAAACTAGCATCATTTATATACTTAAAAATCAATACTATGTAAATGGGATGGATAATACATTTGATTTCAAACTGCAGAGATATTGGCTGCAGTTTTTACATTACTTCAATTGGCAACTAAACAAATGTAACTGAAAAATCGTTTCAACAGAGACATGATATAATAAACAATAGCGGTAAATAAAACGTGAATGCTACTATGAAAATTCGGAGACTGAAAAACTAAACTTTTAAAAGCAGGCTTTGCTTTTTCTTTTCCTTTGTAATGTAGTCACATAAAGTGAAAATAATTTTCTTTTAGTGCAGATAAATGAAAAAAAAAATGTTTATTAATTAATATTTTCTAAGAAAATATCATTTATTTGGGAGAAACATTTGTGAAAAATCAATTTTTCCGACTTTTCCTATTTTTCCCGAAAAAATCCGGAAAAACCAGTTTTTTTTTCTGGCACTTCAATTTTTCCAGAAAATTTACGTCTCTACTCATAATTACAAATATTTTTTTAGTAATCCAAACTCAATCTTTTTTTTTCCCTCGCGGTGCCGCAAACATCTTTGCTACTTTAAATGGGCCGCAAATTACCTATACTTACATAATGACGTAAAAAATGCAATAAAAACAGTAGAATGAGAAAAGAAGTATAACAAAGCAATATAACAAAGTTAATGTAATCTTTATTAGCTATATAACAAGTAATAATAAAATTATGCAGAGATTTCAAGTTCTAGAGAAAAATCAGGAGATTTTTCTTAATAAATCAGATTTTTTTTTTTTTTCAATGCAAAAACCTTTTTTTTTAAAGTAAAAATACATTGTACAAATTTAATTAATTTTAAGTTATGTTTGATTAGCGCTGAAGATTAAAAGAGAGATATAGCAATGTAACGGAAATAGGAATGTGGCTAAAAAGAACTTTTGGTTAAGCAAACAGCATTCATAAGATGTTTTAATATAATTTTAAATTATTTATCAATAACAGGGAAGATTTTGTCTTCTCATAAAAATGTCTAAAACAATGGTAAAGGTCTTAAATATCTTTTATACGCATCTCAATATTTTATGAATATGAATTAATGATTGTGTGTCTGGGGCCGGTCTTAAAAGGTTGGCGGCCCAGATGTAGCCAGCATGCTGAATATGGTTACTTTAAATGATGATATGTGGTCGTCAATTGTCATGAATCTGTGGGAAATATTTAAATCTCAGCAACAGTCCTGTATTTACTGCAACATTCATTTTCTAACGTGCTTCCTTCCTTCTTCTCTAAGTTCTTCTTTTGCCAATTTCCACTTTCCAACAAAGTTGAAAAGTGTTTATGTCATCGGTTTGTCTGACTGTCTGTCCATTTTCTAACTCGCGTAAATATACTTGGATTATCTTGAGCTTGATATGAGGCATTCTCACAAAATATTAACTTTCAGGAATAAAAATTTGGTGAAATTAATCTTAGTAAAATAACATTTTAAACTTATAGACGAATGTCTTAATGATTCAAAAAAAAAAAAAAAAAAAAAAAAAAAAAAAAATGGCTAGCAGCGAAGATTTTTTTTTTTATTTAACTGAAGTTTAAGTTAAACTTGCGAGTTTAATTTTCCTTAACGTTTTACCTCTCTAACTTTTTATTTTTTCGAAATTTTTACTTATAATGAATTTGCATAGTACCCACAGAGCATTCCAATAAGAAATAATAACAATGTAGTATTTTTAGTACAAAATCAGGCTATAACATTGTGTTAAAGAAGGGATGGTAAGGAAAAAAAGGAGGACGGTAAGGAAAAAAAAGGGATGGTAAGGATGCGACGGTAAGGAAAATTACCACCTATTTTTAGGAAAATCATGTTAAGATTAAGTTATAGACACAATGTCATATTGATTTTTAAAAGCAGTAATTTACATTGGATTAAATTAAAAAAAAAAATTATTTACCTCGAAAAGTGCAGGAATAAACCTTGAGGACGGTAAGACTACCAATAAAGCCACGATGCTTGAAATTGATATTTAAAGGCTGATTTAAATTCTGCAGTAAATTTCCTGTCAAAGAATTTTAGCCATTCTTTCTCTAACATACTTCTGCATGAGAAAAAAGTTGAAAAAAAGTCTGTGACTGCATCTGAAGTGATTTTCCGTATAATTTTAGCAAGAGGGACGGTAAGGAATCTAAAATCGAGGGACAGAATTTAAAAAAATAATAACAACCGTAAAAATGTGTGCAGGTTACTTTTTTGCTACATATTTTTATAAACCAGTAGTCCCAGTTTCGGAAAAAAATTACATCGAATTACTTTTATTGAAACAATTTTATACAGACAGTTCCAAACATAAAAATCAGCATCATAGACACGGGACGGTATAGGAATTTCGTGGTATATTTGGACCCCCAACATCGTCCAAAACTTATTTATTTCGTTAATATTGTTATGAAGTCATGCAATGGGATGTTTTCCAGTTTAAGAAATAAAAAAAGGCACGAGAATATGTACTAAGATAAAATTTATTATTCAGGGACTTAAAAGTCAAAATTATGTGAGAATGCCTCATATGTCATTGAGGTTTACCATAGGACATCGCCTGTTGCAATTGGCGTGTATAGGATTTTTAGTTCGTTTACAGGGAGTTAAAAAAATAAATCAGTTACATTATGGTCTATGGGGGGAAAATCGTTTACAATGCATTTTAGTCAATGTACAGTGTTTTAAACAAAATGAAATTGATAGGCATTATGGAGGTGCAATACAACATTATTCCTGTGGAATATAAATATATAAGAGCTATAGCTATATTTACAGGGACATACAAAATAATTTCCTTACATTGCGGCCTATGAGGAAAAATAAGTTCCAGTATAGTTTAATGATACACTGTATTTTAATGCAGTGGATATTATACTATTTCAAACATAATGAAATTGATCTATATTGCTGAGGTTTTTATTTATGTAATATATTTTTTACGTTATTAAATAGTGAAGTTTCGTTACAATATTCTTTAAGAGTTGAAAAGTGTGTCATGATCTATGCGTTCGCATGATTTTTCTTTCGTGTTCCTTTTGCACTAAAAAAAGCGACACCTTTATGAGGTCTTAACAAACCAAGGGCCATTACACATGTTTCCTCCAGGAAAATAAAAGAAAATGATAATCTTTAATGCACAAGATATTTTCGTTGTTTTTATCTTCAAAATCATTCATAGATTGAAGTCTATAGTTAGCAATCAAGAATCTTATTATTTTCTACGGTAACGTATAAAATAAAATGTATTTACCCTTTTACGAAAAAAAAATCATTGTATACTAAATTTATAGAACTATTTTTGCTTTTTTTTAATTCATTTTTTACTCACAACGTATCCCGGAAGTAAGCTTCTTGCATTTATTTTAATACACTTCACGTTTTAAGTTATAATCAACGTTGTTTAAATTCTCAAAAAATAGATACACTTTTTAAGAATCTATCACGCTGAGATAGTTTTGTTTAAAACAAATAAAATATTTTTGGAACAGTTTTTAAACCATAGTGGTTGTAAATCATTTGTACTTCTTCTACAACGAACTCGTAAAAAGAAAAAAAGACTTACACTTCTACTCTAAGCATTACTATGAAATTTTTATTTCGTCATCTAAAACGTTAGTATTTCAAGATAAATGCAGATGATATATTATGCATTATGTCATTTATTTGTCTAAAAGAAAAAAAATACACGCATGGTCAAGTGGTGTAAATGCAAAAGCCACAATTAAAATTTAACGACATTCAAATAAAATATTTTGAAAAGATAGGTAAAATTATTTTAGTTTATTCATAAAATAATTTATACAAATCATATAAAAAAGATAAATTATGCATTGATTGAAAACACCTCTCCCAAAAAAAATGAAGTTATATACGTAATATTAGTCTTATAATTAACCTGTAACACATTTATGAGTGAAAACGATGGAATTACAATAAAACATATACATGAAACGTGTCATTTTGGTTTTGTTTGCCATGAGATTTGGAGCCAAACAAATACATTTCCCTATCTTCCTGCAAATTTTACTTTCCAGAACTCATCTATTTTCTTTTGAATAAACCCCATAAAATATTTTACTCATTTTTATTTTTTAATATTTAGCTATTATCAATTTAGAAAATGCTTAATACAAATTCGGGTGCTTTTATCTTTTCTTTTTTTAAACTTTTTTCAACGTAGTTGAAAAGTATTAATGACTTCGGTTTGTCTGGCCGTCTGACTGTGCTGTAACTCTCGTAAATATACGCGGATTGCCTCGAAATTTTAATATCTTACTGATGTTTACTATAGCACAATCTCTATTAAAAATTAAGTGTGTAGCATTTATAGTTCTTTTACAAGGGCAGCCAGAAGTATTCCGGTACATTACGGTCAATGAGACAAAATTGTTTCAAGTGCACTTTGATGATGATACACCATTTCAAACATAATGAAATTGATATGCGTTTTTTTAGTGTACTAAAACTGTACAATATAGGGTACAAAGTATTTATTATTCATTTACAGGGTTACACAAAAGAATTCTGTTACATGATCTACAGGAAAAAATCATTCGCAGTATATCTTAATGTTGTTACATTATTTCAAATATATAATATATAAGGCTGTACAAAAGAGCTCGAGTGCATTTCCATCTATTAGCGAAAATTGCTAAATGTGAATTTTCTAACTGAACTAAATTTTAGCATGCCGTGTAGTATATATGGAAATCTATAAATCATATACAGGGCTGCACAAATCTATTTTTTGGCTATGGAAGGTAATTGCTAAAAGTGGATTTTTAACTCCTTCGGGATCGGCGACTTTTACACAAATTTTATTCGGTTGGCACCACTTTTAAGTAAAGTTACCTCTACTTAAACAAACAAGAAAATGCTCTAATTAAAGAAAGCTAATATTACTTTTCTTTTTTACTGGTCCCTAAAACCAATCCTGTATGCTCTTTTTGAGGGTTCATATATGCATATGCACCCATGGATCCGAATGGGTTAAATGTATTTTCTGAACTATTTGCTTACATATCAACTTTCACCTTAAATAACAGGGAAGTTTCGATACAATTTTCTAGATGTGTTGGAAAGCATTTCATGATCTATGTTTGACGCATGATTTCTCGTTCTTGGATTTATTTTTTATGCTTAAGTTTTATTTTTAACACAAGCAGTCAGTTCATTCTGTTTAACATGAATTATTTAATTTTTATGACTCACTCTTTAATTTATCACCATTTGAATCTAAAGTGTTAATCCGTATATTTTTTGTTTGTTTGTTTTCAGATTTTTTTCATCTTATTTTTATACAATTTTCATCTCTAAATATCTTCATCGCATTTGTTTACTTTTCTTACAATTTCCATACCGATCGCAAATCTTTCTAAAAATGTGATAGCAAAACTTGGCATTACTTTCAACAGTAATTAAATGAAATAAATATATTGAATACTTTAAAAAATCTCAATGAATGGAGCAAAATAACATCCATTAAAAACGCTCCTTGTAATTTCAAATATTTTTTTTTGCTTTAAGGTTTTGTACGCTAAAATTGATAATAAAATGCGCACATGAGAGGTAATTAAAAATCTCCACTGATTTTTGGTAAAATAAAACATTGTATGAGATCTACACAATATCTAAATAGGTATTTTATGCATTGAATGTATGATAAAATAAGTTTGATAAATATTAAACATTTGAAAGTGAATTAACTAGAGAAGAAAAATTATAGAAGTAAACCTTCTTTTCCTTCATATTTACATATTATCTGGGAGAAGAAATAAGATCTTCTTCTATATTGAGCCTTTGTTTGATTGCTATTGCTTTTACTTCGTTATTGTATTTGCCCCACTTGACTCTAGAGAGCGTAAATCTGTGCTGTAAATGTGAAGCAACATTGGTTGTATTAAATCAGTAAATTCGGCACTTCCATTAATTAAAAAAATTACTAGAACTTGCAGGTTCGATACCAATTCGATTCTGGGTGGGTCAATTTCAGACGAATTTTGTATAACGCAGTAGGAATATGATCGACAGCAGTCAACAGCTTCTTGAATTAAGGCACATTATCACTAGCAGATATTTCAAAAAACAAGCTTCTCTAAATGAGATTTTTTTTTTTATCGTTTCTTAATCATTTGAGAGTATTGTCGAAATTGTATTAGCATATTAAGTAAATAAATGAGGCAAGAAACCAGGCATCGTCAACATTGTAAAATTATAGTTTAAAAATATTTTTGTAGGTACACCCCTCCCACACAAATATTTATTTATAAATGCATGTGTTAGGAATTGCATTGCATAAATATACACGATTTCACCTACTATGCATATAGGTGCATGTCTCAAAAAAAGAAAAGAAAAAAAAGAGCAAAGGATAACAAAGCGTGTTCACAACTACCAAAGATGCAAAAGATAAAAAAAACGCCAAATAATATTGTGTTTTTGAGCATAAGATATTCTTTCAATAATATAGTCAGAAAAATGCCATTAGAAAAATCTATATAGCGAAACAATATTTCTTTTCTTTTTTTTTAATCAAAACCAAATATTATTATCCATAAGAACTAAATATGGAGCTATACATGTAAATTTATAGGATACTTTGTTATATGTATACAAGAAATTTGCTATATTTGCAAGAAAAGTGGTCGGTGGGCTCAAGAAAGCCCGTGCGAGAGTTATGAGGCATCCTGCAATAAAGTATATGTTAATACGAAAAAATTACTATTAGATATTTACATATCATTTATAATTAAAAAGAAATATATTTGTACATTTGTTTTTATTAAATTTAAATCATTTCATATAAATATATATATATAACACTGTTCAAAACAACATAAAAAGAAAACACAAATGATTTAGATGGATTTAGCATTTATCTATTTGAAAACTCCATAAGAGAACTGTTTTTCTAGAAAAAAGCAAAAAGGGAAAATATGACAAATAGCAACAGTAACATACGTGATTTCTACTGAAGATATTATATTTTCTTAAGGCTATCTAATATGAAACAGTTCTGTTTCACTCTATCTAAAATGTAAAAGGATTAAAAGTAAAGTCTTGCAGATATATACTAAATTTCTTTTTTTTTTTTTTTTTTTTTTTTTTTTGCTTTTCTATACTATTTTTTATTTTATAACTGCTTTTTCCCTTTAGAAAGCTCGTTGAATTTATCTAAAACAATTTCATATTTTATGCGATAACGTATTTCATAGAAACTCTCAAACTGTGTTTTAACTTTTCAAAAATCCATCCCATTTTTATAGATTTGTTTAAAAAAATGATTTATTTTTGAAACTGTTCATTAACTTTAGGGTAATGTAAATTTCACCGGTGTTTCTTCCAGGATGAACGCAACTCATAAATAAGTACCGAAAGATCATAAACTTCATCTGAGGAATCCATTTTTGTATTTTTATCTACTCTTGTGATGTTTTCTAGAGCGTAAGAATAGCTATAGCTCTAGGTAAATATAAATGAATTACTATAAATAATACAGTGAGTGCTATTTTCAGTAAGTGCGGTAAACGTTTTTCAGATGCTCCCTCGATTAGTAGGAGCAAAATTCAATTAGTGCACAAAGCGCGAAATGAGTGATATACCAGATGTTTCAAAAGTTCGGTGCAAAAGCAAAATGCGATATATATATATTATCAAACAGTTTACATATGATATAGATATTTTTATATATAAAATTTCAATCTATTACAATAAACCTATTTCATATTTTAATTAATGGAAAATATTAGTAATTGAAAAATTAACTATGGCTTTAAAAAATAATATTTCTGATTTGGTTTCTATTAACACAAAGCATATTTTCCAGCAAATTACTAAATTACAAAAAAACTACGTTATTACATATGTAGACAAATCTCCTAATAATTATGCAATCATATGTAAATCTTATTATCACCAACTTCTTACAACCTGTATTTCTTCTAATAAATCTTTTCAAAAAACTAATGAAAATGTAATTGTAAATAATCGTAAAATTCAAAGTTATTATAAACTATTAAATATTCTACCTACTAACTTTAATTATCCTTATTTAGTTCTTATTCCCAAATTTCATAAAACTCCAATTAAATTTAGGACATTAACTATTGGTTGCAATACATATAATAATAAAGCCAATAAACTTCTATTAAAAATTCTTAATCAATTATATATACTTACTACAAACAATGATAAAAATACATCAAACAATGACATTCTATAAAAAATAGCTATCAACTGGTCAATATTTTAAAAAATCTTCATTGTGTATATAATATAACGACATATGACTTCAAAGATCTTTTTAATAATATAGACTTATTAGATTTACATAATATTATAAATGCATTATTTAAAAAGTATTATAAAAAACTGGAATTACCATCTAATATAGATATCGCTTATTTTAAATCTTTAACAAACTTCATTATCTATAATAATTATATCTTGCAAGATAACACATTATATTTACAGTACGTCGGTATACCACAAGGTGGTTGTACATTTAGTTTATTATCAGACTTATACTTATATCACTATGAACGTACTAATAATAATCTACATTTATATCGTTATATTGATGACATAATTTTAATTGCCACTGATCAATCTAAAATTTCTCAATTGCCAGTTGATTATCCTACCTAATTTGGAATTAACGGAAAACATCTTATCTAACAATACAATTAACATCTTAGATCTTAAAATTACAATAAAAGACAACAAAACAATAACAGATTTATATGATAAAAATAAAGAATTTAAATTCAAAGTTAATACATTTACAAATTTTAAATCTTGTCTTCATCATTCTGTATATCGAAATATAATAATACTTAATCATTTGTATAGAATAAAATGTTTATGTTCTTCTCATCTAATTAACAATAATATTAAAAAACTAATTTATGATGCATTAAATCATGGTTTTCCAAAAAAATTCATATATTCATTAATATACAATTAGTACTTACATGATCTTTAAAAAAACAAATTAACACATGCGTAAACAAAATTTCAAAAAAAATTTATAAAATAAAAAAAAATATTTATATAAAAAATTAAAAATTGTAAAATAATAATAAACAATTGCTATAGGATGGTTGGGTGGGTAGATGTTAGAGTACGGAGGAGGGTGGTGTTGTCTGGATAATACGCAATGGTTAATTTAAAAAAATGATGGCGCTTTTGTATTATAACTATATTTCTAATACGTATTTTATATGGATGTTGATTTGATGTTTTATATGTAATTGGTGACTTTTTTTTTCAATTCATATTAAATTTAGCTTATTTAATATTTAATCAAATTCAAAAGTAACTTGTTTTTAAATTTTAGTCTACTCAGGACAATATCATATTAATTAATAATAGTATACCATCTTTATAGTGATTAATATGCATATAAGTTAATTTGATATAACTAATGTTATACTGTATGTATTAAATTTGGGTAATTAGTTTTTATTATTATTCCTCTATACTTTTTAATATTGTTTTATTTTCAACTTTGTATTCCATGATTAATTATCGGTTTAATGTGTTTGATTGTCACAATCATATTTTTTAGCTTTTTTATGGCTAATATGAAGATTATCCACACACTATATTTGTGCTCTTTAGGCAATTGGGAATTTTCGAATCTGACAATCTTCTATAAACATCCATTTTTTTTCCTGTTCATTTTATTAATTTATTATTTTTTATATTTAATAGTAATTATTAAAGTTTATTAAAGTTTTTTATTACACATAATTTATTTTATGTTATAGCATATAGCTATATTCTATATATTATCAATGTTATAAAATTATTTAATTTCTCAGTGCAGATTAAATGGGTAAGGTAATAGAATATAATGAAAGCATTTTATTAATATTTAATTTATTTAATTTTTTAATAATGATATATAGTATGGTATTATTTATATATTAGGATTTGTATTGGTAATGCAGTTGATATGTTTTAAATTCATGAGCTTTTATTAGGTTCATCTTGTGACATTTGAATAATAATAATAATAGTTTTAAAATAACATAATAGATTGCAGCACCAAAATTTTGTCTTTTAATGCTTCTATTTGAGTAATAATTTTAATTTCTTACACCAGGTGGTATTGACCGCTAAATATTGGCAATATTGTAAAATACAAATTAAACAATTTAAAAGTGTTTTTAGGTATTTTAATGAATTAATTATTTTCTAATTATATTATATTAATTGAATTTATCACGGTATTTCAAAATGAATTAACTGAATCCATAGGTTTTAATTTCTGTGTTAACTTAACTGTTTAATTCACCTTAATCTTATCGTGCTTTTGGATACCATGTGCAGAAGGATATTTTGAAAACAACTGGGATTTTATTCGGTATGTTGTGTAATATTTCTATTTTTTATGCTATAAATTAAATATTTAAAAGGTTGTATTGCTTTTTCCATTTTATGCCATTTGATATTATTCTGTTTTCATCTTGAAACTATTGTCTTGGTCATATTGGTTGTTTGAGTACAGGAGAAAACAATTTTTCAGCTGTTAGCTTTTTTTCTCCCAGAAAACAACCGATTTGCTTATATCATTGAATTCTGTACTCTTGAAAACGTAATTCAATATATAAGTTTTTCAATTATTTTTTTCGGTTTCCATATTCTTCTTTTTTTCTTCCATATTAATTCTTGTAATTAAGTATAAGGCACTTTATTTTATACATACAGTTGTATATTATAGGTTTGTGGTATCCATTTTTATTGTCATTTCATTCACAATATTGCGGTTTTTGATGATGGTCGGTATATATATATATGTGTGTGTGTGTGTGTGTGTGTTGGAGAGACATGCGGTTTGCAGATAAATACTCAGCGTGGTACGGGATTTTGTATGACACCAACAAAAAAAATAGTTCAAGATCTCGACAATAAAGGGCCTTTCCGTAGATAATATCATGGAAATATGAAATAATTCCATATTGCTCACGCAACTCAAGATTTGGATACAAAAAAGTGTACGTACAGTATTTCCCAATGTTTTTGTATCCAATTCTTGCATTGTGTTAGCAATATGGAATTATTCCATGTAATTATCAGCTGTAGCGCCCTCTGTTGTCGAGATTTTCAACTAATGTTTTTGCTAGTGTCATACAAAATCCCGTACTACGCTGAATATTTAGCTGCAAACCTCATGTCTCTCCGACCCATAGATCCCTTTTTCATCGCGTTTTAATTTCGCACTGAACTTTTGAAACACCCGGTATACATATATTAATAAGATGGCGTCAAATTTTTGAAACTGGAATTTGCAGAAAAGGCCGAAAAAAGAAATAACATTAAAAATAATACTAAGAATCTTTTCAAAAACCTGGAATCCCTCAAACATATTTCATAGATATTGTTCCAGAGATCAGTTATAAGTATATAAGGGTACCGATGATTGGAAAATCAAATTTTGTTTTATCGAAAGATGCATTCCAAAAAGAAAAAAAAATGTATAATTGAAATTTGATAAGTTTTCCATAAATAAATTAAAATGTATGAAGTCATCAAATTATATTACAAGTTTTAATTCAAATTACGTAAATTTTTAAAAAATAACCTAATGGTAAGTAAGCTAAAATAAATAACCCAAATAATTGTAGTTATTCAGAATTAAAATTAAAATTGACTTTTCAATGTTTCACGATTGTTACTTATTAAATTAGCTCACGTTGTTTATGTTAATGGAAGTTCGTGAAAATTAGATAAACTTTTCTTAAGGCTGTTCTCAAATCCAAAAGGGCAACTTTATGACATAAGTTTTAATTTATTTTTGTTCGGAAATGCTTGAAACTAGCAGATGCTGTTGTTCAGAAACTAAATAATGTAACTGTTTTTGCAAACGCAATATATCTTTCAGAAAATAGTGCCAAAGTGGGCGTTTTGAAGCGAATTTTCGCGCAAAAGAAGAATAACCATGCAAGAAAGGGTGAAAAGCGACTTTGTCACGTGATCAAAATCGCTTATAACTCAATAGGTAATTTATTGATTTAAAAAAAAATAGAAAACACAGTTCGATTCCAAATCGCTTCCATAGTCAGGCCTTCCAATTTTTTGTCTTTCCGTTAAAAAATGAATTTGTAAATGTGTTAAAACGTTTTGCACTTGTTGAGCAGAGCATATGAGAACAGCCTTAAAGTTTCAAATCAAACTGCAATATGTATTCTCTTACAGTTAAAATTAAAATTGGCCTTTTAATGTTTCTCGATTGTCATCTATTAAATTAGCTCAAAAGTTTATGTTAATGGAAGTTCTTGAAAATTCGATAAACTTTTCTTTAAGTTTCAGATTAAATTGCGATACGTATTCTCAATCAATAATACATCAAAAGCAATATCTTAGTGTATTATTACATTGTTTATTTATTTATACTGGGTTTTTGTGAAAGTTGGCTGCGGATCTATTGCACTTTTCCCCATTCAATTTATATTTCTCTTAGCACATTAATATCGATTAATCAAGGATTAATGACACTAATCGAGAGATACCTATATATGGTTCTCTTTTCAAAACACAAGCTTGAATTACTGCAACAAAGACAACAACAACAATAA
This sequence comes from Maratus speciosus, assembly GCA_963932465.1. Lineage (NCBI taxonomy): Eukaryota > Metazoa > Arthropoda > Arachnida > Araneae > Salticidae > Maratus > Maratus speciosus. The sequence goes on along the minus strand of OZ010791.1, from coordinate 233,249,815 downwards.
TAATAATAATAATAATAATAATAATAATAATAATAATAATAATAATAATAATAATAATAATAATAATTTCAGCGTTTCAAAATATTTAATGCTGAGAAATAACAACACCAAGATTTAAATTAGCTTGAATTTTTTAGTTTTATCAATAAGTATTAAAATCCGCATTTAGTATATAAATGTTTCAAGACTTTTTAATGGTATGTACAACATCTCGACAAATAAAATGAAGCAGTTTTTGCGAAATATCAACATCATGTATTTTACTTAAAAATAGGGGTATAGATTAATATTTTTTTTTACACCAGATATACACATTATAGCCCATATATAAATAAAAAGAAATTAATTTCATGCATAAATTAATTTTCAAGAACTAATTAACTTTTTACATATATCTATGAAATTTTCGAACAATACGTCTGTTCGGTACGCTTTTCTAAATATCTGTTGAATATATCACCTTAAAATTTCTTTTTGTGTCAGAAAACATACTATTTGAGAATTATAAGTACGCTGTAAAAAAAATTTGTAGTTCTACAGGTGTAAAGTTACATGCTTACTAAACTTTTATCTGTAACTGTACAAAAGAAAGCTGCAAATCTACAAAAATAGTTTTTGTAAAGTTACAGGAATCTGTAACTTTACAAATGAATCTGCTAAAATTACAATAATCTTACTAAAATTTTATCTGTAACCCTGCTTGCAGTTACATGAAAAGTTCTAGGTATCCGAGTTTCTTAAAACATTCCTAGTAACGTTACAGATTTTTTGATTTACGGTTTAAAAGTGTGTCTGTTACATGAATTTTTGTTGTTGCCGTTACATAAAATGTTCTAGGAATACAGTTTACTAGATTTTTTTTTACAGCGTACATATCTCAGTGAAATTTTCGAACAATATGTCTGCTCGGTATGCTTTTCTAAAAAACTGCTGAATATATCACCTTAAAATTTGTTTTTCTGTCATAAAAGATACTATTTGAGAATTATAAGAAGCAATTTTCATTTTGGCTTAAAAGAAATAAAATTAAAAATATTTTACTAAAAACTTTGAAAATCCTAAAAATTTTAAGAATTATAATTTTCAAATGAAATAATGTTTTTCATTACTTTAAAATTTTTTTCACTCAAACCTATAATGTTAGATATTTTTAAAGAAACAAGTTAGTTACACAATTTTGAAAAGTTTCAACTATTTACCTAAAATAATATTTTTTAAAAATGTACCAAAGCATAACAAAAAACGAATTTTGAGAAAAACGCAAAAAACTATGTACACAACCACAATAGTTAAAATATATTATTTTAAAATCTTCCAGCACCATAATCTTTTAAGTCTATAATCGATTAGCACCATAATCTTTTAGCTTTATTTTTTAGGTCGATAATTAAAAACTCAAAAATTTTCAACCTTTTATGTTCCATGTGCCTTTAAAGTAACCGTTTATTCAGAAACAAAAACAAAAAAAAAAAAAAAAAAAAAAAACATGTGAGAGAACCAGCAACACGCCAGAAATCATTTCTGAAGATCAAGGCATGAAATAGGGAAAATCTGTGACTGCAGGGAAAGATGGAACACAGTGGAGCACTTTTGAAGTTTTTCTTCTTTCTTCTAAAAGTTCGAAATCAATCTACATGAAAAAAAAAACCAAGGGTACATCTTAGTTTTTTATCTACATATATTAATTTTCGCAAGGAAAAAAACTTAATATTTTCTTTAAAAAAATATTTAAAAAAATTTAAATATATTTCTAATTTTACCAAACATCTGGAGTACGATGGATCATGAATGGTAAAAGTAAATTGCGGTATTAATACATATTTAAAAGACAACAAGTTAAAAATTGCTCGTCAAACGTAGTAAATGAGCTGCGTTCGTACTATAACTAGTTTTATAAATATTTTTTGCACCGTATATTGTACCGAATGTATATTTTAATGCACTTCATTAAGTGCATATCCATTTCATTCTGTTCGAAAGGCTGTAACATCATTAAAATGCATTTGAAATAATTTTTTTTCCCATTGGCCGTCATGTAACGGAAAAATTTTGACTGCCTCTGTAATTAAACTATACATCCTATTTTCATAAAAATTAAAATGACTCGACAAAATTTTGCTACAATTATATATTTAAAATTTCAGACCATTCGGAAGGCTGTAACATCATTAAAATACACTTGCAATAATTTATTCCCATTGGCCCTAATGTAACGGAAAACTTTTGAATGTCCCTGTAATTAAACTATGCATCCGATTTTCATAAAATTTGAAATGACTCGACAAAATATTGCAACAATTATATATTTAAAATTTTAGACCATTCGGTTGGGTAGTTTTTGCTCTCTTATATGCGGACAGACGGACTGAGTGACGACTATAGGTGCTACGTATTTATATAATTATGAACGCACCTAAAAAGCTTTAATAGAAATCCTTTGACATATTTTCACTACATCTTATACACACAGAACACAATGGATTGACTTCACATGCATAAAAACATTTAAAAGAATTTTTGTGCACAATGGCATTATATCCATAAAAATACTCGTATTTAACAAAATATTATTTAGATATTTAATTTGAAATGAAAATATTTAGCATGTTTTTAAAAAATATGTAAATAATGTGATTTAAGAACAATTTTCTTTGCAGTATCTTTATGAAATCAGCTAAAGTACATTGAAAAAGTACACGAGTTCTATAAGCTAAGTATGCGTTAAGTAGAAAACTTGTTGTGTTCACTAAAAAAAGACACAAAAAAGCAAATATTTTTCAAAATAAAATTTTTCAATTTAAATATGAATTAGTACTGTAAATATATACATCCATATATATGTATATGACCATTGAAAAAACATTACAAATTACCAACCAACAAACATAAAAAATAAATAAATAAAATTAGCAGAAAAAGAAAAATGGATATTTGTAGAACTTAGAGAGAATCTTCAGGTCCCAAATGCCTAAAGTTCCACAAATAAAGTGTGTAGTTTCATCTTCAGATTAGCCATAAAAAAGCTAAAGAATATGAATTTGGGACTACCAACACACAAAAAATAGAGAAATAAATTGTGTAAAACAAATAAGTTAAAAATAAAAAAGTCCTTCCGGCCAGTGCCGGGATGAAGAGGTAGCTTTCAAATTCCTTATTTTAAAAAAGCCAACTTATATTATTCAAACACACGAAGCTCAATTTAGTGGAAACCGAATATAGGAGATTCAATACTAATTTTTATCAATATTAAATCATTATGAATGAGAATTTCGCGAAATTAGTCAGCTTTATCCAAGCTGCTTTTATTTAAAGTAACTTATATTTGGCTGAGATGTTGATGTATACTATCCACATGCCTTCTTACATGGAAATAGGCGAATACGTGTGTTATCGCGTGACAAATACAAGATCGTTTCAAAATGTTAGCCATACTAGAAATTCAAAGTGCTATAATTCAACCATTTTTTTAAGATATAAACAAAAGAACAAATTTTCAGAAACAAAATCTGCTCCGGAATCTTTGTATCAAGGCCAAACACATAAAAAAATCTGTTTCATTTTCCAATTTTTTAATACCTCATTTTAAATTTTAAATTTAATTTTTTTTAAATGGCAATCCTTTTGAAACAAGATGGCGAATGAAGCTGGCCAACGAACTCGGTCGAGACATTGGTATGTACTATGTACAGACCAAGTAACATCCAAATCGGTTCATAAATATGCTTGTTATCGCGTGACAAAACCAGGTCGTTTTAAAATGTCAGCCACAATAGAAATTCAAAATGCCATAACTCAGCCATTTTTTTAGATATAGAAGAAACAAAAACTGTTTCGGAATCTTTGTATTAAGGTCAAACACATACAAAAAAAATCTTTTTCATTTTCCAATTTTTTGGTATTTCATTTTAAATTTAAAATTTTTAAAATTTTTTTAAATGGCCGCCATTTTGAAACAAGATGGCGGATGAAGCTGGCCAACGAACTCGGTTGAGATATTTGTATGTACTATGTACACACCAAGGTACATTCAAATCGGTTCATAAATACGCCTGTTATCACGTGACAAATATCAGGACGTTTCAAAATGTCAGCCACGCTAGAAATTCAAAATGCTATAACTCAGCCATTTTTTAAGATATAGACGAAACAAAAACTGCTCCCGAATTTTTGTATCAAGGTCAAATACATAAGAAAAAAATATTTTTTCAATTTTTAATTTTTTGGTACCACATTTCAAATTTAAATTTTTCTTAAAAATTTAAATGGCTGCCATTTTTAAACAAGATGGCGGATGAAACTGGCCAATGAACTCGGTCGAGACATTGGTATGTACTATGTACAAACAAAGTTACATCCAAATCGGTTCATAAATACGCCTTTTATCGCGTGACAAAATTCAGGACGTTTCAAAATGTCAGCCACACTAGACATTCAAAATGCTATAACTCAGCCATTTTTTAAGATATAGACGAAACAAAAACCGCTCCGGAATCTTTGTATAAAGGTCAAATACATAAGAAAAAAATATTTTTCCATTGTTAATTCTTTGGTACCACATTTAAAATTTAAAATTTTAAAAAAAAATTTAAATGGCCGCCATTTTGAAACAAAATGATGATGCTGGCGGATGAAGCTGGCCAACGAACTCGGTCGAGACATTGGTATGTACTATGTACATACCGAATTACATCCAAATCGGTTCATAAATTCGAGAGTTACAGTATGACAAAGGTCAGATATATATATATATATATATATATCAACTTTTGAACGGAGGGTGGTTTCGGGGTCTGGGGGTCATGATCGATGAAAATATAACAAAATTTTTTGAAATCGCTTTCCTCCGAACGGCTGCAATAGGTAGCTTTTCGTAATGAAAGCTACCTAACATGATTAAAAAGGATAAAGAAATAAAATGCACATTACCATATTGAAAGCATTGTTGTCTTAGAAAGTGGCAAGATTAAATACAAGTAAAGGAGATTATATGCACATGTTGCCAAAAAAACTTTTTTAAAATGTTGATGGACCAAGGAGTAATAATGCACAATATGGTCAAGCATATTCTTCAATATATGTGACCAGCGCCCTCTATAGATAATTTAAAAATGAATTTCAGCATGTATTTCCATATATACATTAATGTAACAAAAGAGGTGGAATAAAAGTAAAATATAAGAGAACCTCTTCTTAATCGTATTTTTAATTTTAAATTTACAAAGAAGAAAACATTGTTTTACCTAATAAATTATTTTTAAAGACAATCATACGATTGGTAAATAATTCAAAGGGGGTGTAACGTTGTTTACAACTCATTGTTTTACCTGTTTAAGTTGTTAAATGTCAAATTTCACTAATCAGTATAAAAGAGGGGTTCACTGCCCCACTTTATTTTCTTTCTTTCTTTTTTTTTTGTGGGGTGGGGAGGAAGGAAGAAGCATCGTGCACAACGTATACAAGGGATAAGCAAATGTTCTAAAATATTTTATTTGATTTAAAAAGGGCAAATTCTTAAAATATTTTCTAATAAATGTGTTCAGTATCTTTTTCATTTTTATACTTTCGATCTCATAAAGCAAACTGTAAAAGCAGTAAAAGATTTTTTTAACTAAAAACAACCAGAGTCTTCTAAAAAGAATAAATTCTACTTTGATCATGTGATTTAACACATTGGAGGGCAGTGGGATATATGTGTCGTACTTAATTTTAGTTACCAAATGCCACAATGGCACCAGCATTTTGAAACAGAATTTTTCTTTTATAACCTACGTGAAAATAATAATTAAAAAAAAGCGTTTACTTATTTTGAAATAATTTTTTTCATAAATTCTGGTGTCAGTCAATCATTTCAACCTTTTAGCAACTAAAGTACTTTGCCCCTGAAAGGGTTGAGGTTGGAAATATTCATTATTATAGTGTCATTTATAAATACTAATGTGAAGATAAACAATGTAAAATAAATACATTTTGAAGATGTAGCCTACTGTGACCCATCTTCCCCAATAAATGAAGTTAATCCCTTGGGGACGAGCGACACGTATACGTGCCGCATGAAGCGCTCAGAATCATTGTTTTTTCTCACCAGTAAAATTTTACTGTAAAATTTGCCTTATTTAATCAGCGCATATTCTCGATTCAAGGAGACACAAATTTCTGTTTTTAAAAAACGGTGACAAAAGATTAAAAATTTGGTAAAAGGCTCCCGTCCCGAAGGGGTTAAAAAGAAAAAACTTCATCCTACATGTTAAATTAATTTTTATCCCCCCCCCCCCTTTATATTAGTTTTTTGACTGCTGTATATATCAAACATTCATTGAAAAAGAAATCTTTTTATATTTGTTTTAAACTATTTTATATTATGAGCGATGATTAACCACATTCACTTTTAAAGAATCCACACCACTTAGCATCTCAATTTTACTTAGTTTCTTCCCGTTTGGTACAGTTCATTAACTTTAGAGTAAACATAAATCACCTGTGTTTCTTCTAGGATGAATGCAACTCATAAACAAGTGCCAAAAGATCATAAACTTCATCTGAAAGCGCCATTCTTGTATTTTCTCTACTCCCAGTGATGTCATCCAGAACGCAAGACTAGCTTATAGTATACGTAAACATAAATAATTTATTATAAATGGTATCCGGTTCTCTTTCCAAGGCTTGAATCATTGCCAAAATGAGAAACATGTTTAACTGAAGCATTTAAGAAATTTTGAACGCTGCCTAAAATTATGTACAAAACAGCGCGTACATTAGGTTTCATTGTAATTTTATAAAGAAAAAAATATCATTTTCAGTATATTCTTTTAGCCTATAATAATCGCTTGTAATATATAACTGTTTCATGACTTGTACAGTACCCCTGTATAGTGCAAAAAAAAAGAGAGAGAGAGAGTTATAAACAGCAAAAATTGTTTTCATTGCAGAGGCCATATAAAGTCCAGGAGAAAAACAATATCATTCCATTTTTTAGACAATAGAATTTTTATAATCATGTTGCTGCTCATGGGAGAAACCTTTAGAGATAGTGCCATTTTTCTGTTCAAAACAACATCAGCTCAAATAAAATTGGCCAGAAATGAAGCGTAACTGTTATAGAACTAATATCTGTACCCCGTACGTGGCGATTTTAATTAGCCCGTCCGGGTCTAGTATTCTAATATTAGGATATGTCCTTGCATTCGCTATTATTTAATCTGAAAAATATTTTTTTTTATTTTTTATTTTTTTGTTATATGTATGTAATAATGATAGTATGTGCCTACGTATTTACAACTGTCACATCATTTATGTTTCATCAATTAATAATTAAAGAAAAAAAGTGAACACCCTTTAGTTAGAAGAACCCTTTTAAACCCTTTACCCAGTGTTTAATCCCTCTTCACAGTTGGCGATTATTTTATTTTAAATATGTGTTTCAATACAGTGGAGCGCTGATTATCCGAACAAGTCGAGACCGACATTAGTTCGGATAAGCAAAAGTTCGGATAAATGGACAGACAAATTAAGGTATGTTTCTGACTATAGTAAAACCTTTACACGTTATCTAAGTTTAGGACTGACGATACCAGTTAGTGCTAGCATGTTTAAAAATTGTTTTTTTTTATATCATTAATTTTTTTTTTTTCTCTTTTTATCATTTTCTGAACTCCAGAGGTTATAATTGAAGCAAATAAGCTTTAGATTATTGCTTGCTTCAACGAAGACATTTTTTTCAATGCTGCCATTTCTCTAATTCTTCTTAAATACAGCGAAACCTCCCTATGTGATCACCTCCATTAAGCGACCACCTGCCTGAACGATCATTTTTTCATGGAACGAAATTTATTCTCATAGGCTCAATACTAATTTTACCTCCATTCAGAGACCATCCCATTTGAACTCCCTCCATGAGCGACCCATTTCTTTGAAGAAAATGAAACAAATTCTGTTTTTTCCTGATCGCTTGAAGAAGGTTTTATTAGAAAAGTAATTCCGGAGAGCGCATTATTCATCAAACTTCTAAACTAAGTTTAGATTTTTTTATTATTATTATTCCGGTAACTTTCAAGTGTTTAAACCCTTTTGCGCCTTTTTTGGCAATGAATTTAACTCTGATGACAAATTAAGAATGACGGTCAATAAGCTCCCATGCCCTTTTCTGTCAGCAAATTCTCAAAGAATTAGATACCTTAATGAAATCGTCGTTATTTGCTCCCGTTAAAAAAAAAACTGCATTTATTTACTGACGTTCGAAAGGACTTGTAAATAAAAGTTATAAAAGATAAATCGTAAAATCAAAGCAAACGTCAATGTATTTATTTTTTAAATTCTGCAGTAATTAACTTACGTAATTAACTTTTGTTTTGATACCTAAATTTTATATTTTTCCTAATGTGAAAAAAAATTTAGTAACATTAATTGTTACCTTTTTTAAACAATTAAAATCTAGCTTTAAACATGGCCTCCATTAAGAGACCACCTCTCGGAGCGACCAATTTTTATTGGAACGGAACGTGGTCGCTTTAGGGAGATTTTGCTGTACGTTAGTTGAAGAGGATCAACATTCTTCTGCCGTTCGAGCCATTTCATAGCTGTTTCCAAACATTGAAACGTTTCGTTATGTGATGGACTTGGGTTATTTTCAGAGCATTCGTTTTCATTTTCGTCATTTTCTTTTTCACCATGAATCTCATCCACAATCTCATCATCATTTAAAATCTGATATCCAGGGTCATGTACTTCACTATTTAACCACTCGTTAATTTCATTTTCTTCACAGCTTAGGATTCTTCCCATCTCCTTTATTGTTTTACATTCCTCATTTTCTGATCCACTATCAGTTTTTTCTTTATTTAAAATTTTATTCCAAGCCAATGGATAATTGGGAGTTCGGTTAAAAAATTTTTGGTGAGAAATAGGCTGTTCGGATAACTGGAAGTTCGGTTTAAAAAATTTTTGAGAGAATATGGCTGTTCGGATAATTGGAAGTTCGGTTAATTGGAGTTCCGATAATAGGCGCTCTACTGTATTTTTAATTTAAAATAGTGTTACTTTGTTACATTACTGCTATTTTGCGGAAAATAACTTCACTGGTTTCCAAAACAGGGGCGCCATTTCAGAACTTTCTTGTGTGTGTGTGTGGGGGGGGGGGGCAAAATTTTTTTGAGGGTAGTTATATAGCTAAAGGGGATCTGGGGGTCTAACACCCCCACCCCCACCCAAATGGTAAACAGAATCATGCTTACAAAAACAGTAAAAGCTTTGAATACGGTAACTCAAGAACCAATCACATATTTCGTTTTAAACAGGTTTCCGTCTTAGCAAGTAAAATTTCAATATATTGATTATGAAAAATTTTCTTTTTAGACAGGATTCTATTTCAGACAGGTCCCATTTTTACAGGTATTCTCAAAGATTGTTAAACCATCCACTCTATAGAATATCTCTGAAAAGAGATGTATTACAATAAAACTTGTGAAAATGAAGCCTGTGTATTACAGAATTCTTTCTCGGGGGGGAAAATCAAATTTCAATGAAAACACATCACACAATTACACTTGCTAAGACGGGAGACCTGTCTAAAATGGAACTTTTTCTAGTCAACTTCTTTCAACTCGTTTTTTCCAGGTTTTACAACAGGGGTGCCATTTCAAGAGTTTCATTTCCTCGTGAAGCAATTTTTTTTTTTTTGAGGAACAGGGAACGAGCAAAACGGCACAAATCACGCAGAAAATGAAAAAGTCCCGCAGTAAAAAAAAAAAAAAAAAAAAAAAAAAAAAAAAAAAAAAAAAAAAAAAAAAGCTTTGTCTCCTTTATTTCATTCAACTCCTTAACTTCTTGAGCAACGCTTTAATTTTTGTTTGAGTCTGACTTTTGATGCTTGATAAATTTTCTGAAATATCAAATTCCTTGGGAGTGGGGGCTATCACCCGCCCCAGCCCCCTCAAATGGCCCCCCTGTTCCAAAAAGAACTACGGTAGTTGGCTCTGTTTTTTTTTTGTTTTTTTTTTAATGATTTGTTAGAAAAAGAGGAAGTTATTCAGTTTGATTACATATACAGATATATGTATTTTTAGCCCCCGATATGCTATTTCTTTCGACCAGCAATTAAAATGTCGTCTCTAAAAAATAACGTTCCGTTGTATAAGCCAGCCGTAAAACAAAGCAGATGTATCATTGTATGGTTAGGTACTCTACTGCAATTTTGTAAACTTCTAAGCATCGCACATTTTAAATTTTTATACCGTCGTAATGGGGGAAAAAATTACTTTTAAATGCAATTTGTTTGAAAACTGCTTCTCGATTTATTTTTGAAATGTTAATTTTTTGGTAGTTTTTAGCGACAATTGTTGAATGTTTTGCAACTGAAGTGCTCCATTTCTGTAGAAAGTAAAGGAAAAATAGTTGGAAAATAGTAATTATATCTTTTTGTTGCCATTTTTCCATAACTAACTGAAAAAAATGTAATTAAAATACATGCTATTTTGAAAAAATACAAATGAATGATTTCTGATAAAATATGGATCTATTATAAACTGTATTTAATTTTAAGTATCAATATTACAAACAAATGGAGGTATATGAATCATTAGATAGCCGATTTTTCTTGTCGAGACGACGTGTAACCAAGACATCACTTTTTTTGAATTTGTGTATTATTCAGCGATAGTGACGTCATATGCATACATTAATGTTGTTTAAGGCTGGATCATAAATGTGGAATTCTTCAGCGAATGCAAATGACGGCATTTTATATAAAATAAAAGCACCTGTTTTAAGTCTTAAAACTGAAATATGTTTTGTACTATCTAAATTTATATACATATATATTTTATTTTTTCATCGGGGGCGACACTAAATTCTGAAAAAGCAGAATTCCTGTTTTCAAGTATTTTTTTAATATGTTTATTAAAAAATAAACAAATAATTGAAGTTTAATAATTATATGAATATATACGTTTAAGTTTAAGGGCACACATGTTTTGCAATGCTTCAAATTTTCGAATCTTCAACTTTGTGCTTAAAAATTAAAACAGACTCAGAAAATTCCGAAAATAACTAATTTATATAGTTTCGAAATATATAAATCCCAAAAAGAGCCTTTAATCTTTTAGGGACTAATTGTACTTAAAAGTAGAATATTGTCCCGATTAGCCAAGGCCCTAAGTTCGAATCCTGGCATAGATAGTTTTCACTCCGTTGGAAAAATTTGTTCAACTTTGACTTTCACATAAAATTGGTCTCAAAATATATTTTCACTTTTGAAAAATCCATACTCTTTGATAATTTAGAAAACAAAAATTATTTTAGGCACATTTAATTAATTTTAGAGTTAACATAAACCACCTGTACTTTTTTTCCCTCCTATGAACGCAACTCATAACCAAGTGCTAAAAGATAACAAACTGCAACTTAGAGCTCCATTCTTCTATTTTCTTTACCCTTTTGATGTCATCCAGAAAATACGAATAGCTTATAGCTGTTCGTAAATATAGATGAATTATTATAAATGATATCCTGAACTCCTTTCAAAACACGGTCTTGTTTCACTGCGAGAAAAAAATGTTTAATTATAGCATTAATTAAAATTTCAATTGAAAAAAAATACTAATAATAATAACATAGAATTTAGTATACAGCATATTTTAGAATTTATCATTAGCATTTAATATGCAGCATATTTTAGAATTTATCGTTTATTTAGAGCATAATGAATGGAGATCGACCGAAAATTCGGTTTCGTTTTCGTTTTCGGCCTAAAATCTGAGTTTCGCCGAAAATTCAGCCGGACCGAAACTATCTGTATACCAAAAATCTCGTTTCTTCCTTCGGAAATTTTCAACATTACTCACTGATTGGAGTTGTATCGTCTCAAATCAGACATTCTTTATTTATTGCTATGAACTTCACTGTTTATAATTATCAGTCATGACTGACTCAAGACATAACTGCAAATTATAAAGTAAGTAATGCATATAAAACTAAACTTTGAAGACGCTTTTCACACGCTCATTAAAAGCTGTAGACTTAACAGTACTAGAAAATTTCTAGTTTGAAACCGTAGAATTATTTCGAATACTCTTTGAGAAAGTTCTAGTACAAACGCATGATCATTTACAAAAATCACTATAAAAGATAAATCGAGGTATATATACCTAAAATGTTTTTTAATTAGATGAAATTCGTAGAATTAGAAAACCATGGATATATTAATTGCACTTTATATTATATGAAAATAAAACGTTTTGGTCAGAGGCACGGAGAGCCAGCTTAGGCCACGCGAATAATTACATGTATAATTAATTAATAATTCTATATATTTATGTATCTATTAATTACTTTTAAAAAATTTAGACATTTTCGTTTTCGCCCGATAATAGGAAGCTTACCTAAATTCGGTTTCAGTTTCAGTTTCGGCCTTAAAAACCCGTTTTGGTCGATCCTTAAAATGAACAAAATAGAAAATAGAGAAATAAGGAATATGCATTTGTATTGTAGAAGCTATTTAGTATGTATTTTACATATTATTTATTGCAACAAAAAGCTTTTTTTTTATTTATCTTAAACTATTTAATTCCTCACACGTCAGTTAAAACCCTTTAAATTTTCGAAAAATATTTTCAGTTTTGAAGAATACGTCGCTTTTAATAGGTTTATTCAGATTTATTTTTTCTTTCATTGGAACAGTTCATTAACTTTAGAGTTAACATGAATCACCCGCGTTTTTCCTGGGATGAATACAACTCATAAACAAATGCCGAAAGACTCTAAACTTCATCACAGAGCTCCTTTCTTGTATTTACTTCGCTGTTATGATGTCACCTAGAATAGAACACACGAATAACTTATACCTGTTCGTAAATATAGATGAAACCTGTCTTTTTTCCAAAAACCACGTTGAATCATTGCCAAAATATAAAATACGTTTAATAACAAAATTTTTACAAATTTCACTTTAAATAATGATAATTATATCATAATCATCATAATCATCGTCATCATCATGCCCATCATAACCATTAACAAGAACAACAAAAATGCATTTAGAATTTTATCTGTTCCAATACTTCCTAAAGTATCAGTTTCTTTAGATTTAGAGCATAACGAACGAAAGAGATTATTATTATTATTATTATTATTATTATTAACAACAACAATAACAATTATTATTATTATTATTATTATTATTATTATTATTATTATTATTATTAAAAGGCTTCCAGAGTAAGAATGTGTGTTAATTACTTCTCTATCATCTCTTTGGTACATTATGCTCTGAATCTAAATAAAAGGATACTTTAGGAAGTCTCGGGACGGATTATACAGAAGTATGTACACCCATTTTAGCTTCAGAAACCGTTTAATTAAAATAATAATAATAATAATAATGGCATCTTTACTAATTAATATTAGTCAACACAATTCTTAATGATGAGGTAGCACAAGTACATATTTAACATTTAATAACCATTTCACAAACAATTCACATCACTTACAAGACGTCACAGGACATAAGAGAGTAGAACAGAATTCTAATACTTATCCTAATGAATTGTGGGAGGAAAATTTTGGTGCTGCCATCTATATCTTATAAATGGAAACATAAAACATGACAGCTCTCCCCCACTTAATATTCGAGTCGGTCAGGAGCTCTTCTGTACCTACCGGATCTTCTCGTACCTGTAGAGAAGAAGAAGAATTAGTTTTTGCAAGTTCAGCAGCATCAACTATTGAACTAGTGAGAACAGGTTTTGGAAGTATTGGCTCAGAGTCAGTTGATTTGAAACTTGAAGAATAAGAATAATGAAAGTCAGTTGGAGTAAGGCCTGGAGTATTTGGCTCATGAGAATCAACTGGTTGCAGATCTGTGATACTAGGTTGTATTGTTGGGGGATCATTTGTTTCACTATTCCATTTTCATTTCTGAAATTTCTTGTATCATTTTCTTTAGAATTTGGATCATTAACTAAAGAAATATCTGAACCTACATTAGTTATTTGATCAACATGCCTTTTCCAAATATTCGAACCAACTTGAACTCTATAATGTAATTTTCCTTCTCGTGCTATTATTCGACCAATTTTCCACTTGGCTTCTGGAGTATAATTTCTTACAGCTACTTTCTGATTAATTTCAAATTCTTTTATTTTAACTTTGGACTTTTTCGCATCTTATTTATCATGAACGAAATTTGTAGCATTTGGCACTATCAGATCTACTTTTGTTCTTTATGACGTTTCAGAAATAAAGATGCAGGACTCTACCCCGTTGTAACATGAGGTATATTTCTACACTATATGGCCAAAGGTGACCGATCACTTGCGATTTTGGACGTTTTGTTAAATATCTATAAAAATACATGAGGAATTAACCTGAAACTGTAGGTGTGTAAACAGTATAGTATAGGTCATATATTTCCGCGAAGATTTTTTTCCTGAAACCCCATAGGGGATCGTCAACAAATTGAAAAAGAACGAATATCTTTTGGATAACCCTGTAAAAACTAATGCAGCAAAAGCGTTCAAACACAAGATTATTAATAAGTGGCTTATTGTAATATACTGTGTTGATTTTTATGAGGATAGCATGTATACTCGTAGAGAAATTAAGGTTTTTATAAAAACAGCCCCAAATTTCGCCAAGTTTTTTGCTTATAATTTGCAGAGTTCTTAATATAAAAAAAAGTTCTCTTCAGAAAATATGACAAACAATATTCCACACAACACTTTGTAATCAGAATTTAAAAATAATAAAAATTCAATGAAAAATGAGCAGGTTTACTAAAAAATGATTGACTGTGCATGCGCGAATGCAATCAAAATATAATGTGCATAATGTATTAGCTAAGTATATAGAGCAACTTTTGTGAAAGTCTCAAAATCATAGCTTGAAAATTCTGAAATTAATCGTCGATAGCATAAGCTCGAAATCCGTTGTTTTCAAAAACAAGCAAAAAGATCAGGGGTTGTATCCAAATATAGTAGTAACGCGCAATATTGTTTACGCTATCTTGGCACTAATCAACAGATATTTGATACAACCCCTGATCTTTTTGCTTGTTTTTGGAATCAACGGATTTCGAGCTTATTCTATCTACGATTATTTTCAGAATTTTCAAGCTATGATTTTGAGACTTTCACAAACGTTGCTCTATATACTTAGCTAATACATTATGCACATTATATTTTGATTGCATTCGCGCATGCGCAGTGAAACATCTTTTAGTAAATCTGCTCATTTTTCATCCAATATTTATTATTTTTAATTCTGATTGCAAAGTATTTTGTACAATATTGTTTGTCTTATTTTCTGAAAAGAACTTTTTTTTATATTAAGAACTCTGCAAATTATAAGCAAAAAACTTGGCGAAATTTGGGACTGTTTTTATAAAAACCTTAATTTCTCTACGAGTATACATGCTATCCTCATAAAAATGAACAAAGTATATTACAATAAGCCACTTATTAATAATCTCGTGTTTAAACGCTTTTGCTACATTAGTTTTTACAGGGTTATCCAAAAGATATCCGTTCTTTTTCAATTTGTTGACGGTCCCCTATGGAGTTTCAGGAAAAAATTTTCGCGAAAATATATGACCTATTCTATACTGTTTGCACACATGCAGTTTCAGGTTAATTCCTCCTGTATTTTTCTAGATATTTAGCAAAACGTCTAAAATCCGAAAGTGATCGGTCACCTTTAGCCATATAGTGTATATTGTAAAAGGAAGCTATTTAATTTCATTTGCAATAGTACCAGGTTCGGAAGCTAAGACATTTAATCAACGTTTGAGAATTTGAACATATCTCTCGCCTGTCCATTTGTATGTTGGATGGTATGGAGCACTGAACTTATATTTTACACCATGATTTTTCAAAAATATCTCAGATTCTGAAGATGTAAACTGTTTTGCATTATCTGATACTAAAGAAATAGGAAAATCACATCGTGTAAAAAGTGAAGAGGGACAAGTAATTGCATTTTTTGTAGTTGTACTAGGAACAATAAAAACTTCTGGCTATTTGCTATGAGCATCAACCACTAAGAGAAGCATTTTCCCCATAGCAGGACCAAAATAATCAATATGCATTCTTTGCCATGGAGCTGTAGGCCATTCCCAATGATGAGTATCAACTTTGGGAGAATTATTTTTCAAATTTATAAAAGTAGTGCAATTTCGTGCAATATCTTGGTCTATACCTGAACAACATACAAAAATACGAGCTAAAGACTTCATTTTCACTGTACCAAAATGACCAAAGTGTAATTCTTTTAATATGTGGTTTCTATGAATTTCAGGGATAACTATTCTACATCCTTTTAAAATATAACTATGTTGAAGAGTAAATTCTTCTTGTTTACCGCCAAAATGTAAATTTTTAGGAATTTCAGAACCAGAAATGACGTGATGAAAAATTTGACGTAACAGGGGATCAGATTTTGTAGCTGAAGGAATAGATTTAGAAGTTAAAGGTAAAATAGAGAGTTGATTAATTTGAAGAATTTCAGATTCATAAATTACATCATTTGAATTAAATTGTTGAGGAAAATCTTCACTACGTAAAGGAAGACGTGAAAGAGCATCAACATTTTCGTGTTCAGTACTTTTCGTATAACGGATATCATATTCCAATGTTTGCAAATAAATTCCATATCGTTGCATTCTAGCAGCCGATAAAACAGGAATACTTTTAGAAGGAGAAAAAATAGACACTAAAAGTTTACTGTCCGTAAATAAAGTAAACTTGTTGCCATACAAATATTGAAAAAATTTCTTCACACCAAATATAATAGCTAATGCCTCTTTATCAACTTGACTATACCATTTTTTCTGCATTATTCAAAGTTCTGGACATAAACACAGTAGGCTTTTCAGTGTTATCTGGCATCACATGCGAAAGAACTGCAGCGATAACATAAGGGGAAACATCAGTAGCTAAAACTAAAGGTAACTTAGGATTAAAGTGGGTATGAACCTTATCAGAAATTTCTTTTTTTATACCTTTAAATGCTTGTTCACTATTATAAGACCAATTAAACTTAACATTCTTGTAAAGCAAATTATTTAAAGGATTTGCAATAGTAGATACATTTGGTAAAAACTTAGCATAATATGTAACTAAGCCTAGAAAAGCTTTAACCTGAGATTCATTTACTGGTCTTTGAGCATTTAATATAGTCTCAATTTTATCTTGTGTTTTATTAATGTTATGCTTATCAACGTTATACTCGTAATAAGTAATCTCATCTGCCATAAAGGATGATTTTTATTTTTTTATCCTAATGTTATAATCCCTTAATCCTTCCAATACTTGCTTTAATCTCTGTAAATGAATTTCATCTGTTTCACCTGTAACCCCGATATCATCTATAAAAATTGTAACTCTTTCGATTCCACTTAAAATATGTTCAATTTTTCTTTGCCATATAGCAGGAGAACTAGTAAGACCCATGGGTAACTTAAGGAATTGAAATAATCCTTTTGTTGTATTAATGGGCAATAATTCTTGGGATTTTTTATTTACAGGTAACTGAAGGTATGCTTGATTTGAATCAATTTTTGTAAAATGTACACCACCACCTAATGTATCTAACATATCTTCTATGTTAGGTAAAGGATACATTTCAACTTTCAGTAATTTTTTTAAAGTCACCTCACCTCTTAAACGAATTTTCCACTGCTTAACCACTGGGACTATAGGAGTCGCCCACTTGTTGTTTTTAACTGGCTTAATAATACCTGAGTCTTGTAAATTTTGTAATTCTTCATTGACTGCTGCACGTAGTGCATAAGTAACAGTCCTAGATTTGCAAAATATGGGTGTAGCATCTTTTTCAAGATAAAGTTCTGCCTGCAATCCTTTGATTTCCCCAGCCTTATCAGTAAGTAAATCAGAAAAATCCTTTAGCAAACCTTATAATTTATCAGAATAACTTACAACTTCATTCATATATACTGATTTTGAATTATGTGGAAAAATATCAAATTCAGATACCCACTCTCTACCAAATAATAATGGAAAATTATCGTTTGTACCCATTTTCAATCTAGCAGTAAAATATTGAATAGATTCAGTTTCATTTTGAAAACATTTTCTAAATTTAATACGTTCTATAAATTTGTTGGGGGCGGGGCTTAAGTGTTTAAGCAAAATATCAACAATCTCAGTATATTTTAATGTTTCACAATCCTTAGGTACACATAAATCAGAAAGTAAACCGTATAATTTCGGTCCCAATAAGGATAAAAGAGCAGGGGACTTTTTTTCTCTTCTTTTATGTCATGTAGAACGAAATTTTGTTCCAATCGTTTCACGTAAGTTGTGAAAGGCTCAAATTTTTCATGAAACTTTAAAATGAGAGAACATTTTACTTTATTAAATACAGCAAAAGAGTAAAAATGTAAAAGTAAATGTAAGGTATCACTTACCACCACAGAAAATACTGTACAAGACTATGACGTATTAATATAACATTGCAGTATTAAAGAAAACAATAGAACATTTAAAATAGAAGTAGAGCCATTTTCCACGGCACAGTTATCATTTTCGGTAAACTTTTTCCGGTGAAACCACCCCTTTTTTTTTCCAACGTCGCCATCTATTGTATCTTTAGTAACTAATTAATAATAATTAACATAATTCTTAATTATGAGGTAGCACACGTACATATTTAACATTTAATAACCCTTTCTCAAGCAAGTCACATCACTTACAAGACGTCACATGACACAAGAGAGTAGAACAGAATTCTGACACTTATTCATAATGAATTGTGGGAGGAAAACTTTGGGACTGACATCTATATCTTATAAATGGTAACATAAAATATGACAATAATAATAATATATTATTTAGTATATTAGTATCCTTTTATTTGGATTCAGAGAATGATGAACGGAAGGGATGATAAAGAAGTAAGTACGCGCATTTTTACTCTGGAAACCCTTTAATAATAATAATAATAATAATAATAATAATAATAATAATAATAATAATACTGCATTTAGTATATTCACTGTTCCGAGACTTTCTAAAGTATCCTTCTATTTGGATTCAGAGAATGATGAACGAAAGGAATGACAGAGAAGTAAGTACACGTATTTTTACTCTGGAAACCCCTTAATAATAATAATAATAATAATAATAATAATAATAATAATAATAATAATAATAATACCGCATTTAGTATATTCCCTGTTCCGAGACTTCCTAAAGTATCCTTTTATTTGGATTCAGAGAATGATGAACGAAAGGGATGATAGAGAAGTTAGTACACGTATTCTTACTCTGGAATAATAATAATAATAATAATATAATACCTCATTTAGTATATTAGCAGTTCCAAGACTTCCTAAAGTATCTCTTTATTTAGATGCAGAGCATAATGAACTAAAAAGATGTTAAAGAAGAAAGAACATGCATTTTTACTCCGGAAACTCTTTGGTAATAATAATAATAATAATACCGTATTTAGTATATTGACTGTTCCGAGACCTCCTGAAGTATTCTTTTATTTAGATTTAGAGCATAATGCACGAAAAAGATGTTAAAGAACTAAGTACGCACATTCTTACTCCCGAAACCCTTTAATAATAATAATAATAATAATAATAATAATAATAATAACTATTATTATTATTATACTGCATTTAGTATAGTGCTGTTTCAAGACATACTAAAGTATCCTTTTTTTAAATTCAGAGCATAGTGAACAAAAGAGGTGATAGAGAAGTAAGAACATGTATTCGTACTCTGAAACCTTTTAATAATAATAATACTAATAATAATAATAATAACAACTATTATTATTATTATTATACTGCATTTAGTATAGCGCTGTTTCAAGATATACTAAAGTATCCTTTTTTTTTTAATTCAGAGTATAGTGAACAAAAGAGATGACAGAGAAGTAAGAACATGTATTCGTACTCTGAAGCCTTTTAATAATAATAATAATAATAATAATAATAATAATAATAATAATAATAATAATAATAATAATAATAATAATAATATCGTATTTAGTGAATTAGCTGTTGAAAGACTTCCTAAAGTAGCCGTTTATTCAGTTTCAGAGCATAATGAAGTAAATAGATGATAAAGAAGCATGAATATGAAATAGTTTGAATATGAAATATATATATGAATACGAAATAATTTGTAAATTAAATAACAATGAAAGAATCGTTCCGTTATATGCTAAATTTATTTGCTTTTTTTTATTTTTCTTAAACTATTTCATAATTTGTGTGTTATTTAACTGCTTCTAACTTTACAAAACTGATTTTCCCTTTTTAGTAACACGTCACTGTTTGGATTTTTTAAACACGTCATAAACACTTGGATTAAGAAAACTCATCTATGTGGCATCTAGGATGAACGCAACTCATAAACAAACCCCAAAATACCATAAACCTCAGCCTCATCTCAAAGCTCTTTTCTTGTATTTTCTTTACCTTGATAATGTTAATCAGTATATAAGAATAGCTAGACGAAAATAAAGATGAATTATTGTAAATGATATCCTGTTAATTTTTCAAAGCACGAAATTGAATCACTGACCGTAATAATAATAAAAAATGCTAATTTTCAACATTTATAAAAATTTCAACACAGAAAAATTATAAATCTAACATTTAAACTAGCACTCATTGGGTAATTTTATCAAGAAAAAAACTGCATTTAGTATATAGTATTTCAAGACTCCATAAAGTATTATTCAACAGAAAAAAAAGTATTAACAGCAACACAATATTGTAACGTAGAAGTTATTGCTGCCTGTAATAGTATGGAATAATTGTCTGTGCTGTATAAATCAAGTGATAAACAAAAAAATTTTTATCACTACATGTTAAATTTGTTTTTGTTTACCTTATTTTTTTAACTGCAATAGTAACTATTTACATTTTTTTTTGTCTTAAACTGTTTATATTATATCACTACGATTACTCGCATTCGCTTTTAAAGAACCATTCCACTTAGTAACCCATTTTTTGTTTCGATTTTTTTTTTTTTTTTTTGGAACAGTTCATTAACTTTAAAGTCAATATAAATCACCTATGTTTTTTCTAGAATGAACGCAACCCATAAACAAGTGCCAAAGGACCATAAACTTCGTCTCAGAGCTTGCTTCTTGTATTTTCTTTACTCTTATGATGTCATCCAGAATATAACACACGCGTAGCTTATAGCTGTTCGTAAATATAGATGAATTATTATAAATGATATCCGGTCCTCCTTTCAAAACGCGCTCTTGAATCACTGCCAAAATAAAGAATAAGCGAAAGGCAGGTTTTTTAGAGAAATTTTGAGTTTTAAACTAAAAATATTCTTTGCTGGGATGGAACTCAGTTCCTTGCGAATGCATTTAGAAATGAACTCAAAAGCTTTATTTTTAAGTATTAAATATTAAATATTAGGCATGAAATAAAATGTTTTAACTTTTAAGTTTGAAACATAAAACATAATATTTAAATATTTAAACATAAGACATAAAATATATTTTAATTTACAGATTTTTAATTTTTAAAAACAGTATTGTAATTTTTCTTTATTTTAAATGAGTACAAATAATGAGTATCCATGTTCTCTGCTAGCATACCCCAAAATAACCGGACAAGTGCGAGTATTACTCGCGTATAGATGTTTCCGTACAATAAATATATGAATTTGTAACTGGACATTACGTTACACAAATATATCATTAAAAGTTGTTATCTAGGCTTTAAAAGCCGATGGCTCATAGAGCACTCTATGTGTGTCTATATGTATATATAGTGTCTCTATGTATGTGTCTTTAAGGGTTAATACCTCGGCTAATTACCGGTAAAAAAAATTTCGAAAATCATTATCAACAATCCTTTTACACGTCTGCGACGATAGGTACCTACAGTGCTTTTCAAAACTCCTTTGCTGTAGGCCCGCAAATCGAAATTTGTGTGTAACGAAAAAATGCGATTTTCTCAAAAACTATGTGACCTAAGGTAACGCTATAGTTTTCCTGCAAGGTTTAAATTAACATCTACTACCACAAATTTTTTTTCATAATTTTAGTTTCAGTAGATTCGGAAATAAAGGGGCAGACGTATTTTTGCAGAACATTTTTGACGATATCTCTGAAAATATAATACTTAAAATTAAAAGAAATGTATTTCTGAATTATGCGTTACTAAAGCTTTCACACTTTAGCCCACATGATATACAGAGAAAAGATTTGTTTTTCGAGTAACTTAATTAGCCCCTCAACACTTTTTCAAAATATATTTGTGAATGGTTGATAATCTATAAACTATGTGGGTCAATAGCCTTTATTACTTCAGCCAATTTGAACTTTCCACGTTCCATAGTTTACGAGTAAAATGGCTGTGATAGACGGACAGACAGACACAGGAGTGATCTTATAATGGTTCCGTTTTTACTTTTTAAGTACGGAACCCCAAAAAGAAATCGTAGATTTCAGTTTCCAAACGTTCGTGAAGGGAAGTAAGTTTGTTAATAGAATAATCCTGAAAAAAAAAATCTGAGATTCAATTCTATTCTGAGAGAACGATAATCTAAACTAGAAACTTGATCAATTATGTGTAATTTTAGAATATTAAATCAAACGTTCCACAAATAGGTTTTTTTCTACAATATTTTAAGAAATTCTTAAGTATATTATTCATTCTACTTCATATAACTTTTCTTCTTCTCTTTGCAAAAAATAAAAACAAAGAAGCAAACTTACACTATTGAGAATTTCGGCAAATAATCATACTGATCTTTTGATGAACCACATGTCTAGTTATTTTAAAATTCTAGTTCATTCCAATTACAAAATTCTTATTTAGAAAAAAAGTTATTATCTTAAATAATTTTAGAGCATCATTATCATTCTGTTTAACAACATTCAAACTGAAAAGATGAAGCGAGAGACAGGAGAAAAAAATCTTTAAAACAGCAATAAAATCTTTCAAATGCTATTCTTATATCTTTCACGAATCACATCTTTAAACATTTTAATAAGTTAATTCCTACCATAAATTACTCTCTTCAATAAAGATATGTCTGAAGTAATTTTAGCCACTCTTTTAAAACACAAAAATTAAAAACTCTTTGACTCAATGGTAAAATTCGCCAAATAAACTTCATCTTTACCACACAAAATCTTCTTTTTTTCTAATTTACTAATTAACTCAAGACATAGAATTTCGTTCAACAAACAAACTTATTTTAAGACATTGTTTTTAACCATCACGTTCATTCTATGTAAACTAGGATCTTTTTATGAATAAATAAACATCTTTAAATAAAACCCCCATACAAAATGCCAGTTTTAATCCCCAAATAAATTTTCTAAATTGCGAAAAAATAGCACATCCATTCTAGTATCTTAAAAATAAAATACACCTCCATCGTCATAAGAATTTATCATGGCGTGAATTAAAATCAGGGAAATATCCTTTGAGACATAAACAAGAAATTGCTATTCCAAAGATATCACCAGATGAGATTAACAGGAATTCCCTTGTATGCTTACAGCGCATAAATGCGAAGTGCTTTTGTGCGGGAAAACACGCAAAGTGTTACATGATACTGAAGCCCTCCTTACTAATCAAATCTTTCCACGTATTTTCAGAAACTTGGTTCAGAGCATACTAATTCTCTACTTAAGGCTCAAAAATAAACACTGCGGAACAATTATGTATTCTGGGAGCAAAGATTTATTTCCTGCCAAATTCAACAATTTTCTTCCATTTGTTATACCGCGAGCACGACTTGAATCTTAATCTCAATTTTAGCGGTCTTAAATGTTAAAATTACGTAAGGCTGCTAACTGTGATTGTCCACTTTTTGAAGAAGTGGCTTAAATAGCAACCTTGACTTCTGAGGGACAGAGTTGCGTGCATGAATTTAAGTTTTTGACTGACGTTTTGTTTAGGAGACTACAAATGAATGAAGAATTAAAAATGCATACACGACAGCTGGAAAACTGTTTAGAGGTCTGAAAGAAGAAAAAAATATATACAGATATATTTTTTTTTTATGAAAACGTATACGTCGGTAAAGAATCAGGAAAAAATAGTTATATAAATAGCAACAATCAACAATAACACCAATAATAATAATAATAATAATAACAAAAGACGAAGAAACTTCTGACATACTAGATAAATGGACTCTATTCTTCCTCCCAGTCCGAGGCTATAAAAAATCAGCCATTTTTGAAAACATTGGAAAATCGTTCCATTGGAACGCATTACGGTCTTCAAGAATTCACTCATTTTTAGGTTTGTAATTATATAAATACGTAGCACGTAGTCGTCGTTCGATCCGTCTGTCTGTTTGTCCGTTCGTCCTTCTGCATATAACAGAGCAAAAACTACCCAGCCGAATGGTCTGAAATTTTAAATACATACTTGTTGCAAAAATTTTGTCGAGTCATTTCAAATTTTATGAAAATTGGATGCATAATTTAATTCCAAGGACAGTCAAACAAAAGTTTTCCGTTACATTACGGCCAATGGGGAAAAATGGCATATAAATCATTAGATAGCCGATTTTATTTTTTATTTTATTTTTGCAAGTTTTTTGAGTGACGACATCTGGTTTTTTGGA
The DNA here is from genome assembly GCA_963932465.1 of Maratus speciosus. Taxonomy (NCBI): domain Eukaryota; kingdom Metazoa; phylum Arthropoda; class Arachnida; order Araneae; family Salticidae; genus Maratus; species Maratus speciosus. Next base: position 233,225,234 of record OZ010791.1, on the reverse strand, counting down.
TTTGTGTCTTATTCAGCTATAGTGACGTCATATTATACTTTACTGTAGATGTTGTTTAAGACTGGATCGTAAATGAGTAATTTTTCAGCGGATGCTAATGACGTCATTTTGTATAAAATAAAAACGTGTATTTTAAGTCTTAAAACTGAAATATGTTTCGGACTATATTTATGTACTTTTTTTTTGGAAACTACACTAAATTCTTAAAAAGCAGAATTCCTGTTTTCCAGTAATATTTAATAATTTTATATTTAATAATTTAAATGGTGAAAATAATTTCTAATATTTAATAGTTAAATGTTAATATTATTGTCTAAAACAGTTTAGAATCACCTATTAACATTCAAACATATGCTACAAAGAAGGAATTAAATAAATAACTAAATAACAACAAAAAACTTTCACTTCAATTTTCTCGAATTCTAATTTTTGTGACATAACATCTTCTTCCACACAGATCTTCAATTGTATATGAGTTACGAGAACAATGGATTTATGTTTTGCTGCTAAATTCTGAAATAATATAATAATAGTAAAAGCATTTATTATAAATAGCTTCAAATAGCATATAGTATCATTACTATATGCAAATAATAAAAAAAATAATCCTTAAGACAAATTTATGTTCGCTTTAAATTTACAGGTATTTTTAAGTACAGTTAGTAGGATTAACAGATTTTTTTTTTTTTTTTTTTTTTGGGGGGGGGGGGGGTGTGTTCTTATGTTTCGAAGCTATATAAATTAATTATTTTCGGAATTGTCAGAACCCGATTTAATATTTAAGAGCAAAATCGAAGATTCGAAAATGTGAAGCACTTCATGTCATTGTCATCTCTGTATTTATACATACTACACTGTAAAAAAAGACAGACGTTTCTTAATTTACGAAAATGCACTATAATCACGAACGAAAATATACAATAGCCTCTTCCGAGTCACCTAAGATTCCGAAAAGCGTTCCATTATCTTTAGAAACGCCACAAAAGAATTTATCTTTGAAATTTAAAGAAGAATTTATAAAAATAAATTTTTATTAGCTACCCGTAGTTTTCGAAAACGTTTCCGAGTAGCTTTTACAGCGCATTAATCGGTTCTCTGTACCCAGAAAACCAGTTTTTCGGTTATTATGAGGTCTCAAGTAAATATTTCCATTTCCAACAAACATCTTTAACTGAAAAACATATAGAATTAACAGCATTAACATTAACATTAAAATTAACATTTTTCTGTTATAATTGCAAGCACAATTTCAGTTATGCAGCTCAAAATGTTTAGTTGGGATCTGATAGCATCCGAAACACCGATTTTTCGGGTAGAGACAACTGATTAATGCATTGTAAAAGCTACTCAAAAACGTTTTCGAAAATTACGGGCAGCTAATAAAAATTTATTTTTATAAATTCTTCTTTAAATTTCTAAAATAAATTGTTTTCTGAGGTTTCTAAAGATAAAGGAGCGCTTTTCAAAATATTGGGTGACTTGGAGGCGGTTATCGAATATTTTAGATCGTGATTATAGTACATTTTCGTAGTTTAAGAAACATCGGTCTTTTTTTACACTGTAGGAGATCCAACACGTGCTTCCCGCGTTACAGAATATAGGAGAAAATCATTTTTACTTTCTTCTATCTTTACAAGAAGAAAGTATTGGTTTCATGAAAATTTTCGAATTCCAGTTTTCGACGGATTTACACGTTTTATGAGTCAGAGATTCCAAAAAACATGTGTTTACAAAATGTCTGTCTGTGAGTCTGTCTGTCTGTCTGTCCGTCTGTCTGTCTGTCTGTCTGTCTGTCCGCCTGTCTGTCTGTATGTGACACAAATTTTGTGGGCGCTCTATCTCAAGAACTAATGCACGAAATTTCACAAAACTTCATATTTAGTTAGACCTTGATATAAACTGGAACTGATTAGTTTTTGGTGAAAATCACCCAACAGGTGGCGCTGCTATGCGGCATTTTTAACGATTTTTGCAATAGCTATATCTCAAGAACTACTGCACGGATTTTCATAAAACTTGAGATTCAGTTAGTCCAGGATATAGTTTGGTGCTGATTACTTTTTTGTGAAAATCGCCCAACAGGTGGCGCTGGTATGCTGCATTGTTCATGATTATCGCAATAGCTCTAACTCAAGAAAAAATGCACGAATTTTCATCAAACTTCATATTCAGTTAGTCCTTGATATAAATTAGTGCTGCTTAATTTTTGGTGCAAATCGCCCAACAGGTGGCGCTGCTGTGCTGCATTTTTCACGATTTCCACAAGAGGTGTATCTCAAGAACTATTGCACGAATTTTCATCCAACTTCAAATTCAGATATACTTTGATATGAATTGGTGCTAAATCGTTGTTATTTCTTGTACTATTTAAATTATTTAATTGACGTGATTTATATAGAAGAAAGTTTTGTGATGGCCACAACATACTAGTTTTAATTGAAGTCGAATAGATTTTTACATTTAAGAAGTACTTTTAATTACTTATTAACTACACCGAAAATAATTTTTATTCGAAAATTTGCAATAATGTATTCAAATAAAGTTTTGAAATTTATTAAAAGCGATATTTTCTTGGAATGTAAGCCGGAAACAAATACTAATCTATTTATACTATTTTAAGGGCAAGTAGATTTATCTTTCGAAATCGTCTGAACGCTATATAGAATTTTTTTTTTTTTAATCATGCTTGATAATTATTTTTAAAACAATAAAAATGAGTAAACTGCGATACAGTTTTCAAGCAAATTATATTTGAAAGTACATTCTTTTTCCTATTCAACGGTGTAAAAATTAAAAATCCGTGATGTTTATAAGTTTAAAAATTTTCATTAAAAGCTAAATTTAATAGTCTAGTATTGCCAATGCAGAAATGACGTCAGCGTTACGCACGGTCACGTTTGTCCTTTATAATATAGATATGTAAAAGTAATTGATTATTAAACTTCAGTTATCTGCTTATTGTTTAAAAAATATATATTATATGCATATGTGTGTACATATAGTCGAACTGAAAAATTTTCTCTTTTCGCAATTAATAAAAAAAAAAAAAAAAGAAGAAGAAGAAGAAGAGAGAGAGAGAGAGAGAGAATATGTCGCCTTTCCTTTCAGCCAACTCGTTTAATCATTGATACAAACCTGTAAAGTTCTTTTCCGCAGCACGGCAGTTATGCGACAAAGTAACACGATTTACAGGCGAAGGAACATGAGGTTTGCATTTGCACTCAAATTCAAACACGTTACTTACTGAACAGAAATTGTACTGTTGACGCGAAATAATTTTCACCCGAATGTGCCTAATAATTTCGAAATATTAGGACTCAGATAACATTTTTTTTATATATATATATAAAGTAATCTTTTCGAAAGTATGGTAAAAATGGATGTTTAATTTTTTAGATAAAATATCACCCGTACAACAAAAGAAAAAAAAAATAATAATAGAACGGTACAATTTTTGTAGCCAGAATAGGAATATATGAAATTATCGTTCATGTACGTGTGAAAATTATTTCATAATTGTAGAAGAACCATGTTTTTTTTTTTCTTTTCTAAGGATAAAATCAAGTTTGACATAAATCTTTTACACAAAAATCATGTTCTTATAATTAAACTTTCTGTGTATCCAGTATTCATATAATTTTACTCGAAAATAATATAGTTTGTTTTTAATTTAAATTTATAACTATTTTCGAATCATTAGGTATTTATATATATATTTATTTGTTAATTTTTAATTTATTCCCAATAACATATTCTTTAAATATAAATAAAACATTTTTCAACTTACATTATTTTATATATATATATGTGTATATATATACATTTTTTTACAAAGCAAAAGTTTTATTACCTCTTAAAATATTTTTATTTTTGTATAATTATTTATTTATTTTACTTACTTAAAAAAATACTTAAATATGTGCTGGTTTCTAGTCGTTAGGGGAGACTGGGGAAAATAGAACATGAGGATTTTCTTGTAAAATAATTCGGTAAAATTTTAAAGTTTTTTTCATTAGATAGTAGTATCAGCATTACACAAGCACATATATTGAGCTTTTTTTTTTTTTCATTAGCTGGTTGCAAAATAAGGAACAAAACATTCCTAAACCTAACCTTTTTTTTATGTTTAATAAATACTCGTTTTGATAAAGAATAAACTCTGTTTTTTAACAATATTAAATATGATTATGAAGCTTTTAATCAATGCTATTCATTAGCAATCTTCATTCTGTGTTAATGATAAATATTTAATTTACAATAAGCCTAAATACAGTTTGAAATGGTATGAAGTATAATGGGGGAAAAAAACTTAATGTATTTTATTCTTTTATGCCTGCTAAAATCAATACCATTTTATCAAAATAACTTCAATAAAAGCGTGATACACTGTAAAAAAAATTCTGTAGCTCTACAAATGTAAAATTACATGCTTACTAAACTGTCATCTGTAACTGTACAAATAAAGCTGCAAATCTACAAAACTAGTTTTTGTAAAGCTACAGAAATCTGTAACTTTACAAATGAATCTGTTAAAATTGCAGTAATCTTACTAAAATTTTATCTGTAAACCTGGCTGTAGTTACATGAAAAGTTCTAGGCATCCCAGTTTCCTAAAGAATTCTTAGTAACCTTACAGATTTTTTGATTTTCGGCGCAAAAGTGTGTCTGTTACATGAATATTTGTTGTTGCTGTTACATAAAAAGTTCTAGGAATCCCAGTTTCCTAGAAAAATTTTAGTAACTTTACAGATTTTTTTTTACAATGTAAGGCAATAAATAACTCAATCAATTTTCCTTTAACGAATTAAAAAAACTAGAAAGAAAAATTATTTTTTAAAGTAAGATTTTGCATTGACGTTATAATAGTGCTGGCATAACTCTTGAATTTGCTTATTTAGGAGATATTTAAAGGAGTTCCATTTAGATCTCGACATCCAGGTTTAAGGGGACAAAATGTAATTTCACAAATTAAGGGAAATTCTCTTTCAAAAATTAGGCTATGATTAAATTTTTTAAATCTATTCATAAAAAACTGTTTAAAGTAATTGTTTGTTTTAAAAAAATCTGGGACTTTATAAATTATACTTGCTACAGTATGAAATATAAAACGTGTCTCATTACTCCCTCACCCCCTAGTCTCCCTTACGCACATTGATCAGTGAGTATAAATTCGATTTTTAAACATGCATTGCATCACAGATTGTGTTAAATATTTATACAGTATTGACTAAAATAACGCAAAAATAATTTTTATGAGCGACAATGTAATTTTTTTACTTTTTCTGTTTAACGTTTATCCATTTAGTGTGAAATGTATCATAAAAAATACCACAACATTACAACATCACTTATTCGTTTATCGAACACGCTATTTTATACTACTTTAAGTCATTCTTAAATTTTGCAATACTGGAACGTTTGATTAACCAATTATAGCACACTGAAAGAATATGGTCCCCAGCCACAAGCATCTAGCTACATGACATTGTTAAGAAAAACTACTTTCATTTCGATATTTATATTGATAAAGAGAAAAATTTATTTGTTCCGTGTCAAATGTTTAACTTGTTTTGGTGTTTGGTTTTCAGCTACTTATTTTGTATATACTACTGATATCCAAAAGCAAGGGAACATTTTCATACAATCTGATGTTTATAATTTAGATTATATGTTTTATCGACTCATAAGCTGCCAATAACAGATCAATGAAAGTGAAATGAGGGTTAGAATTATAAGAAAAAAATGTAATATCCACAGCTTCATTTACCATCAATTATGAAATTGAAACAAAACATTCTAAAATTTCTAAACATTTATAGCATCAGAGTACAAAGTATTATTCATTGAAATACTCCAATTTGAATGAACCCTTGATGTTAATATAAAACATATTGATTTTTTGCAAATTTGTTTTTTTTTTCTTGAAATGTGTATTTATTTCTATGTTTCTAAATGCAAATTATTTTTTTTTAATTCCAATTTAATTTTTTTACTTTAAATTTTCAAATTTTAGCCATTTTTAAAATTTGATTTAAATTTAGAATATTAGAAATTAGATTATCATTTTAGCCATGTTTAAATTTTATGTTTTTTTTTTTTTTTTTTTTTTTTTATAAGAATAACTTTTCTGCATACTTTTTTTATTTTTGAGTACAGAAAAGAATAGATATTCACATTTTCAAACTTTTTTCTCAAAATTAAATATCCCGAAGGCATTTTAAATTTACATATGACTATTAAACGTTATACAAATAGTCGTAACTTTATATTTCATAGAAATTTAAATATATCAGTTTAAATATTACAAATCTTGAAAAAGAAATTTGAGATAAATGCAAAATAAATTCGAGAAGAAGGCACGACAACTACAGACATTACAACAAAAAAAAAAACTTTATATCTTTTCATGCAATTATCGAATGTACGTGCAGTTTGTATCATTTTATTACAAAAATTCTGGATTATTTTTAAAGGTCAAAAAAAGGAAAATGGAATTTTCGTGTCCTGAATCACTTTAATTTGATATTTAAATGAATTTGAGAGATGTCCATATTGAAAATGATTGCATTTTTATTCCTTGTTTTGAAAAAAAAAAAAAAAAAAAAAAAAAAAAACTTATGCACCTTTCATGAATTATGAAACGTTTTCCTACTTTACAAGAACTCAGTCTAAACTATACATCTTACATTCGAATGGATTCGGATTATTTTTCATATCCCTGTGAATAAATATCAATGCTACACATGCAATTTTTCATAAGTAGCATGTGTTAGCGTATTTCTTGATTATTGTTATTCATTTACGAAAATTTAGAGCGGTGAATAAATTCAAGCGAGCAAATTAAAATAATTAACTCGTAAGTTTTGAAGAAGCAAAGGAAATTTTTGTTCATATTGAATCTTTATGATTTTATTAAAACATATTTCAAGATGTAACCACCCAAAGACGGTAATGTATTCCTTTTATTTCTTTTTTTACCTTTTAGAGATCTGCACGGTCACGGGCTTGAACCGAGGCCCGTCCGTAAAAATGAAGCGACATTTTCCAACGGAATATGGCGGACCGGCGGATTAAAGACAATTTGTTTAATGGGCCGGGCCGAACCGGTAAAAACATTCGGCCCGATATAAAATTTAAAAGGATAAAACTAAGCCAATAAAATGTGAACAGTTTTCAATGGACGTGACTGAGACGAAGATAAGTATAAATATGCTGCAGGAACCAATGCTTATAACATGTCCAGCGTAGAGCAGCAGTTGCATCCAGTCTGAAAGAGGGCTTAATTATTTCAAGAGACTCGGTACGGGCCAGGATCACAGAGAAAAAAATAAGACCTAAAGCGGGTAGAAAATACCCGAATTGGGTAGAAAGATTCTTATGTATGAGGTTACCCAATTTGGGTTCATACGCCTGTTTTGATTACCACTGTGTATCCATTTTAGGCACTGTTAAATACCCATTTTGGAATTTAAAAAATATATATTCCAAAATGGGTATTTAAGAGTCCTCAAAATGGATACACAGTGGTAATTAAAACAGGCATATGAACCCAAATTGGGTAACCTCATACCTAAGAATCTTTCTACCCAATTCGGGTATTTTCTACCCGTTTTAGGTCTTATTTTTTTCTGTGAGGCTTACATTTTCTTTCTACATACTGGGCCTACATGGCCGGTCGGTACCGATGCTATTCTGAATTCTATGGCTTGTAGACATATAGTAATCGAAAACGTATAGTAATCTATAATTTTCAATTTTCCCATAAATATGTATGCAGTATTCTAGAAAAATATCTTAAATGGATGTTAAGAAAAATTGGTATTTTCTGCGGTACTCGAGTTGGGTCTGATTTCATTAGTTTTTGCACGGGCCAGGCCTGTTTTAACTAATTTTAGCACGGGGTGGGCCAAGATAGCATTCGTTTGGGCCGGGCCAAGATAGCTTTCGTTTGAGCCGGACCTGGAAATTCCGGCCCATGCAGACCTTTAGACCTTTTGTAAGAGAGTAATTGATGTGAAAGAAATCATATTTTCCATAGGTAAGATGGTGTGGAGAAACTCAGTGACACATATTTTTCTAATAGTATTTTAAATATACTTTGTATTATAATAATCGTAAATATATATTATGAATAGAATTAAAATATGATCATATTTAAATTACTTTTTTCCATCTTAATCAAATTTTAATACATTTCGTTGATTTCAAATAATTTTTATTTTAAAGGTTGAGTTCTTCTAACATAATACTCGTCAAAAATGGGCTATGTTTTGCAATGAAATCATTGATGAGTTTGAAAAAATACTCTGTAAAAAGTATCATCTTTTAAAGTATTGCAGGCTTGTCATTTCGAAAAACACAAAATCCAATGAAATTATTAACAACAAACAATGTAAGGTATTTTCAGATTTGAGAGGGTGAAACCATTATTAAACTTATGGCATCCTTTTATTTTAATATTTTAGAGATGGGACTAATACAGGTTTCTTTTCTTTTTTTTTCTTTTAGGTAGATTTTGTATAAAACACTACCTATTGGCGTCGTTTCTATGTTGGAATTTCTAAAAAAATTTTGCAGATCTACACCGATCATGACCCCTAGAACCCAAAACCACCCTCAGTAGAAAACTATATATATATATATATATATAGAGAGAGAGAGAGAGAGAGAGAGAGAGTTAGATAGATAGATAGATAGATAGATAGATAACTTTCTTCTGGACACGATAACTTCCACAATTCTGCACAAATCTCTTCCAAACTGATACATAAAATCAAGAGGCATAAAATCTCGGTCAAGTACATGAATGGGCAAAATCGGACCAAAAGGGATGGAAATAGGGAGGGGTTTTGTGAAAACCGAAAAAACCCCATAACTTCTTAATTTTTGTACATATCAAATCAGTTTAAAGCTTTTATTACTTCTAAAAATAGGACCAAAATTTTATGTATCACAGATTTTTGATCAAATTAAAAATGGGCTCAAGGGGCGCAAAAAAATAGGGTTTTTGGGAGAAAAAAATTCACAACTTCGTCAATTTTCAAGATATCAAATCCAATTAATTTTATTATACATCTCCTTAATATTATCTACAACTTTTATACTCAAAAGTTTTTGATAGGACCAATTCGTACCGCAAAAAAAATTAAAAACGAAAACAAAAAAAGGGGGTGAAGAAGAAAAATTTCCATAACTCCGTCAATTCACAAGATATAAAATCCCAATGAATGTATCATATATCTCCTTAATATTGTCTTCAACATTTATATAGACAAGTTTTTGATAGGACCAATTCTTACAGTAAAAACAAATTAAAAATACATAGCGGTCGAAGAAAAAAATCATCTTATTAAGAATGTATTCAAATCCAAACTGCTTATTTTCTGACTCATTTTTAAATAAATTTTTGCTCTCAAACGCGTCCAATTGATATATTCTCTTCTTCAGAAACTATATAATGTACCGTAATGATCGATTTTTTGATACAGGCAGAATATATTTCAAAAAATGATGTCAGTGTGGGCATTTTGAACAGAATTTCCCGAAGCGATTGTGTTAGAAACGAAAAATATTGCCCTGCTGAGAAAATAATTGTTTATTAATCAAGTTTCAATTAATTGAAAGAAAAATAAAAACACAGGTCGCTTATAAATCTTTTCAAAAATCACGTCAGCAAGTTTCGTATTTTTTCAATTAAAACATAATTGAAAATGTGCCAGAATATTTCGAGTTGTTGAGCATGGAAAAGTATTTTTTTTAATATCGCCTTAACATGATTCTGATAAAACCAGCTATTATATAAAAATGAAATAAAAACTCGTCAAAAGCGGTCAGATAAAACTGTTAAAGTGGATTTACATCTACTCATGATTTAGTTTTTTTTGGTGCAATTAATATACTTAACTTCGAAATCTACCTCCGCCTGTAGGCCGGGCCAGCAGGGATTTTTTTTTTTTTTTTTTTTTTTTTTTTTTTTTTTTTTGTAAAATCAGGACTCAGAGAGATAGACAAATAGGCAAAAAGATAGCGAACAGGCAGACAAAACCGAAAGTGTTTGTCAGTAATTTTGGAAATAGAAGCAAGGATAAAATATTACTTTTACAGACATGCAGTTTTAAATTAATATAATTAAAAACACTTTTTTACCTTTTAATTAATAAGTATTTTTTCCGCAAATAAATGCTAACGTGCACTTTCAACACATTTATTTTATTACCAAAAACTTGTGAAACGTGATAATAATGCGTTCGGCAAACTTCAAAAAGCGTACAGACTCCCAAATGCTAAATTTCTAGATTTTATGACATCCAGGAGGTACTTAGCGCTCGCCATTAAACTCTACAAAATGTGCAATATTTCTTGTAGGATAGAATTTATAGTAGGGATGCAGTTCATCAACTCCAAGTAAAAGATGCCGCCGTTTCTCCAGCTATAAATATACGAGCAGTTGCGTCTCAGAAATAGTCATAAGTTTCTGAAGATTTCTTAAATTTCGTAAATGTTTATCTTCTAAAGATATTTTTCTTTTGATTTAGTTCTAGTAACCTTGTTTCATTTGCAAAAGAATATAAGTAACCGTAATGTATACATAGGATCGATTATCGTATATATAGGATTTATTTATCTAAGGAAAATGCAACAACGAAATATTCTAAACGCTAAAAAGTAGAAAATGAAAATAAATAAAGAAGAAATATACAAAATGAAGAGCGTAATATACCGGGTGTTTCAAAAGTTCGGTGCAAAAGTAAAACGCGATTTAAAAAAGATCTATGGCTTGGAGAGACATGCGGTTTGCATATAAATAATCGGCGTGGTACGGGATTTTGTATGACGCCAACAAAAAATTAGTTCAACATCTTGACAATACAGGGCGCTATTGCAAAAAATTGCATGAATAATCCCATATTGCTCACATAACGCAAGATTTCGTTACATAAAGTGTATATAGAGTATTCTATAATGTTTTTGTACATCCAAATCTTGCGTTTGTGGACAATATGGAATTATCTGCTGTAGCGCCCTCTATTGTCTAGATTTTTAACTAATTATTTTGTTGGTGTCATACAAAATCCCGTTCCACGCTGAATATTTATCTGCAAACCGCATGTCTATCCGATACGTATACCTTTTTTTACCGCGTTTTACATTCGCACCGAACTTTTGAAACGCCCGGTAAATATTCATATATTTGTGATTTCATCTTTATTATATATAGATATAGATATAGATATAGATATAGGTATATATACATAACCCAGTTGGGCTCTTGTTAGAGGCCCCGGTTCGCTCTATACAATTCAAAACAATGTTTTCTCTGTATAAAATAATAATATTTTTGTTCTAGATTTGTTTTTAAACGTTTCTTCGTGAGAAAAAAGTGAGTATTAACTTTATTTTTTACAGGCTAAGTTGATATGATTGGCAGGGAATATATAGATTCGACCATGCCGAAAGTCACCGTGAACGCAAAAAATAAATATTTAAAATACTGTAATGGATAGAAAATGTTGCAAAATTTAAAATAATTATGCACATTAAATGTGAAATTGGTGGTATTTTTCAAACATTTTATTATCCTTATTATATATTATACTATGATATGTACAATTAAAAAATAAATTTTATTAGTCTAGTATTGCAGTATACGTTGGTCCCCGCTAACTGCTTTGCTAGGACTCCGCGGGACATGACGCCGGCCCTGATGTTAAATGTGAGAACCTTCCGAGTAAAATAAATAAAGATGCAATATCCTAAAAATACGGCGATCGCAATAATTTTGTGCATTCCCACCCATAAATCGTTAACCCTATCAAGAGCGGTGATCACACGGACTAGCCACCTAATTTTAATTCCAAAACTGACAAATGGCACCAAGAATATTTTAATAAAATTTTGCTTTTGTAATCAAAGTGCAAAATAGCGGGGTTTTATTTTCTAAGGAATTCGTTTGAAAATTCTGGTGTCAGTCAATTATTTCATCATTTTACGGACAGAATTCTTCTGCCCCTGAAAGGGTTAAACAAGACAATCAGAAATAAGTATAAAAGTCAAAATAGTGTGAAAAAATTTCTTTTATAAGCATTCTATATTTATCAAATCCCGCCTTAATTTCATGAAGATGATTCATGTTATTGCAAAAAAAAAAAAAAAAAAAAAACTTTACAATGTTTTATTATCCCCCGGTACGGTATCCTATTTCTTTCTCACAGCTTATTTTGTCTAGTCTCCAAAAATAACGTTACCTTACAGAAGCCAGCCGTAAAACAAAGCAGTACGATTAAATACTCTATAGCAATTTTTTTAACTTCTAAGCATCCCACATTTTCGATTTTTATACCGTCGTATTCGGAAAAAAAAGTACTTTTAAAGGCAATGTGTTTGAAAACTGCATCGCCATTTATTTTTGAGATATTAATAATTTTTTTGTAGTTTTTACAGCCATTTGCTTAGTATTGGCAGAGGAAGAACTCCATTTCTGTAGAAAGTGAAAGAAAAATAGCAATTATATCTTTTTGTTGCCATTTTCCCATAAAAACTGAAAAAAAAATTAATTAAAATACGTGCTATTTTGAAAAAATATAAATGAAGAATTTCTGTTAAAACATGGAGCTATTAGAAACTAAATTTAATTATTTAATTTTAAATATCTATATTAATAATACAAAAAAATTAAGGCCTGTGAATCTTTAGATAGTTGATTTTTTTGTCGAGTTTTTTGAATAACGAAATCTCTTTTTTTTTTTTTTTTTTTTTTCTTGTTGCGTATTATTTAGCGATAGTGACGTCCTAAGCGTACCTTACTGTAGATGTTCTTTAACATCTTTCGCAAAATGATCGCAAAATGGATCGCAAATGATCAATTCTTCAGCGGATGTGGATGGCGTCACTCTATGTAAAATAAAATCGCGTGTTATAAGTCTTAAAACTGAACTACAGTAGAGTCCCGATTATCGGAGTTTCCGCTTTCACCGAGTTATTTTCTTCTGATGGATTGATGGCTTCTATTATTATGAAACAGTCATTATAAATGAAGTGTTAGGTGAAGATGAAAGAGCAGTCGTAAAAAGTTAGAACTCTGATTTTCTGGTCAGAATGGGAAAAAAAATTGGCCATAATTTTGTTTGAAAAAAAAAAAAAAAAAAAAAAAAATATGCCATTCTCTTTTTTTCCATTCTGACCAGAAAATCAGAGTTCTAACTTTTTGCGACTGCTCTTTCATCTTCACCTAACACTTCATTTATAATGACTGTTTCATAATAATGGAAGCCATCAGTCCATCAGAAGAAAATGATCCATTCCAAAGGTAAAGTTCAATTAACTCGGATAATCGGGACTCTTCTGTATCTATATTTACATACATATATTTTTTTGTCATCGGGGGCGACACTAAATTCTGAAAAAGCAGAATTCTTGTTTTCTAGTTTTTTATAATTCTAGCAAATCGGGTGATTGAAAAATCAATTACGAAATTCCATCTTTACATACATGAACAAAGCTAAGTTAAATAAAAGAGTGTAAAAAATCCCTCATCTTTATACATGAGACTGCAAGATTTCTATGGTGCGTGTAGCAGAAAAATATACGATTTCCCAGTAAATACGCGAAAAAATACAAAAAATGTCACTCAAATGCCGTAGCATGCAGCGAAATTCTATTTCGCGTGGCATTATTTTAAAGGGAAACTTACACTTTCATTCATAAAAACTAAATATAGAATGATTGCATGAAAAAGATGTCGTTTTCAAGACGTTTTCAATCGTGACGCAGTCATGAAGTTTTTTGTTTTTTTTTTGAAAGGGAAAAGAACTGGCTCTTAAAAAAAGACGTTTGCTATGTTTCACATCCTATTTAATATAAATCGTAGAAAATAAAGTATATGCTTATAAAGTATTAAAACGCCTTGGTATAACGTATAGCTATAACATATAATTTTAGTATACAAACGGAATAAGAAATAAAACATAGCAACCGTTTATTTAGAGTCAGTTTGGCGTCACACTGAAAGTATCTGTTAGAAAGTTATGTCATACATAGTATTTTTATTTTTTTAAATATTTTTCCCAAATTTGTTTCTTGAAACTGAAACGCTTGTATTTTAGTAGATGTTTCAACTTCAAATACATTTAAATGCAGATACTAAGTCATTTTAACGCACTTACATTTAAAGTTTTTAATTTTATGTATGAAAAACGCGCATTTTTTTCTCTGAATGACGTGAATTTCGCATGCGAAAATATAACGGGTGAGTCTGAATTTTAATTGGCTTACAAACTAAATACACTTGTTATCACTTTTTTCAAATTTTTGCGCCATTTTTTAGGGTGTGGAAACACGAAAGAATAATTGCATTAAAAAATGGGAAAAAAAATTGTAGATTTGTATAAGGAACATACAAACCGAGAATGATTTGTATATATATGCAGATATTTTTAGTTACTTTTATTAAGTATGTCAACAGGAAAGAAAAGGGAAAATACTTTTATATTGCTGCAACAGTTACGTTGTAATACCGTGACCAACAAAAATCTGTTGTTGAATCACGTGGTAATACAGTTTAAAAAAACATGCCTGAAAATTACTGAAATTATCTAGGATTTCCAAATTGTTTTTTCAACGTATAATCGAAATGTTGTTAATATCGATCAATTAATGGAAAATAAGTTATGAAAATATTATATTGTCATCGGTAACATAAAACTATAGATAAAATGTGGGCACAAATTAAATTCTTTTCGATTATAATTATCGAATATATATATATATATTGTGATTAGAATTTCGAAACACTGGTTTCGAAAAATTGAAAATATTAAAATCACACGCAACAAGGCTCTAGAATGTTGAAATTGCTTTTCATTCTAAAGCTGAATAATAATTTAAACAAAAAGCATAACAAAATAATTTCACGCACAGCCAGTAGACAAATAGCGCGAAATGTTTCATAATTATTTTCCCCTTGGGTTATTTTACGAGGCATTGACGCATGTTTCACTGCAGTAAACGTCTGTATATCCCGTTATAAATATCAATGACAGCAGAGTACGAAAATAGCTTCTTGCGTGAGTGTATTATATGAGCTAGCCTATTTTTCTTTTCTCCTGGACCACCCATGGGACGAAGCGTTTTATGGGTCAGGTATTAGTGGTTCTTGCAATTGAATCTACCGTTTATGAAATGTGAGTAAGGTTAAATGTGAAAAAGACGGAAAGTAATTAATTCTGAAGATCCTGTTGCTTTTGCCATTCTGACATTTTCATTCTCTTTAAATCATTAGATTGTCGACAGATGTTGCAAGCATATTGTTTAAGAAAAGATGCCCATAAAGTTTTCATTATTCTAACATTGTTGTTCTTCTTAATTACTAAATAGGCCAAGAAATTATACAAAGAAATAGTGTGCAAAAAAATAATTCTGCCATTTTAGCTGTATTATTATTATTATTGTCATTATTATATTTCGAATTATCGTAAACTATTGCACAAAAGTTTTATATAAAAAGCTGCACCTGTATTGTATTATTATTATTATTATTATTATTTGTTAACTATCCTTATTTTTTTTTAATTCTGACCTAAACTTTGAATTTCTCGGCATTTTTTTTTTTTTTTTTTTTTTTTTTTTTTTACCTCTTCGCGACAAGCGTCTAGTAAGCAATTTTTAATCTTTTACCACCAGTTTTTCCAAATAAAAATATTTACCTAATTTAATAACACAAATTTTGCGATTAAATAAGATGAAAATTTCTGTTTCAAAGTACTGGCATAGTAAAAATATGATTATATGCACCCCCACACGCAACGCTCGTCCCGCGAGACATATATAGGAGAGACATGTCGACATAATGACACATAAACAGAGACATATATAGGAGGAAGACGATGCACAGAGGCATGGAAGTTTCTAAAGAATATTAGAAAAGCAAGTAATAATTCATGGCAACGAATATCTGTTAAGAAATGGGAAGAATATTGTAAGACTTTGCTTACGGAAACTAGAGGTGAATTTCAAGTAAATAATAAGATATTGACTTTGTGGGACAACCTATATTGCTGGAGATTGAGAGAGTTAAAAGAGCAACTGAAAAATTAAAAAATCAAAGAGCAAGTGGTCCCGGTGGAATATCAGCAGAGCTGATCAAAAATGGAACTCACAAATTGTTGAGATCAATTACACAATTATTCGAAAGATGCTTAAACGGAGAGGAAATACCAGAAGAATGGAGAATTGGATATTTAACATCAATATATAAGAAAAGAGACCGACAAAAATGTGAGAATTACCGTGGCATTACTGTAACAGCAACGTTTAGTAGGTTATATGGACGAATTTTAAAAGATTTCATTGAAGAAGAAATTAGAATGAAGGAAAGTGAAGAGCAAAGGGGATTTAGAGCAGGAAGATCATATACGGATAATATATTTTGTCTTAAACAAATTGTTGAAAAGGAAATGGCAGTGGGAAATCAAATTCATCTTGTAACAAATATTTAAATATTGTCAGCAGCACTAGACGATAGTTCCTTATTATAGCTGATGCTAAATAGTTTTATCCCACCATCCTTTGCGTTAGATATCATTGCAGTGTGTTCTGAGAGTTCTAGCGGCACACAAAGGAGAGGTTACAAAATGCCCGCTGTGTTATTTTTTCCCCCGGAGTTTAAAAAAGAGGCGGAGGGAAATGATGAAATGTTTTTCGAATCAGCGGATTTCTTCTGAAATTCCTAAAGTCTGTACATATGCATGATAGTTGTACATAGTCGTGTTAAATGACGTATCCTTGTATCTTTTATATGCTCTATTAAAGTTTTGTACTAAATCTTAGAGTGGCAGATCTAATTTTGGAGTGATGAGTCCGTTTTTAAAGATTGTGGCGCCTACTTATGGAAAGCAAGGTGGCTATAATCTTCTATTTATTGATCTTACGAAAGCATATGATAATGTTCCAATAACAAAATTATGGAATGTATTAAAGGAAATGGACATAAATCCACGTATTATTAGAGCAATTCAAGAACTTTACAGACAATTTTAAAAAAAAGATTAAAATAGGCCAAAGATTATCAAAAGGCTTTATAACAGATAAAGGACTCAAACAGGAATGTTGTATCTCCCCAACACTTTTTAAAATATATGTTGAAGAAGCATTGAAAATTTGAAAGACGAAATGCAGAGGAATGGGACTTAATATGAATGGAACATCAATTTTTACTAATACAATTCGCAGATGACCCAGTTATAATTGTAAAAAGTAAGAATGATTTGACGGTAAAATTTAAGGAAGAATATGAGAGATGGGGGACTTCACATGAACGTCAGCAAGACCAAATACCTATGCATAGGAGGAAATCAGACAGACCTAAATCTAAATAATAACATAAAAATAGAAAGTTGTAAGCATTATAGATATCTAGGTGTAGATATTAATACAGAAGGAAGAGACTCACAGGAAATTAAATACGGAATTTGTCAGGGGAGATTGGCTGTAAAACGATTAAATTCTATTTGGTGGAGTAAAGAGATCTCTGGGAAAAGAAAGCATAGCAGATACAACTCTATCGTAAAGAGCATATTGTTATATAGAGCAAAAGGGTGGAGACAGAAAGAAAGAAATTAGCGGCAGTAGAAATGGATGCCCTAAGAAAATCATGCAGGCTATCAAGACTAGAAAGAATAAGAAATGAAAGAATCAAGGAAATGATGAAAATAAAGGGAACCATACTAGACGATATTTAAATAAAAAAAAGCAATTAATCTGGCATGGTCATGTTAACAGAATGAATGATGAAAGACTACCCAAAATCACATTCAATTATAAAACAAATAAAAAAAGGGAAACGGGGAAGACAACGAAAGAATTGGATGCATTATATTGCAAGGGCAATGAGGCATAGAGGTCTGGAGGAGCAATAGACACTTAACCGAAAAAAATGGAAAATGACTGTTGTAGATTCTTCGGATGGCGGAATCTGACGCCATAAACCGAGTTTATATATATATATATATAGTGTTAAATGTATTTAGACATCCTTACTATATTCTGACAAAGATACAAAAAGATTCTAGAATTATAAATATTAGTGAATCTAACCAGGCCTTCTCGTATTACAGAGCATAGCGGAAAACCATTTTATTATTATAATTATTATTATTGAAAACTATATAATGGGTTCTCTACATTTAATATATTTTCTGAGATTGCCCATTAAAAAAACCAAAAAGCAGTTTAATATGAAAATATCAGTAATATTCAAATAAAGTTTTGAAATTCGTTAAAAGCGTTAGTTTCATATTAGCGGCATGCCAGGAGTTAATAGCCGTGGAAATCGTCAAAGATTTCTCTACTTACAACAGCCTTTTTGATTCTGATAATTTCATTGGTTTAAGCGCGAAGTTCAATTAAATGATCTGTTACATTGAGTTTTATTCGTATTGTTTTATTTATTTATTGATGAAGTTTTAAATATTAGCCGAAAAAATTGCTGAAATATTTATATTGTTTTAAATGCAAAGTTATTTTATCTTTCGTGATAGGGCTGCACGCAATAAAGGTAGATTTTAAAAAATTCATAGCTTAAAAATTATTTTTAAAAATCAGTAAATTGAGATACAGTTTTCAACGATTGCCTTTGAAAAGACATTTTTTGTCCTATTCGACGGTGTAAAAATTGAAATATGTTTAAAAAATTTAAAAAAAAATGAAGTAAAAGTGACATTTATTGGTCAAGTGTTTCCATCGTCAATATAAAAGTCAGCGTTACTCAGAGACGTTATTTTGCTTTATAACATAGATGTTTTAAAAAGTTTCCAGTACCCTTACTTTAAGTGATTCAGCGTTACAATCTTTAAATTCATTTTTCTCACTCTCTGGTTTACATGTATATATAAATATATACCGGATGAGTCAAAAGTTCGTTAAAACTTTAAAAACTCATAAAAAGGGAAGAAATTATGATAAAGGAGTGCGGTTTTCAAGAAAGGACTCACAAGGTAGTCGGATTTTTTTTTAGCGGCAAAAAAAATTAGTTACAAATCACATGTAGAGGGCGCTGACGACCCGAAACCTTAAATTTATTTTTGTGAAGGGGCCTATTTTGTTAAATATATTTTTGTGAAACACAATGAACAGGACAAATGTTCAACAATATCAAATGTTCAACATGACCTCCAGAACATTATACGACACAACCACGTTATAGCGCCTAGAATAGGGTAAATGCACCAGTAGTCGGCCACCCCCCAATAGTTGGCCATTTTGAGATAAAATACGTTATGAATAGCTTATTTTTGATTTCACATGAAATATTACAATCCCCCTATATGTAGCCATCCTTCATACGTCATAAGCCATCAGCAAAGAATTGTGGGTATTTTTATTGCGTTAGTAATCAGCCATTTTTTATTTCGTTGCGGTCAAATAACCATTTTTGCTATTTTTTTGTTAACCGATGACAAAATTTTTAAAAGACTAGTATTAATTTATTTTTTATTATTTTCTAAAATTATAAGACTCTACTATTAAAAAGTTTAATAAACTAATGTTTTTCAGTATCAAAATTAAATAAATGTGTTTGCATTAATTAATTTTAATGTGGCCGATTATTGGGTATTATATTTACTTGCATGTTCAGTAATCGGCCACCACTATTGACTACTGGCTAAAAGGCCATTTCACTTTTTTGAGTCTATTTTTAATAATTTGATTTTTCTCGTAATTTGATTTTTGCAATTTGAGATTTATATAACCTTTTACTTGCATTTCATTTTATGTATACTATATATAAGGTGTCCAGGGGTAATAACTCCACCTTAAGATTCTACCAATTTTTACGGCTTAGTTTTAGATTTTTTTTCCCCCAAACAAATATAGGATTTGATACAGTAACTTATTGATTATGTATACAAGAAAGACTATTTTAGCAGATAGCAGATTCATAAAATATAGTTGTGTGATTTCTTGACCAATGCTATTAGGCGTTATTACTCACCTGTTGGGTAATAAAATAACGTCTAAATCGCGGCCCTCACAACGGCTCTTATCACAAATGCATCCAAGAAATTCCCTTGCACTTTGCCCTGGCTCATACGATGTCATTATTATTTACTTTAATGTTGCATTTTTAGACTTCATAGTTTTTACAAATAAAAAATGAGAAAAAGACTTAAAATATATCTTAAGACTTAAATAAATAAGACTTTAATAAGACTTAAATAAGACTTAAATAAATATCATTCTATAAGACTTATATATCTATAAGACTTAAATAATATCATTCATGCGCAAGTTAAATGAAATTGATTTGCGCTCATACGTTTGTCAGTGACTGCAACGTTCAAGAATTTCGTTCGTTTGTGATCGCGAATTTAGTACATTTTTGAGACTGCTGCATCCAGTGCATTTTTTTATGAGTGCTATGCGCTTATTCGTTCCTTAGTTTTTGCGGCGTTAACGAATTTCGTTTGTTTGAGATCGCGGCTTTCGCGAATTACTGCGTTTTTGAGACAGCTGCACGACGAGGTTGCGGCACCGAGTGATGTTTTTTTTTTTCGGTTTTGATTAGCACTATTAGCTCATATGTTCGTTACTGATTGCGGCATTAACGAATTTCGTTCGTTTGTGATTGCGGCTTTCGTGAATTACTGCGTTTTTGAGACAGCTGCACGACAAGGTTGCTGCACACAGTGAAGTTTTTATTTTCGTTTTTCAAGAGCGCTATGCTCTCATACGTTTTTTACTGATTGCGGCGTTAACGAATTTCGTTCGTTTCTGATTGCGCTATGCGCTCATACATTCGTTAATGATTGCGGCGTTAACGAATGTATTTCGTTCGTGATCGTGGCTTTCGTGAATCACTGCGTTTTATAAACCACTGCTCAACGAGGTTGCTGTATCGAGTGGTATTTTTTTTTTGTTTTGTTTTCATGAGCGCTATGCGCTCATACGTTCGTAACTGATCGCGGCGTTAATAAATTTTGTTCGTTTGTGATTGCGGCTTTCGCGAATCTAGTGCCTCTTCGAGACTGCTACACGACGAGGTTGCTGCATCCAGTGATTTTTTTTTTCAGTTTTGATAAGCGCTATGCGTTCATACGTTCATTACTGATCTCGACGTTAACGAATTTCGTTCGTTCGTGATCTTGACTTTCGCGAATTACTGCGTTTTAGAGACTGCTGCATGACGAGGTTGCTGCACCCAGTGATGTTTTTTTTTCTGTTTTCATGAGCGCTATTAGCTCATACGTTTGTTAATGATACGGCGTTAACGAATTTCGTTCGTTTGTGATTGCGGCTTTCGCGAATTACTGCGTTTTAGAGAGTGCTGCACGACGAGGTTTCTGCACCCAGTAATGTTTTTTTTTTTTTTCGGTTTTCATGAACACTATGGATTTATACATTGTTACGGATTGCGGCGTTAACGAATTTCGTTCGTTCTTGATCGTGGCTTTCGCAAATTACTGCGTTTTAGAGACTGCTGCACGACGAGGTTGCTGCACCCAGTGATTTTTTTTTCGGTTTCCATGAGCACTATTAGCTGATACGTTCGTTACTGATTACGGCGTTAACGAATTTTGTTCGTTTGCGATTGCGGCTTTCGCGAATTACTGTGTTTTAGAGACTGCTGCACGACGAGGTTTCTGCACCCAGTGATGTTTTTTTCTGTTTTCATGAGGGCTGTGCGTTCATACCTTCATTACTGATTGCAGCGTTAACGAATTTCGTTCGTTCGTGATCGTGGCTTTCGCTAATTACTGCGTTTTAGAGATTGCTACACGACGAGGTTGCTGTATCCAGTGATTTTTTTTTTTGTTTTGTTTTCATGAGTGCTATTAGCTCATACGTTTTTTACTGATTGCGGCGTTAAAGAATTTCGTTCGTTCGTGATCGTGGCTTTCGCGAATTACTGCGTTTTAGAGACTGCTGCACAAGTTTGCTGCATCCAGTGATGTTTTTCTTCGGTCTTCATGAGCGCTATCCGTTCATACGTTCGTTACTGATTGCGGCGTTAACGAATTTCGTTCGTTTATGATCGCGGATTTCGCTAATTTAGGGCGTTTTTGAGACTGCTGCACGATGAAATTGCTGCATCCAGTGATCAATTTTAGTTTTGATGAACGCTATGCGCCCATGCATTCATCACAAAAAAAAGATAACAAAAAACAAGAATTTTTTTTATAAAATCGCATAATTATATCAAAACGACTGTTACTATAAAATCACAAATCTATAATAATAAGATAACTACTAAAATAACAATAATAACAAACGATTGCTTTGTCACCATGTATTTAAAATATCGAATAGGGCAAAACAACTGAACAAGAAACCATATTTTCCCTTAAATAAGAATTGGCGCTTCATTCTGCTCATATTGTTCAAGGATACTACGAGACAGACTGTAATGTTTGTAACGTACTATTCGAGATATGCAACTTATTAAACTTACATTTCGAAACTCGATTACGAGATAGTAACGCGAAAATGAAGAATTGGCAACGCGTTCTGCAAATATCTAACCACGAAATCCCAAGATAAACTGAAATATTTGCATTGTACTAGTCGAGACATGCAACATATTAAAATTTCATTCCCGAAACTCGACGACATGATAGTAACGCTAAAATGACGATTTGGCGCTCCCTACTGCTGATATCACAATAAGATATGCATCGACAGATCAGTCATTCATGTTCTGTTAATAATCTTGTCCTACATCATAATTTCATTTTGAAACAGGCTGATGTAATAATTTTTTCTCTGCCCGCAGCCTAGTCTACGATGGTTAAACAAAAAAAAATTTGAAAAGCCCACTACTAGATAATTTGGTACTTTTAACTTTACTTTCCATAAGAAACAAGAATGAAAACTCTTGCATGAAGAATAGATTATAAAAGCATTTTCCATGACTTGCAGAATTCTTCAACGAAATTGAGCTGCTTAATACCGTAAAAAAAGTAAACATTTTAGAAAAGGCATAATAATTTTGAAAACCAGATTATGGTCCCTAACCGAAAAAGTAGTTCAATTCTTTTGCGCTGTCCTGTATTTAATCTAAAGATTTGTATGTCATTCTATACATAGTATGATAAAACTTAGTATAGTAAAAAAATGCATATAACAGGTTAAAAATTTACCTTCAGCAATTTCTACCCTTATACGGAAACATACTTGAATTATTTTGTACAGCCCTGTATATTACCAATAGAGTTTTATATGCCGCACATATTAAGCTAAAATTTAATTAAGACTAAAACGTGGTTAAAACTACTGAAATGATATTTCCACACATTATTATCCCTGGGAGGTCATGTATTCAGTTCTTTGCATAACCCAGTATATGGTTTTATTTATATTATACAAACATCTCTTAGTATACTAAATATAGTTGAGCTTGAAAGAGCATAAAAGCCTCTTTTAAGCTATTCACGCTGATACTCCACAAAGCTTACAAACTCTTTTGTGTAGCCTTGTATATGATCTATATCAGTTATACACACCGCATTGTAAGCAAAGGTTTAATTAAACTTAAAAACGCATGTCATAAACAAAATCATACTTACAGCATTTATCGCTAATAGAAAGATACTTTACTGTATTCGATTTTTTTGTGTTTCCCTGTAAATGAACGATAAATGCTTTGCATATCATTTTATACAACAAGTATTTTGTAGTAAGCCTCAGTAATGTTGTATATCAATTTCATTCTATTTGATGTAGTATAAGAGAACTAAAATACGCTGCAAACTGCTTATCCCCTGACACTATTATGTAAAGGAATTTTTTTGCGGGGCCCTATAAGTGAATAATAAGTTCTTTGGACTCCATATTGTCTAGAATGCGTAGTTAAATGCACTTCATAAATGCATATCAATTTCATTATATTTGAAATGGCCAACATCATTAAAATAAACTTGAAGCAATTTTTCTCATTGAGCGTAATGCATCGGGATATTTTTGACTGTCCCTGTAGATGAACTATACATTCTACACACTTTATTTTCAATAGCGATAGTGCTATTGTTAACGTCAAAAACATACAAACATTTCAAGGAGATTCGACTATATTTACGAGTGTTAGAGCTCGGACAGACTGAAGACAATCCAAATTCACAAACACTTTTAAACTATGTTGGAAAGTGTTAAATACTATTATAATATTTTAAATTATTACAGCAACATTATAATCAAAGAATAAATTAACTCATTTTATCATTAAAATGTTGTTCTGTTTATAAAAGTTATACTTTAAGTTATTTAAATAACAAAGCATTTAAGTGGCCGACTACTGGTTCAGTGATGGCCGAACACTAGAATTGAGGGGCCGACTACTAGACCTTTGCTACTTTTAAGTTTAACTTTTTATAAATAAAAGCTATAATCAGTTTTTTTAAAAACAATTGCTGAAATAGTAAAAGAAAAGTGTACATTAATATGTGTCACTGTTAAAATTGTTGTATTGCTTTTTAAAATTACGCTTTGAGCTATATACTTAAAGAAAGCGCTTAAGTGGCCGACTATTGGTGCTTTTACCCTATATAATGTGGAAATTGGCTATCCCTGTAATACTTAAGAAAGTGCTAAAATATTGTATCCCTTAAATGTGCAACGATGCTGCTGAAATATACAGATCGCAGCGACATCTGCAGGATATTTTCTACAACTGCAAGATATTGCTAGTCTATACAATGTAATACGAAAATCCCGCAGATGTCGCTACGATCGACACTTGGGATTTTAGCAGCATCGTCGCACATTTAATGGATACAAATTTTTAGCGCTGTTTGAATAGCATATTTCCACACTAGGTATTCTAGACTCTGTAACCAGGTTGTTTCGTAGTACCTGTTCATTGTGTTTCGGGTCGTCAGCGCCCTCTACATGTAATTTTTTAACCTTTTTTTCTGCTAAAGAAATCTGACTTCCTTGTGAGCCCTTTCTTTCAAACCACACTTCTTTATCATAATTTCTTCCTTTTTTATCAGTTTTTAAAGTTTTAACGAACTTTTGGTTCACCCGGTATATCAGTATTTTAGGTAAATGCATCCATAGTGGGCCATATACCTGAATTCTTTCTCTGAATCATTTAAAAAGAAATGGTTGCAGTGAAAGTCCTTTTTCACATATTTATAGTTATCGGATACATAAGGTAAATGCACCTATAGTGGCCACTAATTTTTCAAGTTTAAAAACAAGCCCTAAATGCATTTCTTGAAGACAACTGAAGAAAAATCTGATTGACTAACATCCTTAAATGTTAACTTTCCATCAACTGTTTGGAATTTTTTTTTTTCTGCTGGTACACTTGTTTATTTTCTAGAGTCTGTTCAAAAATAGATTTTATGGCAAATTCTTAGAGGTTTCATTCAGAGATAAGTTTTTATTTAAAGCATCGTTTCTCTAATATTATGTGCTATTTTAAATTAAATTACTGTTGATATACTCTATTACATTGTAAATAATTTCTTGGATAAGCCGGGGAAAAAAAAAAAAAACGCATCAGAAATTTAGTAGGCCCGCTACTGGAGCACAAAGGAAGGTAAATTTTTTTATTTTTCATTTTTTCCAAAAAATATATTTTGAAGCTTAGAATGTTTATTCTGATACATGAAGGTTAGGAATAGGCTAAATAAATATATATCTTTTGGAATTCACTAATACTTTAATTATAATTAGATAAAAGTACTTAAACTGCCCACTACTGGTGCCTTTACCTTAATTAAAAGCAAGTGTTCAATATGCTAAAATTTCAACATATTATTGTTAAAACCCCTTTTTTTTGCTGTTTGACTTGGCGAAAATGAGGCATCGCCAAGAATTATTGCAACCCTTTTTTACTTTACTATTTTCATTTTGTTTTTAATGTAGATGTAATTAAATTCTGGAAGCGAGTGGTCAGCGCTATATCTGATCTGAACCAAGGCTTTTCTTGGTCATAATAAAACCTATTCATATTAAATTTTCCGAGTTTTTAATTATCCGAGTTATGATTTACTTTGAATGTATAAAAATCGTTCTGCATGTTTTATTGAATTATGTGATTAATTTCTGATTCGAAGAATATATTTTATTATCGTCTGTTCTTTGAAATTCCTCACTTCTCAATTTACTTGATTTTTTTAAATTAATTTATTGAAGTTCCTTAGGGAAATGAAATCCTCTTTATGAAATTAAGGATAAAAAATATATATATTATTTAAAAGTAATATTCGAGAAATATATGATTTGTAACCTATGGATTTTTTAAACAGAAATCAATTTCTAAAAGCTTTAAATAGGTTAAATGAAAATTACAGCTCATCCCACCAAGTAACTTTGAGTTATACTTAAAAACTACCCTCATCGCAATGTGTTTTGCAACAATTAAAAATAAATTTAACACCAAGAGTTTTAAACTTTAAACTTTCATGTTTCCTGAACTGTTTGACCGAATGACTTCTCGTTTGGTTTTTGATGGTAAAATTTACGTACGAATTCAAATATACTGTCGAAATTAAGTGTCAGTATCGGAAATTTTGAAGTTTCTTTTAATTTCTATGTGCATATGATTCCCTAAGAAAAATTTAAGCATTGAGTTTTTTAGTAGATGTTATTACTAATCGATTGTTTACCAGTCACGTTTTATACGATGATTTGCGGCAGAGTTAATACAGGTGTAGCCTTTTTTTTTTCTTTTTATTAACTATAGATAGAAAATTGCACAATAGTGTGCTGTAATACTGTACTATGATATATTATATAAATGAAGGAAACAAACACTGACTGTATATAGGGAATGTTCAATTAATTGATCCACTAAAAGTAAAGCTCGCATCTTAAAAATTCGCATTCGTAAAAATGCAATAAAATTACGTTAAGAATGTACTTTCCCTAACGTTAAGTAAAAGTAATAATAATTTTGTTTAAAAAAAATAATTACACGCAAAAAAATATTTGGTAGCTGGAGCAAATTTCCAATATTATTTTTTTAAATAATATATAAATAATATCGAATGAAAAAAAAAAACGAAAAGAAAAAAAGAAGGATCACTTTAAAAAATTATTCAACTTCGAGTGTGCCCTGTGGCGCGCTCGATTAACACTCTAAATGTGATCGAGCAAAGTTTTTTGTATGAAACGTAAAATCTACTTTTATTAAGATACCTGCCTACGTTTGAGGCGCTTTTTTTTAATGTACAATATTCAATAAATGCATATATTTTTAGTTCATTTGTAATACTGAATGATAAAAAAACATAAAATCGAAGCAATATCTTCATAACTTTTTTACTTTCTTCTATCTCTACAAGAGGAAAGTATTGGATTCGTGAAAATTTTTGATTTCCGGTTTTCGACGGATTTATACGCTTTAGAATGTCCTGAACACGATTTCATGGTTTTTAGAAAATGTCTGTCCGTGAGTCTATCTGTCACTCTGTGAGTCTGTATGCGACAAAAATTTTGTAGGAGATCTATCTTAAGAACTAATGCACGGAATTTCACAAAACTTTAGATTCAGTTAGACCTTGATATAAACTGGTCCTGATTCGTTTTTGGTGAAAATCGCTCAACATGTATCTCTGCTATGCGACATTTTTCACGATTTCTGCAATAGCTATATCTCAAGAACTACTGCACGGATTTCATAAAACTTCAGATTCAGTTAGTCCAGGATATAGTTTGGTGCCGATTACTTTCTGGTGAAAATCGGCCAACAGGTGGCGCTGCTTTGCTGCATTATTCATGATTATCGCAATAGCTGTATCTCAAAAACTAATGCAAGAATTTTCTTCAAGCTTCAGATTCAGTTACTTCCTGGTATAAATTGGTCCTAATTAGATTTTTGGTCTCAATCGCCCAACAGGTGGCGCTGCTATACAGATTTTTTTCTTTTTACAATTTCCGCAATAGCTCTACCTAAAAAACTAATGCACGGATTTTCATCAAACTTCAGATTCAGTTAGAAGTTCTCAATGTTATTGATAATTAGATTTTGGTGTAAATCATCTAACCGGTGGTGCTGATATGTTGCATTTTTCAGGAAGTATTAACATGTATGAGATAGAAGAAAGTTTTGGGATTGCCATATCCGACTACTTTAAAATTGGGAGGGGGGGGGGTGTCCATTTTTTTAATCAAAATTTCATGCTTACGCTAGACAGCGTACACTCAATTCAACTAAATATATTTCAATTTCCTTTGCACTACATTCTACAATTACACTTACCTGTGCATTGAACTAGGAGTTTTGCAATATCTTCAAAAGAAACTGAAATATGTAAATATATATTATATATATATATACACATATGTACAGGGTGTTCATAATTAAACGACTCTACTTTAAAGGCGTATACTGACGAAATTATTGGTCAGAAAATTGTGAAATTTTGTGACGGACATAATGAAGGAATGGGAATTTGTTTGGGCGAAAAAAAAACATTAGTTCAAAATTTCGCCACCAGGAGACTTTTTTAATGAATTACACATTTTTAACAGCTTTTACGCTTTATTTTTCTCAGATTAAATAAGACAAATATAAAGACCAACCCCTGAAAAAAATAAAGCGTAAAAACTTTTAAAAATTATTGGTGTTCGAATTGAACGGACCGTACAAACTCTGAAAAAAAAAATTCGCCTACGACAGCCGCCATTTTTTTCACAGAGCTCAGGCCTAGTATTCAGTGGGCGGTGGCTAAATGTGTAATTTATTAAAAAACGCCCTCTGGTGGCGAAATTTTGAATTAATTTTTTTTCACTCAAACAAACTCCCATTTCTTTATTATGTCCGACAAAAAATTTCACAACTTTTTGACCAATAGTCTCGCATTTAGACAACTTTAAAGTAGTGTCGTTTAATTATGAACACCCTGTATATGTTTATCACAAGTTACCATTTTTCTATATTCGAGTACCTATAAAATAATTACATAATCACATAGAGCTCAGATTCCAGTTTAGAACATAGTGAGTAATATGGAAAGCATTCTGAGAAAATTTCACTGTAATATGTTTAAAACGTTTTATGTAATGTCATTTATCGAACATGGATATAACGGAAAAATTTATTTTCCGGAAATCGCATTTAAAGATTTCTTTTACTTTTATTTATTTTTTTTTTTTTTCCAGATACGTACAAAAGGAATCTTGAAGAGTCAATTAAGGTTTATTAGTATTTTTATGTAAAAAAAAAAAAAAAAAAAAAAAAAAAAAAAAAAAAAAGTAAGAAAAGTAGAAACATTATTTAAATTTCTCCTGGCCTTCCCACGTCCACTTCCGGTAATCGACTATTATTTCTTGTTTATTAAATTGACCATAACTCCTCTTCTAATAATCATAGAAATAAAATTAAAATAGATATGGAATAGAAAATCTTTTTCAAATAAAACAATCAAAAATCGAATCATTTCAAAAATCGAAAATTTTCACGAAAATGGCCATTTTAATGTAGACAGATACCTTAAGAGAAGAACTAAATAAATTTTATATTAAATTTTTCTTATTTTGAGGGCTTTCAGTATTTTCATAAAAATCCCTATAAAACTAATATTAATTTAAATTTTCTTTCCCTGTTTGTTTCTAACACTATTATACACTTCATGCCCCGTTATTTGACATACATCTTAAAATACAATTCTGTTCAAATTATTTTTGTCTACAACCGATTTAAGTTGTTTTAGGGAAACGGAAAAATACGGGCAAACCGCTCAGAAGGAATAACGTCGGAGAATAAAAAATTTAAATAAGTGTTGAAAAAACTCCTGGAAATTTTATAGATTACACTTCCTACCCTGTGAAATGTAAAACATATCGCATTATCTACTATCTCTCTTGCATAATATAGAAACGTCATTTTGAACAAAAGCTCGGAGAATACATTTTATTTATTGGGGGAGCGGTCAATACAAATCCGTCATGAGGCAAAATACTGAAATGCTGGGGAACTTTTGATGTGACATCACTTCCGTGATCGATTCATATTTATCTTTTAGTGTACAGAGAATAACAGATTAAAGTATTTGACTATGATTCTCTCTTTTTCACTCAAGTTTTTTGGTAAATATGTGACGTGGAAACATTTCAGCAGCAGCTATATAATTTACCACACGCGACATCAATTCTACAAAATTCTCTAGTG
Source organism: Maratus speciosus (assembly GCA_963932465.1). Lineage (NCBI taxonomy): Eukaryota > Metazoa > Arthropoda > Arachnida > Araneae > Salticidae > Maratus > Maratus speciosus. The sequence continues at coordinate 233,195,122 of OZ010791.1, read as the reverse complement.
TGTGTATGCGAGTGAACGTAGGGATGAAATTCTTGAAGTCGACCAATGGGAGTGAGAAATGATTCCGGAGAGGATCAATGATTCAAATGACGTCATGAGAGTCACGCTCGTGCCCCGCGTGATGGGACGGTGCATGACGTCACATAAAAGAGTGATGGAGAAGTCGATAGTGCAATCAGGCACATCCAGGGTTGCCGCAACCGTAAAATTTTTCAAGTTATCGCCGGTTTGGCTAAGTCCATGTTGTCCGGAATAGGTAGAGGTAGGAAAAATCGATCGGAGCTCCAGATAAGAATCGCGATGTAACCTAAAAAGGGTATTTTTAGGATTTTAATTTGATTCATTTTGACATTTTTAGGATAATAACATACTGGATAATATAATCATTTAATTTTAATCAAAAAGGTGTCACATATTCTTGTCTTAGATAAGGCACTTTCTTATTCATCAAATGAACATTTTACCACCCGACTTTTTAATGGAGAAATATATTTAATGATTTTTTTTCTTTTATCGCGATAGTTTAACTAAATTTGACATTTAAAACAAACTTTCTTTTGTTTTCAAATTCCTGGCATTTATAATTATTCAGGATTCTTTTATTATTTTTTATTAAATAATTTCGCTACATTTGTGAGAATTTAGGGGCATTTCTGTATATTGCTCGTTTAAATTAAATTGTGCCTAAACTAGATGCTATTAAAAATCTACTCTTACTCTTTCAGAAATATGTTTATTTATTTATTTTCTTCTTTATTGTTGTTGATAATTTATGTTATACAATTTGTATATATTGTCAAATATATGTATGCTGGTGATTTTTATTTTTTTAATCATTATGACCGTTATGTACATACTGGGGACTTTCTCCCATACAAATCATATTAATTTTCTTAAAATTTTATTTGTGAAAAAGTTTTACGAAACTCCCTCCCTTTTACACACACACTTACTCTCCGTGTGTTTGTATGTTTTTTCTTTCTTAATTTTCAAAACACTTGCAGGTATTTATTCTTATTTTACTAATTTACATTTTTTTTTTTTTTTTTTTTTTTTTTACTTTATTTATATTGTTACCAAACTGAATTCCAAATTACCTCGCAGTATATTGTTATTCTAATAAATGTATTTTTCTAACCATCATAATTAATTATCTATGAATTTATATTGTACACATATTTCAACTTTTACGATCATTTTTTATTAAATACATCTATGCGTATTTCAGAAAATTAATTGAGCCATGCCTTATGAAACTAAAAATATAATTAAAAAAAAAAAAAAGAAAGTATTGCAATAATTTTAATAACAAAATGACATGAGACACGCAATACTCTATCCCGAGTATTATTATTTTAATGAAAAAATTCTATAAAATAATACATACCAAAATTTTCGTTATGAGATATTTGAATACTAAGCTCTTGAAATGTTCATTTTGTAACTACGGCAAAATATAACTCATAGCAAAAAGCTAATGGTAATATATTTTTTTACATATTATTTAAAGAGCAGCAAAATTATATGAAAATGTTTTATCTATTAAAATTAGATGCAGTTTTAAACAGCCGATCTAAATTCAATATTTTGAAATTCTGGAAATGTATAAATAAATAAGTAAATAAACACGAAGGCAAAGAAATTCTATTCGAATAGTACGGAATACTTTATATCTCCATCTGATTTTTTTTCTTTCTTTTTCTTTTCTTTTCTTTCTCACTTAGCTAATGAAGATACCAGTATAAATTTTTGAATTCAGATTCAGTTCCATATATCGTATTAAAATAAAAAATAGTTTTAAAAAAAAAACTTAAAATTTAGTAAAATGCTGTATCTAGATAATCAGAATCAGAATTCAAAAATTCTAAATCGATATCTTCATAAAGTCTTCTTCAACTTAAAAAAAAAAATCGAGCAGCATTTCTTTAAACTAATTTAATATTTGCTTAAAGTGATAAAAATACATTTAAAAGGCAAGTGAGAAAATATTAGTATCATTTTAATTCTTGAGAATGTTGTCATCAGAGCAATTAAACATGCCGAATTTGAATAAATAAAGGTATTTTTGCCTTTTAAATGAATTTTTATCACTTCAAAATTAGTTTGATGTTTTCAAGTGATTTTTATAGAAAGTTTTATAGCATTTCTTTGTTTTCATGTTTGTTTATTTTATTACTTACTTCTAACTAGTACTTCAAACTGATCGACGTATATGTAATTTCAACACATATATATATATATATATATATATTATTAATATCTGCAAACTTTTCGAATTAGGTTAAATAAATAAATAAATAAATAAATAAATAAACGCGCTTTTTTATTTTTTTGTTTGTTTACTTATTTCTTCAGTCGAAGAATGCTTCTAATATTTGATTTTTTTTTTTTTTTTTTTTTTTTTTTTTTTGGAGACTGGCATGCTTGAATGTCTTGCATAAATCAAATTCTAGTTACTGGATGGTTAGCAACTTTATTTGAAATCTATTGTTTTTCATCAACTCTAAACGCTTATTATTTAATGATTTTTATATTCACAATCTAAACTCGCAGAATTCTCGCTAATTAAGGGATTACTGATCTGTGATTACTTTTTTAATAAGATATATACCTATTTTTAATAAGATATATATTATTTTTTTAAGATTTTTTTAAGATTATTTTTAATAAGATATATATCTTCCATCTTGTATGAATATGAATCACGTGCTGTATGATATATATTTGTAAAATAGAAGTTTGTTTTCTTCATTAAACACACACACAGGCATAGAATTAATATATAAATCCTAATTTTACATTTTGGTTGCACAACTTCAATTCGTCGCATTTTCAGGCTTTTTACCATTTTTTTTAAATTCTTACTTCAATTGTGCAGCTAAATTTAGCTTAAAGAAAGTGAAGAAGACATTCAGTATTGATTACTAAGGAGCTTCTTTATGCTAAAAATAATCCAAAGCGGATTAAAACTGCGAAAAATACCGATCCTCACGGCGGATAAACGTCATTTTCAGACAATGGTTTTTTATGACGTCACTGAAGATAAATTTATCCGAATTAGGTCATTATGACAAAGGCAGTTTGTTAATCTAAGTAAAATAAACACAAAGACATAAACAGATTATTGCGTATACATTATGACAGGAGCTCTAAAGATAATGAGGAGCGGATGATTTTCTTTACGACCCTGTTGCTAAGCGTTTATAAAAAGCTATGAAAGATATTGTTTCTTTTTAATAGCATTGAAAATATATTTTTAAATAAAATTTTATTCAAGCCACTTATATAAAGATATTTATTTTTTGCAAATTCATTGCTAGTGTATTTTTTTTTAAATTATATCTTTTAAGTGAGAGATTATAAAATGATAGAGTTGGGGAATAAAGTTAGTAATGGAATTTTCTTTCTAACCGCTGATCAGGCCCCTACCTACCGGGCTATAACACAGTTTTACGGGTTTGAATGCCTGGAAACAGGGTGAAATCGCCTGAGCGCCATATGGCGGCGATCTGCTGGACAAGCATTTATGCTGTCTTAATATCAGTTTTATTTTACTTTATTTTGGTTAAATGATGGCCGGTTATTTATTGTGGATTTGCTTGTTTTATTTTACGCTACATGTACAACATGCCGAACACCCGATGAGCGGTTCTCACGACTCCAGTTGGTCTCGTAATTTAGAACCTTGATCAATTGCATGAAATTCCGAGAATATTTACAGGAGATAGAGCGTGGACAAACAGACAGAGAGACAGAAGGCCAGGCAAACCGAATGCATAAGCAATTTTCAACTTTGTTGTAAAGTGGTAAAAATATTCCGTCCAATAAAAAAGTAAAAAAAAAAAAAAAAAAAAACATTCTTCAAGAAAAGCATACATAAAACAGAACAAAATTTTTTTAATTTTCCGAGCAAAAATTTGAAAAATACGGATACATTCCAAGCTCATAGATTATCATTGGAGAGAAATTTCCGGCCTGACTGAAGCTTATTTTTTAGCATAAATTTAAAGGCGACATAATTCACAATCGGCTGGCTGTTTTATCCTCTTGTTTTTTTTTTTGTTTGTTTGTTTGTTTGTTTTTTTTCTATTTTTCTTCTTGTTCGTCTTCTTTTTGGTACAATTTGCTGATTAAAAATGTTCTCCCTTTTTCTCTCGATTATACTACTACTTGTATATTTTACTCTGGACTTAAATGTAAAAATATATATGAAATCTGTAACATGATTAATGTCTTTTACAATTTCACATTCACATAATTTAATAAAAAGTTTAGAGTTACATTTTCTGTATACAACTATGTGATATAAATCAGAATAAATCGAGGTTGAACATAAAGGTCGCATAAATACATACAAATTAGTTTTTTAATTTAAAAAAAATAATAATTTTAAGAAATAGAGCTTTAAAATTTATTTTATACCTTCAATTTTTGCTTTCGTTCTTGTGCGGTTTAAGCAATAACTTGTGTTCTAATTGGAATTATTTGAAAATATATTTTTTGTGGTGTATTTTTCATATTTCAAAGCCTTTGAGCGTATTTTTTTTTAATCAATTATTTCGTAACCTAAACGTAACTAACTCTTCTCCCCCCTTCCCCCACCTTAAAGCAGGAGGAGTATTTCTCCCTCCATCTGTTGCTAGGCGACATCAGTTGCTGCAAATTTTCTAGCTTTATCCTTAACACTTATGTGAGACACACTAATTCTTTTAATTAATTAACTACAGAAATACATTTTGAAAATCCTAGTCGGCAAAACCGACTCGTTTCTACATTCTTTACTATCAAACTCATATTTTAACAGAAAAAAAAAAGAGGATAATGACCTTTCTCTTATAAGTTTCTTTCAATAAAAAAATATAGAAATTGAAAAAGCACAGAAGATACGTCAGCTATTGACGACATTCGATACGCCAGGCAGGCTCTAAATTTATCTTTCCAATTTCTAATTAGTATATAATTCTCTTTAATTTCCAACTTCTTCTTTTTGTTTATTTGTGATTTCTGATCATCTTCATATTTTTTTGTTTCAAATTATTTTGTAACAATGTACAGTTCATTTATGTCCTAAAATGTAACAGAAAAATAATAATGCGTTTTTCTAGCGCTGTAACAAATGTAATAAATGAGAGAGAGAGGGATGTTTATCTAAGAAGAAGAAAAAATAAAATAAATTAAATTAAATATATGTAAGATAAAAAGACTAATACTTGAAAATGTGAAAATGAAACAAAAATATGTGCATTATTTTAGTTTATGATTTTTGTTTACTATATTGTAGCCTTTTTACCCGAGACTATTTAAATTAAATTTCTTCATAAATAAAATCAAAGCCTAAAAATGCAATTTATATCGCATTTTTTGCAGAGTTTATTTCAATATTAATTTTTTGATGAGTGCAATTTTTTATCACATTTCACCGCTGAGAATAGCAAATAGCTATAGTTACACTAGTGCAAAATTTGTTTGAATCATATCAATTTAATTTATTTGACTGGTTTTGCTTTATCAGTTTTCATAGTGTCGATTTAAAGAAACAAAATACAAAACAAAATTTATTTCTAGTATATTTCTAAAGAAAACTCTATAAAGATTATTCAGTACTCCTTTTTACAAGTTCATTCATTAGCTGATACTGTAAAATCTGTAAAAAAAGGAATCTGCCTATAACGAAATCCTGTATTTTAAAAAAAACCTTTTCACGGACCCATCTAAAGAAATACCATACAGGCATATCTACTAAGGCGGAAAACTTTCAAAAACGGAAAATTTAAATTTTCCAGATCCCAATATTCTGTCTTGAAAAGTTTTCCTGATCTTTTAAATGATTTATCATATCTCATTTGTGTACTACTCAGGCAAATATTTTAGATATATTTCATTTTACAATTTTTAATTTAATTATATTCAGTTATTCTTCTGTTATGTGTCATTCTTATATTTCGCATTTTTTTTTAGCCTTTGTATATATCTTTTTCACTTTACAAAAGAATATTATTTATGAAATATCGAAAAACTACAAATAAAAAATGGCATTTGAAAAACTTTTTTATTTGTGCAAATAAAGGGCAATTAATCATATTGGTTTGAACAGCAGATAACAGTAAAAAAATCACAACATCAACATGGTGTTTTCATTTTGAGATGGAAAAAAACTGTGCTGATTATTTTAAGTTTTTTATTATTATTATCGTCGATAACAGCGCACGCAAAAAAGCTTAAAAGAGAAATCTATTTTGTTGATACAAAAGAAAAAGAAAGAAAAGTTTTTCTGATTATAGAGAAACAAATTAATGGTATTATAATAATAAAATTTGTGCATCATTGGTGCAGCGAAGGGGGAAATTTCGCAATTAAAACATCTCCCAGAGCATTTAAAAACTGTTGTGGTGTATACAAAATCCTTTGTATTAAGTAAACATATGTGTAAAAATCATGGTAGAGAAAAGAATAACCAGCATAATTTTTTTTATCATCCAATTGTTTCAAGGCTTCATAGTAGAGCTTCTATTGCAACACAAAATTAATGAAATAAAGAATTAGGAACAATAGCAGAAAAGTAGTGTAGATATGTTGCTGCTACTGGCCTTTCTCTTTCTTTTCTATTGATTATCTCTGAAGGCAGAAGGGCATACTCTTTTATGAAACCTTTAAACACATAAATGCTAAATTTATTACGTTTGGTTGTTCCTTTCGTTACTCGGTTTTATGTTACCACCCACTACATTATGGACATTTAACACAACGGCATTGTGTTCATTTTATAAGTAACAGTGGTTCAAAACAACCTACCAGATGAGGATCCTGGTTGCACCACCGGGTGCGCACATAAGTTTTAAAAAAGCATAAAATCTTATGTTGATTTTTTCTTAATTAAATTGCTTTATTAAGCATACTTACGTTTAGGTTTTAGGTACACACCAGAATGTCTTGTATAAGTACAGTGAAATACGTTTAACACGAAACTGAAGGGACCGAAAAAAATTTTCGTGTTAAAAGAATTTCGCGTGAAAAGTTTCGTAAAAAAAGAACAAACTCACAAATATTTTCGACTTCGTCAAATTTTAAATTGATTTCCTATTAAATTACTAGTAAGTTGCATCCATTAAGATAAAAAACAAGTTAAAAAAGAGGTGTTTTTTTTTGGGGGGGGGGGTTTATTGTCTTTTTTAGCATTCTGATATCTAGCTTGTTTGAACCAAAAAAAAAAAAAAGCTGTCTCTAAACCTTCGTGCTTAACAGTTCTCATGCGTTTTCTCTCTGGCTTAAACATACTGCGCTTAAACATTAACGTAATAGGATCCCTGTTTTTTATTACTGTTGATAAAGTTGAATTGGCAATGCCAAACTCTTTGCAGATTTCTGTTTTCGTCCTTCTTTTTCATCAATTGCATTAAGCAGCTTCATCTTCATTTGAATTTGTTTTCGACCCGATTTCTCAGCCATTGTGTTCATAAAATATAAGCAAATTTACAAAAAACACGAAATTCACTGATTTTCATCCAAAATTCAGTATTTTTAGCACAAAATTCAGCAATTTCAACTCAAACTAACTAGATCGAAAGCGAATTTTTTTCGTGTTAAACGATTTTTGTTTCGTGTTAAAAGAAAAAAAATGCATTAAATTGTATAGTATACTGTCCGGACCACCGCATCATTTCGTGTTAACCGATTTTTCGTGTTAAGCGTTTTCGTGCTAAACGTATTTCACTGTATATGATAATTGTTTCCTATGATTCATTTTAAGACTTTCCAAGACTTTCGCAGGGTAAATTTATGAGTTTTTAAGAAAAGTTTTATTAAATTAATTATATAAAACAGAAGTTATTCGGCTGCGTTCTAAGTTATACTTATCTACCATGGTACTGATACATGTCACTTTTGCGGGCCACGATATTTATCACATTTCTTCAGATTTGCTTATGTTTTTACAGAAAAATTAATAACTAGGTGGAAGAAATCGTAGAAACTGGTGATGACTAAGCTGATTAAGTGCTACTTTTTAAAAATGGGTATATTAAATTTACATTTCACAATAAAATCTATGCTAATTATGGGTACCCCTATAACACATAACTTGTAAATGCTTATGACAATAAATATGCAATATATGCAATGAATGACATTAATTGTCATTTTTTCTGCCCCTTGTATATCTGTTCTTTGCTCTTATGTATCATCGGATTACAAATAAATGGCACTAAATAACAATAAAAAAATTTAAAAGCAATTAATTTCGAGAACTGATTAAAAGAAATAAATTTTGAAAATTTTATAATTTTCAAACTTGCATAATTTCACCATGTTGCATTGTAGAATTTAATGTTTGAGACAAGTCCATATCAATTGTGATAATTCGTTAAACTTTGCATTTTGTATATGTGCTTTTCTTAATTTCTTTTTCTTTTTTTTAAAGTTAACAAAAGCGTTCTTGCGTTACAAAAAAAAAAAAAAAAAAAAAAAAAAAAAAAAAAAAAAAACACTTTAGAGGGAAAATATAATTCATAAAGAGAGGGTAGAAAAAACTGTTATTAAAAGGCATGGAGAAAAGATAACTGGATAGAACATTTATCTTACAGAAATACGCGGTCAATGGATCTTACAGAGGCTTTAAAGGTTATCTGAAATTTAAAACACCATCCCTTTTAAAATATGCTGATGGTAACGCAAAACCTAAAAGTGAAATTCATAAATTAAGAATGTGACGCGTGCAGTTTTATTTCGCAACTTGGAAAGTACATCGCTTTCCATTTGCTGTTCCAGGTGTCGATGCAGGTTTTTATTCTTGGGGCCCATTTTGTGAAAAGTAAAAGTTATTTTCGTGAAAAGTAACATTTTGTAACAAAAGTTGAAATCCAATTACTCAAATTCGAATCAAGAGTTTATGAACAAAAACATTCTTTAAAATCCTCTCGCTAAAGTTTTTGTTTTTCGTGACTTTGTTTATTTACAAATTACACATTTTAAAACAGTTTTTATCAAAAAGAATGTTACGTAGGGGGCCTATTTTATTAAAAGGAATTTTGTGAAGGGAGCTGTTTTATTAAGTTCATTTTTGTGAAGAAACCAATTTTATTAAATTTATTTTGTGAAGAGGCCCATTTTATTAAATTTATTTTTGTGAAGGGGCCTATTTTGTTAAATATATTTTTGTGAAACACAATGAACAGGACAACAATACGCTCCATTCATTTGTTCTTCCAATAACAAATGTTCAACATGACCTCCAGAACATTCTACGACACAACTGTTGCCCTGTTCATTGTGTTTCGTGTCTTCAGCGCCCTCTACATGTGATTTTTTAACTAATTTTTTTTTTTTTTTTTTTTTTTTTTTTTTTTTTTTTTTTTTTTTTTTTTGCTGCTACAAAAAAATCCGACTACCTTGTGAGCCCTTTCTTGAAAATCGCACTCCTTTATCATAATTTCTTCCTTTTTTATGAGTTTTTAAAATTATAACGAACATTTGGCTCATCCGGTATTTTGTGTCTCATGTAAATTGTCAAAAAGCTAAAAAACGGGATTTTGTTTAAAAAAAAAAAAAAAAAAAAAAAAAAAAAAAAATAGAAAATCTGTAAGCATAAGTTCTATAAATTTACATCTATAGAAGTACCCAAAGTTCTACAAATTACTATGCTATATAAATTTACATTTTCTGTAAATGTACATGCTATGATATATTAAAGTCTTTGAAATTTTATTTAAAAAAATAACACCAATGACGATTGTTGTTTTGATGATCCTACTGTGAATAAATTTTACAATACATTAGATGCGGGTGTTTCATAGCACACATTATAGCACGAGTGAGTACTTGTCCGATAAAAATTGCGAAAAATTTATAGTTACAAAAATGAATTGGTTTTAACTCCTCCTCTCCCCCTCTCGTCTTCAACTGTACAGAATTTGTGAAGCAAGCACTATATAAAACTCGTGTGAGCTAATGATCGAGAATCTTGATAGAAGCTTTTACCGAGAACTAGTGTAAATTTACCGAGAATGTCTGCTTTTTCTGTGCTTTTACAGCAATTTTTAACAATGTGGAGGTCCTATAAAATATATCTTTCAGATTAAAAATAAGTATGACACAATAACAAAAATGCAATTATATTTCAAATGAAATCGCCTATTTTATTCAAAACTGTGATTCGTTGCTTGTGGGTATTTGTACAATGTGTTAAAAAAAAAAAATAAAACTAAAAAAGCTAATGGGAATTTAAATAATCTATCGGCTACTAAGACAGTCGCAAGAGTCTTTTGAAAACTGCTAGATGCACCACAGGAGTCTGTCGTGTTAGCGACTAAATCGGTGTATTGTATAATATTGAGAAAGTACACTCGTTATGTACGACAACATGATATTTTTTGCGGAAGGGTTTTCTTACATTATCGAAATTTATTTTTCCAAAAAGAAATCCTTCAAAAAAGTAGGAAGACTGTTTGTGAGAAGTTTGGCGATCATACACTAGCCGGAATACTGAAACGAGTCTTTCGAAACATGCACATGCAAATGTGTGTCTAGAATCTAAAGGGTGGCAATTGAAACATCTAATGTAGTTTATAACGAATAAATACGTTTTTTTAATTTCTTTTTAATCATTTAAAAAATATATAGCATGTGTTTTGCTTGTTTGTTTGTTTTGCATTTAAGGGAACAGATTACCTTTTCAACAATTTTGATTATTTTTTAAAATATCGTCCAAATAGTGAACTTACTACATTCCAATGTTCAACTAAAAGTACATTAAAAAAATTAACTGCATGTTTAATTAAATTTTTACGAAAATTTGAATTTTTTTAAATCCCTACTACTTTTTTAAATATTGATATTTTTACCCAATTGTTATTATTATTATTTTTTTTTTTTTTTTTTTTTTTTTTTTAGATTTTCAAATGTACATTACAAAGACGGTGCATGGTTTCTAAAATACATCTAATATTACATTTTTTTTTTACTGATATATATATATATAGTGTTAAACGATAAAATTTAACACATCTTCACATACTTTTATTTTTAAAAAAAATAGCCAAAAACCTGAAGGCTAATTCCATGGGCAAATTTATCACATATATAATGTACAAAAAAAGTTTAAATCTCTATCGCAAATAGAAAAAAAGCTTTAGCATTTTTAAAACATGGAAGTGAATAAAATGTGAGCAAAGAGGAAAGGCCATTTAAAGTGTTAATTTGTGTGGGTAATTGCGCTGAGTGTATTAACAAAATTTACAATATCTGGCGATATAATTGCCGTATGGGTAAAAATGAGGTGTCAAAATATTAACAATTAAACAGGCATTCATTTAATATTTTTAAAAAAATCGATATTTTGATCAATTTTGACGTAAACTGTCCCCTTAAAGGACACCCTGTATTTTAAAAAATATTTATTCGCCACAAAAACTTAGAATATATACTTTTAAATTGAGAAATCTCCATTAAACGGAGTATCCTATATTTGTGGCAACAATGCTTTTTCAACAAACAAAAATAATAGGTGCTCTGTCACTAATAAAAAGTTTTATTAGAAACTTAATTACGCATTATTTATTACATAGTTACTTATCCGCGCGATCTAATTTTAAATCAGTTTTTTTTTTCATTATTTTATGCTTCCAATTAAGGTAATCTAAAATTAAATAAATAAATTTAAAAAAAAGGTTTAAATCTCAATTAAAATGCATTACAGGAGAACTTCTGTTATAACTTCATAAGTCCTCGCTGACAATATCATCTTTGGCTGCTCTTTAAAGTTGCATTTCATTTTAATATGGCCAAAAACTTTTTGACGTGATAGAAAAATGGATCGATAAAGAAGTTGGCACCGCTTATGACATTTTTATTGGAAAAAATGGGACGTTTCCGAAAGGCAGCAATCTTTCAATATGAAGAAATAGGAAAGAGTATTTTCTGACATTACTGAGTATTAAATAATGACCAAGAGTTATAAGCTTTATTATTATTGTTTTCATCAGAATATTTTTTTAAGAAGTAACCTCAAGCACGGAAAGCAGTATGTTTTTCAATAGAACAGTACGCATTTTTTATGTTTGTTTACAAATATTTGTTTGCTTTTATTATAATTGTTATTTTACTTTTTAAAACATTACGCAATACTTGTTTTATTTTATTCAAAAAATTTTTAAAAAAGGTGAAAAGAAAGATTTTTTTTTATGAAATAAAATTTCTAAAATAGAATTTTATTTTTTCCCTGCAAGAAAATTGCAAATAAAGAGAATAAAATGTATCAGTTAATTTTTTTCCCCTGAAATCCTCTTAATTTTTACTAATGACAAAAATAAAAAGTACGCAACTAAAAATTTCTCCTGAAAGTTGCCTTACTTTTATTTTTACTGAGTATTAAATATTGTCCATGAGTTACAAGCTCTATTATTATTATTTTCATCAGAATATTTTTTAAAGAAGTAATCTCAAGCAGGGGAAGCAGTATATTTTTCAATAGAACAGGCCGTATTTTTTATGTTTGTTTGCAAATGTTTGTTTGCTTGTATTATTATTGTTATTTTACTTTTTTTTTTTTTTAATTGTGCAATATTTGTTTTATTTTATTCAAAATTTTAAAAAGAAAAGCGAAAAGAAAGATATATTTTTTATGAAATCAAATTTAGAAAAAAAGTAAAAATTTCTAAAATATATATTTTTTAATTTCCGTGCACGAAAATGACAAATAAAAAGAAAAAATGTATCAGCTAATTTTTTTTCTTCAAATCTCCACATTTTTACTAATGACAAAAATGAAAAGCACGCAATTACAAAAATTTCTCCCGAAAGTTACCTTATTTTCATTTTTACTGAGTATTAAATTTTTTCCAAGAGTTATGAGCTCTATTATTACTGTTTTTAACAGAATATTTTTTTTTACGTAATCTCAAGCAGGGAAAGCAGTATATTTTCAATAGAACAGGACGCATTTTTAATGTTTCTTTACAAATGCTTGTTTGCTTTTATTCTATTGCTATTTTACTTTTTTAAAAATTGTGCAATATTACTTTTTTTTTATTCAAAATTTTAAAAGGAGAAGACGAAAAGAAAGACATTTTTTAATGAAATCAAATTTAGAAAAAAGTAAAAATAGATTTTTTTTAATTATTTCCCTGCAAGAAAATGACAAATAAAAAAAAAAGGTATCGGGTTTTTTTTTTTTCTTTTTAAATTCTCATATTTTTACTAATGACAAAAGCAAAAAGTACGTAATTACAAAATTTTCTCCCAAAAGTTGCCTTAGAATGTTTTTTTCATTATTACAGTTGTTTATTTTATTTTATTTGTAGAAAATTAAATTAGAAATTAACATATGTATAATTAGAAAATGCATACCCCATTCCATATGAATATCGGATAATAGGGAAGTATGCTACAGCATTATTGTCGTTTCAGGCAGATTAGACTAAACAGAGGTTTCAATGAGATACGTTTCCAGTTCCAATGATATTAAAACTCTAAATTTATTTCCAAACATGGGAAGACACTGGAAGACACTAATGAATTAATAAAAATATGAGTTTCATCAAATAATATGTACGATTTAATATAAAAACGGTTTAATAATAGTAATAGAAGAAGAGGAAGAAGAAAACAAAAACAAGATCAGGAAGAAGAAAAAAAGAAGGAGAAGAATATGCACGAAAATTTGTCTGAAAATGCAATTCCTTTGCGTTGAATTTTTAATTGCTAAAATCAAAAAAGTAAAATATCTTGGGTTAAATATTTACAAGCCTATAATAGTTAATGATTTATAATGAACAAGTTACCTAACTCTTAGTTAGCAACCTAATTCAAGCAATAGTTCGTAAAATAATTGGATGTTTAATTTTTTTTTCGTTTTTCAATATTACGAGATCTTTTATTTCATTTAATTACGGTATTTTAATTTTTTGTAACAAAAAATGTTTTATGCTCTTCAGAAAGCATTTATAATCTTTAAAGTTATTAATAAAGCATTATGCTCATTCGCTTAACTATCCCTAACTACTGATGCATATTTTCTGTTATTAGTAATTTTGTTAGCAATTACTGCAAAATTTCATTAGAAATACCTTTTATTTGTGAGTTCTTTGTATGTTATAAAAGTGTTGACTTTTTATTAGTTTTTGTATAAACGTTAAATCAACTCAACGAAGTATAATTAATTTTTTTATATCAAGAGAAACTTAATTATTAAAAAATTATTCGAAAAATCTAGCGATTGCTTTTATATTCCAACATCAAGTTTTCATGTGATTACCTAATTAGATTGAAATTTCTAGTTTAAAAAAGTCTAAAACTGAATTTTATTTTATGATTATATTTTTCGAATTTGACGCATTTTCCTTTGCCTTTTTCTTTTTTCTATAATTAGTTTCTATTAAAAATATTTTACACAAATTTATCTCTCTCTCTTTTTGTTTTCATAATGCTCTTTTTTAAAGTAAAAAACAAGTATAAGAAATAGTCATTCATTAAAATTTTACATTAATTATTTTAAATTTTTAATTGATTTTCATTTTTACAAAAAATTTTATAATAATTCGGAAACTAATTACTTTGTAAACAAAATATGAAAATTTTCTTAACAACTAAAAAGTACGAATTAATATTATATTTTAAAGCTAAAAATTCCAAATTTATAGCTTTTTTTTCTGGTTGATATTAAAAGAAACATGGGAAGCATTAAGTCATTAAAACTTTAATGTTGTTGTTATTATTGATATTATTACTATTGTTCTTGTTGTTGATGTTTCTATTATTATTATCAATGTATAATTACCTTTTTTCGTAATTAAATTGCTCAAGGATGGTAATAATAACAATAATTATTTAATTAATATTGTATAAATGCTATTTTACTACAAAAAACTACTTATTATTCCTCTTTCTTTACGATAAAAAAAGACTTTTTACAAACTTTAATTAATTATTATTAAGAATTATTTTTCAATTTTATTACATATTATAACAACGCTTATAAAACTACTTATATCATAAATATAATGTGAAAGTTATTTAATAACTAAATTTTTCTGTTTAATCCTAAAAGTCCGTTTTACTAAAAATAAATTTATCACCTCTAAAACTTCATTCTGGAGGTTTTCCTCTTTTTTTTTTTTTACCTCAAAAAAATAATTCAAAATTTTTAAGCAATTATATCATGAGGTTTTTTTTTCTTTAT
Source organism: Maratus speciosus (assembly GCA_963932465.1). NCBI lineage: Eukaryota > Metazoa > Arthropoda > Arachnida > Araneae > Salticidae > Maratus > Maratus speciosus. The sequence continues at coordinate 233,179,953 of OZ010791.1, read as the reverse complement.
ATATATATATATATATATATATAAACATATAATTTCCTATTATTTTCTTTTAATTGGAATTATTTTGCAAATATCTATTATTTTTTCCATTCAATAAAGGAATCTTTTAATAAAAGAACATACTTTATACTGTTTTATGGGCGTAATTACTTGCGTTGAAACATTATTAATTTTAAAATTTAAATATAATAATATTTCATACAATAATTAAATCCAATAATTATCTTTTCTGAAAATAATATACTGAACAAAAAATAAGCTACCGTATCTTTTCGACATTTTCAAATTATGAGAGAAGATTCAAATTAAACAATTTTAATTGTATATAAACAGAAAAAAATTATAGTAAACCAAATTTATTAAACAAATTTTTAAAGCTAGATATTTTTACAACACTTTTAATATTGATATTGGTGATGAATTTTGTAAATATATATATTTCTTTAAGCATAAAAAAAATTGCTAATTCATTTAAATTTATATTCATTATTTTTTATTTAGAATAATTTTTTGCTTTATTAAATTGTGCATCAACAAATATAAAACAAAATAGTTTATTAAGCTAATATGAAAATTTAATTACTTTAATTATAATTGTTTAAAGTTGTAAAATTCGAATTACATCTCTTAACTCTTTTGTTCTATTTTAAAAATTAATACAAATATATTGGTTTATTAAAACTTTAATAATTAAAATAACTTAAATAATCTTAATTTTTTTATTTAAAATTCCCCTTCATTTTTATAAAATATACTATAGTTGAAAGAAAAGTAATTAATTCGCAATTTAATGAGAGTATGCAAGCATTCTTTAACAGATGAAAAACTGTGATATTATAACTATTTTAATGCTAAAACCTATTAAACACAATTTTATAATTAACTTGCATTTTTAAAGTAAAAAAACAAATATAAGAAATAGCAATTCCTTAAAATTTTCATATTTGGAAAATTTTGGGAAATTCTGTAACTATGATTATAAAACTAATTATTTCGAAAACATAATATGAAAAATTGTTTAATAACTAAAAAGATACAAATTAATATTATATTTTAATGTTAAAAATTACAAATTTATTGCCTTATTTCTTTTTTTCTAAATGAAATGAAAAAGAAATATGGGCAACATTAAGTCATTAAATTATTATTATTATTACTATTATTATTATTATTAGTAGTAGTAGTATTTTTTGCCGTTATTAAACTGTGCAGTATGGAAAATAAAACTAATAATCTGATTAGTATTGTGTAAATAACATTTAAATACTAAAAATTGCTAATTATTCCTCCTACTCTTTCCTTCCGATTTAAAATTAAACAAAAAACTTTTTTTTTTTTTACCTTGATTATTTATTATTAGGAATTATTTTTTAATTTTCTTAAATTTTGTAATAATGATTATAAAAGTAATTGTATCAAAAATATAATATCAAATAGGTTAAATAATTAAAATATGCGGTTAATCCTAATTTCCATAATGCTGAAAGCAAATTTATTACGTTATTTATTTTTCTTTCTACACATAAGCATAAAAAGTATTTATTATTATTATTATTATTAATTTATAAAAAATTCTCATTGTTGCTAAATTGTGAAATAATGAAAATAACAATAATTATCTTGTTAAATTATATGTAAATATCTTTTTTAATACTAAAAACTGGTAGATATTCCCCTTATTCTTTCCTTCTGATGCCAAAACAAATGATAGGCGTATTAAATCTTTTAATTCATTATCTTTTATTTACAAATGTTTATCATTTTTAACAAATTTTGTAACGATGATTATAAATATATTTAATTCGTAAGCACACATATTATTAAAAAACTATATAGTTAATAGTTAATCCTAATATTGGTAATAAGAAAACACTGCAAATGTGTCCTCTTTTTTTTTTTTTTTTTTTAGGAAAAAGAATTAGTGAGTATGTTTATTTCACTATTATTATTACTATTACTATTATTATTAATAATTTAGAGCTATTATTAATTTCTATTAAATTGGAAAATAATAAAATAAATGAAAAATACATATGAAAAGTATTTATTTAATAAAATTTAATTATTATTATTATTATTAATTTCTTATTTTTATTAAAATTAGAAGTAATTAAAATAAGAATAATTATCTTATTAACACTAAATATGCCAAAAAACGTCATTTGACAAGTACCAAATGAAAATATTTCAATTCTAGGCAGAAATTCTTACATAAAACAAGTTAAATATAAATCACACCGAAATAAGTTAAATAATAGAGTTTAATAGTTTTAAATGAAAATTCCGGTGGGAAATATTTTTTTATAAAACTTTATTGAAATTCCCTCAATGTTCAGTTTTAAGGTTCTATAGCCTCTATTTTAGAACTTAAAACAGCTACTTATTCCTCTTACTCTTTCCTTCTCAGTCAAAAATAAATAAAAGACGTTATTAAAACTTCAAGTTCTTTATTTTTTATGCAAGGTTATTTTTAATTGTAACCAATTTATGAAACAGTGTGAATGAAACCAATCATTTTATACATACTTTTCTTTTATTGAAATCAAAACGCCAGAGGACAACATTTCCTCCTTTCTGTGCGCCGCAGAGCATCTGAAGTGTAACACAGGCCTGTAGAAGTTGTTTTACTGCAGCGGTCATACTCTGAAACTGAAAACAACTAAATAGAATTTCGCTGTCGCATATTTAAAAAAAAAAAACGGAATTTGCTTTTGTAATAAAATAAATAAACTTATTTAAAATAACTGTGCAAAATTTAGTTAAGGCTGTTCTTAAATACAAACTGTCTACTTTCTGATTTTTTTTTTTTTGTAAACGCACGAAATTGATACATACTCTTATTCATAAAGTTCGTATTTTTTTTCCCCATTTTTCGATAAAGGCAGATCTTTCAGAAAACGCTATCAAAGTTTGCTTTTCGCACGAAAAGTGTGTTAAAGGAAAAAAACTGACGTCATGAGACAATAATCACTTATAAATCAATATCTAATTCGTTTATCAAAAAATGAATAAACTGATTGATCACAAATAACTTCTATAATAATGGCTACAAGTGGCATGCTTTGGCATTTAAAAATGAATCGGAAAATATTTCAGAAAGTTTCTCGTTGTTGAGCAGAGGGAAAAAAAAGAAAATATATATATATATATATATATATATATATATCAACATCGTTCAAACTCTAACAAAAATAAAGCAAAAAACATAAAGTCTACAGCTGAAATTCAGTATTTTCATAAACATCCATTTAAAAATACGACAATTGAAATCCTACAAATTCTAAAAAATAAATCAGAACGTCTTTATATGGGGTCCTCATATATGAAATATTACAACACCATTTATCCATATGAACTTAATAGTGAAATATTTAATAGACCTGTTAAAGTGTTTTCATCTATAAATAATACTATTCATTATTCTCCAATTTATCCTACTCTAAATCATAATTTAATTCGTAAAACAACACGAATAAAGCGAGGAAAGTGTTCTTTAGCAGTTGTAGTTTCCAAAAAATATATCACTAAACAAATAAATAATCTTCAAATTAACTATTTAAAGAATTATAACTGGTTATTAATTCGAAAATACATATTTGCTATTAAAAAGAAACAGATTGTACAACATTTATATGTATTTCTAAGTAAATCTTTCTCTAAACATTTCTCTGATATTTTTTTTTATCTCATTATGACTAGAGTTAATATTTTCAACATTAATTTGCAAAAAATCATAAAATTCAAAACACTCAAATGATAATAACTTTACAAATCAAATATTTAATAAAATTAATATTAATTCTATAATTAATGATAAAAACTGTTATTTTCCTATTAATAATCTTCAAATATCAAAAACCTTTAAATGTCCGAATACAATCGGTAGAAAGATTTTTAACTACAATACATTTTCAAAAAATACATCTGCTGCAAGTAATTTTCCGTGTAACTGCAAAGACCCCACTCTAAAAAAATACATAAACAATTACAGTGACCTCTCACTTATACGACTCTCAGTTATACGACTCTCTCGGTTATACGCCGAATTCGCTTGGTCCCGTCCACGCTTTATGGGAAATAATGCTAAACTTCTCTCAGTTATACGACTGCTTCTCTCACTTATACGACGCTTTAAAAAGTTCAGGTGATTTTACATTTCTTACGCTAGAATTAATTTTTATAATCTTTAAAGTACAAATCATTCACGTTTTCTTTCATTTATCCTTTCATTATTGTTAAAGTGTTTATGAATAATGAATGACATTTCTTATCTACCGTTGTATGTTATGAAATCTATGCCGGGAAGGTGATTGTATGGAATTCTCTTGTGTCTGCCATTTAACAAAAGCCAAATGACCTCCTGCAGATCACGTCTCTGTATGGCACTGGGTAAGCAATCAGGGTTTTTGCAAAATGCACTTTCCTGGAAAAATGTAACAGCTTTTAGGAATGAGATTGTTTTAAGAAAAATAGACTTTTATTTTAAACTTAACAAATCGAAAATAAAAGTTCTTGAACATGAAAAAATACTAAAGCGAGAACATATCGGAAACACATCCCAAGCTAGAAACCTGCCAAAAGACCTATGCACATGCACGTACAGCCCGCAGAGCGAAGGGGGGAAAACGCATACCTCGCAGCAAATCGCTACAAGCTTCCGTACTAGACGCGAGAAAGGTTATTCATTTCGCTATAATTTTTTCAGTTTGCTGCATGTCGATACCTAAACTGAAAATGTCAAAACATACAGCATTAAGCATACAATTCAAAGTTGAAACCATTAAAATAAAAATGACAATATTAATGCATCAAAAAATGTCGATTCAAAGAGATCTAGGATGCAATGTGGCAGATTAAAAAAATTGAAATCAGCATTAATCGCGTAGTATAACCAAATGCGAGCTTCAAATTTACCGATAGATGGTGTGATTCTAAAAGAAAAGGCTTGCGCTCTTGCTGAGAAGTATGGAATCGAGAATTTTTCAGCGTCTTGGGGTGGCTCGAGAAGGTGAAAAAAATAATCGACTTTTACATCATCGCATCACAGGAGAAAGCGCATGTGTTAGTGAAAATGATGTTAGACTACGGTTGCAAAACCTACCTATGTTAATTAAGGATTAAGGGACCTAAAGACATTTTTAACTGTGATGAAACGGACGGTTTTTCAAGCTGATACCAGATAAGACATTATCATACAAAGAAAAACCATATCACGGGACCAGAAAAAGTAAAGAAAGATTAACTATCCTTTTTTGCACAAATAGTGATGGTTCAGAAAAGATAGAACCTTTAGTAATAGGAAAATCAAGAGCCATGTGGCTACAGAAATTCAAAAAAAAGCATGGATGACATCAGAGATGTTCACTGATTTTTTAAAAGAGATGGATGATAAATTTAAAAAACAACAAAGAAAGGTTTTACTTCTAATGGATCAATGTCCATCACATCCTGATGTAAAAGAAATACCGTTTCTGCAACAAATTAACGTTTAAAATTTTGCCAGCAAATTCTATAAGCAGATTTAGGGATTAAAAAGAATTTCAAAATAAACTACAGAAGGAGTTTGATTCGTCGTTTTATTTTTGATCGGAAAAACAAAAAGGAAGCTAAATCAATTTACATTTTAGATGCTATGCATTTTACAGCATCTGCATGGAAAAATGTGACATCGCAGACAATTAAGAATTGTTTTAGGAAATGCAGTTTTCCACAAAACCAAGCTGCTAGTTCAACAAATGAGCCTGATAGTGAGAGCGTATGGGATCCTTTAATAACGAAGACTCGAATGAAATGATTATGAACGAAGGTATTAATTTCAAAGGTTATGTAGATCGTGATGATAAACTTCTTCTGTTAGAACTGAGAACTGCTGAAGAAATCTTTGAGGATATTAATAATGAAAACGTGAGCAAGGGGGATGACGAAGATGAGAGCAATGTTCCTGCTGTTTTAAATTTTTCAAAAGTAAGTACTGCTTTAAATAAATTAAAGAATTATGTCCATCAAAATTATTATTCCCAAACTAGCTTAAAGCTTTATTAGACTTAGAAAAAGACATTTTCTCTTTCCATCTACGATAGAGACAAACTAATACCACTTCATTTTTTGAGAAAATCTGATCTGTAAATCTTTAAATTAAACATAGAGGTAAATGAGCTATATTGTGAATTTTTTTAATATATTTTATATTTAATTTTTTAATACATTTTTCAAATTTTGTTAAAATATGTTCTTAGTACTCAAAACGTATCGTTTTTAGTATAGGTAAAATAATTAATGTCTATAAAATTTGAAACTTGTATAATAAGACGGTCTCTCACTTATACGACTCTCTCAGTTATGCGACTTTTTTCTACGGTCCCTTGAAAGTCGTATAAGTGAGAGGTCACTGTATCATGGACATATAATCACTGGAAATCTTGATATTGTTCATGATTTTAAATTGAAAAAACTAATGGGTTATGGTACTAAATATAGATTTCCTTCTAAATTTAATGTAAAATCTATTATAAAACAGTTTACATATGATATAGATATTTTTATTTATAAAATTTCAATCTCATACAATAAACCTATTCAATATTTTAATCAATGTAAAATACTAGTTATTGAAAAATTAACTAAGGCTTTAAAATATAATATTTCCGATTTGGTTATTATTAACAAAAAGCATTTTTTCCAGAAAATTACTAAATTACAAAAAAAAAAAAATTGCCTTATTCCATATGTAGACAAATCTCCTAATAATTATGCAATCATACGTAAATCTTATTATCACCAACTTCTTACAGCCTGTATTTCATCTAATAAATCTTTTCAAAAAACTAATGAAAATGTAATAGTAAACAATCGTAAAATTCAAAGTTATTATAAACTTTTAAATATTTTCTCTACTAACTTTAATTATCCTTATTTAGTTCTTGTACCCAAATTTCATAAGAAACCAATTAAATTTAGGACTGTAACTATTGGATGCAATACATATAATAATATAGCCAATAAACTTCTATTAAGAATTCTTAATCAATTATATATACTGACAACAACCACTGATAATACACATTGTATAAAAAATAGCTATCAAATGGTCAATATTAAGAAAAATTTTAAATGTGTAAATATTATAAGGGCATATGATTTCAAAGATCTTTTTAATAATATAGATTTATTAGATCGACATAATATTATAAATGCATTATTTAAAATGTATCATCATAAACTGGATTTACCATTTAATATAGATACAGCTTATTTTAAATCTTTAACAAATTTCATTATATATTTTAATTATATTTTGCAAGATAACACATTACATTTACAGAACGTCAGTGTTCCACAAGGCGGATGTACATGCAGTTTATTATCAGACTTATACTTATATCACTATGAAGGTACTTTTACTAATAGTAATCTATATTTATATCGTTATATTGATGTCATAATTTTAATTGCCACTGATCAAACTAATATTTATCAATTTCCAGTAGATTATCCTACTAATTTAGAATTAACGGAAAACCTCCTATATAACAATACAATTATTTTTTTAGATCTTAAAATTACAATAAAAGATAGCAAAACAATAACTGATCTATATGATAAACGTAAAGAATTTAAATTCAATGTTAATACATTTACTAATTTTAAATCCTGTCTTCATAATTCTGTATATCGTAATATAATCCTTAATCATTTATATAAAATAAAGTATGTTCTTCTCATCTAATTAAGAAGAATATTAAAAAACTAATTTATGATGCATTAAATCATGGTTTTCCAAAATAATTCATATATTCTTTAATATATAATTAGTACTTAAATGATCTCAAAAAAACAAATTAACACATGCGTAAATAAAATTACAAAAAAAATATATAAAATAAGAAAATAATTATAAAAAATTAAAAATTGTAAAATAATAATAAAAAATTATTATAGGACAGTTGGATAGGTAGATGGTAGAGTACGGAGGAGGGTAGCGTTGTCTGGATATTACGCAATGGTCTTCTTAATTGGTGTCTGTTTTATGTTGTTGTTAGCTTGTTTGTTTGTTTGCGAAAATATTTCTAAAATATACACTTAAGTTATAATTTTATGTGTTAAATCTTAGTGAAACTGAGTAAGATTTTAACACTTCAAACAAAACTAAGAGTATATTTTAAAATTATTTTGACAGCTAAAAGAAAAAAAAGAGAGAGAGAAAGAGATCCTTTAAAGTACATTAAAATGGCCGTTTTCGTAAAATTTTTCTCGATTTTTTTTCTTTTATTATTTATTTATTTATTTATTTATTTATTTATTGAAAGAGTAATCTTTTGCAATCCCAAATCTGTCTTAATTTTATTCCTATAATTACTATAAGAGGAGTTATGGCCAATTTAATAAACAGGAAGAAATGAGTCAAATATCGGAAATGGGGGTAGGAAAGCCAGGGGAAATGTAAACAATGTTTCTATGCATCATTTTCTTACTTTTTTACATACAAACACTAATAAAACTTAATTGACACTTCTAAATTAATTTTGTATATATATCTGAAAGATATAAAAGAAATCCTTAGATGTGATTTCTAGAAAATCATTTTTTCCATTATTTCCATGTTCGTAAAAGTTCATAGCATGAAATGTTTTAAATATATTTCAGTGAAATTTTGTGAAAATGCATTCCATATTACTGACTATGTTCTGAACTATAATCTAAGCTCTGTGTGATAACGTAATTATTTTATATGTACTCGAATATAAAAAACTGGTAATTTTCAATAAAAAATGTTTTTTTTTTTTTTTTTTTTACATATTTTGGAATATGGGAAATTGAAATATATTTACTTGAAATGCGTGTACCCGTCTTGCGTAAGCATGAAATTTTGATAAAGAAAAATTGCAAAAAACCAGTCGTAAAAGTTCACAGCATGAAATGTTTTAAATATATTTCAGTGAAATTTTGTGAAAATGCATTCCATATTACTGACTATGTTCTGAACTATAATCTAAGCTCTGTGTGATAACGTAATTATTTTATATGTACTCGAATATAAAAAACTGGTAATTTTCAATAAAAAATGTTTTTTTTTTTTTTTTTTTTTTTTTTTTTTTTTTTTTTTTTTTTACATATTTTGAAATATGGAAAATTGAAATATATTTACTTGAAATGCGTGTACCCGTCTTGCGTAAGCATGAAATTTTGATACAGAAAAATTGCAAAAAACCAGTATTTTGGAAAGGACCTGCAGATATTGCTAGGATTTTATCTTCTTTCATCATTCTGTATTACAATTTAACTAAAAATATGTGCATTTATTCAATATTGTGCATTAAAAAAAAAATCGCTCCGGAGGTAGGCAGATACCTTAAGTGGACTCTTCACTTACTTGAAAATCCTGCTCCGCAATGTTAAACCTAAGGGCAGATTGTTTTCGAATTTCTCGTTTAAATATAAGTATTTTGTAACGATTTTTTTTTTTTTTTTTTTTTTTTTTTTTTTTTTTTTTTTTTTTTTTTTTGGCATAGGATAGCTGAGGGCGATCTCTAATATGGCTATTTTTTTACTTTTTCGATTTTGGTTGCATATTTTTTAATAAGGGTACTTTCAATTTTGAAACCGGTTCTGAAAGTTAAAGTACTTTTATTATTAAAAAATCTGACACCGAAATCAAAAAAGTAAAAAATAGCCATATTAGAGATCGACCTTAGATATCCTATGAAAAAAAAAAAAAAGAAAAAATCGTTTCAAAATAATCAAATTTAAATGAGAAATTCGAAAACAACCTGCCCACAGGTTTAATATTAAGGAGCGGGTGTCTTCAAGTGAGTGAGGAGTCCCTTTAAAGCTGTTCTCAACTGCTCTGCTCAACAAGCGCAAAATGTTTTGACACATTTATAAATTCATTTTTTAATGGTAAGATATATAATTGGAAATCCTGACCATGGAAACAATTTGGAATCAAACCGTGTTTTCCATTTTTTGATCAATTAATTACCTATTAAGTTATAAACGATTTTGATTACGTGACAAACGCGTTTTTCATCCTTTCTTGTGAGGTTGTTCTCCTTTCTTCGGGAAATTTGGTTAAAAACGCCCACTTTGACATTATTTTCTGAAAGATCTATTGCGTTTGCAAAATAAATAAATAAATAAATAAAAAACGGAAAAAACAGCTCCATTATATAGTTTTTGAACAACAACACTTGCTATCTTCATGCATTTCCGAGCAAAAGTAAATTAAAACTTATGTCATAAAGTTGCCCTTTTGGATTTGAGAACAGCCTTAAGAAGAGTACACGGAAAAAAGGAGTTAAAAATATTTAATTTCCTGATGAAATATCCTAAAATTTGATTGCGTTCGACGGCCATAGGCTTAACATTAGCGAGAGGGATTTGTTATCTCACTGTAAGCAATTACATTGAGCATTACCTGATAAATAAATAAAAATGAATTTGAGTGTTTTCATGTCCCAAAAATATGCCTGTAGAAGTTGTTTTACTGCAAGGAGCCGATTTTCAGACAGAAAACAACTTCGCTAGAATGGAATATCGCAGTCGACTGAAAACTAGTTTTGTGAAAGAGAAACTGAATTATTTTTCGAAATAACTAAATGAACTGATTGTAAATAAATGTGGTGTTAACTAAAGGAACTTATTTATTTGATTATTTATTTTGTTCCTATTGAAAGATGTTATTTATAATTTTTAAAAAGTTCGATTAAATCAATAATTTAATAAATGAACGATTTTAACCAATAAGTAAATAAAATTAATTTAAAAGTTCCATGCGGCAATAATATACCTGTAGAAGTTCTTTAATGCAAGGAGCAGACTGTGAGACAGAAAACAACTTCGGTAGAATGGAATATCGCAGTCGTCTAAATACTAGTTTTGTGTAAGGGAAACTGAATTATTTTTTCCAAATAGCTAAATAAACTGATTTAAAATAAATGTTGTTTTAACTAAATGAGCTTATTTATTTGATTATTTATTTTGTTCGTATTGAAAGATGTTATTTATAATTTTTAAAAAGTTCGATTAAATCAATAATTTAATAAATGAACGATTTTAACATATAAGTAGTAAATAAAATTAATTTAAAAGTTCCATGTGCCTATAATATACCTGTAGAAGTTCTTTAATGCAAGGAGCAGACTGTGAGACAGAAAACAACTTCGCTAGAATGGAATATCGCAGTCGTCTGAATACTAGTTTTGTGTAAGGGAAACTGAATTATTTTTTCCAAATAACTAAATAAACTGATTTAAAATAAATGTTGTTTTAACTAAATGAGCTTATTTATTTGAGTATTTATTTTGTTCGTATTGAAAGATGTTATTTATAATTTTTAAAAAGTTCGATTAAATCAATAATTTAATAAATGAACGATTTTAACATATAAGTAGTAAATAAAATTAATTTAAAAGTTCCATGTGCCTATAATATACCTGTAGAAGTTCTTTGATGCAAGGAGCAGACTGTGAGACAGAAAACAACTTCGCTAGAATGGAATATCGCAGTCGTCTGAATACTAGTTTTGTGTAAGGGAAACTGAATTATTTTTTCCAAATAACTAAATAAACTGATTTAAAATAAATGTTGTTTTAACTAAATGAGCTTATTTATTTGATTATTTATTTTGTTCGTATTGAAAGATGTTATTTATAATTTTTAAAAAGTTCGATTAAATCAATAATTTAATAAATGAACGATTTTAACATATAAGTAGTAAATAAAATTAATTTAAAAGTTCCATGTGCCTATAATATACCTGTAGAAGTTCTTTAATGCAAGGAGCAGACTGTGAGACAGAAAACAACTTCGCTAGAATGGAATATCGCAGTCGTCTGAATACTAGTTTTGTGTAAGGGAAACTGAATTATTTTTTCCAAATAACTAAATAAACTGATTTAAAATAAATGTTGTTTTAACTAAATGAGCTTATTTATTTGATTATTTATTTTGTTCGTATTGAAAGATGTTATTTATAATTTTTAAAAAGTTCGATTAAATCAATAATTTAATAAATGAACGATTTTAACATATAAGTAGTAAATAAAATTAATTTAAAAGTTCCATGTGCCTATAATATACCTGTAGAAGTTCTTTAATGCAAGGAGCAGACTGTGAGACAGAAAACAACTTCGCTAGAATGGAATATCGCAGTCGTCTGAATACTAGTTTTGTGTAAGGGAAACTGAATTATTTTTTCCAAATAACTAAATAAACTGATTTAAAATAAATGTTGTTTTAACTAAATGAGCTTATTTATTTGATTATTTATTTTGTTCGTATTGAAAGATGTTATTTATAATTTTTAAAAAGTTCGATTAAATCAATAATTTAATAAATGAACGATTTTAACATATAAGTAGTAAATAAAATTAATTTAAAAGTTCCATGTGCCTATAATATACCTGTAGAAGTTCTTTAATGCAAGGAGCAGACTGTGAGACAGAAAACAACTTCGCTAGAATGGAATATCGCAGTCGTCTGAATACTAGTTTTGTGTAAGGGAAACTGAATTATTTTTTCCAAATAACTAAATAAACTGATTTAAAATAAATGTTGTTTTAACTAAATGAGCTTATTTATTTGATTATTTATTTTGTTCCTATTGAAAGATGTTATTTATAATTTTTAAAAAGTTCGATTAAATCAATAATTTAATAAATGAACGATTTTAACCAATAAGTAAATAAAATTAATTTAAAAGTTCCATGTGCCTATAATATACCTGTAGAAGTTCTTTAATGCAAGGAGCAGACTGTGAGACAGAAAACAACTTCGCTAGAATGAAATATCGCAGTCGTCTGAATACTAGTTTTGTGAAAGGAAAAGTGAATTATTTTTTCGAAATAACTAAATAAACTGATTCAAAATAAATGTGGTGTTAACTAAATGAGCTTATTTATTTGATTATTTATTTTGTTTCTATTGGAAGATGTTATTTATAATTTTAAAAAAGTTCGATTAAATCAATAATTTAATAAATGAACGATTTTAACCTATAAGTAGTAAATAAAATTAATTTAAAAGTTCCATATGCCTATACCTGTAGAAGTTCTTTAACGCAAGGAGCAGACTGTGAGACAGAAAACAACTTCGCTAGAATGAAATATCGCAGTCGTCTGAATACTAGTTTTGTGAAAGGAAAAGCGAATTATTTTTTCGAAATAACTAAATAAACTGATTTAAAATAAATGTGGTGTTAACTAAATGAGCTTATTTATTTGATTATTCATTTTGTTTCTATTGGAAGATGTTATTTATAATTTTTAAAAAGTTCGATTAAATCAATAATTTAATAAATGAACGATTTTAAACTGTAAGTAAATAAAAGGAATTTAAAAGTCCCATGTGCCAATAATATACCTGTAAAAGTTCTTTACTGCAAGGAGCAGACTACACTGTAAAAAAAATTCTGTAGTTCTACAGATGTAAAGTTACATGCTTACTAAACTTTCACCTGTAACTGTACGAAAAAAGCTGCAAATCTACAAAACTAGTTTTTGTAAAGCTACAAAAATCTGTAACTTTACAAATGAATCTGCTAAAATTTCAGTAATCTTACTAAACTTTTATTTGTAACCCAGGCTGCAGTTACATGAAAAGTTCTCGGAATCCCAGTTTCCAAAAAAATTCTTAGTAACCTTACAGATTTTCTGATTTTCGGCGCAAAAGTGTGTCTGTTACATGAAATTTTGTTGTTGCCGTTACATGAAAAGTTCTAGGAATCCCAGTTTCCTAGAAAAACTTTAGTAACTTCACAGATTTTTTTTTACAGTGTATGAGACAGAAAACAACTTCGCTAGAATGGAATATCGCAGTCGTCTGAATACTAGTTTTGTAAAAGGAAAACTGAATTATTTTTCGAAATAACTAAATAAACTGATTTAAAATAAATGTGGTGTTAACTAAATGAGCTTATTTATTTGATTATTTATTTTGTTTCTATTGAAAGATGTTATTTATAATTTTAAAAATGTTGGATTAAATCAATAATTTAATAAATGGACGATTTTAACCTATAAGTAAATAAAATTAATTTAAAAGTTCCATGTGCCAATAATATACCTGTAGAAGTTTTTTACTGGAAGGAGCAGACTGTGAGACAGAAAACAGCTTCGCTAGAATGAAATATTGCAGTCGTCTGAATACTACTTTTTGTGAAAGGGAAACTGAATTATTTTTTCGAAATAACTAAATAAACTGATTTAAAATAAATGTGGTTTTAACTAAATGAGCTTATTTATTTGATTATTTATTTTGTCTGTATTGAAAGATGTTATTTATAGCTAAAAAAAAAAAAAGTTCGATTAAATTAATAATTTAGTAAATGAAAGATTTTAACCTATAAGTAAATAAAAGGAATTTAAAAGTTCCATGTGCCAATAATATACCTGTAGAAGTTGTTTTACTGCCAGGGCCACACTGTGAAACAGAAAACAACTTTGCTCGAATGAAATATCGCAGTCACCTAGTTGTGAAAGGAAAATTGAATTTTGTTTTTTTCGAAATTAACTAAATAATCTGATTTAAAATAAATGTGAGACGATTTAATTGATTATTTTTTTTTTTGGTTTTGTTAAAAAATAGGATTTATAACTAAAAGAAAGTTCGATCAAATTAATAATTTAAGAAATCATCGACTTTAACCTATAAATTAAAAAAAAAATTTAAAAGTTCCATGTGCCAATAATCTACCTGTATAAGTTGTTTTTCTGCCAGGACCACACTGTGGGACAGAAAAAAAACTTCGCTAGGTTGGAATATGGCAGTCGCTTTAATACTAGTTTTATGAAAGTAATACGGAGTTATTTTTCGAAATTAGCTAAATAAACGGGTAAAAAAAAAAAAAAAAAAAAAATGTGCTATTAGCTAGATGAGTGGATTTAGTTTATTATTTATTTTGGTTTCATTGAAAAATAGGATTTATAACAAAAAAAAAAAAAAAAAAAAAAAAAAAAAAAAAAAAAAAAAATCGGTTACATTGATTAAGAAATGAAAGACCTATAAATGAATAAAATAAATTTAAAAGTTCCATGTACCAATAATATACCTGCAGAAGTTTTTTTAACTGCGAGGACCACACCGTGAGGAAGAAAACCACTTCACTGGAATAAAATATCGCAATCGCCTTAATAATAGTTTTGTGAAAGGCAAACTAAATTATTTTTCGAAATTAACCAAATAAACGTATTTATTTCATTATTTATTTTTTTTTATTGCTAATATTAATAATTTAAGAAATAAACGGTTTTTTTTTTTTTTTTTTTTTTTTTTTTGTATTGAAAGATGTTATTTATAACTAAAAAATGTTTGATTAAATTAATAATTTAATAAGTGAACGATTTTAACCTATAAGTAAAGAAAAAATAATTAAAAAATTCCATGTACCAATAATATACCGGTAGAAATTGTTTTTCTGCAAGGACCACACAGTGAGACAGAAAACAACTTCGTTGGAATATCACAGTCGCCTTAATACTACTAGTTTTGTGAAAGCAAAACTGAATTTATTTTTAAATTAAATAAATAAACTGATTTAAAACAAATGTGGTGTTAACTAAATGAGCGTATTTAGTTTACTTATTTAAGTTTTTAGTTTTATTGAAAAATAGAAGATTTATAACTAAAAAAAAAAAAAAAAAAAAAAAAAAGCTTGATTAAATTAATAATTTAAGAAATTAAATATTTTAAACGAGAAATATATAAAAAGAATATAAAGGTTCTATATATTATTTATATATAGAACCATATCAAACGAATAATATACCTGTAGAAGTTGTTTTACTGCAAGGAGCAGACTGTGAGACAGAAAACAACTTCGCTAGAATGGAATATCACAGTCGTTTTAACACTAGTTTTGTGAAAGGAAAACTGAATTATTTTTCCAAATAACTAAATAAGTTGATTTAAAACGAATGGGGTGTTAACTAAATGAGCTTATTTATTTGATTATTTATTTATTTATTTTATTGAAAGATGTTATTTATAACAAAAAAAAGTTCGATTACATTAATAAATTAAAAAATGAACAATTTCAACCGAGAAATAAAGAACAAGAATTTCAATGTTTCGTGTACCAATAATATACCTGTAGAAGTTGCTTTATTGCAAGGACCACAACGTGAGACAGAAAACAATTTCACTGGAATGGAGTATTGCAGTCACTTTAATGCTAGTTTTGAAAAAGTTAAAATTAATTTATTTTTTAAATTAACTAAATAAACTTATTTAAAACAAATCTGCTATTAGCTAGATGAGCGTATTTAGTATATTATTATCATCATTATTTTATTTTATTTTATCTTATTTATTTTATTGAAAAATAGGATTTATAACTAAAACAAAGCTCGATTAAATTAATAATTTAAGAAATGAACTACAATAAAACCTCCCTAAAGCGACCACGTTCCGTTCCAATAAAAAAATTGGTCGCTCCGAAAGGTGGTCTTTTAATGGAAGTCATGTTTAAATCTAGATTTTAATTGTTGAAAAAAGGTAACAATTAATGTTACTAAAATTTATTCTTCATATTAGGAAAAAATAAGAAAATTTAAGTATCAATACAAAAGTTAATTACTGCAGAGTTTAAAAAATGAATACATTGACGTTTGTTGTGATTTTACGAAAAACAGAATGTGTTTCATTTTCTTAAAGGAAATTGGTCGCTCATGGAGGGAGTTCAACTGGGATGTCCTCTGAATGGAGGTAAATTTAGTATTGAGCCTATGGGAATAAATTTCGTTCCATGAAAAAATGGTCGTTGAGGGAGATGGTCGCACAGGGAGGTTTCACTGTATTTTAACCGATATATATATATATATATATAAGCTGGTATATACTATGTTTTTGGTATCCATGTTAAGTGTGTTGGGGGACACTGTATTATTGTCATTTCATTCATAATATCACAATTTTTGTTGGTGGTCGGTAATGTTTATTTAATGGTTATATATATATATATATATATATATATATATATATATATATATAAATGTTACACGTACCAATAATATAACTGTAGAAGTCATTTTACTACAAGGACCACACTGTGAAACTGAAAAAGAAAGGAAAGCGGAATTATTTTTTGAAATTTACTAAATAAACTGACTTAAAACAAATGTGCTATCAACTAAATGATTTTATTTTGGTTTGGAATGAACTTATTTTGGTTTTATTGAAAAAAATGTTATTTATAACTTTAAAAAAGTTCGATTTTAAGAAATGAACGATTTTAACTGAGAAATAAATAAAAAGCATTTCAATGCTTCATGTACCAATAACATGCTAGTATGAAAAGTAAAAAATAAATAAATAATAATAAATATTTTTTAAACATATTTAATAATAAATATGATAATAATTTGTATGCTATTTGACACTTTAAAAATGAAGAAGTAAATAAATAAAATGTCATATAATTTTATAAATACAAATTTTATTTCCTCAGTTTAAAAAATTCAACTTTAAAATATATACCCCATGGTGTCCTACTAATTTGTTGACTTGTCCAAATTAATAAAAGTGGGAGGAATAGAATGCAGTTTGTGATAAACTTATCCTAACCTACCGATTTCGTGTAGTTATTACCGTGTTTGATAAATTAAAAGAGTAAAAGTAAATAATAAGAAATTTCTTTATATATTAAAACCTGGGGGTGGGATGCAACAAGTGTAAACGTTTTAAATAACAAACCATTGAAAATTTGAAAATTATATATATTTTTTTTATCCGTGTACGAGTTAATTATTATATCTTCAGAAAAAAAAATATATATCTAGAAATACAGCGTGTTGATAAATAAAGATAAAAATATCCATAAACATCTCATGAATAAATTTATATTTTGTTTAATATTTCCGATTTTCTGTCGTCTAAGTTTTCTGCTTTAACTTGTAGCGCGCCATCATTTATCATTTCTCTAGACACCCCCACCAGTCTATGATTTGGTTCTTTCGATAGAGGAAAAGACGTACGCATTTTTACTCCCTTAATTACAAAACCAATATAAAAAAAAAAAAAAAAAAAAAAAAAAAAAAATTAGAGGAAAAGAAACCATCCCAGAGCATCTGAGCTCCAGCAACCGAGAACCCAGTAATCAATTCCACTACTGTTTATCAACTGGGAAGCTCGGCTTGCGAGCAGCCAATCAGAGTCTGCTAAGGAAAAAGCTTTGCCAAATTTTTCGCCAATGTTGTATATATATATAGAGAGAGAGAGTTGGGGGGGGGGGGGTCGAGAGGAATAGAATTTAATAATTGTTTAGCAATATTTTATTTGAAAAATTAATTTAACCCATCTGAATTTCTGTGACATATATGTATATACAGGCTTTTTCTTCATTAAAACTGATTTTGAAATTTAATTAGTTTTCATTTTTTCTGATAAGCTTGAAGACATAATAAAATTAATTCTTTACAAGTGACTTTAAATAACCGAACACTAAGAAAAAGCGAAATTAAGAATTTTTCTTTAAGGGGAGTATGCCTTCTAAACCCTCCGTGGAAGTCAATTTTTACTCTTCCTTCATTTCTTTTTCTTTATAAATTCATGTGATTAAAATATTTCTTAAACTGGGGTTGAAGTGGGGAAATAGAACCACCCTGATGAAAAAAAGAAATTATTTTTTTCAATTCTCCTTTTCATAAAATGTTGCTATAAACGTATTTATTTATTTATTTATTTATTTTATTTTTTCATTGCGGAATTTTTTTTATTTCTTTTTTTGATATGTTTTTAAAATTGTCTTGGACGGGGTTCTCATAAAATTCTTAATGCTCTCTCAACGGAAATCTCGAGCTCAAAGTACGGTGCTGTATCTTTGACTTGCAGTGCTTTGGCGAAACCTCTGTGCATGTTAATTCTCATTGGTTGATCGCCAGCCGAACTTCGCAGCTTCTAGAGTCTAGTATCAATTCCTACCCCCCGCCGGAGGAATCTTTGACGTCACAACTCCCCCGCAGCGCATGCGCACTATTTTCTTCCTACCCTCTCCAATGTCAAGGTCAAGGCTTAAAACTGGTTGGAACTGGCTGCCTGAATTGACACAGGAAGTGGCACGGCACTAGGAACTACGCAGGGGGTGGTACAGATAAACGCGGGTCGATTCAGCTCCAGACATGGGCGTAACTGGATGTTCTGTTTTGGATGTCTAGTTGGTTATGGAACTATCACTTATATTCCATAATAAGCTTCAGAGTTTTGGCCTTATTTCAACGTAAACACAATGCTTAAGAAATTATTTAAGTAATGTTGATAAAAAATTCATGATGTTTCCGAAAATTTGTATTCGAGTAAATGTCTAGCGACTCCACCCTTGCATTGGTAATTCATCCTTTCACTCATTTAGGAATAAATAGTTCTTGAAAATACCTCATGCACCTTTATAGAATATGAACTACTAAAACGTGTAATTACAAAAACCTGCGCACATTTTCTAAATATATAATCTTATCTAATAAAAGTAATACAGAATAAACTTTCCCCCTTAAGATTTTATTTAAACAAAGGAATCTGAATTTGAAATTTAAATAATTATTAATTATCATAGTATATGGTAATAAAAAACAATGAAAATCATTATTTCATAAATATGTATAAAATAATCACTAACTCGTACGAAACGCATAAAATAATCGCAGACATTCTTTTATTTCTACGTACAAAGGCAAATATTTTAATGATTATCGGTTTTTAACTCAATTAAGTTCACCGGAAGCAAAGATTTTTTATACTTTGTCATTTTTCTCAAAAATATGCACAGTATTTGTCTTTATACAATCAGTATACCATGCATATATAGATGCATCGAACAAATGCAGTATTATTATTAAATGTATTTATTTATAATATAAATACGAATTCAGAAAATATTTTTATTTTTGTTAAATAATGCAATAGTAATGCCCATAGAAGGGACGGAACTTAAGGCTGTTTTCAAATCCAAAGGATCAACTTTCTGACACAAGTTTTAATTCATTTTTGTTCGGAGACGCATGAAACTAGAAGGTGTTGTTATTAACTATGTCATCGAGCTGTTTTTTCAGTTTTTTTGTAAACGCAATAGATTTTTCAGAAAATATTGTCAAAGTTGGCATTTTGAACTGAACTTTCGAACAAAAGAAGAAAATCCAGTCTATAAGGGGAGAAAAAAGCCGTGTCACGTGATGCAAATAGCTTCTAACTCAATAGGTAATGGATGAATCCAAAAATGGAAAAAACAGTTCAATTCCAAATCGCTTCCAGGGTCAGGCTTTCCAATTTTATGTCTTTCCGTTAAAAAATGAATTTGTAAATGTGTCAAAACGTTTTGCGCTTATTGAGCAGATGAATTGAGAACAGCCATAGGACTGTTTTAAAATATTATGTTTTTAATACATAAAGGATACTATCACACTTACTACAAGCTGTTATTTGATTTTAAAAAGGGTGGGAGATGGTATTTTCAAAAAAGAGAGTGGGTATTTAATTATTAGGGAGTAGAAAAAATAAATGTAGATTATGGGCATCTCTTTATAATTTTTTAGACATTTTCGGAAACTTTTTGTATTGAAACTATTTAACATGTGTGAGAAATAGCGTAGTACAAGTGAAGATACTCAGAATATAGTTATGATTTTCTAGAAAAAAAGAGCTGAACAACGCATCAGAAAATCACGGCGCGGCACACCTGAAAACGAAACAAGGCACTGTATAACCAAGATAAGTATAGTAATAGTACAGTAAATACTCTCTTCTAACTATCTTGCTCTATAGCCACGGTGCAGCGCCCTGCTAAATATGGCTGTAATGATGACTAGACTCAAACGATTGTAAGTTATTACAGTGCATACTGCATAGTTATTTTAGTTTGTGACAGTCCTCCATAAAGTCTTAGAGATGCTCTAAAAAATATTCGTGAACATTATTAACTTGCATTTTAAGTTAAATACCGTTCATTTTTTAGAGTAAATAGACTGTTGGTTTAAAACAGATGTTAAGATACCTGCGTTTGTTTGTTTTTTAATATGTTTTTGTAACTTTGGATACGTTTTCTTGGAGGCAATTTTTACAGAAGCCACATGCTGCCAAGTCGAGTTCATATATGCATCTTAAAAGTTGAAACAAATTAAACATATCAAACAGAAAATTTTTAATAAATACATTTTATAAAACGAAAATAGAAATTTTAAGTGTTAGAAATACAGCTACTCCAAGACAGGGTTGGCGTCAAAAGTAAAGTTGAAGTCAACTAGGAAGCCCAAAAGACGCATAATCTGTTCAACTGTACAATTGAGTGGTGTTCAAAACTTGTAACTGACATTTTATTTTATTTTTTATTTTTTCTGCATGTATAAGTGTTTAAATGCATTATAACATCTTTTTAAAAGTGAAAGGTTTATTACTCAATGGATGCCATCATAATCAAAGATAAATTTTTGTTATTAAAATTCAAAAAGTCCAATAAAATAAAATACATGAGACAAAAAATGTTGAAAGTAGTTAACTGAAAGTGCAAAGTTAACAAATCAGCTGTTTAACCCTTTGAGGGTAAAGTGATTGCATGCCTGTAATGTTGAATTCGCACCGAAATCTTTGAAAATTTTTATTTCAAAACAAGGAAAAGCAATTAAAAGTTTCCTGTGTAATTCTTGATTAAACTTAGGTGGGATACAATATATCCCATCGCCCCTCAAGGGGTTAAGAAGCGCAATCATAATAATTTTGCTTATATATTTTTAAATAAAACTTTAATATTGAATATCTCGAAACTTGCATTTTGTTAATTACCATGCTTTACACCCCAGCCCTTCAATTATGGAAAATCCAATAGTTCAATAAAGTATAAATTATTAATTACAGCATAGACATTATGACTAAATCATTGTGCCAACAAAACTTTTATATCTTTGTAAGTGTATATGGATATTCACTCAAGTATGCATATATTACGAGATAAGAAGAGTTATAAATACGTGCCGGAAGAAAAAAAAATGAAATCGAATAGTTACATTTTTTTTAAAACTAAATAACAAAAACTGTAAAGCACTACCATAATTCGAGGAGTGCATTATAATCTATAGAGTAATTTGGCCCCCAGTGCTAAAGCACTATAAATAATCTTCTTAAAATAATTTTTTTAAGTTAAAAGATAGAAGCGAATGAAGAAAACTGATTTCATTGCATCACATACTGTTGAGCAAGAAATGCAATGAAGCCAGTTTTAACGTACAGGCATCCGGCAGATTTTTTTTTCACCTCTAAAATTAGGTCGTTGAGTGAGTAGCTTAGTAAAGAAAAAGGTAATGCGTTTGAAAAGGAAACCAACTGAGCTTCGTCGTGCTTATCTAAATACGATAGCGTAGCCTTCGTATTCTTGGAGAGGGCGTCGCCCTTCGTGAATGCCATTGGTGGTGTAAGAGCATGTGATCTGAATGCACGTGTCATTTTTCAGTTTCGGAAAGCAAAACTTCCATTTGCGCCATTTTCTGAACGAATTTTAATTGTCAGGTCAGTGATGAATTCAGGGGGACAATCCCCTCCCAGGAGCTTCAAAATGTTCGCCTAAAATTTTGAAAAAATTCTATTTATTAATAGTTTGAAAGTGTCATCCTCCACGGAATTCAATAACCGTCTAACCACCCACCCCGCTCTGAGCTGCAAGATTCCCTCATAGAGAAAAATGTTTGAATTAAGCAGTGGTATTTGGACTATTTTATGAACTTTGTAAATGAAAAATAAATGTCATTGTTAAAGTAATTATCTGCAATAGAGTAGGAGATGTGCTATTGTCTGTCTGAACAACTGATACATATTTTGTTCATATTCACATACGAATAAGGGCCAACGCGTGCAGAAGATGGAAAATCACATAGGTCTCTTCTCTCTTGACGGTTCTCAAAAAGAAAAAAAAAATTCCCAACATTTACTCTCTAATACATTTACGGACTTATTTTTAAAGTTAGGACATTTGAAAGCATGATTATTGAAGTGATTTGTAATCGAACAGATTTTCCATTTTTAAATAAATGAATGACATCATTTGCAAAAAGCAACTGTTGTATCATCACGTACGGTTTCCTTTCCTGCTCTGTCCCTTCCAAAAATTCAGTTCAAAGAACCAACTTTGGCAGCATTTTCTGAAAGATCTTCTGCTTTTGCCGAAATATAGCTCTTTGATTACACAGTATCTGTATACGAATGCCTGCCAATTCCATGCTTTTGCGAACAAAAAAGATACTCAGAAATGCGTCATCAATTGTCACCGGCGACGTGTGTGCGACTGTCGCGGAAGACGCATAGATGAAATGTTTATCCAGTCCCCTCGAGAGATTTTTTTTTATTGTTGTTAATTTTATACGTTTTGCTTTGAAACCTTGGAAGCGTAATAAAAATGACCGACCACAGAGCTTTGGAAAAGAAATGTCAGAAAAAAAAAATAATTATGACTTTAGTCGCTGTATTCATTCTGGTGGCTGTTGCCTCCTAAGGACCGACCCTCTTGCTAACACATCTTGAATCGCAAAATCCCATATTAACTTATGGGGAATTTTAGAAAGTTGATTTCTCATTATCTAGTACATTGTTAAAATTGGGTTTTTGCATTAGAGAGTCGACATAACATACAGCTACGTTTTTAAACGTTTGATACTGCTGTGTTTTAAAACATATTTTTCTAAATTTTACAGATTTTTAAAAAATCAATAAATTTCTAAATTTACGACCTTTTAAAAATACTTAAAATTTGACACGATCGTAGTATTTTAATACCAGACGTTCACTATCTGATGGTGAAAATCATTTTTTTGTAAATTTATCGAGTAATAAATAATCTTCCTTGTAAAATTTCCCTTGGGTGTACATGGGATTTCACTATCGGAAAGGATCAGTGAAGTGCACGCTTTAATTCCATTAAAATATTCCAAAGTATTTTTTTTAGCTTCTTTCGCTTCATGATTCCTGAATTTGAACTCCATACACCTTTCGTCTTCCGCGACAGATGCTTCACATGTCGCCGGCGACAACTGATAACGCATTTCTGAGTATCTTATTTGTCATCGTTCTAAAGTGGAACTGAAAACTAAATTCAAAATTTATCGTTTTCTTAAAAATACTTAAAATTTAAGCAAACAAATTTTTAAAACACAGTACTTTGCATCTGACATGTTATTTTTGCACCGAAGATTAAACATTTGACTGTTTAAAATCAGTAAAACAGAGATCGCCAACCTTTTTACTATAATGGGCGAAATTGAACTTTACATCGTCGGGAGCACTTTTCTTTCCCATATACACTTTTTTTAAATGTGTGCGGTGTACATTGCATAAACAGATGTTACCTTTTTATGAAATTATTATTACAGATTAAGAACATTCTACTTTTTCATCAAATCCAGTATTTATGAAGAGTCAGTTCAAGATATGTGCTTATACTTCATTATATAGGCAAATCTGTATAAAACAGTAAAACAGAGATCGCCGACCTTTTTAGTTTTTACAATCGTGGGCACAGTTGAACTTTAGATCATCTTGAGCGCACTATATCTGACACATACACAGATTTATTTAAGTGCGCTTATTGTACACTGCATAAAAACATGTAATCTTATGTATATAGATACGTAGATGACAAAATTCATATTAGGATAATAAAGCCATTCATATAATAATTATCAAAGATACAAAGTCAATGACCGAAAATGCTGTTGATTTATTTTTATTATTATTATTTTTTTTTATGGAAATAAAGCTTTCAATATTTTATTCACAGCAGAGTTTATTTTTAAAACAAGTGGGTAAGTTGATCACAGATCGCACAGAGGTTTTCGTTTAATATTCCTTTCAAAACACTTTATTCTTTTGAGAAATCTGTTAGTTCCACATTTCGCAACCAGGGGCCGTACTCTATTTTAAACAAATCTCTATCCGAACGAAACTCGGTTTTACAAACTATCCGTAGGTATATTAGTCGAGGGGATCGGACGCATAGCACCCGAGATAGGTATTCGCCCCTGGCGGTAAAAATTGGGACTAAGATATGTACGGCTATGGTGCATAATATGAAAGAGTGGTTAAAGGAGTGTCGGCAAAAGTTAGAAAAGTGCACCTCGGGTGAAAAGTGTGGAGGTTAGTAAAATTGCTAAAACTACAAAATTTAGAGCCCGGAGGGGTAAATAATATAAAGCTTTTTCAAAATTTTATAATATGTCTTTTGATCTGAGGCGTTCAGTTATAAGTATCCAAAATTTCAAGTCTTCAACTTAATTAGGGGTTCAGTTAGAAAAAAAAAACTTAAAATACACAAGTTAGAGACCAGAGGAGGGTAAATATAACACTTTTTCAAAATTTTATGATTTGTCGTTTGATGTGAGGTGTTCAGCTATAAGAATCCAAAATTTCAAGTCTTCAACTTAATTAGGGGCTTAGTTAGAAAGAAAAGCTTAAAATACACAAGTCAGAGCCCGGGGGGGGGGGTGGGGGGGGTAAATATACGATTTTTTCAAAATTTTATGATTTGTCGTTTGATGTGAGGTGCTCAGCTATAAGAATCCAAAATTTCAAGTCTCCATCATCTATAGTTTCTGAGAACGGGCTATGTGACAGACAGACAGAGGAGTGAGACGTTTATGTCAGATGAACGAAACCCTAAAAAGTACAGATTATGAACCTTTTACTTTTTCATCAAAATCAGTATTTACGAAGAGTCAATGTATCAATGTCAATATGTGCTTATACTTATAAATTGATAGAGGCTTCGAGTTCGAGGCAACCTTTGCTGTAAAGCAACTTTTTAGCAGTAATAGTGTATTACCACAGAGAAAACCGATTACGACCTCTCGTCAACAAATAAAACAGAAATTATTGATTGTTTGTTAACGATGAACAAGGACAAATTTCTCCAAAATCTTACATTCTTAATTCTAAATTCGAGGATTTTTGTGAAGAAAAGTGCTTCTAGTTATATGATTTTAAAAATAATTCATCAGAAAATTTCCGTTCCATGTGATATGCAAATCCGCATCCGATGATGTAACATGTAAAGGGCACATCATTTCCTTCCTCGATCGAATTTTCTTCCATATCTGGGATGCAGTTATAAAAGTATTTCAAGGAATTTTTGCGGAAATGCGTTACGGAATCAACTGCATCCTGTTTCGTGTATTCGAAAGAAAGCTCCCGAATATCCCCTTCCGTTCCAGACTAATGTTTGCCAAACAAAATCAATTGTTAGTTCGCTGAACGAAACTAAGTTGCATATTTTAACCCTGTAAAGACATGTATCGACCGAAACCAAAACCGAATTTCATTAACCTTACTATTTTCGGCCGAAAACGAAAATGGCCAAACAATTTTTAAAGTAATTGATACGTACATAAATATACATAATTATTAATTAATTAAACGTGTGGCCCAAGTTGGCTTTCTGTGGTCTCTGACCAAAACTTTTTATTTTCACATAAAATAAAATTGAATTAATTTATCAACGACACAGACTAATTTTCTAATTATACGAATTTCATCTAATTAAAAAATGTTTTATGTATACATACCTCGATTTATCTTTTATATCGATTTTTGTAAATGATCATCTGTTATACTAGAACTCTCTCAAAAAGTATTCGAAACACTTCTGCGTTTTCAAACTATTTATTATTATTTTTATTATTATTATTATTACTGTTAAATCTGTAGCTTTTCGTCTTCAAAGTTTAGTCATATATGCATTGCTTGCTTTATAATTTGCACTTACGTCTTGAGTCAGTCATGACTGATAATTATAAACAGTGAAATTCATAAAAATAAATAAAGAGTCTCTCATTTGAGCCGATACAGCTAAAAGCAATGAGTAATGTTGAAAATTTCCGGAGGAAGAAATGAGATTTTTAAAATACAGATTGTTTCCATGGAGTTTCGGTTGAGCAGAATTTTCGGCAGCATTTTTGCCGAAAACGAATTTTCGACGAAACTTAGACTTTGTACCGAAAGCGAAAACGAAACCGAATTTTCGGTAGATCTCCAGACATAACACTTAAAAGGGAAGCATTCAAAATATTAAATAAAATTTGAAACATCTGAAGATTCATTTAGATATGCATAATTTTTTTAAAGGGGGGAGGGTATCTATATATATAGTTGAGTTTTTAAAAAAAAATGAAAATTTCATTATGTTGCAAAACATCTCTTCATTTGCAACATATTAAAAAGACGTAACGGATTTTCTAAAAAAAAAAAAAAAAAAAAAAATCCAATGTTTAATGGTATGGTAAATTTATTAGTAGATCAGAAATTTAATAAATATAGTCCAAATAAAAGAAAATGTTTTGCTTCACCTTATTAGAAAAAAATAATTCATTTTAATGTAAAAGCAAAAGAAAATTACAATTCCAAAACATAAAAAGAAAAATGGGAAATTTAAGAAAAAGAAAACTTCTGCAACATGATTATTCATTACAAATACTTTCATTTGCATGATAGTATACGAATGAATAAATGACTAGCAGCGATTAGTGTCAGTAAAATGTAAAAAAATAGTCCAAAACATTATTCTGTGAAATATGCCTAATAGATGTCGCCACTTGCTGGCCAGTGTTTTATCAAACTTCAAAAGACTAATAGATATTACCTTGATAAACAGATTTTACGTTGCACTTCGATTCCGCGGCAATAGATGGCAGCTCTACGAATTTCACAGATGGTTCTTTTAACAGTTGTATAATATAGACGCACATGTGAACGCCGAACGCGGAAAATTTTCCGAAAAATTCGGAACTTTGCAGAAAAAAGTTAAGAAAAGAAAAACGTATGTTTTATATTTGTAAACTTTTTTTTAATACCGAAGATTTAAAATATTCCCCAATTTTATGTACGATTTATATATTGTTTGTCCGCAATTCCAAGTTTAAAGACTCAGAACATTGTTGTAACCTCACAGACCCTTTTGTTTCTATTTTCCGCAGACTAAAACTTGTCGCCGATTGGTTTTCCATCGACAGCTGCAGTGCCCGATTAAAGCTAATGCGAAGACATCACAATATCAAGGATTGGGCCATTTCTAAATGCATTGACAAAATAATTGAAAAGAATTCACCCCTTCCTATCATGGATTTTTGTTTTATTATTTTTTTAATTAAAATAAAATAATTATTATTTAATTAATATTAATTTTTAATTTAGATAGCAATTATTTTAAACTATGACTTTTAATTCATATCGTCAAAATAATATAACATATAATTTTATGAAATATTAAATTAATTTGCTGAAAATTTTTTACCTAATATTTATCTGCGCGGAAAGTTTTTGGTTTTATACAAGTCTGGTTCTTTTAATGAACTCCTACACTAAAGAAAGAAAATCTGCAAGATCATCAATTTCTTTTGTATAATTAAACTCCGAACTAAAGACCGTCGATTAGCGTTTATAGACCCTTTTTACCCGACTGAAAAGAAGGGTTATGTGTTTCACGCGTATCTGTGTATGTGGATTTCTTTATACCCTCGAAACATCCCAACGGCTGGGTGGATGTTTATGAATGGGGTCTCTATCGATTCGTCTTAATCTTCCAATGGTTATAGGATAGGTTTTGTTTTTATAAATTCAAAATGGCGGCCGTAAAATACAAAATGGCGGTAGAGACGAAAAAAAATTTACGCACCCTATTGAGTGGCATATCATTGGATAGGTCTTTCAAAATGAAGACGATGTTTCATTGACCATTTTGTAGTCAGAAGCTCCGTTTAAATATTACACAACCTGGAAGTTGTGTACTTTGGATCGCTACCTTTACTGTAACTCTAACCTTCATAATAGATATCTATAGGCCTCATCAAAAGAGTGTTTGTAGATAGGAACTAATAACTAAACACAACTTAAAAGTCATCAATACAAGTAAATAAAAAAAGGTAAGTAATATAAAAAATAGTTTCATATTGATGAGAAATAATTAATTAGTTCGCTTTTTACGCAGTCGGGTTTTTTGATTTTTTAAATTTAATATATTTATTAGATGGGTATTGGTCTTTGATCTAGAAGGGACGCATTTTAACTGACCTTCTTTTACATTCATTTAGGAAGCATAATTCGATCCTATGAAATGTATACTCATAATTACTTTGTTAAACGTCTTATTTATGTATATTTAAATCATTTAATCAAGGTATTGTGCACTTAATAATCTCTGTTCATATAAAGCCTAGATTGAGAAGACCTGGTATCAACTCTTCAATTCTTCACCCAAACAACATACACGATTTGCTAATAAAATAATTATTTCAGCATTCTCGAGAAAAAGCAGTGCGTCTCTGAAGAAGCAGCTATTATGATACTCACAGGTAAGAAGAACTTTATTTTTCTCTTACCAGTTATGAAGTAATATTTATTTAAAAGGAATAATATAAACGGTCTAAGAACTCACGTAAACTTATAGATTATGAATACTGGTGCCAATAAAAATAAGACCATAAAAATAAAATTGAATAAATATTGAATATAATATATGATATTGAATAATATTGATTAACATTGAATAATATTGTTGAAATATATTGTTGAAGTATATATACGGGAAAAAATATTGAATATATTCTATATAAAGTAATTGCTGATTGCTGAAATAAGAAATACGTTAAGAATCTAACGAAATATTATATAGATACTATATTGTGTGTCATATTGATAAATAAATATATATATATTAAATACATATCGATAACAAACATAAATAATTGAAAAAAAGGTAGCATTTAATATTTAAATATGGATACTTCTACGAAAGATATCTCCCTAGTAGAAAAGCAAAAGAAAAGCTCAACAACAACAATTATAACCTATGGGCCTTCCGCATAGAAATGTTGTTCACCGGGGATGACTTATTCAGTTATGTCGCCCAGGTCCCCCGTCAACTCCCGATGATAATTGGTGCAAAAATGACGCTAAAACGAGAACAACGATAAATCTATGCAATGATGATACTCAGATTGTTCACATTAAGCATTTGAAAACTGCTAAGGCTGGGGCACGTTTAAGTCGGTGCATCAAAATTCAAAATTATCATCTAAACTATTTTTATTAAAAAGATTATATTCACAAAAACTATGCAATGGGGGTGACATGAATAAACACATTAATGGCATATTGACCATAAGAGATAAATTATATGCCATTGGGGAAGAAATACCCGAGACTCACACTGTTGCACTTTTATTGTGCAGGTTACCCAAATCTTATGACCCCTTAATTATAGGCCTTGAAGCCCTGAATAAGAGGGATTTGACCCTCGAATTCGTAAAAACCAAGTTGTCTGATGAATATAGACACAGGTGTGAAAGTAAAAAACAAACCCTAACACACGCGAAACGGCTTATGAGATAACAAATAAACCGAACAAAACTAAAAAAGTACTGTGGATTCTGCAAACGAGCGAACCACACTACAGAAGAGTGTTACCATTTAAAGAATAAAAACCAGCATAACAATTACACAAGAAATGACTGGAATAAAAATAAAACATTCAACAACTCTAATAACTACAGAAATAATGCAACTAGTCACAAAAAAGCTCAAAACAACCCCAGAGAAACCTCAAATTTTTGCTTTGGAACAAAGCTCAAACTAATGACAATTTAAATAGCTTGATTCCCCCCAGCGATAATAAATCACCAGAAGAAAAACTTTCTGAAAATGAACCGGTCTCTGCGGACAAAACACAAACATCGACAGCAGATAAATACATTATAGACTCTGGATGTACAAGGCACGTTGTGGCGACAAAACAACATTTACACAACTTTATGCCAGGAAACTTTGGCTAAATAACAATAGCGAATGGAAAGCGGCTATGATCACAAGGTCTGGGAGACGTAAACATAAATACAGGCTCACAAAATTCCATAACACTTAAAAAGTATTATACTGTCCCGAGCAATCTTTTATCAGTCAAAAGGGCCACAGAAAACGATATTAAGGTGATAATTGGGAAACAGAAATGCTCGTTCATTAAAGATAATCAAACAATTTTGACGGCAAAATTAAACGATAATTTATATGAGTTAGAATTCAAAGATGACTACGGATATAGCATACAAACACAGACATCTTGCGACAATGAGAACTGCATATCCATTTGGCACAAGAGGCTGGGACACAAAAATTTCGTAACAATAAAATATCTTACTAAATATAAACTAGCCAAGGGCATAGAAATATATAACTGCAAATATGAAACGGTTTGTACAAAATGTATTGAGGGGAAACTATCAATTGCACCCTACCCTAAAACCGCTACTAACAAATCTAAGGAAACGTTAAATCTGATCCATACAGATTTATGCGGGTCTATGCGAACAGAAACACTTAGTGGAAAAAGATATTTTATAACTTTTACTGACGACTATAGTCGATTCACTGTGATATATTTGATTTCACATAAATCAGAAGCAATAACAAAACTTAAAGAATTCATAGCCCTAACCAAAAATAAATTCGGAAAAGTTATAAATGCAGTTAGATCCGATAACGCTAAGGAATACCTAGGAGATAGCTTTGAAAATTACCAGACGGAAAACGGTATAGAACATCTGTAAGCGTTTCATATTGTAGCCAGCAGAACGGCGTCGCGGAGCGCGAAAATAGGACGATAGTCGAGATGGCGCGCACCATGTTATCTGACGCGAACTTACCGAAACACTTTTGGGGAGAGGCCGTACTTACAGCGACGTACCTTATAAATCGGTTGCGCACCAAGGCAAACGAGAACAATAGAATGCCTTACGAGCTATGGAATAACAGGAAACCAAATCTGTCTAACATACGGACCTTCGGATGTAAGGCGTATGCCTACGTCGAAAAATCGATGAGATCCAAATTTGACAAAAAGGCCGTTGAAGGTGTTCTATTCGGGTACGATAACCGAAGTAAGGGGTGCAGAGTACACACGGGGGAAACAACGTGATAATATCGCGAACTGTAAAATTCTTTGAGAATGGAATAAACGAAATTGACGAAAACATAAATAACGCGCAAACACCCGCTGAAACCGTAGAAATTGAACTAAATAATGATGAACAAAATCAAAACAAAGCTCCGCAGCAAAACACCGTTCAACCACGGAGATCACTAAGAAGCAACAAAAGGGCCCCCCCCCCCCCCCTGACCGCTTCGGGATAAGCGCGAATATCTGTAAAGTACAAGATCCGAAAAACTGGGAAGACATAAAGAACATCAGAGATGCCAAAATTAAAAACAAATGGATAGAGGCTGCGAATGAAGAAATTAGGTCGCTAAAGAAAAATGATACTTGGGAACTGGTGAAACCGACACCAGAAAAACGTACCATAGGCTGCAAATGGACGTTTAAGACAAAATATAATGCCGCAGAGAGGTGGAGAGATACAAGGCGCGACTCGCCACAAAGGGATACTCGCAAAAATACGGGAGCGCCTACGACGAAACATATGCACCAGTGGTAGCGCACACCACGATCAGAAGCTTCTTAAATGCCGCCGTGTATAAAAAATTAGATATTACTCACCTCAACGTAAAAACAGCATTCTTACACGGGAATCTAGACGAGGAAGTCCTCATGACACAACCGGAAGGATATGTCGTAGAGGGGGAAGAAGAAAAAGTATGCAAACTAAAGAAGGCAATATATGGCCTCAAACAAGCCGCGAGAGCTTGGTACATAAGAATCAATAAGTCGTTAAGAAATTTAAATTTCAAAGAATGCGATTCAGATCAGTGCTTGTATAAGAGAAATGAAAATGGGTATATTTCTTATATAATCGTATATGTAGACGACATTTTCGTCGCTGCAAGAGAAGAAAACACGCGCAATATACACGCGGAGTTATCTGAGGAATACGAAATTAAGAATCTGGGCAAGGTATCGCAATTTCTCGGGATCAACATCAAAAAGTTAGACAATGGAAACCTTGAGTTAGATCAGGAGCATAAAATTGATGAAATAGCAGAAAAATTTAAATTATCTAATTCCAAACCCACATATACACCCATGTGCACAACCTACTTTAACATAGACCCACACAATGAACCACTGAACGAAAACACACAGTATAGGCAGTCAGTGGGAGCACTCTTAGACATCGCGACGCTGACCAGGCCGGACATAGCCGCCACAGTCAACATTCTGGGAAGAAGAAACGAATCTCCTAGAAAGGCGGACTGGGAAGCAGTAGAGAAAGTGATTAGATATCTGCGTACTACAAAATACGTAAAATTAACCATAAATACAGAAAAACCACCGGTATTAACCATATATTGTGACTTGTATTGGGCAGGCGACCGAGAAGATAGAAAGTCCACTACCGGAAACGTGCTGAAACTAGGAAGTAATCTCCTGTCCTGGACATCGAAAAAACAGAATTGTGTTGCATTGTCCACCGCGGGAGCGGAGTACATCTCTGTTTCTAACGCAACTCCAGAAATCCAATGGATGCTGAATTTGCTAAAGGACTTAGAGCTACACCAAAATTTACCCGTTGTAATAATATATGAAGACAATACCGCCAGCATGAAACTGAGTGAAAACGACAAACATCAATCTCGCATTAAATATCATAACATGAGACATCTAAAGGAAAGGGATGTCATAACATTAGTATACTGTCATTCCAAAAGAATGATCGCCGACATCTTTACAAAACCGATCCCCAAACATCACTTTGAGGATCTGAGAGATCAACTTCAACTATTACCACCACAAGGCTCAGACGAAAAGGGGGAATAAGAAAAGGGGGAATAAGTAAGAAATAGTCCAAAACATTATTCCGTCCTCGCTTGTTTGTGAAATACGGCTAATAGATGTCGCTACTTGGAGACCAGTGTTTTATCAAACTTCAAAGGACTAATAGACATCATCTTGATAAACTTATTTTACGTTGCACTTCGATTCCGCTGCAATAGATGGCAGCACTACGGATTTCACAGATGGTGCTCTTAATGAACTCCTACATTAAAGAAAGAAAATCTGCAGGATCATCAATTTCTTTTGTATAATTAAACTCCGAACTAAAGACCGTCGATTAACTTTTACAGACCCTTTTTAGATGGGTGTTGGTCTTTGAACCAGAAAGGACGCATTTTAACTGTCCTTTTTTTTTACATTCATTTAGGAAGCATAATTCGCTCCTATGAAATGTATACTCATAATTACTTTGTTAAAGGTCTTATTATGTATATTTAAATCATTTAATCAAGATATTGTGCACTTTAATAATCTCTGTTCATATAAAGCCTAGATTGAGATGACCTGCTAGCGACTCTTCAATTCTTCACCCAAACAACATACACGATTTGCTAATAAAATAATTATTGCAGCATTCTCGTGAAAAAACAGTGCGTCTCTGAATAAGCAGCTATTATGATACTCATAGGTAAGAAGAATTTTATTTTTCTCTTACCAGTTATGAAGCAATATTTATTTAAAAGGAATAATATAAGCGATCTAAGAACTCACGTAAACTTATATAAGAAATCAATCAAATTATATGGACATTTTAGTAACGAAATTTTTGAATGGAAAGTTACATTTTAGCTTGAGCTGATGATGCCATTTCACTAAAAACGCTGGGAAAAAATTTTTTGGACTAAAAACTCATATGCCCATATACCCATCGTGTCAGACGGGACTGGAGTGAGCCAGCTTGAACCAGCGGGATGCCTTCATGGTATGTGCTACAGTCCAAGGAAGACCACCGTTCAGTGCCCGTCACTCTCCCTGCATCCCAAACACCATTGGAAGCCATGGTCGTTGAAACAGTAACATGTCTACTCTGGAATTTTTATAAAATCTTACTAATATGATAAAAATTAAATTGCGAGTTGAAATGTTAAATATGAACAGTAAATAAATAAAAAGAAAAAAATTCGAACTATTAATGCAATTTACAGCACTCCGCACCCCCCTCTCGTTTACGAATAGTGTTGTCAGATGCAGCGTGCAGCGTCGCAAAATGCAGGACAGAGCGGCAAAAAAAAAAAAAAAAAAAAAAAAAAAAAAAAACGCACGAGAGCGGTTTCTAAATCGGGACATAAAAATATAGTAAATCGTATGAAAACAGAACCTCTTTTTAATTGAATCATGTCTTAAATGTAAAAATTTCATTGTCCCCATTGTAGGAATAACATGCAATTATATGCGCTAGGACGGAAGGCTGTTCAAAAAGGAATTTTTCTCCTGTCACTTGCAATTTCGTCTTAGCAGGTTTTATTAAACTAAATAAATACAATCTTATACAGGAAAACCTGAGAAAGTGGAGTCACTTGGGACTTGAACAAAATTTCATTTTAACAGGTATAGTATTCCTATCATTGGGACAATGAATTTTTTTACTTTTAAAACATAATTTCGTTATAAACAACTTCAGTTTGTAAACCTTGTAAACACAAAATTGTTAAAAACTGCAAAAAGTTGTTTTAAATAGGTTTCCGTCTAGGCAAATGTAGTGTTAAAGCATTCCTTTGGAAGAAACTTTAATTTTTTTCGTTATATATAGGTACACAGATACTATCCTCACAGATTTTACTGTATTAATTTCCACTCGATGTAAACTAACGAATAGCATGATATTAAGAAAAGTTTAAACGAATTTCTGCGCATCATGAAGAATCCGAACTTTTAGCGGCCCGCACGGTGGCTTATGCGGGACAGGTCTTAAAGCCATTGAAAATCGGGACACCTGGCAACACGACTTGCCAGGTGTCCACTACGTTAACGTTAGAAATTTCAGTGATAAATAGGCGAATTACGAATAGTATTGCCATGTGTACCAAATTACGTGAGAGTCCCAATTTTTCTTGATGCTCAAATTCTTTTTAATTACTTTTCATACCATGCTACTCGCTAGTCTGCATAGAGTGAACATAATACAACAAAAGCTACGAAGATAGAACCTATCTATAACGGAAAATATTTTATAGTCTTTTCGAAAAGAATACCTTACAAATGAATTTACGTGTCAGGACGGAAACCTTATCTATAATGGAACTTTTGCTGCTCTTGACGATTCTGCTTTTACAGATTTTACCGTACTTTGTTCAGTAAACTATGTGAAAACACAACCAGCTGTTAACGGTATTCTGTTTTAAAAGTAATAATTTCATCAATCCTACGATAGGAATACTATACAATTCAATTTTGTGTTGCTAAATATGAATTTCGTTCCAGTCCTTATCGATCCCTCTTTCACAGGCTTTACTGTATAAGAAAGTAATATCTATTTAGGATTGTGAAACCGGCTAAAACGGAATCGTTAAAAGAAAGAAATTTCCGTTTTAAACAGGTTTTCGTCTTAGCAGGTATAATTGCATGATATTTTTACCGTAGCCATACTTAATTTTTTACGTTTTCGAGTGAAGTTCCGTTATAGAGAAATTCCGTTTTAATAGGATTTAATGTATTTTTATGTCCCGATTTAGAAGCCGGTGTCCCGCTTTTTTTATCCCCATGTCCCACTTTTTGTATCACTGGACCTGGCAACACTAATTACGAGAGTGTATCAATAAGTTTTTGCCCTCACATATAAGTAATTGAGTGAAATTTAAGAAATTGCTACATTGTACTAGTCCTTTTCTATATAGTCGCCGTGCACAGTAACACATTTCTGCAAACGGTATTTCAAAGAGAGGGGTGTATTCCAGGAGGCGCAATAGTAGACCCAAAGGGGGTCATTTTTCTAACTTTTGCCGACCCCCACGTGTGACTTATTGTTGGAAAGGTCTGTGACCACTTATTCATGCTATGCCCCTCCGAAGCCCTGGGCCCCGAATTTGCCTCCCCCCATGGGCATGAATAATGTCCCCAAAATTTAGAAAAGTGGCCCCCGGAGAGCAAATTCAGGCATAAAAAATTTTCAAGGCATTCTCAAGGCATCAAAACGTTGCTAGCGTCTTAAAAGGGGAGGTTCTCCAAAATCGTCTCGATATCAAAAAGACTTTGAAGAGTCCCTTTGAGACGGCACTGGATTCAGGAGCGCCATTTACAAAATTATCTCGAGGGTGGGTTCTTTTGAACATGTTGTGCACAGATGAGAAGCAATTACTGCAGTTCATTTTTCACATATGTTTTTAAAATTAGCCAAAATATTTATCTATAATATATCTGTCTCACATTGAGTATGTTGCAATAGCAACAAGGCCGTAGCCAGAAAAAATTTTGCAGGGGAATTTGATCATGATTTGATCATTATCTCATTTTGGATTTTTTATTTTTAACCGAGTTATTTTCTTCTGATGGACTAATGGCTTCTATTATTATCAAGCAGCCGTTATAAATGAAGTGTTAGTGAATTCTTTAAATTAGACATTCCAAATTCTCACTAGAAAGTTGTAACTTTTTTTTTCTTTTTTACAAGATGATTGGTTTTCCATAAATAAAGGTAAAAGGAAATTACCAATTAAATTTTTGTGGTGTTAATTCAAAATTTGTAAAAAAAAAAAAAAAAAAAAAAAAAAAAAAAAAAAAAAAAAAAAAAATATCTGCCATATGCGGTGCTAGTGCTAGTGGTGTTAGTGCTACTGGTGCTAGTGACATACATCCGCTAACATCGCCAGAACGCAAGGAGTTAAGGCTGTTCTCAAATCCAAACGGTCAACTTTCTGACATAAGTTTTAATTCATTTTTGTTCGGATACGCATGAAACTAGAAGATGTTGTTATTAAGAAATTATGTCACCGAGCTGTTTATTCCGTTTTCTTGTAAATGCAATAAATCTTTCAGAAAATACTGTCAAAGTTCGCATTTTTAACTGAACTTCCGAACGAAAGAAGAAAATCCAGTCAAAAAAGAGAGAAAAATGTCATGTCACTTGATCAAAATCGCTTATAATTCAATAGGTAATTGATTGATCAAAAAATGAAAAACACAGTTCGATTCCAAATCGCTTCCATGGTCAGGTTTTCCAATTTTATACCTATCCTTAAAAAAATGAATTTGTAAATGTGTCAAAGCGTTTTGCGCTTGTTAAGCAGAGCAGTTGAGAAGAGCCTTAAATATGAACTATTTTTATTGTCAGTACCGAATTAAGTTCATCATAGACAGATTAGGATAAGAAAAAAAAAAAAGTTATACAGAATAGCAGTACTTGATATTATTTAGGATTTATATCTCCTTAAACTTTTATGGTATACCCATTCATACTTTTCTAGTATATACAGCTATATCCAACCCTATGTTGTATAGTTTTTTACAATGTCTTATTATTCTTTTAGTAACGATTTTTTTAATAATACATTTAATAATTTATATATTTTTTGTACGGAACCCTTTGAGCGCGAGTAATACTCGCACTTGACCGTTTATTATTAAATGTCACTTGACCGTTTATTATTAAATTCATTGAATTTAAGATGTAGCATTTAAAGTGTTTTTGTCGATTTATATTTTAGAATTTTTTTCTCCAGACGAAGGTTTTAAAGATTAAATCGAAACGTAGAGATTTATGTTATTCATATGTTTTTTTACATCTTTTAATTTGTGAATAATTAGTACGTTGGATAGCCAACACCTTATTTGTTTTGTATCGATTTTACAACGTAAAGTCCTTAATTATTATACTGTGGTATGTGGTTAAAGATGTCCGCCACTCTGAGCCTTACAGTTAGCAGCACATGGATGAAAAGCTGCGTAGATGTCTGACGTCAGAAAGAAAACTCCACCACGGAACAGCGGAAATGGAAATTGTTTGTTTTCGTCGTTTGTTTGACGCAGTTCCGCAGACGACTTTTTTTCATTTCTATTTTTTGAGAAATCCGGTCTCGCAACGTCTGAAACGCATTTTCTGGCCACTTCGCCGTGAACCAGTCCGATAAACCGGTTCGCCTCCCGTTACGTAATCCCGGCGATTCGAAGCTTCAGTTGAGACTTTTCCATGCTGGAATGATTTGCGAGACCGGCATGTTTCGAATTGCATGAATGATGATGGAAGACAAACATTTATTTCATTTGACAAACATTTATATTAAATGTATTACGAGTTAACATTTTTTTAATGCTTGATATTATTTTACTTGAGTTCATGGCACCATCCTGGATTTGAAAATTTCAATTGAATTTTCATTATCTTTAAAAGTTTTGAAAAAATAGTAAAAGTGCCTTTAAATAATCAAATACTAAGAGAATAAAGATGATTGAGAATAAAATCTGATTGACAGTTTTCTTTATTTAACGCTAGCAGATTCGCACGAGATAACCTTGAAAAAAATCTTGTATAAAAATTAAATTTAAAAAATCAAAAAACCCGACTGCATAAAAAGCGAACTAATTGATTATTTTTCATCAATGTGAAACTATTTTGTATATTACTTACCTATTTATTTATTTTTTTACTTCTATTGGTGACTTTTAAGATGCGTTTAATTGTTAGTTCCTATCTATAAACACTGTTTTGATGAGGCCCATAGATAGATGTCTATGAAGGTTAGAGTTGCAGTAAAGCTAGAGATCCTACCCTACACAACTTCCAGGTTGTGTAATACTTAAACGCAGCTTCTGACTGTAAGATAGTCAATGAAACATCGTTTTCATTTTGAAAGACCTATCCAATGATATGCCACTCAATAGGGTGCGTAATTTTTTTTTCCGTCTCTACCGCCATTTTATATTTTACGGCCGCCATTTTGAATTTATAAAAACAAAAGCTAAGCTATAACCATCGGACGGTTAAGACGAATCGATAGAGATCTCATTGATTAAAATCCATCCAGCCGTTCGGATGTTTCGAGGGTATAAAGAAATCCACATACCCAGAGCGTGAAACAATAACTCTTCTTGGCAGTCGGGTAAAAATTCATCTGTATGCACCTGATAGTTTATCTTAGGTATGGCTTGAACCCAAGAGTGTGTATGTCGGGGACAGAAAGAGTGGTGTCCAAAGCTTTCTTTATTAATCCTTGTCAGTGTACCAAGTTCATTGTTCAAAATTTCCCCTCTGTGATCTAGATAGATTAGAAAAAATATTTTTATATCCCCTCCATGTGAGGGCCAATGATGATCGGTCACTTGCGATTTTAGACATTTCGTTAAATATCTAGAAAAATACATGAGGAATTATCCTGAAACTCCAGGTGTGTAAACAGAATAGTTATAGGTCATATCGCTCACCCGCAAGAAAAGAGACACATATCGCAACAATTCATTTTGCGTTTTATTCCACTAATAGTTTTGTCGTAAGCGCGTCCTGCTACACAACAAGTTTCATAAGTGTAATTATACATAAGATCACTTTATTACGCTATATGTCCATTTGTAACCGCAGAAGAGGGGTGGATTGTGTGGAGAGGTAAATTTACCCAACCCTTCAAGCCTCATACTACGTGTTCATTCTTAAGGGGTTTTATGCACGTTTTTATTCCTGCATGCAGTGATAAGTGCTATAATTTCATGTTACAGTAAAATCGTGCAAATTTTCTTTTGCCTCTCCTGTGAAATTTACTTTTGTCTAGATGTGTCACTTTTCTTGCGGGTGAGCGATATATTTCCGTGAAGATTTTTTTCCCGAAACCCCATAGGGGACCGTCAACAAATTGAAAAAGAACGAATATATTTTGGATAACCCTGTAAAAACTAATGTAGCAAAAGCGTTCAAACTGTAGAACATGATTAAGAGTCTTATTGTAATAAACTGTGTTCAGTTTTATGGGTATAGAATGTATACTAATAGACAGAGTAAGGTTCTTATAAAAACAGCCCCAAATTTTGCCAAGTTTTTTCAGAACCTATGACAAACAACATTCTACACAATACACTGCAATCAGAATTAAAATATAATAAAAATTGAATGAAAAATGAGCTGGTTGACTAAATAACGTTTCACTTCGCATGCGTGAATGCAATCAAAATATAATGTGCATAATGTATTAGCTAAGTGTATAGAGTAACTTTTGTGAAAGTCTCAAAAACATAGCTTGAAAATTCTCAAAATTATCGTCGATGGAATAAGCTAGAAATCCATTATTCCCAAAAGTAAGCAAAAAGATGGGGAGCTGTATCCAAATATCCGTTGATTAGTGCCAATATAGCATACACAATATTGCACGTACTACATACTATATTTGGATACAACCCCTCATCTTTTTTGCTTCCTTTTGGTAATAACGGATTTCGAGCTTATTCTATCGGCGATAATTTTCAGAACTTTCAAGATATGTTTTTCAGACTTTCACAAAAGTTGCTCTATACACTTAGGTAATTAATACATTATGCACATTATATTTTGATTGCATTCGCGCATGCGCAGTGAAACATTATGTAGTAAATCTGCTCATTTTTCATAAAAATTTTTATTATTTTTTAATTATGATTGCAGGGTATTGTGTACAATGTGGTTTTTCATAGTTTCTGAAAAGAGCATTTTTTTATATTAAGAACTCTGCAAATTATAAGCAAAAAACGTGGCAAAATTTGGGACTGTTTTTATAAGAACCTTAATTGCTCTGTTAGTACACATTCTATACCGATAAAACTAAACACAGTTTATTACAATAAGCCTCTTAATCAT
This sequence comes from Maratus speciosus, assembly GCA_963932465.1. Classification (NCBI taxonomy): domain Eukaryota; kingdom Metazoa; phylum Arthropoda; class Arachnida; order Araneae; family Salticidae; genus Maratus; species Maratus speciosus. Next base: position 233,138,467 of record OZ010791.1, on the reverse strand, counting down.
GTTCTACAGTTTGAACGCTTTTACTGCATCAGTTCTTACAGGGTTATCCAAAAGATGTTCGTTCTTTTTCAATTTGTTGGCGGTCCCCTATGGGTTTTCGGGAAAAAATCTCGCGGAAATATATGACCTATACTATTCTGTTTACACCCCTAGAGTTTCAGGATAATTAATCATGTATTTTTCTAGACATTTAACAAAACGTCTAGAATCGCAAGTGACAGGTCATCATTGGCCATATAGTGTAGTATTTATTCTTAACGAGTAACATGCAAAAATTAGTTAAATTTAAAAGCGCATACCAGCATTGAAAACTCACTTGCATCAATTATTGCTCAAAGACAGCTTTTGTGTGTCCCTGTAAATGAACGACAAATGCTATGAATGCTCTATTCTATAGTAATCATCTTGTTATGAAATTCAGTGATTTATAACAATTTCAATACATTTGAAATAGCGTCATGTCAATAAAATACTCTGCAAACGATTTTTCCTCATTGATCATAATGTAACGGAATTCTTTGAGTGCCCCTCTAAATGAATTGTTAATGCTATACACTTCATATTCAGTGAGAAACATGCAATGGTAAGCATAATTAATATATATCAATTACATGAAAATCCAAGTATATTTAAGCGAGTTAGAGCGTGGATAGACAGAGGGCCAGATGACCAGACAAAACGAAATCATAAAGACTTTGCAACTTGTTGGAAAGTGTTAAAAAATAATTTTAATGTGTTCTACACAGCCCAATATTGGCACCTATAACGTGGTAAGTAATAATGATAATCTATACTAATTTTATAAAAGAGTAACGTGTATGTTTGTAGGGGGTAATTTCTGGAACTACCGAAGCGATTTCAAAAGTAATGGTTCCAAATGGATGATGACAGTGCTGACCGACTACTACCAGAGGGTTGCAAGAGCAAAAAACGTTCTAAAATTTCGATTTTTGTAATACTGAAGGAGCTAGAAACTTGAAATTTGGCATGGTAGTTACTTATAAGTTGGGAATGCTTTCTAAGAACAGTTGAAAAGAAAATCGAATTTATAAGGTGTGAAAATGCGCGAAAAGCTTCTAAAGACTTTCTAAATTACGATTTCTATGGAGTTGTTAAAGACAGAAACTTCAAGTTCGGCATGTTAGATGCTTATAAGATGTAAATGCTCTCTATGAACAGTTCTAAAAATGCTCCAAATTAATATTTCTATGGAATCTCAGGAAATACCAAATCGATTTCAAAATTAATGGTTGCAAATTGATGGTGACAGTCCCTTCTCCGACATAGGCTATATTTTATGTCAGTGCCACAAGCACCAGAAGGTTGCAGAAGCAAAAAAACGCTCTAAATTGCGATTTTTGTGATACTGATGGGACTAGAAACTTGAAATTTGGCATGGTAGCTACTTTTAAGATGTAAATGCTCTCCAAGAACTGTCGAAAATTAGAAATTTGAAAGAATAAATAAGCGAAAAGCATTCTAAAAATGTTTTAAATTGCGATTTTTATTGAATTCTTAAAGATAGAAACTTTAAATTTGCCATGCTAGATATTTATAAAAATGTAAATGCTGTCTCAGAAAATTTCCTAAAAGATTCGAAATTTGGATGCACTCTAAAATTGGGAGAAGTGAAAAGTTCACTCTTTGAAAGAGTGACAAGCATTTTCACTCTTTTTGAAGTGAATTTTATAAAAATACACTCCTTAAAGAGTGGAATTTTCCACTCCCTATAAAGGAGTGAATTATTTCACTCCATTATCGAGAGTGAAATATATCATCCCGTTGTCGAGAGTGAAATATCTCACTCCGCTGACGAGTGTGAAAGACTGGCATTATACACTTTAAAATTTTCCGATCAACTTTGAACCAATATATGGAGTAAAATAATGAAAAGCACCAAAATATGTCACTACTTAATTTTCAAAAACTCCATTTCATAATGTAACCGTAGAAATTATGCTAATTTGGTACTAAAACGCACTCCGTTTCAAGAGTAAATAGTCACTCCTTCTTAGAGTGACTATTCACTCCTTCTTAGAGTGACTATTCACTCCTGCTTAGAGTGAATAGTCGCTCTAAGAAGGAGTGAGTATCGTAGTATTGGTATTACCATCAGCCAATCAGAAAGAGCAGCCGCTACAACTCTTAAGATAAGAGAAAGACGCCCACCATTTTAGGATTAAAATACATGCGAATATTATTAAAGCGATTATTTATGGAACGTAAGTCTTATATAATATTAATCTTTTATTCCTGTTGTTTTGTATATTATGATCATGAGTTAAATGGTTTTATGATCTATAGAAAAAAAGACTGATCTGGAATTGTTTTCAGAAGCGATATTTTCCTATTCGATACTGTGATGTAAAATATCTTAATCTGCCACCGCTCGAAAAAAAAAAAGCTGACGCAGCTACATTCATAGTAAAATGCTTTCATGCCTACATTCATAATAAAATGCAAACACTAATTTGCAGTTATTTGAAATTGAAAATGTATTGAGACATTGATTTGGATTTTTTTTTCTAATTTTTACTGTTTTCCGATTATTAACACTTACAGTATTTTTCGTGATTACTATTTTGGAGTTAAATATGATATTCGATTATTATGATATTACGAAACGGTTTCAGATTAGAAATTAGCATTATACTGGGAAAATATCTTTTTACATATTATAGTAGTGAAACTTTTGAAAGATTTTTTTTTTATTACTAATAATATTTTAAATTATCATTTAAAATATTAAATCTTCACACCAATGTTTTCAGATTTAACAATTGCCGAATTTATATAAAATAATAGGAATTTCTTATAACATATGGAAAGATTCTTGAGAAATTGTTAAATCTAATAATACATTTAATTCATCTATTGTAGTTTGTTGTTGTTTAATAGCACAATTACAACATACTAATTATTATTTTTGGTGTTTTTCAAATTGGTATATTTATTTTTTAAATTGCATGTAAGCTTTTTTTTTTTTTTTTTTTTTTTTTTCTCTTTGCTGTTTGTGATTTTAACAAACATTTAATTATAGACGTTCTGAATCATTAAACTTCCTTCTATTGTAAACGCATTTTTTACTTTTTTGATACACGTAATTATTGGCACAAAAATAAATGAATAAATAAATAAATAAAACATGATATTTAAGCATTAAAATAAAATGTTTTTTTATGCCTGATGTTTATAGATAAAACTGCTTTAGTATATTTTCTAAAAAGTTCATAGTATCACTTATATAATATAAGATTGAATACATTTTAAAGAGATAAATAACTACTTTTTACATTAAAAATGTTTTTCAAACGATAAGAACAGTATATATGTAGTCATTTCTTTTCTTTTTTACTATTTCCTTCTTTTTACTATTTCCCAGATCAATCTTTTCCTACAAAACATACCAAAGTTATTCAGCTCATATTCGTAGAATACAAACGAAAATAAAAAAATTAAATAAATATGGCTTATCATGCCGTTCTATAAATAAGAGTTGTATTAATATCCATTTTTCAGCTATAGCGGACAAAAATTCGAATTCATAATTAAGGTAAGGAATATGTTTAAAAGGAAAATATACACATATTCCAGAAAATATAAAATTCTGGACTCCATGTTCATATTTAATAAAGGGATGACAAATCACAACACTTAAAAGAACTTACACATTCTTAATATTTAGATCAAGCTTAAAACTTATTAAAAATAGATGTCAGTTGGTAAGCATTGTTTTTTAAGTGGAAAAATTCTAAATATTTTAGAAGAATAAGACTCCAAAATAGCGATATTTTGCTAAAAAGTACGGTAAAAAGATAAGTTTTTATATTTAAAATAAAACTTTATTTTAAAATTGGGCCTTTTAAAATTATCATACATTTATAGGGCATGCAATGAAAACAAACACAAGGTATAAAATTGTAATAAAATATTTTAGTTTTTCTCTGTCAGTAATCTAAGTTAATTCGCATGTAACTTTAATTGAGTTTTTCCTTAAAAGTTCAATTAATTTTACAAACTATGAATTAAATAAATATTGTCAATAAAGTATTTTATTCCAATCTTTACCACGCTTGTATTTATTTTCATTACATGCTCTAAAATATGTGAATCTTTTAAAATGCCCATGAAACAACATAAAAAAAGAATGCACTGCATAAAAATTGAACATTCACTCCTATGAAAGAGTGACTATTCACTCCTACCAGGTGTGAAAAACGCACTCCTTTAACAAGAGTGAATAGTCACTCCTCCGACAGAGTGATTATTCACCCCTGTTTAGAGCGACTATTCACTTCCCAGGAGTGAATATTCACTCTTTCAGAGAATCAAAATTTCCACTTTAGCTCACAGTGAATAGTCACTCTAAAGAGTTTGGGCATATTTTGACTCTGCGATAGAATGACCATCTCCTTTTTATTTAGAGTGTAAAAAGTTAAAACTAACCTTCCTTATAGCAAGCTGCCCGCCGGCAGAAATTCTGAGGAATCCATAAATGCACAGACGTCAGACAGGACTAACGTGTGATGCCACCATGACATGTCAAACGAAGAAGTCAGTGTAATGCAGCCATGACACCTATTTCCAGACAAGGAAGAGCACCGCCCAGCACGCGTCACTTTCCCTGTGTTCTAAACACCATTGGAAGTCATGGTCGCTGCTATAGAACCATGTACTCGATGAATTAATCGGCGGTGGTTCGGGAATTACACCTCCTAATCCCCGAGGTACCTCAGGCGTACCGGACACTCATAGAAGAAACGGGTCCTTGGCCTTGAAACCGGGTTTCCCCGAAGTGCTTTTACTCTACCGGTGGCTTCCGGATGTGAGAGTATTTAAAAGTATAAAATGAATAAAAAGCATTCTAAAAACTTTTCTAAACTACGATCTCTGGGAAATCTCCGGAAATACTAAACCGATTTCAAAAGTAATGTTGACAATTTATGCTGATAGTTCCTGCTACAACATAGATTATATTTTATGTTGGTGCCACTACTAGTAGGGGGTAGCAGGCCATTAGACTACGAGCTTGGAATGTGGCATGTTGGTTACTTTTAAAATGTAAAAGTTTGCTAAAAACGGTTTCTAAAAAATTCAAAACTTCAAATGAAAACAGAAATGGGTGTAAAAGCATCAAAATACATTCTAAATTATCATTTATTTAGAATTAGTTTCAGTTCTTCTAATTAATTTAACTCTTATTTTCGCCTAATGCAGTGTAATAATGAAATTTAGTCAAACTGTTGTTTAATTAGTAATTTTTAAATTACCCGTAGCAGTATAATTTCTTCTAATAAAAATAGGCACACAAAATACCAATTGGCATATTTTAATAATACAGTGTGGAAGATACGCGGGTAAATACGGTAAGTCAAGTTTGGTATAAATAAAAAAATAATCCATTTTGAAATTAACTTAAATACGAATATACACGACGTTCCTGTGATTAAGTTTACTAGTTACTACTACTTAGGGCGGTAATTAACTCAAAATGCAATTTAGTGCCTTTAAGTTATTTGAAACTCTACGAAATTTGTATATATCACTAAGGTTTACTGCGGCTTTTTCCCGATTCATAATATTGGATATAATATTTATGGTTCTGTTACAGGACAGCACAAAAGAGAATTCAGATGCATTACATTTTATCTCTAATTATTGTTGGAAGATATATAGGGGATCGTACAAAACCGGGTAGCGCAGATTCCTCCCTGAACTGTACTGCTATCTAGCCAACACTATAAAATACTTGTCAACAACCATTACGGCATTTGTAGCTGAACGAAACGCTGCTGTAAGCGGTTATTATTTTGTGTGAAGGATTTAGTTCAATTTACTCTTAAAAATTATTTTATTTGATTCTAGGTTTTACGCATATAATCACTATTTGTCAGCATATTAAATATTGGTAAGTACTATGTATAATTATTTACTTTTTAGCTAATATTTTAACATTTTTACTGATCTTTTGCTATAGGATTGAGAGTAGTGGCGCCATGTTTTAAAATCTGTGTCATGCTGGAGTGAAACCGGGTACTTAGGAGTGGATCAAAACCGGGTGTACCCGGTTTTGTCCTACACTCATGGAATGATATTTTTTAGTACAGTTAATAAATCAGCATGCAGCTTTAAGTTGCATTTTTAATGCTGTTAAGATACCTTATAATCCTAAATCTATCTAGTTATAGTGAAAATGTTAATTTTGATTTTGTTTTATATTTAAAAGTGAGACAAAATGTTAGCTTTAATTTATTAAATTAAATAAGCTGCAATTATTAATGAACAAAATAATGGTACTAATTAGGGTATATTTTTATATTATGCTTATTACAGTTTAATATATTACTTTCAAATCTGAGGTATAATAACTTGCGTTATAGGCCTACTTAAAATTCAAAATATATTTCGTAAATTGTTTTTTTAAATAAAATAATGTGTCCTAATTTATAAATAATCTATAAAATTTCAATCCGATATAACTAGGCTACATAATCTATAATAAGATTTTTTTTTTCAAATGAATATTAAACAAACAAAAGAAAACGCCCTCTTGATGGATGATGCTTTCTCAGGATCATTTGCTTACATAATAGGAGTGGATGGATTACGAAAGAGACCCTCATTATTTGGTTAAAAAAATTATAGATTTTCCCAGTCTTTCTCCTGGAAACAGTGTTAAATGAAGGGGATGGCCCTGGGGGGGGGGGCATGAAAGGAATGAGATGTCCCCCCCGGAAAACTTAATATTTTGTATTGTCAATGGTCAAAAATTGCAATCTCCCTCGGAACTCTATAATGACTCCTCCCCCCCCCGGAACCACAAAACTCCCCCCCGGAGAAAAGTGTCTCAAATCAACACTGCCTGGAAAGCCTGTTCTTTTAATCCTTGATGGGCATTCAACTCCTTTTAAAAGCACCGAGTTAATCAATCTAGCAATAGAAAGCAATTCTTTTATCTTATGCTTCTTTCCATACGCAACACATCAATTTCAGCCCCTTGATGCATCTCTAAACCCATACTACAAACAAGATATGTGGAAACGGTTACTTTCCCATCCTGAACGATCTGAAACAATTTACAAAATTGGAAAATTATTTAAAGCTGCATTTTTAGAGCAGCAGTTGCAAATACTGCAATCAGAGGACTTGAGTGAACAGAGATTTTTCCCTACCACAACGATGTTTTTCCAGACCATGTTTTTGCTCTTTAGGAAAAGACAGAGAAACCCACGAATCTCGTGATAACACACCAAGGTCTGTCAGCCAAAGGCATAGCTTCAGAATAAACATTTGTGAAACATCACAAGATAATGGGGCCCAACCTTCCAAACGTAAAAGCGTTGACATCACGCATCCATCAGTTGACAACATCCAGCAGCTTTCACGTCGAACTGCTACCACATGCAGCAGTTGACATCACAATCACACACATCATCAGAGATTCAAATTGTTACCTCTACAGAATACATTATTAAACTTATTCCATTGACATCTTCAGACTATGTAGCCCAGCAATTTGCATTTCCAATTTCGCTTAAAATGTTATTACCCCCTCCCCAGGAAGGCTTCAGAATTTAGAAAAGATCTGACTGACAAAAGAAGGAGCAAAATAGTTATTTTTTTTTCTTCACCCAATAAAATAGAGATCGCAACAGATATTCAGGAGAAATAAGCCAAGACTGCATAAGAACGAACTGCAAGAGTAAAAAAGAAGATTCTTAAAAAGAAAAAGGAATTTATGAATCAACACAAAAAAGAAACCAAAGAAGGTTGAGGAGACATCATCAGAAGAAGAAGCAGATAATGAAGCCTGTATGTTTTGCAATGAAATTGGCTCAAATTCTAAATACAAAGAAGGCTTGATACAATATTTGAAATGCCACGGATGGGCACACAAAATATGTTGTAATGCAGAATAATATGATGACAAACTCATTTTTGAGTTTTGCAACAAAAAAAAACTTTAAGATTTCCAGTGTAAAGTAGGTAGGCCTATACAATGTAGAAAATGTGCCACAGGTTTATTTTGATATGTGGAAGAAAACGTGCAATTTCATTTTGTTAAAAATAACAAAATTGTGTTTTTTACTAATTAAACAAGAACTTTTGTGACTAAAATGAATTTTCCAGGAGTTTTAAATGGATATCCGGTTTTACCCAACCAGTCGGGTAAAACCGGAGTTTTGCATATGTCTGAAAAAAGCTATTTTTTATATAATCAATTATATTTTTTATTGAAAGGAATATGTTTTGTTATAGCCAAAGGTTCATTTTAATATAAAAACGGTGTTCAGAGTTTGTTTTCCCATTTCACTGCATTTGAGAACAGCAAACATTTACGGCACCCGATTTTGCCCCACCTTCCCCTATTATATGACGTTCATTTAGTTTTTGATATTTCATGTATCTGTATGTGTATAACGCGTCTTCAAGTAATTTTTCGAACGTGTTTTAAGCTCACTTCCCACGGAGGAATTTCACTCAGACCTTCAGAAAAAGCTTCTGCCATTGTCAAATACACTATATTGCCATTAATCACCGGACACTTTCCATTTTAGACATTTTGTCGAATATTTAAAGACTTATTTTTCGGATTTCTCTAGAACTTCAGGATTATGAAGAATATGTTCGAACATCATATTTATCAACGGCGGTTTGATCAGAAGGATAATTAGGGGGCCAACAAAAAAATGAAAGAAAAAGAGTAATGTTTGGGATCACCCTGTAAAATAAAATGCACGCAATGATCTATCGCAATAGCTTACGAATATATGGACATTGTATAATATATATATTCGTTTGAAGAAGACTAGGACATACATTCATGGAGATATATCGACTTTTGTTAAAAGTTCAAAAAACTTTCGCATATTTTTTGTTTATATCGCGCAGGACTTTTTGCCAAATTTAATGCTAGTTTCAGAAAATTCACAAAATGTAGTGGACATAATATAGTGCAATTGGAATTTAATTATATTAGATATTTGATGAAATATAAGCAGTAGTATGAAATATTTTTTATCTGCGCATGCGTGCACGATAAAAAATATTTTTTTCATGATTTGATAAGCAACTCTATGGAGCAACTTATAAAAAAAAAAAAAAAAATGCCAGTCAAATATCGAGAAAATGCAGAAAGATATCGGCAATATAGTGAGCGAATTTTTAGGTGCTCGTTAAAAGCTGCTGAACGACAAGGGATTTTCCACAAATTGTCATTTTTTATTACTTCGTTTTCAGCAAAGGAGTTTGAAATTAATGAATGTCAACGAGTAGATTTTTATACTTCTTTTTTTCTTGGAATAGGCTCGTTCTGGTGGTTTTCCAAAAAGAAGTAAAACATGAATAAAAAATGAAAATTTAAAAAAGTAAAAATTAAAAACGACAACTTATGAAAAAACCCTTATCATTTAGTTGTTTTTAGAGAACAACTAAAATCAGTTCAGTCTATCGGTGATACCTTTCTGAATTTTCACGATATTCGACTTGCTTTTTTTCATGAGTTGCTCCATAGAGTTGACCATAAAATCGTGAAATAAAATATCTTTTATCGAGCGCGCAAACGCAGATAAAAAAATATTGTATATAACTGCTCATATTTCATCAAATATTTAATATATTTACAATCCAATTATACCATATTATTTCTACTGCATTTGTCAAATTTTCTAAAACTGACGTTAAATTTGGTAAAAAACCCTGCATGATATGCAATAGTTTTTTTACTTTTAAATCGATATATCTCCATGAATATACGTTCTATTCTTCCACAAATGAATACATATATGACATCTTTAAATATTCGACAAAATGTCTAAAATTGAAAGTGCGCGGTGATTAATGGCCATATAAAAGTGTATATATGGTGTTGATACAATTTTTCTCATTAGTGTTTTTTTTTTTTTTTTTTTTTTTTTTACGCATGTAGCGCCTCTGATGCGAAATTGCGTAACTTAATTTTTAAGATGGAATTTTTTTTATGTACCAGTTAAAATTGAATACGGCAAACAAAAAATTCTAGGTTTTCTTTTCTTTTTCTTTTTTTAATTAGCGTTTCTATAAAACACGGAAATCATTTTATAGAAAATCAAAACGATCGAAATGTAGCCAATTATAATACCGAAATAATAAAAATATACATTGAAATCATGTCAGTAGTTCCCCCCCCCCCCCCCGCCAAAAGTTACCTCAATATCAGCTATTTCCGATAAGCTTTCTAGACGGTTGTTGTCCTTTTAATTCACGCATACCATTTAATAGAAAATTTTAATTCGATATAATTTTTATGCGATATGATTTGCGTTAGAATTACTAAAAGTTGTTTACTTTCTTTTCGACACGACCTTATATTTGCTAATTACAACAAAAAATAAAAGTAAATAAGTAAGTAAGTAAGACAAATAAGAAGAAAATGAGCTAGATATATTGAACAAAATAGGAATCCTTAAAAATGTGAAAACTTGGATCAATTTCCTGGACTGGTGAAAACTCGGCGATTGTTCATAAAGGAAATTAAGTTCAGAACAAGTTTTTAATAAAGCATCAAAGGCTTGATTCGTCCAGGCATTGAAAAAAGGCATTTCACTTAAGGGTGTTTTCAAACCCAAAAGGGTAACTTTATGACATAAGTTTTAATTTATTTTTGTTCGGAAATGCATGAAACTAGCACGTTCAGAAACTATGTAATCGAGCTGCCTTTTCCGTTTTTTTTTTTTTTTTTTTTGAAAACACAATAGATCTTTTAGAAAATAGTGTCAAAGTTGACGTTTTGAACCGAAGTTCTCAAAGAAAGCAGAAAAACCAGTCAGCGAAGGGCGAAAACCGTGTTTGTCACGTGATAAAAATCGCTTATAACTTAATAGGTAATTTATTGATCAAAAAATGGAAAACACAATTCAATTCCAAATCGCTTCCATGGCCAGGCTTTATAAATTTTATATCTTTCCGTTAAAAAATGAATTTGTAAATGTGTCAAAACGTTTTACGGTTGTTGAGCAGAGCAGTTAAGAACACCCTTAAGGAGAGAGTGAACTTTAAAAAATATTTTCACTACATATGTTATTCAAACAAGATTTTCGCCAAAGAAGTGTTATATATAAAATTAATTCAATAAAATTTTCTAAAAAGAAAATTCATAGAAAATTTAAATTTTTGAAAGCAATTAGTTTTGACCACTAACAATACCAAAAAGCATTTTTATATGAAAAATATCAGTTATGTATTCAATTAATTTTTTTTATATTATTAAAAATTCTATTTTTGTATTAGCCACATACCGGAGGTTAATAACCGACGAAATCTCCAACGATTTCACTATTATGTACCTCTTTTTTTATTTTATTTTCATTATTGCAGTGCTTAAGCGGCTAGTTCGATTACACGTCTGTTAATTTGCGTTTTAGTTATTTTATTTACTTTTTTATTCAGTTTTGATTTCATTATGGGATATTAACCCGAAATAAATGCTGAACTATTTATACTGTTTTATTTTAAGTAGGAAAGGAGTAATGTTCCGTAACCGGGCGGCATGCGTAGACAGATTTTTTTTTTTTAATCATGCTTGAAAATTATTTAAAAACCTATAAATAATCAGTAAACTGAGATGAAATTTTTCGAACAGATAACATTTGAAAGTATTTTTTTTTTCCTCTATTCGACGATGTAAAAATTGAAATTGTTGCGATGTTTAGAAAGTAGAAAACTTGCAGAAGAATCGAAATATATTCGTCAAGTTGTTGCTATCATCAATATGACTTCAGCGTTGCTTACGGACATGTTTTTACTTTTTTATATGGATAAATAGACTATAAAAAATTGGTTTACAAAAAAAAAAATCCATTTGAAATACGTTACGCTCATTACTTACCTTCAAGAAGTACAGGGCTCGCAAATGGTCCGCCATTTAAATACCAGTAATTAGAGAAAATTCCATGATAGGTTTCCACAACATTTGCGCTAAAATTAACCTTCTGAGTTAATTTCTACAAAATTTGCAAAAAAAAAAAAAAAAAATTAAAAAAAAAAATGTTTTTTTTAAATTAAACACTGGTATACGAAAAGCTGACCATTTGAAATCCCCGGAATTATGAAAGCACACTTTCTGCCATGTATGTGGTAACATATTGATACTATTTAAATTTTAACATAAAAACAAAAAAATGTATATTCGTCTATTTTTGCTGGTATCAAAAATCCATCATTCCCTAAATAATGTCTCTTTATATAATAATAATAAAAAAAAAAAAAAAAAGTAAAGGAATTCATCACCTTAACTTTTACAATGAAACTGGAAAAAGAAAAGTACAAATTTAAAAGTATTTATGTATCTGAAAACTACCCATACTTTCAAAATAAATCATTTATACAAATTTACAAAATTATCTTTTCTTTGTCAGATAAAAATATAAACGTAATGACTAAATACTCCTTAGTCCTTAGTCTTTGATATATTCAGTATTCTCAGTGAAAAACATTTGATTCAAATTCAGAATAAGTTCATCGTAAGAACATTATCAAAATTCTGCAGACATTAAAGAATTAAAAATTCATAAAAATTCACCTTTAAAATCAGCACCTATAGGTAACGCTACAGTTAAAATTTTCAGTGCTTATGGGTCAATATCACAAAATATGAAAATTGCAGTCCGCACAATAAAATTTTTATTTAATGTTATATAATGCAATTTTCTTTTTTACATTCTAATAAAAAATATTCTTAGAAGTATTTTCAAGAGGTATTATATTCATGAAAACGCAAAAATAAAGCAATTAAAAGACTTAAAATTTCAGATTGTCATTTTCCTGGCATGTCACACTGTGATGTGAGCAAAGTAAAAGGCTTTCTGCTATCATGTATAAATATCTTTTTCTAGATCTTTTAATTTCTAATTAATAATTATACCTTATATAACACATATATGTGGAAGGTAATAAGTTCTGTATTTTACAAATAATTTTCCATTATTAAAATATGATTGTCACTGAAAATGAATGTAATTGTCCTGGCCTGTTCATTTTAGTTCTTTATGGGGTATAAAAAGAACGCTAATTCTTCTTGTTTTTGACATAGTTCAAGTCAGAAGTAGTAAAATCATCGATATCAGCAAGATCTTTTAGATATTTCTTTGAAAATAATGTGTTTAAAGGCTTTGTAAAAATTGAATAGACTTTTATGTCATTTTCTGGGCTTCTATAAATTACAAATAAAACTGAACATTACACTGATTTTGAGATACTGTGGAAGAAACATGTTCCTTTAAACAAAATTAAAATGTTAGATCTAAAAATAAAACAAACAAGAATGTGAAAAATGTTTTAGAATGAAATTGTCATTGTCCTGGCATACATATGCCAAGAAAATGACATATAATTGTAATTACATAAGAATGAACTTAAGCTCTTCTAACTTTAACAATTTTACATATAAATTCCTTTATTCAGCTGTTCAACCAACATTTTTTTTTAAAAATCAGAAGCTTTGAAACGATTTAAATTTTCAAAATTTTTGTTTTCAAAATCTGATATTTTGTGATAGTCACCCTTATGCATTAAAGACCAATTTTATGCACCCCGCCCACCCCCTTTTTTCCCCTTATTTGTGTGAGTGTGGAGTGGGTCATGGAGGAAAGAGATAGATGGAGGTGCAGTATGCCTTAAAAACGGTTTGCAATATGATGCACATCACTCAAATTTAAATGCCTTCATTTGATCCAAACAAAACAATCACGTGGATCTGGGACCAAATTCTTTTACATCAGACGCGCATTTTTTTTTTTTCTAAATGAAAACGATCTGCTTATATTTAAACATTCTAAAGTAGCATTTCATTGTATTATGAATTAAAAACTTTATTACTAAAAGTTTTCTTCTTTTTTTTTTTTTTGCGAAAGCACGCGGTTGTGTTTGGGCCTAATGTAGAGGATTATAGGGTTACATTTTTGGCGTCACCCCCAGCCACCATACTTCATCTCTATTCTTTCTTTTTACCCTATGGGAGTGAGTAAATTTAACTTTATTTCCGAACGACACAAACGCCACTTGCCAAAATTTATAAGCAACGGAAATAGCTGCTAGCAAATTTTCTATTTACAACAACTTTCGCAGTTTCGCTATTTGTTTTCTCGCTTTCGCGCTTTTTTTTTCTTTTTTCGTATCCGCCCTAGATACAAGAAACACAATTACAACAGCTGCATTAATTGTTGCCAAGAGTGTTAAGCTATCCTAAATTAAAATAACGCTATATTTAATTTCAGACGATAATGTTCGGATCATAAACATTCCAAAATATCTCTGTGAATAATATGAGAGTCGTTTGTTAGCGATATTAATAAAACAATTTCATCTAAAAATATTCATCTGAAGCAATTTAAAACTGAAAATAGACACAAAAAATGTTACAAACTCTGCAGGGGATATAACTTTTTTTAATTACTTTTCTTTTAAGATTCCCTAAAATTGACGGCAGTGTAATGAGTTCAGTCAAAATTCATTTTGATTTAAATTTATTTCATGCTTCGCTGAGAATTTTCGTTTTCATGTTGATGTCTACGTCACTCGTCAAGCTTTATCCCCCAACTAAAATATCTCTCTTTTTTTTTTTTTCTTTCTTTCTCTCTCTTTTGCTATTTATGTCAGACTCAGTTCTGTAGCAACCTTAACACTTGTTTATTTTTTAATTTCTTTAATTAACTCTTGGAACGAACTTTTCAACTCGATGTTGTTGCCAGAAAAGTACGGGCATAGACAGTTGCACAAGTTCTGATTTAGAACCGACGAAGTTCGGGTAAACAAGATTGATTTCGTCATTTCACTTTGCATGCTGAGGAATTTGTTGCCACCTATCCGCTTTAAATATACCCAACATAATTTCCAGTTTTGCCTAGAGATAAATTTCTTCGAAACTAGGTTCACCTTGATCTTGGTGTTAACGACTTTGGCTCAATTTGCTAAACAAAAATGCTATAAACCGGTCTCCCTTGTTGCTCAAACCGTTTATTGAATGTCAATTAAGTCCTCTAAAAGAACACGGACAAAAAAAGTTGTTGGCTGTTTCTCTAACTTTCACCTGCAGGGAAAAAGTCTGGAATGTTTTTATGCGAATTAACATGTATAATTTCTGAGGTAGTAATGTCAATTTCTGAGAAGCCTCTAAAGGCATTATCTAATATTAATTGAAAGTGACATTTTAGAAGATTATGAAAGGCTTTTTACACAGATGATTTTTAAATATTCAGCAATATGGTAATTTCAGGTAAAGTTAAGTAATTAAAACTAGTAACAGTTACGAAAAATAAGTGAGAAGGCCATATGTTTAAAAGAAATTATGACACACTTACCAGATCACGATGCAATAACTAAAATTCCCAACTCTTGTTTCTATTCAATAATTTGTATCAATACGACTTTTTTCTTTCCATAGATTTCCATGCATAATAACATCATTATATATATTAGGTTAAGCAAAAAGTTCTGGAAAATTTTTTATTTAATAGTTACTAGAAATTGTATCGTATACACTAGCAGTACTATTGGTACAGTCCAGGTGTGGCTGCATCCAATTATGGCCGCTTTCGATCAATGCAACACTTTTTTCAAGGGCCGTCGATTTGAATACTTTAATGAAGTTGAAGAAGCATGTCAAGAGTTTTTCGATTCCAAGGAGCCGCCATGGTACTTCCAGCAAATCCGGAATCTGGCAGAACGAAGGCAGAAAGTCCTAGAAGAATTGTCCTTGTTGCTTTTGTTGTTAACCTTTAACTGATGTCACAGAAATTGTCACATAACTTGTGTGAAGCGGTCTGTGAGACCGCTCCATCGAAAGATGAATAAAAGCCGCGATTAACTCATATGATGTTGTTTTTGTACTAAACTTTTTTCTTTTCTGTAAGTCGCTTAAAATGCATATGGTGAGATTTTATTTGAAACGTTTTAAACTTTAAATTAAATTATATTGCAAACCTAAAGTTGATCTATAAGGAGAGATTAAATGGGTAAAATGTGGAACGAAATTGGAGTTTATTAAAGGATTTAATTTTAAGAAATTTAACATTTTGATATACTCAAAGTATAACTTTAAAAATATTGGGAAAATGGTAAATTTATATAAATCTAATGGGAAAATTAAGTACTGTTCTTCAGTGGGATTCACATATATTGCAAGGTCATTTAGGTACCCTATATATGTGCATAATTAACATGAATTTGGAGCCCATGCATACGCGCTTACTTCTCGGGGGCGAATTAGAGTATCAGGCATACTACTACGAATGATTTTAAAAAGTACTTTTGTCCTATTGAATCATTGTGATTAATTAAGACGAAAATAATATTTTTAAACTTATGATGAAAGTTTTCCTGATTGCTCCTGTGAGTGCCTATGCCTTTATGAGGTCTTCTCCAGCTTAGGGTCCGGTATAATTGTCCATCTTGTGCTTACCCCAGCTATCCTCTACAATTTTCCATTTCTTCCCCTATGTCAGCTATGGTTGCAGATTACAGTGGAACTCCACTTATACGTTACCTGGGTTGTACGTTTCCCTCAGTTATACGTTTCAACTCAGCCATTAAAAATAGCTGAGTTATACGTTTTTTGAGTTATATGTTTCCCTCAGTTATACGTTACCTTTTTTGCGTTTTCGAATGAAATTTCGCTTCACTTTTACGTTTTACTGAAAGTAATTTCAGAATTTTTGGTATGCCTTGACTTCCGTCTTTACCGACTGACGACATGTCTGATTGTGATGAACCCACTCAGAACGATTATTCGATGCCAAACTTCGGATATATCTGAGGGCTTTTGACATAGTAAACCAGTTCTTCAGAAGTACAAGCAATAAGTAAGTGGCTGTATTATTAACAGAAATGCAAAGTTCACCTTTTAGTGTCGGTTCTGGAGAAAAGAAATAATAGAAGATTAGTGATTATTTCAATAAAATTTAGGAAACAGCTGAAATGTCTTTTGATAAATGATTTTACATGCCAAAGCGATGCCAGTGATTACAGTACTCTCCATGTGTAAAAAATATTTTTAGTAAAGCTTTTATGACAAAATAACTTCATGTGTACTTTTCTTATGTACCTTTGTTTTTAACTCTGTTATATTTCTGGCCCCACCAGGGGCCGAGAGGTTCTGCTCTCGAAGCTGGTAGACGGGAGGTGCTGGGTTCGATCCCAATCGCGCCCGTCGGCCTAATCGTTCGGAGTTTTCGTGGTTTTCTTCGAACCTTGGATTTCCAAGCGTTAATACGGGTTAGGTTCCCTTAGAAAGACCCCCACGAAGGGCACTCCCGCCCCCCTTAGGGCCTATATCCCTCGTGTTGATAATTGGCCGTCATAAACACAACCAACCAACCAACCTGCTATATTTCTGCGAATTTATGTCATGGATGCAGTAATATACTTAAAAAACTTCAGTTTTCGATATAAAAAGTAATTTTTCATGATATAGTTTTAAAAATGGTTCCAGCAGATCATTAATTGAGTTGTGCGTTTTACTTAGTTCTACGTTTGTTGTCCGATCCCGAGAAAAACGTATAACTGAAGTTCCACTGTGTTTTGAAATGTTCAAATGTTTGTCGCACATAGCGCAAGTAGAAATTTAAAAGTACAGAAAGGACATGAGGAAATGGAATACATTTCCAACAGAATATGCCAACATAATAATTTAAACGGAAATTAGCAAGACCCAAGAGACACAACACAATTGCAACAGACGGACACCAGCTAAGACAAAAACCTACCTAAACTGGACTTTTTCTGGTTCCTTGCGATTACGACTTTTACTGTATCAGACTTCCAAGCTTCCAAACTGTCTTTTTTGGGACGGGGGGGGGGGGGGGGCACTATTTCCAAATAATTTTCGCTTCATATTTCTCTATTATGTTGTACAAATCTACCACGAAGATTATTGTTTGAAAATAGTGTCGTGAAAACACAGATCTCTCCGATGCCGGCTCTATTTGTGTTATGTGAAAAATCGGTACTTTTCGCGTACGGCGCACGAGTCTTTGGCTGCATACACACGCTTGTTTTGCCATCCTTCTACAGTTTTCGTGGAAAATCTTTTATTCTGGACGCTTCTGCAGGTTTATTCACAAAAGAATGAGGGAAATCTACAATGGGTCAGGAGATAAGGAGCTCAACTGTACTTGGACGAAAGGTTCCTTTTTTGGAGGACATCAGTCCCTTTCCTTTTAATGTCATTAAAGATTAAAAAATAAATAAACACAGCGTGGCCGCAAGAAAAGACGCCGATACAGATAACAGTTAGAAGGATGGTCCGTTCGAAACTTTTGGGTCCCTGAAAATCAGGACTTCTCGCTTAATTCAAGATACTTAGGAATACTAGCCACAAATCACATGAAAATATGTTGCTTCTGGGGTAGTAGTGAAATTCAACTTTGTTAACAGATGGCTGCATTGCTCTTCTATGGAGCTCAATAATCACACTTAGATCCTTGGGAGAAAGATTCACTTATACGTTACCCCACCGATATTTTTTAAAACTCAATTTGTAATTTTTTAAAGTAAAAAATGTCTGAAATAGTCTTAAGCACTAATGTTTTAGGACTTTTGGGACTACCTTAAAAGTTAAGGTCCTGGAGCACTTGCCTCGTTTTGTAAAAATTAGGCCCCGCTCAATTGACCTTGACTAAATAACTTCACATGAAGTGTACCCATGTTAATGGCCTTTTTTGCATAATAGGCAGGTGGATTTCTTCAATCGATTTTTGCAGGTCTAGTTTGCCTATTGGCTGAAATTCCGAGTATGATGGATTACAGACACCAGATGCGTCGTCTCAACGTCACAAATTTAAGGCGTAGAAGCTTCCTCAGACACTCTGGCGAGATGTAAATGTTTTGTTCATTTCCAAAATCTTGGAGCATATCCAGATTAACTTACGGACAAGGTCAAGGAGAATGGAATACGTAGAATGTCAATTTCGAAAGAATCAACCCACTTGATTCAAAATTTTAAGATGCTATTTACGTAATATAGTAAGACAACTTTAAAATTAATATAGTTTATTTTTTTATCACAATTAACACATACATATTTTTTAATCGAATGAAATCATATTTAAACGCCTACAAAACACAAGTAACTCAGAAGTCCATTTTAAATTTCATAGCACTATCAGGACGCCAGCAGGCTTTTTTTTTAGGTTACCATTATTTTCAACAATAAAAATCGTGGTTGCTTTTTATAACGCTTGTAATGGAAGTCCTATAAATTACCGTTTGAAAATAGTGATAACCGAAAAAGTAACCAGTGAGTGTCCTGCACTTTGTAATTCAGAGTAAAATAATACCCCCAAAAAATCATATAAAATCAATTAATGAGGATTCTTTTCTCCAAAATTTTCTATTCGTAATTCTGAAAGCATAAATCTTGTAATAGTCATCAAGAAGATTGATATCAATGGAATATTAGAAACGACGGAATTGTTCTTATTTGACAAAATATCTTCTATATATATATTACGCTAACGTACGTGGCACAGAAATCGCGATTATTTGTTATTGTTTAATGACAACGCCCGAGAAACGCATCTCATTGGTTATTGTGTAAATGTCCTTTGGCAAGATTTAGGGCTATCGGGTTTATTTACGTTTCGCTGCAATTATGGAGCTTCAAAATATTATTTGAAATTCCCGTAAAAGATCTCAGCGAATGCTTGAAAATGAAGAAGCCGAATTAAGAAGAGAAAATTGAAATAGATTGGATCGAGAGCTCCGTCAAACACGTAGCGTAAGCTATCGCCAAAATAGGCTTAAAGAGACTTATCTGGTGGGGAAGAAAAAAATTGAATCCCATGTTATCTTATGGGAAAATTACTTATCCTTCTTGTTCATTCAAATTTGGGGATTTCAACAATATTTTTTATTCAGCGCGTACACAAGAAGGTTCTTTATCCCTCTGTAAGCTTCAAATTTTGATATTTGTTTCCAATCATAAGTTACAAGCGTGTTAAAGAGTACTTTTTATACTTTTCGGAATTTTTGAAATTTTAGCACAAATTTGAAAATACTCGTAATTATCTTTAAAATATTTTAAGCGTACAGAGGGATAAAGAAGCTTTCTATCTACGTGTTGAAAAAAAAGTTATTGAAATTTCCAAATTTGAATGAACAAGGAGGATAAGTATTTTTCTCATAGGATAACATGGGATTCCCCTTTTTTTCTTCCCCATCAGATAGGTCCCTTTAATAACCGTAGCATGCACGCGTTGCTTCTGAAATCCAAATTACTGATTTAAACGGTCCGGGGCATAACTGTGAGACTTTGAGTGAAACGTGCAATTTCTGCAAAGCACTGTATTGGAAATGCGAATTAAACAGCAGCAAGAAGTTTTCAAAATGTTGTCATGACGTTAAAGTAATTTTGTTTACACCCCCCCCCCCTTTTTTTCGGACCTGCGATACAAATTTCCTTTTTCATTTAAAAATATTACTACGGGTACACTAGAAGTAAGATACAATAAAATATGCTTATACGGAAACGAAAACGACCAGTGATAAATTCCGTTTTATGCAGGTTATTTAAATTGAACAAAACATAATAGCATTTTTTCGGGAAAGGGGGGGGGGGGGAGCTGGAACTTTTTTTGTGTTTATTGCAGGATTCCGTTATAAACAGGCTTTACTCTATTAAAAATAAATTTGCTGGATGGTACTTTAAAAAAAATCTATACAGTAATATTTACTTAAGTATAATAAGTATATTAATTGCTCCAACAAAAACTAAATCATGATTAGATATAAATCCACTTTAACAGTTTTATCTAGCCGCTTTTGATGGGTTTTTATTTCATTTTTATATAATAGCTGGTTTTATCAGAATCATGTTAAAGCGGTATTAAAAAAAATACTTTTCCATGCTCAACAACTCGAAATTTTCTGGCACATTTTCAGATTCATTTTTAATAGAAAAAATACGAAACTTGCTGACGTGATTTTTGAAAAGATTTTAAGCGGCATGTGTTCTTGTTTTTCTTTCAATTAATTGAAACTTGATCAATAAACAATTATTTTCTCAGTACGGCAATATTTTTCTTTCTAACACAATCGCTTCGGGAACTTCTGTTCAAAATGGCCACTTTGACATCATTTTTTTAAATATATTCTGCCTCTATAAAAAAAATCGATCATTACGGTACATTATATAGTTTCTGAAGAAGATAATCTATCAATTGGATGCGTTTCAGAGCAAAAATGAATTTAAAAATGAGTGAGAAAATAAGCAGTTTGGATTTGAATACACCCTTAATAAGATGATTTTTTTTCTTCAACCGCTATGTATTTTTAATTTGTTTTTGCTGTAAGAATTGGTCCTATCAAAAACTTATCAATATAAATGTTGAAGACAATATTAAGAAGATATATGTTAAATTCATGGGGATTTTATATCTTGTGAATTGACGGAGTTATGGAAATTTTTCTTCTTCACCCCCCTTTTTTTGTTTTCGTTTTTATTTTTTTTTATTTTTTTTTTTTTTTTGCAGTACGAATTGGTTCTATCAAAAACTTGTGAATATAAAAGTTGTAGATAATATTTAGGAGATGTATAATAAAATTAATTGAATTTGATATCTTGAGAATTGACGAAGTTGTGAAATTTTTTTCTCCCAAAAACCCTATTTTTTGCGCCCCTTGAGCCCGTTTTTAATTTTATCAAAAATCTGTGATGCATAAATTTTTGGCCCTATTTTTAGGGGTAATAAAAACTTTAAACTGCTTTGATATGTACAAAATTTAATAAGTTATGGGTTTTTTTCTATTTTCACAAAACCCCTCCCTATTTCCAGCCCCTTGGCCCGATTTTGCCCATTAACGAACTTGAACGAGATTTTATGCCCCTTGATTTTTTGTATCAGTTTGGAAGAGATTTGCGCAGAATTGTGGAAGTTATCGTCTCCAGAAGAAAGTGATATAGATAGATAGATAGATAGATAGATAGATAGATAAAGTTTTTTACTGAGGGTTGTTTTTGGTTCTAGGGGTCATGATAGGTGTAGATCTGCAAAAATTTTTCAGAAATTCCAACATAGGAACGACGCCAATAGGTAGTATTTTCATACGAAATCTACCTAATAAGCTAAATATAAGCCACGATGAAATCTATACTCCTATTATAAAGAGGAAAAAATTGTTTATTTGTCGGAGGTAAGCTCTGGAACTACCGAACCGATTCCAAAAGTAATGGTATCAAAATGATGGTGTTAGTCCAACTTAGAACATAGGCTATATCTTGTGTCGGTGCCACTACCCCAAAGGGGGTGTAGGAGCAAAAAACGTTCTAAAAATGCGATTTTAGCGTTACTGAAGGGCCTAGAAATATGAAATTTTGAACATTAGTTACTTATAAGATATAAATGATGTCTAAGAACAGTTCTTAAACAATTTAAAATTTAAAAGGGGTGAAAATGCACAAAAAGCGTTCTAAAAAACGTTCTAAATGGTAGTTTCTACACAATCTCAGGAAATACCAAACCGATTTAAAAAATATTGGTGTCAAATTGATGGTGATAACGCTTTCTCCAAGATAGGCTATGTTTTATGTCGGTGTCACTACCCCAAAGGGGTGCAGGAGCAAAAAACGTTCTAAAAATGCGATTTTAGCGTTACTGAAGGACCTAGAAATATGAAATTTTGAATATTAGTTACTTATAAGATATAAATGATGTCTAAGAATAGTTCTTAAACAATTTAAAATTTAAAAGGGGTGAAAATGCACAAAAAGCGTTCTAAAAAACGTTCTAAATGGTAGTTTCTACACAATCTCAGGAAATACCAAACTGATTTAAAAAATATTGGTGTCAAAATGATGGTGACAACGCTTGCTCCAAGATAGGCTATGTTTTATGTCGGTGTCACTACCCCAAAGGGGTGCAGGAGCAAAAAACGTTCTAAAAATGCGATTTTAGCGTTACTGAAGGGCCTAGAAATATGAAATTTTGAATATTAGTTACTTATAAGATATAAATTATGTCTAAGAACAGTTCTTAAACAATTCGAAATTTAAAAGGTGTGAAAATGCACAAAAAGCGTTCTAAAAACGTTCTAAATGGTAGTTTCTACACAATCTCAGGAAATACCAAATCGATCTAAAAAATATCGGTATCAAAATGATGGTGACAACGCTTGCTCCAAGATAGGCTATGTTTTATGTCGGTGTCACTACCCCAAAGGGGGTGCAGGAGCAAAAAACCTTCTAAAAATGCGATTTACGTGTTACTGAAGGGCCTAAAAATATGAAATTTGAAATATTAGCTATTTATTAGATATAAAGGATTTTTAAGAACAGTTCTTAAACAATTCGAAATTTGAAAGGGGTGAAAATGCGCGAAAATCGTTCTAAAAAACGTTCTAAATGGTGGTTTCTACACAATCTCAGGAAATACCAAACCGATTTAAAAAATAATGGTGTCAAAATAACGGTGACAACCCTTGCTCCAACATAGGCTATGTTTTAAGTCGGTGCCACTACCCGAAAGGGGCTGCAGGAGCAAAAAACGTTCTAAAAATGCGATTTTTGCGTTACCGAAGGGCCTAGAAATATGAAATTTGAAATATTAGCTACTTACTAGATATAAAGGATTCCTAAGAACAATTCTTAAACAGTTCGAAATTTAAAAGGTGTGAAAATGCGCGAAAAGCGTTCTAAAAACGTTCTAATGGTGGTTTCTACACAATCTCAGGAAATACCAAACCGATCTAAAAAATAATGACGTCAAAATGATGGTGACAAGTCTTGCTCCAACATAGGCGATGTTTTATGTCGGTGCCACTACCCCAAAGGTGGTGCAGGAGAAAAACGTTCTAAATTGCGGCTTTTGCGTTACGGAAGAGCCTAGAATCGTGAAATTTGGAATGGTAGTTAGTTATAAGATATCAATGATCTCTAAGGACATTTCCTAAAAAAATCGAAATTTAACAGGGGGTCAAAATGCGCAAAAATCGTTGTAAAAAACTTTCTAAATTGCGATTTCTATGCAATCTCAGGAAGTACTGAAAAGATTTCAAATATAATGGTGCAAAAATCATGGTGACAGATCTTGCTCCAAGATAGGCTATATTTTATATCTGTTTCCACTACCCCAGCGGAGATGCCGGAGCAAAATGCGCGAAAAGCGTTCTAAAGCGTTCTAAATGCCGATTTGTCGGCAATAACTCAGGAAGTATGAATCTGATTTCAAACGTAATGGTAGGAAATTGATGCTGACAGCCCCTTCTCTAACATAGACGCTATGTTATGCCAGTATCACTAACACCAAGACGTTGCAGGAGCAACAAAGTGTTCTAAATTTAGATTTTTGTGATCAGTAGGGGCTAGCAACTTAAAATTAGGCAAGGTACATATTTATTAGATATAAATGATCTTTAAGAACAGTTTCGAAAAAATTGAAAATTTAAAAAGGGGTGAAAATGCGCGAAAAGCGTCCTAAAAACGTTCTAAATTGCAATTTCTACTCAATCTAAGGAAATACCAAAGCTATTTCAAAAGTAATGGTTGCAAATCAATGGTGACAGTCCCTGCTATAACATAGGTTATATTTTATGTTGCTGTCACTACCATCTGAGGGTTGCAAAAGCAAAACATGTTCTAATTTGCGTTTTTTGCATAACTGAAGGGTCTAACACTTTGAAGTATGGCATGTTATTTACTTACAAGATGCAACTGCTTTCTATGAACTGTCGAAAGAAAATTTCAAATTTAAAAAGATGAAGTGAGCGAAAAGCGTTATAAATTACAATTTTTATGTAATCTTATCAAATACCAAACCGATTAAAAAAATAATGATAACAAATTGTTTATGATAGAACGTGATCAAACATAAGATATGACACAAATGATAAGACACAAATGATATTTTATGTCTGTGCCACTACCACCAGAGGGTTGCAGTAGCTAAAAGCTTTTTAAATTGCGATTTCTGTGATACTGAAAAGGCCAGAAACTTTAAATATGGCATGATAGTTACTTATAAAATATAAATGCCCTCGAAGGACTGTCGAAAATAAATTCGAAATAAAAAGGGGTGAAGTGAAGGGGAGGTGCGAAAAGTATTCTAAAAAAGTCCTAAATTACGATTTCTACGCAATTTCAGGGAATATAAACCAAATATAACAGTAATAGTTGCGAATCAATGGTAACAGTCTCTGATCCTACACAGGCTATATTTTATGCCGGTGATTCTACCACCTGGGATTTACAGAAACAACAAACGCTCTAAAAAAAGCCTTTAAAAGCTTTCTAAATTACGTTTCTGTGGAATATTAGGAAATAACAAACCAATTTCAAAATTAATGTTAGCAAATTAATGGTGACAGTTACTATTTCAACATAGCCCTTTATGTTGAGAGATGTGGTAGGACTTGGAATTTGACATGATGGTTAATTTTAAGATGTAAGAAGATGGTTTCTAAAAAATTCAAAACGTCAAATGAATACTGAAATGAGCGTATTAATTGAGCATAAAAGTTTCAAAATATTTTCTAAATTATTACTTATTTAGTTTTATTTCGTTTTATTAATTTAAGTCTCATTTCTGCCTTATGCAGTGTAACAATGATGTTCAATCAAACTGTGTTTTAAATAGTAATTTTTTTAATTATTCCTAAAAGTAATAAGTACCTTTTAATAAAATAAAAATTTAGTTAGTACCTTTTAATAAAAATTAAACATATAAATATCACTTGGCATATTTCAAATATTACGCGAGCAAAGCCGCGTGTTTTGCTAGTAAGTTAATAAAGCAAATAGATTTAAATAAAAATTCTGGCGTCAAATATTTTCATAAAGCTTGAATAAAATTTCCGGGCGTTCTAGTGGTAAAAAAGCCTCCATATTTGAATTCAAAACCTATTTACATGCAATTAATCACGGGGACTCATTAGTCTCAAAAGTTAGGGCAACCACAGTACCATTTTGGGACTTTCTTTTATTCGGGGAAATTTTTCTAAATTCTTACATGCATGGGAATTCATCAATTCTCCAAATGCTATTCTCAAGTGTAGCTTACAGAATTCACATTTCAGTAGATCTCCTTTTTTTAGTTCACTGTATAAAAACACCATAAAATATATTCGTAGCATATATAGTTGTCTCAGTTAACTTGGCGATTTTTTGTCCACAACATCAGGATGCCATCCGATTGGTTACGTTACCATATAGTGATCGCATTCAGACTTCCCCATCCGTTACAACAAAAATTTTCAAAAGTAGTATTCATTTAGTATTCTAGAAGCTTTTTTAAAAAAAAAGAAAAAAAAAAGTTAAAATGCAGCGTAACAATAAAAAATGAAAATCGGAGATTCGTATTTTTTGTCATTTTAGGAGATTTCTTAAATTTTAGATCTCGCGTTTCCTGTGACTTTGTAACCATGCTGTAATCATACCCTGGAAACACAGCATGCAGTAAGTATTGCGACGTGAGATCGTAGTATGATTCATATGCCAAAAAATCGCATGATAACACTTGTATCCAATCGATTCTAATAGGTTAAGAAGGCCAAAAATGTGAATTAATTAATAATAATTTTAGCCTAAAATCCGTAAATTCCTCAGATTTTACTGCTTGAATAGGATGCAATATGCCGTCATATAATGTGATCAGATAATTTCAAAAACTTCCAAATAAGTTAATTTTAGATTGATGTTGTTTGTTAGACTATGTAAAACTATACATATAACAAGTAAGAAAAAATAATGCATCAAGCATAAATTATGAAACACTTTCCAACACATTCAGAATAATGTAACAAAACTGCACCGTTTAAAAAAATTAAAATATTACGTCTAATTCAACCATATGGACACGCATAATACGTTTCAAACCCAATTTCAGCTGTTCCCATCCACAATCGGAAAATTATGCGAATTTTTTCAGCAGCTCTGTATATGATTTATAGATTTGAATCTATTAACTACATGCAAGCCAAAATTTAGTTCACTTAAGAAATACATATACTTCAGTTGAAAATTTACCTTCAGCAATTTCCTCTAATAAGGAGAACGGTACGTGAATACTTTTGTGCAGCCCTGTATTTGAGGTAGAGGTCTGCACGGGCCCGGGCTTGGCCCGAGGCCCGTACCCGGCCCGCCCCGCGGGCCGGTCCGGGCCGGCGGAATGAAGGCGAATTTTCAAACGGGCCGGGCCGGGCCGGCAGAATTAGGACAATTTTTTCAACGGGCCGGGTCGGGCCGATAGACAAAATAAACGGGCCGGGACGGGCCGGCAAAAAAATTAATCGGCCCTGTCGGCCCGATATAAGAATTTAAGCGAAGCAGATAAAATACGAGCCATTTTCAATTAATATGATTTTCTCGAGAAGTATAGATGTGCGTCACGAGCCGATGCGAGTTTAACAACATCATTACAGAAATGTAACATGTCCATCTTAGAGATCGACATCGTACAGTTACAAGATGTCTGATTCCGAGTTTAATTTTTTTTTTTTTCAGAAGACTCGTGCCGGGACGGAACTGGTCTTAATCGATCTCAGGATGTGTAGAACAGTCATTGTGTTTTGTAGTATTAATAGTGATAATTAACTTCTCTTAACAGTATCTTTGGAAATATACCTTAAGGTGGTTCTCATATTCACTGCTCAACAATGCGAAGCTTTCAGACACATTTTCTGACAAAATATTTAACTATAAAGGCATAAAATTGACAGGCCTGCCTATTGAAGGCATTTTGAAACGAATAGCTTTTTCCATATTTGATAAATTACTTACAAATATAACAGAGATTCTTGTCACGTGACTGTACGTTTTTCTCCTTTCCTGTGCTATCGCTTCCGGAAATTCGATTCAAAACGCTAACTTTGGCAGTATTTTCAGAGAAAGATATATTGCTTTTGTCTATGAAAAAGACAGCATTTACATAGCTTCTGAATAAGAATACCTGCCAATCTTACGCATTTCCGAAAAGAAAAGAATTCATAAATGGGTCGAAATGTAGCTCCTTTGGATTTGAGAAAAGCCTTAGAAATGAGAGAAATATTTTCACAGATCTACTTTTTATTATACAGCTTCAAAAATTATCATGTTTTTAATCCTTTATTCTGAACTACATTAATCTTTTAATGAATCCTTATTTCCATTTTGAAATGTCTGTAGACACGATGACTAAAACACTGTAAGTAATCGTTAATGTTTACTATTGTGTGCTCTCTGTTTTGCGAACATCATAATAATGTAAAATATACTGTAAAATGTTCCCATAAATATGTATGTAATATTCCTTAAAAGAATCTTAATTGTATGTTGAGAAAAAACGGATTTTTTTTTTTTTTTTTTTTTTTTTTTTTGTAGGAATTGTGTCGGGCCGGGCCTGTTTTCACTGATTTTTGTACGGGCCGGGCCGGGCCGGGCCGAGAACTGTAAAAATGCAAACGGGCCGGTCCGGGCTCGGGCCGAACTTCCAATTTTTACACCGGGCCGGGCCATGATAGCTTTCGTTCGGGAAGGGCCGGGCCCGGGCCTGGAAATTCCGGCCCGTGCAGACCTCTAATTTGAGGTATAGAATTTATATATAACGAGTAAGATGCAAAAAATTAATTAAATTTAAAAGCGCATACCGAATTTTAAACCGTGCACTCCAGCAATTATTACTCAAAGACAGTACTGTACTGTAACCGATTTCTTTTGTGTGTCCATGTAAATGAATGAAAAATGCTCTGAAAGTCCTGTTCTAACGTGATCGTAGTGAAATTCAGCGATTTATATCAGTTTCAATACATTTGAAATAGCATAATGTCAATAAAATACTCTGCAAATGATTTTTTCCCCATATACCATAATGTAATGGAATACTTTTGACTGCCCTGTAAATAAAAGATTAATCCTACATACTTCATATACAATACCAAACATAATTTGGTGACCCAAAGCATGCAATTAATAAAGATTATTACCTTTATCAATTTCATGAAAATCCGAGTATATTTACGGGAGTTAGAGTGTGGACAGACGGACAGACGACCAGACGGACAGACAAACCGAATGCATAAACACTTTTCAACTTTGATGGAATATCATAAACAAATGCGTGGTTTTGCAAAAACCTGAGAATGTGCATCTGTAAAATATTAAGGAAAATTATTTCTTATGTTTTATTATACTTATTTTTGCTTAAATATATTTACGATCTGTGACTGTTGATGGGCGTTCTAAATGTTTATCTTGAAGGCAGAGAATTCTTTAAGGGGGTTCACCCGTGTGATGGGTTCGCTCCGAACGGCGAAAACGTCGAAAGACCTCCAAGAGGAAGAGGAGAAAGAATGCTCTATGGAGCAGGCATCGCAGGTTGATGGTAAGTTGAGGTTTTAACCGTATTTTAAACTTTAAACGCGTTTTTATCAAAACGTTGTTTTTCAAACTTTCCTCCATCATATCTCGAGAACGGTTTGACCAATTCACTTGAAATTTATAGAGTGGACTCAGCACATGTAGACGCACAGAGTGAACTAGAATCATCCGAAAATTCCGAATATTTCTGTTTTTTTTTTTTTTTTTTTTTTTTTTCGTAACGAAAAAATAAAAAAATCATGAAATTTGAAAAAAAAAAAAACAATTCAGAAGTCTGCCAAAAACCCAATTTTCAATATTTTCAAATGATTCTAGTTCATTCGATGCAGTTAGGCTTACAGATTAAAACGCCGTTTGTTTTTTTTCTTTCAGATAAGCCAATCAGCCGAAATCGTGGAGGAAGTGAGCATCCTTTTTTTGGAGGCAGGTGTCTTCAGAGTGGTGTAACTTACGTTCTAATAAAGATTTTTGCTTGGAATTTGTTTTACATATTCTTGAAATAGC
This sequence comes from Maratus speciosus, assembly GCA_963932465.1. NCBI lineage: Eukaryota > Metazoa > Arthropoda > Arachnida > Araneae > Salticidae > Maratus > Maratus speciosus. The sequence goes on along the minus strand of OZ010791.1, from coordinate 233,108,646 downwards.
AATAAATGTATAATAAAAAACTCAAAGTTCTATTTTTTTTAGGGTTTCGTTCATCTGACGAAACCCTATTCGTCTCACTCCTTTGTCTGCCTGTCTGCCTGTCTGTCTGTCTGTCCGTCTGTCTGTCCGTCTGTCTGTCCGTCTGTCTGTCCGTCACAGAGCCCGTTCTCAGAAACTATACATGTTGCAGACTTGAAATTTTGAGTACTTATAGCTGAACACCTCACATGAAACGACAAATCCTAAAATTTTGAAAAAGTGTTAAATTTAACCCTTTGGGCTCCCACATGTGTATTTCAAACTATTCTTTCTAAGTCAGCCCCTAATAAGGTTGGAGCCATGAAATTCCGGATACTTATAGCTGAATACCTGACACAACAAGAAAAATTATAAAATTTTGAAAAGTTTTATATTTAACCCTTTGGGCTCCAACTTGTGTATTTTAAGCAATTTTTTCTAACAGAGCCCCTAAATAAGTTAGAGACATGGAATTTTGAATTATTATAGTTAAACACATGAGCCCACACAACAAATCATAAAACTTTGAAAAAGTGTTATATTTAACCCTTTGGGCTGCAATTTGTGTATTTTCAGCAATCCTTTATAATAGAATTCCTAATCAAATTGGAGGCATGCAATTTTGTATTCTGATAGATAAACACCTCAGATCACACGACAAATAATAAATTTCAAAAAAGTTTTATCTTTAACCCTTTGGAGTCCAGTTTGTGTATTTTAAGGAATTCATTTTAACAGAGTCCCTAAGTGAATTGGGAACTTGAAATTTTGCATACTTATAGCTGAACGCCTCAGATCACACGACAAATAATAAATTTCGAAAAAGTTTTATATTTAACCCTTTGGACTCCAGCTTGTGTGTTTTAATCAATTCTTTTTAACAGAGCCCCTAATTGTATTGGAGACTTGAAATTTTGCATACTTATAGCTGAAAACGTCAGATCACACGGCAGATAATAAATTTCGAAAAAAGTTTCATATTTAACCCTTTGGACTCCAGCTTGTGTATTTTAAGCAATTCTTTCTAACTGAGCCCATAATTAAACTGGAGATTGGAAATTTTGCATACTTATAGCAGAACACCTGAGGCCAGGCGGCAGATCATAAAATCTTGAAAAGTCTTACATTTAACCCTTTAGCTCCCACATATATATTTTAAGCAATTCTTTCTAAATGAGCCCCATAATTAAGTTGGAGACATGCAATTTTCCATACTTATAGCTGAACACTTCAGATCACATGTCAAATAATAAACATCAAAAAACGTTTCATATTTAACCCTTTAGACTCCAGCTTGTGTATTTTAAGCAGTTATTTCTAACTGAGACCATATTTAAATTGGAGATTTGAAATTTTGCATACTTATAACAAAACACCTGAGGTCAGGCGACAAATTATAAAATCTTGAAAAAGGTCTTACATTTAACCCTTTGAGCTCCCACATATATATTTTAAGCAATTCTTTCTAAATGAGACCCATAATTAAGTTGGAGACATAACATTTTGCACACTTATAGCAGAACACCTGAGACCACACGACAAATAATTTTTTTTTCGAAAATGTTTTATATTTAACCCTTTGGAGTCCAGCTTGTGCTTTTTAAGCAATTCTTTCTAACTAAGACCATATTTAAATTGGAGACATGAAATTTTGCATACTTATATCTGAACGCGTCAGATCATAAGACAAAATAAGAATTTTTTAAAAAGTCTTATAATTAACCCTTTGGGCTTCAACTTCTGTATTATAAGCAATTTTTTCTAACTGAGCCCTAATTAAGCTGGGGAAATGAAATTTTGCATACTTATAGCTGAACACTTGTGATCACACGACAAATGATAAATTTTTCAAAAAGTCTTATATTATTGACTCCTCTGGGCTGTAACTTGTGTTTTTTAAGCATTTTTTCTAACTTAGCCGCTAATTAAGCTACAGCGAGCTAGTTTCACTTGAAGGCTCCGTGGGGGGGTGTCAATTTTTCCCCAAACCCCTCATCTGATATATCATTTGATGACCCTTCGGCCACTCTTTCATTTTATGCACAACAGCCTTTCATATTTTATTTCCACTTGGCAGGAGGGCTTTCCTATTTGAGTTTTATGGGTCCAATTTCCTCGACTAATATAAGTGCGAATAGGTTCTAAAACGGAGTTTTGTCGGGCAGACGTTTGTTTAGAATAGATTGCACTTCCTAGTTGCGAATTGTGAAACTAACAGATTTTGCAAAAGGATAGTGTTTTGAAAGAAATATTAAACGAAACCCTCTGTGCGATCTGTGATCACACTTATCCACTTGTTTCATTTGTAGTCAAAAAAAAAAAAAAAAAAAAAATTCCCACAAAATGGTTAAAATACAGGCCGTCACACGGGTAACCAAAGTGAAGATACATTGTTCAAATGAAGAAGAAATGTAGTTAAGCGTCTATGAGTAAAATGTCTATAATTCCAATTTTTTATGACACTCTTTTTTGTTCTCTTGGAGAAAAATTTGTTTAAATCATTTTTGACGTCTCGAATATTTTCAACCTTTTTCTTTACTTTTTTCGCTTCTACAAATAGAGGTTTTACTATATTAGGATATCAGGAAAAATTGCTGAATGAAGAAAAATCAGCTTTGTCCGCTTTCCCTGGATTAGTAAAATCAACTTTATAAATATTTTTTTATAATCTTAAAATTTCGAACTATTTAAAATAAGGGCACTTACAATGAAAAAAAACCTCTCTTTTTTGAAAATTACATTGAGTTATTCCTGGTATTATGTTTAAGATTACACTTTTCGATACGATAATCAAAATGTGTATTTAATGCTAATCCCGCTGCATCTTAACGTAACTGGTAATTTACACCATCTCCCCCCCCCCCCCTCTCTGTACGGACCCGCCATAAAAATTTCAGATTCATTTAAGAATATTATTACGGGCTAGGGGAACGCGACTCCGGCTAAATGGTTAAATGTAGACTCGAACAAGAAATTCCTTCACAAAAAAATCCCTGCCGGCCTGGCCTACAGGCGGAGGTAGATTTCGAAGTTAAGTATATTAATTGCTCCAACAAAAACTAAATCATGATTAGATATAAATCCACTTTAACAGTTTTATCTGGCCGCTTTTGACGAGTTTTTATTTCATTTTTATATAATAGCTGGTTTTATCAGAATCATGTTAAAGCGGTATTAAAAAAAATACTTTTCCATGCTCAACAAATCGAAGTTTTCTGGCACATTTTCAGATTCATTTTTAATAGAAAAAATACGAAACTTGCTGACGTGATTTTTGAAAAGATTTTAAGCGGCATGTGTTCTTGTTTTTCTTTCAATTAATTGAAACTTGATCAATAAACAATTATTTTCTCAGTGCGGCAATATTTTTCTTTCTAACACAATCGCTTCGGGAACTTCTGTTCAAAATGGCCACTTTGACATCATTTTTTTAAATATATTCTGCCTCTATAAAAAAATCGATCATTACGGTACATTATATAGTTCCTGAAGAAGATAATCTATCAATTGGATGCGTTTCAGAGCAAAAATGAATTTAAAAATGAGTGAGAAAATAAGCAGTTTGGATTTGAATACACCCTTAATAAGATGATTTTTTTTTCTTCAACCGCTATGTATTTTTAATTTGTTTTTGCTGTAAGAATTGGTCCTATCAAAAACTTATCAATATAAATGTTGAAGACAGTATTAAGAAGATATATGTTAAATTCATGGGGATTTTATATCTTGTGAATTGACGGAATTATAGAAATTTTTCTTCTTCACCCCCCTTTTTTTGTTTTCGTTTTTAATTTTTTTTTTACTTTTCTTTTTTTTCTTTTTTTTTTTTTTTTTTTTTTTGCAGTACGAATTGGTTCTATCAAAAACTTGTGAATATAAAAGTTGTAGATAATATTTAGGAGATGTATAATAAAATTAATTGAATTTGATATCTTGAGAATTGACGAAGTTATGAAATTTTTTTCTCCCAAAAACCCTATTTTTTGCGCCCCTTGAGCCCGTTTTTAATTTTATCAAAAATCTGTGATGCATAAATTTTTGGCCCTATTTTTAGGGGTAATAAAAACTTTAAACTGCTTTGATATGTACAAAATTTAATAAGTTATGGGTTTTTTTCTATTTTCACAAAACCCCTCCCTATTTCCAGCCCCTTGGCCCGATTTTGCCCATTAACGAACTTGAACGAGATTTTATGCCCCTTGATTTTATGTATCAGTTTAGAAGAGATTTGCGTAGAATTGTGGAAGTTATCGTCTCCAGAATAAAGTGATATATATAGATAGATACATAGATAGATAGATAGATAGATAGATAAAGTTTTTTACTGAGGGTTGTTTTGGGTTCTAGGGGTCATGATCGGTGTAGATCTGCAAAAATTTTCCAGAAATTCCAACATAGGAACGACGTCAATAGGTAGTATTTTCATACGAAATCTACCTAATAAGCTAAATATAAGCCACGATGAAATAAGTTAATAAAGCAAATAGATTTAAATAAAAATTCTGGCGTCAAATATTTTCATAAAGCTTGAATAAAATTTCCGGGCGTTCTAGTGTTAAAAAAGCCTCCATATTTGAATTCAAAACCTATTTACATGCAATTAATCACGGGGACTCATTAGTCTCAAAAGTTAGGGCAACCACAGTACCATTTTGGGACTTTCTTTTATTCGGGGAAATTTTTCTAAATTCTTACATGCATGGGAATTCATCAATTCTCCAAATGCTATTCTCAAGTGTAGCTTACAGAATTCACATTTCAGTAGATCTCCTTTTTTTAGTCCACTGTATAAAAACACCATAAAATATATTTGTAGCATATATAGTTGTCTCAGTTGACTTGGCGATTTTTTGTCCACAACATCAGGATGCCATCCGATTGGTTACGTTACCATATAGTGATCGCATTCAGACTTCCCCATCCGTTACAACAAAAATTTTCAAAAGTAGTATTCATTTAGTATTCTAGAAGCTTTTTTAAAAAAAAAGAAAAAAAAAAAGTTAAAATGCAGCGTAACAATAAAAAATGAAAATCGGAGATTCGTATTTTTTGTCATTTTAGGAGATTTCTTAAATTTTAGATCTCGCGTTTCCTGTGACTTTGTAACCATGCTGTAATCATACCCTGGAAACACAGCATGCAGTAAGTATTGCGACGTGAGATCGTAGTATGATTCATATGCCAAAAAATCGCATGATAACACTTGTATCCAATCGATTCTAATAGGTTAAGAAGGCCAAAAATGTGAATTAATTAATAATAATTTTAGCCTAAAATCCGTAAATTCCTCAGATTTTACTGCTTGAATAGGATGCAATATGCCGTCATATAATGTGATCAGATAATTTCAAAAACTTCCAAATAAGTTAATTTTAGATTGATGTTGTTTGTTAGACTATGTAAAACTATACATATAACAAGTAAGAAAAAATAATGCATCAAGCATAAATTATGAAACACTTTCCAACACATTCAGAATAATGTAACAAAACTGCACCGTTTAAAAAATTAAAATATTACGTCTAATTCAACCATATGGACACGCATAATACGTTTCAAACCCAATTTCAGCTGTTCCCATCCACAATCGGAAAATTATGCGAATTTTTTCAGCAGCTCTGTATATGATTTATAGATTTGAATCTATTAACTACATGCAAGCCAAAATTTAGTTCACTTAAGAAATACATATACTTCAGTTGAAAATTTACCTTCAGCAATTTCCTCTAATAAGGAGAACGGTACGTGAATTCGTGAATACTTTTGTGCAGCCCTGTATTTGAGGTATAGAATTTATATATAACGAGTAAGATGCAAAAAATTAATTAAATTTAAAAGCGCATACCGAATTTTAAACCGTACACTCCAGCAATTATTACTCAAAGACAGTACTGTACTGTAACCGATTTCTTTTGTGTGTCCATGTAAATGAATGAAAAATGCTCTAAAAGTCCTGTTCTAACGTGATCGTAGTGAAATTCAGCGATTTATATCAGTTTCAATACATTTGAAATAGCATAATGTCAATAAAATACTCTGCAAATGATTTTTCCCCATATACCATAATGTAATGGAATACTTTTGACTGCCCTGTAAATAAAAGATTAATCCTACATACTTCATCTACAATACCAAACATAATTTGGTGACCCAAAGCATGCAATTGATAAAGATTATTACCTTTATCAATTTCATGAAAATCCGAGTATATTTACGGGAGTTAGAGTGTGGACAGACGGACAGACGACCAGACGGACAGACAAACCGAATGCATAAACACTTTTCAACTTTGATGGAATATCATAAACAAATGCGTGGTTTTGCAAAAACCTGAGAATGTCCATCTGTAAAATATTAAGGAAAATTATTTCTTATGTTTTATTATACTTATTTTTGCTTAAATATATTTACGATCTGTGACTGTTGATGGGCGTTCTAAATGTTTATCTTGAAGGCAGAGAATTCTTTAAGGGGGTTCACCCGTGTGATGGGTTCGCTCCGAACGGCGAAAACGTCGAAAGACCTCCAAGAGGAAGAGGAGAAAGAATGCTCTATGGAGCAGGCATCGCAGGTTGATGGTAAGTTGAGGTTTTAACCGTATTTTAAACTTTAAACGCGTTTTTATCAAAACGTTGTTTTTCAAACTTTCCTCCATCATATCTCGAGAACGGTTTGACCAATTCACTTGAAATTTATAGAGTGGACTCAGCACATGTAGACGCACAGAGTGAACTAGAATCATCCGAAAATTCCGAATATTTCTGTTTTTTTTTTTTTTTTTTTTTTTTTTTTTTTTTTTTTTTTTCGTAACGAAAAAATAAAAAAATCATGAAATTTGAAAAAAAAAAAAATTCAGAAGTCTGCCAAAAACCCAATTTTCAATATTTTCAAATGATTCTAGTTCATTCGATGCAGTTAGGCTTACAGATTAAAACGCCGTTTGTTTTTTTTCTTTCAGATAAGCCAATCAGCCGAAATCGTGGAGGAAGTGAGCATCCTTTTTTTGGAGGCAGGTGTCTCCAGAGTGGTGTAACTTACGTTCTAATAAAGATTTTTGCTTGGAATTGGTTTTACATATTCTTGAAATAGCAATAAATGTATAATAAAAAAATCAAAGTTCTATTTTTTTCATTTGTAGTCAAAAAAAAAAAAAAAAGAAATTCCCACAAAATGCTTAAAATACAGGCCGTCACACGGGTAACCAAAGTGAAGATACATTGTTCAAATGGAGAAGAAATGTAGTTAAGCGTCTATGAGTAAAATGTCTATAATTCCAATTTTTTATGACCCTCTTTTGTGTTCTCTTGGAGAAAAATTTGTTTAAATCATTTTTGACGTCTCGAATATTTTCAACCTTTTTCTTTACTTTTTTCGCTTCTACAAATAGAGGTTTTACTATATTAGGATATCAGGAAAAATTGCTGAATGAAGAAAAATCAGCTTTGTCCGCTTTCCCTGGATTAGTAAAATCAACTTTATAAATATTTTTTTATAATCTTAAAATTTCAAGCTATTTAAAATAAGGGCACTTACAATGAAAAAAAACCTCTCTTTTTTGAAAATTACATTGAGTTATTCCTGGTATTATGTTTAAGATTACACTTTTCGATACGATAATCAAAATGTGTATTTAATGCTAATCCCGCTGTATCTTAATCAATTATTTTTTGAATGTGAGTATAAACAGGTTCTATTTCAAAAATAAATAATATACCTTGCCATACCTGAATATTTCTAGAAAAATTAATAAATAAAAATGGGTTTAGATGTAATAGGTCCTAGATAAGATCCAGGACCTCTGTGAAAGTTTTAAGGCACCCCTGATCGCAACTTGTTTTTCAAAGTTCAAGTTTTATTTTTACTCATTTTCTTAATATCGTGCCACTTACTTTCTCAGTTCTCTATCTAAAATTCACTTCTTTTCCTGTATCAAAACTTACGACTTACTTTTGAAGATGTCTTATGTTTAAATTTTCTTTCTGTCGTTGCTTAGTTGAAAATTTGAAAGTTGAGTACAATAAGTTGAGTGCTGAGCACTGAGTGCAACTCAGTTCTAAGATACTGCACTGTTGCTGCTCTGAAAATGTATGTGCAAGTACATAATGCTAATTCCTCTGCATCTTAAAAAAGTGTTTTTAAGAATGTGAGTATAAACATATTCTATTCTAAAAATAAATAATATACCTTCCCATAGCTGAATTCTTCTAGAAAAATTAAGAAATAACTATAGTTTTATATGTGAGGGGTTCCCATAAAAAGTCATGTCGGGGCAGTTGAGTAGTTTAAGGCAACCCTGATCGCAACTTGTTTTTCAAAGTTTATTTTTTTATTTTTCCTCATTTTCTTAATATTGTGCAACTTTACTTTCTCAATTCTCCATCTAAAAGTCACTTCATTTACAATATCAAAACTTATGCCTTTCTTGTGCAAAAAAGTCTTATGTTTCAATTTTCTTTCTATCATTGTTTAGTTGAAAATTTGAGAATTGAGTACCAAATGTTTAATAATGAGCATACTGAGTGTCAGTCTGTTCTAAGATGCTGCACTGCTGCTGCTCTGAAAATGTATGTATATAATGCTAATTTCTTTGTATCTTAAGAAAATATTTTTAGAAAATGAGTATAAACAGACTCTATTTTAAAAATAAATAATATACTTTGTCATAGCTAAATACTTCCAGAAAATTTAAGAAATAAATATAGTTTTATATGTAAGGGGAGGGCCTATAAAAAGTTATGCATGGGACCGCTGAACGCTTTAAGACAACCCTGATCGCAATTTGTTTTTCAAAGTTTAAGTTTTATTTTTCCTCATTTTCTTAATATTGTGCAACTTACTTTCTCAGTTGTGTATCTAAAAGTCACTTCCTTTTCTATATCTTAACCTACGACGTACTTTTGAAAATGTCTGATGTTTAAATTTTCTTTTTGTCATCGCTTAGTTGAAAATAACCATCATAAGTTGAGTGATGAGCACCGAGTGTCAGTCAGTCAAAGAAATCATTCTAAGATGCTGCACTGCTGGAGGCCTGTTATTAAAAAATGTTTCCTGCAGATGATATTATTTTTATCTTTTGTGGCATGATATATTCTTTTAATGCTGTGAAGTTTTCAGCGGAAAACTAATCAGAGTTCTAAACAGTGGATTAGCAGTTCAAAAATAATGAAAAAAGCTCAAATAGTCATTTGCAAGTAAAATTAATCATCAATAATAATGAAATAAATATTTTTGAGAATTACTAATCGCTCAAATTAGTTATTGGTGCCGTTATTGGAAATTCAATGTTATAATTATTTTAAGAATTATAAGATACTAAATTCTAAAAATTTATGATTATCAAATGAATGATAGAACAAGGAGATCAGGGGAGCTCTTCTCCCCTTATGTAATAAATAGTTTTCATAAAAAATAAACAATCTTGTAGTATCATGACATGTAATCGTATTTTGTGTAAAAATTCCCAAGAATTAATTTTCATGAAATTACTTAGTAATATTTATCTGAAAAAAAAAGAAAGAAAAAGAAACTGCTGGCTGAGGGTTTCAAATTTAAAATAAAATGGATTGAAAATAAAGATGCTACTTGCTGAGCTGGCTCTAGGGCGTCCAATTTGCAGATTTAGACGTTAGATATATAATCAATATTTATAGTACTTTAGGGTATTTTTTAGGAGATGGGTTAATCAAACGTTTGAGGCAAAAAATAGTAGTTTTTGGAATTTACCATGTGACTTTAAAAGATATTTTTCATTTGAATGAGAATAGATTTACTTCTAAGAGTCCCTTCTTTCCCTACGCTCCTGGTTCTGCAATGTTGGACCAAAATTGTTTTCATCATGCAGCCATAAATTTAATGGGTGATAATAGCTGTAAAAACACAGGTAAATTCCCAAGAATTTTCATGAAATTACTTAATAGTATTAATCTAAAAAAAAAAAGAAACTGCGGTCTGAGGGTTTCAAATATTAAATGAAATGGATTCGAAATAAAGATGCTACTTGCTGGGCTGGCTCTAGGACGTCCGATTTGCAGATTTACACGTTAGAAATATAATCAATATTTATAGTGCTTTAGAGTGTTTTTTTTTTTCAGAGATGAAAAATCAAATGTTTTGGACAGAAAATGGTAGTTTTTGGAATTTCTTATGCGAGTTTAAAAGAAAGTTTTGATTTGAATGGGAAGGAGTTGATCTCCACGAGTCCCTCCCTCCCTTCCTGTTTCTGCAAAGTTGGGCCAAAATTATTTTTGTTATGTAATCAGAAATGTAACGCTGTGATAATCAGAAATGTAACGCTGTGTAATAGCTGTGACATCACATGTAAAGCAACTGCCATTGGTGTAATTTTTTCGTGGAAACTACTGAGAAGATTTCAATACTTTTTTTTAGGGTTTGTCAGTTTTCAACACGAAATATAAATAAAAAATACATTAGTTACGCAATTTAGCAAATAACAACAAAAATAAAACTCACATATAAAATAGCTGACGGTAGCATAACTTTTTCTCGGGAACTACTAAAGGGATTTCAGTACTTTTTTTAATCATTTTCCCAGAAGATCAACTATAAGTTGGTCTTTCGTTAGGAAATATAAAACAAAAATGCCATAGTTATGTTAACCTTTAACTGATGTCACAGAAATTGTCACATAACTAGTGTGAAGCAGTCTGTGCGACCGTTCCATGGAAAGATGAATAAACGGCACGATTAACTCATAGGATGGTGTTTTTGTACTAAACTTCTTGTACAGGACTGTTATAATTAAAATTCACCTATTCAAAAGTATCTGGGGATAGTACTAAAGATCCAAACAGAACAAAATTACGGTAGTGTTTGTAGTTAAACTGAAAATTGTAAGTTAAACAATAAAAATTGAAAAAAGTCGTGGTCTGAGAGACCGGTAACATCAGTTAAAGGTTAATTTAATAAAATTCCTTAGTTGTTGTTTTTTTTCTCATTGTAATACTAATGCATATTTTTATACGTATGATCAGTTTATAGTTTAACTATTCAGAAATGTAAATAAAAAAGATTGAAATCACTTCAGTAGTTCCTGAGAAAAAGAGTCATTGGCATCAACTGTTTAATTTTGGTTTCTTTATCTCTGTTTGTTTATGGTTTGCTCGTGGACTATCACTCTTTGTTACGTCTGTTTGTTTTAATAGAACTGAAGTCTGGGAAACCATTATAAATGTTGAATTTCATTGATCCCCACGAAACTCTTTAGTGTTTGGACCCATATTATGGAACAGAGACTTATTGTTGTAGATTTATGAGACAATATGTTCTATTGCCTTTTGTGTTATTTTTCCTGTGTGTGAAAAGAAGATTGCAAAAGTGTTTTGCCTAAAATGATGAAGAGATTAAAAAAATAAATGATTACATATTTTGCGAATCATAGTTTCTTGAACAAAATAAAGTAAGTTTTGTTACAATAAATGTATCTCATACAAAAGTAATGTTTATTTATATGCTTGCCAATGTTTTGCTTCAAACTATATAAAAAATCAACGAAATTTTTTTTTCAAGATAAAAAGCAACAGTGAGTGACAACATAAAGCATCCACTTCAATAAGCCACGAGGCTGCGGTACAAGCAACAATGCGACAAGACGTCAATTCATAAAACTACCTATTGTTATTTGTGACAAAAATTTTCATACGTGCAACAATTGTACGCGTAGCTTACTCACACTGCCATCCTATCACCTCCCATAGAGTTTCAATGAGACAAAGTCCTAGCGTCGACCAGTCCGCAGAAGAATATGAATAACATGTAGACATTGCAGGGGTACGTAGGCATTGCAGAGGCGCATAGACATTGCAGTATGATGCGATCGTGAAGGAGTATTTATTATCTTACTCTAACAACAGAATCCACAGTTGGTTTGATACGATAGGCCAACAACAAGCAAGAATATATTATCCACGTACCCTCACGTACGTGATACTTAAAATGACCCACTGTTAAAAGAAATTGTTCTCCCGTCAACACACTAAATAACATTGAAGCGTTTCCCGTACGTCTTTTCGATATACAGATTTTAGAGTCATTTGCTCCGAGAGTAAACTAGGATTCGTCACTAAAAATAACTTAGAGCTAATCAGACATTGTCCTAGATTCTGGGAGACGACACTAGTGCTACCTCAATATTCTATAATAACTACTTAACGATAAAAGTCGTAATGGATGATGCAAATGCATGCCAGTATCTGCCAATCATTTGCGAATGGCATAGCTGAATACCAAATTTTTTAGAGAATTAAGTAAATCTTTCTCAGAATGACAGACAGTGACTCCATCGGCGTTCGAGCAATTGTTCTCCGAATAACGCAATTATCTCATACCATTGTTTTCTGTGGTTGTGGTTCTTACATCCCTGTGGGTACGTTGGAAGATTGGTACACGCAAAATTTTACGATTTTACAAAAAGTTTACTTTGTTGTATGAGTGCGTCGTTCATTTTTCAATAGACATTTTTCTAAAAGTAAGCGGTGCTCTGAAATAAAATCTAAATCTCTTAGTAAAGAAATATAAGAAAACGTTACTAATCATGATATATCTTTAAAGTATCGAAAATATTCAAACTTTTTTTCCATTTAATCAATATAATTGGATGACTATTAGATATCAGTTCAGATGCAAATATCACAATAAAAAGAAAATTAAGCACTTCAGTGTAAAGGAAATAATCATCTAATTTCTGAAAGGTTGCTTTGATCCTTGGAATATCCTTAAAGGGCTGTGATTAGTAAACTTCAAGTGTACTGACACTATATGTTATTACGCGTTGATTTTTTTACCCTTATTCCAACACAGTCTTTAACAACATATGGTAAAGAAAGTGTTTTTTTCCCTTTGACTTTTTAGTTTTACACTTTACATTTAGATAAAGTGTTACACGCGCACGTAAATCAAGGGGAAATTATCAGTGTACCAGAAATTAAGGAAGAAAACAATTTACGTAAAACACAACGTTTATTTTCCCTTCTATCAGATAAATGAAGTATAGAAATATATGCTTTATCATCAAACATCCACGATAAGCTTTTACAAACTGGAATTAGGACCAAAACTTTACACCTCCTTCAAAATCTGCGATAAGACTTATTGATATTAAAGGGAAATAAAAAAAAAACGCTGACAAACAAGATTATCTGGAAACACATCCACCCAGATTTAACACCCAGCTGTTCGGTTCACGGTTATCTTCCAGAACTGTTATGTGAGTGGGTGAATAAAGTCCAAGAATATGATTTATCAGCAAGGAAGTTGCGAAAGCTAACTACATCTCTGGGTAGTTGAAAGTCAAGTTTATCAGCAAACAGCTTCATGCAACAATTGCACAGAATACATATAACAGACACAATCTATTACCAGGCCTCTGTGAAAACAAAAAAGCAAAATAAAGGAGTATACAAAATACATTTTTTTAAACAACACATGGGCTTTCACGCTTCTTTTCTTATCAAGGTCTTCAAAAGTGAGGCTGCTATATGAAGCAACAACTATCACATGCTAGTATCTCAAAATTGTAAGGTCAGGTTTAAAATGTTGATGAAGTTATTCCTTATATGTGTTGTTTGAAGAAATGTAGAGGTCAATCACAGAGAACCACGCAATAAATGAAAATTACTTCAAAAATGACACCAACAACAGAAGATATCTAAGGTTTAGCACGACTATTCGACAAATTATGGTTACATAGACTAAATTTAATCACGTGAATTCAGGAGAGCAGATTTAGGTCCACGGCCAATATTCTCGCTTTTTACAAAGTTCCAGAGCTGAAGTTATTGTGTTTGATTCTACGTTCATCAAATAGTGTAGCAGAATATGGCTCTTTCTGGTTTTTCTAACGTTCATTGAAAATTTGACACACTTCCTTGATAAAGGGTAATTTATAAGCAATTCTTACGATGGTTATGTTGTCAGAGTAAGCTGATGCCTTGTTGCAATTTTTTATTCCTTTTCCGGCCACCATTTTGCCTAGTGGTTAAGGCGAAAGGCACATTTTTTAAAGATACTGTTCTACTTCTCGAATTCCGGACCAATACAAGCATGTAGTGTGATTGTTTTGCTTCGGGATCGGTTTCATGCAAGAAATCCCAGTCCGTGAACTAAATATGATACCAACTCAAACAATAAATATGTGACATTCTCTTTTCTCATTTCAATGTATAAGAATTTCAAGATTTCAGTGTAAAATTTAAGCCAAAAGAAATTGTTTCTTTGAAAGACGGCATCATTTTATTTTACAAACAGCCGATATGCAGAGTGAAGCATAGACGACTCTAAGAATTAACTTTCCTGTGACTGCTTCTCACAGTCAGGTTAGCCATGCACAGTCTCCTTAACTGCCTTTTGGCGAAAAATAACTGCCTTAAATTATCCGACTACATACAGATTTTTTTTTTCACACCAACCCCTGATGGAGAGCAGTAAAAATAGGTTTTGAAGTTGAGAAAGCGCGATGAATTACAAGATGTTGAAAAGAAAAATATTTTCAACTTTTTTAAAAAATTCAAATGTAATAACAGTTTTTTGCGTTATGCCATACACAAAGTGTTCTATCGAGACCGCATAAATCGTACAGAGGGAAAATCTTCTCTCTGAATACTCAAAAAAAAAAAAAAAAATTGGCCGAAAAAACGTATCTCTATAATAATTAGTTTTTGAGAAAAATGAGAAAGAAAAGGCTTGACGTCACATCCGGTGGACATAAAATAATCCTTATTTGTTGGTCGGTTGTAGAGGATGTAATAACGAAAGGACCTCTAAACACATGCTGTGCTAAAATAAGAGCTAAGACCAAAACTCGAAATCACCTTCAAAAAGTAAAGCTAAAACTTATCCTTAAATTACAAAACAAACTAAAAAACAAGCTTAACGAGAAATGCTACCTGGATGGGATTCCTATCTAGATATAGTCATACAAGTGAAAAGAACGAAAATCGTCAATTGTGAAAAAATAAAGCATAAAATTGTGGAATTAAGATGTTAAAGTAACTATATTTCAAAATAAAACGCCGCATATTTTAAAAAAGTAAACAGCGTCCCGTGAGAGGCATGAGGTTTTCTCCAGTGACGTGTTTCTCCAGTGAGGTTTGTGGATGTAGTTGATGAGGAATTAAAGTCTGAATAGTCAATTAAAAGATGACGACAACTGAGAAGCCCAAGGCGACAGTGAGAAAACATGAGTGTTCCTCCGGAAGCAAAGCAGGGCCGAAACTAAGAGGGGCAGAGGGCGCATGTGCCCCTGGCGCCAGAACGAAGGGGCGCCAAATGAAGGATTATCCTTTGGAATAGATCATTCTATTATTATGAAACAACCCTTATAAATGAAGTGTTAGGTGAAGATGAAAGAGCAGTCGTAAAAAGTTAGAACTCTGATTTTCTGGTCAGAATGGGAAAATGGCCATATTTTTTTTTTTTTTTTAAATTATGACCATAAAAAAAATATGGCTATTTTTTTTCCCCATTCTGACCAGAAAATCAGAGTTCTAACTTTTACGGCTGCTCTTTCATCTTCACCTAACACTTCATTTATAATGGTTGTTTCATAATAATAGAAGCCATCAGTCCATCAGAAGAAAACAACTCGGTTAAGCAGGACTCGGATAATCGGGACTTTACTGTATATTTCATTTTTAAAATGATCTTTAGAATATTTTTATTGGTGTTCAGAGGGGAGTCATGACCCCTGTGACCTCCCCCTTGGACCCGCCTTTGTAGATTACGTAGTTCACAAGTTTTATGATTACATATTTTAAATTTTAAAATAAGTCGACTATTAGAAAATTAGTAAAATCTCTTTATAAATATACTTTGCGGAAGAGGGGGGGGGGGGGGCGCCAAAATCCATGTTTGCCCCGGGTGCAAAAAAGGCCAGTTTCGGCCCTGAAGCAAAGGATGTTTATAGTAATTCGCGAATGCTCAATTCCTAGTCAAGTGAGCAGAACATCAGTCTTCCTTGGATAATTCGTAGGCCAAACCGAGATTATGGGTTTAATACTGTATAGCTTGTCACTGTATTCAAAATCCCAACTTTCTTACTATTTGCTCTGGATAGAACATTTTATTAGGTATTTAACTTTTGTAAATGGAATCCGATGGTGTAATGGGTTAACAGCTCGTTTAGCTACTTCATCTGCTTTCTCATTTCCTTGAATACCCATCTGTCATGGTACTCAGCAAAAGAATATATCATAACCACACCTGGTGAGTTGATTAAAAAGATTCAAAATGAGACAAGGGGTGATGTATAGATGCTTTTATTGCATAAAATAGAACGTTTTTAGTTTGTGTAAATGACGAAAAGTGTACTATAATGATTCGATTGTACATACGGGGCTAAATGACTAAGTGCATTATTGATCATAATGGCAAACAAAGTTACACTCAAGAAACTACCCTGAGATACTCTCTCTTCTTGAATATAAATACTGGACAGAATTCCACCAGTACGAACTTGAAAGAATCGAGCGGCAAGGAAATTCCTTATAAAAATTGGAAGATTACCTCGAAATTCCAAGTTATAAAGATCGCGACATATCCCATACCGGCAAGTCTTATAAATTTTCACCAAGTCAAAAAATACTGAGACCAAATGATTCCGTTTTAAAAAGACAGTCCTTATAGCAATTTCTAAAAAGATGAGGTTATAAATAGTAGACCTATCACGTCGAAAGTTACTTTTAAAAGCTGGAAGGCAGTTGTTAGACCCTAAAATATGCACCAGATGGCAATTGACCATTTTTTCTAAAAACTTGCAAAATCTACTTGAGAGTGCTATGAATCTATAATTATTCGAATCCCTGAAATCCTTTCCTGGTTCAGAAAAAAGAAATATGATAAGTTTACACCAGTCAAAAAGAAAAATTTATTACATGCGTATCTTATTGTAAAAAGCAAGAAGAATACTTAGAGAAATTGTGCAGGGATGTTTCAACCTGATATAAGAGATGCCATCGTGACCTGGGACATATGAGTAACTTTTTTTGCAAACAGTTCAGATTTTTGCAAACAGTTCAGACAGTAAAAGATAGATTGTAGGCATAAAAGGGATGAAAATTAAAATTTATGCTGGTAATTTCCAGTTGTCTTTTGTATAATAAAAAAGGTTCCGGTTATGAGTCAGATCTAGAATTTGATGCAAGGATACTTGCTGTTGTTTCATCTATGTTTTGTGGAGATGCTATAGTATGGCCATTGTCTTTTAATATCGAAATATAATTTTCAGAGTACAAGACCATACATTTTTTCTCTCTTTCTTGGAGATCTTTAGTTGAAGTATTAGAATTTATATTATAAATGTATCTAACTAAGGATTCACGTTGGCTTTTGTGCTGCACTTCTCTAGCTTCGGCCTTTGATTTTTTATTTGCAATATAGTTAGGATTGTTGGGATACCTCCGGAAGATGCCTCAAGCTTTCTGTTGTTGTTTTTTAGTTGTTTGACAATCGCTGTTCCACCATGGCTTCTGTGTCCCTGTGTAGAACATGGTTTTGGAATAGTAGCATCAGCAGCATTAATAATACATCGAGATGTTATCAAGCTCATCATCAATATTATCTTTTATCATATCATTCGTAATTTTATCAAGGGCTACAAAAGTCTTCCAGCCGATTCTGTCCCATTTAGTGTTTAAGATTGTTATTAGAATCCCCAACAGGAGCAGCCTGTGAAATAAATGTTGGGAAGTGGTCATTGTCATGCTGGTTATTTGAAACCCAGAAGTTCCAAAATGCATAGATTGATGGGGTAAGATTGTAAGATGTATCGCATGGAAAGTTGTTGGTTCTGGAAAATAAATATGATCACAATTACTGAGCAGGCATAAGCCATTGTCAAAAGTTGATGTTTCTTTGTATCACCGCATTGATTAGAATCATTGTTGCCCCGCATTTGGCTGTGTCCATTAAAATCCCAACAATAACGTAAGGAGGAGAGAGGAGAAGAAAATTATTAAGATGCTCTATCTGAATAGTTAGATTTGGAGGTAAATAGATGGTATATATTGTTATGAGTCGTTTTATATGTACACGGACGTCAACAGCTCGTAGGTGTGATTTGAAAAGGATAGTGGTGTGGGATAAACTGTGAAAAACGAAATGATCTACACCACCAGTGGCCCTTCGGTTACTTGTAAAGTCTTCTCTGTATGTTACATAGCTGCGTAATTTGGCTTTTCCACTGGGTTTTAGATGTGTTACCTATAAAGGCAAACAAAATAATTGTTGGTCGTGATGGTGGTCGTATCACGAATTTCATCATATTTGTTACGGCAGTTCAACTAAGGATTATTATACATGTTGTGGTTTTGCTTTTTTTTTTCTTTTTTGTTTCCTTAGATAAATAAATCTACGTCATTTTTTTTAAAAGTAGTGACTCACTCGTTCTCAAAAGTGTGAGGGGTTTTCTTCTTCCATAGACGGCTCACCTGTTATGTCTCCCTTTTTCGAACTCGACTAGTTTTGGATGTTTTATTCTTTTTCATTTTGGGGGATTCTCATATGACGTATTAAACGCGGTTTTGTTTTAAAGACTACTTTAGTTGTTAAAGGCATTTTGAGGATTTGTTATATGGACTGGAAGTTTGAAAAGACAGGTTATGGTAATTTTGAAGAGACAGTTTATGGTGATTTTAGGGGAAACAGAGTGTAGTGATTTAGAGAAAACAGATTGCGTCAATCTAGATGTCAGACTGGGTAGACATTTTGCATTTTATTTGATGTCCTTGACAACTGCTTTCAGTAGGGAGTTCAATTTGAGTTGCTATAGTTTGACAAATTTTATGTGCTATGTTTGGTAAGGTAGCAAGCAACGTATCAAAACTTTGGGTGTCCTGGATTCAATTATTTCTCTGTTTTCGGCTAAGATATATTCTCTTTTGTGCAAATTGTCTTTATTTCTACTTTCTTTTACGACTTTTCTCAAGATTTTGAGTAGTAAGGGTGCTCCTTTTTTACAATTTACACAACATGCTTATGCATTGCAGTGTACATGTTTGTGGAACACTGCATGGCATGCGCCACAGGTAATTTAGCTCGACATGATGTTTTGCAGTACCCAAAGGTCGACATCTAAAATAACGCAGTGGGTTTGGAATGTACGGTCTGACAGAATATGATAAATATCCATCTTTTATTAAATTAGGCAAATTGGGCGGGTTGAATATGAGTATTATGTGCTTAGTAGGTTTTTTTTAGATCATATTTGTTCGTCCGACAGAAGATTTTTATTCTTCTATCGAATTGTACCACCATGAAATTACGATTACATGCACTGATACTCTATGAGTTAAAAATTGTTATTATACGAAATGACATGAAAAATTATTATTTTACGAAATATTTTTAATTTCAAAGGGGTCTGCCCCTGAACCTTCGCTGTATCATTAATTTGACTATCCGTCTGGAATTCATCTCTGT
Organism: Maratus speciosus; assembly: GCA_963932465.1. Classification (NCBI taxonomy): domain Eukaryota; kingdom Metazoa; phylum Arthropoda; class Arachnida; order Araneae; family Salticidae; genus Maratus; species Maratus speciosus. The sequence goes on along the minus strand of OZ010791.1, from coordinate 233,089,197 downwards.
CTAAAATAAATAAAATAAAAAGTTTTTTGCAGTAATTGCATTCATAATTAGTTTAAAGATTAATTATTCTCGTGAATATTTTATTAATTATTAAGAATTCCGATTATTCAATTTATTTAAAAATTCTTATTGGGTACCTCTCATAGTTTTTCAATTGCAGCGCCGATGAATTAGAATTATAAACTTATCTTACAGTATTGATTAAAATTTCTTTGATTTAAAATAAGACTTAAAAGAATTACTTCATACTCCTTTCATCATAAATTCATCTACCTATAAGGATTTCAGTGGTTGACGCATTCAAATTAGAGATCGACCGAGAATTCTGTTTCGTTTCCGGCCCAAAATCTGAGTTTCGCTGAAAATTCGTTTTCGGTGAAAATGCTGCCAAAAATTCGACCGGACCGAAACTCGACCGAAACTATCTGTATTCCAAAAATCTTATTTCTTCCTTCGGAATTATTCAACATTATTGGTTGATTTGAGATGTATCGGCTCAAATGAGACACTCTTTGTTTATTGCTATGAACTCCACTGTTTATAATTATCAGTCATGACTGGCTCAAGAGGTGAGTGCAAATTATAAAGTAAGCAATGCATATAGGACTAAACTTTGAAGACGCTTTTCAGGTATCATTAAAAGCTGCAAACTTAACAGTAATAGAAAATTTTTGTTTGAAAGAGCAGACGTGTTTCGAAAACTCTTTGAGAAAGTTCTAGTATAACAGATGTTCATTTACAAAAATCATTATAAAAGATAAATCGAGTTATGTATATCTAAAACATTTTTTAATTAGGTGAAATTTGTTTATTTAGAAAATCATTCCGTGTCGCAGATGAATTAATTATATTTCATTTTATATGTAACAAAAAAGTTTTGGTCAGAGGCACAGAGAGCCTACTTGGGCCACACGTATAATTACACGGAAAAATAATAATTCTGTATATTTATTTATGTATTAATTACTTTTAAAAAGTTTTGGGCATTTTCGTTTTCGGCAGAAAATAGGAAGATTACCGAAATTCGGTTTCGGTCTTAAAAACTTGTTTCGGTCGATTCTTAAATTCAAATGCTACCATTAGTTAACCTTCCAGCCGCGAGCGACTTTTTCAGTGGGTTACTTTTTTAAAATTAAGATTGTTTGATTCCCACCACTTTTTTTAAATAGAAATAGTCACTTTATTTAATTACAGATTAAATAATGCAAGAATAAGCCAAATTATACACTTTTAAAAAAGTGGTGGGAATCAAGAAATCCGAATTTTTAAAAAAGTGACCAACTGAAACGCGAAAATAGCGGTTCTCGAGGCTGGGGGGTTAAACTACAGAAAAAAAAAATTATTGAAGATCCTGAGAAATGCAAGCAGTCAGAGACAATTATCACCGTCCAATCACTTCACTACGAATTACGGCGCTCCGTTACGAAATAGCACGTACGATAAATGAAATCTTATCGACTACATGCTTAGGTTGCTTGCGTAGAAACCGATATATCTCGCATTTATCTTCAGCAGCCTTTACATAACTCTCTGTCACACGCGCTCGAATAGCTGCAACAGGTCAACGGATGACGACAAACGAACCCTGGCGGAAAACAAAAGAAAGATATAGGAAGATAGGAACATCTATCTGAAAAATGATTATTTAAAAATCTAAACTACTGAAAACAGCCTAAAAAGGTACTAAAAAACAAATTAGAAGATGCATATACCTGAGTTTTCGAGGACGGTCCATTTCTTTGGCTAAATTTAAATAACACGCGAGAGACAGCTAATTGCATGATTTTTTATAGCATAAATTTTTAGGGCCGTAATGCATCATGCATAGCACATTATTATTTTTTTTTTCAAGCATCCAAAATATGAAACTTGTATGAAGAATTTAACTTGTTTAAAGAATTTCACATAGTAGTCATAAATTTCGGAAAATTGATTTTTCTCAAGTTACAATTTTAAAAGCTTTAAACTGAAGAGGAACTACTTTATGGTGCTGGAATAGATAATTTCATAGATGTAAAATAATAATAATACTTAATAATAAGAATCGTACTATAATTATAGCATAAAACTAGTCTACACTAGTCACGTAAAGACACTCGTAAGCTAATAGCGAATCAATGTCAGTGTTCTTTCCAAATTTCTCGTTTGAAATTTGATGAATGTCGTATTTTCAATATTTTAAAATGAATTTTCCCCCTCTAACTGAGTTTTTTTTTTTTTTTACTTCCTTTTATATTTCGGAACCTCGTTTAAAGAAAAAAATCTGCGACCAAAATTAAAAAAGTAATCGAAAAGTGATTAGAGTAGGCTCTTAAACTCATTTTTCTCAAAAGTGGATTTTTCAAATCGGTGACCATGATTAGTCCAAAATTACTGTATCAGTTTACTTCTAATTCTGTCGGTTCTTTTCTTATATAATTATGTAGAGATTGAATGGAGAATTGTTTTCTTTTTATCGTCAAAAAACAGTACTTTTTAAAATATAAAATTGAACTTTCTCTTCAAATAGCCGACATTTTTCTTTAAGTTCTTCACAAATCCCTTCATTCTGTATCTAGAATAAACCTCATTTAATTAATAACAACTTTTTTTTTTTTAGATAATCCAAATTTGAGCTACAATGACCATCCTAAAGTACTAAAAGAAAAAAAGTAGACCCATTAGAATAATGCCAATATCTTCAAATGTATTTAATTTTTTTATAAATAATATATCAAAATTATCTTTGATTATTGTATTATTTAAAAATAAACGGTCAAGTGCGAGTATTACTCGCGCTCAGAGGGTTCCGTACAATAAATATAGGAATTATTAACTGTATTATTAAAGAAAAATCGTTTTTTAAAAGAATAACAAGACTTTGTAAAAAACTATACAACGTAAGGTTAAGCAGTATATACCAGAAAAGTATAAATGGATATGCCATGAAAGTTCAGAGAGATATAAATCTTAAAATAGTAGCAAAATATTGCTATTTTGTATAATTCTTTTTTTAATCTTATCCTAATCTGTTTATGATAAACTTATTTCGGTACTGGCGATAAAAGTAGTGCATATTTAAACTTCATTTGGCATTTCATAAAATTAAGTACAGTGTAGTAATAAACTTTTCTTTTTACAGTGTAGCTAAAACAAAACCTTTGTTCAAAGTTTAAACTTGGCATTGTGCTAAGCGCGTTTTGAAAGGAGGCCATAAAGTTGCAATGCCGGTTTGGACCGTGCCGCGTTTTTCCAGATAGATTTTTAATTAACTTTTAAAGACACTGGAGGCGTATTGAGAGATCCACTCAATGCAAACTAGTCGCGAATCCCATAGTATTTGTGTGATTAATTCTAATTAAATTAGTCTGTTTTTAACAACTTGACGTGTATTGCTTTTGTACAGCTACTGGGCATTGCATTAAACAAATATATCATTAAAAGTTGTTATCTAGGCTTTAAAAGCCGATAGTAGATAGAATACGCAGCCATCGTCATTATGTATATCCAAACCGTAACCGTCCGTGTCTTTAAGGGTTAATATCTCGGCTAATTACCGACGATTTTTTTCGAAAATTACTGTCAACAATGTTTTTATACTTTTGTTACGAAAGGTACCTCCAACGCTCCTCAACACCTTTGATGAACGCCCGGAAATCGAAATTTGTGTGTAACCGAAAAATGCGCTTTTCTCAAAAATTATGCGATCTAGGGTAATCGCTATAATTTTCCTGCAAGGTTTAAATTAACGTCTACTACCTCTAATTTTTTCATAATTTTAGTTTCAGTAGATTCGGAAATAGATGGGGGGGGGGGGCGACATAATTTTGCTCTACATTTTCAACCATATCTGTGAAAATATAATACCTAAAATTAAAAGAAATGCATTTTTCAGTTCAGCATTATGAAACCTTTTACACGATATACAAAGAAAAGATTTCAAATTTTTTCCTAAATATATTTGTGAATGTTTAATAATCTGTAAATATGTGGATTAATAGTCTTTATTATATTCCCCCCAATTTGAACTTTCTACGTTCCATAGTTTACGAGTAAAATGGCTATGACAGGCAGACACAGGAGTGATCTTATAATGGTTCTGTTTTATACTTTTTAAGTATGGAACGCTAAATATCGAGTAACCGCACCATTAGGGGTTTTTTTTTTTTTTTGACAAATTAAGTTAACCTTTAACTGATTTCACAGAAATTGTCATATAACTAGTGTGAAGCAGTCTGTGAGATCGCTCCATCGAAAGATGAATAAAAGGCATCATGATTAACTCATAGGATGGTGTTTTTATACTAAACTTTTTGTACAGGACTGTTATAATTAAAATTTACTTATTCAAAATTCTCTCGTGATAATACTAAAGTTCCAAACGGAACAAATTTCGGTAGTGTTTGTAATTAAACTGAAAATTGCAAGTTAAACTATGAAAATTGAAAAAAGCCGCGGTCTGAGAACTCGGTAACATCAGTTAAAGGTTAAACCAAAGCGACGCATAAAAATTCAAACTGATAAAAGTATAGCCAATCCGAGATGCAAAGAAAAAAATCAACGTAATTGCGAAGATTCAAATGATTTCGCGACAGATAAATAAAAACGGCATTTCATATAATTCACAGAAAAATCAATTAAAAATTGAAATATATCCTTTTATTTAAATACTCTATTCCAATTTCAGTAAAGAATTGGTATTTTCTAAAATAAATATAGTCTAATGAAAAGAACATCAACAAATCTTCACTTCCGTTAATGAATTTTCAATTAGTTCATTGCGTCATCTAGGAAGAGAAGGGATTTCTCAAAGTAGTAATATCTTCAACAAAATACAATTTGTTTTAGTTATTTGAAGAATACTTACTAGTATATCTGATGTCGATGTAAGTATGTATGATATGGTATCTTTCTACGTTTTTTATAATTAGGTTGCAATTTTATTTTGAGTACTCTTTCATTTTTTAAAGCAACTAACCAATTTTTTCCCCCAAAGTTTAAATGTCCACAGAAAGAAATTGCAACAAAAGTACGATGTTACATTTTAACCTCAAGTATCCTATCAATAAAAAAAAAAGGAAGAAGAAGAATTTTAAAACATTAAAATGCAAACGATAAATTCGAAAAGGCCTGCCAATTGGTTTATCATTGGCTTGCGAGTATTTTCGCGCTGCTAGCGTAAGCTCTTAGACCAGGGGAAATGTACCAAAAAAAGGGGGGTTACCTTGCGAAAGGTCGGGTAGAAGATTTTTTTTTTCTGAATTGTTAATAATGATGCCAACATGGAAAAACCAAGTTTTCTAACAAAATTTCTTAAGGCTAAATTTTCTGTGGTAAAAAAACAACAAAATTTTAGGACCTTTTTTTTTTTTTTTTTTTTTTTTTTTTTGAGATATCTCGAGACCCGTTATAATTTTTGTCAATTACAATATTAAAAAGGATAAAATTCTCTATAATTTTCCTATTTATAACTTTTTTATACACTCAATAACAAGCACAGTACGCCATTTCAAAAATAGGACAAATTTTCCAATTTTCTTAAAAACCGTGAAAAATGTAGTTCTGCCCGATTATTCAAATGTTTCCCACGGATTCAATCGTGTATGTCAACTTCTGTATATTGGTAGTATCAAATTATGTGTTTCAGGGTCAAAACTAGCCTTTTCTCGCACCCGTGGCAAACATGGATTTTGACGCGCTCCTACACCCCCCCCCCCCCCCTCTTTTAAAAGAAAATTTATCACGAGAATTTTAATAAATCTCTAATAGCCGGATTTTGAAAATTGTAAGTGTGTAATCATTAAATACGTACACTGAACTACGTAATCAGTTTTGTTGTATTGATTCATTAATTAAAACCAACCCTGAATACCGAACCGAAAGGAACCAAAATATATTCCGCTTTAAACAGGTTTCCATCTTAGTAGGTACAATTGTTCATATTCTTTCTCTTAAAATATATAATTTTTTTCTTTAAAGACCAGATTCCGTATATACAGATTTCATTTTCAAAGATTTTACGGTAATTGTAGTATTGATGCGTTTAAAGTCACAGGTATATGAATTATGTGACTAAATTAGTCACACGAAGACATTCGCAAGGTAATATTAAAACTATAGGAGCGTTCTTGACAAATATCTCGCTCGCATTCTGTTACTTTTAAACATTTTTATTTTTTTCATGGGACACCAGAGATAAATATCTAATGTTGTGGTTTCGCACTTTTTGGGGTTTGGTTGCATTTTTTATTAATATTCGGACACTTTCATTTTTGGAAAACTGTTTTGGAACCCGTTCTGAAATTAAAAGTATCCTGTTTGAGCTTTAAAGCGATTAATAGATAATCTTAAAGTTTTATATATTTTTGCATGCTAAAATGATATAATCTCTTGTTATTTTTATTAATATAACTGGAAAAAAAATTTACAGTATTTTTTTAAAACTAATCGTTTAAATATTTTTATGAAATTAGTGATCTCGAATATTTTATTAGCAGAAGTTTTAAATTTTACAAGAGATAAATGCATAACATTAGTTAGTGAAATAATCTGTTATCATTTGTATTGCAGCTATTCTATAAGATAAAAGTATTTCTTACATAAAATATATTTAGTTTTTGAGTCCCCCCTTTTATATGGAATTATAATCCAATATTTGCTATCTTTAAAACAGTAAAACATTAAAACATATGTTATCAATAATTGGTAAATAAAATATACCATTGTAGTGTGGAACAAAATATGTTTTTCGCAAATTTTCATACCTATCCCATTGATACATGGAAAAATACGTATGCATTATAAAAATTATAAAAATTAAATAAGAATTATTTTTTAATTGAAACTATCGTGCCAATAAGTTACTAAATATTGAAGTATTCTTTTAAACAATGCTTTGAAGTTAACATTGTTATACACTTAAAGTTACTGTTTAAATATGAAAATTGTCTCATTCATCTACACTCTGCCCTACTTTTAAAATTATATAAATTTATTGAATATAAAATGTCTATTGAGATGAAAATAAAGACATGAGTGTGCAAATATTAGATAATTTACTGCTATCAATTTTTAGAAGTCGACCTACGCGATTAAATCCGCGGGGAACATTTGAATAATCTGGACAAAACTAGGTTTTTCACGGTTTTAAGAAAATTGAAAAAAATTGTCCTATTTTTGAAATAGCGTACTGCGTTTGCTATTGAGTGTATAAAAATGTTGTAAATATAAAAATTATAGAGAATTTTATCTTCTTTAATATTGTAACTGACAAATAATATGCTACGGTAACGAATCTTGAGATATTTCAAAAAAATAAAAAAGGTCCCAAAATTTTGTTGTTTTTTGGCCACAGACAATTTAGCCTTAAAATTTTGTTAGAAAACTTGATTTCTCCATGTTGGCATCATTATAAACAATTCAGAAAAAAAATATTCTACCCGACCTTTTGCAAAGTAAAATGTACATTTCCCCTGGACTATCTCGGCATCTTAATTTTTTTTTTTAATGCAAGGAACTATACTTATATAACGTTATCAACATTTTACTAATTTTGGACCCCCCCCCCCCTCCCCCCTTGCAATAACATACGTTATCATTCGTCGACCCACCCACCGCTGATATCGTTATCAATGTCTAAAAATTCTTTGATATTTAGATTATTTTTCTTTCTTTCTGTATGCTTGCAGTGATATATACATACGATATACATTTATTAGTTGCATACGATATGGATTCAAGTAGTCAATAAAATATCAATACATGAAATAAATTTATAACAAGATTACTATTTAAAAGTATTTAATAATAGCTTATTATTACATAATGTGTTCAAAAGTAATATTGTGTTGTTGCACTCACTCCCTGCCCGGGGAGGTCAAAAACAAAACTTATCAACAAAACAGTGGACAACATTCTTTTTCTTCCTATACTGGTAAACTCAAGTATCATTTCCTACGTATTATGCTCCTGATTTCTCTAACATCGAATTATGACAGAACCGGAATGCCAAACGTTGAGGTATTCCAAATTTGGGAATGAAATGATTTTATAAACATTTAATGGTTACATTAATTAATAACTTTATATATTCATAAAAACATATAAAAATAATAATAATAATAATAATAAATGTAACAGACTATTTGGATGTAAAGAAAAAGTTACTGAAAAAGAAGAGTTTGATAACGATATCAAAGAGCAACTCCCCCTCCCCCAGAGATATCTTACGATATCATGTTCCAGACCCCCTTCCCCCCTAAAATGATATCTTTATATATGCATAGCCCCCAATATTTAATTTCTATAATTGGATATTTTGGAAAATAATTGTAGAAAAAAAATGTTTAATTGGTTGCAAAAAGGAAAGTTTGGAATGAAATTGCAACCAAAAAGAAAAAGAAAACTTGTAGAAATGTATACAACGTTGGATGCAGGCATCAGAAATATTCATCTAAAAATATTGAATAGCAAACGAAAAAATTACAAGGAAAACGAGTTCATTAGTTTAACATTGGCTTGCAAGTGTCTTCGCGCTACTAAGTAAGGTCTTATAAGTTTTTCATAAGTACACTTACATTTTGTTAAGAGCCCACTTCAGTCACGGCAAAAAAGGAAACCGCTAATGTAAAGTCTATGGGGGCGTTATTTTCAAATTTCTCGCTTTGAATATAGTATTTTTGAATGTTTTTTTTTTTTTTTTTTTTTTTTTTTTTTTTTTTGCATAGGATAGCTGAAGACGATCTACAACAGGGCTAGTTTTTACTTTTTCGATTTTGCGTATAGTTTTTTTTTTTTTTTTATTAGGATAGTTTCAATTTCAGAACCGGTTTGAACCGGTTCTGAACGTAAAAGTAATTTTTAAAAAAAAATCTGAAACCAAAATCAAAAAAGTAAAAACTAGCCCGGTTTTAGATTGTCCTCAACTATCCCATAGAAAAATATCATTCGAAAATATCAAAATTCAAGCGAGATATTTGAAAATAACTTCCCCATAGGATTATCATTATCATCCGGGTCTTCTTGAGTGACTAGTGTAGCCTCTTAAACATAATATTTAAATTAATTTTTATAATAGGATATTATGGAAAAAAATTAGTCGGTTCCAAAAATGAAAGTACCCTCAGATAATTGAACAAATATTAATATTTTTACCACACCATTTTCAAGTTTAGCGACCCACTCAAAAATTTGGCTTGTTATATCACATTTTTATTGGTACTATGAATGAATAACCCTTAGCATATTTTAAACCAACTACGTTTTTAGCGGTCGAATGTTTTATTCTTCTTCATCATTGTCACTGACAATTAGTTGATCTCTCAATAACCAAAGTTACACCAAAATTTGCTTTGAAAGAATCCAGGGGATATAAATCCGGGCTTCCCTGATTACAGAATATAGGTGAAAACTATCATATATACGTTATATCTGATGTCCACACCACATCCTTTTCTCGCTCCACACAATAAAAGTACAGCGATGAATGAGGTATTTTTCAAAAGAGTCGCCATGCGACTTTTGATGTAGTACACTTATATATCATTAAAACACGTTGTTCGAGGAAAAAAATTGCAATTAGTAAAACAATGTATCAACAATAATTTCAAAGATTGCGGTGAAAAATCCACGCACGAATCTACTGGGTTTTTTTTTTTTTTTTTTCTAAAAAGAATTAATAGATTTTTTTGCATTTAACATATTTTTTAGAGTACCCATTAAAAATACTAAAAATCATATTTATATGAAAAGAAACAGTAATGCATTCAAATGAAGTTTTGAAATGTATTAAAAGCGATATTTTCTGTTGGTCTTGCGTCAGGATTTAGCAGCCAAAGAAATCGCTATTTACAATTAGCCTTTCTGATCCTGTTCATTTCAGTGGTTTAAGCGCGAAATTCGATTACATGTCTTAAATTTGTGTTTTATTTATATTTTATTATTTTACTTATTGATCAATGGATGTTTTAATTTTGTTATAGAATATAAGCTGGGAACAAATAATAAGCTATTTATATTAAGTGTAAACGAATTTATCCTTCGCAATCGCCAGCATGCTGTAGATAGATTTGAAGAAAAAAAATTCATGCTTGAAAATTACTTTAAAAACAATAAAAATTGAGTAAATTGCGATATAGTTTTCAAACAAATTGCGATATAATTTTCAAACAAATCTCATTTGACAGTGCAATTTTTTCCCCATTAGACGGTGTAAAAATTGAAAATGTGTGATTTTTTAGAAGGATTTAAAAAAATGAAGTAAAAGCGAGATTTGATCGTCTGTTGTTGCCATTCGCAAAATGACGCCAGCGTTACGCACGGAACCGTTTGTCCTTTATAATAATATATAGATAGATACTATACAAAACAAATTTAGATTCTGCCTGGTCAACTTGTGGAAGATGTATCCACATTAAGCAATATCTTTCGCATTAATTGCAAAAAGAAAGTGGTGGGTAATACGAAATTGTCTTCATGAACATTTATTTAAGACTGTAAAACTGTCTTCACCTTTAAAGCAATGACGATGCCGCAAAGCAAATAACAGGCAAAGCTGCCTGTCTTAAGGATCCTGTCCCTGCCGGCGAAGACATTCATGAGCTAATGCTAATCCTATGGGGAGGAATTTTTTAAATATCTCGTTTGCATTTCGACATTTTTAATTTTTTTTTTTTTTTTTTTTTTTTTTTGCATTGAATAGCCGAGGTCCGTCTCTACAGCGCACCTTTTTTACTTTTTCGATTTTGGTTGCAGATATTTTTTAGAATGGCACTTTCATTTTCAGAACCGGTTTTGAAAATGAAAGTAACTTTATTAAAAATATCTGCGACCAAACTCGAAAAGGTAAAAAAAGGTGCGCTGTAGAGACGGAACTCGTCTATCCAATGCAAAAAAAAATATTTAAAAATGTCGAAATGCAAACGAGATATTAGAAAAATCCCTCCCCATAGGATTAGCATTAGCTCGTGAGTGTCTTCGCCGGCAGGGACAGGACCTTTAATCCTTTATCTACTGACGGTACTTATAAGTGCCATTCAAAAATAACTTTTAATAAAATTCATTTAATACATCGATTAGTAGTAATACAGTTTAGAATGAGTTAAAGATGCATTACTTATGCTTGTTCCAAAAGCATTATTGGCTACACAAAACAAAAATATTTTTAAAAAGGATGATTTCTTTTGCCTTTGCATCTTTTCAGATTTATTGGCGCTGTTGGGGGGGGGGGGGGGGGAGGGTTTCAATTCAGAAATATTTCTATACTTCTGTTGTAAGAACATTAAATTTGTACATTTCCCAATTATGCAAAATACTAAAAAAAATATTTAAAATAAAAGATTTGAGTGGGGTCATAAATACTGCACAAAATCTCTATAAATTCAAATTTAATGAATCCTTCTAAATCCGGCCCCACCAGTGGCCGAGAGGTTCTGCTCTCGAAGCTGGTAGACGGGAGGTGCTGGGTTCGATCCCAATCGCGCCCGTCGGCCTAATCGTTCGGAGTTTTCGTGGTTTTCTTCGAACCTTGGTTCTCCAAGCGTTAATACGGGTTAGGTTCCCTTAGAAAGACCTCCACGGAAGGCACCCCCCCCCCCTTTAGGGCCCATATCCCAAGTGCAGATAATTGGCCGACATAAATACAACCAACCAACCAACCTTCTAAATCCCTCAATCTTTCTAAAATTCTTCTAAAATTTATTAGATGATTATGTAAATAATCTAATGTAGTTTAAAGAATTCACGAAAAATGCTTTAGAAGGTAAAATTTTCATTAATTCATAATTCAGTACATAAAGGGTTAAAAGGTTAAAATATTTTTAAAAGGATGATTTCTTTTGCCTTTGCATCTCATCAACTGAAGGTGATTTATTGTAAATAAATTATTCTTAAAAGTGCAAACGTGTTTTCGGTTTTCCTTTATTTTTTGCTTCTTTTTTTCCATCCTTGGAGCTTTAGGAAGTTTTTACTGAATCAAATAGTTTCTCTCGTTTAAACATAATGTGAAAACGGTATGAAATAACAGAAAATTATCAATCACATTAAATTTGTCATAAATTATATTCTGAAAAACGGATTTTTTTTTTTTTCTTACTGACAACTTTAACTAGAGAACTTTTCATTTTTACTGTAAAACTGTTTTCCCCTTTAAAGCAATGACCGTACCGCAAAGCAAATAAAAGGCCTTCTTATTAAATTTGGAATCTGTTTTTAACCCCTTGAAATGCGGTGGGATATTATATATCCTACTTGATTTTAATTCTCAAATATAATAAGGCATCAGAATTTTGCAATGCAAATTTTCTGTATTATTCGCGCGAAAAAAAGCTTTTTCTTATTGTCAAATAAATTTGTTCCTAAATCCTGTCATTTGATCATTTCAATATTTTAACAACATAATTCATTTGGAATAGTACAACATAAATTACCCTAAAAGGAAAGACAAAACAGCGGAATGGCCGCTTCTTTCGGAACAAGTAAAAAATAAAATTTTATTTAACCTTGGAATTGAAGAATATGTCTTATCCATTATCTTCTTCAATGGGAAAAGGAGTCAAACAAAATGACTCATTCTTCGCTTCCAGGATTAATAATAGTAATAAATTTATGTGAATTAAACAGCCGATTCAGAGTGCTGTGAGAAGTTTAGATAAATATAGCTCTTTGTCTTTGGAAAGTATGTAGTGAGGATACATGGCAGTACACTTCATATACCCTTTGGATTTTTTTAAAAGAAACTCCGTATACCCTTTTTTTCTCAAATGCAGCTATTGCGTATACTCTCTAACGTATACCCTCTGCCTATAGATTCTGGTTTTTTTATCACTACATCACGGGTTGTTGCTAGTGCTATAGTCACAAAAAGAATCTGGGGGTATCCGATATAGATAGAGGGTATATGATATGCTACTGTCTTATTTCAGAAGCAGAAGTTATAGGAAGTTTATTTAAAAAATCCAAAGGGTATATGGCGTATACCACTGTATACCTTCCACTACAGCAGTGCTCTTTGGCGTTATTAACACATATATTTATGTCAATCAGTTTTCATAAATAATATTTAATTAATTTTCTTTTACTTAATCAAGTATTGACTAAAACTGTATTTGCTACTTTAGAGATCTGATATCTGATGAACAGGGTTTTAGACTTTTTTTTTTACTTTACTGATAACGCAATATCAAACAAATCATTACTAAGCACAATTATTGTAATTATTTTAAATATATTACAAAATTATAATAATATTTAGTTAAAATAATAATAAAGGTGGCAGTGGAAGCAAAAATTTTCGAGGACAAAATCAGCTATCGGTTAAGAAATCTAAGACATTTTGATTCTTTAAAATGAAAAATAAATTTGAGCCTTGGGACATTTTTAGCGGCATATATTTTTTGCAAGTTAATCGTAACTTGTTTGCAGCATTATACGAACTTTTTATAAGAGTGCACTAAGAAATCAACCCCAAAACAAAGATGGAGGGCGTGAGAGTTTAGTTGTGTAACAGATCTTTAATAAACTATGATATGTCTATACGCATTGAAGCATTCTTGAATGGCAGTTTTAACAATATTAAACCTGATTATACAAAGCCTCCATGGTTTTGTAATATATTTATTAATTTTTGAAGAAAGGTCTTACCTTTATTGTTTATAAAACATTTATAAAATTAATTCTTTAAATAAAATTCAAAAGTTATATTTAAATAAATACAATTTCTGCTCCAAGCACACAAGTGAAGCATACAATAAAGGAAAAATAAAACTGACAAAGGAAAAAAAAAAAAAAAGATTAGAAAAAAAAAATCTATACAAGATACCTTTAATTACCTAATTAATTATTCATTCACTAATAAATAATTGATCATTTCCTCCAAAGATATAAAATAACAAAGCGCCAAAATCCATCTCGAAAGTTCGTAAAAGTTCCTTGCCTGTCTAAACAACGAACGAAAAAACTGTCGAGTTTCAAACGTCCTTCAAAGTAATAAAAAATAAAATCAAATAAATAATGAACAAATAACAGTGTAACAGGGGAAGAATTTCTTCCCCTGCAGCTTTTGAACATTTTTACCATGCTGAATGAGTACGAGTTGCTTTTCTGAGAATGTTGGCCGCTTCTCAAGAAGAGGCGGTTGCTTAGCAACAGAGGATGCAAAGGAGAAAGAAAGAGAGGCCCTCTCCAAGGTCACTGTTACGTTTAGTTGTCTTGCTACCAACAGCTTCCACATCCTTTTAAGGGTACTTATGATGACCTCAGAGGAAATGCTCACTTATTTATTTCTTTGGTGTAGAAACAGTGCTGAACATTTCGACTTAAACTCTGGAAATCAAGAATAGTTAAGAATTTCAAATATAAAAATGATTTACAATGGTTTTACGTTACATTCGAAGCTAGATTTTACATTTTTTGTAAAGCTAGATTTTACAGTTTTTGTGGGAAAATGTTGCCGGGATTATTATTTCAAAAGCGGACAGGAGGATATAACAGCGGAATAACCGCTTCTTTCAGAACAAGTAAAAAAAAAAATTTCTTTAATCCTGGAGTGGAAGAATCTTTCATATTCCTTATCTTCTTCAATGGGAAAAGTCAAGTAAAATGACTCATATTTCCCTTCCAGAGTTAATAATAGTAATAAAATTATGTGAATTAAACAACAAATACAGAGCGCTGTGAGAAATTTAGATAAGCATAGCTCTTTAACAAGGATGTAGTGTAGGATATAAGGTAGTATACGCCATATAACTTCTCGATTTTTTTAAAGAAACTCCGTATACCCTTTGTTTTTTAAAATACAACTATTGCGCATACTCTCAAGCATGTAATCTCTGCCTATAGCATGTAGATTCTGTTTTTTTTTTTTTGTTTTTGTTTTTTTTTTTTTTGTTTTTTTTTTTTTTTGAACCACTGCACTATGGATCTTTGGCGTTGCTATAGTTACAAAAAGAACTAGAGGATATACGCTATAGGGCGACAGAGGGTATAGGCTACTGTCTTATTTCAGAAGCTGATAGTATAGGATTTTTAAAAAAATCCAAAAGGCATGTGGCGTACACCACTGTATACTTTTACTAGAGCGCTGCTCTTTGGTGTTATTAACACGTATATTTATGTCAGTCAGTTTTCATAAATAAGGATTAATTAATTTTCTTTTAAAACCATGCCATTCTGATTTAATAAATAAAATTAAACAATCTTATAATAATTTTAAGCAGTCCAAATAATAATAGTTTAAATGTTAAAAAATTTCGAAATAATATTGTTGTTGTTGTTTTTTACTTTTTGTTTTTTAATTGCGCCATTGAACGCTGAATCCCAGCATGGTCGATCACTTAGCCTTTATGACATAATGCTCTTTTTAAACAACTATGTCATCATGATAAATTGATCACAGTTTCAAATATTCAAACCGTCACCTGTTAGATATTAATTTTAAAATTTCAATGCCTACTTCTGAAAAAAAAAAAATTGTATGATGGACCATATGCACAGAAAATATTGGACTTTACTTAAGTAAACCATTCAACTTTCTTAGCAGTTCGGGCATTTATGCAAATATCCTTCTTATTGAAAGGAAAAAAATCTTTGTCATTTTAAGATCTCAACGCAGAATAAGAAATGGCATGATATGCATGTGAAAATTTGAGAATTTTTCGAATCCCGCACAATGATGCTGCCGGACAGATCCAATGACTGCGTAACGCTCAGTAGCATACTGTAAATCAGTTATTTTGATACAACGAAAACCGTTTATAACGAATCTGAAGGGAGTTTGAAAATTATTTGTTATATTTAGACTTTGTTGCAACCGGTTTCCTTATAACATGTTACGATTTGAAGAGACTTATATAAAGTTTGATACTTAGATTTAGGCGGTCACGTACCATCAGGGCTCTAAAATATTTAGATTTCCCTTTTTTAGTTTCGTAACTTGTTTGTAAAAAAAACTACATTTTCAAGCAATTTGTACTACACCAAAATGATTGTATATCAATCTCCCCATCACCCACTGAACTAAGCAACATAATACGGTTTGCTTCAAGCTGAAAACAACTTTTCTCGTAGAGATCCCCATCTCTTCGTTATCACTGACGTCACAGAGATAGTCGCTGTTACGTCAGTTCATTCCCGCCAAGCTTTTGCAGAACAGAAAGTGTCCAAGCAAACGAGAACTGTAATAAAAAAAAAAAAAAAAAAAAAAAAAAATCAGGCCGAGAACCGGCTCAAACTAGATAGCATGAATCACGCAGCCAATAATAAGGCCACACTGCTGTTTCGAAACAAGGGACATTGAACAAATTAGTGCTATAATAGACTTTGAGGGACAGATTAGGTGATGAGGCAATGATTAAAGATGGAGAGCGATTTATGGAAATTTCTTAATCAGCAAGGCTTTAAGTTCAGGTAGATAAAGTAAATTGTCATGTTATGTTATGTAGCATAAAAAGCAAAACAACTAATTTAACTACTTCACTTATAAAATTATGAATATAATAAAAAAAAATCCATATTCGTTTGGGAATTTTAGAGAGGTATATTTTAAATTATTTTTAACCTTGCACGATGGGAAGTTTTAAGTCCTTTAGTTGCTTATAAAGAGAGGAAGTTTCCAAGACTTTGCTTTCCCACTTTTTGTGCTCTTCAGTTAAAAGGTAGTGTACAGTTATGAATAGGAATAGGCAATGTGTGGCTTTGTCCTAGCATAGAGTGAAGTTACTCGTTCTACTGTAGAATTCTTCTGGAGAAGAAATGGCGAACACCTGTGCAAGCAGGCCAATTGTTACCCCTATTTCGGAATAGAAATTTTCGTCCTATTTAATCTGACTCATAACACAAAAGGAAGGGGTTTCTACAGTTCCGAGGGAACATTATAGAATGTGATGTCAGTTATCGCAAGTAGAGGGCCAGAGGTTTATAAATCGGAACTTAAAAATATGTATCGGAACTTAAATTTAAAAAAAAACAGTCTTCTGTCATTGTTGCAAATCTGTGATAATTATACAATTTCTTTGGAACACAGCATGTTGTTAACTCAGCAATGTTAATCTTCGAATTATAGCAACAACAATACTTGAAAGACAATCAGCGCTCATAAATAAAACTTAAATTAAATTACATTTTAAAACTTATTGTTGTTGTAATATAGCAAAAATTGAAACAATTATGCGTGTACCTTGAAAAACATTTCCTTGTTAAAATATCCCCTTACTCAACAATGAAACTAATATGAATCCATAACAATAAACGTATTTCCAGCGGTTACAATGTTACTTAAGTTCACTAGAATTTTCAATAAATACCAACGCGGGTACTGGGTAATTAGACTGATTTATTTAATCTTCCAATCATTCTTTAGAGCAAAGGTACCAACCAAAAATTCAGCAACAGCAAATATCTGCTAAAGAATTGAGCTCCAGTGCCGCACTTACATTTTGGAGTCACATGTCTATATATTATAATAAGTTACTAACATATTTTAATTATTAATTTTACTTTAAATCTTTAAGCTTTTTATATACTTTTACCAATTTCTAAAGGTCCTTTGGCAACAGCAGTTCGTAGAAGATTTTCATGATTTCTGTATATATTTTCGATTACATTCATTTTTCGTCTATTTATCAACTAGATGTCATCTCACATAAATATCCTGAACTAAGGCGACTCAAAATGGTTTTAGCACAAGATCTTAAATAGGGAATATAGTCTGCAGCTATTTTCCAGAAGTCATAAAATCCAAAAAAGTAGGGTAGAAGGGAGCACATTGGGACATTGTACTCTCATATATTTAAGTTCTTATGACATAGTTCAAAAAACTGATATCACTATTTTGTAGTCTACAGTCTTGGTAATCTTTAAATTCACCAACCAAACTGAATAGTTAAATACTTAATTTTTATTTATTTAAAGAGTATAATGAAAAATATTGTCCCAATGTGCCCTTGCACGGGTTACATTGGGACAGTGTTAAATTGGCATGGGGGCAAATTGGAACACCACATTGTTTTGAACTCTGAGAACGAAATATATGCCTATTTATGCATAGTGATTTGACTTTTAATAATAATAATTTTAAAAAAAGTTTCAGCAGCTTTTGTATTATAATCGGACGTCAAAAATTTCGACATTAACTCAGAATTTCATGGTTGTTAATGCCTTTGATGATGTTCAAAATGCAGTTATGGGCTGAGAAAGTTTTGAAACAGCATCTTGTTTATTGCCAGCAGTTATATCTTCAATATTTGGGTAATTAAAGTTCCAAGAATTCTTCCTTTTTCTTAAAAAAACATTATTTCTCCACTTTCAATTGACTCCACACAGCTCACGCAATACAGAAACTTAGAACAAGTAGTGACTTTTTCCACAAACTTGAACAGAAGAAAATAATTTTTCTCTAATTTATCAATGACAGGTTCAAACAATTTTAACTATTTATCAAAATTTACTTTGCTGTCAAGTTCAAGGTCAGAGTTACTGTCTTTAAAAAAACTAGAATCGGAACCATTGAGAAGTGGAATTTTTACTATAGATATTTTAACTCTTTTAGCTGATGCTTTAACTTTAGTTAATTTTCTTTTCTTCTCTAGCTTTTCAGAAAATTTTCCCCCTCTGTTCTGTTTTTCTCTGAGGTAGAAGTTAGAATACGCGCCATTCCAGGTTTTTAACCTATTTTTTTTATTTTTCTACAGAAGGCCTTTGGATAGGGTCTTCTGAAGTGACTGTAGAAGAAATGTATCTTTCATGTTTTGATGCAGTAACAAAACTGCTAATGAGATTTTGAGTAGAGAGATGGTTTGAAGAGGGACAAAACACCACCAGTATTTTGAGTTTTCAAAACCTGAGTCTTGAATACAATCATCCCCTATCCCTATACTTTCAGGATTATCATTGTTGGTTCTGTAACGCGAGAAGCTACAAAATCACCTGCACTGAAAATTTATTGATTAAATGACCAAATTCCCATATATTCAAATCCATTTGTAATGTTGTGGATATTAAATGATGGATTATATGCAAGTGTTACAAAAGATCTGGAATTTCATATATAGAAGAAAAAATCCGATAATTTGAAACCATTCATTCATTGAAAGCTAAGAAAAGTTTTAAAATTTTCGGTGTCTCATATGTCAGTAGATCCTGGAGCACATTGGGACTGTCCCAATGTACCCTACTTGCTCTTGTCCCAATGTGCCCTTAAAGGCCAATTTTAAAAAAAATGTTAAACCTAATTATTGGAACTTGGTAGGATACATTTTGGAATTATAAAAGTAGCCTTATTATATGTACAGGTATATTTATATTCTTAAAAATTCCTCACAATAACGTTCGATAATTTTAAAATAATCTCATCATAAAATGACTTTGAAAAGTTACTTTTGAGCATCAAAAATAGATTTGCTTACCTGGAATGCTGCCAGTTTTTCTGTGAGACTTGTAAACACATGTGGCAATAGGGAATACTGGTAACATCATGTGACAATTTTTTGAGAATTTTTCCCCCATGGATATTGTGAGATAAGGACTTTGTCCCAATGTGCCACGTGTCGCATGTGCCTCCTTCTCCCCTATGTATTCACTTTACAGTCAACATGAAATGAACTCGAGAGCCACATAGAAAGTACCGCTGCTTTAAAAAGTACAGAATCAATCAGCTATCAATCATGCATTTTCAACAATTTACGCCGAATGGGAATATCTTTATATTTTGTATTAATTTCTACTAGACGCAGACTTAAAAACAGTATGTTAAACACAAAAAATTAAGCGAATTTGTGCATTATGAAAAAATTGAATTTTGGCTTCTAGTGCTGAGGTTCCGTGGGAAAGGTTTTGGAACCCTAGGAAATTGGAACGCCCCACCTAAATTCCTAAATAAATACAACTAGCAACAAAAATTATAAAATCCCAGTGGAGTAGAAATTTGCACTTCGAGACCATTAATAAAATCCTTCTGAGGGGTGGGGGTACCACTGGAGTACCCACTGATAATTAAGTAAAACTGGTAAGACAGACAAGACTCTACCATAAATCTTCATGATTAAACTTTTATGTCCCAAATTATGAATTCATGAAAATTTCATCTCCTAAAGCATTTTTGTGAATTTCTTTAGGCAATATCAAATTGATTTACGGTGTTGGTATGCCCTTCAATAATATGTTTTTAATGATCTACGTATTGGTGTTTATTGTTCATTTATAGGGACATAAAACAGAATTTGAATGCATGTTAAATTGATATTTATTTCTGAGATATGTGATCATATATCCCACAGGAAAAATATGGCATGTAGCATTTAATATTTGTTTACAGGGTTACACAAAACACTTCAGATACGTTTGAGTCATAATAGCACGAATTACGTTTTCAGTTGTGTTATCCATTTGCAAGTGTCTGTCTTTTCTTCCTGTTGTGCTAAATTTTAATTTCGCTATATAGTATTATAAAAATCTATAGATCATATACAGGGTTACGCGCGCACGCACACACACACACAAAAAATAGAATCCTGTGGGCACTAATTGCTGAAAATGTGTTTTTAACTTCGTTATGTGTTTTCTATTTTATTATTATTATTATTATTATTTAGATATCTCCTTTAATTGTTATGCAAAAAAATTCGTTACAACATTATGATAATGATGGAAAAGATTTCATAACCTATGCGTGATACATTGTGTTTTGTTTTTGGTATCTCTAATTCACCTCGTATTTTAACGAACCACATTTTCCGTCTGGAAAAAGTACTTTGCCGTATTTCAAATCTGGAATAAATTCTGTAATCAATCAACTGTCATATTTGTAAATTAGACAGTAAATACACAATTTCGCACAATGAAATAGTCAACCTTTAAACTAATTTTTAAATAGTTTAACTAGGATAATGATAATCAAAACCATTTGCACGGAAAAAAAATAGTTAGTATGTACTAAAACTAACCTGTAACTATGCGCTTAAATTTTGATGCTCAAAACATGGTTTTAGGATAACTAGTTTTCTTGTTGCACGTAAAAGATTTAACTATACAACAACATTAACTAAATTCATGTGCCGGTATGCCAACTGAAATTTTTGTTCTTATAAGGGACTCGTAGATGTATATTGACTATTTTTTATCACATTTTATATCACATAATCAGTGGTATCGAATCTTATACTACAGACATTCGCTAAAGAGGGGGGGGGGGATGTAACTTCTTCTGACCATGATTTACACAAGTTGCACCCCCCCTCCCCCAATTATTCAACCTTTAAACTAATTTTTAAATAATTTAAATAGGATAATGATAAACAAAACCATTTGCACAGACAAAAATAGTTAGTATGTACTGAAACTAACCTGTAACTATGCGCTTAAATTTTAGTGCTCAAAACATGGTTTTAAGATAACTTGTTTTCTTGATGCACGTAAAAGATTTAACTATACAACAACAACATTAACTAAATTCATGTGCCAATATGCCAAATGAAATTGTTGTTCTGACCTGAAGATGTAGATTGGCTATTTTTTATCATATTTTATATCAAGTATTTAATGGTATCGAATCTTATGCTACAGAAATTCGTTGAAGAGAAAAAAAAAATACAACTTCTGATCATGATTTACACAAGTTGGTTTCTTTAGCGACAGTTCAGGGCCAAGTATACATTTTTTTTCTCCATCAATGAGAAAGAAAAATGATACGACATAACCCGCTGCAAATTCAGACAGCAGAAAGTAAATGTATCTCACCAAGAAACTAGACACTATCTTTTTCACAAGTTGTTACTAAATTCCTGAACTGAAAAGTGACTTCAATAAAAAAATTTTAAATACCAGAATTGGTTTTAAAATTCAATTAGTTTCGAGAGAAATGTTTGTAAACAGGAGGCGTTTCACCAAAATTTAGACCGCACCGTCAATGTTCGGTATCTCTCCCCTTCCCCCAATCCACTGTACGGATTAAAAAACAGTACTTAAGGGTGTTCTCAAATCCAAAGGGGCAACTTTCTGACATAAGTTTTAATTTATTTTTGTTCAAAAATGCATGAAACTAGCTGGTGTTGTTGTTCAGAAACTATGTCATCGAGCTGTTTTTTCCATTTTTTTAGCAAACGCAATAGATCTTTCAGAAATAGTGTCAAAGTGGACGTTTTGAACCGAACTTCCGCGCGAAAGTAGAATAATCACTCAAGAGCGGACGAAAAACGTGTTTGTCACGTGAACGAAATTACTTATAACTCAATGGATAATTGATTGATCAAAAAATGGAAAAAACAGTTCAATTCCAAATCGCTTCCATGGCCAGGTTTTCCAATTTTATATCTTTCCGTTAAAAAATGAATTTGTAAATGTGTCAAAACGTTTTGCGCTTGTTGAGCAGTGCAGTTAAAAACAGCCTTAAACTTCAAACACAAATATTAATTACAAGATCGCAAATGTAAATATAATTTACAAGGTCTTGACTCTACATAATTTAGCATACAGGAGCTTCTTAGCAAAAATTAAAGGGTAGAAAGTCCGAACTGCATATAGGTAAGTCTCCAACCTATAGCTCACCAGACAGCTTTAACCAAACTCTATCTATAATAAAAATGAGTAAGTAAATCTAACATTTTTTCACATAAAAATAACATTATAATTAAAATTCTCTGTTTTTTTTTTTTTTTTTTTTTTTTTTTTAAGAAAGAATTACAAATAATTTCAAGAACACATTATCAGGACACCTATGGGGGAAAAGGAGCAATTCATTGGGGCCCTCTGTTTATAAGGGCCCCTACGGATGGTTACATAGCATTTTTAACCACACTACTAGTATTTCTAGAGGGGCTCCTAAATTTGTTAAATTGATCTGGGGACCACAATTCTTTTTGCCGGACTTGCACATCAGTTATTATTGCCTGCATCTAAATGGTAAAGTAGGAAATCGCCTCACTGTGACAAATGGATTGTTTGGAGCACGCACCCGCAACTGCCACCTAAAATTTCTATGCATAAATATGGTTCTGACTTACAGGACTTACAAAACTATTAAAATATTCAAGAAATGCGGATGCAGCAAAGTTTATTTCTTCTCTCTCTAGTTTATTTCTTCAACATCTTCCCTCAGATGATAAACAAGGGCGCTATCTTTTACTCTACAATTCAAAGCAAGGGAGGAAGCAACTTCACTGGACCATACACAAAAAATTCTGAGAAAATGTGAACGTCTATGCTAAATTTTACTACACACGCTTCTCCTTTTTTTCAGTGTAACCTGAAAATTGCTCATCCTATAAATTTCGATTACTCACATTATTTTATGTGGTGTAAGTTTCAGAGAAGTAGTTTCCATATTCAGAATTTGCTTTGAAAAATAGATTGAACGAGGAAATCCATTGCATGTTATCTTAGGCGTTATCTTCTGAAAACCAAAGATTTTATGCTGTTCCTATATTTTATTTTATTTTTATTTTAGACTCAATTTATAAGGAATTCCCTTATAGCAATCTTCATTAGCTCAACAAATAAGCAAGATCACCTCACCAATATAATCCAGCCGACATCTTTTGATGAGATGTACTGATATGCGTATGCTTAGTAGGCATTGCATGGGAAATTTTTCGGAATTGATTGAAGGTCGAATAGCATGGTCCTGGGTATTACACAACATTTGTTTTGATAAATCGTAGAAAAGCCGGGAATTTATAGGAGCAGATAAATAAGTATGAATTGCATAAAGAATCGCAGCTGAATACAACAGAAATTTCAGGAACAAATGTTGCAAAACAGAAACGTAAAATGCCACAGATATCAACACTGTCATATCTGACTCAGATAACTAAACTAATGTACTATTGCTGTTCTAAAAACTACTGAGTTGTCCTATTTGTGGAACGGAGCTTAAATATCATCGACGTAATGATGACGTTACAATAAAAAGTTTCTAGTAAATTCAGCTTTTAAAACCTTTTTTCGAAATGGTGTCTTTACAACCAATTTTACATCCCTTATTGGTCTTGATTATGCAGACACCTTTCCACTCAATACTGAGATACTCTAATCGTACAACTTATAAGATCAGTAACACTGATTGGGCTTCGCTCCACCAACCACGGAGAACATAGCTTTCCAAATCTCTAACAGTATGTTAGCATACTCGTTGCATACTGTAAATTGTTGACTGTTGTGGAAATGAAACACTTGGTAAATGATTTTTTTAAATTACTGGTACTTTAGTTAAAATATTATGTTGTATAACGTGGTTCATATATGAAGAAGAATCTAGAACATTTCTTTTACATTTAATGGTTTCTAGAATTGAGGTATTTAAAATTATAGTAGCGTAGGTCATATCTTCTTAAATAGGGATTTCTGAACACGTTACAAAAAGTATCAATGCGTAAAATAAATATTATAGGCAGATCCTACCGACAGGCAATTTCGTGGAATTATCACATATTAGCAAACCCCGCGGCTTTGCTCGCGTAATATTTGAAATATGCCAAGTGATATTTATATGTCTAATTTTTATTAAAAGGTACTAACTAAATTTTTATTTTATTAAAAGATAATATTTTATTTTATTAAAAGTTTTTTTTTTTTTATATATATAAAGGTACTTGCTACTTTTAGGAATAATTCAAAAATTACTATTTAAAACACAGTTTGATTAAACATCATTATTACACTGCATTAGGCATAAATGAGACTTAAATTAATAAATTGAAGTAAAACTAAATAAATGATAATTTAGAAAATATTTTGAAACTTTTATGCTTAATTAATACGCTCATTTCAGTATTCATTTGAAGTTTTGTATTTTTTAGAAACCATCTTCTTACATCTTAAAATTAACTATCATGTCAAATTCCAAGTCCTACCACCTCTCTCAACATAAAGTGATACGTTGAAATAGGAACTGTCACCATTAATTTGCCAACATTATTTTTGAAATCGGTTTGTTTTTCCTAATATTCCACAGAAACATAACTTACAAAGCTTTTAAAGGCCTTTTTTTAGAACGTTTGTTGTTCCTGTGAACCTCAGGTGGTAGAATCATCGGCATAAAATATAACCTGTGTCGGATCAGAGACTGTTACCATTGATTCGCAACTATTACTTTTATAATCGGTTTATATTCCCTGAAATTGCATAGAAATCGTAATTTAGGACTTTTTTAGAATGCTTTTCGCACCTCCCCTTCGCTTCACCCCTTTTTAATTCAAATTTATTTTCGACAGTCCTTCGAGGGCATTTATATTTTATAAGTAACTACCATGCCATATTTAAAGTTTCTAGCCTCTTCAGTATCACAGAAATCGCAATTTAGGAAGTGTTTAGCTCCTGAAACCCTCTGGTGGTAGTGGCACAGACATAAAATATGGCTTATGTTTGAGCAGGTTCTATCACCAACAATTTGTCATCATTATTTTTTTAATCGGTCTGGTATTTGATAAGGTTGCATAAAAATTCTAATTTATAACGCTTTTCGCTCACTTCATTTTTTTTTTATTTAGAATTTTCTTTCGACTGCTCTTAGAAAGCAGTTGCATCTTGTAAGTAAATACCATGCCATACTTCAAAGTGTTAGACTCCTCAGTTCTGCAAAAAAACGCAAATTAGAACATGTTTTGCTTTTGCAACCCTCAGATGGTAGTGACAACAACATAAAATATAACCTATGTTATAGCGGGGACTGTCACCATTGATTTGCAACCATTACTTTTGAAATAGCTTTGGTATTTCTGAGATTGAGTAGAAATCGCAATTTAGAACGTTTTTAGAACGCTTTTCGCGCATTTTCACCCCTTTTTAAATTTCAAATTTTTTCGAAACTGTTCTTAAAGATCATTTATATCTAATAAATATGTACCTTGCCTAATTTTAAGTTGCTAGCCCCTACCGATCACAAAAATCGAAATTTAGAACGCTTTTTTGCTCCTGCAACATCTAAGTGATAGTGATACCGGCATAAAATAGCGTCTATGTTAGAGCAGAGGCTGTCAGCACCAATTTCCTACCATTACTTTTGAAATCAGTTTGATTCTTCCTGAGATATTGCTGACAAATTGGCATTTAAAACGTTTTTAAAACGCTTTTCGCGCATTTTGCTCCTGCATCTCCTCTGAGGTAGTGGAAACGGATATAAAATATAGCCTACCTTGGAGGAAGATCTGTCACCATCATTTTCACACCATTATATTTGAAATCGGTTCAGTACTTCCTGAGATTGCATAGAAATCGCAATTTAGAACGTTTCTTACAACGCTTTTTCAGCATTTTGACCCCCTTTTAAATTTCGATTTTTTTAGGAAATGTCCTTAGAGATCATTGATATCTTATAACTAACTGCCATTCCCAATTTCACGACTGCTGCACCCCCTTTTGGGTAGTTCCACCGACATAAAACATAGCCTATGTTGGAGCAAGCGTCGTCACCATCATTTTGACACCAATATTTTTTAAATCGGTTTGGTATTTCCTGAGATTATGTAGAAACTACCATTTAAAACGTTTTTTAGAACGCTTTTTGTGCATTTTCACCCCTTTTAAATTTCGAATTGTTTAAGAACTATTCTTAGAAATCCTTTATATCTAATAAGTAGCTAATATTTCAAATTTCATATTTCTAGGCCCTTCAGTAACACATAAATCGCATTTTTAGAATTTTTTTGGCTCCTGCACCCCCTTTGGGTTAGCGGCACCGACATAAAATATAGTCTATCTTGGAGCAAGCGTCGTCACCATCATTTTGACACCGATATTTTTTAAATCGGTTTGGTATTTCCTGAGATTATGTAGAAACTACCATTTAGAACGTTTTTTAGACCGCTTTTTGTGCATTTTCACCCCTTTTAAATTTCGAATTGTTTAAGAACTGTTCTTAGAAATCCTTTATATCTAATAAGTAGCTAATATTTCAAATTTCATATTTCTAGGCCCTTCAGTAACACATAAATCGCATTTTTAGAACGTTTTTAGCTCCTGAACCCCCTTTGGGTTATTTGCACCGACATAAAATATAGTCTATCTTGGAGCAAGCGCCGTCACCATCATTTTGACACCAATATTTTTTAAATCGGTTTGGTATTTCCTGAGATTATGTAGAAACTACCATTTAGAACGTTTTTTAGAACGCTTTTTGTGCATTTTCACCCCTTTTTAATTTCGAATTGTTTAAGAACTGTTCTTAGACATAATTTATATCTTATAAGTAACTAATATTCCAAATTTCATGTTTCTAGGCCATCCAGTAACACAAAAATTGCATTTTTAGAACGTTTTTTGCTCCTGCCCCAACCCCCACCCTTTTGGCCAGTGGCACGAACATAAGATATAGCCTATGTTCTAAGTTGGACTAACACCATCCTTTTGATACCATTACTTTTGTAATCGGTTCGGTAGTTCCAGAGCTTACCTCCTACAAATAAACAATTTTTACCTCTTTATAAAAGGAGTATAGATACTGATCGTCCTATAATGAGTCTAAATTATATCCATGTACTTCAACATTAAAGACTTACACTACTAAAACTTTAAACGCTTTAATTATGTCAATACTTCGTTTATTTATATTTATAGGGTCATAAAGCAAGGATTAAACTTTAATATTTCTTTTCCGACAGTACTTTCTTTTAAATTTTTAACAGTCAAAGCAACCACTAAAATACTTCCAGCAATTTACCATTAGTGCAATGAATAGAAGAAGTAAACCCTATAAATATTCAAGATCAACTTGTTAGTATGTTTTTCATCAAGCAGTTTAAGAATTCGTGGCTCGAATCCAATTCTGCTTGAAGCCATCCTCCTCTTTACAAAGGAAAATGTTGGATCTCTTTATATACACATTCTATAAGTCTCATTGTTAATTTCGAATGAAAGTTCAATAAACGGACTCTCATTCAAGTGTCATTGTCGCATAGCTGCAATAGTGGGAAAAAGACAACTGGACGTATTTCAAATCTGGGTTCCATTAAAACATCATGGTTACGCGAATGGTGAAATAATTACAATTTATCTGTTTCGATTTCGAGACTACTTCAATTGAACGGGTGAGTGAAAAAGGATAAAATTCCAAAAACATGAAAAATGAAGTCAGATAGTTTAATTAATAACGAATAAATTAATCAGCATTTTTTCCTTAAAAATTATAGAATGAACAGTCATTGACTATACCTACAATCGAACAAGAGGGAACAATTCTTTAAAAATGATAGATTTTTTACATAAATGTCTTTTTTGTTGTTGTTTGTTTGTTTTCTCAACATTTACATCAGCTGGAATGTTATCATTTTCCCACCCACCCGTTTAATTATTATACATTAATATTCTGTTTTCCTTCTTTTTTAAGTGAAAATTTCTCATAAAGGGATAAAATCAGATCAGTAAGAAAAAAAGTCGTTACAGAGATTAGAGAAACGAAGCAAAGTTAGAAGCAGAAAAAAGTGAAGGGTTATAAATCCATAACACATAACTATTCTCAAAAGAAAAAAAAAAAAAAAAAAAAAAAAAGCTTCAGTTTTTTATGTCATAAAGCCTTGGGTTGGAACTCTAAGATATCGAATATGCATCCATTCAACTACGCTTGTTCTCCGAACTTTCTACAGTTATCCTGTAGGTCCCGTACAATACTGGACATATCAGAGTATCCAATCCAATAGATATCAAGCGGATATGGAGAAAGGATTATCCGAAGGAAAATTTTGCCAATCCACAGGGCCCTTATCCCGAATATGATTTTTTAGAATACCCTTGATGCCACTTAGAGAATACCTTCAGTCATTGGATCGCTGTCCAAAATCGTCACAAAAACGTCGGACGTCTGTATGTGTGACATTTATAAGTCATCGTTATCCTGAATATGATAGCCTCTGGATGTTCTTAGCATATGACTTAGCCTATAATATGGTATCAAGGTTGCTATATGCAATGTATTAAATAACTATACATTGTAAGGATTTTTATGGATTGTCACTCACAGACCAGGTATATAACGATATTTTATTTGCCAACAATCCCAAATGTAATGTGCACGCTTGTAAATTGTCTAATTTTATAATCTGCTGCGTGTCCTTCGCGCATAAGAACTACGTGTATATGCAATTAGTTGACCACATAATGCCTAAAATTAAATCATGTCGACATTAACAATTCATCTAAGACAGCTCCAGCACCAATAAAGGTCTGAGAAGAGTACGCGCATAAGCAACAGCTGTTGATATAGACTACATCATATGCTATAAAAATTATCTGCTATAAAATACATTAATATTGTGATTCTGCCGGTAAAGCACAGCGGTATTTTTTTTTCTTTTACTTGCTTCTGAGTTTTTACGCCATATTTAGATTGATTCATATGTTGTGAAATTTATATCCCATCAAAAATGAAATATTATACGAAAAGTCATTAAATATATCCAAACAAGGATGCTTTTCAGAGAAAGAAAATATATTTCTCTGGGATTCAACAGGCTGCAAGTGGATGCATGTCCTTGACACGGGAGGTCGTCTTGATCCTTTCCAAGTAGCTGTTGGCCATTTATCACTTACTGTTATTGTTACTAAGAGTTCATATGATTTCAAAAACGGAGGATGACGTAAACTTCTTTCATCAGATGCCCAAAAAGTTAAAAAATACAACATCTGGTGATTGTATCGCTTCGTAACTTGTTCCTCGTCAAAACTTTGGCTCAATCCGTTCTGCAGCAAAATCCGTTATTGCTCAAAAATTTAAAAGATCTATAACATATGTCTAAAATTATTGTTCTAAATTCCTTTAACTAATACGTTAACCCCTTGAGGGGCACGGTGGGATATATTATATCCCACCTAATTTTAATGCAGATTCGCACCAGAATCTTTTAATTAAATTTAATTAAATTTTTAAACTTTGGTGGAAAAAGTCAAAAAATTGCTTTTCCCCTTTTTGAAGTAATTCTTCTTTTAAATTCCGGTGTGAATTCAACATTACACAAGCACAATTGCTTGCCCCTTAAAGGGCTAACACGAGAGGATCTTCAAAGTACATAGATGAGAGGGGGTACATGTGAACAGTTCACATAAATATAGCTTTTTCTTATAATTAGGTTAATTCGTGTGCAAATACTATTCAATCTAGTAAACAGAACTTTTTTTTACACATGCTATTTTTTTTAATTCCATTTATAGTACTTCTTACTTTTTTAAATATTTCTATAAATTCAAAAAATTATTCACATGTGCCTCACTGGTGGGGTAGTTGTGAACACACGTGGGATACATGTGAACACTGGGAAAAAGTATACTTTGACATGCTTTTAATTCTGTTATTAATTTGTCATCATAATCAATAGCTATATTATCTGTTAAATTGATCATAAAGTAAATATTCATATCTTGTTCATCTTTAGAATTTTATCAATTTGTTCATATATTTGTGATTTCGTCTTTATTATATATATATATATATATTTCTCTAGTTTCTGGATGATTTGTTTAAGGAAAAGTTTGTAAATGAAAATAAGTAAATAGAAAGCTGTTCTGACCCTATACCCAAGAATCATTATTATAGTTATCAATTTAAAAATTTGACTTTTTTAAAATGTTACAGGTATCTATCCTCCATCAAAACATTATATATAGCTGTTGTTTTACAGATGGAAGTAAGTCATCATTGAAAGTTTGGAACAAATGAAATAGAAAAAATTTACAAAGTTGTTTAACATAATACTTTTTGCATTAACAATGCATAAGAAACGTTGTTATAAACCATTTACTAAACTAATATATAAACAGTTATTGCATTTTAGAAAACATTAAATTTATTTAAATTTGAATTGAACGTAAACAAGCTTTTTGCTTTTTGTGTACTTCTTGACAGATGTGGTTGTGGAAATTTCAATACAATATCACATTTTATATGACGAAAATGTTTTCTATTTCAGGAAAATTATAGGTATTAGATCTGACATTCGTTCTCGCGAATTTAACTGAAAGAAACAGAATCACTGAATAGTTATTTGGGCACAAATGTATTGTTCATATCTGCCACTGCCACCAACTAGTCTGATCACAAAACGCCGGACATGGCTGCTAGAGTTAAATTGATAAAACATTAACATTTCTCAATTTTAGAAGGAAAAAAACTTTATCAAAAATATTTATTACTATTCATAATACATGTTAAAACAGTAAAATTCAAATTAATTAATCAATTAATTAAGCTTACAAAGTTGGAACTGAGATTTTACTTTTGAGATCTACAAACTGTATTTTGGCTACTAAAGACAAAAAAAAATAAAGGCAAAGATGTTCAGAAATGTATCCTCATATGTCTACAGGTGTTGCCATCTTTGGTAATGTTTTTCAAATAAAAAAAAACATGAAATAACTATTGAAAAATTGTGATGTTCACATGTGCCGCCCTCTCCCCTACGTGCATTGGGGGTAAAATACAATTTAGAAGTTTAAGACACTCTGTTGCATGGTTTAAAAAAAAGAGAGAGAGAGAGAGAGAAAGAAGAAACTGTATAAAAACGTCTTGACATAACAAAAAGAGAGAAAGTGGTAAATGCTAATAACTATTTATTTTCTAGAAAACAAGATACTTAATCTTTCAAGTCTGAATTTTTATTCTATTTTCATACGATGTTTAAAAAAAAAAAATTCTACTTGTTAATCTTAAAAAAGAACCACTCCTACCTACTCTGTAATTAATTTGCGAAAAGAAATCTTACGTGTGTCTTAGGAATAATTCTAATCATAAACAAATTATTAGAAATCATTAAGAATGTTGCATCATTGCATTTACAATGCACAGAAAGTGTAATAGTTAAGGTTAAGGAATCGAAATTTCAGAAAATTACCATTTTTGTACGTTGCAAAAAAAAAAAAAAAAAAAAAAAAAAAAAAAAAAAAAAAACAGAATTTTTTTACATTATATAAAGCAATTTATGAAGAATTTTAATAAAAATCTACATAATCAGCTTATAATCCAATGAAACAAATCATTAAAAATTGTTTGTTTAAAATCGAGTGTTTTACGTCTTTTCAAATCACTTACCGTTAAAGTTTTATTTTAAATATGAAAAATTCAATAGTTCAATTACATACCTATTAATCTAGTTTAAATTTCATTATGTTTGAAGCATCATAACATTTTCCCCGTATATCGCAATGTAATGGAATTCTTTTGTGCTTCCCTGTAAATAGACTATAAATGCTACTTACTCCATACTGATGGGAAAACGTTTGCACTCCTCCTCAGTGATACATATCAATTTCATTATGTTTTGAAATATTGTAACATCAATAAAATACACCACAACGGATTTTCCTCCCCATAGACCATAATGTAACGGAAATGTTTTGTGTGTTCCTGTAAATGAGCTATAAATGCTACACACTCCGTTTTCAATACCGAACATTCTATAGTAAACCTCAACAACATATAAAAAAGACATGGCAATCCGAGTATATTTTCGAGAGTTGGCGCACGGAGAGTTGGACAAATAGAGAAACCGAAATTATAAAGACTTTTCAACTGCGTTGAAAAGTGTTAAGCTGGTAGTCAGTCAATTTCCGAATTCCCCTCCCTAATGTTAAGTCTATGCGCGTGGAATGCATTCGTATATTTAAAATATCTCCACAGGAAATTAATGTTTTGAACTCCTTTTCTCGTTGTACTCTTCTTAAAAGGTGTTTATTTTTTTTCTTAGTTCTCAAAATATCTAAAATCTATTCCTAATTTAATGTTTTAGTTGTTAAAAGCGGACGCACTGTAAGACTTTAACATTTCATATCAAAATAAATCTATATTTTAGAAATATTTTGAGAAATTAGAAAAAAAGACACATCCTTTAACTCTTACAGGACCATAAGGTTGCTAAGAGTAAATATTAGTATGTAACTGTTTATTTTAGTTTGTTTAGACATAAAATAAATAAAAATAATAAGAAAAAGACATAACAGTGTGTAGGATTTTTTTGTTGTTTTGTTTTGTTTTTTGGAATTTTATGGGAAATATTTTTCCCAATGAACTATAAAGGTAACACAAATTATAGTTAGGCTTATTATGCAATGTCTTTCATTTATAGGTGTATTATAACAAAATGTTAACTAAAATAATACAAAGTTATGAAATAAAATTACTATACAAAATGATGTATGCTAATTATGATATTCTGTGAAGCAATTTCTTTTACTTGTAAAGCAAAGATGGACATTGCATATAGTACATATATTATGCGTCCTATTTTCTATGCGGCGTTTAGCAGAATTTGCACATCTTTTACGTAATTGCGCTCGGCATACGTTCTATTTTGGCATTCTCTATAAAAAATGCAGATAAGGTTATAATTAAATACGACAATCACCAATTTTAAAATGGGGGAAATATTTCCCTTAGTCGTGAAAGGGTTATGAAGAGTTCACAGAAAAAAGGAGTTAAAAATATTAATTTCCCGAGGAGCAATTTTAAATATACGAATGCATAAAACGCCCATAGACTTAACATTAGTGAGGGAAATTTGGAAGCTGAGTGACTAGCAGCCTTATCAACTATTTTGAAAAGTGTTAAAAAACACGCACTGCCTTCATAAGAATATTATACCACGGCAAAAAATTGGAATATTGATATTTTCGTCATTGTTCGCAAAATGCAGGTTACCGAGTCCCCTGAATAATATTGCATTATCGCATTCACAATGACTATAAAGTGTAATAATTACGGGTAAGGAATAAAAATTCCTGAAAATTGGAACATCTTGTACAGTCCTCGCGAAAAACATTTACCAAGCCCCTTAATAAAATTGCATCATTGCATTCACAAAGAATATAAAATGTAATAATTACGGATAAGGAATAAAAATTACTGAAAATTGACCCGTCTTGTGCAGTCCTCGCGAAAACAATTTACCAGGCCCCCTTAATAATTTCACCATTGTATTCACAATGAATATAAAGTGTAATAATTACGGATAAAGAATAAAAATTCCTGTAAATTGGCCCATCTTGTACAGTCCTCGCGAAAAACATTTACCAAGACCCCTTAATAAAATTGCATCATTGCATTCACAAAGAATATAAAGTGTAATAATTACAGATAAGGAATAAAAATTTCTGAAAATTGACTAGTCTTGTACAGTCCTCGCGAAAAAAAATTTACCAAGCCCCCTTAATAATATTGCCTCATCGCATTCACAATGAATATAAAATGTAATAATTATGGATACGGAATAAAAATTTCTGAAAATTGGAACATCTTGTACAGTCCTCGCGAAAAACATTTACCAAGCCCCCTTAATAAAATTGCATCATTGCATTCACAAAGAATATAAAATGTAATAATTACGGATAAGGAATAAAAATTCCTGAAAATTGGCCCGTCTTGTGCAGTCCTCGCAAAAACAATTTACCAGGCCCCCTTAATAATTTCACCATTGCATTCACAATGAATATAAAGTGTAATAATTACGGATAAAGAATAAAAATTCCTGTAAATTGGCCCATCTTGTACAGTCCTCGCGAAAAACATTTACCAAGCCCCCTTAATAAAATTGCATCATTGCATTCACAAAGAATATAAAGTGTAATAACTACGGATAAGGAATAAAAATTTCTGAAAATTGGCTAGTCTTGTACAGTCCTTGCGAAAAAAAATTTACCAAGCCCCCTTAATAATATTGCCTCATCGCATTCACAATGAATATAAAATGTAATAATTACGGATACGGAATAAAAATTCCTGAAAATTGGCCCGTCTTGTACAGTCCTCGCGAAAAACATTTACCAAGCCCCCTTAATAAAATTGCATCATTGCATTCACAAAGAATATAAAATGTAATAATTACGGATAAGGAATAAAAATTCCTGATAATTGGCCCGTCTTGTGCAGTCCTTGCGAAAACAATTTACCAGGCCCCCTTAATAATTTCACCATTGCATTCACAATGAATATAAAGTGTAATAATTAAGCTAAAAAATCCTGAAAATTGGCCCATCTCCATATACCCTTCGCTAAAAAAAATTACAAGAAATTTTACATGTAGACAAAACGTGATTTATAAAGAATTTTAATTAT
The DNA here is from genome assembly GCA_963932465.1 of Maratus speciosus. Taxonomy (NCBI): domain Eukaryota; kingdom Metazoa; phylum Arthropoda; class Arachnida; order Araneae; family Salticidae; genus Maratus; species Maratus speciosus. The sequence continues at coordinate 233,054,204 of OZ010791.1, read as the reverse complement.
AAATTTACCTAATTTATTTAATTTAAAAAAAAGTAGTATAAATAATGAATAACATTGCATAATTGCATTTACGACTCATATAAAGTATAATAGCTAATAAAAATTTCTGAAAATTAGTCTGTTTTGTACACCCCTTGCGAAAAAAAAAAAAAAAATCAGGAAATTTTACATATACAATACATGTGATTTAGGAAGAATTTTAATCGTAAAATTACTTAATCTGGTTAAAATCCTATAAAATAGGCCATTTAAAATCAATAATAATAATCCATCATTGCATTTGCAATGTATATACAACATAATAATCAATAAAAATTTCTGAAAATTAGCCCGTTCTGTACACCCCTTGCGAAAAAAAACATTACAGGCAATTTTACATGTACAGTCCTTTATCGACCAATTTGTAAAATCAATAGAGGTGCAACTGTGCTCCCCTCTATCTTTTGAAATTTCCGGAGCAAGTGGAGAAATGTTTATAGGTACTTTTTCCAATCAGAAACTCTAGAATTTAGATAAATGCGAACTTTTTTTATTGACTACCATAAAAAAGATTGAAAGGTATGAAAATACGTTATCGGAGTATTTTGTTAAGATTTCGAAATAGTCTACGTATATAAGGAGAAATATTATATGAAAAAAAAATGTATGTATAGATTAAAATTTGGATGTGGGGGTGTTCTAATAATTTTTTTTTTCGTTCATACTAGGTAATTTACTATTTATATATAAATAATATAATTACAGTAAAACCTGCTAAGACGGAAATGCAAAAGATTAGAGAAAATATTTATTTAACCCTTTATGCCACGACGATACTTTAAAGAACCATTAAAATGACTTGTTATAAAATTCATTTAATACATCGATTAGTTTTGTAATACTGTTTAAAATGAATTATAGATACTTTCGTTTATCTTGTTTCAAAAGCATTATTAGTTGCACAAAACAAAAAATATTTTTTAAAGGATGATTTCGTTTGCCTTTACATCTTTTCAGCTTTCTTGACGTTGAAAGATTGGAGGGGTATGTAGGGGGCAGGGGTTAGTTCGGAAATATTTCTATATTTCCATTATAAGAACACTATATTTGTACAATTCCCACTATATTTGTACATTTAATTCCACAAAATACTTAAAAAAGTATTTTAAATAAAAGATTTGAGTGGAGTTATAAATATTGCACAAAATCCCTATAAATTCTATTTTAATTGGCAAAATCTTTCTAAAATTTATTAAATGATAGTGTAAATCTTCTAATGCAGATTCAAAAAATCACGAAAAGGTGCTTTAGAAGATGAAATTTTCATGAATTCATAATTTGGGACATAAAGGGTTAAGGCGGTATCTTAGCACGTATACCGCCTTTTATGAATGTAATTGAAAGAAAATGTTTCATTATGTCATGTATTTCTACTAATAATAAATTTGCTAATGTATATTACATGCATGCAACGAAATACAGAATTAAATTAAATTTCATGTAAAATATATAAATATGGAACTGATATGTTTCAACTTATTTACGATGTTTTACAGTGTAATTCCAATTTGAATACCATAAACACTAGAACGTCCAGAAATTTTACCCAACCTTAATAAAAACATTTTAACACCAGAATTTTTATTTAAAACTACTTCACTTATTTATTTAACTGAATTTTCTCTATTTAAAATTTAACTGACTTTACGAAAAAAATTCTGGTTCGAATCCACGTTTTATCATTTGATCGGTATCAAATTGACACCAGCTGGACGGTCTAGTGTTAATAAATAATGAACATATGATCATTCGGCCCGCGATAATCCAGTTGGCAGAACATGGAGCTCTTCATCGTAAAATTGCACGTTTGAAGCTGAACGATGCGGCAGCTCGCTCTGAAGGATAACACGAATCAAAAGAAAAAAGTTTCCTCCTCAAACATTTAAAATATTTTTAATAATAATAATAATAATAATAATAATAATAATATATCATGCATTTATTGTCTTCAAAGTATAGATATTTAAAATGTAAAATTATAAAATGTTCATTGGTTAAGGTGTCTCAGGACTCTTAAAATTGGAAAAAATGAAAAAAAAAAGACCATTTTCAACATTTAATATCTTAAAATGTATTTGATTTTAAGACACAATTTTTATTGGAATAAAATATATAAGTATGTTCTTTCATTTCATGTATTTAAAAAATTATAAGATGCAGAATTAACATTTACAGGAGGCTCCAAACTGTTAGACATTTTTCGAGCAAAAAATCGGCATAACAGCTTACGCGCACGATTACAAAATAAGTGTTGCAACTAGAATGAAAATTTTGGTACCTACTTATACTTCAGATTACAATAATTACCCTGAACCTAAAAAAATTGGTATTTAAAGCTTTTTTATATTTTTAATACAAAGTTGTATTTAGCTAATGCAAAATTAAGAAAATTTCAACAGTATAATCACCTAAAAAAAATATTGTTTTGAACAATAAAAAGGAAATTTTAGGTTCAGTTTATACAGGATAACATGAAATATATGTTTTGAAAATTTCATGAAAAAATATTCATAAGTTTTTGAGATATCGTGCGCGTTATGCCCAAAAACGTCATTTGGAGAAAAATGGCTTCAAAGTTTCCGAAACGACGCTCAGCTATTGAACGTGAATAAAAGTAAAAGCCATAACTTCAGTTCTAATAGGAATTTCAAGGAAACAATTATATCAAAATGTTCAGAAAATATAGGAGTTTAACATCTAAAAAAATTAAAATTTCGAAAATTTTAAAGCTTTAAGAGTCCTGAGACCCCTTAACATAAATTAGTAAACTTAAAATTAAAATCTATATTTTAAAAATACATTTAATTCATATTTTTGTAAATACATATGTTTAGTGATGAACTGATCTTATGAGTCATAATGTTTCTTTCATCGACAATAACAACACTTCCTGGTTCTGGCGCCAATTTTTTAGGTCCGTTCTTAAAATATGATACGAATGTTTATATCAGACGTGTCAAGATGTTTCTGAGGATAACAAACACAATGTTCATTTTTAAATCTCCTTGACTAGATCTGTGAGAATATGTGGCGAAAGAGAATTATGAGGCGCATTTTGTTTTTCATTTTAATCGTTTAATAAGTTTGAATGAACTAATGCCCGGTGCAAACAAATATTAGAATAGTATTTTGTGCATCCTTTCTTTGTAATCAAGTGTAACAAACAAATGTAATATTGTAATTCATTTTAAACAGTATCAGTGTAGAATAGTTGTCAAATTATCACTGTATCTTTCACGATACCATGCAATGGCGCTAACTTTTCAAAAATATTGGGTAGGCTCAAAAGTTTTGCGTAAAATGGCTAGGGCAATTTTTTTTCTTTAGACGGAAAAGGGTCAGAAAATGCTTCTGCAATAAAACCTGTGAAGTAGCTGTAAAGGAACGGAGATAATTTCCATTTTATACAGATTTCCATTGCAAAAGAACGCCGACTCTTATAAATGTATTATAGGGTAAAAGCACCTATAGTCGGCCACTTAAGCGCTTTCTTTAAGTATATAGCTCAAAGCGTAATTTTAAAAAGCAATACAACATTTTTAACAGTGACACATGTTAATGTACACTTTTCTTTTACTGTTTCAGCAATTGTTTAAAAAAAAAAAAACTGATTATAGTTTTTATTTATAAAAAGTTAAACTTAAAAGTAGCAAAGGTCTAGTAGTCGGCCCCTCAATTCTAGTGTTCGGCCATCACTGGACCAGTAGTCGGCCACTTAAATGCTTTGTTATTTAAATAACATAAAGTATAACTTTTATAAACAGAACAACATTTTAATGATAAAATGTGTTAATTTATTCTTTTCTTATAATGTTGCTGTAATAATTTAAAATATTATAATAGTATTTAACACTTTCCAACATAGTTTAAAAGTGTTTGTGAATTTGGATTGTCTTCAGTCTGTCCGAGTTCTAACACTCGCAAATGTACTCGAATCTCCTTGAAATTTTTGTATGTTTTGACGTTAACAATAGCACGATTGCTATTGAAAATAAAGTGTGTAGAATTTATAGTTCATCTACAGGGACAGTCAAAAATATCCCGATGCATTACGGTCAATGAGAAAAATTGCTTCAAGTTTATTTTAATGATGTTGGTCATTTCAAATATAATGAAATTGATATGCATTTATGAAGTGCATTTAACTACGCATTCTAGACAATATGGAGTCCAAAGAACTTATTATTCATTTATAGGGCCCCGCAAAAGAATTCCTTTACATAATAGTGTCAGGGGATAAGCAGCTTGCAGCGTATTTTAGTTCTCTTATACTACATCAAATAGAATGAAATTGATATACAACATTACTGAGGCTTGCTACAAAATATTCGTTGTATAACATGATATGCATAGCATTTATCGTTCATTTACAGGGAAACACAAAAAATTCGAATACAGTAAAGTATCTTTCTTATTAGCGATAATTGCTGTAAGTGGGATTTTATTTATGACATGCGTTTTTAAGTTGAATTAAACCTTTGCTTACAATGCGGTGTGTATAACTGATATAGATCATATACAAGGCTAAACAAAAGAGTTTGTAAGCTTTGTGGAGTACCAGCGTGAATGGCTTAAAAGAGGCTTTTATGATCTTTCAAGCTGAACTATATTTAGTATACTAAGAGATGTTTGTATAATATAAATAAAACCATATTCTGGGCCACGCAAAGAACTGAATACATGACCTCCCAGGAATAATAATGTGTGGAAGTATCATTTCAGTAGTTTTAACCACGTTTTAGCCTTAATTAAATTTTAGCTTAATATGTGCGGCATATAAAAATCTATTGGTAAGATACAGGGCTGTACAAAATAATTCAAGTATGTTTCCGTATAGGGGTAGAAATTGCTGAAGGTAAATTTTCAACCTGTTATGCATTTTCTTACTATACTAAGTTTTATCATACTATGTATAGAATGATATACAAATATTTAGATTAAATACAGGACTGCGCAAAAAAATTGAACTACTTTTTCGGTTAGGGACCATAATCTGGTTTTCAAAAGTATTATGCCTTTTCTAAAATGTTTACTTTTTTTACGGTATTAAGCAGTTCAATTTCGTTGAAGAATTCTGCAAGTCATGGGAAATGCTTTTATAATCTATTCTTCGTGCAAGATTTTTCATTCTTGTTTCTTATGGAAAGTAAAGTTAAAAGTACCAAATTTTCTAGTAGTGGGCCTTTCAAATTTTTTGTTTAACCATCGTAGACTAGGCTGCGAGTAGAGAAAAAATTATTACGTCATCCTGTTTCAAAATGAAATTATGATGTAGGACAAGATTATTAACAGAACATGAATGACTGATCTGTCGATGCATATCTTATTGTGCATATCTTATTAGCAGTAGGAGCGCCAAATCGTCATTTTAGCGTTACTATCATGTCGTCGAGTTTCGGGATGAGATTTTAATATGTTGCATGTCTCGACTAGTACAATGCAAATATTTCAGTTTATCTTGGGATTTCGTGGTTAGATATTTGCAGAACGTGGCGCCAATTCTTCATTTTCGCGTTACTATCTCGTAATAGAGTTTCGAAATGTAATTTTAATAAGGTGCATATCTCAAATAGTACATTACAAATATTACAGTCTGTCTCGTAGTATCTTTCAACAATATGAGCAGAATGAGGCGCCAATTCTTATTTTAGGGAAAATATGGTTTCTTGTTCAGTTGTTTTCCCCTATTCGATGTTTTAAATACATGTGACAAAGCAATCGTTTGTTATTATTGTTATTTTAGTAGTTATCTTATTATTATAGATTTGTGATTTTATAGTAACAGTCGTTTGGATATAATTATGCGATTTTATAAAAAAAATTCTTGTTTTTTGTTATCTTTTTTTTTTTGTGATGAACGCATGGGCGCATAGCGTGCATCAAAACTAAAACTAATCACTGGATGCAGCAACTTCATCGTGCAGCAGTCTCAAAAACGCCCTAAATTCGCGAAATCCGCGATCATAAACGAACGAAATTCGTTAACGTCGCAATCAGTAACGAACGTATGAACGCATAGCGCTTATGAAGACCGAAGAAAAACATCACTGGATGCAGTAAACTTGTGCAGCAGTCTTTAAAACGCAGTACTTCGCGAAAGCCACGATCACGAACGAACGAAATTCGTTAACACCGCAATCAGTAAAAAACGTATGAGCTAATAGCACTCATGAAAACCAAAAAAAAAAAAAAACATCACTGGGTGCAGCAACCTTGTCGTGCAGCAATCTCTAAAATGCAGTAATTCGCGAAAGCCACGATCACGAACGAACAAAATTCGTTAACGCCGCAATCAGTAATGAACGTATGAACACACAGCGCTCATGAAAACAGAAAAAAACATCACTGGGTGCAGAAACCTTGCCGTGCAGCAGTCTCTAAAATTCAGAAATTCGCGAAAGCCACGATCAAGAACGAACGAAATTCGTTAACGTCACAATCCGTAACAACATATGAATCCATAGTGTTCATGAAAACCGAAAAAAAAAAATCACTGGGTGCAGAAACCTCGTCGTGCACCATTCTCTAAAACGCAGTAATTCGCGAAAGCCGCAATCACAAAAGAACGAAATTCGTTAACGCCGTAATCATTAACGAACGTATGAGCTAATAGCGCTCATGAAAACAGAAAAAAAACATCACTCGGTGCAGCAACCTCGTCGGTCAGCAGTTTCTAAAACGCAGTGATTCGCGAAAGTCACGATCACGAACGAACGAAATTCGTGAACGTCGAGATCAGTAACGAACGTATGAACGCATAGCGCTAGAAAAAAAAATCACTGGATGCAGCAACCTCGTCGTGTAGCAGTCTCGAAAAGGCACTAAATTCGCGAAAGCCGCAATCACAAACGAACGAAATTCATTAACGCCGCGATCAGTTACGAACGTATGAGCGCATAGCGCTCATGAAAACAAAACAAAAAAAAATATCACTGTATACAGCAACCTCGTTGAGCAGTGGTCTCTAAAACGCAGTAATTCACGAAAGCCACGATCAAGAACGAACGACATTCGTTAACGCCGCAATCAGTAACGAATGTATGAGCGCATAGCGCAATCAGAAACGAACGAAATTCGTTATCGCCGCAATCAGTAAAAAACGTATGAGAGCATAGCGCTCTTGAAAAACGAAAAAAAAAGACATCACTGGGTGCAGCAACCTCGTCGTGTAGCTGTCTCAAAAACGCAGTAATTCGCGAAAGCCGCAATCACAAATGAACGAAGTTCGTTAATGCCTCAATCAGTAACGAACGTATGAGCTAATAGCGCTAATCAAAACCGAAAAAAAAAAACATCACTCGGTGCAGCAACCTCGTCGTGCAGCTGTCTCAAAAACGCAGTAATTCGCGAAAGCCGCGATCTCAAACAAACGAAATTCGTTAACGCCGCAAAAACTAAGGAACGAATAAGCGCATAGCACTCATAAAAAAAAATGCACTAGATGCAGCAATCTAAAAAATGTACTAAATTCGCGAAATTCGTGATCACAAACGAACGAAATTCGTGAACGTTGCAGTCACTGACAAACGTATGAGCGCAAATCAATTTCATTTAACTTGTGCATGAATGATATTTATTTAAGTCTTATAGATATACAAGTCTTATAGAATGATATTTATTTAAGTCTTATTTAAGTCTTATTTAAGTCTTATTTATTCAAGTCTTAAGATATATTTTAAGTCTTTTCTCATTTTTTATTTGTAAAATCTATGTAGTCTAAAAATGCAACACTAAAGTAAATAATAATGACATCGTATGAGCCAGGGCAAAGCGCAAGGGAATTTCTTGGATGCATTTGTGATAAGAGCCGTTGTGAGGGCCGCGATTTAGACGTTATTTTATTACCCAACAGATGGCAATAACGCCTAATAGCATTGGTCAAGAAATCACGCCACTATATTTTATGAATCTGCTATCTGCTAAAATAGTCTTTCTTGTATACATAATCAATGAGTTACTGTATCAAATCCTATATTTATTTGGGGGGGGGGGGGGAATCTAAAACTAAGCCGTAAAAATTGGTAGAATCTTAAGGTGGCGTTATTACCCCAGGACACCTTATATATAGTGTACATAAAATGAAATGCAAGTAAAAGGTTATATAAATCTCAATTTGTAAAAATCAAATTACGAAAAAAAATCAAATTATTAAAAATAGACTCAAAAAAGTGAAATGGCCTTTTAGCCAGTAGTCAATCGTGATGGCCGATTACTGAATATGTAAGTAAATATAATACCCAATAGTCGGCCATATTAAAATTAATTAATACAAACACATTTATTTAATTTTGATACTGAAAAACATTAGTTTATTAAACTTTTTAATAGTAGAATCTTATAATTTTAGAAAATAATAAAAAATAAATTAATACTAGTCTTTTAAAAATTTTGTCATCGGTTAACAAAAAAATAGCAAAAACGGTTATTTGACCGCAACCAAATAAAGAAGGGCTGATTACTAATGCAATAAAAATACCCACAATTCTTTGCTGGTGGTTTATGACGTATAAAGGATGGTTACATATAGGAGGATTGTAATATTTCATGTGAAATCAAAAATAAGCTATTCATAACGTATTTCATCTCAAAGTGGCCGACTACTGGGGGGGGGGGGGGGGGGTGGCCGACTACTGGTGCATTTACCCTATGTATTATTTTCTCCTGACCATGAAAATTCTGTTTAGAGACACGTCCCGTTTTCACAGGTTTTATCGTATTAATAACATTTTTCACCTAATATGTAGATTTGACAATAAATCCTTCAAAATATTGGGTAGCCTCAGGCCTATTTAAGTTGGCATAATGGTACTGTTACCATCTTCTCTTCTCGGTAATGCAGGGAAAACCGTTCTTCGCATTTATCCAGGAGATTTTCAAAGAGTAGGAATTTGTTTTGCTTACTTATTTATTTATTTATTTTGTATGCATAAATATTTAGTGCCACAATACAGCCGTTTCCAAACTTTTGAAGAATAGTACAGTCTTTAAGGTTTCAAGGTAGAGGCAAGGTAAGGTACAGGCTCTCAAATTTAACTGCAAACCAGTTTCTGTCATCAAGCATGCGACCGAGTATTTTTTTTTTTTTTATCGACATTACACGTGGCTTTATTCAAGCATGCGTAAGTTCTTACAAAAACTATCATATCTCCTAAATGCTATAAGATATAGATATTGTTACATAAAATATACATCGAATTTCAGAAAGAAACATAAAATTAACTAATCAAAGATTATTGTCAAAGTAACTGTCAGTAACTAAAATAGATCGTTTAGTCATATGACTGTTGATGATTGAGAATGGAGCTGATAACTGCAAATGAAACTGATAAATTGTGAAACTGGCAACTTTAAGACACGTTCGCAAAGTCATTCTTATTCTTATATGCACAGAATTTTAGATATTCATATTAATTAAGTATTAAGAAATCGTGGAGCGTTTCACTTTTTCGGAGAAAGGCAAATAATCTTCCAGAAAAGGCTCTCAAAATCAGTATTTTAAGCCAGTTTTTGAGGCTACAGTCAGAAGAGATTATCAATGGTTGCCATTAGAGATTGCCATATTTTATAAATCAATATGCACTGCATTTATAGGAAATGGAAGATTCCTTTTTCGTCCACGAAGGCTGTATAAATTTATACGTATAAACTTTATATGTACTTTGTGTGTATGTATACGTATAAAAACCCCTTCTACTTAGGGTCTGGCGCAACTGTCACTGTCCCCTTTGCTTCTCCTGTGCACGCCCTGCACTGGAAAAAGTATCTGCACTAGAGATCTGCACGGGCCAAATTTCTAGACCCGGCCCAGCCCGAACAAAAGCTATTTTGGCCCGGTCCGGTGTAAAAGGAAGTTCAGCCTGGCCTGTTTTATTTTCTACAAAAAATTCCGATTTTTCTTAACATACAATTAAGCTTCTTTTAAAAAATACTGCATAGATATTTATGGGGAAATTTTACGGTATATTTTAGATTACTATGTTTTTCGCAAGACAGAAAATACACAATAGTAACATTAATGTTAACTAAGACTCTCAGACTATTACACTCAAATAAAGATTCATTAAAAAAAACTAATGTAGCTTCGAATAAAAGAAAAAAAGAGAGTTAAAAACATTATAACTTTTGAAGCTGTGTGAAAAAAGTAGATTTTTGAAAATATTGCTCTGTAATTTATTAAGGTATATTTCCAATAATTCCGTTAACAGGAGTTTATTATCACTATTACTATTTTTACGAAACATATTGCCTACCAGACACGTCCTGGGAAAAATTAAGGTCAGTTCCGGCCCAGATCGATTATGTAGAAAAAAATGTAAGTCCTAATCGCGACCCAATCCGAGTCTACTGAAAAAAAAAAAAAAAAAAAAAAAAAAAAAAAATTAACCCCGTGCTCAGACACGGTGCAACTGTCCGATACTGATCTACTGGATATGTTATATTTCCGTATAGATGTTGTCAAACTAACATCGGCTCGTGCAGGACATTTATACTTATTCTCGGAAAGTCATATCCATTGAAAATGGCTTATATTTTATCGGTCCGCTAAATTTTTTTTATCGGCCCGGCTAGCCCGTTTAAATTTTTTGTCTGCCCTGCCCCGCCGGTTTGGGGGTTTGCCTTCATTTCGGATACGGGCCTCGGGTCAAGCCCGGGCCCGTGCACACCTCCTCCCTGCACGTCATCTGGCAAAAATAAATTCTAGGTGAAATTAATTTACGGAGAAATAAAATATGTGTATTCGACTTTTACCCACTTCAATAATAATGGCTGCAAGTTTCATGTATTTACATACAAAATGAGTTCGTTAATCTTCCGGGTAGTTAAGAAAACCCTATGATGCGGACAAACATACAAAGCGATTTTTTGTGGGCTTTTGAGAATACCTTTGAGCTTTACTGAAAGGGCTTAAAAAGAATGGTGAAAGTTTTTACAGGCAATCAAGTAACTGATTAGATATGATTTCGTCGATAATTGAATTTGGATAGTAAAACAAACAACTACTTCTTTGCTTTTATCGTAAAAATAATAGATATGATAGGCTAATCGTATTCTATTATTATAAAAACAATTGATATTCCGAGAAGCATCAAAATACAATGACAATGTTTAAATGAACCACGTATCAGCAGTAGATTTTTATCAATAAAACAGTAGATTCTAATGCATGTGATAAAAAATAACGTCATTATAACCGTTTGTTCACTATTATTTGATTCATTGAAACGGTTATTTGATTAACCACTGATACATTATAAGCGACTGACACTGCATACATTCTATATAAAGTAACCGCTGCCAATGCTGAATTCAGAAAGTGTCTTAACTGTACAAATGAAGGACCCTGACAAAATTTCTTTCTGGCCCTTTACCCCATTTTTGACTGCACAGAAAAACAAAAATAGAGATTGTTTGGAAATCCGCTTAAGAGGCTACTCCAGTCAAGTGAAAAGACCCGTTCGCTAATGCTAATCCGGTGGAAGAAATTTATAACTATATCTCGGTTGTATTTTAATATTTTTAAATGATTTTTTTTTTTTTTTTTTTTTTTTTTTTTTGCATTGTATAGCTGAGATCGATCTGTATAAAGGCCGTTTTTTACTTTTTAGATTTTGGTTGCAGGTTTTTTTTTTTTTTTTTTTTTTAAGAGGATGCTTTTACTTTCGAAACCGGTTTCAAAAATGAAAGTGTCCTCCTTAAAAATTTCTGTAAACAAAATCGAAAAAGCAAAAAACGGCCTTTGTACAGATCGATCTCTCAGCTATCCAATGCAATAAAAATCATTTAAATATATTGAAATGCAGCCAAAATATCTTTATAAATTTCTTCCATAGGATTAGCATTAGAGAATGGGTCTTTTCGTTTGACTGAAGTAGCCAATGGCGCGATTATGCTCAGTGAGGCCAGTGGCCAGGGGTCAATGCAGAGTTTTTTTCGTGGGTCCCATTTTGTAAAAAGTAACAGTTACTTTTGTGAAAAATCATTTTTTGTAATGAAAGGTAAAATCTAGTTACTCAAATTCGAACCAAGCATTTAATAATAAAGTCCTTCTACTACAACTTTCCTTTCTGACGGAATTGTTTTGTTTTCAAATTATACATTTTAAAACCTAACAAAATAAAAAATAATTAATTTTGCGAAGGGACTTGTTTTATTGAATGGATTTTTATGAAGGGGTCCTGTCCTAAATAGGCCCCGAATTGTGCCCTGATCAAACCCCTGGTGAGAAAACTGCATTCTAGTCAATCTTCCATCATATTTTGAACAGGATCTTAAAAAAAAAAAAAAAAAAAAAAGGTCGGCAGAAGGCATTTCGTACTTCCTGAGGCCCCGAGATGTATTTTGTTTCTTCGAGTCCCTTCTCCATTATGAAGAATGGAAATTTTCGATTTGTGCGAAAATATAACAATCCTATCCACAAAAATAAGTTGGAGATAAAATATTCATATACTACCACGAACACAAGTGTATTTGGCATAAAAAGTTAGGACTTCATTTGAATAAAACTTATTAATATTGGATTTTACAGGGAACCTTTTACGAATTATTTACTAAATGAGAAGCCGATTAGAGTCCTGCACGAGTCGGATTCTACCCTACCCGAAACCGAAATTTCTGCTTAACACGTTCATAAAATAATAAAAAGTATAGTATAATGTGTATATTTTTAGCATTTTTATGTTGTATATCCTACATTTATATTTCAATGCTTATTCCATTAAGGCTGTTCTTAACTGCCCTGCTCAACAAGCGCAAAACGTTTTGACACATGTAGAAATTCATTTTTTAACGGAAAGGTATAAAATTGGAAAGCCTGGACATGGATGGAAGCGATTTGGAACAGAACTGTGTTTTCCATTTTTTGATCAATCAATTACCTATTGAGTTACAAACGATTTTGATCACGTGACAAACACGTTTTCGCCCGCTCTTGGGTGATTATTCTACTTTCGCGCGGAAATTCGGCTCAAAACGTCCACTTTGAAACTATTTTTTGAAATATCTATTGCGTTTGCAAAAAATGGAAAAAATAGCTCTATTACATAGTTTCTGAACGACAACACTAGCTAGTTTCATGCATTTTCGAACAAAAATAAATTAAAACTTATGTCAGAAAATTGCTCTTTTGGATTTGAGAACACCCTTAAGGATGTTCTTAACTGCTCTGCTCAACAAGCGCAAAACGTTTTGACATATTTACAAGTTCATTTTTTAGCGGAAAGATATAAAATTGGAAAGTTTGGCCATGGAAGCGATTTGGAATTGAACAGGTTTTCCATTTTTTGATCAATAAATTACCTATTGTGTTATAAGTGATATTGATCACGTGACAAACACGATTTTCGCTCTTTACGGACTCATTTTTCTGCTTTCTTCGGGAACTTCGGTTCAAAACGTTAACTTTGACACTATTTTCTGAAAGATCTATTGTGTTTGCAAAAAAACGGAAAAAATAGCTCGATTACATAGTTTCTGAACAATAATATCTGCTAGTTTCATGCATTTCCGAACAAAAATAAATGAAAACTTATGTCAGAAAGTTGCCCTTTTTGATTTGGGAACACTCTTAAATTCTTTTTAAAAATCCAACTGAAGATCATATTTACTTGAACAAGAAGAGCGTCACCCATATTTGGGTGACGGGGCCCACACGGAAGCATACTCTTGATATGGGTGACGCGGTGACGAACGTATTAAAGTCAACTCGAAAATCCCCCAAACTCGAAGTGAAAGAAAATTAATCCCTATTTTCATGCAATTATGGAAAAATAGTCTACAATTACATATATAATATCAGTTTTATCTTTTTGTATAAAAATGAACACATAGTCATTAATATTCAAATATATAGTTTTTTTCATTAAAAAATATTCGGAATCTTCTTTTGAAAAGTCGGGCCAACCTGCACCCAACCTGAAAAAAATCAAAACTCATCCCGAAACTTATTTCCAGTGTCATTAAACACTGAAAATTTATAAAATTCAACGTACCATAACTCTGTCGGAGAAGATGGGAATTTTTACTGTTTGACTTGTTAGAGATTTTCTAAATATAACTTATAGAATCCAGAAACCGTTTAAAAATGTAAATTTCGTAGCTTAAAAAAAAAGTAACTTTTTAATGTAAATGGATTTTCGTATGATGAAAAAACCTTTAAAATATTTCTGAAATTGGAATTATACCTCTAAAACCAGAGGCTTAAGAACTAGCTATTGGTCAAGAATAACAAGCGACATCCTGTATATAAGTTTAAAAAATCACACTTCAAATCGTAGGACATTATATATTAAGTAAACTGAGATTTTAAAAAAAGATTTGCAGAATTGAAATTGGGATCTTTGATTTGCAGATTTACTTTTGAAATTATTTAAAATAGCCATCTAAATTTCTAAATACGTTTTGACTATTTCGTATATTTAATTCTAGAACTCTAAAACAAGCTATAACTTCTTTAGAATACACAATAAACTCAAGACTTGACTCACTTTTTTTTGTGGGGGAAGGGGGGGTGCAGTACTCGCCGTGCATCAGAAATTCAGTATGCCCACTACTGGAGCATAGAGCATAGCTGCCAAGTTTTACGCTTTTTTCCTACCATTATTTTTTAACAGAGAAATTTGTCTTATTTTCTTCGGAAACATTTATTTTCGCTTTAAAAAAAATCATGCTCTAAACTTGTTAACCCTTCTACTTTATATATATATACTAGAAAGGTAGCCCGTCAAAAATGACGGAAATTTAGATATAAAGATATATACAACTCATGTGCAAGAATTTGAGTTTTCTTGCTTGTTCCGCAGTGATAGATGAAAATAACACGGTACAGATGTCATATTCGCCCCATATTGGCGCGATTTTTTTCCGACGCCGATTTGGCGAAAACATCAACAGCGTAAACAACAAAATCCGGGTTACCATATCAAGCAAAATAGCGACACTTTGGCGCCGGTTAAGTATACATTGCGTATATGACATTGGCATCAGAAAAAAATCGCGCGAATATGGGGCGAATATGACATCTGTGCCAATAACACATTTTAAGAACGAAACACATTTATGAAAATCTGTGTACAGTAGAAGACCACTAATCTGCACAGTTTGGTTCCAAGTGTTATGCAGATTTGAGGCTTTTTGCGGTCATGGCTATTCAATCTTTGTTTACATTTTGTTAATTCATATATTGGACAATTTAGATTGTTGAGCCTTAAAAATAAATAAATTTCACACTTGAAGTAAGGTAAAAACTATTAAATTATCGTATACGATTTCATGAAATGGTATTATATTGTATTATATGTGTGTGCTTCACGATCTTGGTTACGACGTTGGCGAAATTGGCTGCAACTTGTCATAATCCTAATAGTGTGGGCCGCTATAACAAAAAAGTAACCAGTTTTTAGTAAAATTTCTGATATAAAGTAGTTTTCAAAAACTTGTGTAAAATTGCAGGCCGTTCTCATGTTATGTCAGTCCTAAGAATAATATTTCTAACACTGAAGATTTTCCATGTACATGTGGAATTTAGAAACGCTTTTCAAAAAGAAAGGTCCTGAAATAACATTGTAATTCCTCTAACTTCAAAGTTTAATCGGGTCCTGATGTTGTTTACTGAAATCTAATAAGTACAGTTATTTTGAATATTACAACAGAATTAAAGAGTTAAACTTATTTAACTTAAAACCGCTGTTACTTCCCGATGTTATTTTTTACTATTAAGAAAGAAAATTATTTAAAATTTTCAAATCATGCATTTATAATTTTTTTCCGTCTTTAATAACTAAATGATGAAATAATATGCGTTTGTTCTGAGCTCATAAATATGACAATAAAATAATGTAACTAAGAGACATTGCAAAATTAAATCTTTGTGATATCAAACGATACCGCCACCATTTTACCTACTATGATGTCATTAGAATATTGTCCATTGATTGTTGGAGAACTTACTTTGTGAATGATTACCTCAATGATTTATTTTTTTTTAAAGTTTCACGATGAATGAATCACTTGTGTTTGCTTGGGTTTATGGAATGAGATATTAAGCAGTGAACCTAATTTCAACTAAAGTTATCCAAGGATATACGCATTTTTAATTGAAATTAAAAATAATGCTTTGATCTCGAAATAAAAAGTTTTAGTTTGTATAATTGGTTATTTCTATTAATTATTTATTTAGGTACTTTTCCATTATAGCGCATTTTAAAAAAAATCTTGGCGCAATTCGGGCATCAGAAAGTGAGATATGTTGCCAAAATATATAAACAACTATGAAAACAAATCAATGAACTTTTATTTTTGTTTATATATGCACTTATATACATAAAAAATCGTTTCTAAATATATATATTTTTTTTTATATACAAATTGCGGCACAGATTTCAGATATGAACCGGGATACCTAACTGGCGCCAAAATGGTGTTATTTTGCCTGCTATGGTAACCCGGCTGTTGTTTTTTATTTATTAATAAATTGTTTATTTACTTTTATTTTCTGTTTTTAATTATGTAAACTGTTTTTTTCTATAGTTATTATTCAAACTTTTATTTATTTATAGTTATTTCCTTTTCAAAATGATAGCAAATAATTTAAAAATATATGAGTAACTGGTATTCGAAAGAGAGATTTCTGCCAAATTGGCGTCAGAGAAAAATCACTCCAACCTCGATGCGTATATGACATCTGTGCAAAAATTACTTCTGTTTATTATAAAAAATGGGTAAATAGCTTTTTTTATATTAAATAAAGGTACAGATGTCATATTCGCCCCATATTGGCGCGATTTTTTTCTGTCGCCAATATCCTATAGGCAACGGGTACTTAACTTGCGCTAAAGGGCTTGATGTGGTAACCCGGATTATGTTGTTTATGCTGTTGATATTTTTGCCAAATTGGCAACCGAAAAAAATCGCGCCAATATGGGGCGAATGACATCTGTTCCTAAATAAATTGCATACATATGGAAAAAATTGCTTGTGAGTTTGAAGCAGTAAATAGGTTGTCAGAAAATACGTTGGCAAACTTCTTTCTCGTCAAGCAAATTTTCTCCGAAGTATTGTACATAAGCAATGATTGCTAGAAATGTATTTTTAATTATGATATGCGCTTTTATTTTTCACTACATTTATGCATACTATACTGTGTGTATAAATGCTACAGTTCATATGCAGGGCTACACAAAAGAATTCGTAAGGGTTACTGAGTATGAGAGTAAATTGCTTAAAGGTGGTTTTTAAAGGAGTTATGCATTTTTACGCTAAACTGCATTTAGTTTACTAAGAAATGTTTGTAGAATATAGATAAAATGATATACAGGGTCACGCAAAGAACTGGATACATAACCGTCTATGGATGATAATATCTGGAAATGTGATTTCAGTAGTTTTAAGAGTAGTTTAAATTAAAATTTGGCTAAATAGTGGCATGTAATAACGATACTATTGGCTATGGACGATAACTGCTGAAATCAATTTTTAAATTTTTTTATGCGTCTTCTAACATGTTTACTTAGTTATCTTATTTCCCCAAATAACGAAGTTTTGTTGAAGCATTCAGGATGTGTTGGAAAGTGTTTCATATTCTATGCTTAGCGCATGATTTTTCTTTCTTAAATCTTATTTTGCATTTATTTTATTCTTAATTTTTTAGTCTTTTACTGCTTTATAGAAACTTTGGCACAGTTGTCATATATGCCAATTTGGCAAAAACATCAACGGCATAAACAACAACATCCGGGTTACCATATCAAGCAAAATAACGACACTTTGCCGCCAGTTAAGTACCCATTGTGTATATGACATTGGCGTCAGAAAAAAATCGCGCCAATATATGACATCTGTGCCGAAACTTTAATATTTAATTTTTAAACTCTTCACTCCACACCCCTTGCATATAGTACAAACTATAACACAGATAGCTCAAAATAATGGACAGTTTGGTACTTTTCCACTGTAGGGGCTTTGGCGTTTTTTAAAAAAAGCTTAGTGTAATTTGGGCATCTGAAACTGAGATTTGGGTACTTTTCCGTTATATGGATACCATTGTCGCCAAGCGTAATAGTTGACGCAAAATGAAAATCACGTGAATTGAAGCATTTGAAAAATAAAAGAAAAAACATTGTCGATACTAAAGTGAGCATTTAAAAAATATAACATTTGAAAATTCCAGACTTTTACGAACTATTTCATTAAATCACAAATATATACTTAAAATAAGTGAACAAATAACTGTTATAAGATAAAGCAATAAAATAAAACTCATATTAAACTGCTGGCATAAAATTACAAATATCTTTTAGCATTTTGAAATAATTGGCGCATTACCATACATTTTGGCATGGTGTCCGTCTAACCGAAAAATATCGAGATTTGTTGTCAAATCATTTAAACAGCTATGAAAACAAACTTGATGAGCGTTTTTGTTTGTTTTATATGTTTATTTTATATGTATATTATTGATGTTTTTCGGTACAAATTACATCTGTTTCTGTATAAAATTAGAGAAACGGCTTTTTTATATTAAATAAATCGTATAAAAATTGAAAAAAAAAGCGTGTGTATATAAGATGAAACAGTGGATAGGTTCCCGGAAAATATGTTGCCAAATTTCCTTTTTCGCCAAGGCACCTATACTGGAAAAGTACCTAAAGCACATTAAAATCGCGCAGTTAGGAGCTCACACAGTACAGCGTCGTCTATTGGCGGTTATTTTATTAGTATTAAATTCTCACTCATAGATTTTGAAAAATATCTTAAAAGAGCGGAGTTTAAATTAAATTTCAGTGACCTCCTTTATGAAAGATTAATGGTTTTAAATGGGAATTACGCCTAATTAGCCAACTATCACCAAATTGGCTAACATTTGGCGCTACTGTGGTAACCCTGCATTAGTTTTTTTCAACAATTACTCATTTCAATGAGGCGGTCCTACCGGAATCGTGAGGGACACACAGAGACTTGGATTTTATATAAATAGATATATATATATAACCTTCCTTTTCCTTGTTACTGTTTTTTTTTTCTAATTTTCCCTTAGAATTACCAGACTGGGCGGGCGCCGTCCTCATTTTCTCGTATTTTACCCTTTGTACCTTGTGTTTTACTGTTCATTTAGTTTGAACTCTCCTCATTATTACTTTTTATTACCGTTTTTAACACTTTCCAACAAAGTTGAAAAGTGTTTATGACTTCGGTTTGTCTGTCCGTCTGGCCATCTGTCCATGCTCTAACTCTCGTAAATATGCTCGGATCGTTCTGAAATTTTTGGATGTTAGTGATCTCTACTATAGCACGCTTCCTATTTCAAATGAAGTTTGTAGTATGTTTAGTTCATTTACAGGGACAGTCAAAAGTTTTCCGTTACATTACGGCCAATGGGAAAAAATCGTTTCAAATAATTTTTAATGGTGTTACACTCTTTCAAACACAGTAAAATCGATATTCATTTATGAAGTCCACTAAAATATGCATTCTGTTAAATATGCGGTGCAAAGAATAGTTTTCATTTACAGGGCCACACAAAAGAATTCCGTTCATAATGGTATAGGGGGAATTGTTTGCGGAGTATTTGAAAAGATTTCAGATACTATATTGTATCCGAATTACTGTATATTAGTAATGATTGCTCGAAATGCATTTTTAATTATGATATGCGCTTTTTTTACTATATTTATGAATACTATAAAGTGCGCATAAATGTTATAGTTCATATATAGGACTACAGAAATGAATTTTTAAAGGTTACTGAGAATGAGCATAAATTGCTTAAAGGTGGGTTTTAAAGGAGTTATGCTATTTTACACTGAACTGAATTTAGTTTACTGAGAAATATTTGTAGAATATAGATAAAATGATATACAGGGGGATGCAAAAAGTTGGATACATGGCCGTCTATGGGTGATAATTTCTGGAAATGTAATTTCAATAGTTTTAAGAGTGCTTTAGTTTTAATTAAATTTTTGCTAAATAGTGGCATGTAATAAAGGTACTAAGTAAAATACAGGGCTGTACAAAAGTATTCAAGTATGTTTCCATCTATTAGTATAAATTGCTGAAAGATGAATTTCAACCTCTTATGCATTTTCTTGAGAAACTAAATTTTCCCATTATATAGTATATATATCAATCTTCAGATCAAATACAGGGCTTTTCAAAAGAATTGGAATACATATTTGGCTATGGACGGTAGCTACTGAAATCAGTTTTTCAAATGTTTTATGCGTTTTATAAAATGTTTACTTAGTTATCTTATTTATCTTATTTCTCTAAATAATGAAGTTTTGTTAAAGCATTCAGGAAGTGTTGGAAAGTGTTTCATAATCTATACTTAACGCATGATTTGTCTTTCTTGTTTTATTAATCTTTCATGTGTTTAATTAATTTTTCACTTGTAAATATGTAAATATTTTTAAACTTTTCCTATTTTTCGCACTGTGTATAGCATTTTTATATTGAACTAAATTATTTTGTATGGTGTCTGAAAAGAATCCTTTTTTATTCTGGGGCTACCCTTTGGTAGCTTTTTCGCCTGTTTACGGACTGTCAGGTAGGTTAGGATCTAATGGAACTTTTGCCCCCCTCATTATGTTACACTAACATTTTAATTGTAAGCTTACTTACTCTTAAACTTTTATTTTTTGTGGCCACCAGCCGCGTTTAAACATTCTTTTATGGCTCCCATTGCATTGAAAAACACACTACCTCTATACCGGATGTAAAGTTGCAAAGCAATTAGGAAATCCAAACATCAGATCACATTATTCCATTATTCCAGGATTAAATAAGGTAAATTTTTCTGATCAAAAATAGTGGTAGGGAAAAAGCGTAAAAGTTGGCAGCTATTTCATAGAGGAAGATAACACTTTTAACTTTTCATTTTTTCCAAGAAATATATTTTGAAACTTTGAGTGTTTATCTGATAGATGAAGGTAAGTACTATGCTAAAACAATATACGAAGATCTCAGATGATAAAGGTGGTAAGAGACATAATCATCATTTTGAGAAAATCAGCTGTACCAAATGTCTATCTACGTTTACTGTCAAATGCTTCCTGTATCAATTAAATTCTCTATAAGTATTTTTTTTTCAAGTAGTAATTTAACAGATAATAGAGGATCATTGATTATCTAGCATATGATTAACTCAATTTTTATTTATTTATTTATTTATTTATTTTGGTCACGTATCACCTTTATCATCTGAGCTCTTCCTATGTCTTTCGGAGTTCACTATAATATTTTAATAATAATTAGATAAATGCCCTTAAGTGGTTCACAATTGGAGCATTAATGTTAGCTCTAGCCTTTGCTTATACTGCAGTATGTGTTACATTTAGAACCATTAACGAAATTTATTAATTAATTTATTAAAACTGTTGTTATATTAGGGACTACACTGTAAAAAAAATCTGTGAAGTTACTAAAGTTTTTCTAGGAAACTGGGATTCCTAGAACTTTTCATGTAACGGCAACAACAAAATTTCATGTAACAGACACACTTTTGCGCCGAAAATCAAAAAATCTGTAAGGTTACTAAGAATTTTTTTGGAAACTGGGATTCCGAGAACTTTTCATGTAACTGCAGCCAGGGTTACAAATAAAAGTTTAGTAAGATTACTGAAATTTTAGCAGATTCATTTGTAAAGTTACAGATTTTTGTAGCTTTACAAAAACTAGTTTTGTAGATTTGCAGCTTTTTTCGTACAGTTACAGGTGAAAGTTTAGTAAGCATGTAACTTTACATCTGTAGAACTACAGATTTTTTTTTACAGTGTACAAGATATTTAATGATAGATATTAAAAAGATTACTTAGTAGAAATCAGGATCAAAGATCCAATAGTTCTGTCAAAGAAAAGGTAAGAATTAACAAAAATTGTCATAGAAAAATTTTTGAATCCTGAAATTAGTCCTGAATTTATTACATTAAAAACCAGTGGCGCCCACTTATATGGGCAGTGGGCAGCGGATGTATAATTACATTTCTCTCAAAAACAAATTTCCTGCTTATTTTTTTAACCTTTTTTATTTTTTAAGTTTACCTGCTTTAATGTCTTGAATTGGTAAAGCAATGGGTGACTAAAGTGTATGTTTTTCTTAACATTTAGAGTTTTGCACTTTCAATAGTTAGCAATTTTTATGCTATTTAAAATAAATATTAATGTATTTATAAAGAAGAACACATGAAAATATAATTTAATAAAATTATTTATTAAAATAAAATTTATATTTTGCTTAGAAAAAAAAAACCACAATTGAACTTTAAATTATCATCTTTAGTCATTCGATCCTGCCCGCCTCTATCTCCGCGCTAAGGGGAAAAAATTGTATGTGTTATTTTACTTAAAAAATTTTTGAGCCCACCCAATATTTTTCAAATAATTTTGCACTTTCAATAGTTAACAATTTTTATGCTATTTAGAATAAATATTAATGTATTTATAAAGAAGAACACTTGAAAATATAATTTAATAAAATTATTTATTAAAATACAATTTATATTTTGCTTAGAAAAAAACATAATTCAACTTTGAATTACCATCTTTAGTCGTTCGATCCTGCCCGCCTTTGTCTCCGCACTTTGTCTACGCGCTAAGGTGAAAAAAAATTATATGTGTTATTTTACTTAAAAAATTTTGAGCCCACCCAATATTTTTCAAATAATTTTGCACTTTCAATAGTTAGTAATTTTTATGCTATTTAGAATAAATATTTATGTATTTATAAAGAAGAACACTTGAAAATATAATTTAATAAAATTATTTATTAAAATACAATTTATGTTTTGCTTAGAAAAAAACATAATTCAACTTTCAATTATCATCTTTAGTCATTCGATCCTCCCCCGCCTCTGTCTCCCCACTCTGTCTACGCAATAAGGTGAAAAAAATTGCACGTGTTATTTTACTTTAAAAATTTTTGAGCCCACCCAATATTTTTCAAAAGTTGGCGCTACAGTTAAAAACTCTCTAGACTAGATTTAAAATTCAATTTCGTTTAAACTCTTAAAGCTTCTTGATTTTATGTTGTCTAGTTTCGAAATTAAAACCAATTTTGATCAACAGCTTTGGGCAGGTGCCAAGGGCGCGGATCCAAAAAAGGCACAATCCAGGATGCTATTGGAAAAAAGAAAGAACTAAAAGAAAGTTAAAGTTTAGGGCGCTAAGTTGAAGTTTTGTGTTCTACGCCAACAAACATTACGATGCTATTCATCAAAAAGTTGCATATTTTGTCCGGAAATTTATCGACGGAAATTACTGAATTCCTGGAAGTAAAAAGTACAACTTTTTTTCTTCCCCTTAGTAAAATATTTAAATAATTAAATAAAGTATCAATAATAATCATTAAAAATTAGACCGGAAGCATTTTTATGCAATAGGGTAAGTGAGTAATTAAAAAAAAAACGCTATTAGAGTTTTATAACGTTGAAAATGATAAAGCAGTTGAAAAAAATTACCAAGTAAGCCTGTAAATTATATGGAAGTAAAAAAGCAATTACACAGGATACGACAGATCAACCAAAACTAAACTATCGATTTCTACATAACTGTTCATGAATTTCATCTCAAAATCGGTCTACTGGAAACAGATCTCCTGGTATACCCATCTCGCACCTAAAAAACTTCAAGCAATAGGATTTCCCATACCACAGATTTCAAAAACATATTTTTTAGAGTGTATGGTTTAGCAAAAAATTACTCCATTGTTGTAACAGTAAGCATATTGTTTGGAGCATCATTATGATGTCAGCCTTACAGAGGTGCACGTTTTTGCTTTAAAATATAGAAGTTTAATTTCAAATGAAGAGCTCAGATAATGAAGATGTAACAACAACAACAACAACAAAATAAATAAATTGAGATAATCAGTGGTCCTCTACCATCTGTTAAATTACTATTTGAGAAAACTTAATATTCACAGAGATTTTAATTGATAAAGGAGTCATTTGATTATAAAACAAATCGATATTTTGAACTTTACAGCTCATTTTTTCAAAATGAAGATTGTGTCACTTACCACCTTTATCATCTGAGATCTTCAAATATCTAGCGAAATTTATCGATTATTGGTGATATTTTTATTTGATGACAAAAATGTTTGCTTTTCATCCACCTAAAATTTAGGTTTTATGACAATATCCCGACATTTCAGCAACAGCGGGAAAGAATTTGGCCAAATTTCGGAACAATTTATTGCTATTGTATTGTTAGATTAATAGCAATCTAAATTTTTTATATTCTTTCAACTGTACGTACCTTACTGTCAGCATATGTAGAATTTAAAATAAGTGAAAATTACGTTACTTTTATCCGAGTTGTCAAAAAATGTTTGGTATAGATAGAGGATAAAAATGCAAATATTCTGTTAAACGTAACATCACTTTCTCCAAAAAAGCCTTTCGTATTTTTCAGACTATAGAACCATAAATTAATATTTAAAAACAATTTTATCTGAAAATGAAAATTTTCTGGGATAAAAACTGAAAACGTAGGGGAGAAGGGGGCACAGTGGGATATGGGGCAGATTAGGACAAAGTCTTTATCTCACAATGTCCATGGAAAGCAATTCTGAAAAAATTGTCAAAAGATGGCACTAGTATTGCCTATTACCACATGTATTTGCAAGTATCACAGAAAAACTATTAGCAAAAGTAACTTTTCAAAGTCATTTTATGATGAAATTATTTTAAAATTAATGAAAGTTATTGTAAGGAACTTTTAAGAATATGAATAGACATATAATAAATCTGTTTTTACAGTTCCGAAATGTATCCTACCAATAATTATAAGTTCCAATAATTAGATCTAACATGTTTTTTTTTTTTTTAATTGGTCTTTAGGGGCACATTCGGACAAGAACAAGCAGGGTACGTTCGGGGAGTCCCAATGTGTCTTTGACCCATTCAAATAACACATGAAAAGAGCTTCCAATGACTGAATGATTTCAAATTTTGGAAGAAGGATTTCTCAGACCTTGTAACACTTGCATATAATGCGTCATTTAACATTAAGAGTATTACAAGTGGATTTAAATATACAGGAATTTGGTCATTTAATCGAAGCGTTTTCAGTGCAGATGATTTTGTGGTTTCTCATACTACAGAAACAACAATGACAATCCTGACAATCTGATTAATGATTGTATTCAAAACTCAAGTTTAGAAATCTATCGAACTACTTATAGTGTTTTGTCTCTCTCTAAATCCTCTATAGCTCTATTCAAAACTTTCATTACCAATAGTTTTGTTACTGCATCAAAACATGAAACACATATTTCTTCTCTAGGCACTCCAGAAGACCCTATCCAAAGCCCTTCCGTAGAAAAATAAAACAATTGGGTAAAAAATTCCTGGAAAGCCTCGTATTATAACTTCTACACCAGAGATAAACAGAAAAGAAGGAAAAAAATGGTTGAAAAAGAAACAGAAGAAAAGAAAATTAGCTAAAGGTAAATCATCAGCAGAATTATTTGTGATTAAAGATGGCGAAATGGAAATAAGTAGTGTCCAGAGAATTTGGAGTCCTGATTTACGCGTGACACCTTGCAACACTAGTGGTGAGTGAGAGTCACCTCTCGAGTGCAAAGGGTTAAAATTGTTTGAAACTGTCGCTTATGAATTAGAGAAAAATGATTTTGTTCTTGTCACGTTTGTGGGAAAGTTAGGGGAAAGTATGGTAATGACGCTCAGAAGGGTAATCTCGCTCACCCTATATCTCTAAACAGAATAGAATTGAAAACGTGCGATCGGTACCGGCACCTAGCGAACTTCATCTTAAGTTCTTAGTAAGAATTTAGTGCCCGCCGGGAGGAAAGTATTTTTGTGTCCTCACGTTATTAGTTTGCAGTTGTTTTATTATAAAATTCTACAACATCTAACTTGGAGGTAAGTGTACACTCTTATTTTCAAATATTAATTTACTCACTATGCCTACAAAATATATACATTTAGCTGTACTTTCATGCTTTTATTTATTTTTGTAGTGCGTTGTTACGCCAATTATAATGCAATAAAACCCAACATGGCGATGACGGGTAATGGCGCTCACGTGGAATTCCAGAAGAAGTGTTGACAGTGGGCAACTTTTTTTAAATTCAAATTTGTTGATTGACACCACTTTTTTGAAATGGTAAAATTCCCCTGTTTTCGCCTTAATTAATATGTCATTAAACAAGGAGAATTTTACGATTTCAAAAAAGTGGCCAAAATCAAAAAACCTAAATTAAAAAAAAAAAAATAGCCCACTATAGGTGTAACACAATATGTGTAAAGTGGTCGCAAAAAGTCTGCAGTGGTGGGAACTGCCCACACAACTACATATGTGACTTTTGGGTTACTTAAATGTTGTATTCAATCTCTGAGCGCAATTACCCAATATGTCGGGCATTACCGACCAATCAATAGTTATTTAAATAAAACGATAAAAAAAATTCCTTAAACTTTTATGCAAATTAGTTGATTGAAAACTGTTCCTTATGCTTTGGAGTTATACTTCGTTAATAAAATATTGATTTTTTGTCTAAATTTGACTGACTATTCATGTTTTCCCTTAAGTGAGCGCCATTCCCTACTTTTCCCTATATGAGATGTGGAATTAGTTCAAAGTAAAAAAATAATGGTTTTTTTTTTTAAGAAAGAAAGATAATTCCTGGAACTTTACTTACCCAAATAATGGATATATAGCTGCTGGCAGTAAATAAGAGGTTGTTTCAAAACTGCTCCAGAGTGTAACTGTATTTGAAACATCATCTCAGACATTAACAATCGTGAAATTCTCAGTTAATGTAAAAAAATTTGATGTCTGATAATAATACAAAAGCTGCTGTAACTTCTTTTTATATTATTAAAAAATGCTGTGCATAAATAGGAATTAATTTCTTTCTGGGAGTTCAAAATAATGTGTTGTCCCAATCTGTCCCCATACCAATTTAACACTGTCCCAATTTACCCCATATAGGGGCATATTGTGACAATATTTTTCATTATACTCTTTAAATAAATACAAATTAAATATTTAACTTTTCAGTTTGGTTGAAGGCTTTAAAGATTACGAAGACTACAGACTGCAAAATAGTGATATTAGTTATTTGAACTAAGTCATAAGAACTTAAATATCCGATAGAAATTAAAAAGTGTCCCATTGTGGTCCCTTCTTCCTCCTGAGCATTTCAATCGGTTAAATTGACTAATGCTAAAAAAAAAAAAAAAAAAAAAATCTGTTATAGCTTTAGATTTTTATAAAATGTAGTAAAATTATTTTTTCAAAACATAAAAGAGAATGTGGTCGAAAAAATATCCTTTTAATTTTCGCATTGCAGTAAGATTTCAGAATCTTAAGGTGATTCTAAAAAAATAATTTTCCCCACACATTTTCTGACATATTTTTAATCATAAAAGCGTGATATTTGCATGCATACTTATTGAGTTGATTTGTAATCAAACAGTTGTTTTTTCTTTTCCGACAAATCAATTGAGGGGCTCACAACCAAGTCCATTTTGAAAAAAAAAGTGAGATAGTCCATTTAGAAGGTCCATAAAATCTGTTTTATCCACTCCCACAGTGAACCAAGTCTGTTTTCACATACTTTCTCATATATGTCATCTGTAATGGGCTATCTCATTTTTTTTTTTTTTCAAAATGGACTTGTTCTACTATGGTTGGGAGCCCTTCAATTATAACTTGAGTTTATGAGCAATTAATGCCTGAAGAAGGAATTTTTTTCTTTTTTTCACTATCACGTCCAAAAATTCGGTTCAAAACAACAATTTTCAAATCATTTTCTGAAGAATCTTCTGGCTTTACCGGAAAACGAAAAAAAAAAAAAAAAAAAAAAAAAAACAGTTCGATTACATAGTTTCTGAATAAAGGCACCAACCCATTTGATACGTTTACGAACAAAAACGGATTTAAAAATGTACCAGAAAGTAGTCAGTTTGGATTTGAGAGCAATAGCCTTAACTCCTTGAAGGGCGGTGGGATATAATACATCCCACTTAATTTTAATTCCAAAACGCCACAATGCACCGGAATTTTGAATTGAAATTTAGATTTTATAATTATACACGAAAAAAATCTTTTACCTATTTTCAAATAAATATGGGACTGTACAAAAATAACGTTATCAACTTTTTGGTAATTTTGGATCCCCTCCCCCCCCCCCTTACGATATCATACGTTATCATCTGTCAACCCCCCACCCCTCGTAATGATATCGTTATCAATGTCTAAAATTTCTTTCCATCTTTGGAAGTTTTTTCTTTTGCTTGGAGTTGATATACAAATATAATTGCATTTATTTTTCGCATACTTCATTGTTTCACTTGAAGAGAGGTCAATAAAATATTCCTTTATATATGAGGTAAATTTATATCAAACAGCACTTAAAATAACTAGTTTATTTGAAAGTATTTAATAGCAGCTTTTTGTTAAATAATGCATTCAACGGGGGGGGGGGGCAGACAGAACTTCTTATCAGCAAAATAGGTGGATAACATTCTTTCTCTTTTATTTACTAGTAAACACAAGTATCATTTCAAACATACTTCGCATACGGTTTCTCGAACAGCGGTTTATATATAAATACACATATGACAGAAGAAATAGGAATGCCAAACGTTGGGGGTATTCCAGTTAAATAATTTTACATTGGAATTAAATAATTTTATAATAATTTAAGGATTTTAATAATAACTTTGCATTTTCATGAAAATAGATAAGACTAAAAAAAAGATAACATACTATTTTGATGTAAAGACAAAGTTACAAATAAAAAGAGCAAATTTTGGATGTATAAAAAATGATAACGATATCAAAAGACAAAGCCCCCTCCCCCTAGAGATATTTACAAATAAAAAGAGCAAATTTTGGATGTATAAAAAATGATAACGATATCAAAAGACAAAGCCGTCTCCCCCTAGAGATATCTAACGATATCATTTGCCAGACCCTTCCCCCTGCCCCTAAAATGGTAACGTTATATATGCACAGCCCTTTTTAGATGCCGGTGTCATTCGATGATTTCAACATTTTTTTTTAACACAAAGTAATTTGCCCCTGAAAGTGTTACGGGAAAATAACACATTTTCGCGCAGTCGAAAGTAAAATGCTTCTTCTAATTCATGTATGAAAATGTATGCTTTCTTTCAAAAATGACTCAGTTTCAATGACGGATTTTTACTATCTGGCGCTTTAATAGTTTCACTGCTTGGTTTATCCTTGAAAATTAAAACAATTTAAGTTTTTGGTGTGGGACTGGTGTAAGTTTTTGGCTGGAAGTAAAAGAGAAAAATGCATCTCCTTTAAAGAGCCTTTGTAACATGTTTCATTTTTATAGATGAAATTGCCTATATACTTTTACATTGTCATATTCATCGACGAAAGCGTTTCGTCTTTCTATGCTTGGGATTAATGAGCTTTTTTTCTTTTTTTTTTTTCATTATCTTCATGTGGGTTTACTGCTAGTATTAAATGAAGTAAATTTTTAAAAAAAATCGATTTTCAGAGCTGATATTGACATTTCTGAACATTTATTAGCTCTAACTGATCTGCAGATTTACTAGTCAAAAATGTAATCAATATTTAGAGTATTCCTTTATATAATGACTTGCATTTTCAGGGATAAATTATCAAGCATTGAAGACAGAAAATGATAGTATTTGTGACTTTTCGTGTAATTTGAAAAACTCTGAGCCCCTCCTTTTTACCTACGTTACATGGCAATTAACAAAATACCGTATTCCTAAATGGTCACCCTTGTAAGTATTGACAGCACAGCGCTTCATGCTGATTCACTGTGGTATTCAGACTAGAAAGCTGTTTTTGCAGCCCTTGGTGCTGTATGAACTAGGGAACTATTCAGAATGAAAAATATAATGTAAAATAACTTCTTCACCAGATTATTTTAAAGCAGAAATTCGTGGGTCTTATAATTTCATTACGTGAAAATAAAATCACAGAAAAATGGCGTCATTTTATCGAAATTATAATAATTTTTTTAGGAATGACATGTACATTTATGATGTCATTTTTCACTTGTAGAATGATTCCGTCGTTCTAAATTTAGGGTCCCCAAGTGTGCATGAATTATCAATTAAAATATTGGGTCGATCGGAAAGTCGTGTCGTGTTGGGAAAATCAATTAGTATCCGAAAATTCTGTCATTTAATTATTAGACATTGATTCCGATATCTAATGTCTAATAATTACCGGGCAGAATTTTCCGGTACGAATTGATTTTCCCAACACGACACGACTTTCCGATCGACCCAATAGAATAAGACTTCTTCATGTTTGAAAGCCTTATGCTTTTTGAAAATGATCTTAGGCACCTCAGAATTTTGTTGATAAACATATGAGCACTACGAATCTAAGCGTAAATACCAAACGTTAAAAGTTTTTCACCAATAAAAAAATATTTTGAGCAGTTTTACGTTGCTGGTGACGCGGTATTGCTCTTTAAAAAATCACCATCTGTGGTTCTAGAACTTTTTTCAATTAACCCGATATCGTAGACTGAAGGTCAGCTAATCGCTGCTTGCAAATGATATGTGAAGTTGCGTCATTGCTGCTACGACGGCGTGCGTGACAAAGTCGTTCTAATCGTCCTTTATTTGATAAATAATCCCTGGCTGAGCGTGCATAAATTTTTTTAGAAAAATAGTGAGTGATAAAAACTGAACCTCTCTCCAAGTTTTGTATAGCCGAACCCTCAAATGAATTTTTCCTTTTATCTGTCGCTTCTATCCAAGGACACCTCTAATTATTGCATTACATAAAAAAGTGGACCTGTGTTCTATCTTGCCAAATGTGCGCAGCGAAGAGTCGATATCAAACTGAACGCTGTCGCAAGGTCAAATTCGAAATTACAAGAGCATCTTGCTTTTTGGTTCGAAGATTAGATAAACCACGCCAACTGCCTGCAACAGCAAAAGAGTAAATAAATGCTTAAAAAAAGAATTTGGCCGCTATCCATATTTCCGATGTAGATGAAAGATATAAACGACTTAGGGAGGCGGATGGTAGAGGTTCGACTATACGTGTAGTGTAGAGTAACTTTATTTATAGATAAGCAGAAGCGAACCTGAAGCTTACAGATGCAACAGCTGACCTCAATTGATAAGCGTATCGACTCTCTTTTGATGATTCTCCAATTCTAAATCAAGAAAATTGTTATTTTTTCTCATTAATTGCAATGGGATGCAAAATAAATTTCGCGTTGTATACATACATCAAATTCTGACTATTGTGATCTAATCAACAGATCCATTTTTAGCTGCCATTTGACTATTTCAAAAAGGTATAAAATTGATTGAAATTCCAATTAAATCTCAATTTTAGCCTTTGAGAAGGATTATTAGTATATTAAAGAAATAATTGTTATTCTTTTCTTACTAGCAGACCTTCCAGACTTTGCCCGGACCCAGGATAATAACTCCAAATATACCTAAAATAATCTTACCACTTTCCAGGATTACTTTAAATATATCTCGCATATGCCAGAGGAAAAAAAAAAAAAAAAAACATAAAAAGCTCTTGAGCATGAGGTCACTGGAATTTCATGGCGTTTCAGAAAAAAAATCGATGGTCTTACGTCTTTAATAATTAATTTAAAAATATATTTAACTTATTTGTGCCTCATTTTTTCTGTTCTCCCAGTACTTCATTTGATTATAACTGCTGTATGCATAATACAATACTTATTATGTTATACTTTTCTAAATGCTCTGTTTATAAAGTGTGTTAAGTAATCTTTAAAAAATGAAAAATAAGTTCACCTAAAAAAATATTAATTTATTTCCTAAAAATCGAAACGTTCCAATTTTGGGATGCCAGGCATAAATGGCTTAGTATTTTTTTTCTTTCTTTCTTTCTTTCTTTCTTTTTTTCACTCGTTCATTCTCGAAATTCTGCTCAAGACAACATGCAGGGTGTAAAAATTGGATGGATAAGGTATTAAATAGAAATTGGTTGATAAAAAACAAACATCATTTTCGGCAAAATGGGCACTTAAAAAAATAATAAAGTTTGACTGCATTTATGTGTGAGCCAAAACTACCGGTTTGATCATTCCAACCGAAATATTTGGTTGGAGCTATATGAACAAAAATTTAGTTGTTTCAACAAAGCAGTTTTTTTTCGTGTATTATTGCAGAAATGCCACATATTACAGATTTTCTTTTAACATCAGAGTTTGTTTCCTATAAATTTAAAGGCATGCATCGATTAGTTCCTGAAATATCTGACATAAAACATCATACATAAACAACAAAATACCGTATTTACTCGCGTACTTTTCGCGCAGCCTACTTTTGAAACAAGATTTCATTTTTTAAGGAGTTCTGTATAATTTTCGCATGAATATTGTGAGATAATTTGAAATATTTAATCGGATTTCCTATTAAGAGAATCACATAAGCAGTCACGAGTTTCATTTTTTCCGTATTTCAGTTTTATTAAAAATAAATCCTCTCTTTTTCACCCGTGATTTATTTATTTATTTTTTTTTTTTTTTTAGTTGCAGAACAGCTCATCGATATGAGATAACAATTATTTCAACTTTATGGAACGGTTACGTATACGTGGACGTAATTATTAGTTCAAAAGCTACAGTCCAGATATAGCGTTTATTTGTTTATATTCGTAATGTAAATTACAGATTGAGGAGTATCCGGATCCGGAGTGAATGAAACGCTTGTTTGATACTAGCATAAACAATAATATCCGCTAAGGGTGGGGGGGAGGGATGGGAGAAAGTGTACGAGCAAGCGTTTTTTGGGCGAGAATCTGTTAATTACATGTCAAAAGAAGTTTTAAAGTTTTATTTTCATGTTAATAAAAAATGGGTCATTTAATTGCTGTAAATGTTTCTCTACATGTCTTATATATTCTTTTCTGTATTTTCTCGTCAACTGAAACGTGCTTTTTCTGTATTTTATTCATTGTAGAATGCTCTTAGAAACTAAAAAGGATTATTTTCTCCTTATTAAAAAATTATCAAGGAATTTTTAACTGTTATACATTTTGATAAATTTTAATTAATAATTCGTTAAAATGTTATATTCATATTATAGCTAACATTCCTCTTTTCACGATAAGTTATCATCCGAGAATAATAAATAATGAGAAAAAAAAAAACCTCGCTTGTTTTTCGCACCTACTGCTTTTGGGACTGCCGAGGAATGATATAAAAAAAAAAGTGAAAGAATACGCTAGGAGTAAATATGGCATACTGAAAAGTCCGAAAGCAACTTTTGAAAATCATGATTGTTATCCAGCGGCGTGCCAAGAAATTAAGTGTCCCATTACAAATATGGTATGTGTCCCCTACATATTAAACATATAGGAAATTTGCATGTGCCCTGTATATATATATATTTAAGTGGGCAGTATTTGTTGAGCTTAAGTCATTTGGTAGTCCTCGTTGCCCGGCCTGAACCAGTGCATATTTAAGGGATCGTCTATTAATTACGTCAAGAGGGAGGAGGGTTTCCACAAAAATGCGACAAGAGCAAGAGGTGGTTGAACACGTTGTGACATCACAACTAAAATATGAAAGCAATTAGGTTGTCATTATATGCAAGTAGCGTAATAACGTTCCTTAATAAAATGTGTATTTTTATTCAGGTAGTAAATTGTATATTATTTCTTTTGGATTTCAACAGCTCGAAAAAAGTTAATGGTTTTATAGTATTTATATCAGAAGGTAATGGATCGTATGCAATTTGTTTTTGACATAAAATTACCTTTAAATTAATGGTTTGTAGAAAATGTCATGTCATAAAAGACAAAGAGTGTTCTCGAGTACTGCAACCAGGGACATAGGGGAAGGAAAGGGTTAAAAACATGAAAACTGCGTGACGCAATTAATGGATGACACCCTAATACGAAAGCGGCACTTTATGATACCTTTTACAGCTTAGAGCAATGGCCCCATATAATTGTACCTTTGCCCTCTTCTATTGTTATCATAAAGGTAAACTTTCAGAGGATGGTATTGTAACAACGTGCTTAGAGAAATTTTAAATTTTCTGTAAATTAAAAATATCAACAGTCATGTTTGTATTTCAATTTATTAACTCTAGATGGCAGCACCAAAGTTTTTTTTTCTCCCACAATTCATTTTCAGAGAATTCTGTTCTGTTTACTTTTGTTGTCATGTGACCGACGTCTGTAAGTGATGTTTTTGTTTTATGAAATGTTCTAGTAAATGTTTATATGGTTACGATGATTCCTCGTTAATTCAAAGTTGTGTTAATTATTATTAATTACTTACTAAATATACAATAAGTGGCGAGAGCGAAAATGAGGTATAATTTCCACGGAAAAAGTTTACCGAAAATGAGAAGTGTGCCGGTGAAAATAGCTATACTCCTGGTTTAAATGTTCTACGCTTCGGTGCAATACTGCAATGCTATATTAATACTTAATAGTTTTCTACAGTAATTACGGCGGTGGAAAGTGATATTGCATTTATTTTTACATTTTTACGCTTTTGCTACGTTTAATAAAGTAAAATCTTCACTCATTTCAAAGAATTTGATGAAAAAGTAGAATTTTTCTCAACGTACGTGAAAAGATTGGAACAAAATTTCGTTCTGCATGACATAACAGAACAGAAGAAAGTTCCTGTTATATTATCATTGTTAGGACCGAAATTATATGGTTTATTATGTGATTTATGCGTACCTAAGAATTGTGGAGCTTTACAATATAATGAAATTGTTGATATTCTGCTTAAAAACTTAAGCCCCGCCCCCAATAAATTCATTGAGAAAATTAAATTCAGAAAATGTTTTCAGAATGAAACTGAATCCAAGATTTTGCTGCAAGATTAAAAAAGGGTGCGACCTTTTGTTCATTTACTGGTCATACACTAAATGAAAATTTACTGGAACAGTTTCTGCGCGGTCTGAAAAATGAAAACATTCAGGATAAATTGATAAGTCAAGTTGATGATTTAAATTTCGAAAAAGCTGTTGAGAAAGTTTTAGTTTTATATAATGTAGATATTGAAATTGCTGAAATTAAGCATAAAAATTTCAATGTAAATAAAATTTCCAGTACGAAAAATGTACAAAATAAGAAATTTCAAAATTGTTCTCAAAAACAGAATATCAACAATCAGGTAAATAATACACATTCTGACATGAATACAAATAAGTTAAAGGTCTATCGATGTGGAAATGTCTCACATTTAGCAAATGTTTGCAGATTTATTAATGTTACTTGCAACCTTTGCAGAAAAAAAAAGGCCATTTAGGCAAGATACACTACACTGCAAATTAAAATGTCTGAAATTCAGACACTTAAGTGTCTGAAACGGAGTGTTCAATTTTCAGACATTTTAAAATGTCTGAATTTTTTTAGACACTTTTTGCGTCTGAATTTCAGACACTTCAAACGTCTCAATCGCACCCATTTTTTGTAAGCATCATACGTAGCCATGTTTGACCACGTTGAATCCTGAAAAAATATTTGGCTGTGGTCCTGCCCCCTCCACCCCCATACAGCCTGATTTTCTTCTGTGCTCCTAATTTTGGCATGCAATTTTCGTTAAGATGATAATTTAAATCTTTTACCACATTGTATTTATTATAATCAATATTTTGAACTTCAGGAGTAGAACAAAATTAAAACAAAAAATATTTATTTAAATATTAAGATTTTTTTTATCTTATTTTACTTTGAAAGGTCAAAATATTGATTATAATCAGTACAATTTCGAAACAGATTTAAAATATAACCTTTACAAATATTGCACATCAAATTTGGTGGCACTAAAATCGTAGGGGGGGGGGGGGCACTGCCCAGTATGCCCATTCTTTAATCAAGAAGTTCTTTTGAAAAAAATGCAAAACTGCATTATTGTTATCTAAATTGAGATGTCCGGTATTCGGGAGTATCCGTTGTGGATGTTAATAGACATTCCCGAATAGCGGACACCTCTATTTAGCGAATACTTTTTTAATCCGCAAGGCATAGATATTTGTATATTTTTTTCCCTCACAAAAGCAGACATCTTCGATTATCGGGCAAATTCAGCTGCCCCGCAGTGTCTCTATTAAGGTACACGGATAAATATATGCATATATATTTTATAATCTTTTCCCACTCTAAAAGTTCAAAATATTTAATATACTCGGCGGTTGAATGTCGAAAAACATTTAAAATATCAGATGTAAGAAAATTGCAAGTAAATCCCCCCCCCCCCAAGAAAAAAATGAAAATTCATAATTTTAAAATTAGATTTTTTAAAAATTATATTGCCACATAGGCACTTTTACATATGCATCAGATGATAATCACAACAGCTATTTAACTATGAATAAAAAAATAAATATTCTACTTTAATAACATTGAGAAAAAAATTACTTCTGTATTTTGTTAAATATATATTGGGTTTTTAATCTTGTCCTACTATAAAACTTCAAAGCTTTAATTATAATCAGTGCAAGATTTAAGATATCAGCTTTACGAAAATTTCAAAGAAATCCCGACCCCCTCCCAGAAAAAAAAAAAAAAAAAAAAAAAAAAAAAAAAAAAAAATTAAAATCCTTATCATTTAAAAATTAGATTAAAAAAAATTTATATTTCCACATGGGCAAGTTTTTATGTAGATCAGAGGGTAATCACAAAGGCTATTCAACTATCAATAAAAATAAATAAATATTCTATATTAATAACACGAAGAAAAAATAACTTATAGTCTCCAAACTTCTTTTGTCTTAAATATATATCTTAACATGTGTCATTTTTGTATTTTTCGTATAAGTTTATGTTTTATCTTCTACATACTTCCTTTTATTTCCTGTTAAAAAAGTTTTTGAATGACTAAATATTTACAATATTAAAAAGTAATTATTATGACAAATTAAATTTTACATTATTCTCATAACCATGTAATTAAAGATTACAATTCTACGATAGAAAATCCTTTTCATTAGATATCTTCAAAGAAAAATAAATTTAAAAGCACGAAAAGAAACAAACGCTTATCAGTAAACGTTAATCTCAAAATGACTCATGGAATGGAAGATCTTTCTACACGCAGCAAATTCGAAATAAAGAAATGATTTCGTTTTTCCTGACTCATCGCTGTGACATCTGTTAGCAGGTCAACAGATTTACACGTTAAAATGTTTAATCGCTTATAAATATATGTAAAAAATACTCGAGATATACATTCTTTTTCAATGATACATATATACATAAATTTATAAAAATTGATTTTTATTCCAAAAGCACAAGTCTATAAATATATATTTTTTTTTTTCAGTTGAATATTGTTCTGTTAAAAAAAAAAAAAAAAAAAAAAAAAAAACTCCGAAAATCCCGGGATTTGACAGAAAAAATCCCGGGATTTTCGGGATTAAAAATAGAGCGGAATCCCGGAATCCCAGGATACGGGATTGTAATCCCTATGTAGGAAGTAAGAAAGCATTAGGAAATCTTTCAAAGCTTTTTTTTTTCTTTATATCATTGTGGTCGTTTAGTGATAGATAAAAATTAGAATTGAAACAGATAAGAATTGAAACTAAGAACTCCCATGGAAAACAAGAGAATGAATTTAACTTAAAATGTGATATTATTACTTTAAATTAGGGGAAACATATGAGAATTTAAAATATATAATTTGTAATAAAAGGCAACGTCATAAGTTAAAAAATATATACTTCTAGAATTAGCGGGCTTTTTGCAAACAGATTCAAAACTAATACCATTTTATGCAAGATTTTGATCAGTGCTATTTAGAAAATCATAAAAAAGAACACTAAATTTAGTACTAAAAAGAAAAATTGTGACACTTACTTTAATCCTTTTGCAAGAAGTGAGATAAATTCCTCGATTTGAAATTTTAAAAACTATTACAGTGAGGAGCAAAGACTTGCATCTTTTTTGAAGGGAAGACGTTAATACATCCGACTAAGCATACTCAGAGAATGAAATGCTTCATCCTCAAAATATACTCTGCCAGACAAAAGTTCTTTTTTACCAGCTTTTATAAAGACGAAGTACAATAACACTAATTCTCGATACAAATTAACACTAAGTACGTTCCACACCACACACACCTTGCCACACACTTTGTAGAGTTCCCGGATGTAATCTTCAAGTGTTGTTTCTATCCCGAATTATATCGACGACAGCTTATAAGAGTCATTGGGTGTCAAGCACGTAAGTCAGATGTATTTCAATACATAAATAAACTAAGTGAATACGACTTAAAATCACAGAACTTGAAATTTCGCAAAAAAATAAATACGCGTACATAAAACAAACTTTCAGTTACTACAACGTACGTTCCAACGAAAGACATCTAAAACGCATGCGCAACTACAGTGCCCCCTGGTGGATACATTCTCCCTCCCAGTATAGTGAAATTTAATCAATTATGCTTTCTTTATGTCTGATAATTAAAAATATATGATATTTCTTTTCTTATAAATGGCTATAGAATAATTTTACGTTAAGGAAAATGTTACTAAAAATTTTACTTCAGAGAAATCCACCTTCCTTTGAACACTTCGTAGAAGACAATTTTAATTCTTTTCTTCTTTTGATATTGATATATTTCAAATTTATCTCAAAACAGTGTGTGTGTGTCGGGGTGGGGGGGGGGGGGGAGGGGAAGAGTCCATTGAGAAAAAAAAAAGTTTTATTTTCAAAAATGTCGTTTGAAACTTATTTTTGAACGATTAATTTTTATATTTATTTTTATGTTTGTATCTTTAAACATTTCTTGCCCGAGGAGTTCTGTCAAAATATTCTTAGTTTGCCTATTTCATGTTTATGTTCTGCATTTTAGAAAAGCGGATTACGCTGTTGACCCCAGACCCAACTGTTCCAAAATCTTGTCCCTCCCTAAATTTCTTTCCACCGGTACATCTCTTAGTATTTAACGGGAGGGTGTGGCTCTTCCTTGGACATACGTGCGTACGTCCATGATTGCGAGTAATTTTTGAAAATAAATATTTTTCATGAAAAGCAATTACTGATTTATTTATTGCGCCAAAAATAACTAAGTCCCAAAACTTTAGTAAGCTAACTATTTCAATTTTCCAGACGTCCCATAATCTAAACAAATTACTTTTTTTTAAAAAAAATATAAAATACCAATGGATAAATATATTTTAAACATCTGTTATCCATTCGAAAACAATTTTCTGGTGGTGCTGGCATACATATTGCAATACAGTTATACATACAGTCATCACACATATGATACAATTGTATCGCATTTAAACACTTAAGTGTCTAAATTTCTAAATGTCTTAATTTCAGACATATCGCCATTTTTCAGACATGTTTATCAGTTCATTTATGCCATGATCATAGTAAGACACTTATGTGTCTAAAATTTAGACACCTGTGATGTCTGAAATTTCAAATTTAGACACTTAAGTGTCTGAATAACTTTTTCAGTCACATATGTGTCTTAATTTAAGACGCCTCTATTTGCAGTGTATATGGCCAAAGGTGACCGGTCACTTGCAATTTTAGACGTTTTGTTAAATATATAGAAAAATAGATGAGGAATTAACCTGAAACTGCAGGTGTGTAAACGTTATAGTATAGGTCATATATTTCCGCGAAGATTTTTTCCCAAAATCCCATAGGGGTCCGTCAACAACTTGAAAAAGAACGAATATCTTTTGTATAACCCTGTAAAAACTAATGTAGCAAAAGCGTTCAAACTCGAGATTATTAATAAGTGACTTATTGTAATATACTGTGTTCATTTTTTTGAGGATAGCATATATACTCGTAGAGAAATTAGGGGTTTTATAAAAACAGTCCCAAATTTTGCCGCGTTTTTTGCTTATAATTTGTAGAGTTCTTAATATATATAAAAGTTATTTTCAGAAAATATGACAAACAACATTGTACACAATACTCTGCAATCAGAATTAAAAAATAATAAAAATTGGATGAAAAATGAGCAGGTTTATTAAAAAATGTTTCACTGCGCATGCGCGAATGCAATAAATATATAATGTGCATAATGTATTAGCTAAGTATATAGAGCAACTTTTGTGAAAGTTTCAAATTCATAGCTTGGAAATTCTGAAAATTATCGTCGATAGAATAAGCTCGAAATCCGTTGTTCCCAAAAAGAAGCAAAAAGATAAGGGGTTGTATCAAATATCTGTTGATTAGTGCCAAGATAGCGTACACAATATTGCATATACTACTATATATTGTCATATTTTCTGAAAAGAACTTTTTTTTATATTAAGAACTCTGCAAATTATAAGTAAAAAACTTGGCGAAATTTGGAACTGTTTTTATAAAAACGTTAATTTCTCTACGAGTATACATGCTATCCTCATAAAAATGAACACAGTATATTACAATAAGTCGCTTATTAATAATCTCGAGTTTGAACGCTTTTGCTACATTAGTTTTTACAGCGTTATCAGAAAGATATTCGTTCTTTTTCAAATTGTTGACGGCCCCTATGGGGTTTCGGGAAAACATTTTCGCGGAAATATATAACCTATACTATACTGTTTACACACCTGCAGTTTCAGGTTAATTCCTCATGTATTTTTCTAGATATTTGACAAAACGTCTAAAATCGCAAATGACCGGTCACCTTTGGCCATATAGCGTATGCAGAAGTACAAATTCTCAAAAACAGGTTAATTCTTTAAATACGGTAAATGTCTTGACGGTTAAATATGATAAAGGTTCAAATCCTATTAAGTTGTCTGTTTTCATTGAAAACAAAGCTAGAGCTGATATGGAATTAGATACTGGATCTGGAATTTCTGCTGTTCCTTTGAAAAGATTTCGCAAAATTTTTCCTGATCATAAAATTTTTCCTCCAGATATTCAGTTGAAAACTGCAACTGGTGAAATTTTCAAACCTGTAGGTTATGTTGAAATAAATATTACTTATGAAAATAAAACTAGAAAGGTAAAGTTGTATTTGATAAAAGAAGATAATTTTCCATTATTATTTGGTAGAGATTGGGTATCTGAATTTTATATTTTCCCACATAATTTAAAATCAGTATATGTGAATGAAGTTGTAAATTATTCTGATAAATTACAAGGTTTGTTACAGGAATTTTCTGATTTATTTACTGATAAGGCTGGGGATATAAAAGGAGAATTACAAAGATTACAAGACGCAGGTATTATTAAATCATTTGCAAACAGCAAATGGGCAACTTCTATAGTTCCAATGGTTAAGCCTAATGGGAAAATTCGTTTATGTGGTGATTTTAAAGTATCATTAAATAAATTTCTGAAAGTTGAAAAGTATCCTTTACCTAAAATAGAAGATATGTTAGCTATATTAGGTGGTGGTGTACATTTTACAAAAAATGATTTAAATCAAACTTATCTTCAGTAACATGCAGATGAACAATCACAAGAATTATTAACCATTAATACACCAAAAGAATTATTCCAATTCCTTAAGTTTCCCATGGGTCTTGCTAATTCTCCTGCTATATGGTAAAGAAAAATTGAGCACATTTTTAGAGGAATTGAGGGAGTTACAATTTTTATAGATGATATTGGGGTTACAGGTGAAACAAATAAAATTCATTTACGATGATTAAAGCAAGTATTAGAAAGATTAAGGGATTATAACATTAGAATAAATAAAGAAAAATCATTCTTTATGGTAGAGGGATTTACTTATTGTGGTTATAAAGTTGATAAACATGGTATTCATAGAACACAAGATAAAACTGAAGCAATTTTAAATGCTCCAAGACCAGTAAATGTATCTTAGGTAAAGCTTTTCTAAGCTTAGTTACATATTATGTTAAGTTTGTACCAAACTTACCAAACTTATCTACTATTGCAAATCCTTTAAATAATTTGCTTAAGAAGAATGTTAAATTTAATTGATCTTATAAGTGTGAACAAGCATTTAAAAGTATAAAAAAAGAAATTACTTCTGACAGGGTTCTTACTCACTTTAATCCTAAGTTACCTTTAGTTTTAGCTACTGATGCTTCTCCTTATGGTATCTCTGCAGTTCTTTCGCATATGATGCCAGATAACACTGAAAAACCTATTGGGTTTGTGTCCAGAACTTTGAATAATGCAAAAAAAAAACGGTATAGTCAAGTTGATAAAGAAACATTAGCGATTATATTTGGTGTGGAGAAATTTTTTCAATATTTGTATGGCAACAGGTTTACCTTATTTACTAACACTAAACCTTTAGTGTTTATTTTTTCTCTTTCTAAAAGTATTCCTGTTTTATCGGCATCTAGAATGCAAAGATACGCAATTTATTTACAAACGTGATTTACGTTATTTACAAACGTTCAATATGATATCCGTCATAAAACAAACTACCGATCACGGAAATGTTGATGCTCTTTCACGATTTCCTTTACGTAGTGAAGATTTACCTCAACAATTAAATTCGAACGATGCAATTGGTGAATCTGAAATTCTTCAAATTAATCAACTCTCTATCGTTCCATTAAATTCTAAATCTATTGCTTCAGCTACAAAATCTGATCCCCTGATACGTCAAATTTTTCATCACCTCATTTCTGATTCTGAAATTCCTAAAAATTTACTTTTTGGTGGTAAACAAGAAGAATTTACTCTTCAACATAGTTGTATTTTAAAAAGATGTAGGGTAGTTATCCCTGAAATTCATAGAAACCAAATCTTAAAAGA
Organism: Maratus speciosus; assembly: GCA_963932465.1. Taxonomy (NCBI): domain Eukaryota; kingdom Metazoa; phylum Arthropoda; class Arachnida; order Araneae; family Salticidae; genus Maratus; species Maratus speciosus. Next base: position 233,011,520 of record OZ010791.1, on the reverse strand, counting down.
ATTACACATTGGTCATTTTTGGTATAGTTAAAATGAAGTCTTTAGTCCGTAGTTTTGTATGGTGGCCAGGTATAGACCAAGATATTGAAGATCTTGCACGAAATTGCACTACTTGTGTAAATTTGAAAAATAATCCTCCCAAAGTTGATACACATCATTAGAGATGGCCTACAGCTCCATGGCAAAGAATTCATATTGATTATTTTGGTCCTGTTATGGAAAAAATGCTTCTTTTAGTGGTTGATGCCCATAGCAAATGGCCAGAAGTTTTTATAGTTCCTAGTACAACTTCAGAAAATACAGTTACTTGTCTCTCTTCACTTTTTGCACGATATGGTTTTCCAATTTCTTTAGTATCAGATAATGCTGAACAGTTTACATCTGAAGAATTTGAGACATTTTTGAGAAATCATGGTGTAAAACATAAGTTCAGTGCTCCATACCATCCAGCTACAAATGGACAGGCGGAGAGATATGTGCAAATTCTTAAACGTGGATTAAAAGCCTTAGCTTCCGAACCTGATACTTTACAAATGAAAGTGATAGCTTCCTTTTGCAATACAGGAAGATGCCTCATGTTACAAAGGGGGAGAGTCCTGCATCTCTATTTCTAAAACGTTATATAAGAACAAAAATAGATTTGATAGTACCAAATGTTACAAATTTCATTCATGATAAACAAGATGCGAAAAGTCCAATGTTAAAATAAAAGAATTTGAAATTAACCAGAAAGTAGCTGTAAGAAATTATACTCCAGAGGAAAATTGGTCGAATAATAGCAAGAGAAGGAAAATTACATTATAGAATTCAAGTTGGTTCGAATATCTGGAAAAGGCATATTGATCAAATATCTAATATAGGTTCAGAGATTTCTTTAGTTGATGATACAAATTCTGAGGAAAGTGATACAGGAAATTTCAGATGTGAAAATGCAATTGTGAAACAAAGTGATTTTCCACCAATACAGCCTAGTATCGCAGATCCACAACCAGTTTATTCTCATGAGCCAGGTACTCCAGGTCCTACACCAACTGGCTTTCATCCTGATTCTCCAAAACCCACTAGTTCCCACTAGTTCAATAGTTGATGCTGCTGAACTTATAAAATCTAATTCTTCTTCTCCTTCTCCACAGGTACTGAGACGATCCGGTAGGTACAGAAGAGCTCCTGAAAGATTACAATATTAAGTGGGTGAGAGCTGTCATGTTTGCATTTCAATTTATTAACTCTAGATGGCAGCACCAAAGTTTCTTTTCTCCCACAATTCATTTTCAGAGAATTCTATTCTGTTTACTTTTGCTGTCATGTGACCGACGTTTGTAAGTGATGTTTTTGTTTTGTGAAATGTTCCAGTAAATGTTTATATTGTTACGATGCTTCCTCATTAATTCATAGTTGTGTTAATTACTATTAATTACTTACTAAATATACAATATCCACATAAAATTTTGAAAATCTCTGAGCATAGGATACGAGACTGGAATCTATGCGCCAATATTTTTTTTCAAACTTTTTTTTTTATTCATCCATTAGTGAGTGGCTTATTTTTCTGACTAAAGTCTCAAGTCCGAGTAAATTGGGCTTTTGTTTCAACACCTTCGCAACAAGCGTCCTTTACAGAATTTTTAATCTTTTACCACCGATTTTTCAAAACAGAAATTTTTGGCAAATTGAATCGCAGAAATGCTACGATTAAATAACGCAAAGCTACAATAAAAAATAACTGGTGGGAATTATCGAGGATTCTGAGCATCTTACATTCGAGGATTCTGAGCATGTACACGTGTATCGTCTCCAAGGGGTTAACCAGGTTTGTTTTTAATATAAAATGCTAAAAATGGTTTTCCCACTTATGCATTACTATTGCTGCAAAAGTAGTTTTAAAGGTATCAATGAAAAAGTATAATTTAAATGTACAGGCTTTTTTATTATTTATTTATTTATTATTATTATTATTATTATTATTATTTTGTACAAGCAAGTAAAAATTTGATTATTTTTCCCCGGAATATTTGTGCCCCGGGCCGAGGCATAGATGAGCATACAAGATAGGAACACGTCTATAGAGAGTAATGGTAATGCGATTACGATTGCAGCGGCTTTAGTGACAATGGGGAAGAAACGTCTCGTAATAATATTTTTTTTTTTTTTTTTTTTTTTTTCGTTCATGAAGGGTGAACGATAAACAAGCTAAAAAATTCTTCTTGAATGTTATACATGAAGTAAATACGGTATAATTGGATTTAAAGCTACGTAAAGCAATGGTATAATATAAAAATGTACGAAATATTGCACGCTACAAGTCCCAGAAAATTTCATAAATATTCCCATTTGGTAGGAAAGTTTTTATAGCCGATGTTTCATTAATTTAGGAAGTTTAATGTTTTAAAACAATCGTTACAATAATCTTTTAAAATTTACGCATTTTCACTTTATCACAGAGAAAATAAAAATATTGTTTTTAGTTCAAATAATGTACAATCAGTTCAATAATATTTACAATATTAATATATAAGAAAAAATAATAAAATTACTGATGTATGAATGATGGGAAAAAATTATTTTTTACAGATTTTTAGGATTATATAAGCCTAAAAGTTAAAAAAGTAGAGAGAAACTGATAAAATTCCATGTGAATAAATTAACACAATACCCGCATTTGATTTCTTTTACAATTCAGTCTCACAGAGTTACATGTTTAAAGTTACATGTTTTCAACAGAATCTTCTAAGGTTTTTCTTTTACATTATTATTATTATTTTGCAAGTTAATAGTGAGCGATACAAGTACGACAAAAAAGAAAAAAAAGCTAAATAAGTCAAGTAAATACAATATCGTCTGCATCTGCCTCGTGGAGGAAAGAATAGATATGCAAAATATAGAGCATAAACATATTTCATCAGCATACATAAATTGCAGAGGCTTGTTAGCTCTTCCCCTTGCCACTAGCGGCGTTAGTACTATTGCCATTACCTATTGCCATAACAAATTTTGCCGTAAGTGTCCATATGTTTATCTATGGACCAGGGTTGCCATTTTGTCGCCATTTTTATTCTGAAATTGTGAATTCTGAAATTCCGAAAGAAGAAATTTCTGAATAAAAAAATGATGCCAAACTGAAAACCACACTCCGGACCACCTTCATTGATTTTAAGAAATATAATTTTTCAATAGTTTATAAAAATATTTTTAGCTGATTATTCTTTAAAATGAATATTTACATTCGCCTGATATGTTCAAATAAAATTTCTTTGGCATAGTCTTTGAAGAACTTCTAAATCAAATAAAATTTTTAAATTATGAAGCAATTAATACAACTAAGAAGCAACTAAAAATATTTGTTTGACACCCACGTCACTTCTTTTTTACGTTTTCAATAAATACATTGAATTAATATAAAATTGCTTGTTATATGATTTTTATTAAAGTAACCAAAATAACCACTTCAACTTCTCTAATGGTAAGAATGAAATTTGAATTGACTGTTAAAAGAAAAAGAAAAAAAAAAAAGAGCTTTCTGGAGGTGTTTCAGTAAAGATTTCTTGTTTACAGATATAGTCGCTCGTCCGTACTATAGAGTAAAGAGAAAGAATAGAGAAGAAGTGTGATGGCTGGAGGTGATGCCAAAAATGTAACCCTAAAATCCGCTACGTTCGGCCCAAACATAACCACGTGCTTTCGTAAAAAAGAAGAACTTTTAGTAATACAGTTTTTTTATTCATAATACAATGAAATGCTATTTTATTATTTAGAATGCTTAAATAGAAGCAGATTGTTTTCGTTTGGAGAAAAAATGCACGGGTGATGTCAAAGAATTCGGTCCTTGTTCCACTTGATTGTTTTGTTTGAACCGAATGACGGCATTTAAATTTGAGCGATAACGCGCATCATATTACAAACCGTTATTAGGGCATACTGAATCTCCATCTATCCCTTTCCTCCATGGTCGGTACCATATCAAGCTGTCCAATATGAAAACAGTGTTGATAGTGGACTACTTTTTTAAATTCAGATTTCTTGATTGGCACCACTTTTCTGGAAATGGTAAAATTCCTCTTGTTTTCGCCTTAATTAACATGTCATTGATTAAATAAGGGGAATTTTACTATTTCAAAAAAGTAGTCTCAATCAAGAAATCTGAATTGTAAAAAAGTAGCCCAGTGGCAACACTGTTTTCTTATTGGATAGTTTGACATTGTACCGACGATATAACCGAAACTGGTTCCAAAACAAAGTGTTCCCAGAATGAAAAATAAATAACTGCAACCAAAATCGCAAAAGTGCGAAAGTACCGTGCTAGATATCGACCTCAGATAACCTACAGAAATTTTTTTTTGAAAATATTAAAGCGCAAACGATAATTTTTAAAGGAACTCTGCCATTCGTTTAATATTAGCGAGCAGACTTATTAAGTTTATTTATTGTAGAATTATATATTTGTATTAATTTATTTAAAAAGTTTTTTAACTTTTCAGAAACTTCCGGGTTTTTTTTTTTTAAGTATTTAAAGAATTTATGCAAATTAGCAGACCGATATTTGCAGGCCATCTGTGATTGGTTGGCAGTAATAGAATGAAAATTTCCCATAAATTCTGTTATTTTTGTAAATGTGTTAAAAACAATGTATCAAATTATAGAAATTTTAGTTGTCCATACTCTCTTTTTTACTTTTAAGTAAACTGCTTTAAAATGTGTGGGTTTTATAATGGATTTCACCAGTTTAATCATCACAACATGTATTAAATTTGTGATGTTTAGCAAATTTGAGTATTGATGATTAAATTCCTCGAATTGTGTGGTTTCAAATAATAAACTGTTGTCTTTTAATTCAAGTTTATAAACTTCCTATGTAAGTGCATGATTTTCTTTTCTCTTTTACTGGTTGAAGTTTTAAATTTTATTGTAATATTAAGAATAACATTGAAGTTTTATCAATAAAATTGTGTCCAATCATTATTTTCATACCTCATAAAAAAATTATAAATCAATAATTATAGTTTTTATTCATTAGAAAAAATTTATCCATTATTCTTTGATGTTTCAGCTGTGCAAAATTTTTTGATTTTTTTTTTAATTATTATTATTTTTTTTTTCTGTAAACATAAGAGACAAAACAAACATTTCTGGAGACGAAAAGGAGATAAATGAATAGGTGTCAGGAAGGTCTAAGTTACAAATTTTGGAAAGTTGGGGAATTCTTTTGGAAAAGGACCTATCTAGCCTATCCTAAATATGAGTCACCAAATGAGTGATTATCCGGTGTTAAAAACTGCAATTTCCTATTACACAAGTTTGTTAACTTTAAGGCTCCTGTCCCTGCCGGAAAAGACACTCACGAGCTAATGCTAATCCTATGGGGAGGGATTTTTCTAATATCTTGCTTGAATTTCGACATTTTTAAATACTTTTTTTTTTTTTTTTTTTTTTTTTTTTTGCATTGGATAGCCGAGGTCCGTCTCGACATCGCACCTCTTTTACTTTTTCGAATTTGGTCGCAGATATTTTTTATAAAGTTACTTTCTCTTTCAAAACCGGTTCTGAAAATGAAAGTGTCATTCTAAAAAATACCTGCAACCAAAATCGAAAAAGTAAAAAAGGTGCGGTGTAGAGACGGATCTCGGCTATCCAATTAAAAAAAATATTTAAAAATGTCGAAATGCAAACGAGATATTAGAAAAATCCCTCCCCATAGGATTAGCATTAGCTCGTGAGTGTCTTCTCCGGCAGGGACAGGAGCCTTAAATAAAAATATTAAAACAATAAACTGAAAATAATATTGTTACTCACTCTCCTTACTCACCTAACTAGTTTTTTTATTGGTCGTCCAATACTCAGCATGAAGACGAATGCGGAGGGTAATTAACCCGGCAGGACGGGCGCTGTGAAACGTAACACGAGAACGGGCATGGGGTGTGAGCACACCCCAAACATATTAAATGACATAAATACGAAAAAAACCTTTAGAATTCTGTCTGTTAGTGAAATTCGTGATAATTACACTCTTTCTCGTGAAAAAATGATAGCTAAAATGTTAAATTAGCGTCAATTAAAAAATAATAATAATAAACAATAACTTAAAAACACTCACCGACAGCAGACGAAAATTTTCGGGCGTGGGGTGTCAAAACACCCCGCACCCGTCCTGCCGGGTTAAGATAGAAAGGAGGGCCTATGTTGCACTAGATGCTCAGGACATCGTTCATCAATGATATTAATAATTTTCTTTCTTTTTTGTAAAAAAATTAATTTTCAACATAGGCCGTTCTTCCACACACCTATTCAAATATACTTTAAGGAAGAGGAAAATACTTAGAAACGAAAAAATGCACTGTTTATTATTATATCTACAACTCTATTAAAATTGTTACTATAAAATATTTTAATATGTGATTCATCACATTGCTAACTAAGCGTAGAACCAACAATGTAAAAAATGTCCAAGCCGGGAATCGAACCCGAAACCTTTGGAATTGCGCTCTACAATTTAAGCTACGAGGACGATGCCCAGCTTAGCATTTCTCACTCACATATGTTGGTAAGGCTGCAACTGCAGCACAAGATGAAATGGTCTTCATGAGCACACAATCCTGTGGCGAAACATGAGACACAAACAAACCCAGCATCGGTGAACACATATATAATTTTTTAATTAATTTTTCAATTAATTTACAGCAGTGAAATAATGCTCGAAATTATGGTATATTTTAATACGTGATTTATAACATTGCTAATTGTAAATTAATTAAAAACTTATATATGTATTCAGGATGTTGGGTTTGTTTGTGTCTCATGGTTCGCCGCAGGAATATGTGCTCATGAAGACTGTTCCATCTTGTGCTGCAGTTGCAGCCTTACCAACATATGTGAGTGAGAAATGCTAAGCTGGGCATCGTCCTTGTAGCTTAAATGGGATGAGCATTTGGAGCACTTTCAATAATTTCGAGCGTAATTTCACTGCTGTGAATTAATTGTAAAGTTATATATCTGTCACTATAAATTCAGACAATTTAATAAAATATACAATAAGATCACACTTAAAAGCCTGTAGACATTTAGGACAGACCTGCTTCAGTACAGTAAAAATGTACGAGTCATAAAAAATGAAATTAAACTTATAGAACGAACCATGCCAAAACAATTCAAATCGAAGTTAAAGTCATGGCAAAACCGTGTACTCTGAACTAACTTCAATTTTAATTGTTTTGACATGGTTCCGTCTGTAAGTTGTTTTTAATTTCATTTTTCATGACTTGTACGTTTTTATGGCACTGAAGAGGGACCAATGTTTGTCCGAAACGTCTACAGCAGTGGTTCCCAACCTTTTTTTGGCCGTGCCCCACCTAAGCGCCTCTAAAATCATAATGCCCCCCCCCCCCCCATCTCATATAAACATTGTCACATGAAAAATAAACTCCCAGATAGATGGAGGTGAAAATGGCATTAACTCTGATAAGTGATTTCACAGTCTTTAATTTATCAAAATCATACATATTTATTACAAGTATGCTTTTAAGGGTGTATTCGAAAAAATATTTTTCCACCCTCAACAGCTCGAAATTTTCTGAGACATTTTCAGACTCATTTTTAAAAGTAAAAACATGAAACTTGCTGGGGTGATTTCTGAAGATATGTTTAACATGCCGTGTGATTTCATTTTCAGCTCAATTAATTAGAATTTGATTTTTAAACAATTATTTTCTCAGTATGACCATTTTTTTCATTCCCAGATCGCCCACTTCGGAAAATTCGGTTCAAAACGCCAATTTTGACAGCGTTTTTCACAGTATTTTCTGCATTTATCAAAAAATTAAGAAGCACCGCACATTATATAGTTTCTAAATAAGAGAATTTCCAAGTTTGATGCGTTTGAGAGCAAAAATGAATTTTAAAATGAATCAGAAAATAAGCAGTTTGGATCGGAATACACCCTTAACCTAACCTCATGAATGCAGTGATACCATGGATCTTCGCATTTACATCTGCAAAAGTTTTGTGGGTTTTTGGCAACTTACCTCAAATTTAAAAATGAAAAATAGTCTACATTTTTATTTTCGTAGAATTTCTTGAAATATCTTTCATATTTTGTATTACATCTGATAGAATTGATACATTTTATAATGGCTTTTAATACTTCACTAAGACTAAGTGATATTTGTTTATCGCCACGACTGTATGGATAACACAATTCACAAGTAACAATTCCGGATTCGCGCTTTTATCCTCCATTTTAAGTTACTATTTTTCTTTCCTCTCATAACATACTCCTTTGATAGCGGGCTTTTTTCCGCATTATTATTATTTGGCCACCATGTTTCCTCCAATTTAAAATTTTAAAATGCATATGTAATATTCAGTATGTGATCTGCAGTAGAGCCATAAGAAGTTTACTTTCAACCCTTTCCTCCCGTGATGCACACGGGGTTTTATTAATTTCATAAGTAGCACCTCATTTAGATCTTTCAAAATATTTTTTAGATTAAACACGTCCAAATAGTCAATTTTAGATATACCCTACGAAATTTCATATGTAAAATTTCCCTCACAGGGAATATTACATTATGAATAGATGTACAAGTTTTTTTTTAAATAAGTAGTAAAACAAAAAGGTGCAATTTAATAAAATAATATTAAAACTAGAAAAATTAAAACGATTTTTTAATATATAAAAGGTGTCAAATTATATAAAAAATATTCTCATAATTATTCCGGTGTCAGTGTATTTTTAAACTGTTAAATAGGATCATTTCGAAAATTAATTTTTGTTCGGTTATTTTAAAATTTTTTCATCTATTATTTCTATTTTTAGACGAAGACACTACTTTCATTAGAAACAAATGACAAAAAATTTGTTAATAAGAAATCTGAAATTGCCCCCTGAAAAGTCATATTGCCCCCCCCCCCCCTGTGGGGCGTACGCCCCACGTTGGGAACTACTGGTCTACAGGCTTTTACATGTTTTTAAATGAGATTTTATTGTTTATTTTATCAATTTGTCGGAATTTCAATTGATAAGTTTAGTATAATTAATTTCATAAGAGGTAGTATGTTCACTTATCTTAAAATAAAACTCTATTTGTGATCTAGTAAGCATGGCAAATAAAATTTTGAATTATTTGCATATTTAGAAATAAAATATTTATCTCATCTTTAGTGCAAAGAACAGGTAATTGATCTATATATACCTGCGACGTTTTATTACTCAATTAATCTTTTTTTTTTCTATTCGAATTCCAGCCGCTTTGTATTCAAAAATAATTCTATTTTAAAAAACATTATTTTTAATGTTTTTTAATGTACTGCTAATATATATTTAAGCCGATCCGCAGTTCCAAACCGGCTACCTTCTAACACATTTTTTAAATTCAGTTTTGTTCGCAAACGCATGAAATTGAAATTAGCAGGTGATCTTATCCAAAAACAATGCAATCAAATAGTCTTTTCGGTAAAAATAGAAAATTTTCCAAAAAATGCTGCCCAAGTTGACATTTCGAGCCTGATTTCCAGACGTGACAGCGCGACAGAAGAAAAAAAAGTTGGCTTATAAATATATAAATCGTTTACAAATCACTTTAATTGTCGTGTTTTTTTTTTTTGTTTTTTTTTTTTGTTGTTTGTTTTTTGTTTTTTTTTTTTTTTCAAAATGAGTCAGAAATGAACTTCGCATTGTTGAGCGGGGAACTTTTTTAAAATCGAACCACTTAAAATAAAAATTGTTTAATATAAAGCACTACAAAGGCACATTTTTAAAAATCATTATTATTCCGTGTGGCTATTAAACAAAATTTTACCTAAATTATTCATTTTGATATCGCAGAAGGAATTACACATCTGCTTAAAAATGGCTAAATTTACAAAAAAGCTAAAATGTTATCCGAAAAAAGAAAAAAAAAAAAAAAAAAAAAAAAGGAAAAGAAAGAAAGAAAGAAAGAAAACTTCAGATTTTAATTTCTCATAAGATTTTGCATTACTCTCTTCAGAACAGCTGTTCTTAACGATATTTTATTTTTTAATATCGCACTTTCGAATAATAATCTTCGACTTATTTAATCCAGAAATTCTGCCAGAAATTAGAAAAGACGACGATCGCTTTTTTTTTTTTTTTTTTTCGGTGGTTTTCAAAAGTAAAAACCGTTTTCTACCTATAAGAGGCATGTACAGTCGTGGAAAAAAAAAGTAATCACCCCATACTAACTCTGCAAAAAATTATCGTAGAAGAAAGTTAATGGTACCACACGATTGGAAATAAAGTCTAGTTTTAAATGATGTATATAAAATTTGCTTAGGGGGCCATCTACATATTAAAACGAACCATAACTTTTTTTTTTTTTTTTTTTCAATAGCAGCATACAATTCTGACAGCATAAATGAACTCTGCACCCTTCAATAATCCTATAAAAAACAAATTTTTATGCAATTTGTACGATAAGTTTCCGAGAAATTAATTATTTTAGAACGAGTTTATTTTGGGAGCTGTATCCAAATTGAAGTTCGAAGCCCCCTTCTTGATCAAAGCATCTTAAGCGTCACTGAAGCAGCCATTTAAGACAGCTAGATTACAGGATAGCAGAGGAAATTTAAAAAAATATAGTCACTTCTATTGTAGACGGCCCCTTAAGCCATCATTTTGCCGTTTTTTAAGAATAATTTGAAAACTACTTGGAAGAAAAATGTGAAATTTTAGATTTCCGTAAAGCAGGGCTTAATAAATCTAAATCCATAAAAAAAAATTGTAGTTTGCAATTCATAATTTTTTCGAATATTAATTTCATAATTGAAGAGCTGAGTGGATGAACATGTTATGCCACATTTTCTATTTTTTTTTTTTTTTTTTTTTTAAACTTCTGGATGAAAGCGTTATGAGGTATCCTATCATATGGTGAAGCTAAAATATTAAGATTCCATTTAGTCTTGAAGATTTAAGACATTATTCATTAATATTTAATATTTTAATAATGTCAATAATATTAATAATTTTTAATATTTGAAAATTAAATATGAATAAGTTTTTTTGAGAGAGTTTAGTACCATACCTGTTAATATTTTAAACACATGGTATCAAATAGAAAATAAATCATTAAAATTTACAGCAAAAACTTTCACTTTAAATTTCTTCAAATGTAATTTTTGCTGCTTAACATGTTCTTCCACTTAGCTCTTCAATTCATATCATAAAATTATAAAAATTGCAAATTCAAGGTTCTTTGGGTATTTTAGTATTATTGCTACACAAAAAAAATTAGTACATTAGGGATATAATTTCAGAAGATATTAATAAAAATATGAAAATGTAATTTAACATTAGAAGCACTAAATTTTGAATGTTTATAATTCAAAAACTTATCATTCAAATGACTTGAAATTTTGTGTCTAGCCATAGTTTGAACCGCAGATTTGAAATATCTTGTTAAAATTGGGTATTGCCATTGAAAAAAACCTGAAGTTTGGGTTCGTTTTAATATGTAGATGGCCCCTAAGCAAATTTTACATACATCATTTAAAAGTAGACTTTATTTCCAATCGTTCGGTATCAGTATCTTTCTTCTACGATAATTTGTTGAGGAGTTAGTAGGGGTGTTTACTTTTTTTTCCACGACTGTACCTAACACACATACTGAACGTTTTAATCAATTCACATGAAAAATGTTACAGCTGATTCAAAAGTCTGTCTGGCACTCCTGTAACAAAATACTACATTATTTCACTTTCACTATTTATGATTACAAAGTTTACTTTAACAGCTAATCATATTTTCTTTCAATTTTCAAAATTTCTTTCTGAAAACTATGCAACTTGTTTTTCACATTAGAAGAGAAAGAAAAGAAAATATTTTGGATAGATGTGCAAGGAATGAGCACCCTTCAATGTTTTTTTTTTGTTGTTGTTTGTTTGTTTATAAGAAATTAAGCAATAAAAATTTAGCTTTCATTATTTTATTTTATTTATAACTAACTCCATCTTGCATGTTTTATAATCTGGGTTATTGTTAACACTCTTAATCAAACCAATCGGGAAACAGAAAATAATGTTCAAAGTTGAACATGCTAAGAACTGGTTTCACTTAATAAATTTATATATTCTTTATTTTCTTGCAAAATTTACATGTTTTTATTTTTTCGTAGTAATAGATAACTTTGAATGTTACATGCTAATGGCCATTTAGACAATTTATTTTTAAGGTTTTAAGACCCGTTTCTACTGGAATGCTTAATTAGTCTATTTCCAATAATGGACACCCCATGTAGACATTGCTAAAAATACAATTTCAGTAATATTCATGCTGCATAAAATCTTTTGACTTAACTGAAAACCTAAGTAATCAAATTTGATTTTTAAATTGCACTTACCAGAATATAATAACACCAAAATTTTTATAAATAGCTGTTTTTAATTAATTTCGTGTGTTAATAAAGTTTTCAATATTTTAATAACCCTGCCTTGCATATTTTATAATCTGGCAATCAATATAACAAATCAGGAAGCGGGAATATTGTTTAAGAGCATGGGGGAAAGAGAAGCTCATAGTGCTCAATTCCTCCCTATTTAAATAAAAACTATTAAATTACAGAAGTTGTTAAATATCTATTATTTTTTGTTTTAATGTTTGCTTATTCATCTCTGACAAACGAAAAAAGATAGATAATATATTAATTAAATATATAGTAGTAATGAAACTACTGAATCTGAAGATCATTGGCCTCAAACGTCAGTTCTGCAATTTTATTTTATTTAGTATTTAAAACATTCAATCCGCAGTATCATTTCTTTCATATTTGTGATACTATTTACTTCAAGTAACACAGAGGCTGCGCTAGCCATTCGCCAACTCGCCAAATGCAAATTACATCGTGAAATTGGCGAAAAAAAAATTATTATGGCGAAAAAGCTGGCGAATGATTTTTTGGGACTCTTTTGTTGTTGTAATCATGTTTTGGAATGTAAATGAATTTCTGTTTTTAGCGCGAGTTCGCGTACGGCCATATTTCCAGTCTATATTTCTCCTCTTTTTCTCGGCCAGCAAAATTCACTGTTTTGTACCGAATTTTCCGAAAATTTAAAAAAATCGGTCATCCAATCCGAAAATTCGGACATAAAAATATTACGGAAAAATTTCGAAGAAAAAATAACCAATTTCCTAAAAGAATCGCGAAAAAACACAAAATTCGCCAAAAGATCACTGAAAAATCGCAAATTTCGTCAAAAGATCCCGGAAAAACGCGAATTTCGTCCAAGAATCACGAAAAAAAGCTCGTAAATTTTTATCAAAGAATCGCGGGAAAAGGCAAATTTCGTCAAAGGATCGCGGAAAAAGGCAAATTTCGTCAAAGGATCGCGGAAAAACGTAAATTTCGCCCAAATGATCGCGAAAAAACGCAAATTTGTCACAAGTTTGCGGGAAAAAATCCACATATTTCGTGAAAAGGTGGCGAAAAGACACAAATCTCGTCAAAAAATCGCGAAAAAATTAAAATTTCGTCGAAAGATCGCAAAAAAATTAAAATTTCGTCAAAAGATCGCGAAAAAAACGCAAACTTCATCATACGATCACGAAAAATAAAAGGAAATTTCGTTAAAAGATAAAAGGAAAAACGCAAATTTCGTCAAAAGATCGCAAAAAAACTCGTAAATTTCGTAAAATGATTGCGAAAAACACGAATTTCGTTAAAGGATCGTGGAAAAACTCAAAATTTCGTCAAACGGCCGTGGAAAAAACGCATAGTTAGCGCCCGGAGGCTATCTCCCCACCTCCCCTTTCCGGCGCTCTGCTGTAAACCTATCAGAAAATTTGCTGTGCATTTCAGAAAAAAATTTCTACTCAGAAACACCCCTGGAGCAGCATGAAGATCCAAGAGAAATGTATGAGAAAAAAAAAAAATTAGATAATAAATTTTTAAAAAAACTCCTTTTAAGAATAATTATTATAAGGTTACTAAAAAGTAACCTTATAATAATTTTATAATAATTAGTACCTAAATAATAATTAGTAATAATCTAATAACCTTATAATTAATATTATACACGATATATATCTATATGTAATATATATATAATAAAATATATGCATATATACACTTTTGGCTAATGATTTTCAAATTTGGCTAATGTGTTGGCTAATAGTCTTAATTTCTTAGCGCGGTCCCTGTAATATATAAAGTAGTTTCGGGGAGTTTAACTATTAAAAGGGGGAAATATACGAATCTAATATGCACTAATGTTCCTAATTTTTTTTTATTATTATTATTACCCCTCTAAACCGCCCACTGTCTCAATAGTTTGATAACCGCAATTTCCTGACATTAAGTATTTAATACCATCTATCTAAAATAATTAAAATATTGATCTTGTGATAATCACAATAATTAAATTAAACAGTAAATATTTCTCAAATATTTTATTAATTATTGATAATCTATTTTTTAATTTATTTGAAAATAACTAGTTTGTTTCATTAAATTTCTGGTTCTAAATGCAGTCATAAAACAATAGTAACTTTTTGTGGGGGTGTCCATTACTAGAACAGAGTGTGTCAATTACTGGAATTTGGGGTGTTTTGATATATTTCTGTTATTTACAATTAAATTTTGATTTATATTGGAAAATGAGATATGAGAACGGTTAAATATAGTTTATAGATTAATATAATATAAAAAAAAACGAAATATTAAGTATTAAAAAATATTTTTTAAAGAAATTCCTTAAGGGTGTCCATTACTAGCACATCTACCCTTAAAGTAATGGCTTAATAATGATTACTATCAGATTACATGTAATGAACTAGTTAATAAGCTTTTTAATGTTCTTTAATGGATTTTTTGCTACATAATCATGAAAATCTCTTTGTAAAGGTGGTTGTGCGTGTAATACTATTAATATACCTAAATATAGAAACATATACGTAGTCTGATATTTTATGTGCGTGTTATATGCGGAATATAAGGTAAATACAATATTTTTATTCCTTTTTTTTAAACCTTAATAAACTGTAAAGTAATTAATCAGATAATAAACAAAAATTCTTATCACCAGTTGATACTAGTGATTATGTTTTAACATCTTTTAATGAACAAGGTTCAGTTAAATGTCGTATAACAAAAGCTGTTTATAAAGGAATCCTGTGTTAAAAAACGTAAAAATTACATAGTGCCTACTGACAGAATACAATACAATTGCAACTGCTCAATCGGAAATCTCTCCAAAATGGAATTTTGTTTTGCTTTCGATTCGGCTTTCAACGTGAAGATTATGTTTATTTAGTAAAACAAAACCTACTAAGAGAGAATCTTAAATGACTGGAGAAATGAAAGTTTTCCGTCTTAGCAGGTATAATAGGGGTTTTTTTCCTTATACGGACTAAGAATTTTTTACATTTAAATTAGAATATCATTGCAGATAGTTTCCGTGTTTTACTGTTGTATTTTTATGTCCTGCTTTTGGTGCAATTGGAACTGGTAAGGCTAAGCATATACCTTAGGCCTTTAAACAAACTGGTTTGTTAAGATTATTGAAAAGATTTCATTTCAAACATCCAGAATTCAGCTGAAATTAAAAACTTCATTTAGAGCAGTTGCTCCCAACCTTTTATTGACCATTCCCCACCAAAGCATTTGTAAAATGACCATTGCCCCCTACCTCACTCTGTAAATTGTTTTGTTTTTCCTTTTAAAAAAGAGCTCTATTCACACGGTGAAAGCATAACAGTGCCTTAACAATTATTCATTTCACGTTTTTTAACTTTTCGAAAAGGTGAACCTTAAGACACAAATGTGTTTTTAACATAATTCTATAAATGCAAAAAGGTTATACATCTTCGCTTTTCTGCCAAAAAAGTTTTGTTGTACTTTTGAAATTTACTTCAATGTTAAGGGGGTAGGATACCTTTAAACAATCAAAATTTTAGAAATTTTTTTAATACATATTTTGATTCCGTAATCATTTCTGAACAATATGCAAAAAACCGCATTAAAAAAATACCCAATAGTTTACTAATTATGGCAGTTTCATTAGGGCTGCATATTAAGACTACAAAGGATAATTAAACTTTGCGTTGCGGTTATTCAAAACGATGAATTTTGACACTGCGCGCAGTGTTACTAAAAAACTATGTATGGCAATCAAAAGAAATTTTTAAAACATTCATTTCTGTATTATCTACAACTTAAAACCAGAAAAAGGTAATATTTTATTTTTTTTTTTTCAGTTTTTGGACGTTGAAAATATTTTTAAAAAAGTGAAAATTTTTGATTTTTTGTTATTTTTTTAATTTAGTCAATATTTTTTACAAATATTCTGGTTTTGGTATAAAGGTAACACTATTATGTATTTATTTTCACCAAAATTTCCTCTTTATATGCATATTTTCAGATTTTATCATGCGTGCAAGATTTTCTCTTTATATATTTTTAAACTTATTTCAATATTTATTTATGAATTTACAAGTATATATTTTTAAATGTAAAGTTAAATAAGAGCTTTATGTTTAAATGAAGTTTGATTTTAATATTTGACTTACTACACAAGTTTTGAAGCTTGGAACATAGTGACATTTTTTACTTTTTCGACGCGTTCAAAGATATCCTACCCCCTTAAAGAAAAGTGTTATATGGTCTGCATTTTAATTTGGAGTGAGATTTACATTTAGCATTATAATTGACAAATTTCACACATTTTATAATTCATTTTTTGTAATTTATTAAGAGCTCGTGTAAAAGCTTTGGACACTAAATTTCCTTTCTATGAATAACACAATACAAGATTCTCACTTTTTTCAAGCTTCTGATTTTTATCAATTTTAAGTAGATGCTGTTTCTCCATAACAACACTAATTTCTCTGTTTTCTCTTTCCCAATATTGTTAACTGTCTTCCATGTGTTAATTGATTTTTAAATCTAAAATATATACGTCATCATATAAATTTATTTACTATGTGCAGAAGACCTGCACTAGAGCCATAGATGCTTACTATCTATCCATTTCTTTTTCTAATGTTATTCAAGATTTACGAATTTTATATGGTAGTACCTTAGATAGTTCGTAATTTTTTAGATTAAATATGTTCAAGACAGTCAAATTTATATATATCTTAAATAGTTTCATGTATAAAAGATTCTTCGTGTGACATACAACAGAGTGAACACAAACAGAAAGCTCATTCAATAATAATCGAAATCGCTAAGAAAATTTCTTTCTAAAATACAATAACCAGAAAAATTATAAACATTTTTAATTTTATCAAACATGTCAAAATACTTAAAATGATTATTTATATATTTATTTGGTGTTGATTCTATTTTAAACTTTTGATTTGGAACATTTATAAAATTCAATAAAAAGCTGGGTTTTTTTTTTTTCGTTTGTTTTTAATTTTTGCTTGTATTCCGTTTAATTTATTCCAACATTACTTTTCCAAAACAAAATGACAAAAGAAAGTGATAATAATTGGGTGGGTAAGAAATTTGAAATTGCCCATCTAAAAAGTCAAATTGCCCCCTGGCGAGGCATACGCCCCACGTTGGGAACCACTGATTTAGAGGGAGCACGTGTTTTTTTTTTTTTTTGTTTGTGGGGGGAGTGTCACGTCTTCATAATTTTTATATCCAAATTTTTGTGTGTGTGAGGGGGGGAGGGGTCTGATAAATATTCAAATTATTTTTCATTCGAAAATGCATCAAATTTGCAAGTACAGTGAAACTCGTTTAAGATACGCCCGCTTAAGATACGATCTCGCTTAAGATACGAATTATCTTCGGTCCCTTGAAAAATGCCTATTAAACCTGTGTAAAATTACCCGCTTAATATACATACGCATAAGATACGATCCCGCTTAATATACGAAGAAAATTTGTCCCTTGATCTCAAAAACCGGCTTAATATACGAAACGGTGCTTATGGTATCCGTTTATCACGTGTCTATAGGACAGAATAGGTAAAAAGAGCAACTGAATTGCGCCCGAGACTTTTTTTCAACAAACTAAAACTACTTCCCGTACTTTAATTTTGATAATGTCTTAAATAATTATTGTTCCTTGCATACATTTAGTTTGTCTTTCTAAAAATAATTATGAAAATTTATTATTTTTCTTTTTAACACTTTCGCTGCCGATCCCGCGCCGGCGCGTGATGACATCACGCGCTTATAATAAATTGATGACATCAATTTATTAATTACCTTGTCACCACTATTTTAGAAATAAAAAAATATATTATTTATTTGCAGAAATTTCGCTGTATTAGTAAAGCGCAATTTACCTTTCTGAATTTGTGGTGGCAAACGAGTTTCAACAAGAAATTTGAACTTTATAGTTTTGACAGTGAACGAGTTAAGTATATGTAGTGTATTTTAGTTTCGGTTTTCTAAAGATAAACAAAAATTTAGTTTTATTGTCTTTTTTAATTTGGCAGAGAGCATTGCATAAAGGCATTTTAATTTTCCTATTGTATAAAACGGTGACTCAATAAAATTTTGTAAAAAAAATAAAGTTATTCTTTATTTAAAAATCTTAAACTTAAAATATCTAAAAATTGTTAGAAATGGGTAAAATGAGTGTTATAAAGGGCTAAAATACGCGAATAATAATCTACAATGGCTTTATATGCATTTTTACTAGAGAATCTATGAAATCCGGATAAGATACGATCCCGCTTAAGATACGAAATCCTCTCGGTCCCTTGATTCGTATCTTAAACGAGTTTCACTGTATATTCGTAAATGTATGAAATTTTCAGTTTCTATTCAGAAAATAAGGCATCAACCAATTTCTAATTTTTTTGTAAATGCAAAAAATTTTACAGAATATGTTTTCAAAGTTCTGATTTTAAGCCATTTTCGTGACTCGGGAGTCATGGAAGTCTTGAGGGAGCAAGTTGATATGACGGAAGATGTACCACAATAGTAGGAAAACCAGAAACCTTCTTTGATTCTTTGGTGCTGAAGTAATATCTGCAATTTTTAAAACATTCCTGTACAAGTATAAAAGTAACGCAGCGAATGTATCAGAAAGATTAGCATTTTTAAGTTGGAGGGCAGGCGGAGATAAAAGAAAACCCATATTTTACGGATATTTATATAAAAAAGTATTGTTCTATAGAAATGTTCCACGTTTAGACTGGGGGGGGGGGTCAAGACTCCTATGTCGTCCCCCCTGAATTGGCGTTTGGGTCGTCACAAAATATATACAATCTTGTATTTTAACTCTAAATTTAATTATGATAAATTGTACATTTTATAATCAGATATTAAGTTGAGGAAAACTTTGAAATTGTTTTTTTTTTTTTTTTCTCTCTCTCATTGAAACTGGAACAGGCTATTGTAGTTTAATTTCTTGCATAGTTACCAACCTTATGGTTTTATTTTCAAATCAAATAAAACACAAAAAAAAATTAATACTCTGTGGGGGTTTTTTAATGTTAAATTATAAAATTTAATTTATAATGTAAAATTCATATTTCAAAATCATCATAGTTTTTTCATAGGTTCATGCTTTTGTAAAACTGTGAAAAATCTTTATCAAATATGTTTATTTGACTTGGAGAAAAAAAGTAAGATTGGTAGTTATAGTCTTAGTACATAAAAAATGAATAATATTTGCATGTTGAATGTGTAATTCTTCATCACAGAATGAAAGATGTAAATTGTTGTGTAAGGATGAGTCTCTGTAATCCACAAAGAAACAGAAAAAGGTATTTATTAATGAAATCGTGTGCGTTCACAGCGATAGGACATACAGCAGAATATATACAAACAGCAGTAAAGGCTGGTAACTTTTATTTACAATTTGAAAGCAAGCAAAAAAAAGCAAATGATACAGATAATGAAAAAGCAATTTACAAAATTTATGAATACAGATGATAGTATTACATATTATGTTCACATAAAAAGCAGTGACTAGCAACAAACTTATTTCTCCAGCCACTGCAGCAACTGCTGTATGTATGCAGAGGCAGTTACATAACACACACACACACACACCTTTTATAATTGCAATTACTTTTAGTTCCTTAACACCTACAAAAAACGTTTTCTAACAGCTTTTCATTGCAACCAAGTCATACAAGATGAAATTAAGAGCAGTATGAAAAAAAGCTTACTACAATTTACATAAAATGGGCAACAAAAATGAATATGACACATGTATAAAGTTTCTCCAAGGAGAATAAAGCTCTTGCATAGGAATTAAAATGAAAAAGTCCATTATTTACAAATATTTTTCCTAAGTAAATTCCACAAATACCTAAGAGTTAAAATGAGTGCAATGTAAGACCAAAGTTGCATGCATACACAACTCTATAGTCACAAATTCAAACACATTATTTCTAATCCTAAAATGTTAAACACACATACAAAGGAATTTGCACATTTAATTGCTCAAAGTCTAACAAAGTACCTCGTTCAGAAACTTCCAAGATAGCTTTCAAAACAGACCACCCATAAACCGCATAAACATATCAACAAAAATTAAACTTTGCAATAGTCCACTGGATAAGCAAATGTACAAGATATACTTTCCATTCATCTATGACACGAAAATACTAGGCCATTCAGATGAACCAAAATTATGACACATCAGAAAAATCACAATAACTTCACCATATCTACAAAGATTTATCAACAATATTTGCACATCAACAATCAGAAAAAAAGCAAAGTCTATATACTATTTTCAAATGAAGAAATTATTAGCAGACAAACCTACATGGCAAGTAAACAGTCACTTTTTTTAAAGACTCGTTAGGCAGTCACAAAACACACATAAATTCACCGAAAAAATGAATGAAGGTAACAACGAATGCTATTTAGATTACAATACTGTACAATGGAATATACACATTTAAGCAGTCTATCTCATGAGACTATTTTTTTAACCAAAACAGTGAAAGCTGAAAGTTCACGGCAGGAGATGAGCAAAGGATTGACTTCGAATTTACTGCCATACTGGTAAGAAAAACCAACTTTCAAATGCCACAGCCTCAGAGGAAAAATCTTTCCTCCAATAGCTTACCAGTGTTACCTACAACAGCCACAACAGAATGTAGGATTCTCGACCGGCAGCAAAAGACTGTGTTAACATGTGCCTTGGCAACAACAGGCTTCCATGTCAACAATAGAATAACATATCCAGGAGCAATTCCTACTTAAATTTATGTTTCTCGCTCTTTCTTGATTTTTAGCTCTTCTCCGAGGATGGTAGCAATTTCATTCTGCATGAAAGCCCATGGTACAGATGAACCGGCAAGAGGACATTTCTCACCGCTAGGACAGTAAACTTCATTTCCGTTTGCAGCACCTTGACTTTTAATACTTTCCCTGGAGCATGGGAAACAGAACTTATGATTGGGCACGGATGGGCATTGGACAAAATGGGTGTCTTCAAGCCGCTCGTTGCAGATTGTACATTTGAGAGGTGGAGCAGCAGCTGTAACACTGTCACCAGTAGTGGTGGTGGTAGTTGTAGCAGGAACACCACTTGCAGTGGTAGTAGGATTTGATTCACCTTCTACAGATACACCAGATGCAGGACGTGCAGAAGATGGTGCTTTCTTACCAACTAAAAGAAGAAGAAAAGAATAAATTATATTTTATTGCCTTTCATAAAAAAAAATAAAAATGCAATTTCAAAAGAATAAATCATATTTTCAATCTTAAATCTTGTCATAACTGTTTATGAAAATAAAATACTTTCCCTTTGAAATTTCATCCAAGGATGAAAAGAAGAAACATTTAAAATTAAAATTAGGGATGCACCGAATAGTGATTTTGGCCGAATACCGAATATTCGGCCAACATGCGAACCGAATACCGAATATTCGGCTAGCCGAATAGTAACTGCTAAGCCGAATACCGAATATTCGGCTTGTCAAATACGTTTATATTTCAAAGTTTAAAGGCATTAAAAATGTTAAATAAAAAAAATTTTACATAATATTTAAAACAAACTTTTATTCTAATAAACAAGAGCTTTTTTCAAGTAAACTTTATGTTGAAAAAAAAATCTGCTTTGAGTTATTTAAGAAGAGGATAGTTATAAAAGAATTTTAATTAGTCAAATTTTTTTTTAATTTCATGGCTTATTCTGAGAATTAAAACAAATTCTAAAACAAATTCTTAAATTCAAAAACAAACATTTTAAAATCAAAGAGAAATTGTGAAAAAATTGTACAGGATCATATATTATTTGTTTGTCAGGAAGAGACAAAAGTAAATAAATAATACAATCGATTCAAATATTATATGGTGGCAACTTAGCAAGAATAACTGTTCTACTCCCTTTGATTAGGCAAGGAAGTTTTTTAATTCATCCTAGATCGGTGTCTGGAGTGGGAAATCATTTTCAGAGATTGTAAAAGTTGTTCTTAAAATCTTAGCAAGAAACAGATTTTTTACTGGACAATGTTCAGGAACTTTTATTTGTACATAATTAATTCCTATGAAAATCCTCCTGATTGGTTAATTTTCTTAAATAATACTTAACAAACAGCAAATAAATAATGTAAAAACATTCTCTTATTTAAATATGATTCTGCTTTTAATTATTCTGAATATCTTGTTGACTGTTAAACGTAGAAGTTCTATAAGATTTTCAAAATTACGTTTTCAAAGTTTTTTTTAAGTATTCGGTTCGGCCGAATATTTCGATGTTCGGTCAAACCGAATATTCGGCATGCCGAATAGTTTGCTATTCGGCCAAACCGAATATTCGGTAACATGGCCGAATACCGAATAGATACCGAATATTCGGTGCATCCCTAATTAAAATACAAAACATGTAAAAGTTTGCATAAAATAAAAATATAAATAAAAAAAGGAAGAGAGGGATGTACAACCAAAAATGGAAATGTAGATATCTATTTTTAACTATAAACTATTTATTAAGACAAAAATCAGAATAGATTAATTCACTCTAGAGAGCTTTAAGTACACTCCTTTTTGGGAGGCCCTTTGAACACTTTATATATTATTTAACTCTATAATTAGACCCATTTCAAGTTTTCAGGTCCCCTTTTAAGATTGCAGGTATAGGGCAGGTGACTCAAAATGTCACTATCTACCATAAAAACAGGCTTTTGACAGCAGAATAATTTCCACTCCATATTTTTCAGAAATCTTCTGTTTATTTTTATATGTGATGTAATCAACACTAATTCAGTCATGTTCAATAACGAATTTTACAATAAATTCCACATTATGATAAAAAAAAAAAAAATTAAAAAGGCTGCAATGGTTATAAAATTAAATATTTGAAATATCCATCATTTTATTTATTTAAGATTTCAATGTAATGGGGAGCTGTGGATGGAGAAGCAGCGTTCGAAATCCTTGGTGGTCCGCTGGTCCGAGACCACTGAAAATTCAATCGGACCACTAATTTAAAAAATTTAGTGGTCCGCAGGACCAGTAACTTTTTCCCTCTCTGACAGGTAAATTTAAATTTTCCCCGTCCCTGAGAAAATCGCAACCAAACACAAACCACAGAATTTTATTTTATTTAAAAAAAAATTAATAAGTAAAAAAGTGCATTAAAACTTAGTTGAAATAAATAATCGGAAATAAAATATATACAGTAGACGCTCGTTTTTACGAACCTCTTTTTCGCGAACACTTGCGATTTTACGAACTATAGAGTGGTCCCGAATACACTCCCATAGAAGCAATGTAATTTTTCGCTCCCATTTACGAACTACAAATTATGAAAATCTCTTTTTTGCGAACTCAGTTTTCGTACTTCTGCAACTTTTTTTTTAAATATCAGAATGCAGTGCCAACGTCAATTAAACTCTATACAGGTGCAATGAAACATAAGGTGCATTCCAAGAATGTGTTGTTTTCCCCAATCTCTTTCGGAGGAAGGGGCATGGCAAAAATTTTAAGTAGTGATTGTCAGGACTAAAGCACTTTTTTGAAGGGAACAATAACTGTGAAAGGATTTCAAGCATAGATAAAATGGAAACACATATTTTCCAAAATGTGATTAAAAAAAAAAAAAAGTGATTATTTTCATTCTTAATTTTTTATCTATGTTTTCATCTGTGTATTTTCATCTACTAAGCACTAATACAGTCTGTGTTTTCGTATGTAATGTTTTAAAAGGTTGCTTAAACTTATGTTTCTGTGTACTAACATTATATTTTGTGCAAAGTTTCGCATTTATTTCCTGTATATTTAAAAATACATGTAAAACTTTATTAAATAATAAATAATTTTGAAATACTGATTCATCTATGAAGAGGATCAGTTTGATAAAATACATAAATAATGTACATATTCATATCATTTTTGGTGTTTTTCTATTTTACGAACTTTCTATTTTACGAACTATTTGGGTGTTCCTAACGAGTTCGTAAAAACGAGCGTCGACTGTAATTAATATTTTATTTGTTTTTGTTTATGTACTGTTTATTTAATTTTTAGCAAATTATAATTTTACATTTTATTATGCCGAAAATTTTGGTAACCGAAAGGAAGTTTGGTTTATATTTTAGGAGGAGGATGGGGGGTTTCACTCAAAGGGTTAAAGGTACTTAATAACATAATAGAATTTTATGTAGCGGGCCAGTGACGATATGTGCGAACCAGTAAACTCTGATGTTTACTGGTCCTTGGGACCAGTGACATTTTTTTATCAATTCTACCGCTAAAAAGGATTGAAATACAGTTAAGTTATGACACAGCTTCTGACAGTAGATTGTTAATAAAGAGTAAATTTATTTTCTTTAATAATAAAAAAAAAGTCAGAATAAATACATTAGAAAGACAGTAATCAGGCCAAAAATCGTCGTATAGAGTCAAAATTGGTATAATCGGTCTTTGTTTCTTTATGCCATTTCATTTGACAGGGGTAAAAAAACTAGGAAGTGGGAGGGGGGTACCAGAAAACACAATGGGCAATTCTAAAAAATGTGATATGGTAGAAGAGTTATCCCTGATTTATACTACTGACTTGCAGTCAAAGACAGACAGTGATGTTACGGAAATTATATTGCAAATGCTGCTATAACCAAGTAAAATTTAATAAAATTGAATAGATATGCAATAACACATTACAACTGTATCTTAAATAATGGTCACTGTAAATCCTGATGCTACAAATAAAGAAATGTAGCTATTATAACCAAATTCAACCATGTATTTGAAATAATTTAATTCTTTTTTTAAATACATGAATATGTATCATACCAGTAGCAATTCCATTAGGTGAGTGCCTTGCAGCAGATCCAGGCCTGCTTGCCCCATTTACTGCATTCTCTGCAATACCATTTCTAGGAGAACCAGGAGGTAAGTTGTCGGCAACTGACATCAGAGCTGCCATGGGTGAGGGCCCATTTGACTGTACAGCTACGACTGCTCCTTCGGGAGGACTGACTGTGCGATTGCCAAGAGGAGAGACTGTGCTGGTGACAGAAGTTGGAACGGAACTTACTGTGCTAAATGCTGAAAGGCAATAAAAATGGAACATTAGGAAAATACATGCAGCGAAAAAAGTATAATGTATAAGATATTAAAATGACAACAGAATAAATAGGATAAGAAATTAAATAAAATAAAAGAAAAAGAAAGGAGAATGAAAACTTTTATTTTGAGTGTATGAAGGATGGTAACTGGTGGAGAAAAATTCACTTTAAGTTAATTCTGTTTTTGTTTATTTCTAATATCCAATTTAGATTACTTATCCTTTCCCTTATAAGAGTTGACATTATGCACAGCATTTTATTATTATTATTATTATTATTATTATTATTATTGTTGTGATTTTTCGATGACGCCTCCAAACAATTTCTAATGTTAGATTGTGATAATAACTACTAAAATCTTGCAGTGAAATTTAATACATTTTACTTCTGGAGCTTATTTCTGCACCAATTTTTCAATGCTCCATAATTAATACCAGACGAGTTCCCGATCTAATTTTTAATCATTTAGTAACCAGTATTTTAAAATTAAAATTATTTTGTGATAAAATAAGACGAAAATTACTATTCGGATTATTATTACTGTAGATGAAAGGGAAAAATTAAAGAATGTACGTATCGTATAACGGATTAAATCAATTATCAATTAAAGGGATTAATTTTTTCTTTTTAAATCAACATTCTAAAATAAAAGTTTACACCTTTCCAAAATTTAAACGCACACAAATCAAAGAAATTATCTAAAGACTAGTTAAGTTTCACAATAAATCTAATCGACATCGACTATTTATTTCTTAAAAACCTAGATAGAAATTTTAAGTTTACAAAACTATGATTTTCAATATTATCATAAGAGTCTGATTATTACTATTATAGATGGGAGGGGGGGGGGGGGGGTTAAGGATTGTACGTACCGTATAAGTAAAGAACTAAAGTGATTACTAAAAATTCTTTTTAAAAAAGTCAACATTCTAAAATAAATGTTTAAATAGAAATTATTGATAAACTTTTCCAAAATGTAAATGTACACAAATTAAAAAGAAATTTATAGACTAGTGTCTTGAGACTAAATTTAATGGACATCTGATAGGTAAAAATTTTGCTAATTGATCACTCATGGTTTCTTTTGTGAACATTCTCGTATTATAAAAAACAAATGCTATGTTGAATAATACACAAATCATAAATTTATCTAAAGATTAGTTAAATCTCGCAGTAAATCTAATCCACATGCGATAGGAAAAATTTTGCGAGCCGATCATTCATTGTTTGTTTTGAGAACATTCTCGCATTATAAAAAACGAATGCTATGCATTGTTATAATATATATTATAATAACATATTATAATATATATATATAATATAATGCATTGTTACGAAACTTCGGAAAATCTTTCCCGGCGTAGCTACAATTGGTGCGGCAAAAACCGTTTTACAGGTACTGAAGTCATTATTTGTTTGATAAACTATGATTTCAATTATTGTTATAAGAGTTGGATTATTACTATTATAGTTGCGGGGGGAAACTTTAAGGACTATACGTACCGTGTAAGTTAAAAACTAGAGTGATTAAATAAAAATAGTTTTAAAAAAATTCTAAAATAAATATTTAAATAAAAATTATTCATACACCTTTCCAAAATGTAAATGCACACACACACAAATCATAAAGAAATTTATCTAAAGATTAGTTAAGTCTCACAGTAAATCTAATCGACATCCGATAGGAAAATTTTCCCTTTTCGATCACTCATTGTTGGTTTTGTGAACATTCTCTCATTATAAAAAACGAATGCTATGTTTAATGCATTGTTACGAAATTTTGGCAAAACTTTTCCCGCGTAGCTACAATTGGTGCGGTAAAAATTGTTTGACAGGCACTGAATTCATTATTTGTTTGATAAAAGCCTATAGAAATATTCTAAGTTTACATGCTCTATGATTTCAATTATTGTCATAAGAGTCCCGATTGTTATTACTATAGATGCCGGAGGGAGAAAATTTAAGGATTGTACGTTCCGTATAAGTGAAAAACTAGAGTATTAAAAATTGTTTAAAAAAAATTCGACATTGTAAAATAAATATTTAAATAAAAATTATTGATACACTTTTCCAAAGTGTAAATGCACACACAAATCAAAGAAATTTATCTAAAGATTAAGTCTCACAGTAAATGTAATCGACATGCGATAGGAAAATTTTTGCTTGCCGATCATTCATTGTTTTGTGAACATTCTCGCATTATAAAAAACGAATGCTATGTTTAATAATGCATTGTTATGAAATTTCTGAAAATCTTTCCCCGCGTAGCTAAAATTGGTGCTGTAAAAATCGTTTTACAGGTACTGAAGTCATTTGTATAGTTATTATTTTATAGTTGTCAGTTATTTTATATTTTGAAGTATTTGTTAGATTAAAAAAAAAAAAATAGAAATATTTCAAGTTTACAAAACATGATTTCAATTATTGTCAAAATTTGGATTATTACTACTATAGATACGGGAGAAAACTTGAAGATTTAAGGATTGCAAGTACCGTATCAGTTAAAAACTAAAAGTATTAATAAAAGTTGTTTAAAAAAAAATTTAATTTCATGATTGTACGTACCATATAAGTAAAAAACTAGAGGTATTAATAAAAAATGTTTTAAAAGAAAATAAACATTCTAAAACAAATATTTAAATAGAAATTATTGATACTCCTTACTAAAATGTAAATGCAAACACAAATCATAAAGAAATTTACTTAAAGATTAGTTAAGTCTCACAGGAAATCTAATTGACATCTGCTAGGAAAAATTTTGCTTGGCGATCACTTATTGTTTTTATGGGCATTCTCGCATTATAAAAAACGAATGCTATATTGAATAATGCAGTTTCTAAATTTCGGAAAATCTTTCACCTCGTAGCTACAATTCGCGAGGTAAAAATAGTTTTACAGGCACGCAATTCAATATTTGTTTGCCTATAGAAATAATGTGAGTTTAAAAAACCTTATCATTTCCATTAGTGCCATAAGAATCTAAAACTTTCATTACAATTTAAAAACTAAAGGAAAGGCTTTAAATGTGTCTCCTGCGAACATGCGACATCCAAGTAGATTTTAAAGTGTATCGTATCACAGAACAATCACTAACCAAGGATATGCATAAAAAATTATTTTAAAAAACGCTGAGTAAATAATATACAGGGTGTCACTTCTTATCACTGGCGATTGATAAAGTGCCGGCGAACCACTCACGGTAATATTGGGTAGACAAATTAAGAGATTCAAATGTACCAAAAAATATTAGAAAAATATTTGAAAGCAATAAGCAATTTTAATATCTATATATAATTGTAACATCTGCATGCACTGGACCCAGACACTCAGGAAAACAGTTTGTCTGAAAAACTTATCAAATAAAATTGAAAATAACGTTCTTTTTTAAACAATTCAAGAAACTTTTTTGCCTTTATCAAAACCTACAAATAAAACCATTAAAACAAAGTGAAAAAAAAATATGACTGTTTTTCGAAACCCAGAAATACAGGTGTTATCTTTGCTTTTTACAGTTAAAAATAGAATTGTACTTGGATCGCATACACATAAACGTCAAAGTAACAAAGAGAGTAAGTGATGTCATAGTATTCCAAAGAAAACTACGGGCTTTAAATCTTTCAAATGTGGTAGCGTAAGCATTTGTTTATCTCAAAACGCCATTTCCAATTTAGAATAAACAGGAAGTAATATTTTTCACCAAAACTTCTTTAAACACCCAATCCACCTTCTTATCGATTAATAAAAATCCGCGACTGTTGCTGTTAGTTTACATAAATCATTCCACCATTAATGAAATCAGAAATACATTTAAAAAGAATACTTCAGAAAATATGATTTTAGAACAATCTGTCGTAACAATCATATTTATTTTTGTTCTATTGTAAAAAATAAACTCCACTTTATTTTAAAATTTGAAATGGGAAGTCGAAAGTATACTAGTAATTACCAATTCTCTAGACTTAATTTGCCGCATAGAAGGGATAGATAAATATAGTCAATAAATCCAATGACACTCTAGATCAACCATAAACCTGCGGCTCACGAGCCACATCCGAACCAAAAGCATTTATTGGGCGGTCCGAGAACACAATCTTTAATCCATATTTATCAAATTTAAAGATGAGTATGAAAATGGCTTAAATAAACTCGGGTTGCAATTACTACCCTCCGCTCTCTTAAGAACTCACATTTATCTTTAGCACTTGAAAATGCTGCATTATATTTCCTTTTTATACAGCTAACACTCATTGTTTTATTATATTGTTATTTTATTATACTATACTTTCATTATATTTGTGATTAAATAACTTTTTTTACGGTATTACATAATTATAGTGTGTTACGCTGCAGCCTACGTAAAGTCACGTAATGGCCAGCGAGAAAAAAAAAAAAAAAAGGTGGGAACGACTGCCCAAAATTATCACTGACCATTTACTTCGTGTTCTTTAATTATATATATATTTATTTTCTTTTGGTTCTTTTATTGAACAAGCCCAGTGGTGTAGTGGTCAGAACTTCTGACTGCCACACCGCAGGTCGAGAGTTCGACTCCCGACTGGGCAAGGTTCAGTCAGCCTTTCATTCCTTTGGGGTCGACAAAATGAGTACCAAGCTTGCTTGGGAACTAAACACCGAGGGTCTCGCGTTAGACTGACCACCTGGCCGGGACGCATGCTGCATAGCACCTCGGGGCACCAGACAACCTTAGGACTCTGAATTTAGGAAAAGGAAAGAATATGATTTAACAAAGTTTAAAAATGGTAATCAAAAGTATATTGACAACTTAAGATTTGCAGCATTATAAAAGTTAAAATAATTTATCTCATTATTCTTTTCGCGACAAGTGTATGTGACACAGTGCGTTCAATCCTTTATTTTCCTACCAATAGTTCCGAATTGTAATGGTAGCCTCACTTAATCATGTAATTTCTACGATAAAAAAAGGCAAACTGGTGCTAATTTTTTTTTTTTTTAGGTTGAGCAAAAAGTTCTGGGAAATTTTAAATCTAATAGTTACCAGAATTTGTATCGTATATAGGAATACTAATGGTATATCAATAGGAGTTCAGGAATTTCGGCTCAAAAATGCTTATTGAACAGTACGATTTGCGTGTGTTGGAGAAAAGGTCTAACGATTCTGAAAGCCGTCGACAAGATTAATAAGGGAGATGGTACGGCGACAAACTTTGTGCTTCCAGCAAATCCAGAATCTGGCAGAACGATGGTAGAAAGTCGTAAACTATGATGGCCTCTACTTTGAAGAATAGTCCCAATTGCTTTTGTTGTTAATTTACTCATAATAACGCAACTTTCACAAATTACCCAGAACTTTTTGCTCAACCTAGTATTTTGTACAGAGCGCTCATTACATAGGCGTTAAATGCATCACTTATGTTACAAAACGCTATTTTAAAATGCATTTTATAGTAAATAATAGTGTTATGTCTTTTTTATTGCGGTAGATACTTATTAGGGATCGTGTAAAAAATATATCCATTCAATAATTATTTTTGATAGGGAATATCGGATATCCTACAGGCCAACTCTTTTTTTTCCCTCTAGAGGCAGCTACTGGATTATAACTGGATAATAAATAAGTAGATTATTACTAAATGCATGCTCTAATTTTGACGAAAAGTATAAAAGCATTTTACTTTGGACGCTTTTCAGGTCCATTAGTGTCCAATAACTTTTCAGAATTGCGAGACTGGTTATTTACTACTTTTCCAAACAAATTATTAACTCTAAAAATCAAGTGCATATATATTTCTGAAAAAAAAATTACAACTAAAGACTAGTATTTTGACTAATTATTGTTATACCAGGAATTTCTATTAATTTCTTTTCTTTATATCATCAGTAAATAATTCTATAACTTTTAAGACATCGATCAAGTTAGCCACTGTATGATGCTATTCTAAAATAGTGAAACTAGATATTTTATATATATATATATATATATATATATATATATATATATATAGCTATTAAGTTGTAAATTTCGAAGTGAGTGAAAATTTTAAACTTGTCCAGGATAGCTCAGTTGGCAGAACATCGGCAGCTTTAACCAAAGGTTCCCTATTCAAATCCTGGTCTGGACATATTGACACTTTTTCATTCAGTTGGAAAATTGCAACTCAATTTATTTACCAATTAGAATAACTGTGTTGAAATAAATCTAGATACATATTTATTTGCAAAAATATTATTCAAAGTATGGCTCAAAATGTATCACACACAGAAACTGTCTATAATTTACGAATTAAAATAATAAATTTTAAAACTTTCTAATTACATTAAAAATCGTTAAAAAATATTACAATTGAGTTATATTTCACAGAAATATGCTCAATGAGTTAAGAGGTTTGTTTTTGTAATAGTGAAACAGTGAAATTCCTGGCTTAAAAAGATATACTGTTCCACGAAAATAGCGTTCTCGAAGCTTATAATAAATAAAAGTCTTTAAGAATGAAAGAAAAAAAAACGTCATAAAAGCTTAAAAAACTGCTCCTTGATCACGCCACGCCAACAGCACATAAAAATAAAACTAAATACGAAACATGTCGCTTTCATCACCGGCACACGTGATCACATCCACTCCACGTGCAGGGCAGCGAACTCGGTCTATGCGCAGTGGTGACGTCACTCGAGGTCGCCCAATCCAAAAGGGATGGAATTTCCTGCCCACAGCGAAGACTCCTAGCGCGTGTAATAAGCCAAGGAAAGGAATCTGTAAAACGCTCGGGTCGAAACTCGGCTGTTCTATTTCTAGGCTAGCATGTCTGGAAATTACCCAAATGAAAACCAATAAACAGTTTTCGCGTACTACTTCTTTTACATGCATTAATCTTAGCGTTTTAAATATTTATTGATAAGATCATTCATACAATTGTGTTAAAATACTATGTGTTTTTTAAAAACTTAGTAGCTGAGTGCGCTACAGTTATTTAAGATTCGTCATTTTGTAAATAATAATAATTAATACAATTCTTAGAAAATCAAATAAGTGACATAATGAGATGCTTAAGCAAGTAAAACCGGAGTGTAAATGCAAACGCGGTCTATCCTATCATTAAAGAAAGACTTGAAACCGCTCAGAAAATCATTAAATGAATTGAAACATTCCTACAATCACGTCATATGCATAATAATAACATGCATCTTTCTCGTTGCTACACATTTTTTTCTTTCTTTACAGTAATTTCCGACTTAAACTTGCCAACAGTTATAAAAGTTCTGGACCTGAATATGCGAGTTTCGGATTTCTAAATTTTGCGAATCCCTCCTCCTCACGATTACAAATCCCCAAGTTTATTTTCCTTTTCCAACCACAGCTTTGCATTTTTTGTTAAATTTTCAATACATCATTATCAATTGATTAAAAAAAAAAAAAAAAAAAAAAAAAAAAGTAGTATACATTATAGTTTCGTTGTGCGACGCCCTCGGATCCAATCTTTGAATTTATGGAACTTTTAGTTGCTCTTTTACTAGGTGAGGAGATGAGATGCATGTAGCAGAAAATAAATTACTTATTTTTAGGATTCTTTATTTGTACAGAAGGGATTATTTGTTCGGAGCTGTAGCAACACCGACCCCCCCCCCTCCCCCCAACAAAAATAAAAAAAAATAAAGCATGAAATTAATTTCTAGTTTTATCATTATAATCAGACGTTACCTTTTGTTTTCCTTTATGTGTTAATAGTGTTATTCGGTTAAAAATTGTTTCTTTTACCGTTCAGTCGATTGTGCAAAGGTTAGTTTTGCAACAATATCCAAAATAAATTTGCGAATGTTTAAAAAACAGTTTAGCAGAAAAAATATTTTTCAAATACTTTTGGCAATATTTAAAAGTAAAGAATGACTTTGCTACAAGAAAAAGCGATGATTTATTATGAGATAAAACAAAATACCATACAGTTATTGAGCCATCATGCAAATAACACTAATTGTTAATTAACATCTAAATTTTATACATCTTTATATACAACAGCACGTTAGTAGAATTGTGCATATATTGGGTTCATGTAACTGCAGGATTTTCTCAAGATCGAATCAATTTTCAACTAGAGACTTTTTTTTTTATTTTTTAAATGAAATAATAAAACTGCATTTATTTTAAGAAAATCATATTTTAATACCCGCACTATATTCCAAATGTACTAAAATAATTGAATTATCGTACTTCTATTTCAATAAATATAAATAATATCTCTTTAATTCGGCATTATTAATACTTTGTTAATATATACAGCACATTATGCTAATTTCTTGTGTAGTTTTGTGTAACGTTTATTGAATTTTCGTAATTTCGATGGTGTAAACAAGTTACAAATACTGCAGGAAAAGTGCTGAATAAAATCAGCTGCCTGATAGAGAGTAACGATGCCTTCTGAATAAAGAAAACTCAATCAAGGCCAAACATCACATTTCGTTGCACATTATATGCCATTTCATGAATATTTATAAAGAAAAAAAAGTACTACTCCATAAATCTGAAATGATTACTAAAAAGTTGTTTAACAAGTTTTTTGAAAGCGATAAGAAAATAGTCGATTGTAATGTTAGTCACAAATTGCTACCATAGAAGTATTAAAAATTTAGAAGTCATTCCTATAAAATATATTGCGATTAATCATTCATTTCTTTGTAATGGAAGAAAAAAAAATTGCAAAATACTAATGCTAATTTAAAAAAAAATAAATACGTTGATATTTCCGTGATAGTATTACAATTACAAGGTGTTTCTTAAACTTTGGAATTTGTTGCAAATGAGAAACTTAACCACAGGTATACCATTTTGAAAAAGAACAATCTGATTGAGAAGGGGGAAGGGGTTGTTAACCCTGTGTTTAAGGCTGGTGGCTATTTGTTATCTAATGTCATTTCTCTGTTTCCCTTTACTCGTCAACATAGAATTGTATAAATTTTGTACTACAACACACAATCATTTTCGGCCGTATTATAGGTACCCTTATCGTACACTTTTATTTATATTACAAACTAGGGTTGTCATTATGTCCTCTTTTTTATAAACAGTCCTGGACGCAGGGACAAAAATAAAATTTGCTGAATTTGCATCTATTTGGCACGTAAACTAAATGCATGATGCAGTGGCGCTAACTTCTGAAAAATATTGGGTGGGCTCAAAACCATTTTAGGGTAAAGTGACACAGTCATTTTGCTTTCTTTGAAAGTTTGAGAAAAGATAATATTTCAAGTTATGATTAGTTAGATTTTTTACAGTAGAATATAAAGTTGCGATTTTCTTTAATTATATCGCTCACCCGCAAGAAAAGTGACATCTCGCAAAAATTCATCTTGCGTTTTATTCCACCAATAGGTCTGTCCTAAGTGCGTCTTGCTACACAAACAGTTTCATAAGTGCAGCTATGCGAAAAATCACTTTATTACTCCTTATGTCCTTTTGTGGTCACAGAAAAGGGGTGGATTGTGTGGGGAGGTAAAATTATCCAATCTTCCAAACCTCATCTTCAGTCTTCATTTTGAAGGGTTTTATGTTTTTATGAAAGCTTTCATTCCTGCATGCAGAGCTAAATGCTTTAATTTCAGGTTACAGTAAAATCATGCAAATTTTCTTTTGCCTCTCCTGTGAAATTTACTTTTGTCGAGATGTGTCATTTTTCTTGTGGGTGAGCGATATTATCGCGGGGTTTTTCCTTTTATGGACTCTAGTATTTACTATTGTGCCAAGAATTTGACTACAAATTAAAACGTAGTGGACTAAAAAAATATTAAAATGGACATTTAATGCAAATACACTGAAATGCTTGTATTAATAGTTCTACGTACTTAAACTTATACGGATGATTCAAAATAGATACAATTTCTTGAACCGCTAATAATGCTTCCAATTACAAAAAGTAGATGAATAAAGTGAAGATTTCAGATATGGCGTTTACTTAAAAAGGGGCTGCATGCCAGGGTTGTAAAAAACCCGGGTTTATTTAAAAAAACCCAGCCCCGGCGGGTAGCAGGGTGGGTACCCGGGCAGCTATCCACTACAACCCTTAAGGTTGTAAAAAACCCAGATCTTTTTTATAAAAAACACAGCCCGGGTGGGTAGCTGGGCGGGTACCGGGCAGCAGCTACCCACTACAAACCTGCTGCATGCACATTAAAATACAAAATTTAATTTTTATACGGGCTCCTTTACGTATGACGTACGAGTATATTTAGAAAAAGAATGACATTAGAAAGAATTCTTAAGAAGAACAAAATCCTTTTACGGATAAAACACAAGGTAAATGCACCAAGTGGGCTACGTACTAGTAGTGGGCCAAGTTTAGTGCATTTAGGAAGAAAAATTAATTCGCGAATATGCAGGAAATTACTTATTTTATAGAAAGTTACATGCAGGAAATTACTTTGATAGAAAATTGATTGTAAATTTTTTAGGACGATGAATGGGAGGGTGCAGGTTGTATTTTAGGCTCATGTGTATCTTATTGCTATATTTATCGTATTTACAAACAAAATTTTGTGAACGTCAACGAAATAATTCCTTTTCAGCGATTGAAAAATAATTAAGTACGAAAATAGAATAATGAAAACTGAGTGAGCTGGGTGAGCAAATTATTGGGTGGGCTCGGGCCTATATAAGTTGGCGCCACTGCCATGATGTGATAAAATTGTGTTCCTACATATTTAACAACAAAATTGTTCTTTACATTAAACATTTAATTAAAGAATTATTTCTTATTGATCTTAATCTAATAAATGCAAAAAGTAAATTTAATTACATATGGTGATACAATTAATTTCACAGAATACATTGCTGTAAAATTGATCAAATTTAACAAAATGAATCAACTGTTGAACATTATTACATATTGCAAATTAATAAGGGGAAAAAATGTCATTTTCAAAGTACTAAAACCTAAATTTTAAAAAGAGGAAAAAACATTACTTTTTTATGAATCATGTAGCAAACTTCATTTATAGGAAATTGTAAACAATCGCACACTCATATTTTAAAATGTTTTGTTAGAATTTAAAACTTAGTTTATTTTTGTTTTTATATTGTCTCTCCATCTCTCTCTATATATAAATGAAAATATATGTGTAAATTAAAAGGGAAAGTGAAGAAGAAGTATATGATACATATAAGGATGAAAATACAAAATAAAAAACTGATATGGAATCATAGTTTGTGTATTTTCTTGTTATTTTGTATTTAACATTTTTAACTAGTGAAAAATTTTAACATTTAAAACTTACATATACAACAGTTTATATTATGCTTTATTAATACCAACTTCTTATTTCTTCATATGATTTTTTTTTTAAAGGAAGATTTGAGACTATCAAGATTTTTTTTTTTTTTTATCTATTTCAATTTTGTAAACAGAATATATATTGACAAATGTAAGTGTTGAATTTTATTGTAAGTGTATATGTCTTATACTAACAAAATTAATATTGATGTACATTTGTTGCATAATTCATGTTTTATATAATGTTCGCGTTAGGCCATTATTTAAAGATGAAACACCCCGTTCTTTTTTAAATCTGTGAAATAAATGGATCCTGCCTTTTTTTAATGACATGCACCCCTGGTCGTACACAGATGTCTCTAGTAAAAACATTTCCTGCACCATAGTAGTATATCTAAATTCGGTGTCCGAGAGCTAGGAAAAATCATAGAACTTGCACCGCTCCCATTGGTGCATGTTTTTGACTAAAAGTATTGTCCGTTTTTTGGCTACAAATATTGGCCCGTTTTTTAACTACAAGTATTTCTGAAGAAAAAATTCCTCGGTAAGGCTTTACAACATTTTTAATATAAATAACATTCGATATTCACTATTTTACTTTAAAAATATTTTTATATAAATTTATTTTATCATTTTCACAAAAGTAATTATCATATAACAATCTTCTTTGATGTTCTACAACCACGATATTTATTTTTAATTACTTTTTTTTTTTAAGGGTAGCCCTTTCTTTTGCCGCTTTATTCGGATTTTTTTTTCTTTTTTTCTAAAATGAACGCACTGCCCTTTGTTTGGACTTAACGTTTTGCGCAGAATGCAAATATGCACAATATTAAACATGCGAAAACTGAGAAAAGCCTAAAAAACTATATTATATATCAAATGCAACATCGAAATGTCCCATATAAAATTTCATTAATTTAGCACGTTGAGTGCCACGTCAGTCAACGGTACTGACACTGAACTTTCCGTTTTGGCCGCGTCAGTCATCACAAAACGGAAAGACAGACAAAATTGACTTGGCATTCAACGTGTTAAAAAAAGAAGAAAGAAGATTTACTAACATAATGCACCTTGCACTGTTGCGAAAAAAAGATCAAGACCATAAACTTCCTAATTGAAACTTTTCTTCATTTATACAGTGGTGCCCTTTGTCAAATATTAAATAATATACAACAAATTATAGTAAACTGCGATTAGTTGTTATTTATTTGGTTGTAATAACTGAAAACCACACCGACTATAACTTCAGTCTCATCTCAATCAAAGCTTACAAAACAAACTCATCCCAAATTCACCTAAGTGTAGTCATGAAGGGCATTTATAAGTATAAGTAGTATTCATAGAGGTCAAATTAAAAAAAAATACTTAGATATTCTCGAAAAAATATTTTTCGATTTTCAACAATGGAAAACACACATTTTCTAACTCATTTTTAAACGTAAAAGTATGACACTTTCAGGCATGATAATTGAAGCGATTTGTAATGGAATATTTTTTCATTTTTCATTAAATTAATTACATCTTGAGTAATAAGCGATTGTTGTGTCGTGTCGTGACAGCAGTTCTTTTTCCTTTGCCGCGCGGTCGTGCTTGAAAATAAATTCAGTTCAAAACGGCAACTTTGACAGCTTTTCTGCCGTTACCGGCAACTGGAAAAACTGTACATTATGTCTAAATAAGAGTGCCTGACAATTTCATGCGTTTACGAACGAAATTGAATTAAAAATGTGCCAAAAAGAAGCCTACTTGGATTTGAGAACCGCCTCAACTTCAAAAGTCTAAAGCAGGGCTGTTCAGTTAGCGCGAGTGCACTGCACTTCATCTTAGGGCACCTTGAAGAGCGCCATAATTCACATGTCTGGAAACATGGAACAATATTACCTCACTATTATAGGGAACAGTTAGGCCTCTTTTTTATTCAGAAACACTAAATTCATACCAGGAATCCCGAATGGAGAATTTTTACTGAAAGTAATCCCGAAAGCATACCATTAATTAAAGCAAAAATTATTACCATTTCAAATTTCTGGTATGACTTCGAAATTTCTGAATTAAGGAAAAAAAAAAAAAAAGGCCAAACTATGACTTCGAAATTTCTGAATTAAGAAAAAGAGGCCAAACTTAAACTGGCAAACCTTGGTAGACGTAACAATATGCAGACGTCTTATAAGATGCAGACACAGATAAGACGGTGGCCCTTCATTACTTCACCTCTTCCCAAATGCAATCAAATAGATGCGATATAAACGAGAACATTAAATTATAAAAAGTGGTGTCCAAAATGTTAATTTATACACATATTGCAGTTTTCTTAGCGAAATTAAGAAAGATACACGTAATACTACAATAAAATGCGGCTTATTTATTTTTCGGGAGACACGAAAACAGTGAGTGATCGTTATAACGGAACAAGCAGCATAACGAGAGGTTACTACTGCACATAACACATTTATGCATAACCATATATTGCATAAAGTTTATTTACTATTCTTACAGCAGTTATCGCATTGGAACATAAAATTACCGATTACTCATGTAAATTTACGGAAATTTTTATTTACACAACCTTCCAACGCATTTTTAAGAGTTAATAATTTATAATTTGCCGAAGTCGCGTAAGTGCAGCGTTAGTGCACGCTACAAACTACTTGATTTTTTGAATCGCGGTAATCGGTAAATAACATTTTTCATAATGCAGGGCGTTACGACCAGTGCTGAGGAGTCTGTGGGAAAAATGGACTACTCCGACTCCGGGAATTTTAACAGCTCCGATTCTTTCGCTCAAAAATGGGCCTGACTCACTCAGACAACGCAGCACTGCTTGCAAAATGGACGACTCCGACTCCGAGAATTTTAACAGATCCGACTCCGACTCTCTCACTCAAAAATGGGTCTGACTTCGACTCCGCAGCCCTGGTTACGACTACAACACTAGAAAAAGTAGTGACTACAGTAGTTTTGCTATTTCTAGCGCGCTACCTCCGACCGCTACTTAAGATATAAATATAATCTATAAATCCTTGAAGATTGCATGTAAAAATATTAAGTAGTTCAAGAGAAATTTAGCGCACAATTTACTATTTAATTTTGACATTGTGAGATAAGCCGCTTTTAAACATTCTTTTAATATTGCTTAAACTGATAACACTTGACGAGTGTTGCCAAATACGGCGACGTTTCTATTCAGAGATTCTGAATTCACGAGGGATGCACCGGATGTGGATTTTTGCCGGTTACCGGATACCGAATAACAGGTAGAAAATTTTATCGAATATTCGGTATCCGACGGAATACTTCTTAATTTTTAATTTCAATAGTAAAATTTCTATTTATACTTGCTTTATGGAGAAAAACTTTAAATTATTATAATTTTATGTCATTCCAATATTAATAATAGATTTACATTCATTTATTAAGTTATTTAAAACCAAATGCCTTGTAATAATTTAATATTGAAATTTAATGATGTTTCGTGTTTAGCCTATTCGATTATACATAGTACTTTTTTCTTTTATTTAGGGTCATTGTAGATAAAAAGATAAACACTCATTTCTTTGTTTTTCTTACTGATAATTCTAGTTTATTTACTAATTACTAAATATCTCATTGAAATGGCTTTTTCTTTTCCTGCATACATATTAATGCCTAATTTTCCTATTACAAATGTTTTCTAACAGAATTTAAA
The DNA here is from genome assembly GCA_963932465.1 of Maratus speciosus. Taxonomy (NCBI): domain Eukaryota; kingdom Metazoa; phylum Arthropoda; class Arachnida; order Araneae; family Salticidae; genus Maratus; species Maratus speciosus. The sequence goes on along the minus strand of OZ010791.1, from coordinate 232,971,158 downwards.
TAGAGAAGCTCCTCATTGTAAGCATCTTGTTTTGTAGAACAAAGGAGACAAGAAAGTGGCAAAATTCTTTTCATAATCAGTTCATTTTAACGCAGCTGGCATTCCATCCATAAATAAAATAGTGAAAAAAAGATTCAATAAAATCATTTTTACCTTACAAATGTTGAAAACACAAGAGTCAACGCTTATTCTCAGAAGCAGGAAATATTTGTGATAAAAAACGTAAAAGATTATAGCCTGAAAATACTGAGCGCCTACATCATCTGAGCGCCTACACATAATGCTCCTACATCATCATAGCTGCCTTTAACATAATTTATAATTAGTTATAGTTTAAATATCATATTTCCATTTATATAAAACCATATAATTTCATTTTTGTGAAAATCTATTTCTTTTTTGCTAGCATTGCTTTTAATGGAAGAATGTTGGTAAGGAGCAAATTAATTTTGCACTAACTTTTCCTGATAATGTTAAAAATATAATTTTAAAAATGAGTCACTATCCAGCAACCGGATATTAAAGTAATCGTCCGGACCGAATATTCGGTTTCAGTGCCGAATAAGCAGGATATCCAGCAAGAGCCGGATATTCGGTGCATCCCTAGAATTCACACCAGGAAATTTTGAATAGCAATTTCTAATTATTTTATTCGCGGATAGTTTATATTTATCTAAAACAAAAATAACAAATGAAACTGGTTAAAATTCGGAATGTGAATTAAAAAAACGCCAGATTTGGCAACATTGCAACCGACACATTTTTAGTCGTAACTAACGCAATTATACAATTTTTTTTGTGCGCTTCATTTAAAAATGCTCAGAAAATACTGCTATGTCATACAAGTTTTCCGAAAAACAGAATTTTGTTTAAAGATTTAACAGTATAATGTCCCTAACAAATCAAACAGTATCTTTCTAGCGAGTTTCTTTTTGTTAGTATATATTATTTTTTGTAAAACGTTTTGCAACACTTACTGCACAATTCAAACAAAATTTTTCCGAGAATTGAATGAAATTCGCTTATCTAATTTTGATTTCCCTTAAACACGATTGTACACATTGATCCTTGAAGTAAAGATAATTAACAAAACTTAAAATTTTACACCAAAAGAAAAAAAGATATTACCTATAAATTACAATTTTTTTTTTTTCAATTTAAATATGAACAAGTTAAAACTAAAAGCTAAAATAAACAAATTTTCACATAACAAATTTTGTTTCAAACAAAGACTTTCTGAAACTGCTATATACGAGGCGAAAAATTGTTTTAATAAATTGTTAATACGAATTTTCGCATGACACTTATTAAATTATTCAAACACTTAAGAATGAAAATGTTGACAAATTTTAAAGAGAGGGAAATTCTAAATTTTGTGAATATTTAAAGAAACGTGCCGCGATAAGCTGGCAGAACCCCGTTTTCACTGGCAATTCACATGAATTTATTTCCTTTTAAAAACAGGGATTATCTTGAAAATGAATAATTCATATCACATCAGTTCTGTCTAGAACAGTATATCACGTAAAAAAACGAGAAACCATATTCATTATACCTATTTAATTTTAAAAATACGCTACGCCTATGAAATTTAACGAATTGCCCAATATTAAATGTTATGAATCGATATACAGTAACATCACACGTATTAACTACATCATCTACGTAATAAATGAGGAAAAATATCTAAATTAACTTTTCTACTTATTTCACAAAAACAAAATCGATCCATGACTATAGGCATGATTCAGGATGGGGAAAAAAGATAAAATCAAGTAATATGGACTTTAAATGGGTTATAAAGGAATTTGAAATGCCATCTCTCTAAAAATAAAGCAGTTATGCTGTTCAAAATTCTTTTATTATTATTAACATTCTTGAAATATACTGCATGATAGCTGGGTATACATGAAACTTCGTGGAATTGTGAAAATGAAACACTGACACAAACAATTATGCAAATAGAAATACACTAACTCTTGTAAGTATTAAAGAACAAAATGATATAATATGGTATTTAATATGCCGCGTGGAATTATCATGTAAGAAAGAAAGGTTGCAATTGAAATGAATAATAATAAAGAAAAATCAAGGCGCAACTCCAAAAGAATTTATAATCTATTTTGAAGCCACCCGTTTGGCAACAGAATCTTCCACCCAGCGGAGCAAGTTAAATGCAGGCCTGGCAAGGTCTCACGTCACGTGTGACGTAACCAATGTACAGGTACACAAGCGTTGCGTGTCTGCAGCCCCGCAGGCAGGGGTTTTAAAGCAGCTTTTTGACAGTTCGGAAATGGCAACACGTTTCGCTTCAGCGAAGCCACTGTTTCAGTGGATCAGTTTCACTTACAGGCTTTTAAATTTTTTTTATATCTTACGTCACGCTTTCTTCACATTCCTTCTACTTCGTTGGTTCTACTTTTTCAGTCCACTAATATTAAACAAGTTCTAGCTCACTGTGTTAAAGAAAAAAAAAATCGAAATCTAAAAGAAGTTTTTCTCAATAAAATTGCCACATAATTCTTCAAAATAACATGCATCGCTATTTTTAAATATTAGCTATTTTATATTGAATGGGGCGCTAACATGATTATTTTGCTTAATTTTGACTAAACTGGATAAGCAAGCAGAATTAAAATTTTAGTTATCACACTGTTTAATGTACAGTAAAACCTGTACGGAAAAATAATAATAATAATGAGGCTTGTGATTAAAACATGAAACATAGCAACTAATTCAATAAACCATGCATTCATACAAGCAGTAGTTAATTATGTCATATTAAGTATAGCTGCAATTTTTTGTTTCACACAAAAGCATTCAACACTTCCTTGCAACCGACAGAAATGACGCATATAAGTACAAATGAAACTTTCAATACTTTGAGAATCTGAGAACTTATTTATTTTCACAAGCATCCTTATAAAAGGACAGTTTAATTTTCTTTCGCGGCTTGGTGGTACAATACCTTTGAAATGCCGTCGGCTTAAATATTTAAAACATAATACTATTAAAAATATTTCGGACAACTTAAGTTCTTTTCAAGAAAATTAAAAATACGGGATAATCGCCTTTAACCAACCCATAATTACCTCCCCCCCCCCTTTCTTTTCGTGACATATATGTTTAATGTGTTTTATACAGCAGCATTTAGTAATTAATTTGATCCCTTTGTTTCTAGGAAGATTTTCGTCCATTTATTAGTTTTCTATCTTAGTTTAAGGAACTCTAAAGAAATACGTTAATAAATATATTTGAAAGGAAACATTAATTACAAGTGCTCCTAATAATAAAGAAAATTTTGGAGTTTGGATCGTTAGAGTACATTTCAAGTTCAAACACTTGCAAATAAAACATTCGTTGAATATAAATACGCATACGGTGCGTAATTGAAATTACATTCCCTAGATTTAGCGAAATAAACTTATGGGTCTAATAACAAAAATAAACAATGCTTTATTATTATTGCATGCTGCATGCACTTTTATATATATTTAAAGAAAAAAAAAATCCTATAGAGATTATATGCAAGCCACGAAATTCTCAACTACAGACGAAAAAATAATAAAGAGCACAGAAAATCTGAACAATAAATTATGCAGGCAATAAAATAGAAACAAATAACATGTCTCATAACAGCACGAATAAACAAGTAAATATTTCTACTATGTACAGACAAGAAATAGAACAGGGGTTTCCAGATAATAAGGGTTGGCCGGTCGTATTATCCGTGGTGTAGCAAAAATTTGTTTTCAATCTGTTGTCTGTTGCAGATGCAGGGCTGCCACAGGCGACTAATTTTGAAGTACATTTCTCTTACACATGTTGTCAAAGTGTGTGTTAAAGATTTCTGTTTTGAGAAAGGGGTGTCAGTTAGAATTAAAAAATAGTCGCCCGTGGCAGCCCTGCAGATGTCAAGATTTTCAGGGAATTAAAAAACACGCCCGTGGAAACAATGGACGGTACGGCCAAAGAGTGGACTTTCAGGATGCACAGATTCTTTCACATTTTTCCTCATGTAATGCTATTTATTAGTCTACGCAGAGTGAAACCAAAAGCGAAATAACGAATAACGAAAAATGTCTTAAGAAGTAGACAAATTTGTGGCGAAACGTGATAAGGAAAAAAAAAACTCACATATTATTGTTTTAAAATCATAAGATTATTGAATATATATATTTTTAATTAATGAATGAAATATTTTACTAACATATGTGCCGAAATTTATTTTTGGATATATCATCAGAATGGATGTGTTTCTAAATGTAATACTGTTTACGTTTCTTTTATGAATACTGTTTTTCCTTCCAAATACCACTAAAAAATACGTGCGTGCTATGTCCCTTAGAAATAGTCTAGTTTTTACAAAATTAATGAAATGATAGAAAATTATTCATATTTGGTCCCGATTTAGAAGTCGTTAGCCCACCTTTTTTTGAATCGACAAGTCCCTTTTTTTCATCTACACGTCCCACTTTTTGCGAGAGTGGGCCCGGCAGCTTCGGTTTGGAAACCCCTGAATTAAAATAATTTCAAAAATCTATAACTCACCAGCTTTCATGCTAGCATTGGCTTGGTCAAAAGAAAACACTCTGCCGATGTGTTCTTTTTTGTATCTAGCATCATATGGCACACCCATAACAGCAGCCGGCAGTGACTCACCCCTCGTCAAAGGGGGCCGGGATGAAGCGGGATGCTCCTCGACTACCATGTGACGTTTGGATTCTGGAGGGTGCGTACCATCATCATCCTCGCGTTCCGAATTGGACCTCTTGTTAGCACCAGAATTTTGCCGTGCTGCAGCCATAGGTAAATGTGGTGGGGGTAAGGGTGGCGGAGGGTGAGCTCTGGCTGCAAGACTTGGACTACCACGGTTCAGGACGGACGCATCATGCGCCGAGACCACATCAACAGAACCATCCACACGCCCATGTGGATGAAGTCGTTGTCCATTGAATTCTAACATTGCACGCGCTTGTCGCGATTCATGTGTACCATATCTTTCTACGACTGGTACTGGTGATCGTGAAACGGTCGCATGAGGGGTGCCAGGAACACTATGCGGGGGCGTAAGAATGCCTTCGGGAGTAGCCACACCGTTAATGGTTGCTCCTTCATGGGCAGAAACCCTTTGAGATCCTGAGGCCGCTTTAAAGGGGGCGGGCTGTCCTCTAGGATTTTCTTGAAAACTGTGCGCCCGTTTCATCTGACGGGCATTGTCGAGAACGATTTCTATACGATCAGCACCTTCATAGTTGACGCAGCCCCTGCATACAGGTTCACTAAAGTCATGTAACATGGCCCATGGCATTCGCGGTAAATCACACAAATAGCAGTGTTGACGATGGCTGCGTGAAACGGTCGACATCTTGACCATCCGTAGACAGAACGCGCAATCCACGGAAAGGAGAGCAAAACAAACACAAGAAAAATACTAAAGCTTCCTATCGGCGGCCCATGCGAACAACCTAATGAAGATCGAGACACTCAGCCGAATGGGGTTGCCAGGGGCGATAACGGTATTCCGCCAAAGCATCCGCTGTGACGAGCCAAACACTCGCCAATCGAATCGTTAGTAACCTGGGAACGTCACATCGTAGATGTGATTTGGCTGTTAGATTCACTTATATTATTGTACTTCCGTTGTTACCTTCGAACTTAAGATAGTATCTTTTAAATCTTAGTCTTTGATTACACTTTTAGAAATTCTAGAATTTGTGATATATTGCTTGCTGTTAAAGAATTCGTGTAAATTTCTTGTAAACGAGCTGTGCGGTTAAATAATGATCACTGATTAATTCTGAAAATGAATAGATTATTTTGAATTTGATATCGTTATTTGAAATACTAAAAGTGAGAAAATATCGATAGTGCATTTAATTGACATGCAACTCCCTCTCCTCCCCGTACATGTCTTTTTTTTTTCTTTTCTTCAAGTAGGAAAAATTTCCTCTTTTTAAATAGGGACTGAAGATTTAACCCCATGAGGGACATCCCACCTAATTTTAATAAGATTTGCACCAGAAACTTTTAATTAAATTTACTTTTTAAACTTTGGTGAAAAAAAGATTAAAAGAAGCTTTTTCCTCATTTTAAAGTAATTTTATTCGAAAATTCCGGTGTGAATTCAACATTACAAAAACAAAATTGTTTGCCCCTGAAAGGTTTAAGTACGTTAGATTTCATATCTTCAAATTAACAAAGGATAGTAAAATCAGAAATCATAACACATTCGTATGTGTCTGGCAATAAACTTGGGTAGTGGTCCATCAAACTTCCGGTTTTGTTTGTTTTTTCAAGTCATAAAAATATATTTTGAACTAGAAAAAAATACCCAATTAAATCTTTTGTTTTTTATGCGATTATATAGTAACTACTTTTATTTAAAGAAGAAAGAAAGAAAAAATCTGATTTCATTTGATTTGATAAAAACTTGAGATCGCACGTCAGGTCAGGTCTTGCGTACAATTTTCTCAGTTACTGAAAAAACTCTCTTAAACTTTATTTTCTCTCGTACCGTTCAAGCAGATTAAAGAAAAATTTTATTTTTGAAATACAAATATGAGAAATACTTTTAACAAATTAAAAATTACAAAACAAAATTTAATACGAAATAAGAGTGAAAAACTGCCTAGAGTTCAATAAAAAAAGGTGATTATTCATATTGTATTTTTTTTTTTTTTGGTAGTTTTTTTTTATATAATTTTAACTTTTTTTAAATTTAAGGAGCCAAAAAAAAAAATTAATGACGTCTTTAAATTTGAGAAACCCAATTTAACTTTTAAAAATTTAAACAAGATTCCTTAAACAACAGAATTGCTTAAAAAGCGACAAATTTTTAAAGCAATGATTTATAGCTATCTTCATCAGAAAAAATATACTCGTGTTTCTTAAAAAACCGAATTCCTGTATAATCCTGCTGATATTACCCACCTTTTCTTTTTGAAGAAAAATTTACTTACTATTTTTTTCACTTAAACTTTTCACTGTTATTTTATAACGGTATTGTATGCCCAAAATTGATACGTATAATGAAAAGTACACAAACATAAACATTTCAGTTTCACAGTTCTAAAAAATGTATACATTTAATTTATATTGACTTTCGACACTTAGAAACTATCTTGTTAGTTATATCCCTATTTTAGTCGATTTTTAACGAATATTGCATATCTTTATCAACTGTAAGAATCTAATGGAATACACCATTATTCTAAACTAATTTTTCACAAGAAATATCCCTGAGAGGAGCGGAAATATTCAAGGTGTTTTTAGGCAAAATGAATCCCTGGCCCATCGCTTTGGGGGATATTTTCCCCGTCTGGACACCTCCCATTCAAGGTCAAACACTCCAGACAAACAACTGCGGGGTTGTTGTTTACTTCCTGCCTCAGCTGAAACTAAAACTACTTTCGCCGCTGACCCTTTAAACGGTTTTCTAGTTTCGGATTCACTGGTTGTGACAGGACCACAACTGTCATCTCAAAATGAGTTGAGGAGAAATTTGCTTATGACGTAGTATTTCATGTTAAAAAAGCACCTTATAAATTCAGCTGAACTCGGTTATTAACGAGGATGAAGGAATCGGAACGTCCTGCTCGTTATAACTGAATTTTCTTTAATAACGTAATCCCAACAGATGCAAAATCATCTCTATAATTTAACCCTTGAAGGGTGGCCGAACACTTTTTATACCACTTAATTTTAATGATGATTTTTACCAGAATTTTTTAATTAAACTTTATTTTTATAACTTTGGGTAAGCGGAAAGCTGTAAAATTGCATTTCCTTATTATCAAATAAAACTATAGCGTATACTTTCTGCGTATACCCTAGGTATAGCGTTTACCGTATACCTCTGGTTTTTGCACGACTACAGCACTGCTTGATCCCTTCTCTTTCCCGCGCACCTGATCTCAATATATATACATTTTTTATCTATTTTTTTAAATTCTTGTATTCCGTAATTTCTTTCCACATGATCTCACCGATAATCCCATTATCTATAGTTATTATTTTTTGTACAATATGCTTTTTTCTCTCCCCTTCTCTGATTTGCCTACCGCTTTAAAATAATATTTTAGAAAAACTAAGAACATTCCATATAGTGGAGTAGCAAATCGGCTAGATTAAAGATTACATATTCAGACGTTAAAGAAAAAAGGAATTTGAACATATTTTATTTTCCCTAAACTGTGTTGAGCATGAAGGATTTGACTGAAATTTTTACTGCAAAAGAAAGAACGGAAATGAGATATAACAGCTATAGTTTCCCCTGATGTAACTCATTTTCATTTTTAGCACATTATCTGTTTTTCATAAATTTCCATTTTTCCGACGAAATATTATAAAAGCATGTAATTTGGAAATTTTTATGTAAGTTTATATACCGGCAAGGAAATCAAAAGTGACAACCTTAGTTTCGTGTGTATGGTGCATCAGACATAATCATTTTTGGTACATTATCTGCTACACGTGATTTACTTTATTTCTTTAAAGCATTAAAAAAAATGTCTAATCTAAGAAAAATTAGAAGCTCTAAATACAAATACTGACAAAAATAGAAAAAAAAAACGGAAATGAAAAGTGATGTCCTACGTTTGTTGTCGTATCGGATATTCATTTTTAGTAAATTGTCACTATTGATTTTTTTTTACAATGTTTTAATTTTCTTGAAAATTTATCAAAAATTTCATAACAAAAAAGATTCTAAAGACGCTGAAAAATAGAGGAAGTGGAAATTAATATTGTCATTTCACTCATTTTATTAAAACTCTTGTTCATCTTCAGTATATATTCGAAATCTAAAAAGACTGCAATGTCTTGTCTCAGATTTTCTTTTTCTTTGGCAACAGAGTTCCTAATTGATTTCAGTCACAGGAGAAACGTCGAGATAAAAACATTCCGATTACGGAAAGAAAACTATTTTTGTAAAGATGATTAGGTTATGGATAGGATTATCGAAGATTCCTCGTTAATCGCTATTACTTTAATTTGGTGAAAAAGGGATTGTTTTATCTATTGTATGAATTGAACCCTGGTCGTACATTATGATGAATAAGTGACATAACTTGTATTGTATGTTTTTTATTTTATTTTTAAGTTCACTGTTAGTTAAGCAATTTTTCAAGAAAGATTTTAGTGTGTTGAACATCTCTGTGCGGTGTTTGGCTATAGAGTTATATTTGTAATGTAAACAAAAAAAAAAAAAAAAAAAACATACAACTGAGTATGACAGGCATATTAGGGAAAAATAACTATCTTTTACATCAATAATTCCCAACGTGGGACGTACGCCCCACCGGGGGGAGGGCAATTGGAGATTTTAGGGGGCAATTCCAAATTTGTAATGCACCCATTCTCTATCAGTTTCTTTTCTTTTTTTTTTTTTTTTTTTTTGATTGTTGGGGAAGAAGGTGTTGTACACTAAAAATAACCGAAATACAAGCAAAATTTTAAAAATCAATTTTTTTATTGAACTACGTGTGAAACTACTTAAAAGTATATAGAAATCTGATTGTCTTGAAAATATTCAACCGAAAAAATATATGAAAATAGTGAGGTATTACTAACGTTATAAAAATTTTAAATATTAATTGTCATCAGAAAAAAATAGATAGATAGTAAATATCTAATGGCTCTACTGCAGGCATTCTACTCAGTCAATTACATGATAACACATACATTTTAAATTTTAAAATCAGATAATACATTGAAGACACGATATTGGGGAAGGGAAAACAAAGAAAATGTGTTCTGATGTTTTTAATATTGTCTATTTTAATTTGACATTTTGGATTTAGGTTTTTTTTAATATATTTTTACACTGTTAAACAGAATTTCAATATTTTGCCAGTACAATTTCCGAATTTATACGGGCTTTTTGTTTTCCCCTTTTGCAATGTATTAATAAAAATAAAACCCACAGCTTCAAAGAAAATGAAAATATATTAATGTAACGTCATGCTTTTTGAATCATTAACGTAACCACATTCATCGGGGGGAAAAAATTCTGTAAAAATACGGACATTGTACTAATAATCGGGGGGATTTTTTTTTTTCCCCAGTGAGGTACCCACAAAGGAAGTATTTTGAAGGATATTTAAAATAAAGGTAATTTTAAAATGAAAAGTATTTATTTTAACCATTCTGGTGCGGAAATAAAATCTGCCACAGGCTTTTTTTTTTTTTTTTTTTGTCTTCTCTTTTTTTTTTTTTTTTTTTTTTTTTTGTATGTGTGTGTCTGTCTCTTTGTTTGTTTTAAGCTGCTTTTAGACAAGCGACTCAACTTCTGTATAAACTTGCTAGTAAAAATCCAAAACCATGAGTCATAATTACCATTGCCGCATAGTAATTGTTAGACTATGCGAGATTTTAAAGCCTGATAAGTGTTTGAGTAAGAGCAGTTTAATTAACCCATTTGTCAAATTAAAGTTGCCTTTACTATCTTTTGCGATTGCAAAATAGAAGACTGTGTACCTCCAAAAATTAAAGAAAGAAAGAAAAACAAGGTAAAAAGATAAAGAAAAGCGAAAAAAAAAAAGAGAGAGAACTGTGGGGATATCAGGTCATTAGGCAAATTTTAAGTATGATGACGATGTATTGTCTCATTCGGTTTAAATAAATATAAAAGAAGGAGAGAGGTTTTAAAATTCAAGAGAGAAAATGGCTTCTTGAACTGTGAGCATAGTTTGCTGATATATAACGTTGTATACAAAGAAAATGCAATAAAAAATTTTCGCTGACAAATGCCCCATTTGCTGCATTCTACCTTCGCCCACTCTTACCAGTTTTTGTCGACAACCATTCTTGACTTCACCAATTTTTTAATTCCAAATTTGATATGCTTTTAGAAATTACAATTTAGTGTAATCACAATGCAAATTTAATGACATCTTTGACAGTCATTTTGAGTATAAAAAGAGAATATTAGAAAAATTACTAGAATATGTTTTCTGAACTTAAAATGATATATTATTATTATTATTATTATTAAGATAAAATGAAAACAGTTTCTTTCCACCACTCCTAATTGCTGAAATTTTTAAAACGAATTCTTTATTCAGAGTTTTAATTTCCAACATAGGTTGTCAATGTCAGTACTAGAAGACATGATTTCGCGTTTTAAAAGAATTAGCGGTGGGTGTGCGTTTTATATCAGTTAAATTTTCTCAGAAACTTTTGTTCAGAATTGAATGTTTAATTTATCTAAATGTCAGAAAGTAAATTGGCAATCACTACGACGGGGGCCTGTTAGTTTGTTTGGAAAGATTTTCTTTTAATAAATTTAAAATAATAGAAATTCGAGGTACGTTTGCCAAAACAGACAGGAGTGTTCATATCGTAGCACGCCGGTATACGGAGTCCCCGGCATGGCTAGTTCAAAAAGAATTTCTTCTTAAAAAAAAAAAAAAATCATTCAACATTGATTTTATGTATATTTCAGGTTATTATCACGGGTCCGGGTAGGGTCGGGCGGGTCAGTCAGTATATGATAAATATCGCTAAATAGCTTTAACTTTAAGCTGTTGCAAGAAGTTAATTGGCTTTTCTCCTGTTATTAATTTTGACTCAAAACAACAGATGACTTTGGCATGCAGCCAAATTCAAGGATCGGCTCTATTCCTAGAAAAAGTAAGGAAAATGCTAATGAATAATTTTGTTTAACATCATGATTTACGTTCATTTTTTTTCCTTCATATATATTTTTTTATAATTCTTTTCTACACTAACATAAAAAAAAAAAAAAAAAAAAAAAAAAAAATAGAGGAAGAAATATATTTATAGATAATTTTTAAAAACATATTCAATCTTTCATCGCAAAAAGTTAAACATACACATTATTAAGTATGTTGCTCGTTTTTGCTAATTTACATTATTTATTTAAAAAACGCATTAAAAAAATCCGACTTTGCTGTAACAGGGTCAATTTCTTTTTTACTTTTATCTTTTGAATGGCATATATATATAATAAAATTAAGACTTTAAAAAAAAAATGCAATTTTTTTTTTTTTTTGGTAAAATTATAAAACTGGATTGATCGGAAATTAAATGAATCTGTTTATTTTTAACGTTTTCTTCATGATAATAGTGCTCAGTAAAAAGAAAGAAAAACTGATGTTTTTTTTCAAAACGAAAAAAATATTGATTTATGCATAAAACATTCCTACAGATACGTTTTTAAAAAAAGTTAAATTAAACAGCAGAAAAAAATTGAAATTAATCAAGAAAAATATATAAGTATATTCACAGACATGTCCATTTTATATTATCAGTAATACTTTAATCGATGAATGTATTAATTACTTCATTAATTATACTTAAGATTTAATAAATCACTTGGATACGTTAATTATAAAGGCAAATAGTTGTCAAAGATACAAATAACCTACAAAAATAAAGAATAGTGAACAAACAAACATAAAGATTTCAAATAACTAAACAACAACAAATAACAACTTTCCAACATCTGACAGTTGGTCTTTCTTAAATCAAGAACTTCAGAAAATTAAGGGGGGGGGGGGGGTGAGTTTTAGTGGCTATAAAAGTTTTTACTTGCAAAAACATGTACCACGCGACAAGAGCGATGGAATTGTTGTTTTGGAAACATATAATTAGAATTAGCCAAATGTTTTCAGTAATTTTGAAATTAATAAACGCATGTTTTTATTAGTCACCAAATTAAAAGTTTAATCGTAATTTCCACTATTTGTTTTTGCCCTTTGCTTCATCAAGCTAATCAGTAGCTTTGAGTTCGTAACGTATAAAAAGAAATCAATAAAAAAATCAATGTTCTGGCATAGTAATTAAATTTATAACTTAAATTAAAATTAATTTTAATATTCTTCTATATTATATATTTCTAGACAAAGTCTTGGTAGGAACCCTTTATTTTAATGTAGTACTAGATATATTTTTTAAATTCTTCTAATTTTTATTTTATTATTATTATTATTATTATTACTATTATTATTTTGTCTTAGATTTATTTTAAGAAAATCATCAATGACTCCTTTTGATGCTCATATTATACGAATCGCCCCCTTACCACCAACACCCTAAAAAAATAAAATAAATAAAAATAACAAACTTTTGTCCTAAAACTCAATATTTTGGTGTTTTTCTGAAAGGCGAAAAAATTCGTTTTAAGGTGACCCAGCCAGTAGTTGATCAAATAAAGTCAGTGCTACGGGTTTTTTAAGATATTTCCCTCCTTTTAAGTTTTAGAAGTGAACTAACATGATTGCCACAACCCTTAATGAATGTCCTATAATGGACAAAAATGAAATCCACTGAAATTAAATAGCAACAAAATTATAAATAAGTAGTTTTTTTTAATTCCCATTTTCCCAGTAGTTGATCAGACGAAAGAAATAAATCGAAAATCTAAAAATTAATCTTTAAAATATCGTCCTTATTCTGTGATTAACAATAATTCTTATAAAAATATTAGTTGAAATAAGCAAGATGGAAATGGGTCATTTTAACTTACCGTAATTATCTCCAACTAATCAAAAACTAAATGTTTACTCTTTCTAATTAAAAAAAAAAAAAAAAAAAAAAAAAAAAAAAAAAAAAAATCATAAAATGGCTTCTTTTACAACAGACAGCTGACAATGTGTCAACAGGTGCACTAACATTCAAATAAAAATATTATGTCTAGTGCCATGTATAAAACTCATTTTCGCCTGAAATAGCAAGATAAAAAAAAAAAAAAAAAAAAAAAGGGATAAACTTTTATTTTTTTTATGTGGGTAAAAAATTCCGTTGTATTACTAGACAATTGATTTAGGCCATTACAGCTATAATCATTCTTAAAAAGCAGTAAAAAGGAACTAATTCATTGCTTTATATGAATCTAGAAATATTTTCGATGCTATACACAGGGTTGCCACAGACGGCAATATTTTATTATTTTATCTAGGTCACAATTTTCAAACAATAGTAACTTACCCAGGAGATTAGTAGAAATCTACATTGAATATTGTGGTTTCGAAATATTGGTGGACAAGTAATTAAGAAAAGATACAGAATTAAAATCTTCTTTTTTTTTTCGAACTATTATAATGATTAAAAAAACACGGCTATAATTTCGAGAGCAAGTAAATCATTTGATTTCATCTTCAGGTGATAGCAGTTCCAAGCAAGTATAAAAACATACATAAGGATGTAAAAAAAAAAGGGTAAAAAAGTATACTTTTTCCATCTCTAGTGAATATATTATGGCTTAATAGTAATAATGATAATAAGCTCTCCTACCCCCTCCACGCTTTTCACATGCGATATCTCCCCTTTCCTTGCTGCGCTTATGTTAAAAAACGAATCCCTATATCAATAGTAGTCAATCTTTAATATCATTTTCCAACTTTATTCAGCACTAAGGAATAATTTTTGATTGATTTTTTTTTTTCAATTAAATGTGAACTACTCTAATTTAGCGATGACATTTTCCCCTGATCGAAATTATAATCTCAAAAAGTTTTCTTCTTAATTGATATTTTTTATTCCATTTGGATACAAATTTACAGACTAATAATTTTTTTTTCCCCCACAGATATTGTAAGTTTAAAAAAATTTAATTTCGCATTGGCAAAGAATTTATATCACCAAAACAATACTATCTTGATATACTTACCTACAGAAAAATTTAATTTGCTGTGATATTTCCTTTGCCCTTTAAATTCAACGTCCGTTAAAGAAGAAAAAAATAATAAATAGCATAAATAAATACAATTGGAAAATGAAAATACAAAATAAAAACAAGTAGATGCGTTAATAACCTTTTATATTTTATTTTTCAAAGTCCAGAATTGTTATATTATAACACGTACAGCTATATTTCTGGAACATTTGAAATGTTATTACTTCTGCCCTTTCCCCTATGTTACAAAGATAAAAATAATCATCAGTGAATGTGTCGAAATTCTAACACTCTGTCAAAAAATAGAATCATGAGATAAAAATGAAAAGAAACACCTCTTATTTAAAAAAGTAAATATTCAATATCCATATCTTGCATCATTTCCAAAAACGCAGCTGCAATTTATTAAAATATCAGAAAAAAAACAAAAACAAGATAACTAAAAAACCATTCATTCACACGGTTAGTAATCACTTATCGATTATGAAAAGAATAAGGTATGATAAAGTGATAAATTTCCTCATGTGGTAGTCCTGCTGTCCGAAAGCATTCACTTACGCAAGCGCGGTTCACAGTCTACTGCTACACTGTGACGTAACACTGACGTTTAAAATGATGTGATGTAGCGGAAGAGAGCTCTCTTGATTGGCAGTCGTTGGCTCCGCCCTACCATCCATTCGCATACGTCAGAGATTGTTACAATCTCTGCGTGATACCATCAGCCTGCTAAAAGGAATCCTTTACTATGCGATTACGTGCTAAGTTGGATTAACAATAACTTTTAATAGGGTTTCATAGGTGAAGAATTATTGCCTATTTTAATTAATGGTTATAAAACATAGTGACGAAAAAGTTGTGATTATGTAGGTGTTTGCCGCTATCGCTTACTGTTAATGACTCAAAATGTTACACAAATATAGTGATATTAAGAATTATTTTACATTGTTTGAAAATAAGAGTAATCTTTTGAAAATAAGAGTAATCTTTTGACTACAGTAACACAGTCTTAAAACAGATCCGTCTTAACAGACTTCAGTCTATACATACTTATGCGCTGGCTGGATAGCGTTCGATGTTGAACTATGTCACTTTTTCTCGAGAAGTTTCCTATGGTTTATTTAAAGAATCCACGAATATAGCGTAGAATTCTCTATGATGTTTCCTACATTTTCCGTTTACATGATACATAATAACAAAAAGCGCGAGAATCTGTTGAAAATAGTTAAGAAAACGAGTAAAAAGCATGTTGTTTGCGTAAATTTGAGAAGAAAAAAAAACTTGAAACTCGAGAGATTTTCATTCATTTGTCTACACACCGTGCTGACTCAATAATGGCGGCTGCCGTAGGCGGGTTTTTTTTCAGCGTTTGTATGGTCCCTAGAATTTGGACATCAGTATTTTCTTGGAGATTTCTCTACCTTTATTTAATATTAAAAAATAAGATGAGGAAAACTCTATGATTTTACTTGTGTTAAAACAAAAGGGATGGTTGGTTGGTTGTGTTTATGACGGCCAATTATCAACACGAGGGATATAGGCCCTGAAGGGGGGGGGGGGGGGAGTGCCCTCCGTGGGGCAGGGCTTAATTTCTAACAAAAAAAGTACCGGAGCCCTAATATCCTGCGATACTAATAACAGTAGTGTACCCCCCCCCCCCCCCCCCCCCGCTGTCACTTCAATCTGCATATTTATATTTCATACATTATTTGCAAAATTTAAAGACTTTTTTTTTTCTTTAGGAAAATAAAACTTTTAAATATATCTATCTATCTGCGTATACTTAGCTGTCAACTATTTCACTTCTTAGTTATCACTTCTTCCGAAAAGAAGTCTTTGCCTAATTTTAATGTTAATTAACAGCAGAATTCTGCGATTAAATGTGATTGGGATTATGATTTGGAAATAGTGTTAACACAAAAAAGGAATATTTCGCAGCTATGCATTTTTATGAAAAAATTTATGAAATTTATAGAAATTAAAATTTACATGCTGAAAAATGGAAACGCGTTTTTCAATTTCCTACAAAAGGTGATATCTTAAACATTAATCGTTTCCTTCCGCAGAACAGTCTTTTGTGGCGAGTCACTGAAAATCAGATTAAGTTAAAAATTTGACATCGTTATCGGAAAGATTCGATGCTTTTATAGAAACGGGAAAACACTACTCGATTGCTTTCTATCAGAATAACAATACATGGCAATTATAGCTACTTACAAATGAAAGTGACTTCGTAAATGTGCAGAGCAGAGCCTTAGCATGGGCAGCGTTCCCGTCCATGATACAATAGAAAAATCACTAACGGGATTTTTACAGTCGTACAGAATAGAAGACTAAAAAATTCAATCAAACGAAACCTCAAACTGATGCTCGTTCACTAGAAACAGAAAATATTCTTTTCAGATTAGATATCTAAAGTAAAAAATAAATAAATCGGTCAATTAAGAATTATCCTATTGTCACAGAAGAAAATCGAACTGAAAGCAAATTCATCGCTCAGTCTCTTGAGTGGCAATCAGAGATTATCAACACGTTGCCGCCAGCAATTTCAAAGATAAATTTGCAATTATCACTAGAAGAGAAAAACACGATTTCTGTTTTCTCTTCATTCTGATTAAAATAGCATTGAAATGATTTTAAATAGAAAAGAAAACATAATTTTTGAGGAGGGAAAGTTTTCTTTTATATGCACGTGAAAAAAATAAAATTTTGGAAGTAAGACAGATTGAACTTGAACCAGCCCAAGCCTAAAACTTATATAAAATTTGAGTCCGTTTCATCTCCATCTCCTTACGTGTGGGACACATTACGTCACATATAAGTGTTTTGGTTAAAGCTTGGAGATGGGAAGGAAAGAAACGGTTAATATAGGCTTCGTTTTTTCGGAAGCGCTATTGCACTGGGCTCCGGAGCCCTGTATTTATGAGCTCCGGTGAATTCCACAAAATATTTAAATATTTACTGAAAACAGGGAAGTACTGGAGCTGAGCTCCGGTGGGCTCCGGCGCAAATTAAGCCCTGCCGTGGGGGTCTTTCTAAGGGAACCTAACTCGTATTTACACGTGGAAAACCACGAAAACTTCGAACGAATTTAAATCAAAAGGGACCGCACAAACACTGAAAAAAAAAATCTGCCTACGACAGTCGCCAGGGCGTAGGGCGTAGGCCTGTAGCAGGGATGGCGAACCTTTTTGAATATGCGTGCCAAAAATTTAAAAATTATTATGTACCAACATTCTAACGTGCCAGAAACATTTTAACCAATAATATAGCCATATCGAATCGAATTCCGTATTAGTAATCTATAAATGAGTTTTTCTTTTATTGTATACTTCCGAATCAGATCATTTTTAGTTCTTCAGGTATAAGCAAGTGGAATAGATACATAATTATTTACAATAACAGTTCAAGTTCAATTTTCAAAATTAATATCTAAATATATTAAAACCTAAAGTAACTTAAAGTCCTAAACCCCCAAAAAATAAAACCTAATCTGAAGTAGAAGCGTGACAATTAGGTATTATTACTCTATGCAAACTATCTCTTAAAATTCAACTTTCAAAAATAAAATAAAATTGATAGAGAAGTAAAATGATTTAGAAAACACTATATGTTGAATGGTTTAGCGATAAAATGACGCTACATAAGGCGCTTTCAGTGAAATTTATACTACCTCAATTCATTCATGGATTATTTTAAGTATAAATTATATAGCTGTTACACAAAACTATACTTTTTGTAAAAAAATATATATAAAATGGATTATTCTCCATAAACTGAATATGATCTATAAGTTTTCTCGTGTGCCAGAGAAGTTTTCTTACGTGCCAAGTTCGGCACGCGTGCCATAGGTTCGCCATCACTGGCCTATAGTATCCAGAGGATACAGTGGTCTATCTTTCAATGATTCCGTAAAGCATTTTAAATTATTTTTTTATATAACATTGCATTTTCGTAAAATTTAATATCTCATTGAAAAAAGTGAATATATCACAGGCTTGTCCAACTTTTCAGTAAGCAGAGGCGCACCACACCTGGTGGCAAATAGTAAGGGAGATCATTATTTACATTATAGGAAACATGTAATGATAGTATCTCACTAGAGCAGTGGTAGCGATACACTCACGTCTATACGATACACACAGGCCCTGACTATCGCACGGAGCCCGTGCTCGAAATTTCTGAGAGGCACAAATTTTTTCAGAATTTTACCTAAATTTCCATTACAAAAATCATAATTATTAAAAAATGTAAAATTTGAGATATTAATACGATGAAATGACAAAAATATATTACAATATATGGTTAAAAGCACATTTCTATAAATAATATAGAAAAATATTTTATTTTTATATCTGGAACAGTTTTTCAATTTTCGGGAAAACGTAATTTTTTG
Organism: Maratus speciosus; assembly: GCA_963932465.1. Taxonomy (NCBI): domain Eukaryota; kingdom Metazoa; phylum Arthropoda; class Arachnida; order Araneae; family Salticidae; genus Maratus; species Maratus speciosus. The sequence continues at coordinate 232,952,124 of OZ010791.1, read as the reverse complement.
AGTTGACACTTTTCGAATAAGTGTGTAATATGTAAAAAAAAAACTAGTATCAGTAAATCAACTAATCTTAGGGGGGCACGAAAAACTGAAAGTGCCCTGGGCACAAAAACTTCCTAGTTGGGCCCTGGATATACATATGCATACCTGCCAACCTTCCTTTTCTTCCAAGTGAAATAAATAAAATTTGCATCAGGAAAATGATGTAATGAAATTTCTATGCGGTTATTAATTAACTTCTTTTATTTAATATAATGTTTGGTTTCATGTGATTTGTAAAAAAAAAAATTATGCACATGTCTCAGAACGGCAGCCATTAGGCTCTTTCACTCAAAAGTCAATTGCATATTTGGATTCATGCAATCGAAAGCAAGCAGTGTTGAATTCAGATACGGGAGGAATTTCTGTGGCTCAGGGACCGGGGGGGGGGGGGGGGTAGGGTACATTAAAGACTTCCGGGGGAGGGAAAATTGCACTTTTTGACCATTGAAATCACAAAATCTTAAATATTACGATGGGGGGGGGGGGGAATTTAACACTGAAAGCAAGGTCTAATAATCAAATTTAGAGAAAAAGAACAAATATAGGTATACATATACATTCAGAGATAGAGATGACTTCTTTTTGGAGGGAAAAAATACTGCTATTTTTCATTCAAAAGCGTACACACAGCCGTTTAATCTCTTGACTCCGCGGCAGGGCATATGTATCCCAAGGATACAGCGGATAGCAGATCTACCATTGGTGAGTATTTATGAGTTCTAATCGTATAACAATATTTACAGAAAATTTTGTTTGTGATAGTTTTCCCTTGAAATTTTCCTAAAAGTACATCGCAAAGATTATTTTTCTCAAGTGGTACGAATAGAATAAAACAAAAAAAAAGCCGTCAGTTGCAGCAATTTCCAATAAAAAAATAAATTAGTTGTCAAAGGGTTAACCTTTAACTGATGTTACCGGTCTCACAGACCGGTGCTTTTTTCAATTTTCATAGTTTAACTTGCAAATTTCAGTTTATCTACAAACACTACTGAAATTTTGTTTCGTTTGGAAATTTAATACTAACACCAGAGACTTTTGAATAAGTGAATTTTAATTATAACACTCCTGTACAAAAAGTTTAGTACAAAAACAACATCCTATGAGTTAATCCCGGATTTTATTCATCTTTCGATGGAGCGGTCTTACAGACCACTTCACACTAGTTATGTGACAATTTCTGTGACATCAGTTAAAGGTTAAAGTGACCATAGAAAATCTCATTAGTGTCTACTCTGATTTTAGGGGAGACCGGGGGAATGGTGCCACTCGGGGTTATGCCGCCACCCCTCCTAGTTTAAAAACTAACGGCAGTTTGAGGTAGTGAATACGCCTGCACTATAGCGACCAACAATAGAAACAGTGCCTAGAGTGAGAGTGATTTTGTTGTACGTCGTTTGTTTGTTCTAGTGAAGAATTTAGTTTTCATCTAATTGCTTCTTATTTTGGAGCTTCAAATGAGTAGAGGTAAACACCTTTTATTATAACATTAGGTACTTAAGATAACATTATCCGTAATCTACATGCATTCGCCGACATTTTGATGCAATTTGTTGAACAAGATCAGTTCTTCTTTCGGCTTTGCTGGTGGGGGGGGTTCTTTTATATTGTCCTCTCGGGGTAATGCCGCCACCATGGCAAAGGGTGACTTTTGCAATTTGAGTTAACTTGTAAGCTTAGCACATTAATAAATCTAGCTTAAGGAACATTGTAATTATTCATTATTCTGCTAAATTATTGCTTTCTAAATATTTTCAGTAGGTTATGTGTTTCCCAGTAACCATTTTATGTATTTACTAGGTCATTAAAGAGCCGCGTCATTACCCCGATGAATTGGCGGAATTACCCCAGTATCCTGGGTAATCCCACCACTGTACAGAGGTTGAAAGAAATTTTTTTTATGTGTGCTTAATTTACAGATATGATTACGGTTAAATTTATACAGATACTAAAGATCATGATTCAGCTTTAGAATTTTTAGTATTAAAAAATAAACATTTTTTTGAGGTGAAAAAATTTAAATTCCCTTAAGATGTCACCATTCCCCCGGTCTCCTCTACGTGTTGTTTGTCTTTGTCTCTAACGTAAGACACTATCAAAGATATCTTATCAACAGTTCACCAGTTTACGCTCAAATATTTGTTTTCAACAGCTGATCTTGATGAGGTCAAGCATAGATTTTCGAAACAAATATCCTGACGTAGCAGTAATTTGTCTCTTACTTTTCAAAAATATGTGATCAAAATGTGAAAGTTGTTGTTTATGGTACAGTTAAAGGCGCAATCTATACTTTTATTGAAATTATTCTCACTTTATGCATATGCATACAAAAATTGGTTTAATTTGGAATTGAAAATATTCAGAGAAGATTACAATTTATTTTCCATTCAAAAACTTAGTGTGCTTAGCTGTATATAAGCTATTCAAATAAAATTACACTCTCAAATCGTCTTATTTTTACGTTTCCGACTACTTTTTCTGGTAGTTCGAATTTCCACAACCCCTTCCTTTAACCTTTAACTGATGTCACGCGGTCTCCCAGACCCCGCGACTCCCAGCTGTAAACACCTTTACAGCTTTTTACTTTTCTGTACTGAAGTTAAATAATATGAATAAAATACTTTTTTCATGCAATTTAATTCACATGCTCCTAAGAGAAGTACAACGATATTGTTAGGACAAAATTTAAGTAAATTCAACCATTTGAGTTATTTGTTTTATTCATTTTATTCAAGGGGTCTGAGAGACCGGATCACATCAGTTGTTGACAAATTTTAGTCACATCAGTTAAAGGTTAAACCAAATCCAAACTTGATATAGAGAACATCGTGTAGCATGCTATATAGTTATGGAATACAATTATATTGCATAATATAAGCACCTAATAAAACGAATGTAAAATGATTATAATTGCATAATATAGGGGAGACCGGGGGAATGGCGACACCTTAAGGGAATTTAAATTTTTTTCGCCTTAAAAAAATGTTTATTTTTTAACCCGGGAGAACTGGCTAGGGAAAATGCCCAATTACTTTTCTTTTACTTTACATTAATATAATATCAACTTTTTTTGGTTGGCTATGTACTTTTATTCACAAAATAGGTAAAATAATTGTAAAACATTTTGAAATTTTAATTAAAATGAAAAATGATTTAAATAAGAGTCTTAAAAAAGTACGACTGTGAGAGAAAATCTCATGCAGCGAGTTCTCCCGGGTAAGTAAAAATTCTAAAGCTGAATCATTATCTTTAGTATATGTATAAATTTAACCTTTAACTGATGTCACAGAAATTGTCACATAACTAGTGTGAAGTGGTCTGTGAGACCGCTCCATCGAAAGATGAATAAAAGGCACAATTATCTCATCGGATGGTATTTTTGTACTAAACTTTTTGTACTGGACTGTTATAATTAAAATTCACCTATTCAAAAGTATCTGGTGATAGTACTAAAGTTCCAAACGGAACAAAATATCGGTAGTGTTTGTAGTTAAACTGAAAATTTCAAGTTAAACTATAAAAGCCGCGGTCTGAGAGACCGGTAACATCAGTTAAAGGTTAACCGTAATCATAACTGTAAAGTAAGTACACATAAAAAAAATTTCTTTCAAACCTCTCTACATTGACGGGATTACCCAGGATACTGGGGTAATGACGCCACTATACTCGGGGTAATGACGCCACTCTTTAATGACCTAGTAAATACATAAAACTACTGAAAATGGACACTAGGAAACACATAAGCTACTGAAAATATTTAGAAAGCAATAATTTATCAAAATAATGAATAATTATAATGTTCTTTAAGCTAGATTTTTTTTTTAATGTGCTAAGCTTACAATTGAACTCAAATTGGAAAAGTTACTTTTTGCCATGGTGGCGGCATTACCCCGAGAGGACAACATAGCGAAAATCCCCCAGCAAAGCGAAAAATGAACCGAACTTGTTTAACAAATTACATCAAAATGTCGCCGAATGCAATTAGATTACGGATAATATTATCTTAAGTACCTAATGTTACAATAAAAGGTGTTTACCTCTACTCATTTGAAGCTCCAAAATAAGAAGCAACTAGATGAAAACAAAATTTTTTACTAGAATAAGCAAACGACGTACAACAAAATCATTCTCACTCTAGGCACTGTTTCTATTGTTGGCTACTATAGTGCAGGCGCATTCACTATCTCAAACTGCCCTTAGTTTTTAAACTAGGCGGGGTGGCGGCATAACCCCGAATGGCGCCATTCCCCCGGTCTCCCCTACTGCATAATATAAGCAATACAGTTTAAAGTGTTTTTTTTTTTTTTTTTTTTTTTTTTTTTTTAACCTTGATGTCATTTTTAAAACTTTTTTGCATGCATTCCCAATTTCCAGCATGCAGAATCATAGTTGATTCTTTTTCATAGCTCAAACACTCAATAAACATCTTACACAGTTCTCTTTTATTAAAGTGCCCCCCCCCCCTTCCTCAGATGGACTTTACTTTTTTCCCCATACCAAGAGTCTGAAGTTTTATATAATTTAATTATCGTTATATATATACATAACATTTCTCAGTTCATAGATTTAATTTAAAAAAAAAAACCGCACGTTTTCATGAAATCAGAATAAATAAAGTGTACCCCGAAATTTTCCGAAATTCGTATGCATTGTATATTATGTAAACAGTGATCTTCCCCACCTCCCACCCCACCCCTAACTCAAAAAAAAAAATGACAAATTATTCAATTATATAAATAAAAACACAATTTTAAATAATTGATGGGAAATTGTTATTTAGCACAACGATTAGGTCTTCTATATGCTTGATTTGTGCTTTTATGTAAATTCCTGTAGGCAAATCTTGACACCTGGCAGTAGGAGAAGCTAGTATGTGTAGGCGGGATTTAAATAAAAGGATTATTTATGACAGGATTCACAGCCTGTTTTATTATGTTTGTTGAATTGCTACTTTCCTACACATTTCTGGAAAATGGCTACTTTTGATGCCATGGCCAGCAGAAGATCTTAATTCATATTACATAGCTGCCAAACGTGCCGCCTTTCAGATTTTTTTCGAAGTCAAATAAATATAACTTGAACCAGAAAAATTATTTAATTAAATGTTTCCTATTTCCATTTGTTTTGTTTCTCGATAATCTTTTATTATTCAATAAAATTTATGGTTATGTTTTATTTGGAAAAAAAAAATATATCATATTTGTATCAAAACATGATCCAAAATTGCGGCTCATTGCGCCAAGTTCATTTTAAGCTTTGCTTAAAAAACTACCCGCATTTCCAGCTGCTTTAATGAATGAATTTAACTGTAGGAGTTCCAAACTTTAAACATTCTAATTCCTAAACTACTTGACAGCATGACTTCCCGTTTGGTAGCCTTAGGTAAAATTTACTGAAAAAGTCAAATATGATGTCAAAATTAGGTATTCGTATTGAAAATTTCAGATTTTGGTACAATTTCAATATAAAGACGACCCCCTAAACTTAAAAAAAATAATAATAAATAAATAAATAACAGATTTAAAGAAGACAATTTCTAGTCAAATGGCTACCTCCCTTTTTTTTCTTTCTTCTTTGGGTGTGAGTGTGTTAGAGATTAAAATGCATAGAGTGCTCAGTTTTCCTTCCCTTGGCCGACTGTTTCGGTACACATCACACACTTATATTGAATCGTGTTGCTTTCAACTAGATTGCATATAGTGGTCACATCAAAATACACCTCTCTATAAATACAATGCTATGTTTCTACAAATATTTTCATAATAATATTATAGTATACGCCAATATTTAAATAAATCAAAAGCGTATCGAATGATATTGCTGATTAACCTTTAAAAAATATAGATTATTTGCATGCTGAAGACGACCGCCTAAGCTCATTTTTTATTGGGTCCTGCGGAAAGTCGTGTCCATTTGGGAAAATCAATTCTTACCGGAAAATTCTGCCCGGTAGTTATTAGACTTCAGATATCGGAATCAATGTCTAATAATTAAATGATAGAATTTTCCAGTAATTGATTTTCACAAACGGACACAACTTTCCGAAGGACCCAATGATATAAACTGAAAATCACACTATGGCTATTTTCGATTTTTCCGTGACAATTCGGCCATTAAAATGTTTGAGGTTCTCTCTCTCTCTCTTTTCTCTCTTTTTTTTTTTTTTTTTTTTTTTGGTGGTGGGGGGATGTTTATATATTTAATTATTGACGATTAGTTATAGATATAAAAATATCACATTCATCAAAAAATTAATGTATATTACGTTAAGGTAGGGGTGCACAACCTTTTTAAGAGAAGTGCTACTTACAAAAATGTTTGGGTTGTTGAGGGCCACATGAGAACCACAGAGAAAATTCAATATCGGGGAGGTAGGGGGGGGGGGGTAATAAGTCTTTATTCTTGAAGAATAATTATTTTGTCTGTAACAAAAACAAACAAACGAAAATAAATAATTTTATGCAGGAATGCAGGGCTTCTTCGCTACTGTATGAATAACCATACAACACTTTTTGAAGACTAGCGGTTCCTTCTTGATAAATGGTAACTTGAAGAAAAAAAAATACACATAATTTCTAAATAGTTGAACGTTATTGAAAATTATAAAAAAAATTATCGAAGAATAACTTCATTTAAAATAAAAGGAAACTTGTTTTTGAAATAACAAGGCATGATGGACTAATTATGCTATTTTTCTGCGGATTATTAACAAAACACGTTTTTTTTTTTTCTTTTGTCAATCAAGTGCGACTGATTGACGAAATTCGCGATTTTTTATCAACGACCAATCGACAGATTTCGCGGTAATTTTCCATTACCGATTGGCAAAATTTACAATCTTTTCAAACAATCAATTTGCGATACCTGAGATAAATTTTCAAAATTCGCGATTTTTTTTCCACAACGGATCAACGAAAATTGCGATTTTTTCCGACGCCGATATCGAATTATTTCGCGCCTTTTTTTGTTCTGCGATCGATCTTCGAAATTTGGAAGTTTTTTCCAGGAACGATTGACAAAATTCGCGAAAATTCACGATTTTTTTTTTCACTAGCGGTTAACAGCTTTCGCAATATTTTTGCGACAAATTGACAAAACTTGTAATTTTTTTCTATCAGTTGTCGAAATTCGTGATTTTTTTCCGCGACAGATTGACAAAATTCGTTGTTTTTTCTCGCGATAAATTGATAAAATCGACATCACAGCCGATCAACGAAATTTGCAATTTTTCGTACCTCATTGACAAAATTTGCGATTTTTCTGTGCCCGATTAACGAAATTCGGGATTGTTAACCGACTCTGCCGAAATTTGAAAAATTTCCCGTGGCGAATTGACGAAATTTGTGATTTTTTTTCTCTCAATTAGCTGCTGAAACTTACAATTTTTCCGCAGCTGATCAAAAAAGTTTGCAATTTTGCCGCATCTCATCAACAAAATTCGCATTTTTTCCGCGTCCGATTAACGAAATTTGAGATTTTTCCGCACCGAATCGACAAAATTTGCGATTTTCCCTCTCGCGATCAAAAAAATTCGAAATTTTTCTGCGCCCGATAAACGAAATTTGCGATGAGGGGTCTCAGGACTCTTAAAGTCTTAAAATTTTCGAAATTTTAATTTTTTTTTAGATGTTAAACTCCTATCTTTTCTGAATATTTTGACATAATTGTTTCCTTGAAATTCCTATTAGAACTGAAGTTATGGCTTTTACATTTATACACGTTCAATAGCTGAAGCGTCGTTTCGGAAACTTTGAAGCCATTTTTCTCCAAATGACGTTTTTGGGCATAACGCGCACGATACCTCAAAAACTTATGAATATTTTTTCATAAAATTTTCAAAACATATGTTTCATGTTAGTCTGTATAAACGGAACCTAAAATTTCCTTTTTATTGTTCAAAACAATATTTTTTAGGCGATTATACTGTTGAAATTTTCTTAATTTTGCATTAACTAAATACAACTTTGTATTAAAAATATACAAAAGCTTTAAATACAAATTTATTTAGGTTCAGGGTAATTATTACAATCTGAAGTATAAGTAGGCACCAAAATTTTCATTCTAGTTGCAACACTTATTTTGTAATCGTGCGCGTAAGGTGTTATGCCGATTTTTTTGCTCGTCAAATGTCTAACAGTTTGGAGCCCCCTGTAAATTCTAATTCTGCATCTTATAATTTTTTAAATACATGAAATGAAAGAACATACTTATATATTTTATTCCAATTAAAATTGTGTCTTAAAATCAAATACATTTTAAGATATTAAATGTTAAAAATGGTCTTTTTTTTTTTTTCATTTTTTCCAATTTTAAGAGTCCTGAGACCCCTTAACTGACTCTGACGAAATCTGTAATTTTCCCCGCGGCAAATTGACAAAATTCCGATATTTTCTCACTTTAAACTGACAAAACTCGCGATTTTTCCGCAAACGATCAAGGATCATATATTCGTCAAAATTCGCAATTTTTACCACATCCGATCAAAGAAATTCACGATTTTTAACTGACTCTGAAGAAATTTCAATTTTTTCAGCGGCAAATTGTCGAAATTCGCGATTTTTTTTCTCGCGATAAACTGATAAAACTCGCGATTTTTCTCCAATCGATCAACGGAATTTGAGATTTTACTGCTACTCATCGATGAAATTCGCGATTTTTCCGAACTCTATGTCTCGATCAACGAAATTTGCGATTCTTAATTGGCTCTGATGAAATTTGCAATTTCTTCCTGAGGTAAATTGACGAAATTCGCGATTTTTTCCTGCGACATATGGTCAAAAATTGCAATTTTTCTAGTTATAAATTGACGAAATTGTATTAAAAAAACGAAGAAATTGTATAAATTGTGATCGCGGGCCACAAGTTAACCCATGGCGGTCCACTTTTGGCCCGCGGACGACAGGTTGTGCATCCCTACGGTAAGGGATTGACGACCGCTAACGGAATTATACCTCATTCATATATCTATAATATTGTTGCATATCTTTAAGGGGGCACCAAGGCCTTTGAATTTGTCGAAACGATCAAAAACATTGATTGACTTTTTCAAAGTACCAAAACACAAATAATATTCAATTGAGATTTTTTTTCTCATTTCTGCCTTCCTTAACTGTATTCTTCAGAAAAATAAATGTCGTAAATACAAAATTAATATTTTAAATTAAAAAAAATCATCTCAAGTAACGCGTGAATTAAAATCCTCAAGTACTACGCGCTCATGATAAAACTCTAAATTATGCATATAGAAAACAATTTTGAAACAAAATAGAATCATAACACACCTACTTCTAAACTAAAACCAAAATATACGCAAAAAGTTTTGCTTAAAATTTTATTTTAGCTCAACAAATAAAAAAAAATCAAAATTTTCAAAACAAATTTAAGTTTTTCGAGTGAAAAAAAATAAATAGCCAAAATATGTGAATATTTTTGGTTTTAGCATGTAGATTATAAAGAAACGCATACTTGGTTAATTTTTTAAAGTTGTAGCTTACATAGTTTAAAAGTAACAGTGGGCGCTAACTTCAAACTTATTAATCTGAGAAAACGCATTTTAAAATTTCAATATCTTACGGACCTTCAATTATGCTCACCGTTTATAAATGATTATAACTCAAGAAATAATGCAGATTTTTGAATGTTTTTTTTTTTTTTTTTTTTTCATATTGTTCAGAAATTGTAAAACATTCAGAATAATACAAAAACCGAAAACTGATTTTTTCTAAGTTTAAAGGACCTGTGCCCCCTTAACAGGCGTTACATTATTTCTAAAAAATATACGTAATATTCGTAATTAGACAATCAACGAACTATGGATATAAATATATCGATTAGAAACAGTATCATTATTATACATATACATGTATATACTTTTGTAATATAAACACGATTACATAAAATCCTTTTGTGAAATAATGCAGCATGCAAGAGTATAACGCTCCTAGGTGGGACTTACTGTTAAAAAGACGAAAATATGCAGTCGCGAATGTGTTAAAATTTGAAGCTTACTTTTTAAAGGTATACAATTATTTGTTCGTGGTTATCTTTTACATTATTCTGTTGATTATTAAATTATTATTCAAAATATAAATAAAAAACCGAGTAATTATTAACTCTCACTATAAAAGTAACGTAGTAGTACGTTCAGATGTAGAATATTTATATATTAAAAATGATTAATTCTATTTTTAAATTTTCAAATGTATGGCGAATTGAACATTTCATTCATTGCCTAAAAAAATACGCTGCCTATCTTTGCTCTAGAATATAATAACAGTACTCCATTCCTCCAGAAAAACTGGTTAGATTTGCTGTTTCAGCAATTTCGCCCCTTGTATTAAACCGGTTTAATTTTCTTTTAAAACGAATCAAGATGGAGCAATGCTGGTTAGCCGGGTCTTTTTTTAATGTTTAAAAATATTTCTCAAAGTTTGTTATGCAATATTTCTGATGCAACTGGTTGAAAAATAAAGGAGAAAGGAATCTGACATAGAGGTCTGCACGGGCCGGAATTTCCAGGCCCGGTCCCGGCCCGGTGTAAAAATTGGAAGTTCGGCCCGAGGCCGGCCCGGCCCGTTTGCATTTTTACAGTTCTCGGCACGGCCCGTACAAAAATCAGTGAAAACAGGCCCAGCCCGACACAATTTCTACAAAAAAAAAAAAAAAAAAAAAATCCGTTTTTTCTCAACTTACAATTAAAATTCTTTTAATGAATACTACATACATATTTATAGGAACATTTTACAGTATATTTTACATTACTATGATGTTCGCAAAACAGAAAACACACAATAGTAAACATTAACGATTACTTACAGGGTTTTAGTCATCGTGTCTACAGACATTTTAAAATGGAAATAAGGATTCATTAAAAGATTAATGTAGTTCAGAATAAAGGATTAAAAACATGATAACTTTTGAAGATGTATAACGAAAAGTATATTTGTGAAAATATTTCTCTCATTTTTTAAGGCTTTTCTCAAATCCAAAGAAGCTACATTTCGACACATTTATGAATTATTTTCTTTTCGGAAACGCGTAAGATTGGCAGGTATTCTTATTCAGAAGCTATGTAAATGTCGTTTTTTTTTTCATAGATAAAAGCAATATATCTTTCTGAAAATACTGTCAAAGTTAGCGTTTTGAATCGAATTTCCGGAAGCGATAGCACAGGAAAGGAGAAAAACGTACAGTCACGTGACAAGAATCTCTGTTATCTCTGTAAGTAATTTATCAAATATGGAAAAAGCTATTCGTTTCCAAATGCCTTCAATAGGCAGGCCTGTCAATTTTATGCCTTTATAGTTAAAAATTTTGTCGGAAAATGTGTCTGAAAGCTTCGCATTGTTGAGCAGTGAATATGAGAACCACCTTAAGGTATATTTCCAAAGATACTGTTAAGAGAAGTGCATTATCACTATTAATACTACAAAACGCAATGACTGTTCTACACATTCTGAGATCGATTAAGACCAGTTCCGTCCCGGAACGAGTCTGCTAAAAAAAAAAATTAAACTCGTAATCAGACATCTTGTAACTGTACGATGACGATCTCTACGATGGACATGTTACATTTCTGTATTGATGTTGTTAAACTCGCATCGGCTCGTGACGCACATTTATACTTCTCGAGAAAATCATATTCATTGAAAATGCATAATTTTTTATCTGCTTCGCTTAAATCCTTATATCAGGCCGACAGGCCCGATTAATTTTTTTGCCGGCCCGGGCCGTTTATTTTGCCTGTCGGCCCGGCCCGCGGGCCGGGTACGGGCCTCGGGCCAAGCCCGGGCCCGTGCAGACATCTGACATTTCATTTAGTTAATTGACTTTTAGTTTATGGCCGATGAGAAGAACCACTCATCTTAATCAATCCAGTTTTATTAATCCTTTGATTAAGAGGCTTCTTCACTCAGCTACTTCACCTCGCTCGCTAATGTTTATCCTACGGGAGAAATTTTTTAAGATATCTCGTTTTCATTCAATATTTTTAAATGATATTTTCTGCCTTAGACAGCTGAGGTCGATCTCTAGAAAGGCCGTTTTTTAATTTATTCGATTTTGTTTACAGTTCTTTTTTTATTAGAATACTTTCACTTTCGGAACCGGTTTCAAAAATAAAAGTACTTTCATAATAATTTTAAAAAAAAAAACTTGTAAACAAAATAGAAAAAGCAAAAATCGGCCTTTTTATGGCCACGCCCCACTGAAACGTTTCTAAAATCATTATACTCCACATCTTACCATAACATATAATTCCTATTTCTTAAAAAGTGAATTCCTACTCACATGGAGGAAGCTCAAAAAAGCGAAGAGAAATACAAGACTCACTCAGTAAATACTAGTCGAGAAAACTGAACAAAAATACTAAGACACAAATGTAACCAGAAAAATTATAAAAAATATTAGACATAAAAAAGAATTTAAATATTGTAAAACATTTATTGTGTAATTATTCCGGGTAATGTGCCTAGAGCTTTTTGAAACTTAAATAATAAACTTATTTCTTCAATTTCATCCTAAAAATCTGCATCTTATTATTAATCTACAACAGTACTTTTCTACAGGAAAAAATACAAAAAATTAACTGCCAAGAAATGAGTTACTAACAAATTCCAAATTCCGAATTACCGCCTTAAAAATCAAATTGCAACCCCCCCCCCCCCCCTCCGTGTGGTGTACGCCCCACGTTAGGAACCACTCACTGTTTTAGTGGGCAAAACATCTCTCTAATTATTTAACCTTTTTTTTTTTTTTTTTTCAGATTTATATTATAAAGGACAAACGTATCTATACGTAACTAACGCTGACGTCACTTTGCGAATGGCAGCGGCTGACGATCAAATTTATTTTTTATCTACTTTTATTGCGATTTTTTAAATTTCGAAACATCGCACTTTTTTAATTTTCACATCGTCGAATAGAAAAAAAAAATTAAATTTGCAACTTGTTTGAAAACTGTATAGCAATTTACTCATTTTTTATTGTTAAAATAATTTTCAAGCATGAATTTTTGTTCAAATCTATCGCTATCGTGTGCTGACAATTAGGAGAGAAAAATCCTTTTGCACTTAAATTTAGTTCATAATTTATATCCAGCTTATATTCCATAACGAAATGAAAATATTCTTCAATCAATCGAACCGTACGAGCTTTAAACCACTGGCATAAATAGAAGAAAAAAGCGTTTCTCCGGCTGTTAAACTCCTAGCGCGTATCGATCGCTTTTATTAATATAAGTTTAAAAATTTTATTTTAACGCATTATTGCTATTTTTCATATAAATATGATTTTTAGTAATGAATGGGCATTCCGAAAGATTATATATCATGTAAAAAATCTTTTACAGTTATCATTAACAACAAAAAAAAAAAAAATGTAAACCGAGAGAAGGTTTTCTCGACGCATCTTTGATATTTGGTGATACGTCTTTACATTAATTTTGGATTAACTACATTTTTCTTTTTTAATCAAACATTTTTTATTGTTTGTAAGAACCTGTCGAATAATACGTCACTGATTGCGTCCATTTAGTTTGTGCTGAGAAAAAAAAAGATGTTAACAGAAAAAATATATATGATGGCTGTCACCTACTATATTCTGTAACCCGGGAAGCCCGGGTTTATCCCATTATGTAGTTAAAGGATCAGTGACTTTTAAATCAACCAAAAATCGATTTCTAAGATATACAAACATGTGCTTTTACAGTTAAAGCGTCTAAAAAGCAGTTTTTGAATATTTTTAATTTGATTAAAAAATATCTTCCAGTTGCAATAATTTTAAAATTAAACATAATGGTGCTGCCATCTATGTTCTTATTGAAAACGGTAAAGGATTAAGAATTTAATAATTATAAATTAACGATTTAATAATTAAAGGATAAAGTGTTCTGAAAGGAATATTAACACGTTAAGCGCCACGTCAGCCACTGGTGGCTGACAGCGAACTTTCCGTTTAAAATGCGTCATTCACCGATGGCTGACGTCTAAAGTATGATACAAAACTGAAAAAATATACATTGTTTTAAATAATGACTGAACAAATATTTAAAATTTACCTACCTTTTATTTATTACAGGATTATACTTTCTTAAAAATTACTTTAAACATTGTAAATTTTCAGCGCTTCAGTGTCAGTCACCGTGGCGTTCAACGTGTTAAACAAAACCCTCTCTACGATCTTCGACCACACATACCCACTTGTTTTTTCTTTCACGACTCGGTTAATTGAAACCAATTTTTGAGTTAGATTTTGAAAGATTGTGATATTCTCTAGGGCTTATACCCATATTATTATTTTTTAACCATAATTGTCAAAATGGCGGCCATTTGAAAAATAAAATAAAAACAAAGTACTATTTAAAATTAGTACATTAAAATAATAGTCAGTTATTAAAAGTCATTGTCGCTATAAACTTCAGCAAAGATATCGTTTAAATTAAAAGACAACAAAAAAATTGTAGAAAGGGGGGGGGGGGGAGGTAATCGGTTGAGTTGTTCCTTTGAAAAGTGGCCGTTCAGTTTGAAAACACTTGGACACATTGTCCGTCGTTATGAAACAAAGCTCGAAATAGTTCCGATTGAAAAAAATCGTCGAGCTTGTCTAAACTTCTATAAATATAGTGCAAGAAATTCTAAATTGATATCTTTAGCCTAGTTGTAGAAATAAATTTGCTGAAAGATTGGGATATTAGGGCAAATCACAATCTAGGGCTTATACCCATATTATTATTTTTTAACCATAATTGTCAAAATGGCGGCCATTTGAAAAATAAAATAAAAACAAAGTACTATTTAAAATTAGTACATTAAAATAATAGTCAGTTATTAAAAGTCATACATATTGTCGCTATAAACTTCAGCAAAGATATCGTTTAAATTAAGACAACAAAAAAATTGTAGAAGGGGGGGGTGGTAATCGGTTGAGTTGTTCCTTAGAAAAGTGGCCGTTCAGTTTGAAAACACTTGGACACATTGTCCGTCGTTATGAAACAAAGCTCGAAATAGTTCAGATTGAAAAAATCGTCGAGCTTGTCTAAACTTCTATAAATATAGTGCAAGAAATTCTAAATTGATATCTTTAGCCTAGTTGTAGAAATAAATTTGCAAAAGACATGCTTTTTCTTTTTAAGGCAGGTTGGGGAAGGGGAGATATATTAAACCCCACTTTAAGGGGGTAGGATACCTTTAAACCTTCTAAAATTTAGAATTTTTTTAATACATATTTTGATTTCGCAATCCTTTCTGAACAATATGCAAAAACCCCTATTAAAATATTCACATTAGTTTGCTATGAGAATTTTATTTAGACTACATATGGATATTTTATTAAGACTACATAGGTTAATTAAACTTTGCGTTGCGTTTATTCAAAACGATGAATTTTGATATTGCGCGCAGTTTTACTACAACTTAACACCAGAAAAAGGTAAGATTTTATTTATTTTTTCTGTTTTTGTACTTTGAAAATATTTTTTAAAAACTGAAAAATTTTAATTTTTTGTTAATTTTTTAATTTAGTCAATAATATTTACAAATATTCTAGTTTAGTATAAAGGTATTATGTATTTATTTTCACCAAAATTTCCTCTTTATATGCATATTTTCAGATTTTATCATGCGCACAAGATTTTTTTCTCTTATTATCATATACTTTTAAACTTATCATTTGAATATTTATTTATGAATTTACAAGTATATATATTTTTTTAAATGTAAATTTAAATATGAGCTTTATATTTAAATGAAATTTTATTTTTATTTGCACATGACTCATTGCACAAGTTTTGAAGCTTGGAACATGCTTATATTTTTTTACATTTTCGACGTGTTCAAAGGCATTCATTCTACTCCCTTAAGTATTATAGAAAGAGAGGGGTGGGGGAAAAACTCATACGGCCTAGTTTATAACTATTATCCTGCCCATGCTGCATCCATTCTTTGAAAAATATGTATGTATTTATGATTTACAATTAATAAAAAATACATTTAATTAAACACCTTTAGTTAAACATATTTAATTTTTTCATAAAACAAAATTCAAAGCAGCGAAGTTGTTTATTTGTTCATTTAAAAATTTTGCATTAATGGGTCTAATAATTTTAAAGATAATTTTCGCTAACTTTTGACATTTCAAAGGTACCTGACCCTTTAAATACTTTTATTATTTCTGTTACACCATTACACGAGGATCGACATTGATTTCATAGAAATAAACAATTTGAAGTACCTAAATGTTCTCCACGCTTTTTGAATCTAAATCACGATTTCCTTTATTCCAAAGCTTAATTAATAATTCCCGATTTGATAAATTAATAACCTGGCAACGCAACCGAAACGGATCATCGAATAGTCACGTCCATACTCCTAAGGAATCTGTACATGTGCACGCGATCACATCCATATTCACATCCATTTCATTCAAGAATTTTCCCGCTCTTTTTTCAAGGAAATGCGAAACCTACAAAACTTTTGAATTTGAACTCGCAAAAATTGCAAAAAATCTCCACAATAAACAGATGCCCGTGCGCCCGTTGAAAACAATTTCTCCTCTCTACTCAAAATTCTTTTGTATCCCGAAGCCCACAGATTTTTATTTTTATTTTTAAGCTTTTTTGTTGCCTCCAACCACCCGCTCTATCACGTGACTAGGCATCGTGTGAACCGAATTTCCCGCCATTTCTCCCTTGGGCGCTTATGATATTTTCTTTTTGATTCTCTATTTTATCTTACTTTGATTCGAGAGTGAAGCCATGGAGGCAAATTCTTGTGTCCCCCCCCCCCGCACCTCCCAATTCCCTTCACCAGACCTACCTCCTCTCACCTTCACCTCGTCACCACTCTGATTTTCTTTATTATTATTTTTTTTTCGTTTTTAACTAGTTGGAACAAGTTTTCAGGTTACTTTTCCAGATTCATTTAGTATAAACAAGGTGTAATGAGAAAACTCTTAATTTTTCAAACCTGTTCCAGATGTTCGATACCATGTTCGGTATTTAGTATTTATGTCTTCGATTAAACATCTTTCAATTATTTTATGAATTATTCTTTCTCTAATTCACTGATACGGCCATTTTATATTATTGAATGACAGAGTTGCTTATTGTTTACTAAACCCGGAAAACCATTGTATTATTTATGATAACGTTTTGTATTGTTGATTAAAGTTACAGGAGATTCCTTATTAGTCTTTTATTTACTGAAGGAAAGTGTAGTTGCATCTATCGTATGTATTAAACCCCGATTATGGAAAAAGTACTCAGCCGGTTTCGAAACTCGAAGTGCCTTTTTTAAAAAAAATCTGCAACCAAAATCGAAAAAGTAAAAAATAGTCATATTAAAGATTGAGCTCAGCTGTCCTATGCAAAAAAAAAAAAAAAAAAAAAAAAAAAAAAAAAAAAAAAAAGCTTAAAAATATTCAAATTTAAACGAGAAATTCTAAAACAACCTTCTCATTGGTTTAACATTTCGGAGCGGATGTTTTCAAGTGAGTAAAGAATCCCCTTAACTTTTACTGAACGGGTTTCTAAGATACTTGCTCTATTAGTTGAGTGAGGAACATTTTAATATGCTGAACATCTTAATGTGATGTTTTTTTCTTAGAGTTATCCTGATATATGAGAGGTAAATTTTAGAAAAAAATGTACAGATAACAAAGACAGACATAGTAACACCCAGTTTCAACAACTTGTTCTAAAATCCTGCAATTGGAAGGATATTTACCTTTTGCAACTTAAGTATCCAAAAAGAAAACTAAAAAAACAAAAAATGTATAATTTAATAGGCTTTGTTACCAGTAAAACAATTATTTTTATGAATATTTTATAATATTCTTTTGAAATTATTATTAAATAGTTTTATTTTTTTTAAATGGTTTAAACAAGAAAACGCAATTCTTGTGATTTTAAAATTTTAAAACCACATTTCTCCTACAATTTTGAATTTTTGAAACACCTTTTTTCTTTTTTCCATTTTGCATTGTTTTGGTACAGGTATGTTCTATAACTGGAAAGACAAGGCTTCCAAAAAGTTAATTAGTTTAAGACACAAAATATATAGTAAAAATACACAAATAAAAATACAGTAAAAATGACTATTTACTTAAGATTTTTATTAAAAATAATTATATAATTTTTATTAAAAATCCTATTCTTAATGAAATCATAATACGAAATGCAACATTCCACCTTGATTCAAACACAAAATGCACAATATAAACTAAATATGAGCACAACATAAATAATGCACATTTTAATACGCCACTTTCATTTTAAATGTGTAGTTGGACAGTAGTAGAATAGGCAGTTAAATATTTTCCTCTAAGCAAGTTTAATCCGAAACACTGCTACTTCTACTATTGTGCAGTTATGCATTTAAAATGAAAGTGACGTATTAAAATAAATGGAACGGCCGTTAAATATTTTTCTCTACATAAGTTTAATCCAAGCCACTGCTACTTCTTTGTCCAACTACCCTAATAATTATAGACTCTCCCATTTCAAACGGAGTGACGTATTTGAATGAATAGAACAGCAATTAATAAAAATATTCCCTGACGGTGGCTGCGGGATTGCAGTTCCGAAAGTATTAGGAAATTTAAATAAAATGTATAAGTTTAATTTGTAACATCTATAATTTTTGAGTAAAATGATGTGTTTTTTAAAGTTCATATTGTGTAAATAATTCTTAATTTTATAAAATAAACCTTAAGAATCTCCTCTCTCTCTTTCTATATATAAAGAGAGAGAGAGAGTCAATGGAAGGGTATATGTTAAAGTTTTAGCATTTTGATGATGTTATATATAGTGCCCTATGATATAGTAAAAAAACACAAATTGAGAAATACAAATTTTTGTGAAAAGTAAACTTGGGAAAACGGAATCGTTAGATAATCTAAAAAAAGTCCGTTTTAGACAGGTTTCAATGTTATCAGCTATAATTTTAAGGTATTTCTTTTTGTCAGGAGCATGTGTTTTTTTTCGTTAAAGACAGGTTAGGTTTTGACAGGATTTACTGTATATCTATATTGGTATAGCTATGTCCTGGATTCAATGTTCTAAAGATTTCTATGTTAAATCCTGGAGGTTCGTGGAGACAGAAAAAATGTTAAAAGGGGTCAACGGTAACTGAGTTTAAGGACCGCTACATTAAAATAAAACCATTAATTCTATTAACCCGCAAGCACACGCATCGGGTATTTTTGACCCGACGCTACGCCGAAAAAAAGACATAAAATTAAAGGTAAATTTTTGGGGTTTTCTTTTGAAATTTGACTTTTAAAACAAATAATATATCCTGTTACTTAAAAAACGATTCAAATAACACTTTTGACTTTACTTTTTTATTTATAATGCCCATATTTTACCGAGAAGTTAACGAAAAAGTTAGGGTCATATTGATCCGTTGAGTGTGGTTACGTCATGGAAATGGGTGCGGGTGCTGAAGGGTTAACTAATATTTCGTATAATCAGCGTATGCAGCAATATCTTTTTATATGAACAACTGGCACATTTCAACATTGAAAGATACTGTTTGTGAATCTTTGGCAAGCTTGTGTAAAAAGCTTCGCCATCCCCGGTCTAGGCTATGGCTAGTGGGGATGAACTCATTTGTTTTTGCTCTGTAAGATAAGTACTTTTACAGGATGAGTAATTCCAGAGACAAAGATTCGGTGCTGTACGATTTCATAGAGATAATTTAGCGAATATGTCTCATGTAGGCTGCATTGGATAGCTGAGATCGATCTGTACAAAGGCCGTTTTTTACTTTTTCGATTTTGTTTACAGATATTTTTAATGAGGACATTTTCATTTTTAGAACCGGTTTCGATAGTGACAGCATCCTCTTAAAAAAATCTGCAACCAAAATCGAAAAAGTAAAAAACGGCCTTTGTACAGATCGATCTCAGCTATCCAATGCATAAAAAAATAAAAAAAATAAAAAAAAAAATAAATTATAAATATTAAAATGCAACCGAGTTATCTTTATAAATTTCTTCCATAGGATTAGCATTAGCGGACGGGTCTTTTCGCTTGACTGAAGTATCCTCTTAATCCTTTATCTACTGACGGTACTTATAAGTATCATTAAAATAACTTGTTATAAAATGCTTTTAATACATCGATTACTTGTAATACAGTTTAGAATGAGTTATAGATGAATTACTTTATCTTGCTCTAGAAAGCATTATTGGCTACACAAAACAAAAATATTTTTAAATGGATGATTTCTTTTGCCTTTGCATCTTTTCAGCTTTCTTGGCGTTAGGGGGGGGGGGGGGGGATTTTTCAATTCCGAAATATTTCTATATTTTATTTGTAAGAACATTATATTTGTACATTTCCTAATTCTACAAAGTATTAAGAAAAATATTTAAAATAAAGGATTTGAGTGGAGTTATACAGACCTTATAAATTCAGATTTAATTAAACCTTAATCCTTCTAAAATTTATTAAATGATTATGTAAATCTCCTAATGTAATTTCAGAAATTTCCGAAAAATGCTTTAGAAGATAAAATTTTTATGAATTCATAATTCAGTACATAAAAGGTTAAAAGATATTTTTTATAAATTGCATCGTTGGAATATCAATCCTATTCCATTAAGTTTCTGATTAATAATAATAATAGTAATAATAACAATAATAATAATGATAATAATAATAAGGAATGAGCCATTTTCAGCAGTTTAGTAACAAAAATTTTCTATTAAACATTTAGCTGGGAAGATCCAGAAAATTAAAGAATGCACGTACCATATGGCGAGCATATATGCGAGGACTCATGAAGGAATTAAAGCATGTTTATATATTGTATGTTTTGTATTTATTTAAAACATCGCATGCTAAGAACTTTGCAGCGTTTAAAAAGATACTTAAAAAAAAAAAAAACTTGAAGTCATGGTTACGAACTCAGAGAATCACTTGCTTGAATTTTGTAAAAGGCACACACTTTTCCTACATTTTTCAAGCAAATAGCATCCGCCCTTCTTATGAAAAATTCATGCATCTTATTTCTTTCTCCCAGCTGTTATGCAACCATTTTAGGAATATGAGAGCGTTTGCATTACATATAAATTCAAACAATTTTTGCATGGCAGACCTTCAGACATCAATATCATTAACATTATCTATGTATCAAGTAATGTAAAAGAATTTTCGTGAGGCAGGTGCCTTAATATATACTTCAATCACCTATCTTAATTTTCAAGCAATTTTGGACACGAAATGTATGTTACTATTGTAACATGCTCCTTGAAGGTCACAGTTAGTTATTTCCTTTGGCGTTCTTGTTCAGAATTTTAAACACTGGAAAAACGTGTGGAGAAATCAAATTACATATTCTGTCGTATGGGTTCGAAACCAGTTTACCCGGCTTTCTGATAATGTTAAAAATGATTTTATGAAAAGCCCAACTATTTTGTTTAAAAAAACAAAAAGTAGTCAGAAATTGTGTATATGTATAAAGGTTATGAAAGAACACTGGCTAAACACAAAGAATATGTTTTCAATACTAAACAGCTTAAATTAATTTAATTAAAAAAATTTCATAATCGAAGAATAATTTTCACAAATTGTATCCTTGACTGAAATTGGCATAAATTATTTGACTGGCCTAGAAAAAAATGTTTAAAATGAAATTTTGCACTGTTGAAATGAAAGAGATATAAAATTCTTTCTCAATACATTTGTAAAAAATATATTTTAATTATTATTATTTTTGCTTTTAAAATTGTTAACTATTACATTTCTCCCTCAGTTTAATTAATTAATTTTTTAATTAATTTATTATTATTGACTCTCTATCGAGAAAAATGGTAATATCACAAAAGGCAGTTTTTAATTTGTGCAATTTCCCTTTTAAATTTGTCCGGTTTCAATTTTTGATATTTTTTTTTTCATTCTGGCTTCTGCTGGAATGTCTTATACTCGGGACGTGGCCGGGGACCCACGAGCCTTGCTTCCGCAAAAGAGTCGGACTAGAGTAGAAGAATAAAGGGCTGCGGGTGAAGAGGATTCCCGCAGAAGCCAGAATGAAAAAAAAAATCAAAAATTGAAACCGGACAAATTTAAAAGGGAAATTGCACAAATTAAAGACACCGAAAACCGGGAAGGGAGGGCTTGGAGCGATGAAGCTACCGAACGACTGCTACCGAACGACTCCCCGCTGCCTCTAGCCCATTATTAGCCCATGTCTCAATTAAATATTTTCAGCAACGTAACTGAATTCATATACACAAGCGTGACAAAATAATATTTATTTTAATGTTAATGTTAATGCTGTTAATTTATCCTGTTTGTCTGTAAAATATGTTTATTGAACATGAAAATGTTTACTTGAGCATTGATACGAACTTAGAAACTTAGAATCCAGTTTCAGAAAAATGACTTATACCCTACAAAGACTACACGGAAAAATTGCTGAAAATCAGCGGTAGCAAAAGAAATTCTGTTTTATAAATGCTTCTTTAAATCTCTAAAATATATTGGTTTCTGTAGTTTTTAAAGATTAGGAAAGCTTTACGAAAGCATTAATAATTGGGAAGACGTTATTGTATATTTTCGTTCACAAGTAAAAAATAATAATATCCACATATAAAGATTAATTTAAAATAATTTTACCTCTTCATTTTAAAATATAAACAAAATCTGCCAACAATTTTTTTAAGAGTATATTTATTGTTGTATCAAATATTTTTGACATCAATAAAAGCGATTAAGTTTTGCTGTCAATCGCAAACTTTCCCCATGATTGTGAAATACTGATCATGGGATTTACATGAAAAAGAAAAAGTGAAAAAAAGATGTTACCCTTCCACGTCTACATCAAAAATTCTTTCTCATTCACTCATGCCTTACTGTATGGTCTGGTTGATTCAGATAAATATCAAAGGTGAATCCGATTCTATGTCATCATTAATAGACACTGTATTTTTAACCATTTGGAAAAATGGTTATTGTCCTCGTCAGAGTAGGAAATCAAAAGCATATCTGAAGCTTTTTATCGGTTGAATCCGTATTTTATTCGTTTTCTGATTGGTCTATACAGTAATATGTATTTCCCTTTACTTTCAACAGAGATGGACAACAGAGTGTTGCCACTATGACAAAAAAGGTAATAAAAACTACAAAAAAAAAAATAATAACTCAGAAACAAATTGAGATACAGCTTTCAAACAAATTGCATTTAAAAGTACATTTTTAACTCCATACGACGATATAAAAAGTAATATTGTGGGATGTTTAGAAGTTTAAGAAATAAATTTCATTTAAAATTGGCTGTCAGATTTCTTGGAAATCTGACGATGGAAAAGCCTTTTCCCGAACAGCCAATGAAATGCTTGGATAATACTTAAGTTTCAGGTGGATAATATGTACGAGTCGCAGGCGATTTCTGTCGCTTGCAACTTTTACGTGTAATAACACTATTAATGTTTAATTCATGGCGTACGTAATGTATGATCAACTCCGTGCTATTTTTTATGTCTTAAATTTTAGTCTTTGAAAAAATCATTTCCAAATGGTCGTTGTAATTTGTTAAATTGCATTTTTTTTTCTCTTTTTTTGAGTAGTATACAACAATAATGCTGTTTAATTAAACATGCACACAACAATGCAGACATTGCATACTCTTTTGTTCTTATTATTTTTATTATTATTCAGATTTCATATGCACATTTCACAACTGCAAGTATGATAGTACTATCATTAAAAACGAGTACAAGAAAACGAAGAAATAGCTCATACCCGTGCAAAAAAAATAAATAACTCTTTTCTTCTTTTTTGAAAAGAAAAAATCTGTTAACAAAAATTTAAAGAACACGTTTGTTGATTTATCAAGCTGTTTTGACATCAGTAAAAAATAGCTAGTTTTCGGTCTCTGCCAGTCACAAACTTTTCTCATGATTGCGAACTGCTGATCACGGTGTTTCCAGGAAAGGGGAAAAAAAAAAAGACTTTACCCTTTCCACATTCACAACAAAAATTCTTTCTCATTCATTCATACTAGACGTTCTCAATCTGGGGTTAGAGGGCCGCGTGTGGCCCATCGATATATTATGGGCCGCCCGATTTAGTGTTGCCAGGTTCACTGACACACACACACACACACACACACAGAGCGGGACTCAGGTAAAGAAAAAGAAAGTAGGAAAGAGCCGGACCCGACTAGCAAGTTTTTGTGCCCAGGGCACTTTCAATTTTTCATGCCCCCTGAGATTGCTACCAATACTAGTCTTTATTTTTTTTTTCTCTTTTTTCACATATTGCACACCTATTCGAAAAGTGTCAACTCAAAAAATTAAGTTTTCCGAAAACTTGAAAAACGAATTGAAATTTTTTTTTATTATTTATTGAAATGTATTTTTAACCTAATATTCAGATATATTTTTGTCATTTCATTGTATTAATATCTCAAATATTACATCCCCTCCCCCCACAGTTATGACTTTTTAAATGGAAATTTAGACGTAATTATGAAAAAATTTGTGCCCCTCAGAAACATCGTACCCAGGACACGGGCCCCGGTGCCCGTGCGATGGTCACGGCCTGGGAAAGAGGTTCTAATGGACGTGATTTTAGTACTTTTTTTACGTTTCGTTATAAATAGGTACCGTTTTCACATCTCTTACTGGACAAATTACAGTAAAACCTGTAAAAACAATATCGCTACGAATCGAAAAGATTATCACGTTTTAAACAGGTTTCTGTTTTAGCCGGTTGATTTGTACGACATATTGCTATCGCTGCACGGTGGGTGATTTACCGATTCTAGCTGACCAAAATTAATTTTGGCGTCAGTATAGTCGCATCGCCTTGAAATTGAAAAATGTTATTGATATTCACTATTGAATATTAGGTATTGTAAAATATAGCGTGTAGTAGTCATAATTTCGTTACAGGGACATTCAAAAGAATTTCATTACATTACGGCCTATTGGGAAAAATCGTTTGTGGTGATTTTTAATGATGTTTCATAATTTAGAACACTTTGAAATTTATATACATATCTATGAAGTGCACTACAAGATGATTGCTATAGAATAGGGTATGGGTAATATTTATCGATCATTTACAGGGACACTAAAAAGAATTATGTTACATTACGATCTATGGAGAAAAATTGTTTGTGGTGTATTTTGTTCATGTTACACCTTTTCAAAAGTATTTAAATTGATATATGTATCTCCGAGGTGCTCTATCTTACTATTGAATATGATGTGCTATTCATCTTTCATATACAGGGGCACACAAAATAAATCAGTTATATTTTTCTTTGTATGAACAATAATTGATGGAAGTGCGTTTTCAGATCTGAATCATCTTTTTAAATTATAAAAATTACATACTATTTAGTGTGTATAAATTCTATAAATCATATACAGGGCTGCACAAAACATCTGAAGTGTATTTCCGCTTATTGCCGGAAATTGCTAACGAGGAATTTTCAACTGTGCTATGCATTCACTAACTGTTCTAAATTTTAGATATTGTGAATTATATGATAAATCTGTAGTTCATATACAGGGATGTACAAAATTTTCAGCTATTTTTTCGACTTTGGTTGAAATTGTGTTTTCAAACGTCTTATATGTTTTACAAATTATTACTTAAACATCTTTTTCATGTTATTAAACTATGAAGTTTTATTATAGTAAGTCTGAATGCATTGAAAATGTTTCATAATCTGATTGGCGCATGATTTAACGTCCTTTTTGATAATTTTAATGATACTTTCTTAATGGTATGGAAGCTAAAGTGATAAAACTATTTTTGTATTATTATAACAAATCCTAAAATTTATGATACGGGGCAAACATTCGACAGCTTTAATAAAAATTGCTGTGTTGTATATTCTGTTGTATATTTATCTCTGCACAGAGGAACCGTATCTAAAGAATGGGAATCATAAGATATCATGAGAAAATGCCTACATTATTCTTTGCATTGTATCAAATCTGAATTTAGAGAATTTGTCTGGATCCATTTTGTAACCACTCAAAATTTGCAGCTAAGTAATATATTTTAAATCATTTTGTGCTGATATATCTACGTACAACTGGCAATTTTTGTCCAAATTTGGTCAGAAATTTAAACATTTCGCTCTTGCATAACTTCATGTGCTCTCCATTGTAATTTTCCTCTATAAACAAAATATTTACAACCAAATTCATATTTTCGTTAAATTTTAAATCTTGTTGCCGTTGCATAATGGTGCAAAAGTTTATTTATTATTTATGTGTCTAACTTAAATTCTGCTGTCTTTGACAAAAAAAAAATGGTACTTGAACTAAAATGTCAAATTTTTTTATTTAGACTTAATAAGCTAAAAACAGTTCTAAAAGCTGGGAGGGGAGGGGGGGCACCTAGGGGCAGACATGCAAATTAAATTGAAACGAAAAGGTAATAATCTGAACTATTTAATCATATCAAAAATTGAGCTTAATCGTGCTTTACCATATAACTTTTTCTATATTAAAACTGAAAAATTGTAAAAAACATACAGAGTTTTTTGGGATATTAAATACGATATAACAGCTGATATGTGCAAACTTTATGCACATAAATCTGATAAAATAAAGTCCATATTTTGTTTGGAAGAGCCCATAATCGAGCGGTATATTTTATTCCGCTTCAAGTAACAAATTAAAGAACAATACTCAAATTGATTGATTCATTCCCAACTAAGAAGCACTAACTTTGTGCTAGTCTATGGACCATACAATTATATTTATAGCAAAACCAATAGCACGGTACAATGTCCTAACTATAGAGCTGTAACAGGCAAAAAATAAATTGCGCTAGGATAAACTTTTAAAAATCGACTTTTGGCCAGCTAGAATCGGTAAATCACCCACCGTGTGGCGGGACCATACAGATTTTCCGTTTTAGACAGGTTCTATTTTTGAAGATTTACTTCATTAATTTCCGCTCTGTATGCAGACTAACGAATAGCATGGTGCAAAGAAAATTTAAAAGAATTTATATTTCTTGAAAAATTGAGACTTTTTGTGTCCCGCGCAGTGGTTCCGCGGGACGCGTCTTGGAACCTTTGAAAATCGGTACACCTGGCAACATTAAGCCCGATACACAAAATTATCAGTCCATATTTATAAAGCTTTCAGATACGTATGAAAATTAGTTAAGAGTGTTGGGGTTTCAATTTGGTGTTAAAAACTGAAATTATTTACATTTGTTTCGAATATAATGGCCGTGCATTATTTTATGACTATTAATAGATTTTCCGCATTTATTAAAACATATTTAACACCTTTACTAGAATATTTTACATGTTTTTATGGGAAGATAAAATGCCCTGTTACAATTAATTTAAATTTATGCTAAAATATACTGGGAGTCTGATAGCTGGGAATTAAACAATTATCAAAAGTGAGTATTGAGTAAACTTTATATTATAATTAAAAACCAGTATATTTTGTTCTACTTCTTAATAATCTTAATGTTTATTAAAACATGAATGCCCTTCGTGATTTTTATACATTTTCTACATCACGACTTCCAAAATATTACAATTAAAATATTAAGTATGCACAAAAATCTTGAATGATAGATTACTGTATGAATCCACATTTATATCAATTCTGGTAACTATTTATATCCCTATGGTCTTAATTTAAAAGTATTTAATCGTACAAACCTTGTTTATACTAACACTCATAAGCTTAAACATTATTGCAGTACTTATGCTAATTTAAATCACTCAGCTTTCCAATAAAACTACACATACAAAACGGGGTAAACATGATAGATTACTGTATGAATCCACATTTATATCAATTCTGGTAACTATTTATATCCCTATGGTCTTAATTTAAAAGTATTTAATCGTACAAACCTTGTTTATACTAACACTCATAAGCTTAAACATTATTGCAGTACTTATGCTAATTTAAATCATTCAGCTTTCCAATAAAACTACACATACAAAACGGGGTAAACATTGTTCTAATGCACATGGTTCGTACGGATACCGTTATTTCTCCAGCAAAACTACCAGTATTTTTTTATAGAAAAAGAAATCTAGGTTAAGCGCGCAAAATTTCGCCTTCTTTTAAGGGTGTATTCGAAAAAATGTTTTTCCACCCTCAACAGCTCGAAATTTTCTGAGACATTTTCAGACTCATTTTTAAAAGTAAAAACATGAAACTTGCTGGGGTGATTTCTGAAGACATGTTTAACATGCCGTGTGATTTCATTTTCAGCTCAATTAATTAGAATTTGATTTTTAAACAGTTATTTTCTCAGTATGACCCTTTTTTTCATTCCCAGATCGCCCGCTTCGGAAAATTCGGTTCAAAACGCCAACTTTGACAGCGTTTTTTACAGTATTTTCTGCATTTATCAAAAAATTAAGAAACACGGCACATCATGTAGTTTCTAAATAAGAGAATTTCCCAGTTTGATTTGTTTGAGAGCAAGAAAGAACTTCAAAATGAATCAGAAAATAAGCAGTTTGGATCGGAATACACCCTTAAGAAGATATTTTCTATAAGATAATACTGGTGCCGAAAAATTTTCTGGTCTGCAAAATTTAAGGAGGCGTACGAACCATGATATTTCTAGGAATTATATAAAACAAACTTTAGCTAATCTGAAAAATGAATTCATTACTTCATTCATTTGGATCGTCATTAGAAACTACATTTTTTCAATCAAAAACAAAAATCTGAATATGCATTATAAAGTTTTTTTTTATCATTAAATTTATCTACACATTTCAGTGATGTCTTTTTTGATCTTTTATATTTTAGAATTAATCTTCTTAATTCTAAAATTTCAAATAATACTTATAAAAAAAACTAACAATACTCAACTAATAATTTCATTTTCTAACAATGTACTCAATAAAATTAATTTACATAATTTAATCAACAACAAAAGTAATAATTTTACAATTCATAAATCATATAGATACAACGTTACATTAGGTCTAAGGATTTTCAATTACAATAAATTTGCTAAATTTTTTACATCTCATGATAACCCTTCATGCTTATGTAATGATCCTAGTTATAATAAGTATGTAAACAAATTCCATGGTCACATTATTACAGGGACATTAAAACTGTGGATAATGTTTTTTTACGCAATTTCATGTCATACGGGACTAAATTTCGTATTCCACCGTGTTATACAATTAATTCAATTTTAAAACAATTTAACTTAGATCTTGAACTGTTTATATATAAAATTACGGTTGATTATGGGAACGTCCACGGCAGAAAAAAATTTTGCTGAAATTTTTTTTTTTTAACGGAGATATAAGTGTGATACATCAATTTAAAGCTAAAGAGTTGAGATATATGAATTTGTAAGTTTTAATTTCATAAGAGCAACTGTTTATTGAAAATGTGCTGGATACTAACAGTATAAAACTACATTTACATTTGGGCTTAAAATACAACTTATTGAAATGCATGATTTTTTTTACTTTTTAGAATTCAATGAAATTACTATGCGTTCAAATCAGCAAACAATTATCATATCTTTAAGATCTACATAGATAAAATCTTTTAGATAATGTCTTTAATATATTTTTGGCTATATTTAAATGTTAATACCTAAATGTCACAAGAGTAACGAAAAACATACAAAAGTTTAAAAAAAAAAAAAAAAAAAAAAACTACTTAAAATTTTTACCCAAAACTTCTAATTCTCTGGTTTCAAGGTATAAGACATATTTTACATTAAATATTTTGTTTATGCTATGCATGGAATAGGCTCTGGGGAGTTGTCACAAGAGTAACACATAATACTTTTGCCGATAGTTTGATATAACACTGCATTACAACCAAAACAAACAGAATGCTTAAAGTTTTGTTGTTTTTTTCTCTGTTATTAGAGCAGTTCTTGAAATAGTTTTAGCCATAACTAAGGTTATTTTTTTAATTTTAAGGACGATAAATTATCTTTATTAGTGTTTTTTTAATGGATGGATTTATTTTTATTCATTTTTGGTATTACTTAAGATTATAGAAGAATCATGACAAGAAATTAAAGATATAATAAAACAACTCAACTGGATCATTTTTGTGTGCTTTCTTTTGGTTTGAAGCACATGGTCTTTGATTAGATATTTTATAGGCTTTGTAAAGCTTCGTTTACAAAATTCTGCTGTATAACCTACAGAGGTTCTTATAGTAACTCATATGGAAAGGATTCTGATAGTATATTTTAAAGGAAAGATTTTACTATTGCTTCTTATACACGACATTGTTTTAAAGAGCAGGAAAAATTCTGCTAAGCGCCAAAAATTTTAGAGAAAAAATGTTGTTGTGATTAAGAAACAAAACAAAATATATTACGACAAGGTGAAGAAAAGTCTTAGAACCAGCAAAAACTTCAGCAAGAAAATGGAAATATTAAGAAAAGGAAAAAGCAGAGAACTAGCTAACCTCAGATACTGTATAGGAAAAAAAATCTAACTCCACAGTTTTGGAAAATTTTATGTCGATGAAGATTTAAGAAGAGGTCATTCTTCAGCTAAATCTACGTTAGTTAAGCGTGAAAAGGGTCACATAATTTCATCAATTCTAGGGGACATTTAATAGGAGAATACTTTTTTGTTTAAAGAAGTGCTGGACAGATAATTACACTCGTTTATCTCCTATTTAATTTACATCCAAAATTGTTAATTGGTCCAAATCATCCAAGCAACCTCATAGTAAATTGGTATATAATTTTATATACTTTAGATAAATTCAAATGACATAAGTGATCGTAATTACGTAATTCTAGTAGAAGAGCAACGCGAATAATTAATAAAATTAAATTATAATCCGCGTAAAACTGTAATTATTAAATCTAATTAATTACGAATAAAATTAAGAGTTTGCGTTGTGAATTATTTAGACGAACTCTTCCACTTATGAATTAAACTAAAATTTAAGCTGTAAAAATAAGTTGACACACCTTACTCATTTATCAATTAATAAATTACAGAAACTTTTTAAAACTGGATTAAATATTTTATTTACATTGAACACAACTATATACAGAAATACATAATATTAATTCAAAAAAAAAAAAGAAAGCAACACTTTTGTTTGCTTCTCATTATTTTATGTATATTTAATCTTTAAAAAAAAAGACAATGTTTTCATTTACTCTTATTATTATATATTTTTCTTTTTGCAAAAAAAGAATAATTCTCTTTCATTTTTAAATTACCTTAATTATATTTAATTATTGGTTTTGTTGGATCTCAGATTGCTCTCTACCATAAAATATCAGAAAAGGATATTTATAATTTCTCATATGATTTAAAGTGGTAAAAGAAAAAGATAAAGGTAATACCTTATATCATAAACGGGATGGTGGCCTTTATTCATCAAATTCAGAGTTGTCGCGTTGCTAAGGATCATATCCATATGTCATCTGGAATCCGCTTCTTATCAGAGCGGCGATATCGGGATGGCAGGATGCATAGCTACGGACCTCAGTAGAACAATCCACTTTATTTCAACATCAGGAAGACATCCTCAATTAGGCTTGCTCAGGCTCACTCCGATATGTCCATCTCGCCTGGGCATTACTAGGGCTTTCTGGATTCATTGCACGGGCTTTCAGGAGAGCTCCTGCGTCCTCGACATCTTTTTTTTCTCTCTTTTTCAAACCTTTTTCTTCTGGCACACCAACTCTTGCAGTGGGTGGAACTATTTGTCTAGTCCACCCTTATTGGATGTGAGAAGATTTTGCATTATCCTTCGATAGGCCTATTAGCTAACAGTCTGCAAATGGCCCCTTACATATACTTTAATATTATTATATGCCTTAAAGTTTGGGTGGTCTGAAAAGCCATAAATTTATCCCAACACTTTTATTAAGGCCATAAATTTATTCCAACATTTTTATTATTTTACGATTTCTAATTATACACCACTTTCCACTGGCTTGTCATAAAACGACACCATGGCGTCTGGCTATTGTTGTTATCTGAGATCCGAACTACATTCAACATTATACATTCATTTTACAATACAACAATTTTTTAAAAAATATATATATTTAATATTTAAAATCAACTTAATAATTTTTGTATGAACTTACACTCCTATTTTACTTAAATATATAAACATTATAATTTTACACTCATAATTATATTTTATAAAAAAATATTTATACAAACAGAAATAACAAATTACGCAATTTTACTTTGATTTAACCAACATGGTGCGGGAACATATTGTTATATGTTGCCCAGCAAGAAGCTTTCCTAAATTGAAAAATTGGAGATTCCTTTGCAGCTTTAAAGCCTAGTTTCATAAAACAATAGAAAATAACTCATCAGAATATCTCCATTTGTTGCTGTCACGAAAACATTCAAGCAATTCATAATGTAGTAACTGGTGTATTTCCTGCATTAAAAATTCCTGTGATGGATTTAATGACTTTGTCTGCCGAGATATATGATAATTAGAATTTAGGAATTCAGAATGTCTAATTTGCGGAGATAAAATCGAAGAATTATTTGAAACGGAAGTCCATAACACACAACTTCTTATAAGTTATTGTAAATAGTAAAACGCTGATAGACGTTTTGCTATTGACAAAACGTTTATCAACATCTTCATCAATATTGTTACTTTTTCAAAACGTTGATAAACGCTTTGAAAAAGTAACAGTTAAAGAAACCATTTCTGATTGTTTAAAATTTTTCGAAAGCAACTAAATCCATTTTTGTGGCACACATTCATTGAAACTTGTACAAGGGATTCTTTTCGTAATGCCAAAAAAATAACCATTTCTCAAAGAAGAGTTATGCCAGTGGATTTTCTGGAAACTGTTTTATTTTCATGCCAAGTCGAAATTTTGGTATGAAATACTACATTACTGGTCAAATCCACAAGCGACTGTGTTTTCAGCTTTTTATTTAGTATTATCCCTATAAAGTAAACTCTTATGCTATTATTTTAGACAATGTAACTCATAACCAATTTTTTGTAAATGTTTTCGTATGTAAAACTTCAACATTGCATCTTTAAGGGAATTTGTGTTTTCCTAAAATGTACCTGTTTTACTTTTTTATATGATGGTTGTGCTTTCCAATTTAAACAAAAATATAACTATGCAAATATGCCTGCAATGAATCAGACTCCTTTCTCAATTATTTTAATTGGGCATATTTTTTTTTTCAAATACTCCTGGTATAGATGCTGTAGATTTATTTTGTGTTGTTGTATAATGATATATATGGAATGAAGTGCGTGCTAAAAAAGCAATTCTAAGATACACTGCTTATTTTGTCAAAAGAAATAGAACAATAAAGTTTCATTACTTTGCGAGAAAATACCAACAGCGAAGGGCATTCAACAAATACAATTTGTTAAAACTACGAAAAATGACACTATCTACTACAAACCTTACACTAACATGATTCGTACAAAGAATTTGTGTTTCATTAAGTAAATCATGATACAGGAAAAGTTACAAATGATATTATTGATAATGAAGACAATGACTTACTCTGTTCAGTAGCAGAAACTGAGAGGTTGCTATGTGGTTATAGTGTTTGTTAATTTTAGATTTTTTTACATTATTTTATGTTATTTTAAAATTAAACCATCCTTAACAGTTGTTCTCTATGGAAAATAATTTTTTTTAACTTATTTTAATTATTTTATTTAGTATTTAAACTGAATTTTTGCTAAAATTGCATTATGGACAAAATGTCACAAGAGTAACACTTAGCATTTTGCAACATCAAATGTAACTAATTCATGCGTTATCAGATGAGTTCAATGATTAATGCTTTTTAAAAAGATATAATTACTCTGCTATATTCTGTAAATTTTATTTCTATAGTCTCATATAATTCACAGAATTTCTGCGTCAAACACAATTTTTAAAAATTACATTTTTTTGTGGTCACAAGAGTAACAAAATTTTCATTTATTATCAAGGCAAGTAAAACGCTTTTTGTTACAAACTGTATATGCTTTATGAAAGTAGAGTGCATGTATTTTAAAGTAGTTGCATCAAATTTATCGTAAATATATTTTGTAATAAAAGAATTGGAAATATATATGGAAATTTTATCTGATGGTCACAAGAGTAACAGTGGACGTTCCCCTATAATAAACATCTAGCATTTTTCAATGAATGAAATTTAAATGTTTTAAATTAAATCATGAACTTTACAGATTTTTAGACAATCACAATTTTAATATTAAACAGATAAATAGTGAAATAAAAATTTTACAAAACAAATTTATTATAACATATGTTGATAAATCACCTAACAATTATGCTTTCATTTGCATATATTATTACGCGCAGCTAATTTCTAATGCCATAAATAGTAGTTCAATTTTTAAAAAACGAATCTTGATACTATCATTAATAATCGACATATAATTAAATATTATAAATTACTTAAAATTAAAAATATAATTATCCGTATATTGTTGTTATACGTAAATTTCATAAAACTCCATTAAAATTTCGGACAGTAACCATTGGATGTAATACATATAACAACAATGCTGCTAACTTTCTTTTAACAATTCTCACTAAACAACATGCTTGATAACACAAAACAAAATGATAATTTATATAGCATAAAAAATAGTTTTCAACTTGTAAATAATATAAAAAAATTTAAATAACATAAAATATATGAAAATCTATGACTAGTGATTTATTTAATAACATTGATATCACAGATATGTTAAAAAATTATCAATTTATTATTCAAAGAATACACGAATTCTCTAAATTTAACGACTAATATTTCTTTATCTTACTTTAAAACATTAACTAGATTTATTATTCAACATAATTACATTATTTTTAATGACACTATATATCAACAAAGATGTGGGTTACCGCAGGGGAGAAATCGTATCTTCAATTCTTGCCGAGCTCTATATTTATTATTATGAACGAAAATCATATACTGTTGCTTGCCAATTATACCGTTATATTGATGACATAATTATTATTATTATAATAGTCAATCAAATTATTTATTAACTATAAAATATCATAAAAATTTAAAATATAGTAATAATGATATGATAAATAATGAAAGGAATTTCCTAGGTCTTAAATTAATTCTTTGTGATAAATATAAAATACTTTGTGACATATATGATAAACGAATAGATATCCCATTTAATGTTAATTTATTCACGAATTATAACTCATGTCTTCATAAATCTGCTTACGTCAACATTTTACTTGACTTTGATCACAGAATTAATAATCTTTGTCCTAATAAATTTAAAAAATGTTGAACAACAAGCAATAAAAAACGCCTTTCTATAATTTCTTGTTAAATCCATTTTACATACATAATTGAACATTAAATATAGATCTATGTTATTTTGCAATTTTCGTTTTTTAATACAATTAGCATTTAATTTTGTGTACGTTGCCGCAAATACTGAATGCTATGTCACTTTTTTTTATTATTATTACAGTCGAACCTCGTTATCCCGACACTCTAATGTCCAGAAAAAAGTGTCGTCATAAGCGGAGTGTCGCGGTAACCGGAGTTGGAATTTTTTTTTTTTTTAATTAATTTAGGACAATTTTAAATTCATAAGTGATTTTGCAGTTTTAAGCAATAAAACACTATTATTAAACAAAATAAACACAAAACAAAATTGAAAAGAATAAAAATCAGATTTATGATGACTTTTTTTTTTTTTTATTGTTACATTAAATATTGGTGAATTAAGGTTTGCTTATCCCTAGATGTGCTTCTTACAGTTCTTTTTTCAATATTATACAATGAATTGTAATAATATTCGTTGTTTCAGAAATGGATGTTAGATAATTTCTGATCGTTTCAATGCAATGCTTTTTGTTTTAATCATATGAAAAACGCCGTGTAACCACAAGAAAGCGCCGCCTGACCAGAACAAAAAGACCGCGTGTAGACTGATACGTCTATCTGGCGCTTAAGTGGGTCATGCATTGGATTTATTTATTCAGATAAAGGATTAAAGTAAAATTTCTCATTTATCTCAATGGGTATTTTAGACACTTTTGTGAAAATTTTGGCTAAGATATTTCTTACTGCTTATGAGATGGATTATCAAAAATGGACAATTTTTCTAAACCGTCGGGATATCCGGAGTTGAAAATTATTCAACGATGTAAAATCCGGAGTTTGTTTACATTAAGATCATATACAGAAAATCGGGACTTTGAAAAACTGACGTGATAAGCGGAGTGTCGGGAAAAAGAGGTCCGACTGTATTATCTTCTTGTTTTTGACTATATGTTATAATATGACTCCTACATACTGGTAATTTATGGAAGATACGTTTGTATTAATTATTGTGTGCTTGCTGCAATAATGGTGTTATTTAGGACTTTTTATTTTATTAACCATTTGGAAAAATGGTTATTGTTCTCGTCAGGATGGGAAATCCAAAGCATATATGAAGGTTTTCATTGGTTTAATCTGCAATTTATTCGTTTTCT
The DNA here is from genome assembly GCA_963932465.1 of Maratus speciosus. Lineage (NCBI taxonomy): Eukaryota > Metazoa > Arthropoda > Arachnida > Araneae > Salticidae > Maratus > Maratus speciosus. Next base: position 232,915,637 of record OZ010791.1, on the reverse strand, counting down.
GATTGGTCTATACAGTAATCTGTATTTCCCTTTAATTTCAACAACGATGGATACTTTCTGTTGCCACTATGACAAAAAAGTAATAAAAACTACAAAAAAAAAAAAAAATAATAATAATAACTCAGAAACAAATTGAGATACAGCTTTCAAACAAATTGCATTTAAAAGTACATTTTTTCTCTATCCGACGGTGTAAAAAGTAATATTGTGGGATGTTTAGAAGTTTAAGAATGAAATTTCATTTAAAATTGGCCGTTAGATTTCTTGGAAATCTGACGATCGAAAAGCCTTTTTCCGAACAGCCAATGAAATGCTTGGATATTTACGTAAGTTTCAGGTGGATAATACTTAAGTTTCGCGAAATCTGACGGGTCACAGGCGATATTTTTGGCTTGCAATTTTTATGTGAAATAAGACTATTAATGTTTAATTCATGGCGTACGTAATGTATGATCAACTCCGTGCGATTTTTTATGTCTTAAATTTTAGTCTTAAAAAAAAATCGTTTTCCAAATGGTCGTTGTAATTTGATGAATTTTTTTTTTCTTTTTTTTTTTTTTTGTATTTATTATTATTATTATTTTACTATATAATATTGGGGTCGTAATTCATTGGCTATTTTTTATATTTATATATTATATATAAGTTTTTTTTAATTAATTGATTACAGATAGCAGCGCTTAAAAATTATTTTTAAGTAGCTTAGCTTGTCAAATAAATACATTAGCTTTAAATAACTATCACTAGTTGTCAACACGAATATATACATAAGAATATTGTTTTAATATTATTATCTAATTTACTTTGAGGATTGTCATTCAATTGCTTTTTTATTTATTTATATTTTAAAATATTTATAAATACTTCATAAGATTATATTTTTTTATGATTTAAATGGCTAAAAAATGGCAGCACTAAAATAGTTTAAGCTACCTAGGTCGGCAAATATTTAGTTTTCAAAAGCTCTCACTAGATGTCAACTCTAAAATAGACATATGTATATAAGTTTTATTATTATTATCTAAACATTTTAATTAGTTTATTAATTAATTTGTATATATAATTATGCATCATTTTGAAAAATTTTTACATTTATAATATTTCACTATTTATTTATTTATTTTGGTTTAAATTTACAAAGATATGTTTAAACGATATTAACTTTTAACCGTTAACTAGTATACATTTTCAATATTCTAACGGTGTTGATCACCTTAAACCATATATATATCTTTGTTGCACGTGTAAGTTTTAAGGATCCTTCAATGATTTTCTAGGGGGTAAGTTTAAATATTTCTACAAGTATTTTCAAATAATTTTCTTAGTTCTTTCAATCTATGTGATGCTTATTTTATGCTGTTTTTATACTTCTTGGTTTACAGTCGATTGGGTACATAAAGGAATCACTTTTTCAGCTTATATCTAGATACTTTTACAGAAATTGACTGTGTATTGCTTATATTTGTATTTCATGTACCCCTGAAGAAGTGAAATACACTATAAGCTTCCTTCTACATCCATCCAATTGATCTTTCATTTGTTTTTTCATACGTCTTTTAATAGTCCAACATTATTTGGCTGGTTTTTTGGATCTTTTGTCTATAACTGGTTATTGCATGCAATAACGAGATATAGGCAAAAGATACAAAAATCCAGCTAAATAAAGTTGAACGTATAAAAAAAACAAATAAAAGATCAATTGGATGCATGTAGAAGGAAGCTTATAATGTATTTCACTTCATCAGGTGTACATGAAATACAAATATAAGCAATACACAGTCGATTTCAGTAAAAGAAACAAGCGATAAGCTGAAAATAAATTCTTTTATGTACCCTATCGACTGTAAACCAAGAAGTATAAATACAATATAAAGTAAGAACCATATAGATTGAAAGAACTCACAAAATTATTTTAAAATACTGAAAAATATATTAAACTTGCCCCCTAGACAATAATTGAAAGAGTATAAAATTTTTACACGTGCAGCAAAGATATATATATATACGGTTTAAGGTGTTTAACACCGTTAGAATATGGAAAATGTATAATAGTTAACAATTAAAAGTTAATCTCGTTATTAAAACATATATTTCCAAATTTAAACAAAAAAAATAGTATATTATAAATATAAAAATCATTCAAAAATGATGCATAATTATGTATACAAATTAATAAACTAATATAAAATTGTTTTGATAATAATAATATTTGTAGACCTAAGAATCATAAACTAATTTATTGCTGCCATCTTTTAGCCATTTTAATCATTAATATATATATATATATATATATATATATATATATATATATATATAATCTTATGTAGTATTTTTAAATAATAATTAAAAAAATCAATTTAATTACTACCTCAAAGTAAAATTGATACCAATATTAAAACAATATTCTTATTAGTGTTGACAATATGTTATATTTATTTAAAGCTATCGTATTTATATGCCAAGTTAAGTTACTTAAAAATAATTTTAAATGGTACCATCTGCAATCAATTAATGAAAAAATAATAATATTCTTATATATAATATATAAATCCAATATTATATAGTAAAAAATTAAATAAAAATAAAAATAAATACAGTAAGATAGAAAGTCCTAAATAAACCCTTATTGCAGCAAGCACACAATAATTAATTGAAACTTATCCCCTTAAATTACTAGTATGTAAGAGTAATATTATATTACTTATAATCAAAAACAGGAAGAATATAATATAGTCAAAAACAGGAAGAATATAATAAGAGAAAAAAAATGACATAGCATTCAGTATATGCGGCAGATGCACACAAAATTAAATGCTAATTGTATCCAAAAAACGAAATTTGTAAAATAGCATATACAGTCGGACCTCGTTTTCCCGACACTCCGCTTATCACGTCAGTTTTTCAAAGTCCCGATTTTCTGTATATGATCTTAATGTAAACAAACTCCGGATTTTACATTGTTGAATAATTTTCAACTCCGGATATCCCGATGGTTTAGAAAAATTGTCCATTTTTGATAATCCATCTCATAAGGAGTAAGAAATATCTTAGCCAAAATTTTCACAAAAGTGTCTAAAATACCCATTGAGATAAATGAGAAATTTTACTTTAATCCTTTATCTGAATAAATAAATCCAATGCATGACCCACTTAAGCGCCAGATAGACGTATCAGTCTACATGCGGTCTTTTTGTTCTGGTCAGGCGGCGCTTTCTTGTGGTTACACGGCGTTTTTCATCTAACTAAAACAGAAAGCATTGCATTGAAACGATCAGAAATTATCTAACATCCATTTCTGAAACAACGAATATTATTACAATTCATTGTATAATATTGAAAAAAGAACTGTAGGAAGCACATCTAGGGATAAGCAAACCTTAATTCACCAATATTTAATGTAACAATAAAAAAACAAGTCATCATAAATCTAATTTTTATTCTTTTCAATTTTGTTTTGTGTTTATTTTGTTTAATAATAACGTTTTATTGCTTAAAACTGCAAAATCACTTATGAATTTAAAATTGTCCTAAATTAATTTAAAAAAAAAATTCCAACTCCGGTTATCGCGACACTCCGCTTATGACGACACTTTTTTCTGGATATTAGAGTGTCGGGATAACGAGGTTCAACTGTATCTATATTTAATGTTTAATTATGTATGTAAGATGGATTTAACAAGAAATGATGGAAAAGAATTTTTTAGTGCTTGTTGTTCAACATTTTTGAAATTTATTAATTTAAATTTGTTACAACAAACATTATTAAATCTGTGAGCAAAGTTAAGTGAAATATTGATATAAACAAATTTATAAAGACACGAGTTATAATTCGCGAATAAATTAACATTAAATGAAAAATCTATTAGTTTATCATATATGTCAAAAAGTATTTTATGAGTATCACAAAGAATTAATTTAAGATCTAGGAATTTTATTTCATTATTTATCATGTCATTATTACTATATTTTAAATTTTTATGATATTTTACAGGTAATAAATAATCTGATTGACTATTATAATAAAAAACAATTATGTCATCCATGTAACGGTATAATTTGCAACCAACAATAGATGATTTACGTTCATAAAAATAAAAATAGAGTTCGGCAAGAATTGAAGATACAATTCCCCCCTGTGGTAACCCACATCTTTGTTGATGTATAGTGTCATTAAAAATAATATAATTATGATAAAGAATAAATCTATCTATCTATATATATATATATATATATATATATATATATATATATACATATGAAAAATTAACTAAGGCTTTAAAATATAATATTTCGGATTTGGTTATTATTAACACGAAGCATTTTTTCCAGCAAATTACTAAATTACAAAAAAACTATGTCATTACATATGTAGACAAATCTCCTAATAATTATGCAATCATATGTAAATCTTATTATCACTGACTTCTTACATCCTGTATTTCTTCTAATAAATCTTTTCAAAAAACTAATGAAAATGTAAACAATCGTAAAATTCAAAGTTATTATAAACTATTAAATATTTTCTCTACTAACTTTAATTATCCTTATTTAGTTCTTATATCCAAATTTCATAAGAAACCAATTAAATTTAGGACTGTAACTATTGGATGTAATACATATAATAATGTAGCTAATAAACTTCTATTAAAAATTCTCAATCAAATATATGTAAATGTACTGACAACAAACACTGATAATACGCATTGTATAAAAAAATAGCTATCGGTCAATATTATGAAAAATCTTAAATGTGTAAACAATATAACGACATGTGATTTCAAAGATCTTTTTAATAATATGGATTTATTAGATCTACATAATATTATAAATGCATTATTTAAAAAGTATCATCATAAACTGTATTTACCTTTTAATATAAATATAGCTTATTTTAAAACTCTAACAAATTTCATTACCTATAATAATTATATTTTGCAAGAGGGCACATTATATTTACAAAACGTCGGTATACCACAAGGTGGATGGACATCCAGTTTATTATCTGACTTATACTTATATCACTATGAACGTACTTTTACTAATAGTAATCTACATTTATATCGTTATATTGATGACATAATTTTAATTGCCATTGATCAAATTAATATTTCTCAATTTCCAATAGATTATCCTACTAATTTGGAATTAACGGAAAACCTCCTACCTAACAATACAATTAACTTTTTAGATCTTAAAATTACAATAAAAGAAAACAATACAATAACTGATCTATATGACAAACATAAAGAATTTAAATTCAAAGTTAATACATTTACTAATTTTAAATCTTGTCTTCATAATTCTGTATATCGTAATATAATCCTTAATCATTTATATAGAATAAAGTGTTTATGTTCTTCTCATCTAATTAATAACAATATTAAAAAACTAATTTATGATGCATTAAATCTTGGTTTTCCAAAAAAAATTCGTATGTTCTTTAATATATAATTAGCACTTAAATTATCTTAAAAAAACAAATTAACACATGCGTAAAAAAATTACAAATAAATATATAAGATGAGAAAATAACTATAAAAAAATAAAAATGTAAAATGATAATAAAAAATTATTATAGGATGGTTGGGTGGGTAGATGTTAGAGGAGGGAGGAGGGTGTCGTTGTCTGGATAATATGTAATGGTTAATTTATTTTTTAAAAATGGGGCATTTGATTTATAACTACGTTGCTAATACACATTTTATAATGGATGTTGATTCGATACTTTTATATGTATAATGGTGTAGTTATATTTATCAATTCACATTAAATTTATTCATATTCATTAATATTTAATAATGTTAACGATTAACTTGTATTTAAATTTTAGCATACTCAGGACAATATCATATTAATTTCTAATACAAAGTATACTATCTCAAATGAGAATAAAATGCATGTTTTAATAAATTTATTATTTGTTTTTCCCTCTCCCCTTAAATTATGTGCATTTCATTTTTAAGAATGTTTGTAGTCACATTAAATGTAACTTTATTTCTAAATTTAATTATTATTAATGTTAATTCCTTAACATCTTAATTTTAATTTTTATATTTAATTATAAATTAATTTAAATGATGATGCAATGTTGTCACAATAATTTAAATTGTGATATGTTAGAGCAAAGTACAAATATTTATCTGAAACATTAATAATCAACAATTTCACCATTTTACATATCATTTTGACTTAATATATGAATTACTAATGTTTTATAATACAAATGTATATATTTATTAACATATTTTTAATTATTATTTAATTATCATATATCTATGATTCATTTGAATACTGGAGCAGTTCTTTCTCAATTCTAAATTATCTATAGAGGGTGCTGGTTATATATAATGGGAGTGTGCTTCGCTATGCTGTAAATTGTTGACCCTTAGTGCACCATCATATAGAAAACTTTTTTGGCAACATGTGCTGGTTATCTCCTATGATTTTATATATTATGCCTAATGCTAAGACAGTATGGATTTTAATTTGGTAATTTGTTTTTTTATTTTTCCTCTATCCTTTTTTATCTTGTTTTATTTTGAACTTAATTGGTGTTTAATGGTTTATTTCTCTGTTTTATGCGTGTGTTTGTCCCAAATTCATATTATTTACCTAATTTATGGCTAATATGAAGATGAAACCACACATTTTATTTGTGGAACTTAAGGCATTTGGGACCCGATGATTCTAAGTTCTACGAATTTCCATTATTCCACTTTTGTTATTCAATTTTTGCTGTTTTTTACTATGTTTTTGTAATCTATGTTAAGTGTGTTGGAGGGAACTGTATTTTTGTCAATTTGATAATGTCATTTTATTCATAATTTCACAGTTTTTGTTGGTGGTTGGTAATGTTTATTTAATGGTTATACATATATATATATATATTTAATTATTTTCATAATTATAATAATAATTAAAATTTTTGCACTTGACAACTACATGATTCATTTTGCTATTAAAAGTGACTAACAGGAAACAAAGTAGAAGAAACAGAAAAAGAAAAAAGGTCATGCCCGATGAAAATGATAAATCTCAAAGCTTTTCTTCCTTTATAATTTAAAGCGGCTCTCAAATCCAAACTGTCTATCTTCTGATTAGTTTTTTAATTTAACTAGTTTCGCAAACGCATGAAATTAGCAGGTGCTCCTATTAAAATATGCAATCGAATAGTTTTTCTGTTTTTCGGTAAAAGAAGGTGTATTTCAGAAAATGCTTTCAAAGTTGTCATATTGAACTGAATTTCCAAACGTGGTAGCGCGGGAGAGGTAAAAATTGTTGTCACGAGACAACAAGTGCTTATAAATCCAGATGTAATTAATTTAGCAAAAAATGAAAAAAAATGTTCTGTAACAAATCACTTCAATATTTATGCCTGCAAGTATCATGCTTTTAAGGCTGTTCTCAAATCTCAAATCAGCTGTTCAACAACGCGAAACTTTCTGACACATTTTTTGACTGATTTTTGAACGTAAAGGCACAAAATTGGCAGGTTTGACTATTGAAGTGATGTGGAATCGAATGAGTTTTCCATTTTTTGATAAATAAATCCCTTATTGAGTTATAAGCAATTGTGGTCACATGGCGACAGGTTTTTCTCCTTTGTCGCCATGTAGAGTCTGATCTGAAATTCGATTCAAAACGTGAACTTTAACAGTATTTTCTTAAAGTTCTTTTTCGCCTACCAAAAACGTAAAACGTCTTTCGATTACGTAGATTCTGAATAACAATACCTGCCAATTTTATGCGTTTCCAAACAAAAAATGAATTTAAAAATGTGTCAGAAAGTAGTCGCTTTGGATTTCAGAACAACCCTAGCGTTTCAAAAAGGTGTCAGAAAGTTTCGCGTCGTTGAAGTTTGTAAAATATGCTTTCGAGAATCATTGGAATCATTGCTTCAATTTGGACAACACAAAGTCTATCAACAAAATTTCAGGAACACATTTGTTGATTTATCAGAAAGTTTTGACATCTTAGCGACTAGATTTCGTTGTTATTCGCAAATTTTCTCCACAATTGTTAACTGCTAACCGTAGGTTTTCATGAAAAGAAAGGGGGAAAAAAAGCCGAAGGAGGAGGAAGAGGAGGGAGAGGAAGAGAAGGGAGAAGAAGAGAAGTAAAAAACGTTACCCTTTCCACTTTTACAACAAAATCATTCTCATTCATTCAAATATTGCTATGGTCAGGTTGTTTCAGGTAAATATCAAAGGTGAGTCCGATTCCATGACCCTACTATGAACAGCTGGATAGCGTAGATCAAAATCATCAAAACGCATTCTTTTCCCAAAAAAGGGGAGCAAGTGGAATTGGCGATGACTCGAATGACGGGTTCTTGCAATGTCAAAGGGGAGGAGGGTTATGCGGTCAGCTGGGGCCCCATTTTAAGGGGCTGCATTCCTTTCCCACCAGGAACTATATACGATACCCCAGAGGGAAGAAGTCGTTGGGCCCCATATGAATTATAGTAAGGGAAAAGGGGGAAATTCCTAAGAATGTTTGTCTGGGATATTGGTCTCGGTTTACGCTTTGGTGCTTTGCTAGTTTCGGTTTGTGATGTCGTGACATCATAGCAGAAAAAAATACAGCTGTACATTTAGTTGCAGCAATTTTATGAATGTTGATATTTTCTCTATAAATCGGATAACTTCAATAGATAAGCTACGCAATTTTTTGATTTATTTGTATTATCAGCCTTTGATGACTTCTTAGGATCAGTAAGACTGGGCTTAGGGACCATTCTAGAGGTCTGTACTGCACGGATCATAAGGTAAAGATCAGGGTCCGAAGTGACGATTTTTCTGCATAATTTATATAATTTATTAAATACTTTCGGGCGAAACGCCCCGGAAAATGCAAACCTCTAGTCCATGCATTATTTTATAATTGCATTCAAAGTCATCTTGAAACGTATTCATTTACTTATGTTTCCGAATCTGGCTTATTTTATATCAAAGTTAAGTTTTTGTGGATTTTTTCTGTAAATTTTTCAATTTCTGAAAAACTCCAATAAGCATTATTGGTGCCTCTAACAGGCAATTTTTAATACTAAATGGAAAGTTTTTGGTATGTGATCTTAGTAAAACCAGCCTCAAAAGAATTAATTTAAAAATACCATTAATTTATATTTAATAAGAATGGCTTTTTGCTTTTTGTGTATTTATGCATTTTCAATAGAGGAGGCATAAAAGTAACTGTGGGGTAATTGTAATAAATATCGTACATTTTCAAGCAGATATAGAGATATAAGAGAAAGTGAGCCCCAAAAAATGCTACGCCTAGGGACCTGGATAGTCTGAACAATTCTCTGAATAATGCATGTACAACTACATGCTCAGTCTTTTATATTCTCTCCTGTCAGCAAATGCAAGATTTTAGTTTTTCATGCCTACAAAAATAAAACCTTTTTTTTTTTCATTTCATGAAGATAATTCTACCCCCTCGCTGACAAGCCCGTGCGTTCCCTAAGCACCAGGTTTCACGGCAATATCAGCAATATTTAAAGTAGTATAACCTCTTCGTTCCCTGGGTTCACACACATATGTGGACCTTCGTTTCGCACCATTTTATTAATGATACTCGAACACAATTACAATTTCGATATCAAAAAGATGCGTTTTGAAGTCTAAGGTTCGAACTAATGCAAATAAATTAAAAAACACGATCTGAAGTCAAATGGGATAAGAAATAATGCAGTAATAATCAATAATATTGCATTAATACTCGGTAACGAATAGGCTAATCATGTTGATTTAATGGATTTTTAATACATTGAACACTGATTAATACTCTCAAGGATTACATTCGTATTTTTAATTAAGTTTTTTTTATATAATGTTGAAAGAATCATATTTTTCTAGTATTTAAAACAAAATGAAGAGAAAACAACATTACAGTTTAGCCCTTTTGCAAGACTGTCAGAGAGTTTTAAAAAAAAATAATGCCGGGGCCAAAATCATACTATATAAGAACGATTTCCATAATATTTTGTCCTTTAATATATAATGATGCCGAAAAATATTTTCCATTTATTAATATTTTGAACACCATAATCATTAGGTATCGTCAGTGACGAAACTAAGGGGGGGGGGGGAGCAGGAGGGGCAGCTGCCCCGTGTGCCGCAATGCGAGGGCGCAAAAATAAGGAAGTAAAAGGGGCCCCAAAACGAGGAATTATATAAACACTAAAAGTAAAGGAAATTGAAACCTCATTTAAAAATGTTCGATTTTCCTTCGTATAACCGGGGAAATTTATTTTCACAAATTTAGAATCAGAGACAAAAGAACATAATTTTTTTTTAACAAGGAGCATGTCAGTTGTTTTCTCAGCTCTTGCAATGCACACATGTAATTGTCGCCTTAAGCGAAATAAATTGTAGAAAGTTAAAATTAATTAAAACATATGAACATTAAAATTAATTAAAGCATATTTGAAGAGTTTAACAAAGCAGTAATAATTAACAAAGTAAATTAATTTTTAATTTTTGAGTACCTATAACTCTTATATGTCTCATAATGACAAAATAATTTTTGTAGAAAAAGTTCATAAATTTTTAATTAGTTGATAACTATAATGCATTTTTTGTAATTTTGATGTTGTACACTTATGCAAGTTACGATTAAATATATACAGGGTGCGCCATAAATTCGTGCAAACTTTAAAAATCCATAATTAAAGAAATAAGGTCGGAAAAATTTTTGGTTTGCGCGAGTATGATCAGACGGATTTTGGATTTTTTTCCCATGAATAATAAAAAATGATTCCAAGAATAACCAATAGAGGGCGCTCACATGCCATATTGAGACGTTTTATGCAAATCAGACAAACACAAACAGACATTGAAAGAAATCACAATAACATGACACTGTGCATTAACTTTTATGGTACTAAAACATGCTCAACATGACCACCACCACAAGGTATTAGGCAAGTGAGGCGTGTCAATACGCCTGTAACAGCTGAGTGTAGCATGTCGGCATCGATGCCACCGACGGTCAGTCGAATGGCATCTTTCAGTTCCGCCAAAGTGGCTGGGGAGCACCGATAAACACGAGACTTTAAGTATCCCCATAACCAAAAATCTGCTGGGGTCAAGTCTGGAGATCGTGGGGGCCATTCAAACTTACAACCTCGACTTATCACTCGGTCTTCAGTGAAAGTGTCTAACAGGAACGCCTTGACTTCACGTGCAGAGTGGGGCGGGGCACCATCCTGCATGAAGGTGACGGAAGGTAACGCATGTCTTTCCTGCAATGCAGGCACAACTTGGTTACGCAAAAGCGTAAGATACCGTTCTGCAGTGACTGTACACGTTTTCCAGCCGGATACAGGACAAGACTCTTCAAAAAAGAAAGGACCCAGAATGAAAGCCGCGGTGAAACCACACCAAACAGTCACACGAGGAGAATGCATTGGCTTGGTCTGATACTCCCGAGGGTTTGACGTCGCCCAGATACGACTGTTTTGCGTATTGACGTCGCCATGGAGTGAAAAATGTGCTTCATCCGTCCACATGACATTCAGCAACCATTGTGGGTCACGATCCATTTGTGCCAGTGCCCATGTAGCAAACTTTAGTCTTTTATCTGTATCTGCCGGTAATAACTGGTGAAGTGTCTGTATCTTGTACGGATACAGATCCAAGATTCCGTGCAGAATACGTCGAATCGACGATTCCGGAATCCCCGTCATTCTACCAGCTTCACGAGAACTGCTACTTCCCGTTGATGTCTCGGCTGCCATTTCTTCCATGGCACTTTTTACAGCATGGACGCGATCCGCGTTCAAGGATGGTCTGCCACTACGTGGACGATCCTCCAAACTCCCCGTTTCCTCAAAACGGCGTACTAAATTGAGTATTCCATTCAACGAAATAGGGCTTTTTTGCGCCTTTAGTCCTTTCTCCGTGCGAAACTTCCTCAATGCAATAGTAGTGGATTCCCCATTCTTGTAGAACAGTTTGACCAGCAGCGCTCGATCTGGTAACGATAGCATGCTGCCGAGATCGAATGACGAATCCATTTCCATCCAGGTGTTTTATTGCTAGCCTGATTTGCATAAAACGTCTCAATATGGCATGTGAGCGCCCTCTATTGGTTATTCTTGGAATCATTTTTTATTATCATGGAAAAAAAATCTAAAATCCGTCTGATCATACTCGCGCAAACCAAAAATTTTTCCGACCATTATTTCTTTAATTATGGATTTTTAAAGTTTGCACGAATTTATGGCGCACCCTGTATATATATATGTCAATTTTACACATATAATTTGCTATTGTACAAAACAATTTGCACAATAAAAATGTATATATGTAAATAGCGTGTTATATTTTAGTAACATTACGCAATTAGATAATCAAATTTTCTTCTAAAATTATTTGTTGTGGAGGGGGTCGCCAATTTACCACCTTGCTCTGGGTGAATTTTAGTCTAGTTTCGTCATTGGCTATCGTCAATTAAGGAATGACTTTAGAAGAGTAGGGGAGGGAGGACTTATGGGCAAAAGATTTACTTATTCGAACATATTATGAACTACGGAAGTTATTGCTACAAATGCTTTTCGTTGATCTGTGTGCGTTTTGTAAAACAGTTTTTCTGTGCATGCATTGTTTTGTTACTGCCGTAAAAGTAATTTTACAGGCATATGTGAATATTAAGTATAACGTACTGACAAGTATAAAAGCCAGGGCTGCCGGATTTTAACCAGGCAAAAAAGCCGGCCGTCTTTTTTTTTTTTTTTTTTTTTTTTTTTTTTTTTTTTTTAAGCTTAAATTATTTTCGGCTTTTTTAAAAATGAGTTTTTTTAAAGTGGATTTTTAAAAGAAGATTTTCTTAATTGCAATTTTAATTGTATATACAATGAATATTTTAATATAACAAATTAAATAATTGATTTCTAAAAAGTGAATGCTTTTATTTTGGTTAATGATTAAATTCAATTTAAAAGAAATATTTTACTTAAAATTTGTCTAATAATTTGCTATAAATTTACACTTCAAACACTTGAAAATTAGATTTCTTTTGCTTCAAATTTTATCGTTTTCAAAGGGAAAAAAGCACATTTACATTATATTATATTCACAGTTCCTATATATATATAATTTTAAAGTCAAACTAATATGTCATAGCTCAAACTCACACAAACATTGTCAAAATTACTTGTAAAATATCCAATACGGTTTATGTATTATACAAAATATTTCTTAAATTTAATAAATGTGTTATACAAATGTCATGAATCTAGGTCTATAGTCAAAGGAGGGCTAGAAGCCTCCCTAGCCTAGAAGGCTGGAGAGCTTTTCTGTTTATAACAGTAAATATTCTTCTATATTTTTAATAAAATAGAGTAAGGAAAGAAAATAGGAATGACATAAATTATATTTAGCATTTTATTTTAATGATGTCTTGTATATCCAAACCCTTACTTTCTTTGCTATTCCTATTCTAAACCTTTTTAAGATATAAATTTTTAGAATGCTAACTAAATGTCTGGTAACAAGAATTTTGATCTCAACAATGTTTTGATGCTTAAATTTGTAGTTTCTGGTGCATTTAACATAATAAAATTTCACATATTGCATCATCATTTAAGGATATATTTTACTATCTCAATATTCCTCATTGCTTTTTAAATTTTCACATTTATTTACATAATACAAGGCTAAATTTTACTATATCAAATATTCCTCATCTTTTTAAATGTTATTTATATTCTCATTTTTTTATATTATAATTTTTTGTCTTTAAAACATTAATTTAATCAATTGCCCTTTTATTTATTTTTATTTATTTTTACATAATTCTTTATTTATTTATTTGTATTAATTTATTCCTTTCTTTATTTTATTTTGCATTCACTTTTTTTGCATCACATTTTGCACTCAGTACTTATTAAGTTTATTCCTATTTTTTCATTCTAGTTTAACTAAAAGTTAACCTAAGTATTTTCTTGATTTCTTCAATCATTTTCATTCCTTTTATTTTTATTTATTATTTTGGACTTAAGATGGCAACTCTAAACATTATTGTTATTAATCCAGTTCCAATTTATTAATCCAGATCCAATCTATTTTCTGTAATGTTTGCGTTATAAGGAGCTAAATTTTGTCATTTTAGGCTTAATGCCGACAAAATTGGATGAAATAACGCATCTTCTATGAATGAACTCACAAGCTCCTCGGATGATTCTGTGAGTCATTCATAGTTTCTTATTTTACATACTGATTTCATATGTTCATTTCTAAATCATCTTTAGAACTTATCAATTTCTTCATATATTTGTGATTTCAAATTTGTTATACATACATGTATATATATATATTCATTTCTTTGAACTATATCACATTAGTTTTGAGTTGATATTTATTGATGAATTTCTTGGAGATAAAATGTAAATGGATTTTTTTCTTTAAAAAAGCCAATAAAGTCAAATAAAAGCCGGTCTTTTTTAATAAAAGCCAATCGGTCTGGCTGTTTTTTAAGGCCGGCTCTTTTGCAGCCCTTATAAAAGTCGACTTCGGTGGCAAGTCTAGGCCCAAGAATATGGAAAATGTCAGAATGCGATTCAAGAGTGTGAGAATGGTTTATGTTATCTGTGAGGAAGTCGCAGGATTTTCTTGCCAAAGAAAATGTATAAATCGAATTACTATTAAGGTATTGAGTACAATATTAAAGAAGACTTAAACTATTTGCATAGTTTTCAATTTCTATTAAATTGCAGAAGATGAAACTGAAAATTTTGCAACAATATTTTCGTAATGCTAGAAAACGTTTGATAACATGTGCGTGATTTTATTTCTTTGTTCATTTTAAAAACAAGTATGTGACTGATTTTATTCTATTAAAATTATGGAATGTTTCTTTATAATTTTTAAGCGAAAAATATTAAAACTTCGTCTAATTAAAATATACTAATTTCAATTTGATTCTGCGTAGATAACTAATCTATATTTTTTCCTGAAACATTCTTTAGCTACATTTTCACACTCAGACTCAATATCAGAAGTGATGCATGTTCAAATTACACATATAGCTATGCTTCTGGTCAGCGGATTTTGATAGCTATTGCACTTTTGGACGTGAAATCCGATAAAAACTATGAATATATGAATGACACATGCATATTCTGCAGAGAATAAAACTCGTCGAAGAATCATTCTCGAATGTAAATTCCGAATTTCATCTTTTAAAACTGCTCATTTTTTCCGAAGTGAAAAAACTACTTCGTCATGTACTTTATAGGATGAAAAATGATTGTCTTCACGATTTTGTTTTGTCGTGTTTGTTACATGCTGATAATCTATAGTTAAGATCAAATAATGAGCTTACGATAAAAAAAAAAATGAGCTTAAATGAGCAGCAAATGAGCTTTATTAAGTGGACACGGTACCTTTTAAACTACTTTTTCGATTTTGAATAATACTGTAATAAATTTAAATATAATGTCACTACAGATATTAGGTACTATAAAGCAAATATAATTTCATATAATTTCCAAAAAAAATCTTGTAGAACAGCCTATTTAATTAAAATTTAAATTAAAAAAAATTAAAAAAGATTTTTAAATCCCTACTACTTTTTTAAATATGAATATTTTTGCTTCAAATTTTTTTTCCATAATCCTAAAAACATACTACATAAAATTGTGCATGGATTTAATATTCAAGGTTATAGTTATTTTTTTTAAGAATTTCAATTATTTTTTCTTGATTTTTTACTATACAAAACAGAAAAAGATTGATATTAAATGTAATATTCCATACATCTAAAAATGCATGCACAGTTTTATGTAGTATAATATAAGGAATATGGAAAAAAAATTTGAAGCAAAAATATTCATATTTAAAAAAGTAATAGGGATTTTAATTTTAATTTTTAATTTTTTTTTAATTTAAATTTCAGTTAAATAGGCTGTTCTACAAGATTTTTTTTTTTTTGAAATTATATGAAATTATATTTGCTTTATAGTACGTAATATCTGTAGTGACATTATATTTAAGTACATCACAGTATTATTCAAAATCGAAAAAGTAATTTAAAAGGTACTGTGTCTCCTTTCTTTCTTTCTAACTGATGACCAGGCCCCTACCTGCCGGGTTGCCCAGCTTAACGGGTTTAGTACCTGGCATCGGGGCGAAAGCCCGCCTAATCGCCGCGAAGCGGCAATAAACCTGACACCATTGCCTCGATCGTCATCCTATCTGCAGTGCCTACTGCTCGTTTGTGTATACTTTGTTATACCGGTTACTTAACGTTATGTCCTGATGTTTGGCACCTGCACGTTGCTACTCATGTTGGTCTCGTAATTTAGAACCTTGATCAGATGATGAGACCTTCACCTGGCAAGGCACCTCCAGAGGTATAATTCACAGGTAACTTGGAGGACTTTGCACCCACGACGGATTTTACATGCACCAGGCGCCATTAGCGTACATGGCGGATTATAGCCAGCAGTAGGCCTCGATCCCGCGGCCTTAGCTGAGGATTCGATGCTCTGTCAACTGGGCCACCGCTGCCCGAACTACTTCTGACCTGCGGTTTAGAAGCCGAATTGTTGGTCCAGACTTGTCGTAAGAAAATGAATTTTGGAGGGGGGTGGGAAGGAAAGGAAAAAAAAAAAAAGGAGCGCCGCAGATAGACAAGTTGCACTGAAAGTTAATTTTGGGCCGAAATGCTAGGCAAACATAACGATGCAGGGGGATGAGACTCCGCCTATCTACCGTAACCCACCGCGTAGAAACTGACTCCGTAGACTTCCCACTGGAGAGGGTCCGGTAGCTTGTGCAGGCTATAGCCTATGTGCAACTACGAATAATAAAGAGGCGGTAGTCAAAAAAAAAAAAAAAAAAAAAAAAACTGAAAGGGAAAGGGGTTAGCTTGTACATGTTATTACACTTAAAACTTACTTATAGTTATTTACTTAACTATAATTTATTATATATATTGTTTTAATATTATCCTATAGCACTAGGTGACATTAAACTAACTAGAGTAATTTACTTTAGATTACTTAAATATTGCCTGGCTATTTAAAATGTATTTATATTTTAATCATTTCTAATATTAGAATCAGAATTTTATTTATTAATTATTATTATTATTTTATATTATCTTATGGCAAGTTAACTATGAATTGGCATACTATTACTTATCTAGGAGGGAATTGATAGGAGACTAACGAGCTGATCTAGTGAGATTAATATACTAATTTCTAATTGAGCTAGCTGCTTGAGGTTGTAACTTAGACATAAGCTATGGGGGTTGGGTTTGACCTAAATTAATACTTAATTTTAATAATTCATTATATTTGTCTAGTATAATATACTTATCTCACCCAGTGGACTTGTTCTTCTGAGGAGGTTTCCTTGTCTTGGTAGTTGGTCACTGTCGTGGTGGTTGTCTTTTTAATATTTTGACATATTCTTGTGGATCTTTTCTTTTTCCTTGATTAGATATATGCTTCTCACATACCGTGAGATGCTTGTCTCTATCGTAGGTTGTTTTTCTTTATGACTTTATTAATGGTGGATGTCTAAATTTGAGGTTTTGTCACTTTGCGAACTTGCCGCTGATGGGTTGACGACATGTGGTCTTTAATTTGTGACCCTTTGAGTTGGCTTTGATCACTTAACAGGTTCATTTTCCTTTGTTTTTATATTACCTTGATACGTGAATGCGCACATGGCGATCAGTCCATTGGAACCTAATGGCTGTTATCACGATATATGCAACGTTGTTGCGAGCTATTTGTAAAGGCTTGTGCACTACTGGAGTGGGGCTTGTTCCATGGCCGTTAGTCCGTCAATTTTTTTTTATGATGACTGTTTTCACAAGATGTATCGTTATAATTTCTCCTTTGTTGTAGTTGGCTACTCTGTTTCATTTAAAACACATCTTTTCCATATCCACTTAACTATCTTCCGATGATTCGTTGGATTTGTGTGAGTGAGCCGTAGCTATCAGTTCATCATAAATGACTTCCACCTCTCAGAAGTGCGATAAATCGATTTTTTTTTTGCAAGTAAAAGGTTCCTTTACCTGCGGCCGCGGTCAACTTAATAGTTAAACTCGGACCTCTCTTTTTTTTTTTTTTTAAATATATATATATATATATATATTAAATCTGAAAATAAGGCAGTTAGTTAGTTTGGGGTGGCGATGTCCGCTGGGATGGTACGTGTTTAGCTTTGTTCTTTTATGTTTTATTGCGAGATTGAGACTATGTTTTCTATTAACCATCTGATAACTGCTTTGCCCTTGTTTTGTACATGTTTATTGTTTTCTAGCTGATTATGCCAAAGTTGCTCGTTGTTTGCTGTGATTTGAATCAGATGGTGTGGTTGTGTTAGTG
Organism: Maratus speciosus; assembly: GCA_963932465.1. Taxonomy (NCBI): domain Eukaryota; kingdom Metazoa; phylum Arthropoda; class Arachnida; order Araneae; family Salticidae; genus Maratus; species Maratus speciosus. The sequence goes on along the minus strand of OZ010791.1, from coordinate 232,897,288 downwards.
GGCAGGCTGTTAGAAAGTGTTTTAGGGTCCCCAATTGCCCGAATGCACAATTTGCCTCATCTTTGCGCTTGAATCTGTGTAAGTATTCTGGGAATGCTCCATGTCCCGTGTATATCTGGCTGAGTAATTTACAACTCCTTAGTCTGTTTGTACTTACTTTTGGAAAGTATTGATATGTTGTCCTGCCCTTGTCCCCGTAATCCCACTCGAACTGCCACTGTTTAATAATTAGTTCTTTAATTGTTTTTTTAAGGTTTGTTATTGGTCTTTCTAAGTTATATGGAATTTCTTTTATTTTATTTTCTGCTGCTTGTTTGGCTAATTCGTCGGCATCCTCGTTTCCTTGGATGCCCACATGTGCTTTAACCCAGCTAATTTTGAATCTATTATTTGATAGTTTAATTGCTTCTTGTATATCATTTACTAGTTGTGTGGTGTTAAATGGTTTGCTTAATGTTTGAATGGCTGACATGCAGTCCGAGCGGATGCTGTATTCCATCCCTGTGCTGTTGCCCCAATATGCTGCTTGTAGTATGGCCAGTAGTTCGGCTTGAAAGACACTATTAAACTTCCTTAAAGGTGCTGACCACGTTTTAATTTTTTGTTCATTTTTGAAGGCTACGAATGCCGAACCCGTAGCTCCTGATTCCAATTTTGAGCCATCTGTGTAGATATTTATGTCTTTGACGTTGTGTCCTATTCTTGGTTCGATTGTTTCTGCGGGGTGTGTGTTCCATACATTTATTTTTTTTGTATAGTCCGTGTGATTTATTGTTGTTCCATGGAGGTTTACATTTTCTCTCAGTCTTGATATTGTACCGTATGTTGCTTCGTATTTTACTTGTAGGTGTATTGGAATCAGGCCTGCAAGTACCTGAAGGGCCGAAGGTACCTTAAGGAGACACATATTGTGTCTCCTTAAATTAATACCTAACTATAATTTGAAATCAGAATTTGTCTATAAGAGTAGAAATTGAGTGGCGGAAAAAAGTTTGAACAAGGCATAGTTTTCTAGTGATTTGTAATTAATTATAGTATTTCTGAGTGCGAATTCTAACGAAATACATGCAAATTGTCTGTAGAAGTAGAAATATGTAGTAGTACAGATATCAGAAGTGATGCTCACAACGAATTTTAATAGCTTATTGCATTTGGACGTGAAATCCGATAAAAACTATGAATGACACCTACATATTCAGCAAAGATTAAAACTCGTCGAAGAGTCATTCTCGAATGTAAGTTCCAAATTTCATATTTTAAAATTGCTCATTTTTTTCGAAGTGAAAAAACTATTTCGTTGCATACTTTATATAGGATGAAAAATGATTGTCTTCTTTTGTTTTGTCATGTTTGTTACGTGTTGATAAACTATATTTAAGATCAATTGAATTTAGTAAATTAATGCCGAATTATTATAATTTGAAATCAGAATTTGTCTTATAGAGTAGAAATACAGTGACGAAGGCATATTTTCTTAGTAATTTTGTAATTAATTATATTTTTGAGTGCGAATTCTAACAAAATAAATGTAAATTCAGGACTCGAAATGGAAAATTCTAAGAACCGTAACGCTATTTCAAAATTATTGTTGACTAACAATTTTTTTTAAAGTAGTACAGACAAATTTATATCTAATCATACAAAAACAGTTTTAAAAAGGCATTCAAGATTCTAAATAATAATGTTAGAAAGTTGCAGAGAGCTATATGTGTAAAAGTGTAATATGTTTGAATAATATTGCACGAATCGGAACGGTATTTACCCTAATTTCACGAACCGGAACAATATTTGTCATTATTTCACGAACCGGAATATCGTCCCGGTTTGTTCCGGTATATTTCGAGCCCTGTGTAAATTGTAGTAGTAGATGTATGTAGTAGTATAGATACAACAGGGCAGGATTTATAAGAAGGAAGGCAAGGTCGGGCGACGGCTAGGGGGGGCGAAAAATACGCAAAATACTTGGCTACTCAATATAGTTTCTTTAGAATCTATCATTTGCAAGGAATGTTACAAGCGCGTTATATTGTTGTAACTACTAAAGCCGCCTCTGAAATACTATAGTTTTTCAAAGCACCGCAATTTGACTGTAACGGCACACAAGCACAGACAGATACACAAAAAGTCCTTCCGGCCAGTGCCGGGAGGAAGAGGTAGCTTTCATATTCCTTATTTTTAAAAAGCCAACTTATATTATTCAAACACACGAAGCTCAATTACGTGGAAACCGAATGTAGGAGATTCAATACTAATTTTTATCAATACTAAATCATTATGAATGAGAATTTCGCGAAATTAGTCAGCTTTATCCAAGTTGCTTTTATTTAAAGTAACTTATATTTGGCTGCCAAATTCGGCGATTTCTTAAAGTGCCTGCCATTTTAAGACAACATGGTGGATGAGGCTAACCAGTGAACTTGGTCGAGACCTTAGTAATTGCTGTGCACATGCTCACTCACATCGGAATCGGTTGATATATACGAGTGCTGTCGCAGGCAAAAAATCAGATTTTTCAAAATGTCACACACGTTAGAAATTGAAACTGCTATATCTGAGCCATTTTTTAAGATAAATACAAACAAAAAATTCTCCTGAATCCTTATATCAAGGTCAAATACTTAAGAAAGAAACCTTTTTCAATTTCTAATTTTTTTGCACCTCACTTTATATATATATATTTTTTAATTTAATGGCCGCCATTTTGAAAAAAAATGGCTGATGAAGCTGGCCAGCGAACTTGGTCGAGATATTGATGTATACTATCCACATGCTTTCTTCCATCGAAATAGGCGAATACGTGTGGTATCGCGAGACAAATACCAGATCGTTTCAAAGGGTTAGCCATGATAGAAATTCAAAGTGCTATAATTCAACCACTTTTTAAGATACAAACAAAAGAACAAATTTTCAGAAACAAAAACTGCTCCAGAGTCTTTGTATCAAGTCCAAACACTTAAAAAATTTTTTTTTCATTTTCCAATTTTTTAATACCTCATTTTAAATTTTAAATTACATTTTTTTTTAAATGGCAACCCTTTTGAAACAAGATGGCGAATGAAGCTGGCCAACGAACTCGGTCGAGACATTGGTATGTACTATGTACAGACCAAGTTACATTCAAATCGGTTCATAAATACGCCTGTTATCGCGTGACAAAAATCAGGTCGTTTTAAAATGTCAGCCACAATAGAAATTCAAAATGTTATAACTCAGCCATTTTTTTAGATATAGACGAAACAAAACCTGTTCCGGAATCTTTGTATTAAGGTCAAACACATACGAAAAAACTCTTTTTCATTTTCCAATTTTTTGGTATCTCATTTTAAATTTAATTTTTAAAAAAATTTTTTTAATGGCCGCAATTTTGAAACAAGATGGCGGATGAAGCTGGCCAACGAACTCGGTTGAGTTATTTGTATGTACTATGTACACACCAAGGTACATCCAAATCGGTTCATAAATACGTCTGTTATCACGTGGCAAAAATCAGGGCATTTCAAAATGTCAGCCACACTAGAAATTCAAAATGCTATAACTCAGTCATTTTTTAAGATATAGACGAAACAAAAACTGCTCCCGAATCTTTTTATCGAGGTCAAACACATAAAAAAAAAATATTTTTTCAATTTTCAATTTTTTGGTACCACATTTCAAATTTAAATTTTTCTTAAAATTTTAAATGGCCGCCATTTTTAAACAAAATGGCGGATGAAGCTGGCCAACGAACTCGGTCGAGACATTGGTCTGTACTATGTATAAAGGAAGTTACATCCAAATCGGTTCATAAATACGCGTTTTATCGCGTGACAAAATTCAGGACGTTTCAAAATGCCAGCTTCGCTAGAAATTCAAAATGCTATAACTCAGCCATTTTTTAAGATATAGACGAAACAAAAACTGCTACGGAGTCTTTGTATAAAGGTCAAATACATAAGAAAAAAATCTTTTTCCATTTTCAATTTTTTGGTACCACATTTCAAATTTTAAATTTTTTTTAAATTTTTAAATGGCCGCCATTTTGAAACAAAATGGCGGATGAAGCTGGCCAACGAACTCTGTCGAGACATTGGTATGTACTATGTACACACCGAATTACATCCAAATCGGTTCATAAATACGAGAGTTACAGTGTGACATAGGTCATATATATATATATATATATATATATATATATTGATATATCTTCCGGGTCTGGGGGTCATGATCGATGAAAATATACCAAAATTTTTTGAAATCGCTTTCCTCCGAACGGCTGCAATAGGTAGCTTTTTGTAAAGAAAGCTACCTAAAAGGCATTCTCGATACTTTTACAGAACTTTTCTCAAGTAATATAGCACGAAATATTAAGATAATCTCCCAGCGATATACTTAATCCAAAAACAAAATGTCAGGCCTCTAAGACAAACGTATGAGGGTGGGGGTTATATATTTTACAAATGTGATTTCCAGTGACTTTCCTTATGACATAGCATGTAAAATGTTTGAAAAATTACGAAAACAGGTATTTTCGATTTCGTTAGCTTCAAATTTGAAAAAAAAAAAAAAAAAAAAAAAAAAATCCCTCCAGCTGAAATCCCTTTTAGTGCCTCTAGGAATGTCTTGATATAATAGGAGGAAAAATGAAGAAAGTTTTTTATATGGTAGGGGATTTCAACGTGCGCATATCCCCCTAATTCTTGAATTTCCATTTTGAGTACCCACAATAATCGTTCTTGTCAAAACCCTCTACCCCCCCCCTTTTTTTTTCTTTTAATATAACAGGGGAATTGAAATTCCCCTGTCATTTTTGAATGTATTTAAAGAATTTTTAAATGTCTGCTAGAGATGGGGGAAAGTCTTATTTCTCGCAATATATATCTAACACGCGTTCTTTAATAAAATATCTATTCAGAGCACCCGCAGCGGGAGATGAAAGGGAAATGTTAATCAGGTCTGTATCTACAGGACTATTCAAAATTCTATGCATGAAAACATCTACCAGGAGACCCATTGAATCTGTAAAGGAATATAGGTATCTAAAATTTATACTTTTAGCTCCAAGAAGTTCCTAATATTCGGATGAAATAAAAGTTATTATTTATTTATAGGCAAACTTCTGCAAAATAATAAATTATTCAATTTGGCATTTGTTTGATTGCATCAAACTGTCATTTTGCAATCACTGTACGTTAAAAAATTCAGTGTCAATTTTGTTTAAAAAACAAAATGCTGTCTCACATGGTTTTGAATGGACTAAAATATATATCGGCACCGGTTTCAAAAGTGAAAATGTCTTCATAAAAAAAAAAAAAAAAAAAAAAAAAAAAACCCTGAAAACAAAATGAAAAAGTAAAAAACGGCCTCTGTAGACATCGACTTCAGTCCAATTAAAAAAAAAAAAAATCATTTGAAAATATTGAAATGCAAATGAGATAATCTTTTAAATTTGTCTAGGCTTAATATTAGAGGGCGAGTGTTTTCGCGTGAGTGAAGTAGCCTCTTACTAATAGAAATTCTGCGGTTAAATACGATGAAGTTTGTATTCGGGCCGCTATTCGGAAATAGTGGTTAAACAAAAGAGAGGTTTGGCAGGTATGAGATTATACAAAAGTCTTCCTGCATTTATAAATAATAGATGAGTGGCAAAAAAAGTGCAAACTTTCAGGTGGGTCTAATAGCAATAGTTTCGGAATTGCTGATAAGGAATTTTTCTACCTAAAAAGTAATCTCGCGACCCCTCTCCCAGGTATTCATTCTGTATTTTAAAATATTCAGAATTCTGTAAGTGTTATATTATTTTATCAAATAACAATGCGTTATTTAAAAAATAAAATAAAGTACAAATAATTTTACGTGGAATATACGACAAGATTTAACACTTTACAACTTTCTGTTAAAAAGTTTTCGGAATAACATCATACGTATCAGCACGGCACTTAGCTTTGCTACTCTCTTTCGATTACTTTCACTTCTTCTGGAAAGAGCATCGAAACAGATGCGGTGTAACAAAATGAAAGTGCAAAATATTTATCTACATGGGTGGTAGGATAAGTCTCAATCCCTAGACATCCACTTTTACCATGAAAACTCTTCGAAATGTGGAAAGGTGAAGAGGGGGGAGGGTCATGAGCACGGAAGCGAGCCAGCCAGGGCCATATCGTCTTTTTTTCTTTTCTTTCTTTCTTTTTTTTTCACAACGTTCTCTCCTTCTTTTTCTCAGAAATCCTTGGGTGAGTAAACACATATCTCATGTAAAGCTGCCATCTCAGATTTCTCTTACAAACACGTTACTTCTCAATCAAACCATCTTCATTAAGATCGTACTTCTCTTTCATGATCAAAAGTCCCATTGGAAAATTGCATAGTATATAAACAAAGATAACGAGAAAGTTAAATTCTAGGTGTATATATAACATAACAAGCATACTTTTATTTGACAGAGTTGGAAGTATGAGGTAAATGCAGTGAGATATCCAGAAATAAGGAACACACAGAGGCTTCCAAGCTGCCGCGGTCGTCCGGTGTATTGAACTCCCCAACACCTCCAGGTCTCAGTCCCACTTGGTTAATGTCTTTAACTTAATGAAAATCAATTTAAATTTTTTTCTGGTGGGATCTTCCGCGCTCGGGCCTACCACCTTCCCAACAGTTTCAGTCAAGCAGAGGAACACGGTTCCGAAGGTTCTGCGAGTGGTGGCGGTCGGAACAAACATGATAAAAAAAAACAATAAAACAATGATGGAAAAAGTATACAAGCAAATGATTCTGCAAGACCTTGTTTAATGTATTACTACGATGATTAATGTATGCTGTTAGTATATCGTGTCTGATTAATGCATACTACATTATTATGATTTACTTTTGTTCCGAGTTTCAAGGAATTTTTACTGAATCCCTTTAAATCGAATGATATAAATAATAATAAAAAAAACCAAAAGAAAAGTAGCATCACGGTAATATTCTTTACCTTTCAGTGGTGAGTTTAAGGGGCTAGTTTAGTCACGCTAAAACATCCGTTCGTTAATGTTAATCCAATGAAAGAATTTTTTTAAGATACCTCGTTTGTATTTGAATATTTTTAAATGATTTTTTGCATTGGATAGCTGAGGTCGATCTGTACAAAAGCCGTTTTTTACTTTTTCGATTTCCTTTGCAGTTTTTTATGAGGATGCTTTCACTTTCGAAACGGGTTCCGAAAGTGAAAGTGTCATCATAAAAAATACCTGTAAACAAAATCGGAAAAATGAAAAACGGCCATTGTACTGATGTACCTGATGTACGGCTATTGTACCTGAGCTATCCAATGCAAAAAAAGGCATTTAAAAATATTCAAATTTAAGAGAGCTATCTTTAAAAAATTCTCCCATTGGATTAATTTAGCGAACGGGTGTTTTCGCGTGATTGAAAAGAAAAGTAGTATCGCTGTAATATTTGTTACATTTTAGTGGTGAGTTTAAGTGTTAATGCTGTTGTTGTTAAATTAGAGTTGCAAAGACCAGAAAAATCCCGGTTTAAGCCCGGGAATAAACCAGGTGCTTTGGGAATAAACCTGGGAATAAATCAGGTGCTTTAGGAGTAAACAGGGTCTATTGGAAATAAACCCGGTAACAAATCGGTTTTTTGCAACTCTATGTTAAATTCTTTTCTCACAATGAAAACACGATTTGTTCAAAATTCAAACTTTCCAAAAAGAGGAAAGAACGTCTGTTTACAAGCGTTGTTTCTTTGAGACAACTAAAACTTTCCTAGTTCATAAATCATAACTAATGTGAATCCACTCTATATATAAAAATGGCGACATACGAGATATAAAATTTGATTGGTTGAGACAATTTTGAAAAATAAAAAAAATTGAATCGCCAACACAGCATTGTCAGTACCGTTGAGAGGTTCTGCTCTCGAATCTGGTAGACGGGAGGTGCTGGGTTCGATCCCAATCGCGCCCGTCGGCCTAATCATTCGGAGTTTTCGTGGTTTTCTTCGAGCCATGGATTTCCATGCGTAAATACGGGTTAGGTTCCCTTAGAAAGACCCCCACGAAGGGCACTCCCACTCGGGCCTATATCCCTAGTGTAGATAATCGGCCGTCAAAAATCAGCCAGCCAGTACCGTTGAGAACAAATAATATTAAAGAAGTGCTTTTTTTTTTTTTTTTTTTTCACTGCGTTTCCCACATATTTCAAACTTTCATTTCATGACAACAAGTAGTACTATATGTAACTTTTTATATTTTGTTTTTTGCAGACTTTCTCTTGGGTGTGTCATGATGCATTACTGTATATAGGCAACATAAGTATATATTTCAGCATAAATGAATAAGTGGCTAATTTATAAAACGTTGCTTTCTGATCTGTAAACAATACCACAAATGGGAGCATTCACAAGAAAAAAAATGCTATAATTTTTATAAAAACTTTTTGTTATTTCTGTGCTAAATGGAACAAGTGTGCGGTGACACAAGAAAATCAGCCTAGAGGCTGTTAAAGATTCAGTGGATCACCCCATTATGCCAAGATGAAAGGTATTTTACACACACAGTGTTCTTTCAATAGTTTATGTGTAAATTTTAAACTGTAACCATGACAATAAATGTTTCTTGTTATGTTCTTGTGGGCCTGATGGGAAGTAGAGAGAACTAGAGTTCTAAACCGAGATCCAAAGTTCCAAAGGTGTGAAAGAAACCTTCAAAAGTGTTAAAATAAAATATGATTTTTAAAAGAGCCCGGAAAAGGCCTTTTCCTCAGAACCTGTGATTTTCCTCTATTTGCACTAGAGATGGGAAAAACAGTTACTTTTTGTTAACAGGTTCCATCATTACACCACTAGCTTGGTAACATGTTACAATAACCTGATAATTTTTTAACACCTTACCAGAGGCTAAAAATTTGTTGAAATTTGCACTTTTAGGGTCTTTTTTTTTTAAATTTAGGTCAATTTTATAGATTTTGGTTAAGTATTTGTAAATAAAGAACATTTTTTGAACTTTTGGGTGATATTTTGTTTCTTTGAAATATTAAAGTCTGAAAAATGATCTAAGCTATTTAAAACGTGGAGTTAAAATTCACAAAAAATCAAAACAAGTTTTCGAACTTCAACAGTGGGCACATAGACACACTAAACAGAATATATATTTATTTTAAAGTTTAACATTAGAGTCTATATCTAACATGATTCTTATTTTATAAATACATCATCCTACTTTCTTATCCCCCCCCCCCCCCCGTCTGAAGATAGCTGTACATAAAGGAATAGTACAAAAAAATTTCTTTTTAATAGCTTCTAGCATTCAAAACTCTCTAGGATTTAAGATGTCCTCAATTTAAATGTCATTCAATGTCTAGAATAATTCTAATTTTTTTTAAGGTGAAAATTCATATAGTCAAGTAAATTTATCACAATTATAAATTCATCTGCCTAATAATTAGATTATTCCATAGATATCTCACACTTATTCCTAAAATGCACAACTCTCTCTCTCTCTGTATATATAGCTTGAGCGTTCCCTAATATGAGTGGTTACAAACATACCCCCATTTGACATTAATGTCAAATGGGGGTATGTTTGTATATAAGGATATAAAGGTATAAAAGGATGTTTAAATATCTATAAAAAAGACTAAATTAGAGTAATTATATATATATTACAATATTATTTAGTCTGACTGTTTACATATCGCTCACCCGCACGAAAAGAGGCACGTCTTGAAAATATTCATTTTGCGTTTTTTACCACTTACAGGTTTGTTTTAAGTGCGTCTTTCTACACAGGCAGTTTCATAAGTGTACCTAAGCGGAAAATCACTTTATTACGCCATATGTCCATTTATGACCACAGAAGAGGGGTGGATTGTGTGGGGAGGTAAAATTATCCAACCCACCAAACCTCATCCTATGTCCTCATTCTTTAGGGTTTTATGCTTTTATGCAAGTTTTCATTCCAGCATGCAAAGCTAAGTGCTATAATTTCATGTTACAGTAAAATCATGCAAATTTTCTTTTGCCTCTCCTGTGAAATTTACTTGTGTCGAGATGTGTCACTTTTCTCGCGGGCGAGCGATATATTAAATTAACAAAATTGCTCATACTAAAATAAATATTTACTCTATGTATTGCGAAGCATTTTTTTTTCATTTAAAAGTATTTTTCGTTTTCTCTGAAACACTTCACTTTTTCATATGTCTCATCGAATAATGGTGCGATGCGATCAACTGTGTATTTTGTCCTATCCGTTAACAACATCCAATAACATTATGGGATATAAAAAAATAATTAAAAATATTTTAATAAAATATTTTAAACTTAATTAGGTTTTAGGGAAAATTTATTAATTAAAATATTCGACTATCATGATGTTTCCACTTATATGAACAAATGGTTTTTAAACCGCCGTCGCTTTCATATTTGACATCAGTGATTATTATTTTTTCCAAATTTATTAAAGCATTTTTCAAATTTTTACAAATGTTCCTATAAAATAAGAATCTTATTGCTTTAGTAAAATTAATTCCAAGAAAAAAGTTTTCTAGCAGTCATGGTTATGACAAAAAGTACAATAAATTAATAAATAGCGTTACCGCACCCGTATGTAGCATCAACAGACATAGCCTTCAACACGCAATCGAAAAAATACTTTATCTTACCTTAAAATATCCCTCAACCAAACATCAAAGCAAGCGCGATACTAACTTACAAATTACCTCAAAATATCCCCAACCACCTAAGCATGCTCGAATCTAACTTATAAACTTAGGAAAACTTTTCCTCCCCTCTCGATAACTTAAAATTCTCAGATTCTAATATTATCAATCTAGATAAACAATATATTCAAAGAAATAATATATTTTTTGAATAATATAACTGCTTCATAGCTATGTATTACAAGTAACTGTAATCTCTCAGAGAGGTGATTAAATGTTTTTACGCATTCGACACTGAAAAAACTACAGATATCATGCTGAAGCGAACATAATATTTTAACATATAATAGTTGGTATAGTATAGAATATTTGATACTGACAGATAATTACAACTGATAGATAGTTTTTATTCTTAACTACAGAATGAGGAGAAGAGTTTGTCTTTGCTCTAAGATTCCGAGCAGATGGATTCTGCTTGGACGCGTCTATTGTTAGTGGGGGTGAAAAGTGATTGAGTAATGAATGAAATGAAAATACAGTAAACCCTCGATTTAACGGATCTCGGTTCAACGGACTTCGGATTCAACGGACTAATTAAAAAAAAAAAATTAAACAAAAATTAAAGTAAAACAAGTGGGTAAGTGTGATCGCAGATCGCACAGAGGGTTTCGTTTAATATCCCTTTTAAAACACTTTATCCTTAAATTAACAAATCAAAATCGTTAATTTAAAATTATTCCCCTCTCCCTAACCTGAAATTCTAGTTCAAAGAATGCTTAGTTCACAGGCGATATTTTTTCTGATTGGTTTTTTAACCAGTTTGTTCTGCCGTGCGTCACTATCAAGAAGAAGTTATGAAAATACCTTCCCACGAAGTAAAAGCTCTATTACTCCTTGATAATGCTCCCTGCCACCCTAACGCGGAAAAGTTAGTTAGTAGGGATGGATGAATAAAATGTGATTTCCTTCCTCCAAACACAACTTCATTAATTCAACCGATGGACCAAGGAGTCATTGTTGCGTGCAAGATGAATTATAAGGAAAGGGCATGTTTACAAACAAACACGTCCGTCAATCAATCTACCAACTACATTTTTGTCAAAACGATCATTGCAGGAATAGTCTTGGCGACGTAGGCCAATCAGCCAATCATATCAGAGACCTGTTAAACGTAGACGAATCAAATTTCCCTAGCTCATTCGTACTGGTAGGAGTCATAATGAATTAACAGGTTTTTCTTGCTGACCAACAGTAATTCAACCAACAGTGACGTCAGCTGCCCTTTCCTTATAAGAAGAAATTCCTTGAAGAAGTAATGGTAGTGTTGGAAAATGAAAATGATGCAGTGGAAGATTTGAGAGGAGCCAGAACGCTGCAAAATTTGCGCACCTACAATTTAAAATCAGCTATCTTTAACTTTGCTGCTGCGTCGAGGGAGATGAAGGTATCCACACTGGCTAACGGCAGGTCAAAACTACTCAACGACGCAAATCCTGAATACGATTTTACAGGGTTTGAGATTTCGGATTTTAGGAGTACAATAATGGAGGCTGGTGATGATATCCCTGAGAAAGATATAGAAAAGTGGCTCGAGAATGACGAAGCAGATCCAGGCTACCAGATTCTAAATGAGGAGGAGATCGCAGAAAGTATTCTGCATGATGATAATGAAGATGAGGTCGAGGACGACAAGAAAGAAGAATTAAGCGAATTTCGACCGAAATTATCTACAGTACGAGAGCATATGGATGACGTCATTACTTACATAGGGGCATCTTCAGATCCCAAAGTGTTTGCGTATTATGAACACTTTAGACAATTTCGAGCTCTTATAATAAAAAAAACAGCATTCAAGTGGGAAACAACTAAAACTAGACGCCTTTTTTCAATCCAGCAGTATAGAGCAACCTTAATGTGATGTAAATAACATAAAATGATGCCTGTTGTTTTGGGGGCATTGTAATTTTTTTCCATTTGTTTATTGCTTGTTTATTAATTATTATTTCTGTGTAAAAAGTGTTTCATTCCCATAAAAGTTGCATATGTGTTAATTCGTTTGTATTTCATTACCAATATTGTATTATTAAAAGTAATGTATTGTGTTTATATATATATATATATATATATACAGTAGTATATATGTATATGCAATATATATTTATGTATATACATATATTGCTCGGTAGCAGAAAGTTCGAGACGGGAGACGGGCGTCGCAGATTTTTTTTTCTCTTTTGCAGATTCTTTTTCATCGAACTTTTATTTTGCTTCGTATTATGTTTAGCTCTTTATTACTTAATACAAAAAGTTAAGACTATTATTAATAAAAATTTATAAAATGCCTAAAAACGCTACAGGTAAGTGATTGTTTGATTAATTAACGCTTCATTTATAAAAATATTTTACCTGCTGATTATTTTTTGCCCCTGAATTATCTGTCGCAGACACTTGGAGAAATTTCTGCTACTGGGATATATTGTATATATACAATACATGTATATACACTGTATATATTGTATATATATATTATATATATATATATATATATATATATATATATATATGTGTGTGTGTGTAATTTGCACTGTAATAATATATGGAATTACAAGTACGTAATAATATATATATGTACTATAATTATAACAAAATAATATTATAAATAGTACTTTTCGATTTAACGGACACATCTTAGTCCCAATTAGTCCGTTAAATCGAGGGTTTACTGTACTTGTTGGCTTTTCTTTTTCATACATAGGACGCATTTGAGCGATACATGTTGGCTTTTCTTTTTCATACATAGGACGCAGTTGAACGGTTTTGGGTTTTGTTATTTAAGCTAAAATAGGATTTATAATAATTATTTGTAATAGTGGATTTTTTTTTCCGTTTTTCTTAGAAGGTTATTAAGAGGTAGGAAGAAAGATTTTGCGATTTTATTTTCATGGCAATATAAAATTAAACTAAATCTAATATATATATATATATATATATATATATTTGTCTTATTTTCAGTTTTTCGCAAGGGAAATTGATAAATAGTTATAAAATTAATAGGGAGTTTTTGATATTCTGTTACTAAAAGCAAACTTTAAAGCAATAACAGTGTTTTTTTTAACTGTTATGTTAAATAATGCCCACCTCTAATTTGCACGTATCTTTCCTCGATAAAGATATCAAACTATATCCATCAGTGATTATTACTGATTTTCAAGAATTGCGAATGCTGAGAATGGTAATGTAAGTAGTGACTAGTGAATATTAACAAAACTTCTATAAAATAAATTGATTTTTTTAAATGTGCTTCCTAATGTTATCCTGGTATATCAGTTCCGTCAAAACTATTAAAATTGCTATTAAAGTTAAATTTCCTGTTACATAAAATTTTGGATCCTTTGATACATTGGGCATTTAAACCGTTTTGCCCTTCTTATAAACCGGTACGTGCCGACGATGATACGCGATACCTCAAAAAAGTCACCTTGAATTTTCCCTCAGTTCTTTGACCTCAACTGACCGACTTATAACTTCTCTTTTAGCCCCTGAAGACTCCCCATGAGAAACCAAACCAAGCTTCTTTCCCTTTTTGATGGAATTTGTGCATTCAACAAGTGGTTGTTGTGATCCTGTTTCGTCAGTTTTTATTATTGCTTCTTATCAAAAAGTTGGTAACAGATTTGGCAGACTTGCCCGAAGGAGTTTTTTGAACCGCATTATGAGACACACAGATGATAAAACTACGCAAAAAATACCCAGGATGAATTGCGATTTGTTATTTTTCGTGTCAGCAATGTACATTCTAAAATAGAAATTAAATCAATGATCTTTTTTTTTTCTTTAAAATTCTTTAAACACAACTACTGATCTTTATTTTCCCTATATGCATTTTGTTATCCTAGACATAGGTGCTAATAAGATCTATCAAGAGCTACTTCCCTTTAATACTTTCAGAAAGTATAGTTCACGTATAAACAACTCTAGGAAAACCATTCTGCCAGCATTTTCATAAAAAATAACCCATTTCTAAAAGCTTAAATGATGATCAGTCTGCATTTAATGTTTTCACTTAATAGTTATGTATTTTTATTTTGGCCAAAGCTAGACCAGAAGAAGAACTAGAACCGGTATTAGGTATCAAGCAATTTCGGCCATGGCATTATTTGGTACCAAGTAGTTTTAGCTATGATAATATGAGATATCAAACATTTTTGGCAGTATCGTCTTAGGGGCTGTACGTATATAATGTTACCAACTTTTTGGCAGTTTTGGATCCCCCCCCCCCTTTATGATATCATACGTTATCATTCCTCGAATGCCCCGTCCCCTTTCCTAATGAAATCGTTAACAGAGTCTAAAAATTTTCTATTTTTACAATTTTTCTTTTTCTATTTATAGAGGTATTGTTATATATTTACTATTTGCATACTTTACCGACATAAATGGAGATAAGAAGAGAATAATGTATCACTATTAGGGGAAAGTAGGGTAGTGACGCTCAGAAGGCAAGCTCACCAAATATATCTAAACAGAATAGAATTGAAAACATGCGATTGGTACCGGCACTTAGCGAACTTCACCCTAAATTCCCAGTAAGGATTTAGTGCCCGTCGGGAGGAAAGTATTTTTGTGTCCTCAAGTTATTTTGTAGTCCTCAAGTAGTTTGAAGTTGTTTTATTATAAAATTCTACAACATCTAACTTGAAGATAAGTGTACACTCTTATTTTCAAATATTAATTTACTCATTATGTCTACAAAATATATACATTTAGCTGTACTTTCATGCTTTTATTTATTTTTGTAGTGCGTTGTTACGCCAATTATAATGCAATAAAACCCAACATGGCGATCACGGGTAATGGCGCTCGCGTGGAATTCCAGAACCAGAAGAAGTGTTGCCAGTGGGCAACTTTTTTTAAATTCATATTTGTTGATTGACACCACTTTTTTGAAATGGTAAAATTCCCCTGTTTTCGCCTTAATTAATATGTCATTAAACAAGGAGAATTTTACGATTTCAAAAAAGTGGTGAAAATTCAAAAACCTAAATATATAAAAAGAAGCCCACTATATGTCTAACACAATATGTGTAAAGTGGTTGCAAAAAGTCTACAGTAGTGTGAACAGCCCACACAACACATATGTGACTTTTGTCTTACTTAAACCTTGTATTCAAACTCTGAGCGCAATTATCCTACCATGTCGGGCATTATACCGCTCAATCGATGGCCGTTTAAATAAAACGATAAAAAAATTCCTAAAACTTTTATGAAAATTAGTTAATTGCAAATTGTTCCTTATGCTTTGGAGTTATACTTCGTTAATAAAATATTGATTTTTTTGTCCAAATTTGACTAGCTATTCATATTTTCCCTTAAGTAAACGTCATTCCCCTACTTTCTCCTATATATGCAATACCTTTATATCAAATAACAACAAACATTTACTATTTAAAAGTATTTAATAATAGCTTTTTGTTACATAATGCATTCAACAGTAATGTTGTCTTCCTGCACAGGTTACTCTGCACAGGTAAGCAGAACTTCTTTTCAACAAAACATTCATCCCCATTTTTTTTCTAGTAAACATAGTACATATCTTTTCGAACCTGGTTTCTCTAACATCGCATTATATGCGTATATGGTAGAAGAATAGGATTCCCGAACTTCTAGATATTCCATATTTTGGAATGAAATGATTTTATAATCATTTAATGATCTTATAACTTTTTATTTTCAATAACACACTATTTTGATGTAAATTGAAAGTTAATGAAAAAAAAATTTTTTTTTGGTTGGATCAAAAGTGCTAACGTTATGAAATAACGTTATATGTCTTGCGATATCAAGGGACAGACCCCTCTCTCCCCTAAAGTATAATGTTATATACAAGGTGGCCATAATTAAACTAACAGTACTCAGAGTGTTCTGTAGCGCTATCTAATTGAGAGAATGACGCCAAATTTTGCAAGAAGATTAAACAAGACGGGGGAGGAAGGATTCCGCGAAAAAAAATTTAGTTCCAAAGTAACCGCTGGGGAATATGTGGCGTTGTGTAACAGAAAAGAGAGTTTTAAAAAATATAAAATCAATACTAAAATCGTTAAATATGCTAAATAAAAGGTAATTTTATTTCAGTATTGATTCTGCATTTTTTAAAACTCTCTTTTCTGTTAAACAGCGCCACATATTCCCCTGGCGGTGGCTTTTGGAACTAAATCTTTTTTTCGTGGAATCCTTCGTTCCCCGTTTTGTTTAATCTTCTTTAAAAATTTGGCGTCATTTAGATCGCGCTACAGAACACTCTGAGTACCGTCAGTTTAATTATGGCCACCTTGTATATACAACTCCTTACGATGAATATTTTCAGAGAAGCTTCTAAAGGGAAACGGATTTCAATTTTCATTTTTGCGCAAGAAAAATGCAAAAAACATTGCAGACTCATACTCACAATGATTCCTTAGAATCAAACTCTTGAACTTTTTTTTCGAGCTCTTCAAGTTCATGAATTCAAGCTTGGGTTGAGTGAATGTAATTTGGGGTTACATAAGAAAAATCAAGAAAATGTAGCAAATTATGATTAATGCATCAAAAATGGAAATTAAGGTAAATGGAACTCAAATATGATAAAATTTATTTTAGAATTATAATGAATAGTGTCGCCTACTATCTTTCATGCCTCCAGCTTACATTTCATTTTATTTGATCGATGAAAGAAATAATATTTTCAAATTCTCATTTAGTCATAGTTAAAATGAGAAATAAACAGTATTCGGCAGATGTCGTCTAATTTCATTTGGGTACCCCGAGCGAAGATTCCCTTTGCTTCAGGTACCAAAGTAGTGTTAGTCGAAAAGGGGGGAGGGGTATTTAAAGTGGAGTTGGTGCAAAAATGTTGTAGGGGCCGAGACATTTTCGCAACATCAGTTTATATTTATGCGAAGATAAAAAGGGGTTAAGCACTAAAGGGTTAAGCTTAAGGTTCTTGCCGCCCTGTTTGCATTTAGGACAGTAAGGGTCTAGTCTGATATGCAGACACATTATAAATTATATAAAGAATAAAATCTCACTTTTACGATCTTATATATTATGTTTACCATAAATTATGTCTTTTTTCTTCCCAAAAGTTAATTGAACATTTTTTGTTAATAACAAAAATGCTCGTTAAACTTTTTATCACTTATATTTTTTCACTATTTAACTTCTTTGAACCACACGAAAATCTAAAACCTTTACGCCTGTGTTCTACGGCCTAACTAATGTAATGAATTAAATTAATCGCAAAACATTGTGCGTACATTTTCATAGTACTCGTTACGATGTCTCTCCCTTAATACAAAATTTGAGTCGTTTTTAAAGCAAGAGATATTTTTAAAAATGTGTTTAGCATTTTATCTTTTAGAAAATATAATAATCGTACTTTATGATACGACTTATATAAAAGCCACATTTACAAATTGGACAATTCGACATTGCTTCAGATATTGATCTTGAATGAGAGATAAATAGTCCAGGCAATAGGGTCATTCCACACAAAATGAGCAAAAATTAAAAAAAAAGTCATGGCTGCATAGTAACCGATTTTAATAAAATTTGATGCACAGATTCAATTCATAATCAAATAAAGCACTGCAAAATATTTCGACAAAAAAAATAAAAAAATTTGGAAGTGCTGGACATTTAAAAAACTTGTGACATAGAATGGCATGTGTACAATAGCTCAAAGTTGCAATTTTGAAGTTCCATATCTTGAAAACTATTTAACATAAATTAAATCTTTTTATAATATTGTAATCTCTGGAAAATTATCTTCATATTTATTTAATAATAGTAATTTGGTAACGTCATGATTAATCTTAAATTTGTTGTAAAAATTGAAAATTTGTCGATTTTGAGAAAATTAAAAACTTTATAAAAATTCAAGTAATTCAAAAACATCTGTGAAATTCATGCCTGATGTAGTGTTACACATTAAGATCGAATTGCTAAAATTTTTAAGTTGCCATGTATTTCCTTCACCTTTAAAAAAAATTTAGAAGCTTAAAAAAAATGACAAAACTGTAATTTTTCCTCTTATTGATAGGCCAAAAAAAAAAAAAAAAAAAAAAAAAAAAAAAAAAATGAAGGGAAGGTCAGATATTATAGTTATTGCACAGACATAAAGATAATAAGTCCATGATATACTAAAAAAAAAAAAAAAAAAAAAAAAAAAAATGCAAGATTGCCTTTTGATTACTAACGTCACAAAATTTGGTTAAAAAAGTAATATTTGTTGCATTCCAAGAGCTTTTCTCTTTGAATAAGCGCGCGTTTTTTTTTTTACAATATTGCACGATTTCAAACGGAAAAAAATGCAGTGCTGCCATCTATGGATTTAGAGGGTAAATATATAATTTTTGTTGTTCAAAGTAATATATATATATATATTTACTGTAGTTTAAAATAAATATATTAATAGCGAAAAATAAACTGAAAGCAAAAAATAAATTTTCTATATTTAAAATATACACTTTTATCTATAATATGAAATAATTTAAAAGTTTAATAAAGCTTTTTTTCACTTAAAAAGAAGTGATTGAAATATTGCATTTTACCGTCAACATTTTTTACTGTTTATTTTTTTTCTCATTAAGGAATAAAGAGGTAAGAATGAAACTTTCGATATCTATAATATATACATTTAGCTATAACGCCAAAAAAAAGTAAAATTGTCAAAGCTGTCCTTAGTGCTTAAATGAGCAGTAGAAATATTGCATTTTTACTTCAAAATTTTTGAAAAATATTTTTTTTTCTCATTACGCAATAAAAAAATACAATTACTAACTTACGCCAATCTGTTACTTATTACTGTAAAAGCACTTATTTTCGCGAGTCGTAATTTTCGCGAAAATGAAGATATCGGTGATTTCGCGAGCTGAAAATTTCGCGAATTTTACATCAACAGAAACGAAAGTTGAAAAATCCCGAAACTACTTAAATAGAACACATTTTGCATATATGCTTTTTAAGAAACTTCCTTTTATCCGAAAAGTTCGTTCTATTAATTGTATTATTGTTTTTATTCAAGAAATAGTTGTATAGTATTAGTATTCGAGAAATAGTTGTAAGTATTCAAGAAATTTTTGTACTTATTTCTTATTTAAGTAACTGTAATTATTAAATTTTGGATAAGTGAAAAAATTCTGAATTTTTATTATTATTTGAGGCGGAAAAAAAATATTTCGCGAGGCTTAAATTTTCGCGATTACGACGGGCTCGCGAAAATCGCGAAAATGAAAGCCTCGCGAAAATAAGTGCTTTTACAGTATTCATTCCTAATTATAAATAATTTTTAATATAGTCTTTCCATTCCTAAGGCTAATAATCAGAATTGAAATTTTAAGCATGTAGACAATACCTCGATTTTGCATTCACTTTTAATGTATATTTTAATACTTAAATAAACAATCCTGAAATCTATTATTTTACATTTACTCATAAATAGATATGATCTACATATAGACTGATTTTCATTAAAATCTGTGACATGTCTGCCACAGCTGATTTGCTCATTTTGCATGGAATGACCCAATAGAGATCGTATAGGGGCTCTACCTAGCAAAATTCATGGTAATTCTGGAAAAAGGCTTACTATATGTTTTTTGGGTCGCTGAATCCGAATTTTTAACTTCCCACCAAAATTTCTCCCGGCGGCAACCCCCCAAAAAATATTTTTATTAAAAAAATCAATTTTTTTATTGTTTTAGGGAAAAAGTATCTAGAAATTCAGAAAGTAGACAAAATTTGCAACAAATTAGATACAGGACATTATGACTTAGAAGGGGAAGGGGAGATCTGCCTCGGAACATGCTCGCAGTGCTGCGTGAATTAAGTTGCGCAATTCCACTTAACCACTCAGACGTTTACATTCGCCCTCCCATCTCCCCTCCGAACTTTCTCTATAAGGTTTACTTTAAGTTTTTTGGGTCGCTGAATCCAAATTTTTAACTTCCCCTCAAAATTTTACCCCCGACAACCCCCCCCCCCCCCAAATAGTTGTTTTCAACTTAAATTTCTGATTGCTTTAGGGGAAAAGCATTACAAAATTCAGAAACTAGACAAAATTTGCAACGAATAGGATACATGACATTATGACGTAGGATGAACGGGAAGGGGGAGGGCTGCCTCTGAACATGCACTGCGGCGCTACGTGCACTAAGTTATGAAATCCAAGCAATAGGGGATTTTAACTAGCAAAATTAATACTAGTTCTGGATTTCGACTCACTTTATGTTTTTTGCGTCGCTGAATCCGAATTTGTAACTTACCACCAAAATTTCACCCGGCAACCCCCCCAAAAATTGATTTTTTGAAAAAATTTGGTTTTTGAGAAAAGCGCGCGGGGAATGTTCCGAGGCAGCCTCCTTTCTCCCGTTTACCATACGTCATAATGTCATATGTCCTATTTGTTGCAAATTTTGTCTAGTTTTTGAATTTCGTAATGCTTTTCCCCTAAAACAATAAGAAATTTAAGTTAAAAACTACTATTTTAGGGGTTTTCGGGGGGGGGGGATTTTGGGGGTAAATTAAAAATTCGGATTCAGCAACCCAAAAAACTTAAAGTAAACCTTATAGAGAAAGTTCGGAGGGGAGATGGGAGGGCGAATGTAAAAGTGTGAGAAGTTAAAAGGAATTGCTCAACTTAGTCCAGGCAGCACCGCGGCGCATGTTCCGAGGCAGATCCCCCCTTCCCCTTCATCCTAAGTCATAATGTCATATATCTAATTTGTTGCAAATTTTGTCTACTTTCTGAATTTCTAGCTACTTTTCCCCTAAAACAATAAAAAAAATGAATTTTAATAAAAACATTTTTGGGGGGGCATTTTACCAAAATTTGGGGGGGGGGGGGTTGCCGGGGGAAATTTTGATGGGAAGTTAAAAATTCGGATTCAGCGACCCAAAAAACATATAGTAAGCCTTTTTCCAGAACTACCATTAATTTTGCTAGGTAAAAATTCCCTATTGCCTGGACTAAAAGGACTTTCTTTTCTTTTCCTTTTAAAATCCCTTGCTCTATATTCAACTGCTTCTAAAACGTTACTTTAATTATGTGTCACTCATTATGCTTGCTCCTCGAATTCTCTCTTGGACACAAACTATCAAGACGGCAAATTCTTTGACAACCTTCATCTTCGGTTGCGATCAGCGATGCTAACGTTCGAAGACATCTTTTTCTTTTTCAAAAGAAGACATTGTCGAAGTATGGCAGCTGTGCGTTATCCAAATTAGAGCCCGGTAGCTATTTTTTTTTTATTTACTTGTTTCTTCTTCAAATCTTATATGAACCAAGCCATGAGTAACAGTACCATATATTTTCATGTTCGCAATGATGCCCCTTCAATAATAGCCAATCTGTTTATTAATGGATACTATAGTTGATTTCCAAAATGTGCTCAAGATTTTATTACCCTTTTCAAAATATAATAATTCTAATTTATTCCTAAGTGAAAGTCGAATTTACTAAGTTCGACATTACTTTTGATATCAGTAGCGTAGGAAAGAGTTCGTGGAGTTCAACTCTTCCAATTTATATAAAAACGAATTTTTTAATTACATGAGATGCTCAAAAAATTATTAATTATTTTCTGCCTTCAATTCTTCATAACTACTCTCAAAAAAAAAAAAAAAAAAAAAAAAAAACCTCTTTACAGAAAGAAACATTGATTATATTTCATTGCTGTAAGTTCAAGTGATTTCAACAGATTTAACTCGTATGAATTATAATTGGATATAATACAGTCATACGCACTGATTCTTTTAGCCTGTTTATTTTCTGCGAAAACTTTTTATTATATTAGTGGAAGGGGGCTTTGACTCCTACCTCATTTTCTAAAAAAATTAATAATAGTAGTTCTCTACATTTCCAATGTCTTAAATTTCCTTTCTAAAATTCGACGGCCCTGAATGAGATCTTGAGTTAGAAAAGGACTCTCTGAACTCATTAAATTATCATTTTCCCCTTTCCTTTTGAAAACTTTTTATTTTATGAGGAGGCAGTGACGTATCTAGATTTATCATTTCGGAGAGAGCTGAGATATAGTAAAAGTTTTCAAGAGGGAATCACAAGAAATCGTAGAAATTCTGGTCAGGTTTTTATGACGGTAGGTAACGCATCTATTATACAATCAAGCCTGCTAAGATGGAATCTCATGGGACTGGGGAAATTTTCATTTTAGGCGATTTTTCGTCTTAACAAGTATAATTTCATAGCTATACCATATTTTTTAAAACGGAAAATTATCTACTTAAAGGTATCTTAGTAAAGAGTAAATAAAGCCGAAGTAAAGAACAAATAAAAAAAATATTTAAGAACTTCTCACTCTACCCCCCCCCCCCCACACACACACACACACACACCTCCTTCAAAACACTCTTAGACTCATTTTGGAGCATACATACATGACATTTGCAATACTTAAGTACTGAATAGCGTTTTCCATCTTCTCAGAAACGGAATACTTTTGGAAATAGCAGCTCCCTGATGGTGACTGCCACGTGCCGAAATCGGTTTAAACTGCCAAATTTGATAGTAATTTTCCGAATTCTTTTTAATCACAGCTTTTGGGTGATAGGAAGCTTTTTGTGTATTCGAGATTCAGAATCACTCGATTAGATTTGTGATGTGTATTTTAAATGTAAATAAAGCTATTTTTAGTCAAAAAATGACACAACCATAGAACAACCTTTTTTGACAATATTTTGTAACGCTATGTAAATAAAATAATACATCACAGTGCTGTAACGAGCTGAATAACAAGTCTATAACGTACCAAGCATTAAGTAAATAATAATAATAAAAAATAGTTCAAGCTTTTGCAGTTCATACTGAGAAGATGTGTCAATCTATTTTTCTATGCACTGCCTCAAATCCCAGATTTTCAACTTATAAATAGATAGTGTAAGCATTTTATTAATATTTTTTTAACTAACTAAAATTTATTATGCACTTTTAATCACCACACGTCACGTTTTACACAATAAAAAAGTTTTTAAATAGCGCCTGTGTATAACGGAAACTTGGCTGAAATGGTTATTTCGCGGACTCTGCGAAATAATGCACTTTCTAAGATGAAAACCTGTATAAAATGGAATATTTTTCAGGTTCCTTTTGAATTTCATCTTAGCAGGTTTCATTATATTTTGCTAAACTTGATATTTTCTACAAATTTCGGAAGGGGCTGTAGCCCCATCAGCCCACCCCTTGAATACGCCACTGTGAGGAGGGCTCTGTGCCCTTAAGGGGGCTGGTCACTCAGCTTCCGATTTCCCCTCACTAATGTAAAGTCTATGGGCAATTGATGCATTCGTATATTTAAAATATCTCCTCGGGAAATTAATATTTTCAACTTCTATTTTTTGTGTACACTTCTTAAAAGATGTATCTTTTTTTCTTAGTTCTCAAAATATTTCTAAAGTATAGAGTTAATTTTATATGAAGTGTTAAAATCTTACTCACAGTTTGCTCGCTTTTAACACATAAAATATTAAATTCAGCATAGATTTTAGAAATATTTTGAAAACTAAGGAAAAAAGAGACATCCTTTAAGAAGAGTACACAGAAATTTTTTTTTTTAAATATGAATTTCCCGAGAAGTTATTTTAAATATACCAATGCATCAAAAGCCCACAGACTTAACATTACGGAGGAGAATTCCTAAGGTGAGTGACCAGCCCCCTTAACCACGGTGTTTAATAATATGGTAATAGTAATGCTCCACATTTCCAATTATTTTAAATCTCCAATCTAAAATGCTACGCCTGTCCAATCTTGAATGGGAGAAAGACTCTCTGAACTCTTTAAATCATTCTTTTTCCTTTCCTTTTTGAATCTCTTATGCTATATCCAACTGCTAATTTATTAATATGTTTCACCCATTCCGCCTGTTCCTCGAATTCTCTCATGGGCACAAAGTATCAATGACGGCAAATTCTTTGACAGTCTTCATCTTCGGCTGAGATCAGCGACGCTAACGTTCGGTGACATCTTTTTTTCTTTTTTCGCGCAAAAATTTCTTCCCAGAAACAAAAGAAGACATTGTCGAAGTATGACAGCTGTGCATTATCCAAATTGCAGCCCGGGAATCGAAAGTTACTCTTTCCGAGAAGAAGCAATGACTGCTATATTTACCCTGGCACCACGTGCTGGTTTTTAGCCCGGAGAAGTGACGTCACAGGTGAAATGTCGGTGATTTCTAATAACGGATGCGGCAGAGGGTGTAGCGGTAAACAAGACGGGATGAGAGAAGAGAAACTGGGTAGGACGTACGTATGCACTACTGAAACGGGCAAGCGAGGAGTGAAATGTGGTGCTAATGGAGGAGATTGGAGGATTCGATAAAATTAGAAACTCAAGTTACACGTGTGCCGAAAATTTTTGAGTAGATATTGAATATGTATTTTTGACAGGAATGCATAATGGGTTAGAGAAAATGTTCTACTTTCACTTGTTTCAATGTGATAGAATAACTTTGAGCTTCAACTTAAGGAACATTTAAAAAGAGGATTACTTATTACCTTACACAATATTAGTTTCCATCAATAGAAAGTTGACATCTGTATCCGATACCTATGTATTATGTTTTTAAAAATTATTTCTTTGAATTTGAATATTTTAATAAAGGTAATAAGTAAAAAAATATTTTTACAAGTAAAAAATTCAAAATTCGTTGTTTTTAAAAAATATGTATATTGAAATTTAAGGAGACTTTTTTTTAAATAAGCGTAGTCAGATAGGCTGTTCATCAGTCAATTCCACAATTCCCCTCGCTGATAACAAATCTATGAGCGGAAATGTACTTATTAAGCGGTGCAGTTTTGTTACATTATTCTGAATGTGTTGGAAAGTGTTTCATAATCTATTTTGACGCATGATTTTTTCTTTCTTGTTTAAATTGCCTTATAGGTTAATATGGTATTTCGTGTTCTGTGGAGAAAATAACCTATTTCCTAGAGATAACCTAAAAATAAAATAATCGTCTAAAGATTTTGATGCTCAAGTTTCGAACATCGATAATTTTTAATTATGTTAAACAGATAATAAAGTCAAATTAATCAGTTGGTCTTCATTTTTTTCTAAAATAACTCATTTTGTTTTTAAAATAAGTTTTCATCCATTTTAAACAGGACAACCTCTCAGCTAAAAACATTGTAGTGGAAAGATTATTTAAAATTTGAAGCAAATAGCTCGTAAATGGAAAGGAATTTAGGTGACATGGTGACAACACATCCAGCGAATTAATAGAATTTCATTCTTCTTTGACCCTTTTATTGCGTTACTCTGTGTATTTAAATTCCATTTTTTAAAATTCAAAATTATTAAATTAATAAAGAAGTTCCTTTTGTATAACCTTTAACTGATATCACAGAAATTATCACATAACTAGTGTGAAGCGGTCTGTAAGACCACTCCATCGAAAGATGAATAAAAGCCGCGATTTACTCATAGGATGTTGTTTTTGTACTAAACTTTTTGTATTGGAGTGTTATAAATAAAATTCACCAATTCAAAAGTCTCTGGTGATATTATTAAAGTTCCAAACAAAACAAAATTATAGTAGCGTTTGTAGATAAACTGAAATTTGCAAGTTAATCTATGAAAATTGAAAAAAGCACCTGTCTGTGAGACCGGTAACATCAGTTAAAGGTTAATTTGATATGACAGTGAAATAGGCGTATCGACATTTATAGGACTGTAGATGTTTTTTGTACTAACGTTGATAAGCTATAATCACTGTACCTAAAACTAAGAATCAAGAATGCCATCTTTTGTACCTCAAATAAATAAACACTATCATATTTTTTAATTTTAAAGAATTTGGTTTGCAACACATACACACACATGATGATGACATGAATGATGCCCGCAAAATTTAGAAAAGAGCCCCACAGGGCAAATTTGGGGGGGGGGGGGGTTCGGGAGGTGCATAGCATGAATAAGTGGTCAAAGGCCTTTCCAACAATATGTCACATGTGGGGGGTCGGTAAAAGTTAGAAAAATGCCTCCCTTTGGGTCTACTATCGCGCCTCCTAGAATACATCCTCCCCTCTCTCTATGAAATACCGGTTGTACAAATTTCACTCAATTATTTCTATGTGAGGGCAAAAACTTATTTGATACACCGTCGTATATGTTTAAACAAATAAAATGATTTTTTTTTTTTTTTTTTTTTTTTTTGTAGAAAGTTCCATAAAAAAGTGAATTTCCTTTATACCTTTATTTCGGAGCGTGTCTACATGCCATAGATACACCCCCTTCACAGCGCCACTGTTCGGGAGCATAAATGCCATTTACGTAAACAGCCATTGCTGTATACTCGTCTTAAGGGGCTAGAGGTAAACAAAAACAAAAAGATAGTCATTCAAAAAACTTCTTTTAAATGATGTATAATTATTATAAAGAAAACGCTTTCTTTATTTACGCCCCCCCCCCCTTCTCTTGAAAAATATTTGCAATTTCTCTTTTAAAACAGGATATAACATTGTCTCGAAATTTCTTATACAGAAATATAAGAATTTAAAGAAAAACACATGGCTTTTCAAAATATTATTAGGCAGCAAAATGTATTAAAGATACCAATATAAGAGCGCGATAAAAAAAAAAAAAAAGAAGGAGAACAGAGTTGGGCCGATTTGTAATTTTAATTATCTGCAGCGTAATTACGATTTAATTGTGTGTAATTGATTACAGTTATATATATTCAAGCACAGAAATTTCGTCAAACGTCAAATGATGGGATGGGTGATGGTTCCGGTTACAGTGATGCAAGAATTTTTTACGGTATTTAATTATAAGTATGATTAATTACATACAATTAAATTGTAATGACAAAGCAAATAATTGCAATTACAAGTTTACCCAACTCTGAAGGAGAGTAATACGTTTATAAACAAAGATAAATGCAGGGAATACTACGAGTGTGAATATCACCCTCACTCTTGCGTAAGATTTCAGATTTCCATCTTATTAATCTTAAAAAGAAAAAACAACCCAGATGGAATCCTTCGTTGTACCCTTGGAAGAGTAGAATACAATGATCACCCCCCCCCCCCCCACACACACACACAAAAAGCACCTTTTCTCCTAAAAAAGCCTAGTCAACATTTTTCAGAATTATAGAATTCTGTTTACACAATTCGTCTGTTTTTTTTTTTTTTTTAAATATAATATTAGGGGTTAACTATTAATTACGTCACACTTCAAAGTTCACAAATTGCGCCAGGGGGATGGGCAGGGCCTGTTTACGGAATAGGCTCGTGAAGCCCGTGCTTACCCACTGAAATACAAAAGGGCCCCCAATTTTACTTTTCAAAACTAATTTTTACAAAAAAGAAACTCAATCACTGTAAAAAAAATACATTTTTTTTCTTATGTAACTTTTTTTTCTTACTATATGGCAATTTGTAAATCACAAAAAATATTTTGAAGTTCACATATTCTCAACTATAGTTCCACATTTGTCATTTACAAAATAAATTAGTTATTTACAATTAAACATATAATAAAATACTTTTCTATAGGTAGTTTTAGCTTAATTAAAAATGTTATTTACTCGAAACTTTGATGGTAAAATTCAGTATTAAATTATTCAAGCATACGAAAATGAGATTTGGTAAATAAAAAAGAAATTTGTAGAGTAATAGGGGGCCCCCCTGTGTGACTTCGGGCTTCCCCTATTCCTAAGTGTTAAGCGGGCCCTGGGGATGGGTTGAAACAAAGTATTCACTTCGATGTCGTCGTGTCGTGTGAAGAACAACCCTTATTAAGCTAGCTTATCTTAATAAAGATGCCGATATTCCTCGCAAAAACTTTTTTGTTTTCTCTCGAATGCTCATTTTCCCAAGGTAATGATGTATTGCTGCGCCATCTGGCGTCCCGGATAACCTGCCATCGACCGAAAGGAACTCTATCACCTTTGACCTTTAGAGGAGCAAAAGCCATGATGTTGAGGAGAAAACTTTTAGCATCCAGTGATTGCGGCCCGGAATCCACTATAATAATGGATTTATCACAAGTTTTGTGGTGGGTCTCACGTCGCTTTAAAAACAAACAACAAGTAGAACATCAAGAAACTATATGTAGAGCCCGCATTAAGCTTGTCATAGGCTCCACGCATTTTTTAATTTTTTGAACATATCTGTAATATTCATCTTTATTATTGCGAATAATGTCAAAGTTGCATTGGAATTATGAAAAAAGAATGATGTTTAAAACTCACGGAAGATCTAATTTATTTGAAGCAAAGTTATATTTATCTGCATTTTTCACAGAATGTGTTAATTAGAAGAGGCAAGTTCAAGAAATGATTCTATACCCTGGTACAAAAAGGGCAAATGTCCAAATTCAGAATATTTATCAGAATATGATCGGAATAATATTTTTATGTATTTTTAACGTTTTCTCTATTAAGCACAGCAAATAAAAATAGCATGCTTAGCAATTTAGCAGTTCATTATTATTTATTTATTTATTTATTTATTTTGGCTGAGAATCTACTAATAACGGATTTACCACAAGTTTTACTGTGCATCTCACAAAATTCAAAAACAAACACTAATCAGAAAAACAGTATACTAAAAAATTATAAGCAAAGCCGCATTAAAGTTTACATAGGCAATTAAAAAAAAAAAAAAAAAAATTAAACATATCTTTAGTATCCAGCTGTATAATACTGAATATTACTCCTAGAATATAAATCTCAAAATTTGCTTCAAATTATGAAAAAGAATGATCTTTCACCCTTTGAGGGGCGGTGGAATACATTATATCACACCTAATTTTAATTCAGATTTGCACCAGAAAATTTTAATTAAGTTTTACTTTTAGAACTTTGATGAAAAAGAGCTGGAAAATTGCTTTCCTTTATTTAAAAATAAATTTGTTTCAAATTTCCGGGGGTGAATTCAACATTACAGAAACACAATTGCTTGCCCCTCAAAGGGTTAAAACCCACTGAAGGTCTAATTCACGGCTGACCAAAGTAGGCGTCATGGCGTCATACTCTAGTGTTTCATGTTGCTAGTTTTTAAAAAATATAAAAATCCATTTTAAAGGATACTTTATTTAAATAAAAAATACTTGCATGTTTTACTATTGTTATTGTAAGCACCATTAAGTTTTCTGGATCCTGCCCTACAGCAATTTTTGAGATAGTCCTCCTTAAAAGAAAATATAATTTTAAATTTACTGTAATTTATTCTTTGACTGCAATTTTTTTTTTACATTGATTTCCTAAATCATAAGGTTTGTGGCTACGAAGTACTGTTTGGCGCATGTGCATCGTTTAGTAATATATGTATCGCTACCATTGTTTTGGTGCTATAATATTGTTCGTGTTTTCAGTCATGGGAATAACGGCGCCCTTTAATTTTTGCCTTTAGCTCTAGTGCACCCCTGCTTACTGAAAGGTAGGATAGGCCTGATATAATTTACCTGAAACAAAATTATGATTATCTCTACTTACAAATATCGTACTTTTCATAGGTAAGTTCGAGAAATTCTTACTCAGAAGCCGCATTTATCCTTTCCTAGGTCCCACGCACTTTTTAATTTTTTTAACCATAATCTTTAGAATCCAGTATTCTTACTGCGAATATTACTCTTGGGATATGAATGTCAAAATCAGCTTCAAATTTTGAAAAAAGAATGATGTTTAAATTCTTTGAAAATTTAATTTATCTGAAACAAAATTAATATATTTATTTGTACGTACAAATATAGTAATTTCCATAGGTAGTTTGAGAAATTCCTATTCCGAATCCGGTTTTATCTTTTCGTATTCCCCACGCACTTTTTAATTTTTTAAACATGATCTTTGGTATCCAACTTTCCCATTGCGAATAGTTTTCTTGGTATATCAATTTCACAGACAATTTTAAATTATGAAGAAGAATCTTTAAATTCTTTGAAAAGAGAAATTGAAAATTTATTTTATCCGAAACAAAATTATATTTATTTGTACTTACAAATATAGTGCTTCCTATAGGTAAGTTCGAGAAATTCCTACTCAGAAGCCGTATTTATCATTTCCTACGTCCCACGCACTTTTAAAATTTTTAAACATAATCTTTAGAATCCAGCATTTTTATTGCGAATATTATTCTTGGGATATGGATGTCAAAGTCAGCTTCAAATTCTGAATAAGAATTCTTTGAAAATTTAATTTATCCGAAACAAAATTCTATTTATTTGTACTTACAAATATAGTACTTTCCATAGGTAAGTTCGAGAAATTTCTACTGAGAAGCTGTGTTTATCTTTTCGTATAGGCCCCACGCACTCTTTAATATTTAAACATTATCTTTAGTATCCATCTTTCTCATTGCTAATAATCTCCTTGGTAATATCAATATCAAAGACGACTTCAAATTATAAAGAAGAAGAATCTTTAAATTCTTTGAAAATATAATTTATTTGAAACAAAATTATATTCATTTCTTATTTGTACTTTCATAGAACGTGACAACTGGAATAGGCCGGTAAAAGAAATACTCACTCTAAGTTTTACGTATAGGCAACAAGCACTTTTTAATTTTTTTTTTTTTTTTTTTTTATTATGTCTTTAGTATTCAGTTTCTTATTGCAAATATTATTCTTGGTATATAAATGTCAAAGTTAGCGCTAAATCATTGAGATGAATGATGACCTTTAAAACTCTCTTATTTATCTTAAATAAATTTATATTTAGTTGTACTTTCTATAAAATGTGGTAGTTGGAATGGACTAGTTCAGAAAATACTGCTTGTTTATTTATTTATTTATTTATATTTTATTTTTAGAACACTTTTACTTTCGAAATCAGTTCCAAAAGTGAAACTATAGTCATGTATATAGGAAAATAAAAAGAATGGCGTTATTAAAAAATGGCGATTAATATAGGGTGCATTAAAGGGGACATTCTGAATAAGAATTCTTTGAAAATTTAATTTATCCGAAACAAAATTGTATTTATTTGTATTTACAAATATAGTACTTTCCATAGGTAAGTTCGAGAAATTCCTACTTAGAAGCTGTGTTTATCTTTTCGTATAGGCCCCACGCACTCTTTAATATTTAAACATTATCTTTAGTATCCACCTTTCTCATTGCTAATAATCTCCTTGGTAATATCAATGTCAAAGACGACTTCAAATTATAAAGAAGAAGAATCTTTAAATTTTTTGAAAATATAATTTATTTGAAACAAAATTATATTTATTTCTTATTTGTACTTTCATAGAACGTGGCAACTGGAATAGGCAGGTAAAAGAAATACTCACTCTAAGTTTTACGTATAGGCAACAAGCACTTTTTTTTTCTTTTTATCATGTCTTTAGTATTCAGTTTCTTATTGCAAATATTATTCTTGGTATATAAATGTCAAAGTTAGCGCTAAATCATGGAGATGAATGATGACCTTTAAAACTCTCTTATTTATCTTAAATAAATTTATATTTAGTTGTACTTTCTATAAAATGTGGTAGTTGGAATGGACTAGTTCAGAAAATACTGCTTGTTTATTTAGTTATTTATTTTTATTTTATTTTTAGAACACTTTTACTTTCGAAATCAGTTCCAAAAGTGAAACTATAGTCATGTATATAGGAAAATAAAAAGAATGGCGTTATTAAAAAATGGCGATTAATATAGGGTGCATTAAAGGGGACATTCTGAATAAGAATTCTTTGAAAATTTAATTTATCCGAAACAAAATTGTATTTATTTGTATTTACAAATATAGTACTTTCCATAGGTAAGTTCGAGAAATTCCTACTTAGAAGCTGTGTTTATCTTTTCGTATAGGCCCCACGCACTCTTTAATATTTAAACATTATCTTTAGTATCCACCTTTCTCATTGCTAATAATCTCCTTGGTAATATCAATGTCAAAGACGACTTCAAATTATAAAGAAGAAGAATCTTTAAATTTTTTGAAAATATAATTTATTTGAAACAAAATTATATTTATTTCTTATTTGTACTTTCATAGAACGTGGCAACTGGAATAGGCAGGTAAAAGAAATACTCACTCTAAGTTTTACGTATAGGCAACAAGCACTTTTTTTTTTTTTCTTTTTATCATGTCTTTAGTATTCAGTTTCTTATTGCAAATATTATTCTTGGTATATAAATGTCAAAGTTAGCGCTAAATCATGGAGATGAATGATGACCTTTAAAACTCTCTTATTTATCTTAAATAAATTTATATTTAGTTGTACTTTCTATAAAATGTGGTAGTTGGAATGGACTAGTTCAGAAAATACTGCTTGTTTATTTAGTTATTTATTTTTATTTTATTTTTAGAACACTTTTACTTTCGAAATCAGTTCCAAAAGTGAAACTATAGTCATGTATATAGGAAAATAAAAAGAATGGCGTTATTAAAAAATGGCGATTAATATAGGGTGCATTAAAGGGGACATTCTGAATAAGAATTCTTTGAAAATTTAATTTATCCGAAACAAAATTGTATTTATTTGTATTTACAAATATAGTACTTTCCATAGGTAAGTTCGAGAAATTTCTACTGAGAAGCTGTGTTTATCTTTTCGTATAGGCCCCACGCACTCTTTAATATTTAAACATTATCTTTAGTATCCACCTTTCTCATTGCTAATAATCTCCTTGGTAATATCAATGTCAAAGACGACTTCAAATTATAAAGAAGAAGAATCTTTAAATTTTTTGAAAATATAATTTATTTGAAACAAAATTATATTTATTTCTTATTTGTACTTTCATAGAACGTGGCAACTGGAATAGGCCGGTAAAAGAAATACTCACTCTAAGTTTTACGTATAGGCAACAAGCACTTTTTATTTATTTATTTTTTTAAACATGTCTTTAGTATTCAGTTTCTTATTGCAAATATTATTCTTGGCATATAAATGTCAAAGTTAGCGCTAAATCATGGAGATGAATGATGCCCTTTAAAACTCTCTGAAGGTCTAAAACTCTCTTATTTATCTTAAATAAATTTATATTTAGTTGTTCTTTCTATAAAATGTGGTTGTTGGAATGGACTAGTTCAGAAAATACTGCTTGTTTATTTTATTTATTTTTATTTTATTTTTAGGAAAATTTTACTTTCGAAATCAGTTCCAAAAGTGAAACTATAGTCATGTACATAGGAAAATAAAAAGAATGGCGTTATTAAAAAATGGCGATTAATATAGGGTGCATTAAAGGGGACATTCTGAATAAGAATTCTTTGAAAATTTAATTTATCCGAAACAAAATTGTATTTATTTGTATTTACAAATATAGTACTTTCCATAGGTAAGTTCGAGAAATTTCTACTGAGAAGCTGTGTTTATCTTTTCGTATAGGCCCCACGCACTCTTTAATATTTAAACATTATCTTTAGTATCCACCTTTCTCATTGCTAATAATCTCCTTGGTAATATCAATGTCAAAGACGACTTCAAATTATAAAGAAGAATCTTTAAATTCTTTGAAAATATAATTTATTTGAAACAAAATTATATTTATTTCTTATTTGTACTTTCATAGAACGTGGCAACTGGAATAGGCCGGTAAAAGAAATACTCACTCTAAGTTTTACGTATAGGCAACAAACACTTTTTATTTTTTTTTTATTTTTTTTTTTTTTAATCATGTCTTTAGTATTTAGTTTCTTATTGCAAATATTATTCTTGGTATATAAAGTCAAAGTTACCGCTAAATCATGGAGATGAATGATGACTTTTAAAACTCTCCGAAGGTCTAAAACTCTCTTATTTATCTTAAATAAATTTATATTTAGTTGTACTTTCTATAAAATGTGGTAGTTGGAATGGACTAGTTCAGAAAATACTGCTTGTTTATTTATTTATTTATTTTTATTTTATTTTTAGGACACTTTTACTTTCGAAATCAGTTCCAAAAGTGAAACTATAGTAATGTATATCGGAAAATAAAAAGAATGGCGTTATTAAAAAATGGCGATTAATATAGGGTGCATTAAAGGGGACATTGGCATTTTTTTCTATTATACCTTTAAGTATTGTGGTCAAATTTGGGGACACATGATAAAAAAGTTATTTACAACCAGAAATTTTGTAAAAAATAAATAAGTTCCTTATTTTAATTAGAATCAAATTAAGGGACTGAGTTGTTTCTCTATTTGAAGTTAACTTTTTTTTTTTTTTTTTGTCACTTTAATAGTTTAAAAAAGTGTATTTTTTTAGAAAAGATGGGGCTAGTATGTTTGTTTTTCTAGCTTAAGAATTAATTGAATTTTCACAGTTTTAATAAATTTTGTTAAATTTGTGCTAAAAACTTAACCTTATTTTTTTTCTGCTAGTTTTCCTTTTTTATATCTTCGTGATTTATTTATTTTAAAATTAAGTTTTTCATTTTCATGTAGTTTTTATAACTTTTCCCCCCTAATGACTCACTTATGTCTCTGGAAGTCGCTTACAGATTGCCTGGATGTAACCAAGTTCGCTGAGCAACACAGGGCCCGCTTTAATTACTTTTTCTTGCGTTTTCCTCCCCAACGGTTAAGATGAGTGGTTTAAAGAAAACAAGGAGATTAAAGGAAGTTAGCCTGAATTAGGTTTGACTGCGGAGTTGGTAAAGCATCCATTTTGATGTAAAACTACATCTTTTTTGTCTTGAATTATACCCTTTATCTAAAATCTTAGAAACTTTTGAAATTTCTCTTAAATTTAAAGGTCTACTTTTACCCGCTAAAGATTTCACAATCTTCAAACTGCTTACCTGAAGACTTTGCCAAGAACTCTGATAAAAAATTTACATATTTAAAAATAAAAAACTTACTATTAAAAGATAAACATAAAATTCAAGTGCGCGGCCTTTGTTTTTCTCTCTTGAGTTTAATAACATTAAATGTTGCATTTAACTGAGGAATATTTTTTTTAGATAATTTTTATCGACAGAAATAACTGCCTTTTGTAATGCCTGTATTTTATACTTATATTTTGTCCTTTATATGTTATTCGAGTTATTAAAAACATGACATATTATTTTTTCATTCAAAAAATTCCTTATAATAGAAAATATATATATATATACAAATATGAGGAATTTCTTGAATGAAAAAATAATGTGTCATTTTTTAATAACTTGAATAGCATATGAAAAACATAGGAAAAAGGTCTGTAATGTGATAGCTCTTCTACTATATAGTAATAATGACCGAAGATATGGTATAGTATTAATATATAACTGATGAATAAATTTTCACATATTCCATTACATATACTTGAAGATTAATCTTTTACACATACCTGAAGAATTCGGAAATGTACTGTTATGTAAAGCCTGTAATTGATTATTGAAAATGTTATTCTTGAATTGAAACTATTAAAGGTATAATTAAAAGATGAATAAAATATTCAAGCTACTTTTTTTTTTCTCTCTCCTGATTGAAATCAGTGGAAGCGAGTCCAAAGTATGAAGTAACATAGCTCAGTGTCGCCTGGATGTAAGCCAAAGCAATTTTTAGTACTTCTCGAGCTATCATAGTTCATATATAATAAGATAAGTTTGTTTAAATTATTGTTACAAATGCTACATTATTGTTAGCAACGTTACAACAGATGTCGCGTATAGAATTCGTACAATCTTTAAATTTTTCTTCAATAATTTTGAATATTGAAATCCGCAGGATTTATGTATTTGGGTGTATTCGAAAAAAATATTTTTCCACTCTCAACAGCTCGAAAATTTCTGAGACATTTTAAGACTCATTTTTAAAAGTAAAAAAATGAGACTTGCTGAAGTGATTTTTGAAGAGATGTATAAGAGGCCGTGTGATTTCATTTTTCGCTCAATTAATTAGAATTTGAGTTTTAAACAATTATTTTCTCAGTATGACCATTTGTTTCGTTCCCAGGTCTCTCGCTTCGGAAAATTCGGTTCAAAACGCCGTCTTTGACAGTATTTTTTACAATATGTTCTGCATTTATCAAAAAATCGAGAAGCACGGCACATTATGTAGTTTCTAAATGTTATGTAAAGCTTTTAAAACATAACATTTAAAAGCTTTATATAACACTAAATAAGAGAATTTCCCAGTTTGATGCGTTTGAGAGTAAAAATGAATCGTAAAATAAGCGTTTTGATTGGAATACACCCTTAAGATAAGTTAAGATTTATTTTTATTTCAAGTTATTGATGATAAAATATTAAAAATTGTTCTTCTATAAAGGATTAGAATGTGGAGTAAAAATAAGACTTCGGCTTGTAGTAACTCTATATTTTTGATTAAATAAGAAGTGAATTGCAATCCTGATATCCTATACAAAAATTATCTGTCGTGATACAAAAAAAGTACACAAGCACGCAGTTTATACGATTGATTGTATAATAGAATCATTCTTTTTTTTTTTTTTTTTTTTTTGAAGTGAAAACAGAAAGTTCATTATCGTTTATTCGAATCAGCACCACCCCTTAATCGAATTAGATTCTGCTTTACAAACATGACATTATGCTTTGATTGAATCTTGTTTTAAAATAATTTTTACTAAATTTCACATTTTACATGCTTGACAATCCCACTGTCTCTGAAATATTTGCAAACAAACGAAACAAAAAAACAGACGAAAATTTCAGCTCATTCCAATCAGATATTAAAGAAATAATGTTAAATAATTAAACTATCCCTTCCACTAAATTTATTCAGTTTTTGTGCGAAAAAATTATACAGAATTAATACATCTTTTCAAAGAAAGGGAGAAATAGTCTCTTTCTATAGGCAAGGTCCTGGGTTATGATCATGGGCTCCGGTAGAGGTCTGCACGGACCTGGGCTTGACCCGAAGCCCGGCAACACAAGGGCAAACTTTTAAACTGGCCAGGCCGGGACAATTGACAAAACAAACGGTCCGGGCCGACAAAAAATTAAGTAGTCCGTTATAAAAATTTAAACGAAGCCAATGAAATAACAAATATAAATATTCTGCGCGAGCCGATGCGTGTTTCACATATTAATACAGAAAAATAAAAAATACAGAGATCGGCATCGGATAGTTATATTGTGTCTGAGCCCGGGTTTAATACTTTCAGCACTGTAAGTCTGACTTCGGCCGTTCCAGGATCAGGCTTATATTTTTTCTCTACATAGTCCAAACAGGCCCGAACTGGGTTTAACTGTTCCCAGTATGTGCCGGCCATGTAATAGATTTTGTAAAAATAGTGATAATGATAATGCATTCCTGTTAACGAAATCATTGGAAGGTGGTTCTCAATTCCCCTGCCCAACAACGCGAAACTTTCTAACATGTTTTCTGACTCATTCAAAAATGTAAAGGCATAAAATGGATTGGCATGACTTGAAGCGATGTGGAATTGAATAGTGAATTTCCATTTTTTCATAAATAAATTACTTGTCGAGATATAAGCGATTCTTGTCACATGACAGCAGTCTTTTCTACTTTCCCGTGCTATCGTGTCAGGAAATTCGATTCAAAACTTCAACTTCGACGGTATTTTCTGAACGATTTTTTGCCTTTAACCAAAAATGGAAAACGCCATTTGAATACATAGTTACTTGATAAGAATACATGCATATGCGCTTTCAAACAAAGTTAGGAAGTAGCTCTTTTGGATTTGAGAACAGCCTTAATAAGTTACATAGAAACATTTTCAAAAATCTACTTTTTATTATATAACTTCAAAAGTTTTGATGTTTTTAACCTTTTTTTTTCTTTTATTCTAAACTCCATTAATTATTAAATGAATCTTTATTTGAATGCTAAAAAGTATAAGCATGCAAGTGATTATTAATGTTGCTATTGTGTATGTTCTATTTGCGAACACACAGTAATCTAAAATATACTATAAAATTTTAAATATGTATGCAGTATTCATTAAAATAATCTTAATTGTATAGAAAACTTTAAGAGCAACCTTAATACCACGTTTCAATTTTTATACAAGCTGTAAACATGACCATCAAGATTTGATTTTTCATTTCTACAATATAGGTACACGACTAAGTACCCGAAATTTTGAGGAAAAGGGGAAATTTTTTAATATAATTTTAAATTTTGTGCTTAGCGAATCTCATGTATAATGAATTAAAAAGTGTGTTTGATATTTTAAAAGAGAATAAAAATATGCTACATTATTTTTGTTTTAAGAATTTTCTTTTAAGTTTCCTCTTATAACAATGGTTTAAATTTAAATTAGTTCGCTAGAGGCACAAACAGAAATTGGAGGCCCGATACAAAAGCGAGATAGGCCGTCTGTCATGTCCTGTATATACTATATGCTTATAAAAAAATTGACCATCACGGGACCTTTTTCAGCTTAGAACCTGTTACAACTGCACCCTCTATGCATGGTCCCTGTCACTCCCATAATGAAAATTTAGCCAAAATAATATTGTGGTATTTCATATATTAATCCCATGGCACAGTAAACGAAGGGATTTCAGTCTTAAAATCCGTCTCAGAGTGTATAAAAAACTGATAAGATGTCCAGAAAACCTCTTGAGTTAAAGTAAAAATATGATGTATGAAAATCAAAGCAGAGGAAAGCAGATTTAGATAGCTTATTTTAAACAAAAGTGTGAAATTTACAATGAAATAAAAAAAATGTGTTCACTTTTCTTTTTACAGAGATTAAGACTACAAAAGCTGAAAAAGGGGATTTTTCGTACCCGCTATTAATTATTTTCTATTTGCTGGGGGGATGGGAAAGAATTAACATCAACGATTCTAAGGAATAACAAATACAGTATAATAATCTAAAAAATTTGGGACTTATAAAATTTTAAAATTAATTTTATATTTTATTTATTTTTTTTATTTGGGAGAAGGGTAAGTTATTTATTTATTTTTGCACAACTTAACATTTGAAAGAAACAAGAAAAGAAAAAAATAATAAATGTTTTAAGTTTTGTGGGTAAAATTTTACGCGGATAATTATTGTCATTACAAAAAAGCCAATGGTCAAAAAAGAAAAAAAAATTCATGAATTAAAACTCTGTGCAGGGGAGTGGAGGATTAGATGACATTAAAATTTTTAAAGACCCCCCCCCCCCCCCCAAAGAAATGAAAAGTATTCATTTATGATTTTTAAAAAAAGTAGCTTTTATTTTGAATAGAAAACAAATACTGCTGATCGGAATTAAAATCTCAGTTAAATACTGTGTTGATTAATTTTGATATTGAAAAATATTTATATATAGCTGAAAAACAATGATAGATGTTAAAACTTAATTCGTAATCTTAATTCGTAATCTTCGTAGTTCTTATTCGTAAATATGTATCGTAAGAAATTCTTAAATTTAAAAATCGCTATTTTAAGAGTTAAAAATCATTGATATTATACATTTTGAAACATTCACGAAGGCTTAAAATGGAAAAAAGAAAAATGTAACTGCATTTTAATAACGCACAAGCTACGTAAACATTCCACTTTTTTTTTTTTTTTTTTTTTTTCGCGCCTTTCCTTTCGCGTACCTAAATCTAGTCATTCTGTAGCTAAGCTTCCACCTAGGCAACAAAATGGATTCCTATATGCACCAATAGCAGGCCAGTGCAAAAAAGAAAATATTTTACTCCGCATCGGAGTCCCCACAGAACGTTTGGAGCTGGGGAAAATTCTATTGTGTAGTTGACCCGGGCCAGCTAAAGCACAACCGCAAAGTTACCCTGCAACTAGGAAGTTCACTGTGAAGCTTTCTTACATTGTTCCACTGTTCCATAAACTAAGAACCAAATAAAAATGCGAAACTTTTATTATTATTTTTTTTTTACAAAATTTCTGGAGGTAAGTGATTAAAACAAGTTGGAAATTGCACGCCAAACGTGGCAAATGAGGTGCGTTCGTACTATACCTAGTTTTATAAAAATTTTTTGCACTGCATATTGTACTGAATGTATATTTTAGTGCACTTCATCAGTGCATATCAATTTCATTCTTTCGAAAAGCTGTAACATCATTA
Source organism: Maratus speciosus (assembly GCA_963932465.1). NCBI lineage: Eukaryota > Metazoa > Arthropoda > Arachnida > Araneae > Salticidae > Maratus > Maratus speciosus. The sequence continues at coordinate 232,856,743 of OZ010791.1, read as the reverse complement.
AATTGCACTTGAAAATTTTTTCCCCCATTAGCCGTAATGTAAAGGAAAACTTTTGATATTTGACTGTTCCTGCAATTAAACTATACATCCGATTTTCATAAAATTTGAAATGACTCGACAAAATTATACAACAATTAGATATTTTAAATTTCAAACGATTGCGCTGTCGTACGTAAGCGATACGTATATTGCGATTTGTGCTGTCACATGCGGACGGACAGACAGACGGACTGAGCGACGACTATTGGTGCTACGTATTTATATAATTACGAATGCACCTAAAAACCAGTCGGATGCACCAATCCCAAAATTTTCTTCTATGTCATTCACGTTAATACTTCTAAATTCGCTATCACAGTGCCAAAATTAAATGACAATCTAGGCCCATCATGAGAAATAAAACTGTAAATTATAATTGATAATATTGTAATTAACATTGTAAAAAAAAAAAAAAAACCCGTTAAAATCCGTATATTGTACTGGTAATCAAGACGCTAGTACTATTTCCGTATTTTAACGGAAATTTTTCTGGAATTTACGGAAAACATGAACCCGCATATATTTTTCGTTAGTCGAAAAGAACGCGATTTTCTTTGCTGGAAAAAGCGAAAATCAGGAAGAAAATAAAAAATTACAGTGGCAGTAAAGCTGGTTTTACTAGTTTAATTAGAATTCCATAATAAACTGTGCAAACAATTTTAAACTCAGTAGATTTATTGAGGCAAGATTTGAGAAAGATGGGAAAAAATGGTTTTAAAAAAATATGAAATCATCATCGTTCGAAGAATTTGAAAATTCTCTTTTCCAGAGGTTTAACAAAGTTTCTGCAACACACATTCCTGTAAATGGCTCCACTTTCAAAGAAAACGCATTGAAAATTGCTTCTAACGTGGTAATTCAAGGATTCACAGTTTCAAATGGTTATACAGGGAGGAGAGCATTCCGACCCAAATGACCGATTACTACCACTAAATTTTAATACTAGTCTTTGCTTTATTAAATCTCAGAAATTCTGTCATTAAATAATGCGAGAAATACTATTAAAATTTAGTGGTAGTAATCGGTCATTTGGATCGGAGCGCTCTCATCCCTGTTATATAAACTCCTTTAAAAAGAGACACAATTTGCCCTACAATTCTATTTGTGGCCAATCCGCTAGAGTCGATTCTGAGACTGTCCGAGAGTTAATGGCGTCTTTGGTACAACGTTATTCTAGTAAAGACATTTTCAATGCTAGCGAGACAAGATTGTTTTGCAATCTTCTTCCGTGATCAATGATCGTTCACAGTAAACTACAGAAATCAACAGTTGAAAAAAAAATCTCTTCTTACTATAGAATCTGGAGGCAGTAAAATATAGATAAACATTCTAGAAGGTCGTCATATTTCTGAAGCATGAGAGAGAGCCTCAAGAAAATGTAGTATTTTTCAAAAGACGGTTTTCCAGGGAACAGAGACAACGAATTTCAATACGAGAAAAAGAAAATAACGATTATAATGAAATGGGGGAGTTCTTTTCTTGCTCAGTTACAGACAGCGAGTATTATCTAGTTTGCTATTCAAATGTCGCGTTGTGGCATCAGAAATTCCGACTGCAAGTTATTTTATAGGCTCAGAATCGAATAGTTAGGATATTGATGTAGAAGATGATGAAGAACAAGAATTACTCCTGAGACAGAAGCCATTCATCCTTTCAAAACAGTGAAAGTGCACCTTTTAAATAGAGAAGACCCATAGAAAAACTTTCAAAAACTCACATACATTGAGAATGCGATTTATGATTTAGCTGCTAAAAACAGTATACACAGCAAAAAAAAAAAAAAAAAACAATTTTTTAAAAGTATAATTTAGAAAACTGATATCTAAGCCATTCTAAATAAAGAAATTCTTTTTACCGAAATTAGTCTTTATTTTATAGTCGATGTTTAATATTTGTCTGGGCCCGATTTACAGTTTCCTGCATATAACGTGGTTTCCTTATGGTCCCTGGAAAACGTTAAATCGGGGTTTCACTGTATTACTTTTAAAATGCATAAGCCTAATTGCCCTGTTCAATTAGTTTTCTTGGATAGCTTCCAATTTGTACCAGCATCTTTGGAAAAACTGGTACAAAATTTAGATGTCAGCGAATTTCACATTTTGAAAGACAGTTTCCCAGCTAACGCCGATTTAAATTTGCTTCTAAGAAAGGGAATTTTCCTTTATAATTACATTATATCTTTCAACAAATTTAATGATAAGGAGCTCCCTCCAAATCCTGAATTTTTTAATGCCCAAGAATATCAACATGCATTAAATGTTTGGAAAACATTTAACTTTAAAACTTTAGAAGACTATCATGATCTGTATGTTCAGACAGATGTTCTGTTACTTGCGGATGTTTTTCAAAATTTTCGTACATTTTGAAGAAAATTTTACGACATCAATGCAGCCCATGTATATACATCACCAGGACTTTCTTGGAATGCATGTTTAAAAATGTGTAATGTGAAGCTTGAACTATTAACAGATATTGATATGCTAATGTTCATAGAAGAAGGTGTGAGAGGAGGGAGTTTTACAAATCTCTCACAGATTTACAAAAGCAAACAACATATCAACGCTGAATTATGATGAGAATGAATCGTCCAGCTTTATCATGTATTGGGAGGTCAATAATTTGTATGGCTGGACTATGTCCCAATTTCTTCCATATGGTGGATTTCAATGGGTGGACGCTACCCAGTTCAATGAAGAGTTCATTATGGGCTTAAACGACGAGTCACCTGAAGACTTCATTTTCGAAGTAGACCTGGAATATCCGAAAGAATTATATATCTTACACAGCGATTACCCACTTGCTCCCGAAAGTTACCGAAGACATGCTTTCTCCTTACGCTAAGTCCTTTCTCAGTAATCAGCCATTTAAAGGAAACCTACTCATCCCCAATTTATTAGATAAACAAAATTATCTAATTCAATATCAAAATCTAAAATTATACTTAAAACTAGGGTTAAAACTCTAGAAAATCCACAAAGTCCTCAAATTTAAACAAGCATCCTGGCTCAAGAAATACATAGTCTTCAATACTGAGAAAAGAAAACAGGCGACTTCGACATTTGAGAAATATTTCTTTAAATTATAAGCAATTCAATTTATGGTAAAACAATTGTGAATCTCCGAAGAAGAAGAGCGATTGAATTGTGTCCTGATAAACAAAGAGCTCAAAAACTGGTGGCGTCACCAAACTATAAGAATTTAAAGCAATTTGATCCCGAGCTGGTAGCTGTGGAAAAGATTCCCCTTCAACCGGTCAAAAATGATAGAAAACTGATTCAATTTCCATATGTTTTCACAAACTAACTAATAAAGCAAATTCAATTAAATTTTTTGAATTATTAAGCATAGCTTTACTTGTTACAATAAAGAAAGCTGATTGATGAAAAATATTTAAATTAATTAGGAAAACTTAATTAATTAACCTACTGTTTTTTTGTTTTCATAATTGCCATATCTGCGCGCATAATTTCTCAGAAACTAGTAAAGATATTAAGTTGAAATTTTCGGAGGGCATTAATATTACACTTCTGCATAAAATGAACTAAAATCTTATAATTATCTTAAATAATAAAAATTTTATTACAAAAAATATGCGAGAAATTTTACAGATTTTCTTTTTCTTTAATTTTTATTATTATTATAAATATTATAAATAAAGATAATTAAAATATTTTAGTTCATTATGTTAAGCGAAGAATTATATTTAAATTAACATCTATATAAAGTTAATAATTTAAAATGAACACGAGATATCATGCGCGCAGTGATATATAGTAATTTTGAAAACAAAAAAACAGTAGGTTACCTAATTAAGTTTTCCTAATTAATTTAAATATTTTTCATCAATATGTTTTGTTTATTGTAACAAGTAAAGCTATAATTAACAATCTAAAAAATTTCATTGAATTTGCTTTATTAGTTAGTTTGTGAAAAGGTATGGAAATTGAATCAGTTTTCTAGCATTTTTGACCGGTTGAAGGGGAACTGTCCCCTTAACGCAAGGATATGCAAGAATCCCCCCCCCCCAATTTATGTGGAATTTAAAATTTTACAACTGCCTAAATGTCTTATGTACAAATGCCAATCTGAATTCATAATACCGACATATCAAGACCAGGCAACCTTGCTCTTCACCGATACGGACTCGTTAACTTACCACATAACGACAACTGACATCAATAAACACATGCAAGAGAAAGGGTCACTATTCTATTTTTTCCGATTACCCAAAAAATCATCCATTGCATTCAGACGAAAACAAGAAGATAACTAGAAAATTCAAGGACGAAATGTGTGAACAACTTGTATTTGAGTTTGTATGTATTTTAGCATGAAAGAATAATTTACTTTGTATATAGAAGATTAACAAGACTTCTTTCTACTTATGGACATTGTGCTACGTCTCCAATGCATAAGAAAAAAATTGTATATATTTTTTTCATGGAAGATTAATTTATTTTGTACATATAAGATTTACAGTACATCATTCTACTTAGGACATTGTGCTATGTTTCCAATGCATAAGAAAATATTTGTATATATTTTTAATTATTAAGAATAATTTATTTGTATAAAAAATTTATTGTTTGCAAACTATAAAAAAAAATCGACGAATTTTGTAAATATTTTAGAGCACGGTGGGACACGAAGGAGACAGCGGTCCACGGCGTGTGTCCTGGAAGCAAAATATAAGGTCAATTCACTAATTAAAATTCATTTGTGAACTAAGCTTATGTTTTGACAAAATGTTTCTAATGGTAATAATTAAACAAAAACATTATTATTATTTCACTTATTCGGCTTTGAATTCAAAAATTAATTACAAACTTGTTTCATTAAAAAAACTTCATTAACAAATTACTACTTAAAAATTTCATTAACAACTTTATTTCAGCAAGGCAGCAGTTACTTCTCAAATAGTATGACGTCATCTCAGGTAAGTTCTAGAATATTCTTTTCCATCGACACAGGGCACTCCTGTTTATTCCATCCGGCGAAATGATAGTGCTGCTTCCTACTTTCAGCTCCCGACCAATTAGAAGCCAGTTCCTAATCTCGATGAAACCGGTTTCCGATGAAGAATTCTCTCATTCGCCGCGTGGGCACCGAACAGGTAGGACGTCTCCGACAATGCTCTAGGTAAAATCCTTTTTCTAACTTGTTGCACGCGAACTTCCCTTTATTAAAAACCTTATCTAATAATACACTCTTTCTAATCACCATTCATTATTTCCCTTTCTTGTTCTAACCTTTTCCCTTATAACAAAATATTCCTAATTATTTTCTGTGTTCTAACCTCCTCTTAAATTAGACTAATCAGGAGGTTGGCACTATTCTGTCTGGGAGGAGGAGGTCGCCATTCTGTCTGGAATGTTATCTCACCTGACAATAATCTTCTTATCTCCCCACCTGTCAATCATTCAACCACGTCCCCCTGTCAATCATATTTTGCTCCTCGCTCCTCCTTTACAATCAAACTCCCTTTTTTCTTCTACTATCAGTTGAAAGTTGAGAGTTGAAGTACAATACTGGTTGTGTTATGTGCACTGGGTGTTTTTTTAAAGAAGTGTGCGTGTGTGCCGAGATTTTGTGTAGATCTGTGCGGTAGTAGTATCGGATAAACCTTGCAGTGTACGGTCCAGGAAGAAAGGAATAGTGTGTTTATAGTGATATAACATATACTCTTGTGCGTAGATATTATCCCAAAGTGTAATTTAACGTACAGCAGGATTTGCCATAGCTATGCTTATAAAATTAAATATCGTGTTTTGTAGTAAATATTTAACTGTATTGTACATAAAATCCAATTTAATATTTATTTGACGTATCCTAGTAAACCAATTCTCAACCTTACATTGTGTCCTGTACTTACACTAGTGGTGGGCAGTATGTCAATTAAAGAATGCTTATATCTTCATATGTGGTGAACTGATATCGGAGTAATAATTATCACAATGGCGGGAGCGTCTATTACAATCACCAAACAATTTAGAATTATATTCTTGAAATTTTTCATTCTTTGAGAAATTGCGTAGTCGGAGAAAAAATATAAAGAAAGACAAAAAGCGATGTTTTCTCCGAAAAACTCGTTTCGATATCCATTTACTTAAAATTTAATCTTATGAAATAAGGTTTCAGTGCTATATAATTCAAAACTGTCTGAAAACGTTTTCTCTCACTTTTGATTTCTGACACACCTATTGTTTCCTAAAGACATATAATCATTATAAATTTGTTTCAGCTTAATAAACAATTTCAAGTAACTCTGAATAAAAAGTACCAGTCAATATAAGAATAAATTATAAACATTTGCTCAATTTACAAATATACTTCAATTTCACCTTCTATCTTATGTATCTATATATATATATTTTTTTCTGCTTATTCTTAGATATAAATTTTGAGATGAAGAAGATTGACATGCAAAATGTTTTACCATAAACAAGCAAACATACAAAAACAAATTGCAGCTTGACAGCTAGTACAGGAGATTCTACATATTACAAATGTAGTATATATACATTATATACCGGTTTATTCAAAAGCAAACGAAACAGTGAAAAATCGATACTTTTAAAAGTATAGACAGACATGACGTTATATGAGGGAAATCATTAAATACAGGTTACGTTAAATCGGGGTTTCACTGTATACTTTTCTAATGTATTGGCTATCACATCGATTAGATGATCTTTAAATTTGCCGATCCTAGTCATCATGATGCACGCCGTAATTACGCAAGTTGCAGAAAAACCACAGGGATAATTTTCGGCTGTTTGTGGTTTAACCCCTTAAGGCGCAGTGGAATATATTTTATGATAAAATATATCTTAAAATAAAAATATATCTTAAATATTTTTATCTTACCTACAATTAATGAAGTTTTGCACCAGAAAATTATATTAAATTTTACTTTTTTAATTTTGGTGGAAAAAGTCGTAAAATTGCTTATCCTTATTTTGCAATAAATCTTTTTGCAGATTCCGGTGTGAATTCGAATTACAGAAGCGTAATTGCTTGCCCCTCAAGGGGTTAAGTTGCACTCCACGTGTGAAGCTCCTCCGAAGGCACCTGATAGATGACAGTGATCCCTTGTGCGTTTTTCACCTAAGGCTTGTTTGCAAATATGGCAAGTATCCACTTCTTGAAATGCTTTTTCTTGTAGAGGAGAAAGCTTCATTGGTTTCACATTCATTAAAATTTCCTTCAACAGGTCTTTTACATCTACAATTTGAGGCAAAAAGTTTTCTACAGCATGGGTTCTTCGGTATACTTCAACAGGTTTTATACGTGTTTCATCGGGTCCAATAATCACGTAAGCGTGTTGTTTTTTCTGCATGTGAAGTTTCAGAAGAGGGTGTCACTGAGTGCATTGGTATTAAAAGACTTTCAAAGTCTACATATATGGTGTTGGCTATAGGCTATGGGATGTTGCATGTGAGTTTTAGTAAATTCAGGGATATTGTTATAGTTTCATCCGGCATTTGAATGATTTGAACAGCATGCTTCTTACGGAATTTTGAATGTTCTTGCAATAAGTTTGGATTGGAAAACCCATGGAAACAACGAAAACTATAGTTTTGTGCATTATGATGCTTTGTTTGATCCCCTAATAATCTTTAAAATTCTTTAACCAAAATATAATACTGATTTTCTTCATGAGCAATTAACACTAGAACGAACGGAAATTTTTATCAAGTTTCATAAAAATATTTTACACCAGAATTTTTATTTAAAATTATTTGACTGATTTATTTAACGTAAATCTGCGGTTTTAAAATTTAACTTATTTTGTGAAAGAATTTCTGGTTCCAGTTGCCATTTAACCATATGGTCGGAGTCGAATCGACTTCTTCTTGGCGTTCTAATGTTAACAATAAATTTATCACATCTGGGTCTTCCCTTTCAGAGATGTGTAACAGGGTGAGATGATCTTTTTCATATCCCAACATATTAATTCTCAAATTGTTTTGCTCTTCAACTTGTTTTATTTTTTGAAGAGGTACTGGAAAGGAAATATTATCAAAATTGAGTTCATCTTCAAATGCTTCATTGTGTGAAATATCATCTGGAGAATCTTCCCAATTTATATATAATTGGTGTACTAAAGTACACTAAAGCAGACATTTGAGATCCTCAAAAATTTTTATGTTAATGATCGCATTTTTAACTTTCAGTTTTTTAGGAAGGGGAATGAAACTGCTTTATTTCAGAGGACTGTATTTCGCAAGCTTCAATTCTAAAAAATTAACCTGTTTTAAATTCCAAACGGATTCACGTTCTAAGAACATCTCGAAAGACTTGATTATTTTACTGAACCCTTCATTAATTACACTGGTTATCAAAAATTAAGGAAAAGTCACAAAATGCTAATTCTCAAATACGCGAACGCTCAAAAGGAAATAATATAATTCGAGTAATTACTATGTCTACAACACAGCTAGCTCATATAACATCTCATTCATGTCACACATGGTCACAAGTGTCACAGTCACTACAGTGCAACAAAAAATAGGAAATTCCATACATCTCATTATGAGTCTCAAATGATCACTATATGTGACTCCACTGAGACGTCAATGTGACTGCTGCTTTGTGACGAGTCACCAGGTGACTTTACAATGTAGTTAAATTGTGACTCTCATGTGACGGTCATTTTTAGGCTCAATTTCATAGTCATCATGAACGTTGCATTATGACAAGTCATCAAATAGTATCATATTATACTCACATGGAGACTTTTCCCAAAAGAGCACAATAGTGACTTCACAGTAGTCTCTTTGTCACCTGAAAGTCATCATGTGACTTTAATGTGACATTATTTGGTAACTTATCACGATGCTGCGTTCACGGTGACTTTGACTACGGTGACTATTTTATATGCACAGGTGCTCCATGCAGAAAGTTTGACATTTAAAAAAAAAAAAAAAAAAAAAAAAAAGTTCTAAAAAAATGTATATATATATATATATTTGCAGCTTAAGTTTTATTTTAATTAGTATTTTAAATGGTAACTTTGACACTTGTTAATTTAAGTTTCGTTTTGGCCAGCAGTAGTTTACAATTTATAAACATGAAGGATAATTAACAGATAAAATAGTTTATATCTTATGGAATTGATTGTTTTAAAACAAGTATGGATTATAAGTAAATAATTACAAGAATATAGCTATTCTCGACTATGACACTTTTCGCTCTCAATACTCTAGATTTATGTCTTTTACACATTATTACATTTTTTTAGAAAAAAACTTTGATTTATTTTATCTTTTGTTTTATTTTTTCATTCGCCTTTGCTGAAATGTGACCCGTTCAAAATTAAATGCCCACATGGGGTCTGCATTTCATTGTATTGAGAGCATATATACACTTTGGAAGTTGGTTCGCCAACTTCCCTTATGACATTTTTTGTTTTGAAGTCCAGGTGGCTCCAAACTTGTCAGAGGATACTCTGATTTTGTGCGGAGCGGGGGATTTGCAGATATTAAATATTAATGTCTGTGGGTCCTCCTCCTTTTTACGCCCTGTCCCGTTTAGGACCAAAGCCATAAGCTGCGGTCACATTCCTTGTATTTATTTATTACAAGTTTAAGGGGAGATATATTTTTTTCCATGCCACATGTGCATATTTTTTCTATCTCTCCTGTGCAGATTGCACGAATATTACATTTATTTTTTTTTCACACTTTTTGTATATAATTTTGTGTTTAATATTTCATTGTATGCATACATATATTATATTTTGTGAATGTCAAGTATTATAAAACATATTAGAAAATGTTTGTTTATGCTAGCAACAATTATAACAAACAAACAAAGATTTGTTTATGTCCTATTCAGAATTTCATAAATAAGGACACAGTACTTATTAAGGACAAATGACTTGAATATTCATATTGAAAATAGTAGACTATTTAAAAAGAACAATAAGAAACTTTTGAAAGTTTTGATTGATGAACAATCAATTTTATCACGTGATATAGACATTATTATTAGCATTCAGATCTGTGCATTTATTTTTTTCAAGAAGCTTCTAATTACTTATTTTCAAAAAAATAATGAGGAAAATGTTTGTAATTTTAGTACCTTATATACTGATTTAGTACAGTGTTTTTGAATATATTTTTATGTTATTTTTGGAATCAAACCATGCCGAGAGCCAGTATTTTTGCGTGCTGGGGGTGATAATATATGATGATGCAATCATCAAATGATCATTCAATGATCGTCAAATCATCAAATGATTCATTATCATTTTGATTTCGCTATTTTATATCTGCAAGTCAACAGCTTAAATTATACTTGATTTACGATAATTACATTTCTGGGATTTCGATATTAATTTAATACTAATCTATTTTAGTTACAATATTTATGTGGGTAATTTTTCCTTGCTTTGTTTATAAAAGAAAGCGATCATTTTTATTTAACAAGGGGATGTTATCCATTTCTTGCATTTTAACTCAGGCAATAAATTTAATCATAAAATTATATTTGAGATCTATAATATAAATGTACTTATTGTTAATGTTTTGGTAGGGTTGCTTGAAGTTATTTTCACGATTTTGGTCTTTATCAGTTTATTCGCCAATAATTTAAATTATCTCCCATTGTTTTTCTATGCAACGGATAATTTGGCGTTTGCGTAACTCTCATATTGGCTTGGTATTCCAGTGGATGTGGCGTGTATTCGGTATGTAAATGTAATTTCGGCCTGATACTCTGGTACTGAAAAGACACGTTTGTCTTATGAGCCACCCCATCATACTTGTTTTTTACGGAACTTTCAATAAATAATATCGTAAAAATTTTGATGTGTTGCAGTCAAATTCTTGGGGACTGGAGCTCACAAATATGGGTTTTTGTGAGACATCCCAATGTACTCGACGATCTCGCCATTTCTCTAATTTAAAGTGTGGGTGGGTTTCTCCCTTCACATATAGGTATCAGTATGAAAAAAAGGTTGAACGATTTCAGCATCTCCGTTCACGAAAATTCTTTCTAATGTTAAGTTGAGAATCATATGCTACTTGATGGCGATTTTTTCTTCAACTTCGAGCTCAATTTTTTCATAAATTTCTTTTCTGATAGAATCGAAGAAAATGTGCAAGTCATATTGTTTTTCTTCATCGGGATCAATCTGGATAGTCGAAAAGGTATTTAATGATTGAATCTGAGGTCTTCGTCTTCTGGGATGTCTTGGGGTTCCTTTTCTTTTTTACACTGATAAACGATGGGATGTTGTTACTGATATATTGTTGAGTTTTTAAATGACGTTGTAAACTTGATTTTGCAGTAAAATTTTCAGGGAAATTAGGACAACTGTATTTAGGTTGACTGTGTCTTAGAATATGTGCATCCAAATTATCTTGACAAGTGAAGGTTTTATTGCACTGAGACCAATATATTGATTAGTTTGATTATGCGTTATCATATGTCTGTTTAAACTTTCTTGTCGATTAAACATTTTCGGTCAATGGGTGAAGCTGAAGCTGTTAGCATTTTCATGCGTTTTCAGATGACGAGTCAAATTTCTTTTTAAAGTAAAATTTATAACCGTAAGTTTCACATGTTAGGGAATCCTGAAACAAAAAAATATATTGTTTTCAGAATCATGCAACTTTAAAAATTAAAAGAACTATTAAAATACTTTTTTTTTCTTTTCATGATTCTAATTTTTTGAAAAGAACGGAGCTGATAAAAAACATAACTTTTTTATTTTTTTTTAAACTAACCTTAGTTTAGAAATCTGATGAAATTTTAGAAAAATTGACACAACTTTTCTAAACATGACATGATTATGACTGATGCAATTTTTCTGTAAATGACGAAATGTTCTTAAATGATACAAGTCTTGTAGATGTTTTAAAGAGTATCTTTTTTTCCCTTTAGCATAAAAAGCGAAACGAAAAAAAATCCCAATTTCATGTTCTAAAAAGTTATAACAATCCCCCAAAAAGTGAAAAAGTGTAAACTTAGCTTACCTTTTCTGACGTGATAGGTATCGGATTCTCTTTAAGGAGGGGACCAGAGGGTTCTTCAACGTTGTTCTCTTCATTATAGGAAGTCTCACTCGAATGGAGCATTGAGTTCCATTTCTGTGAAATGAGACACAGCTCGTGAGTGAACTGAAAAACAAACAAAAAATAAACTTTTTAACTAAACATGTTTAAAATTAGTTTTTAAAACATTGCTTTTCAAAATAAAGTTTTAAACTGCTAGAAATTTTCTAAAATGTCTTTAACAGATTACCTCGTTATTTAAAAAACAATTTATTCTGTATGAACGAATAAAACCTCAATTTGTTTAAAATGAATTTAAATAAAGAATGTATCGTTAAGAAAAAATAATTTATTTTTTGTGAGAAAAAAAAGAAAGAAAGAAAATTAACATTTTATAAATCAACTGTTTTAAATTTTGCTTTTGAACGAATATACTTTAGAGACTGTATCGTTAAGAAAAAACAATTTATTCTTTAAGAGAAAAAAGAAAATTAACATTTTATAAATAAAATGGATTTAAAAAAATATTTTAGAGAATGTATCGTTTAGAAAGAATATATGTATTCTTTGTGAGAAAAAAAGAAGAAAGAAAATTAACATTTATTTTATATAATACATTTTTATTCAATATTTTTTTCACTGATTAAGATTTAACTAACTACTTGCTAATTCAATATGCTTTTTAAAAATTTGAGTTCCATTTCTGTGAAATGAGACACAGCTCGTGAGTGAACTGAAAAACAAACAAAATATAAACTTTTTAACTAAACATGTTTAAAATTAGTTTTTAAAACATTGCTTTTCAAAATAAAGTTTTAAACTGCTAGAAAATTTCTAAAATGTCTTTAACAGATTAGCTCGTTATTTAAAAAACAATTTATTCTGTATGAACGAAAAAAAACCCTTAATTTGTTTAAAATGAATTTAAATAAAGAATGTATCGTTAAGAAAAAACAATTTATTTTTTGTGAGAAAAAAAAGAAAGAAAGAAAATTAACATTTTATAAATCAACTCTTTTAAATTTTGCTTTTGAACGAATATACTTTAGAGACTGTATCGTTAAGAAAAAACAATTTATTCTTTAAGAGAAAAAAGAAAATTAACATTTTATAAATAAACTCGTTTAAATTATGGATTTAAAAATATATTTTAGAGAATGTATCGTTTAGAAAAAATATATGTATTTTTTGTGAGAAAAAAAGAAGAAAGAAAATTAACATTTATTATATATAATACATTTGCATTCAATATTTTTTTCACTGATTAAGATTTAACTAACAACTTGCTATTTCAATATACTTTTTAAAAATATCATTTCCAGTTAAAAGAAAATACATATAATTTTCAAAAGAAAAAAATCTCGAAATGTTAACTCTTTATAAGACAGAATAAACATCTAATTAAAATAATACATTGGTATAAAAAATCATTCACATAAAAATCATTTGAATAACATATCTACTATTTTAAAATAACATATTTGAAAAGCATATTATTTAGAAAAACAAGTATTTCGACTGATTAACTAACTACATAATAATCCAATATGCTTTAAAAAATATATTATTTACCATTCAAAGAAAACAGATAGATATTATTTAAAGACAAATCATTCACACACACAAAAAAGTAAATAAAATAATATCTTGAAATGTTAACTCTTATAAGATAGAGTAATCATCTATTTAAAAATAATACATTGATATAAAATATCATTTTCGAGAAAATTATTTAAATAACCTATCTACTATTTTTAAAATGTATTATTTCCACTGATTAACTAACTACCAAATTATTCAATATGCTTTTTGAAAATATTATTTACAATTCAAAGAAAACAACTACATATTTTTTAAAAACAAATCATTCTCACACATTGAAAAAAATTCTTGAAGTGTGAATTCTTATAAGATAGAATAATCATCTATTTAAAATAATACATTGGTAGAAAACATCATTTTCGGAAGAAATTATTTAAATAACCTATCTACTATTTTAAAAACATATTATTTTTGTAAAAAAAGGTGATGACTGTTCAAAATTGAAATATAAATTTAATCTTCATTTTTTAAATTGATTTTCTGATTTTATACTTGAAAAAATCTAAAGAAAGCATTCTTTTTCCTTAAAAATTGATATTTTCCATCGTTCAAAATTCAAATATAAATTTAATCTTCATCTTATAGTATGATAATGATAATTTAGTCGATCTAATACTCATCTCTCATGTTATAGTAGAAAACACTCTAAAAAAGCGCCACTTTTCCCTCTAGGGGTCGTTCGAATCGGTTTCCCGAGGGTTAGTTAGGTCAGCGGAGGGCCGTGAGAGGGGGTGGCGCTAGGTGGAGAGTATGGTGTTGTGGACTGCGCACGGCACCGCAATACCACAGCCGGCCGAGAACTCTTGTTTTCTTACTACTTTTGTATTTTAATTTAATTTTATTTTTTAGATCACATCAGCATTCTTGCAGAAAGGTTTTTTCATTATGTTGATTTTTTTCAATTGCGAAAATTTGAAATGCGTAAGCTCATAAAAAGTTTTCAATAATGTATGCATTAGATGTAAACAGATTAGATGTTTACATCTAATATGATTTATTTACCAATTAGAATAATTGTGTTAAAATTAATCTAATGTATGCATTGTTTGGCTGATCATGAAATAACGTCACATGTACCACAATAGAATTTTTTACATTAACATTTAAATAGTAATTTGATCGTGCTACAGAATACACATCTTAAATAATTATCTCACCAAAAGAAAAATCAAACGAATAAAAGAACAACCAAAAAATAAAAATAAAACGCAGAAAAACATTTAGAGCGCATAAAAAATATGTTTTCATAATTTTCGTTTCTTTTTTTCCCCATGGAATTTCGAATAAGTTATTTGAAAGTGTTTAATTGGTATTTTAGTAAGTTCCTACTCCCTCTTGTTTAAATGCGGTTCCGATGAACCAAATGCCAAGAAAGAGTAATACTGTGGCATGTTCCCATCTGGCATAGTACCAAAGATACTCTTCTGAATCAAACCTGATTAAGATAAATGATTAAACGCATTAGTACTATCAAAATAAACTTTCAGCTTCTTCTACTCTTTCATGAACTAAAAATGAGTAAAAATATTTTCTTTTATAGTAAAGAAAAAAAAATCTTTATTATTATTATTATTTTTAATTCTGTAGAAAAAGTTTCGAAATTAAAAAGAGCTCCAATTGTGTTACTACCTAATAATCTAATAATCCTTAACACCTTATTTTAGTTTAAAATAAACTGAAAAAAAAATCGCTCTGTTCCAATTTACCAACTATTCCGAATCAATAGATGATAATATTTGTATGTCATGACATGATAGATACATTATTTTTATTCATTATATTTTTACCGTTCCCGGAAAACATAGTTAAACTGGTATGTTGTGGCCATCACAAAACTTTTTATGTATAAATCACGTCAGTAAAATCATTTAAATAATACAAGAAATTACATCAATTTAGCATCAATTCTTATCAAAGTACATCTGAATTTGAAATTTGATGAAAATCCGTGCATTAGTTATTGAGATAGATCTATAGGGGAAATTCTGAAAAATGCAGCATAGCAGCGCCACTTGTTGAGCGATTTACACCAAAATGTATAAAAAGTCAATTTATGTCAAGGAATAACTGAATCTGAAATTTGATGAAAATCCATGCCTTAGTTCTGGAGATTGAGCTATTGTGTAAATCGTGAAAAATGATGCATAGCAGCGCCACCTATTGAGCGATTTACACCAAAACATAAACAGCGCTAATTCATATCTAGGTATACCTGAATCTGAAGTTTGTTGAAAACCCAAGCATTAATTCTAGAGATAGAGCTATTGCGGAAATCATAAAAATTGCAGCATAGCAGCGCCACCTGTTGAGCGATTTACACCAAAAGGTACAAAACGTCAATTCATGTCAAGGACTAACTGAATCTGAGGTTTGATGAAAATCCGTGCATTATTTCTTGAGATAGAGCTTATTACGAAAATCGTGTAAATGCAGCATAGCAGCGCCATCTGTTAGGCGATTTACACCAAAACTTTACCAGCACCAATTCATATCAAGGAATAACTGAATCTGAAGTTTGATGAAAATCCGTGCATTAGTTCTTGAGATAGAGCTATTGCAGAAATCGTGAAAAAGGCAGCATAGCAGCGCCACCTGTTGGGCGATTTACACCAAAAACTAATCAGCACCAATTTATATTAGGGACTACTTGAATATAAATTTTTATTAAATTCCGTGCATTAGTTCTTGAGATAGAGCGCCCACAAAATTTGTGTCACATACAGACAGACTGACTCACCGACAGACATTTTGTAAAAACATGTTTTTTGGAATCTCTGACCTCCAAAACGGCTAAATCCGTCGAAAACCGGAAGTCGAAAATTTTTACGAGTCCAATACTTTCTTCTTGTAAAGATAGAAGAAAGAAAAAATTGAATAAATATTCAGGAGTAAAAAGAATTTATTTCATCTATGTATTTCTTTTCTTTCTTTCTTCCCCCTCCCCCTTTTTTTTTGTAAAAATGGATAATCTCTAAACTTTTAATGTAAAATTTTGTCTGCTTTTTACAGTATTTATTTATTTATATATTTTAAATTAGTATAACATTGATATTACTCATATTCATAGATACTTTTGAGATAGTAATATTTACCATACGTATTTAGAGGTATTTAGAGAAAATCTAGTACCAATCATAGCCGACATAAACTAAATTATACAAAGACTACTATCAAATGGGTAAAACTACTACCACTTTCTAACATGTAAAAATGTACAAAAACACACAGATATACAGAGTGTCGCCGAATTCGACGGACAAATTTACAGGAATGAAAGTAACAGAGATGATAAATTATCATAAAACATGGGGTCGCAAACCTCTTATTTACTCACAATAACAAGGGTGTTTCACCTTAACTGAAATCGGGTTGACGATAATAAATTTAAGGGGCACAGAACCTTTAAACTTTCAAAAAAATCAGTTTTCATTTTTGGTTTTATTCGGATTTTTTTAACTTTCTTAACAATATGCAATAATCTGCATTATTTCTTGAGTTATAATCATTTATAGACGATGAGTACAATGGAAGGTCCGTAGATATTCAAACTTTAAAACGCGTTTTATCAGATTAGTAAATTTGGAGTTTGTGCACACTGTTAGTTTCAAACTTATGTAAGCTACAGCTTTAAACAAAATCGAATTAAATTTTAAAAAAATCAAAAAACCCGACTGCGTAAAAAGCGAACTAATTAATTATTTCTCATCAATGTGAAACTATTTTTTACATTTACTTGTATTGATGACTTTTAGGTTCTGTTTAATTGTTAGTTCCTATCCTGTTATCATGAGACCTATAGATGTCTATGAAGGTTAGAGTTCCAGTAAAGCTAGAGATCCTACCGACACAACTTCCAGGTTGTGTAATATTTAAACGGAGCTTCTGACATGTAAAATAGTCAATGAAACATCGTCTTCATGTTGAAAGACCTATCCAATGATAAGCCATTCAATATGGTCGTAAAATTTTTTTTCGTCTCTACCGCCATTTTGAATTTATGAAAACAAAATCAAGTCTATAACCATCGGACGGTTAAAACGAATCGATAAAGTCCTCATTCATTAAAATCCATCCAGCCGTTGGGATGTTTGAAGGGCATAAAGAAATCCACATACCCAGATATGCGTGAAACACATAACCCTTCTTGGCAGTCGGGTAATAACCAAATATACGTTCTTTATAATTTACATGTTAAAACAAAAAAACAATAGCAACAACAAAATCCCATATTTTGGTTGTTTATTTTTTTGCAACTTGAAAAACTTGAAAAAAATTTTATTTATTTATTTATTTATTTTTTTGAAATTTTTTAATTTATTTTTATTTTGTGCTAAAATGAAATTTTAAACAAAACTGTTTGTGTATATTTTGGTTTTAATTTGGAAGTAGTTGTGTTTTGCTTCTATTTTGTTCAAAAATTGTTTTCTATATGCATAATGTAGAGTTTTATCATGCGCGCATCACTTAATGATTTTAATTCACTCATTAGTGAGAGGAATTTTTAAATTTTAAATTTCATTATTAATTTTGTATATACAACATTTATTTTTCTGGATAATACAGTTAAGAATATACTATGCTTTAGGCAGAAATCTAAAACCAAAATACTTAATTGCATGTTATTCGTGCTTTGGTACTTTGAAAAGGCGATGTTTTTATCGTTTTGACAAACTCAAAGATGCTGTGCCCCGTTAAGAAAAATAAATATACTGCAATGAAAATGTAGCGATTTGTACATCGTTTTGTGTGAAATATGATAACATCACGAAAGTTATGGAAAAGCAGTGTGCTCACGCAATCGATGATACCGTATGAACTGATAATCGCAGTTCAAAATGTGAAGCGTCATATGTATACTGCAGGCTCGTATAATGGAAACTTTCACCACTTTTTTTTTATGTTATTACATTTACAAATGTCTATTAAAAGTTTCATTATAATATACAGTTGAACCTCTTTTATCCGAAATTCTTTTAACCGAAACTCTCATCTTTAAAGCTTTTTATTTTTTTTTTTCAATTTTAGTATCACATTCCTTGTGTGCAAAATCCATTTTCAAAGCTTTTTTTTTTAATTATTATTTTCATATTTCTTGTGTACAAGCGGTCCATTCCGAACTACGAGCACATATAAATATTTTCGATCCCCTTTCTTAGAGTTCCTTTGAATTTAACTTGAGCTCCCGTAAGCTGCGGAGTGGAACGAACAAAACGAATGAAGGAAACGAACGAATTAGCTATTCTGAAGCTTTTGAATGTTTTGCAAAAGGTTTGGCATGGTTGGAACTAATAATATTAAAAAAATTCGTGATAGAGTTTCAAAGCAAAGGCAATCGAAACTACGACAAACAAAACATTGTTTTAAACCCTTGTGAAATATGTAAAAGGTACTTAATTTCAAAATTAAAATTCAGGTAATTTATTCATGCTTCTATTTTGTTATTGCTTTATTTTTATTAAGCACTTGTTACCATAATAAGAAATAGTGCATATATTTCTCCTTAATCTTAAAATTGAAGCATTCTCGATTATTCGAAAATTTCGATTTTCCGAAAGATGGTCTGTCCCAATTACTTCGGATAATTGAGGTTCTACTGAACTTCAGCTTTTTTTTAAAAAGTTATTACCGGCAACCTAAATTGAGTTAGGGTAGAACGCCCTGTATTTTTGTATAAGTGGCTTGCGACACCATGTTCCATTGCAATTTTTGTTCCTCTTGTTGCCTACTATCGCTCCTCTGAATTTGTCGGTCGAAATCGGCAACACCCTGTATAATGGAATTTAAGAGATTTTAAAGGTAATACAAACTCTCCATTCGCACCAAAAATTTTACAGTAAAACAATTGATAGTTAAAAATAGGGCATCTAATTTGAAAAGCGTTATTTTTAGGTTTTTGTGATTTTTTTTTTTTTTTTTTTTTTTTTTTTTTTTTAGTAATGTAAAAACAATACAGGCATCCCCGACTTGTATTACGCGATTTACGTAAATTCGCAGTTGCGTAATAAATCTCGAAAATTACATTTGTGAACATATTAGCGCGTTTGATATGCAGTTGCATACTTTTGATATTTATTTTATAAATGAAATATATAGATATAAACCACAACCGTAATATAGTTTATATATTAGATAGAGTTATATTTTTATTGGTATATACAATAAAATCTATAACAAAACAACTGAATTAGTTGTTTTGTTAAATTGTTAGTTATTCATAGTAGTAATCTAATTCATAATAAATACAGTTTATGCTTATAAAGGATTATTTTATTTTGTGAGTGTTATTCATTTGTTTTGCCATCAGAAATTCGTGGTTAATAGGTTATATTAGTCTTCTTTAACAATTTCTTATTTTTATAGCCGTTTGATGTAGATTCAAACTTGTTATAACTCAATTCATCAATGTTAGATTTATAAATCTCGTATTCCAGAAGATATTTGAAAAGTGTTCGTTAAGTTTATTTTTATATTTTTTAACACTTTTATAGTTTATATACGAGTAAATACTGTCGTATGATGCTTTATTTATAAAATAAAACGGTGTAAATAATATACATATAGTATATACATAATAAATATTGCATTTTTTTACAAAATTTCACTTAACAACTTACAAATTTGACTTGCGTAAAATTCAAGTTATGTAAAACTTTGCGGAATGCATTGCTTATGTAAGTCGGGGGATACCTGTAATATATTTATATCAAGTTATTTTTTATTTACGTATTTGTATTTAAAAAAAAAGTATTACGCAGTCAGTTAAAATAGAATGACCATTTTAATTAAGCCATTTCTTAAGCTATTTCATTAGGAAATCAGTTTTTCATTAATATTTTAAACTGAAGCTTACATAAAATTTTGAATAATTTTTTTTTCTTATTATTAAACCACCGATAAAAAAGAGTAAAAGTTGAACACTTATGCTCTGTTTTCATTGAGCCTGATTTTTATTTTAAATTAGCTGTTTTAATTTATCATATTTTCATGATGCATTTAATCAACATGTTATACGTTTAAACAAAAGAACTGAAATGTAATCAATTTAGATATTTTATTTTATTTTGCTTTTTAATTTAACACCAAATTAAATTGCAAAATTAAACGCGTGGAAAATAATTAAAAAATGTTAATTAAATGAGTCGTGCAGCAAAGAATTGTATTTTATTTATCTAATTTATCTAATTTCTTTAAGGAATTATGTTGTATGATATTCTAATTTTAAAATGTTATTATTTCGAAATACTCGTTATTTAGAAAAATTCATATGCCATCTGAACTAAATTAAATTTTTAACTTATATTCGAATGTTCGTGTGTATAGTTATCTTGCTAATGGATTTTACCTCCCCCAATTTCAAAGCAAAAAGTTTCTTAAATATCTCCTTTCTTTGTACAGTCGTGAAAAAAAAAAGTAAACACCCCCTAATAACTCTGAAACAAATTATTGTAGAAGAAAATTACTGGTACTAAATGATTGGAAATAAAGTCTAACTTTTAAATGATGTATATAAAATTTGCTTAGGGAGCCATCTACATATCAAAATGAACACAAACTTTGCTTTTTCAACAGCAATCCCAAGTTTGACACCACAAATAAATTCTACACCCTTCAATTAGCCTAAAAACAAATTTTCATGAAATTCTTACGATTAGTTTAAGAGAAATTAATTATTTTAAAATTATCATATTTTAGAGGGCTATATCCAAATTGAAGTTCGGTACACGATATGTCACTTCAATGAATGTATTATTCCAATATGACCATTTCACTTGCTTAAAGGGACTCGCTAATGCTAAACCTATGGGCAGGGTGTTTTCAAATTTCTTGTTTAAATTTGAATATTTGTAAACGATTTTTTTTTTTTTTTTTGCATAGGATAGCTGAGGTTGATCTTTAATATGGTTACTTTTTATTTTTTCGATTTCGGTTGCAGAGTTTTTTTTAATAAAGGTACTTTTACTTTCGGAACTGGTTTCGAAAGTGAAAGTACCTTTATTAAAAAAATCTGCAACCCAAATCGAAAAAATACAAATTGGCCCTATTAGAGATCAAGCCCAGCTATACTATACAAGAGAAAAAAAAGTTTAAGCATATTAAAATTTAAACGAGAAATTCGAAAACATAGGTTTAGCATTAGCTGGCAAATCTTTCAATAAAATGAGTAAAATACAGTATATTATTTTTTCAAATTATGCTTCTCTGCACATCATAGACGGCCCTGCCCCTTAAATCATCATTTTGACGTTTTTTAATCATAATTCGAAAACTTCTTGCAAGAAAAATTTTAAATTGAGAATTTACATACAGCAGGACATGATAAATATAAATCTGTCAGAGACTGTAGGTTGCAATTCATATTTTTTTTCGATTATTAATTTCATAATTCATAATTCATATTAATTTTTTTTAAATATGTTTGGGTTTTTAGTATTATAACCACACAAAAAATTATCCCATTATGATTATAATTTCAGGAGATATTAATAAAAAATATGAAAATGTAATTTAACATTAGAAGGAGATATTAATAAAAAAATATGAAAATGTAATTTAACATTAGAAGCTCTAAATTTTGAATGTTTATAATCACAAACTTATCAACCAAATGACTTGAAATTTTTTTTCTAGGCGCAGTCTGAACAGAAGATTTTAAATATATTATCAAAATTGGGTATTGCCATTGAAAAAAAAATGGTCTGTTTTTGATTTGTAGATGGCTCTCTAAGCAAAATTTATATACATAATTTAAAAATAGACTTTATTTCCAATCGTTTGGTACCAGTAACTTTCTTCTATTATGATTAGTTGCACAGTTAGTAAGGGTGGTTTACTTTTTTTTCGCGACTGCACATAGATTGCTAAAATAAAATGGCTTCTTTGACAAAGAAGAATATTTCTTTTTGTAATGATTTTTTTTCCTCACAGAAAGAAATATTTTATTTTAAATAAGCATATTTAAAGCATTTCCTAAATTAAATCTATTTTTTGTGATTTGAAAGTGGAATTTTACCGGTAAAGATAAATATTTATTGTTTAACACATTTTGTTTATTTCGGAATTTCCTTTAGAAAAAAGCATGATTTTGGCGTTATTTCCATATAGAATAACCCTTTATACCCTAGTTTCACATAAGTAAGTTTTTACTTCAATGATTGTCTGGTTTTCGATAAGATTTCAATGTTGGAGAATAGAGAATTAAAAAAAAAAAAAAAAACATTAAAA
The DNA here is from genome assembly GCA_963932465.1 of Maratus speciosus. NCBI lineage: Eukaryota > Metazoa > Arthropoda > Arachnida > Araneae > Salticidae > Maratus > Maratus speciosus. Next base: position 232,833,878 of record OZ010791.1, on the reverse strand, counting down.
CAAAGTTTTTGTAACAATAACAGTTGTAATGTCGAACACGTCAATTTAGTAGAAATTTAGAAATCGGAAATTGAATGCTATTTATAACTTTCCGAAACAGCAATCTGATGTTTTCTTAGTTCCGAGAAAAAAAAAAAAGTTCAGTGAAATTTCATTGTCAAATATTAAAAATATGGTACTGAATGAATTAATAAAAATAAATAAAAATAATTTAACTAAACGTAATATTCTATTTGCTTAAAAGGTCTATTCAGAATCGGCGAACCTTTTCACATCCGCGTGCCAATTTTTTCCAAAAAATATTTTACATGATCGTGGTGTGCCAACAGATTACTCCACAGATTACTCCAGGACACGCCACGATCATGTCCACTAGGATTAAAGTAGCAAAATTAATTAAAATACTGATTTTAGGATTTAAAATACACGGGTAAAATTTTGTAATATACCTAAATATTTAAAAAAAAATCCTATTTCTCTTGTTGCTTCTTAGATTCCAAATCAGGGCTGTAGCTAGAAGTGAATAATAGAGGGGGGCTCAAGAAAATGCAGGGGAGGGCTCATATTTTCTCTCTCTCTCTAACACACGGACGCATACATATATGATCAAAGTTTTACATACAAGCATAAATTAGTGAATATTCATATTGTAGACACTATGTTTCTCTTATTAAACTGTTTATAATAATTTCATTTTATGCTAAGAAAAGGAAAGGCTGCAGAAGAAAAATTTAAGTGATGATGTCAACAAGTAAATGAAAAGTTTACAGTTGACCTGTTTCAAAAGAGTTGCAACCTTTTTATCCCGAATATTCCCTGCCCTTAAGGATTCTAAAGTTGTATTTTTATATGATAAAAACATTAGAAAATCAAGGATGTATTTTGCATTTTAAAATTATTATTGTGTCCATTCAAATTCTTAAAAAATTTGCATTTAAATTGGCTGTTGGCATTTTTCATTAGTAAGGTAACTCCGGGAGAGTCGCCGCATACGGGATAGATGCCGCACCCCTTGTATTTCTTGTAATTATCGATAGATGGTCGTCAAACGCACAGTATAGGTGCGCAATGAGATTATTTTAACCAGTGTATAGCGTGAATCCCATTTCGATGTTTACTTGTAGAAGTACAATTCTTAATTTGACGTAAGTGCATGATTTCACTGTCCAAACTTTTAAACACGTTATGTTTAAATGCTTTTCATACACTAATTACTAAATGCATGCATGATTTCGAAGTCAAAACTAAGTGTAGCGTTTGTATAGAGTACTGTGTGTATGATTACGACATTCCCCTTAGTGATGGCAGGTAACTGTGATGGCCGACGTCTGCACCATGCAAAATGTGATACATGCTACACTACTATTCCGGTATACATGTCGCAGTTTCTTTTGTAAGGGATGATTAAGTGTTATTAACTTTTCCTTTTCTTTTTGCACAGACTAACCATGTTAGGCATGTTATCAAGTTTGCTAAAACCAAAGGAAAAAAAGGGGAAAATAAAAAGTAAAAAGGGCAAGAAAGATGCAAGTCAAGATGATAATAATGAAAAATTGGATTACGCGTAACGCAGACGTTCTTTGCAAACTACTCCAAAAAAGAGGATGTGTAATTGGCTTCATTGCATCATGTGTTTAAATGTAGTTACATCAAGACCGTGCTTTTTCGACATTTTTTCTGTAGTTTGTAGTCGAAAAATCAGGTCTCTTAACCCATTCGGGACCATAGGTGCATATAATCACTTTCATAAAGAACTTACAAAATTTGTTTCTTGCACCAGTAAAAAAAGAAAAGTAATATTTGCTTTGTTTAATTAGAGCATTTTCATAATTATTTAAGTAAAGATAACTTTATTTAAAAAAGTGGTGCCAACCGAATAAAATTTATGTAAAAGCCACCGGTCCCGAAAGGATTAACAAATAAACTATGTAAAAACAATTTTACTTTTTTTCTTTTACCTTTCTAAGACATTGATGTTACGCTGTTGCTGAAATAATAATTAAAATTTAATGTAAAAAAAAATAAGTCGATAATTTCAATAGTGAAAGTAGGCAACAATTATTAATTTGAATCTACTAATACGTTTCATTGTACTCATTTAGTTTCATTTTGTTATTGCATCGTTAATTATAGTCCAGATATGAATATATTTTTTAAATATTTTTATTTATAATTTCATTCTGTTCTTATTACAAGCGCGGTATAACTACCGCACAAGTGCGGCGTCTGAGCCTGAATGTACGGGTGACGCGCCGCAGTATAATGTTTTAGTAAAAAATTGTTAAAAAATATTAATAATTTGTTTTGAATTTTTTTCGTCGCACTACACGCGTTGTATATTTAACATTAAATAGCACAGCATGATTTTTTTTTTTTTTTTTATGTCCACCATGGGACTTTATACACAAATTCCAAAAAAATTGCGGCATAAATCCCGGAATTACTCTATCATTTGTAAAATCAAAGATCTTAAATTTAATATATAAAAATGAAAATTTGTCTGTCTGTCTGTAATTCTATACAAATCCACAGTTTGGAAGCGAGAATTTTGCAATGTTACGTACATGTGTATTAAAACACGGCTGAGACTACCCTGACACCCCTCTAGGTGCGGTCCTGTGCTAAATAATTCAGATGAGCCTCGTATTACAGTTTTCTTTAAGAGAATGCGAGCTGAATCTGAGCCACCTGATAGGTTTCTACTTGAGTTTTTCAAACTTTTCCTTTCAGAAAAAAAACACTACCAGAAAAAAAATATCAAAACGGCTTCTTTAAAAAAAAGTTTTTGAATGGAATTGATTTCGAAATTCTAAATTATCATAATTTAACCATCGGCGCTTTTGCTTTTGATCGTTATTTTCCGATAATCTCCTAATTCTCTCTTAAGCTGAAAAAATTTTGAGCCAGTCTTGAGCTAGATTGGGATTTATAAAGTTGCATTCCAGTTTATTCAATCTGTATGAGAGCGACAACCAACCTCAATATACATTATATTTACTCAATAATTTTTACATCTAAATTTACAAAATGAAAATTATTTACCAATGAAATAAAATCTATCAGGCAAAAAATGTTGTACATAAGTAAATAGAAGTTCCATTCTCAGCCTTTTGCGGTCGATGTCGCCACAGTGGCGGCATTTAATTTTTTATTCACAAATGTTATATTGACACCAGTATTTTTAAACAAGATTTTCGGTTTCTTATGTACACGAATAAATGCATTTACTTATTTACAAATAAATTTTATCTTAAATTCCGGTCCCATTGTGACTTTTGAGGATTACAAAAACAAAACTTTGCCTGTGTCTGGGAAGGAGTACTTCGACCTCTAAGGTTTAACAAATCAGCTATTTTGCAGGAAGCAATCATAATACAGTAAACTCTGTGTAAGGCGGACTCTGTGTAAGACGGAAATCTGTCTAACTTGGAAAGATTTTCAAGTCCCTCCGAGTTCATAGACACAGAGTAAACTTTGTCTATATTTGTCTAAACTTTGGCGGAATATTGTCTACTACGGAAAATTTTCTCTGTCCCGATCGATTCCGCCTTAGAGAGAGTTTACTGTAGTTTTGTTTGTATTTTTCTTTACAAAACTTCAAAGTTGAATGAATCAAAAATTGCATTTTGTTAATTACTTTGTTTCCCACGCGAGACGAAATTTTAATTTAGAACATGAGTCTATGCCGTGCCGAAAATAATCTCCCGCGTGCCACCTATGGCACGCGTGCCATAGGTTCGCCGTCCCTGGTCTATATTGTAAAAACTTGAAATAAAAAGAATTATTATACATACCATATAAATAATTATAAATTTATTTATATTTATGATATTTTTACTGTGCCAAAACTAACTATGGGTAAAATTGAAGGTTAGTATCTTATTTGTCTTTCTGCAGAAAATTTCCGATTTTTTTTCTTTTAAGTTTAGCGCGAATTTAGTATGAATTTTGGTCTATTTTTTCCCGCGACAGGCGTTCAGTGGTTCTGTCACGTTTTGTGTTTCCATTTATTATGTCTAGATCGCAGCACCAAAAGTTCCCTCCCTAATTCATTAGAAATAAGTATCAGAATATTCTGTACTACTCTGTTCTATCATGTGACGTCTTTTAAACAAATGATGTGATTTGTTTGTGAAAAGTTAATTAAATGTCTATACGTCTAAGTGCTATCTTTTCATTTTAGAATTGTGTTAATTATTACTTAATTAGTTACTAAAGATATTATAAATGGCGACGATGGATAAAAATGTGTAATTTCACCGGAAAAAATCTACCGAAAAAATGATAATTGTGCTGGGGAAAATGGCTCAACTTCTGTTTTCAATTTTCTACTGTTCTGTGTAATACTTCAATGTGATATTAATACGTAATCGTCTTCTACAGTATTTTCGAGGGTGGTAAGTGATACCTTACATTTACTTTTACATTTTTACTCCTTTGCTGCATTTAATAAAGTAAAATGTTCACTCATTTTAAAGAGTTTAATGAAAAAGTGGAATCGTTCACAACTTACGTAAAATGATGGACCAAAATTTCGTTCTACACGATATTAAAGACGAAAAAAAGTTCCTGCTCATTTATCCTTTTTGGGACCGAAATTATGTGGTTTATTGTGTGATTTATGCGTACCTAAGGATTGTGAATCTTTGAAATATAATGATATTGTTGATATTTTGCTTAAACACTTAAGACCCGCGCCCAACAAATTTATTGAGCGCATTAAATTTAGAAAATGTTTTAAAAAATAAAAAGAATCAATTCAAGATTTTTCTGCTAGATTAAAAAAGGGTACGACCTTTTGTTCATTTACAGGTGATGCTTTAAATGAAAACCTGCTTGGGCAGTCTCTGCGTGGTTTGAAAAATTAAAGTATTCATAATAAATTGATTACGCAAGTTGATGACTTAACTTTTGAAAAAGCTTTAGCTTTATACAATGTAGATATTGAAATAGCTGAAATTAAACATAAAAATTTCAATGTAAATAAAATCTCCAGTGCTAAAAATGCACAAAATAAGAAATCACAAAATTATTCTCAAAAACAGAATATCAACAATCATGTAAATACTATACATTCTAACATGAATAAAAATAAGTTAAAGTGTTACCGATGGGGGAATTCCTCACAATTAGCAAATGTATGTAGCTTTATAAATGTTACTTGCAACCTTTGTAAAAAAAAAAAAAAAAAAAAAAAAAAAAAAAAATGGGGGTGGGGGACATTTAATCAAGATATGTAGAAGTACAAATACTCAAAAATTGGTTAATTCTTTAAATACAGTAAATGTTTTAACTGTAAAGTATGAGAAAGGATCAAATCCTGTTAAATTGTCTGTTTTCATTGGAAACAAGGCTAGAGCTGATATGGAATTAGATACAGAATCTGGAATTTCTGCAGTTCCTTTAAAAAGATTTCGCAGAATTTTTCCTGATTATAAAATTTTTCCTCCAGATGTTCAGTTAAAAACTGCAACTGGTGAAATTTTCAACCCTGTAGGTTATGTTGAAATAAATGTTACTTATGAAAATAAAACTAGAAAGGTAAAGTCGAATCTGATAAAAGAAGATAATTTTCCATTATTATTTGGCAGAGATTGGGTATCTGAATTTGATATTTTTCCACATAATCTAAAATCAGTATATGTAAATGAAATTGTAAATTATTCTGATAAATTACAAGCTTTGTTACATGATTTTTCTGATTTATTTACTGATAAGGCAGGGGAAATTAAAGGTTTCCAGGCAGAACTTTATCTTGAAAAAGGTGCTACACCCATATTTTGCAAATCTAGGACTGTCAGTTATTTACTACGTGCAGCAGTCAACGAAGAATTACAAAATTAATTTACAAGACACAGGTATTATTAAACCAGTTACAAACAGCAAGTGGGCAACTCCTATAGTTCCAGTGGTTAAGCCTAATGGGAAAATTCGTTTATGTGGTGACTTTAAAGTAACATTAAATAAGTTTCTGAAAGTTGAAAAGTATCCTTTACCTAAGATAGAAGATATGTTAGCTACATTAGGTGGTTGTGTACATTTTACAAATTTGATTTGAATCAAGCATATCTTCAGTTGCCTGTAGATGAAAAATCCCAAGAATTATTGACCATTAATACACCAAAAGGATTATTCCAATTCCTTAAATTACCAGTGGGTCTCTCTAGTTCTCCTGCTATGTGGCAAAGAAAAATTAAGCATATTTTAAGTGGAACTGAAGGAGTTACAATTTTTATAGATGATATCGGGGTTACAGGTGAAACAGATGAAATTTGTTTACAAAGATTAAAGCAAGTATGTAAAGATTAAGGGATTATAACATATAAATAAAGCAAAATCATTCTTTATGGCAGATGAGATTACTTATTGTGGGCATAAAGTTCATAAACATGGCATTCATAAAACACAAGATAAAATTGAGGCGATTTTAAATGCTCCAAGACCAGTAAATGTATCTCAGGTTAAAGTTTTTCTAGGTTTAGTTACATATTATGATTATTATTTTTTTATATATTATTTTTTAACCTATAAACAACTCTTTAAACAGGCACTTTCGTTGCCGTATATACAGCCGTCTGGCAATAACTTTGCAACCGAATTTGTGTCTGGCAAATTAATTATAGATTGCATGATAGCCAAAGAGTTATATGTTGCAATTTTCAAGTTTGCTGAAATGGCGTGAAGATGACTTATTTATTTTAACCTAAAACCACTCTTCAAACCTTCAACCTTCAACTTCCCCCAGGGGAATACCTTCTTTAGGTATTTACGGGTTTCGCGACCCCGGGTTCCCGAGCGATCTTTCTCCTTTCCTGTTTTCTTCTCTTTTTAGTTGTCTATCCTTTTTTCTTTGTTTCACACTTTTTAATCTTTTTTTTTCAGTTTCTTATCCCTCTTTGTTCTTGTTCATGTTTTTTACTGACCATTTTGTTCAAATTGTTATTTGTTCTACTAACATTGTTCTTGTTCTTTTGTTTAAAAAAAAAAAAAGGAAAAAAAGTTTAAAATATTGAAAAAAGACAAAAAATACACCTTGTTTCTAAGTTCTCACCCACATCACTTTTTCTTTTTTACAATAGTGGATTTTTTTATTTTCACGTGAGACACTCTGGGTGTTGAGGTTTTTTAATCTCATCGCCTCGTTTCTACCTCTTTAGGCTGATCTCGAGTCCCAGAGTGCAGGGCATCTCCGAATTCCGGTTCCGTGATCGGTGGGCGCCGTACTTGTATGGCGGTGGTTAGGAATGCACTGGGCGACTGGTGTCCTTTCGACGTAAGGGCGATGTAGGTTGGACAGAGCTGTAAAGGCTTACCTACGACAACCGAGTTCCACTGTGAAAGAACTAGAGTTTGGCGATGCTATCGAGTTTAATACAACGTTCGAAAAACGTGGAAGTTTGTTGATAGTTTTCACCCTTTTGAGACCTGCGCCTAAAGTAACGGTAAGAAGAAGGGTCGGTGACCAGGCCCGATGCCTGGCGTTTTAAACATTATCTCTCAAATATGGCTACAATATCAGACAATAAGACAAGCGATGTGGAGGCCCCACAAGCTAATAAAGAGAATTTTGATGCATCGAGCTCTAGCTCAAAGGCTACTGTCAATCAAGGCAATAAATTATCATGGAGTGAGAGAGGCGAGGATTATGGTTCCACAACGAAATCTAAAAATCCCAACTCTCATGAAAGTAAAACTGAAGAAAGATTCTTTGTTGTCAAACGCCAAGAAGGGAGTTTCGATAAAACATCGCCCTTTTTGATTAATAAATCTATCCAAGGACTGGTTGGCGAACCCAAAACAATAAAAAAAACTCCGTACAGGTGAACTGCTAATTGAAGTAAGCACTAACCAACAGGCATTAAACTTAAAAAAATGTACTCATTTTGCAAACATTGCTGTCATCATATCGCCACGTAGAACCTTAAACTCATCTCGCGGCGTGATATCAGAATATGACCTCTTGCATGTAACCGAAGATGAAATAGTGGAAAACTTAAGGGAACAAAATGTCATAGGAGCTAGACGAATAAAAATCAACTGCAAAGATGAACAAATTCCAGCTAACCAAGTACAAATACCTACCAAGCATATTATACTGACCTTTAACACTCCCACCTTGCCCAAATATATAAAAGCTGGATATTTATCATGCTCTGTCAGACCGTACATCCCAAACCCACTGCGTTGCTTTATCTGTCAACGCTTTGGGCACTCAAAAATATCATGCCGAGGTAAAGAAACCTGTGGTCGGTGCAGTACAGTTGGCCACGAAAGTGGGCAATGCAATGCTCCACCTTGTTGTGTCAACTACAAAAAAGATCATCCATCCTATGCTAAATCGTGTGAAATGTGGAAAATAGAAAAAGAAATACAGACAATACGCACAAGACAAAATATATCATACCCTGAAGCCAGAAAGATAGTCGAATCCAGAACGTCTAAAGTTGGTGTATCATATGCTGCTACCTTATCTAAAACCGTCCATAAAACTTATAAATCTATGGCAACTCAAACTGAACTCCCAAATAAACCTAATTGCCAACCTAATCAAAAAGAAAACAACCTGTCTAATAATTCAGGTAAGACAAATAGATCAACGCAATCTGCTCCTCCTAATTCACAAAACACTGTTCCTCCTAAATCATCTACAAATGCTTCTTCAAAATTGTCACAATCTTTTATTTCGAAACCTCCACTCAATAATAGAGGCTCTCAAAATACAACTAAAACACCATCTGTGAAACCAAACCGTAAATCTGATGCAGAAAAATTTAACCTACCAACAATTAAAGCCAATAGTTCATCTGAAAATACAGCCAAAAGGAAAAAGAGTAAAACATCCAAAAATAAAACCCAATCAATACAGAATGATAAAATGGAAGAAGATGATGCTTTAGCTCTTCACCCAGAACCGGGTGAAGAATTTAACGAGGGAGATAGTATGTCCACTACCTCCGAATAAAATACCGCAGATAAACTTCTTAAAAAAAAACAATTTAATCATGTCTAATATTATCTCATGGAACTGCCGTGGCTATCATAATAAACTTGACGAAATCCGTAATATTCTATCCGACCATCAGCCTTTATGTTTAGCTCTGCAGGAAACCCATCTAAAACCTACTGACAAAGCGAAATTACGCAACTATGCTACCTACAGAAAAGATTTTACAGGCAATGAAAGAGCTACTGGTGGAGTGGCTCTTTTCATCTCTCGCAGTTTACCTCACTCTCATGTTTTACTAAACACAAACTTACAAGCTGTTGCAGTCCGTGTTCATGTAAAACGTCTCATTACAATCTGTTCTATTTATTTACCACCCCATCAAATTATTCAGTCAGCACTACTTCAGGATCTAGTTCTCCAAGTCCCCACTCCTTTCATCATTATTGGGGATTTTAATGCTCATAGCCAACTTTGGGGGAATTCTGACTCTAATCAACGTGGTGACATAATAGAAAAATTAATTTCCGACAATGGCTTATGCCTACTCAATAATGGTGATCACACATATTTTCATGAACCGACTCGCACCTTTCATGCCATAGATCTCACTATCTGCTCCCCATCTATATATCAGTATTGGACCTTCTGGGTATCTAATGACCTGTACGGCAGTGACCACTTTCCAACTTTTATCTCGCAGACAACCCCTCACACGGATTCTAATAATTGCTTTAAACGCTACGTCTATAACAGAGCCAATTGGCGAACTTTCACAGACCTTGCAAAAATTACAAGTGAAATGATAGAAGGTGATATCGACGATGCGCTTGATAATATCACCCAATGTATTATCAATGCTGCAGATATTAGCATTCCAAAATCACTTTCTACCCCAAAGCACAGGAAACCATGGTAAAATGATGACTGCAAAAAGGCAAAAAAAAAAAAATCAGCAGAAGGCTTGGGGTATCTTCCGGAGGTATCCCAATAATACTAATTATATTATGTACAAAAAAGCAAAGGCTGATGCTAGAAGAGTGCGGCGTAAAAGCCAACGTGAATCCTGGATGCAATACGTCTCCAATATAAACAGTAACACCTCAAGTAAAGTTCTTTGGAAAAAAGTAAAAAATTGTATGGGATTATATTCTGAAAATCATATCTCAATCTTAAAACACAACGGCCAAACAATAGCCTCTCCCAAAAATATAGCTGAGACAATAGCTAGTACCCTCGCTTCCAATTCTAGCTCTGACTCTTACCCAGAACCTTTTTTATCATACAAAAGACAAACGGAAAATACCAGCATCAATTTTAACTCTCGCCATTCTCATGATTACAATCTCCCATTTACTATTACAGAACTCTCAAGTTGCTTGCAAAAGAGCCGGTTATCTGCCCCAGGACACGATGGCATCACATATACCATGCTAAAACATCTTTCTTCCACCTCTCTCAATAACTTACTTATTTTTTTCAATAGAATCTGGATTGAACAAACTTTCCCTAATGCCTGGTCTAAAGCCATTATCATTCCTTTTCCTAAGCCAGGGAAAGACTCCAGTGATCCAAACAATTACAGGCTTACCGCACTCTCTAGCAGCCTCTGCAAACTTTTAGAAAAAATGGTTAATTGCCTCCTGGTGCATGTTCTTGAATCAAATAATTGCCTTGCAGCCTTCCAAAGCGGATTTCGGCGTGGTAGGTCCACTATCGATAACCTCATTCTTTTAGAAACCCATATACGGACTGCTTTTTTAAAACGCAACCATCTGGTCACTGTTTTTTTCGACATGATGAAAGCCTATGACAAGACATGGAGGTATGGTATCCTTCGCGACCTTTTTAACCTGGACTTTCGTGGGAACCTCCCGATTTTTATTAAGAACTTCCTCGCCATTCGAATTTTTCAAGTTCGAATTGGGGGGATTCTTTCCAGTTTTTATGTACAAGAAGAGGGTGTACCACAGGGCAGTGTTCTGAGTGTCACCCTCTTTGAAATCAAGATAAATGATATACTGCAACAATTACCCCTTGTGTGCAGGGTACACTATATGTTGACGATTTTAAAATTTTATGTAAAGGACAAGATATGCGTTTTATTGACAGACAATTACAAATTGCTATCAACCGTATTATTCAATGGACAAATAAAAATGGTTTTATAATCTCTCAGGACAAAACTTCTTGTGTGCATTTCTGTAGACGTAGGGATCTGCATCCAGATCCTGAAATTTATATTGGAGCATCTCAAATTGCTGTTACTGATTGCATTCGCTTTCTCGGCTTATATTTTGATGAAAAACTCACTTTCTTGCCACATGTTTTGCAGTTACGTAAAAAGTGCGAGCAATCACTTAATTTAATTAAGGTGCTTTCAAACACTTCTTGGGGAGCAGACCGTGGTTCTCTCTTGAAAATTTATCGCTCTATAATCCGTTCCAAAATTGATTATGCCTGCCAGGTCTATGGTTCCGCGCGTAATTCTGTTCTTAAAAAACTTGACACAGTGCACCATAGCGCACTCCGTGTTTGCTCTGGTGCATTTCGTACCTCTCCAGTTTTAAGTCTTTATGTTGACTGCAATGAACCAGCATTACACCACATTCGTGAAAAGCTGTCTTTAGAACTGTATTACCGTCTCCTTTCACATCCTGGCCATCCTCTTCATACATACATTTTAAACACCGACAATGATATTCTTTATCAGCATCGACCATCTTGCATCCCATCTTTTGGTGTCAGAATTAGAAAAATTACTGATAATAGCCCACTGAGTAATATCAGGGTAAGTCCATGTCCATTGCATGTACTCCCTCCTTGGAACCCTCCTGATATTACATCGCTCCATCCCTTTAAAGGATATGATAAAAACAACTTGGCCCCTGCAGTTTTTCAACAGTTATTTGCCGCACACCGAGCAAATTTTAATGGCTATACTGACATTTATACAGATGGATCTAAGAGTGGTAATACTGTTGGTTGTGGTGTATTTTGTGACAACACTTCATTAAGCTATCGTCTTCATCCTTCTATCTCTGTCTTTACATCTGAACTGATTGCAATAGAGAGAGCCATGGTGCACATATCTCATCATCATAGCTCATCCTTCATTATATATACAGACTCAAATAGTTCTATTGACGCAATTAAATCTTTTAACAAGCATCCTCTTGTCTCATCCATCCTAGATTTTTATAACAAATTGACAAGGCGTGGTCATAATATTTTATTCTGCTGGGTACCTGGACACATGGGTATTCCTGGCAATGAGAAAGCAGATGAGGCGGCAAAACGTGCTCTTAATCCGTTACACCATGATGTTCCTTTCTCAGACGTTAAACTACTTATAAATATTTTTATTCAGAATAAATGGCAAGAAAGTTGGGATCTAGAAAACAATAATAAACTGCACCATATCAAACCTCTAATAATGGCCTGGCCTCCGAGTTATCCAAGAAAAACAGATGTTCTACTTACTCGTCTGAGAATTGAACATTCAAGGATCACTCATAAACATCTTTTACTTCGGGAGGATGCTCCTATGTGTCCACATTGTCATTTTGATTACCTGACCATTCATCATGTTTTAACTGACTGTCCGGGTCTCCGGCACTTATATAGAATTTATTTTAAGTCATCATCACCATTCTTGACAAACCTTATTGGGGATACACCTCATAGGGCACTATTCACTTTTTAAAAACATGCTGGATTTTACTTTGAAATTTAATTTTTATATCTTTGGTTTAACGATTAAGTTTTCTGTTTATACCTTTGTAATATCTGGAAGAGAACCCCTTCCAGACTGCACTTTTTATTGACTTATTCTTTTGTTTTTACTCTACTGTTTTATAGTATTTAAAAGTTAGTCTTTTCTACACTTGTTCGACTACATCTGGATGGGATACCCCATCCAGATTGCTCTTCTCATTGTTCCTTTATTTTGTCATTTTTCTATCTCTCACTTTTTTGATGTTTTAGTCTACTTTTTTGGCGCAGCATGTCCCTTAAGGGATTTTGCGCCATAAAACCCCATTCAACCAACCATCAACCTTCAACTTTCGTTGCCAGATTTAAAGTCGTCTGGCAATCGAATTTGTGTCCGGCAAATAAATAATAGGTTGCCTGATAGTCAAAGAGTAATATGTTACAATTTTCAAGCTTGCTAAAATGACGTGAAGATGACATATTTTTTTAACTATAAATCGGGATCTGGCAGGGTCTTAGCAACGTTGGCAACGTCTGGCAATAATAGATCAATATCACAAATAGTTAGTAGAAACAGATGTCATAAACAAAAGTCATGCTAAAATGACGTAATTTTGAGGTTTTTTCACCCGCATAACCCCTTTTCCCGCAAGTAAACGCAACATCTCCCACCATCCAGACCGCCCCCATACGTACTACACCATAAAAAGGAAGAGGAAATAGAAAAATGAGCCTTGCTAAAATCAAGTGACGAAAACGTTACTAGCTCTTAGACTATTAGTTTTAGCTCCTTATGGTATCCCTGCAGTTTTTTTGCATGTGATGCAGAAAACACTGAAAAACCTATTGGGGTTGTGTCCAGAACTTTGAATAATGCAGAAAAACGGTATAGGGCGATTCCATGCAGAGAGTCACGCACGTAACGCAGGCTTTAATTTGCATTTATTCAATTATTTATTAAATTTTAATGTTAATTCTGATTTTAGGTGGTATGGTAAATAAGTTATTACCAAATTTTTTTAGTTTAAATGTGTGGAAATAAAACTCACAGAAATATATCATTTCATACTCAAAATGTGTTTTGTTTTTTTTCTGAAGTAGAAAAAAAGCACATTTTGAGTAATGAAATTAAATGATATACTTCTGTGAGTTTTATTGCCACACATTTAAATTTAAAAATATGGTAATAACTTATTCACCATACCACTTAAAATCAGAATTAACATTAAAATTTAATAAATAATTGAATAAATGCAAATTAAAGCCTGCGTTACGTGTGTGACACTCTCCATGGAATCGCCCTATAGTCAAGTTGATTAAGAGGCATTAGCTATTGTATTTGGTGCGAAGAAATTTTTTCAATATTTGTATGGTAACAGATTTACATTATTTACTGAGAGTAAACCTTTAGTGTCTATTTTTTTTCCTTCTAAAAGTATTCCTGTTTTATCGGCTGTTAGAATGCGATGATATGTAATTTATTTACAAACTTTTCAATATGATATCCATTATAAGAAAACTACTGAACACGGAAATGTTGATGATCTAATGATATTTTTTGTCACGTTCTTAAATCAAAAGTTATGAGAAACCCCAACAATAATTTATGGAGACTCTGTATATTTAGTATGAAAGTAACTAAAAAACTAAAGAGCAGTCTCGCGCTAGAACAAAATATCTCAATAAGACAGTTTTTTAACTCTTGTTGTTTGTTTACTTTTTTTTTTTTTTTTACCCTTCTTTAAATTGTTTTTAAACATTGCGTATTCATTGCAACATAAGATTCTGTACTTATTTTATTTATGTCTTCTTTTCTCTCATCTAGTGCTTTTGCAACGTGGTTGCAACAAACCATTCGCAATTCGCACTACTCCTAACTATTTTGAAGGGTACCTTAAAATGGAACACTAGAAATGTCAACAGATCTCTTCCAAAAAGTTGATCTACAGCGGGTATAACCCTTTCTCCAGCTATTACAGCCAAACAAGCCAACAGCCACATTCTATTCTCAGCGGCAAAGGACGAAAAGGAGATGAAAATAACCCGGAAAACACTCAGACTTTTCCAGGCATTTGTGTATATGCACAGCCGGCTTCGGTTTTGTATTTCTTCAGCAGAGTTAGCCGTTGTTAGATTTCGACGGAAAGGAAAGCGTTTCTTATCTTAGAATTCTGGCACTACTATCATTTTTGTTTCAATGACATTTCCCAGAGCGCGCAAAAGCCAAATTCTTTCTTCTCCGCTCTTACTTTGCATACGAAGACAGCACTTGGCTTGCGTTTTCTCTTTTTATTTTCATTTTTTTTTTTTTTCGCAAGGTACGAGTAGGTCTCATTTCATTTATCAACTATTTTGAATTGTGGTACGAATTGCTTTCGTTTTAGAGTTCCTGATGCCAGACTAATTGTAAAATTCCTTACATACATAGGGCGATTATTAAATTAAAGGAACCCATATGCAAAATAAATAAATAAATAAAATAAAAAAAAAATAAATAAATTGGAAACTATATTTTTTTTCAAATGTAACAAAATATATTTAAGCCTCCTTAGGAGGCATCTTATAAGCTGGGGATGGGGACTAGGAACGGTCTCGATTGCAACATATTTGGAACTCTATATTTATTTTTTACCGGAAAAGGTTACAATGTGTCTTTTTATTCTCGTTCCAGGGTTTCTGTAAATATGAGATCCGTGTGCATTGTACTCACTGCATTCGGTCGGCTTATCGGAGGACATTCGCCCACAGTCATAAGTTTGGTGCATATGCATAGTTCAGAACTTCAAAAATATTGCATCTTTTACTTTGTATACAAAAAAGTAACTAGACTGTGTGTGAGAGTGGGAAGTGGAGTTAGGTGCCATTTAAATTATCTGAACTTTTGAACTTATTTCAAGGATAACTACTCTACAGGCTTATAAAATAAACTGTTAAAGAGTAAATTCTTCTTGTTTACCGACAAAAAGTAATTTTTTAGGAATTTCAGAACCAGAAATGAGCTGATGAAAAATTTGACGTAAAAGGGGACCGGATTTTGTAGTTGAAGCAATAGATTTTGAATTTAAAGGTAAAATAGAAAGTTGATTAATTTGAAGAATTTCAGATTCATCAATTGCATCATTCGAATTAAATTGTTGAGGTGAAAGAAGGATACATGTTGAGGATAATTTTCAATCAAATTGTTTCTAAAAGAAACGCATTGCCTTTTAAAACCCAATAAGTTAGCACTGTACTGAAGAATGTAACGTAAAATTTGAAAAAAAAAAAAAAAAAAAAAAAAACTGTTGCCGTAGTAAGCTTGAATTAAACAGTTAAATATGCTAAATAAAAAGTAATTTTATTTCAGTACTAATTCTGCATTTTTTAAAATTCTCTTTTCTATTACGCAGCGTTACATATTCCCTATTAGTGACTTTCTTTTTCGCGTAATTTTTCGCCCCGTTTTGTTTTCTCGCAATTAGATCCTACTACAGACCACGTTGAGCACTGTCAGTTTAAGTATGGCCACTTTGTACTTAAATAAAACGTTACAAATAAGCAGAGATAAAGTTAAAGGACAAATGTAGTTTTAAATCATAGAAACTAAAAACAAAAAAAGAAAAGAAAGAAAGAAAATTACAATTGACAAAGCATTCTTAAAGTGCCCCCCCCCCCCCCACACACACACACCTCATTTCCAATACGTAATTGAGTTCGTCGAATAATGTTTCGGTAAATAATGAGCCCCTAATGTTGCTTAAGCTTGGATTACCTTTTGTTTAAGGTTATTTGCATGTCTATTACTGTCCATGTCTGCTGTTTGTTTCAATATCTCACAGACTTACATTTTTAATTTGATACATGGTTCCTATTCAGAGTTTTCAGTTTTCATTTAAACGTAACTCATTCAAACTAAAAAAATCAACAAATAAAAAATCTAAAGTGCATTTTATTATTATTATTATTAATGGCAGGACTGTTTTATTAGCATAATCTTATTTCCTACTTTAATTTGAACACTTTGTAATTTAGATTACATATTTATATCAAACAGATACACATTAAAGCTCGTTTTTACCACTTTGGGGCACCCTGTAGAATAAGAACAATGTATATACATTAGTCCTGAAATTTATTAGCTGCGACATTTTAATAAGTATAACAAAGAAAGATATCAAAACGGTATAAAAAATTGCGCAGTCGTTAATTTGATACATGGTTCCTATTCACAGTTTTCAGCTTTCATTTAAACTTAACTCATTCAAACTAAAAAAATCAACAAATAAAAAAATCTAAAGTGTATTTTTTTATTATTATTATTAATGGCAGGACTGTTTTATTAGCATAATCTTATTTCCTACTTTAATTTGAACACTTTGTAATTTAGATTACATATTTATATCAAACAGATATACATTAAAGCTCGTTTTTACCACTTTGGGGCACCAGAATAAGAACAATGCATACACATTAGTCCTGAAATTTATTAGCTGCTACTTTTTAATAAGTATAACAAAGAAAAATATCAAAACGGTATAAAAAATTGCGCAGTCGTTAAACCTTCCATGGGTCTCAGAAACCAAAAGGTTGTTGAACACAGAAAAAACACAGAAATATTAAAGGAAAACAACACCTGTATAATTTCCAGGTTTGGAAAGAAGCCAGTTTATGGGCTTAAATTAGAGAAAGACAGCACGTGGAACATTTTGAAGGACGATTGCAGTACGAGTTTTGGTTGTAAAAGTACAAAACAACACGATAATAATTCCACTTTTGAGATTACAGAAAAACATTCCAATTAAAATACGCATTTTATGTTAAAAATATGTTTTATTCCTCTCTGGGGGAAAGCAATTCTCTAGCTAAAATGTTGAAATAGTTGATTGCCACAAAAATTTACGATTGCAATCGTATTGATTTGAAAATTAATAAATTCTTTTCTTGACGTATATATTATAAAAGGAAAGTTTTATGAAAAAAGTTCTAGGTGCTAATTGACAGTTGGGAATTAAAATTAAGTTATATATATAACACGGCCCTTGGGAGGGTGTATATAGCAGGTAAAAAGCAAACTACCATGAAGTAATTTTTAAGTAAAAAGATTTTAGTGTCATTTAGGGTATTCAAATGTTTTATAATGGATCTGTACTAAGCTATGGTCATATCAGGCGTAAATTATCCCACTTTCAATGATAATTTCAATAAGCAATATCATAAACACTAGAAAATCAATGTTTTAGCAATTAAAAAAGTATATAAAAGCACTCCAATAGGACAACGTCTTGCACTCTTTTAATGTAACTTTTTGCAAAACCACACTGTTGAAAAATTATATTTAAAAGTAAGCAAACTAAAATCATTTTGAAATATTTTCTCGGCTTATAAAGCTCCAAATATTTAAGTCACAATTAACACACGCATTGTTATTATTGATGTTTTATTATTATTATTATTATTATTATTATTATTAAGCATGCTAAGTGCTCCTATGTTCTACCATACCTAGAATGCCTTATAAACCGTTTATATTTCATTCAAAATTAGATATTATACATAATTTCCCACTGTGCAGGAGCCTTTCATTCATAAGTCATCGCCCATCAACAAAGAATCAGGGATATCTTTTATACAGCTACTAAGTCATGCATGTCGATTTGTTGAAAGGATGACTACTCAGTAGCGCATGCAGGATTACGCTTTGGAGGGGGCTAGCATATTTAAGAGTCCCAGATCTGGCCCGGCCCACTGCCGAGCTTTGTCTTTCTTTCATTTGATTTGATGGGACCTGTCGGATCAGATCCTGACTTACATTTTTTCTGCTGACTTGAACAGAGTCGTAACCAGCCAGAGAAATTCTGGAAAGTTTTGGTGGGCCTAATTCTGAATGTTTTAATGCGTTAAATAATGAAATACTGTACTAAAATAAATCTTAGTTTTTGCGATTTTTTGGTGTTTCTGTATTTGGATAATTTTAAAGTGTTTGCAATCAAATGATCTAAAGTTTTATTATTAAATTATCAAAATATTATGAAGGTCAAAGAGAGCAAGAGATTGCACGGGGCCTTAAATTTTTAATTAAGTAAATTTTAAACATGCTAATATTTCGAATTTCATAATAAAATTTATAAAAGAGAAAAAAAAATGTGAGACAAAATTAATATCTTTTCAACAATTTCGATATTTTAAGGATCTATTAAAAGTAATGTTCTTTCATAATTAAAAAAAAAAATAAATATCTAGTCTAGTCTGGGAGGGGCTTCAGGCCCCTTAGCTCCCCCGCGGGTGCGCTGATGTGACTATTGGATCGTTTATCCCAGTTCACAGTTCGCTTTTATGAATGCACCCATTCTTAAATAACTGCATCACAATAAATGTAAATAAAACAAAACGCATATGACCACACACGCATTCAATACATCCGCCATACGATATAGTCAGGGATGCGGAGTCAGTGGGAAAAAATAGCCGAATCCGACTCCGATTCCGAGATATTTAACGACTCCGACTCTTTTTCCAACACCGAACTGGCAACACTAGTAATCCAGGCTGAGGTACTAGTGTTGATTGTTGGTTAAAATAATGATGGAGTATAAGAAAAATAAAGCTAAAATCTCACTATTTCGGCATTGATTATCTTTTTAGGACTTCAAAAATAAAAAAATCTATATTTACCGGTTTATTAATTTTATAATTTCGCGCCCGCAAAATCGAAAAATCCAACTGTCGAAGTCGAAAGAACACAAAATAGAGATTTTACTGTTTTGGATCTGCAGAATGAGAAGAAAAATCGATATCATTACAATTTAGTCGTTATTTTCCTGTATCCTCCAGACTTGAAAAAATTCTATGGAAATGAGGAAAAATATAGATGAAAATTTCATTATTCGGAAGTATTTCGGATTCTGTGGATTCAAATGAAAAAAAAATAGAATTTTTTAAATTAATTTTACAGTTTTGGCTTTATTTCGGGTTCTGCAGATTTGAAAAATCCGAAATGTGAAAGATAACGTATTCACTATTTTATCGATATTTTAGGTACCACCGATTAAGAAAAAAAGAATTACAATTTCATCTTATTTTGACTCCTGTGCACAAAAAATAAATAAATAAAGGAAGGATATTTTAATTTTTTTACTTACAGAGCAGAAAAATTTGAGAGGGGCGCGGGAGAAAAAAGGCTTCTATTAGAATGCTATAACAGGCTCTTAGTTCTTTTGTCCCCCCCCCCCCCCCCCAAAAAAAAAAGCATAAATTTATAATTTTCGCATTACCTTAGGTAAGAGATCTCCATGAGCCGAAATTTTAAGGCCCGTTCCCTAAAAAGTTCGGCCCTATACCTTTGTATTTATTCTCACCCCAATCATGCTCATTGTAAATTGTTCCTATTTTATCGGCATGGGTTTAATTCTTTCAAATTTGTTATATTGGGCTTGTGAGCCTGCTCAATTTTCTTTATCAGCCTGATCTGGCCCATTAATATAACTTGTCTTGATTCTACTTACATGACTTGTTTGAAAAGTTGCCTTCATTTTCCGAGCCTCGGGTCCTTGCAGATCTTTGTACCTCGGGATCTATCCGCAAACTACAAAAATACGAGGGGAAGTACTTATACAGGATGTCCACGTATAACCTGGCCGACCATTATTTTCGCAACCCTTGGTCCTAGATGCATATGTCCAATTACAAAAGTGGTCAAAATTAGGTGCGGAGTTAAGATAAAAAAAAGTTTGAAGCGAAAAAAACAATTTAGTGAAGAATTACCCAATCTAAATTTTTATACGTCCCCGGTCCTATAAGTTATATTTAGCAAAATTTTCCTGTTACACTGACAAGTAAGGCAAATAAGCCCCGTTATTCTACAATTAAACTTGACCGAGTAATAGCTGTATAAAGTTGAAGCATATTTTTTGCTGCAAATTAGGGGTCATTCACAAATTTAGTAGAAATATAATTTCGTCAGATGTATTAAAGAAATGGTTGAGAGTAAAATTAGCATTGCAATATAAATTTGAAATCTTCAATAATTCTGACATATTACTGCAAAATATACAACTTTTACTGAACATATAAGAGGATAAAAATAACAGAATTTTCGTTAAATAAAAGGATGAAAAACAACAGCCTCAATTCTTTACAAAATGTATCATTTCAAACATAATTTGCATAAGGTTTGTCGAACAGCGGATTATATATGCATACACGTGTGACAGAAAAATAGGAATGTCAAACGTCCATATTTTGGAATTAAATAATTTTATAATAATTTTAATAATAACTTTGTATTTTTATAAAAATAGGTAACATACTATTTTGATGTAAAGACCAAGTTACAAATAAAAAGAGAAAATTTTGGTTGGATGAAAAATGATAGCGATATCAAAAGATACCGCCCCCCCCCCTCCTCCTAGAGGTATCTTACGATATCATGTGCCAGACTGCCTCCCCACTAAAATGATAACATTATATATACATAGCCCTCTACATGAATAAACAGTTATCCTTAACTATGTCTTCAAAAAACCTTATAGCAAAAGAATGAAGGTACATATGGGTATATACTAATATATAACCTACAACTCAGTAAAATTTACAAAACACTTTTTAATTTTATTGCTTTAATTTCTAAACTTTCCACATTTTCATTCAAATTGCGAATGCTCATGAGGTGCAAATCTGAAATGTGTATGATTTATGAACATTTACTTATCAAAACATTTTAAAAATCCAATTATTAATATTTGCATATTACACTGAATTCTTGTAAAGCAGAAAAATGTTAATATAGTTTTGAAAACAAATCATTTATAACTTGTAGTGTTAGAAGTGGCAGAGCGTGCATACAAATATGTTCATATAATTGAAAAACAACAACTCTAAAAGAATTTTATTGATCTTGAAATTTCTGGATTTTTTTCCCTCCAGAACTTCAAGAGGCGTTTGGAGCATTAACAAAAGAATTAAGAACTTTATTTTTTTCCCTCTGAATTGATGTAGTTTTAGTTATGTCTCTTTTTACCACATTTGTTTACTTCTGTTATCATCTTTTAATTAATTTTTGAGAAGTTTTTCCGCGATCTCAATAAAATTGTAATACCTTTCAAAAATAAATAAATAAATAAAATTAAAAATATATATATAAAAATCATTATTATTGTGGGTTTCAAACTTTCTCAATTCTACGCTTAACATTATTGAAATTTTCCGTTGTTTAGTCTTTTCATTATTTTTTCTCACATTTTATTCTATACGCAATTAATATATCCCTGCCCGAGTTTTTGTTCTTCTCATCCAATTGTAATTCACCTTCTGAAAGTTTGAAACAATTTTATGAGACAGCGATTCAAAATGTCTTTTGAAGAAGAGATAAGATTCTGAAAGAAAACAATGTATAAAAATGGGAAGGACGGTCATAAATTGTCGCCACAAGTATTTAGGATATATAGAATACGTAAACATCTGAACAACTAAGTGGAGTTGAGCGAATGTCTGCAATCTAGGTCTTTCCTTCAAGTATTATTATATTTCTAGATAATTTTTTAAAAACAAATATAAGGATTTACAGCCCGGATTTGTTCTAAAAATGTAGTATCTAGATTTAAAATGTCCTAAATAGAGGCATCCAATTTCAAAATCTTATTCGCACTGAGTGTTTGATGGATAAAAATCGAGGTAAAAACAAGTATTAATAATCAGAATAAATCTAATATTCAGCTATTTCAAGTCTTCAAAAAGGAGCCCTTGTTTAATTAATAAAGTATGAAGACGCTCAGACTAGTTAAGATTTGTTATCATTAAGACCGCAAATCCCACTCACTAATGCTAAGGCTGTTCTCAAATCCATAGGAGCTACATTCCGACACATTTTTCAATTCATTTTTGTTCGGAAACGCCTGAAATTGGCAGGTACTCTTATTCAAAAACTATGCCATCAAATGGCGTTTTCCATTTGCTGGTAACGGCGGAAGATCTTTCAGAAAATACTGTCAAAGTGGGTGTTTTGAACCGAATACCCGATGCGGCAGCACAAGAAAGAGGAAAAACTCGCCGTTGAGTGACAAGAATCGCTTATAACTGGATAAGTAATTTATTTATCAAAAAAGAGAAAACTCTATGTGATTCCAAATCACTTCCTTTGTCAGGCCTGTCAATTTATGACTTTGCTTTTACAAATAAGTGAGGAAATGTGCCCGAAAATTTCGCTTTGTTGAGCAGGGAATTTGAGAACCACCTTAATGATTACAAGCGGCACTTATCGAAGTTAAAATTTATTATAGCAGCTGAGCAGCTGATAAATAAAAACGAAAAATCAGCCATCAAGCATAGAATATGAAATACTTTCTAACAGAATATTATTAAGAAATTCTATTTCTTCGTAAATAAAATGAAATATTAAATTAAGCAGTTTAAATAAAATTTATCGTAAACGACTTTTTCCCATAGACAATAATGTAAAGGAATGTTGTCCCTGTAAACGAGCCTTACTCAACCTTTTTATTCTGTGCAGGCCACATAGATTTGCATTTATTCAAAAACTATGTAATCGAAATACGTTTTCTTTTTTTTTTTTTTCGTAAAGGCAGAAGATCCTTCAGAAAATACCGTCAAAGATGGCGTTTGGAACGAGAGGGGAGAAAAACCGTTCGTCACGTGATCAAAATTGCTTATAACTCGATAAGTAATTTTTTTTAATTAAAAAATGGAAAACTCATTTCGATTCCAAATCGCTTCAACAGTCGGGCCTGCCAATTCTATGCCTTTAAGTTTAAAAATGATCCAAAAAAATCTGTCAGAAGCATTTTTATTTTTATTTTTATTTTGTGCATAAAAGCGTGTTGACAAAGTTACCTGGAAAACGGGGTAACTTTGAAAGCTGTCTAAAACCCTGAAAACAACAACAACAACAAAAAACAGGTAAATTGAATTTTACAATCCAAGTAATGTATTTAAATCATGATATATAAATTTCAATACAAAAGAAAAAAAAATAGAAGAGCACTTAGAAAAAATTCGTACATTCTTCTCAGAAAGTGAAATATTTCCTCTATTTTCTATATAAGGAGGTTCAACGATGCACACAACATCGGCTACGTTGACGGACGCCTCATCCGGTACATTAGGAAAATGGAAATTCACCCATTGTCTTTCGTTTCAAGGTATGACACCTCATATTCTCTATGTCCGTCCGTAATAATTGGTGATTTTTGCAGCATGATGTTTCACACTTTTTTTCGCCTAGAACTTAACGATCACAAACATCCCGAACTTCAATTATATGAAGTTCTTACCATCTTGGGCTAACTTTATGTCTTCAGTCATTGATGACTGATTATCATATTTGAGGAACACTAACTCTTCACTGGGTTCTTCAGGTTGCTCGTGTTCTGCATTTTGTTCGGGTTCTGCCTCTTCCTCTGGTACTACATACATCTTGCTCTGACTTTGATTCAGATGTGTCATGCAAGGAATACGCGCAAAAAGAAAAAAAAACCAAATAAAATAATTGAAAAACCTCCGATTTGAAGAAAAAAATATGAAAGAATCTAGGGAGATGACAAAATTCTAGGTTGGCAAAATTGTCCCACTCTTCCCAAGATTCCTTGTTCAACTTTGTCAACTAATATTATCAACCGTAAAAATAATATTAGTTCCAAAAGCGATTCCGAAAGCTTATTGTATACTCTATCAAACAAAATGGGTAGTTTTTACTTACGTTTGGATTAAAAAGGTGAAACGGAACACTTTTTTAGACGTCCAAAATCGCACGTTTCGGAGTTTCAAAATATTTTCACTGATAACGGCCATAAAACAATTGATAAGACAAAAAACAATCGGGAATAGTGTCATACAATGTCTTCTTTCTGAAATGAAAACACTAGCGCTTATTTTAATTGGATCAGCAACTTCCCACAGCGCCAAAAAACATATTTTTTAAAAAGTAGAAAAGTTGTCCCGGTTGACGGTATGATTTTTGGTTATATTTGGTTCATTAGCTCGAAAAAATATGGGACATTTTATTTTTCGTTGTACTGTGAGAATTCAGAACATTTTCATATTTTATCATTAACTGAGATGAAAATGGAACATTTTAACGATTTATTAATTCCTACATCATGGATGCTAAGTTTTTCGCTATACGACGTCTTAAATTAAACAACTCGGTGTGAAATTTGTCTATACAATTCCCTGCCATTCGCAAATTGCCTGCATTATTTTTTTATGGAAATTTGTGCATATGTTAAAAAAAAAAATATTTTTTTTTTAAATCATTTTTACAATTTTGAAATAATATGTACGTTTTTTATATTTTATTTTTTTCATTAATGGGTGCCTAGCAACTGAATTTCATAGCATATGGACATTCGTAAGAATTATATTTTCTTAGGAAATCGTATCTGCTTAGAAATATACAAATAATCTAAAATTAATAATTACGGATTTCACGGTTAGATAGTGTGTCAAGTGAGATGAAAATTAATGCTTTGCAAAATCTACATCGAAGCCCCTAATCTGAAGGTTTACTAGTAAATAGTCATTAAATAATAATTACATAGTGTGGTATTCAAAAAATTGAAAAAAGGAAAAAAAAAAGGAAAAAGCAATTGTTTTTTTCAGATAGGATCAGTGATGTAAAATACCCATGTATTTATTTTCAAGGATAAATACCCAGGGTAAATACCCATTTTGGGTATTTACCTGGGTATTTATTTTTCAATTAAATATAGCTATGAAAAAACCTATATTGCTATTAGTTATGATGGATTACTGAAAAATAATGAAAAATTAAGAACTTTAGATTTCTTACAGCGCTTAAATTTTAAGGAAACTCAACATTTTACATTCAAATACTGAATTTAAATGTTTTTTTAATTATAATGAAAAGTGTAAAAAATGTATTTATTTAGAAAAATTTTATTAAAAAGATGCACATAATTTGTTCGATACAGCTTCAGCTAATGTATTAATACTACATAGGTTACTACAATCGCTAACAAGGTAATATATTACTATGATAATGCTCTAATAAAGGAGACACGTTCTCTAATTTTTTTTTCACAAGACTTTTCTTTCCCTGATACACTCTTTTTTTCTGCAAATAACTACATTCATCTAAGATGAGTGCTATCTAATTCCATATGAGTATAAATTTCATAAATAAATAACATGATTAACTCACGGTTTTAAAGAGCAATTGGTCAAAGGAAAAAAAAATTATTGAAAAAATGACCCCATGCATTTTACTCACCAAATTTTCCCAGAAAAACCGCTAAAATAGACATACGATAGGAAATTATGTATTCTTTCATGTCATATTAAAAAAAAAAAAAAAAACTTAAGGCTCGTCTTCATATTGCAATTTTATTATAAGAAACTCTGATATTTTCAATACTATACAAAGACAATAATTTTGACGTCATATTTCATATGAGTCTTTGTCTTTAAATTTTGCTTTAGGAAACCAAACGGCAAACCATTTAATCAAGTAGTTCAGGAATTATGAAGATTTAAAATTTAGAACTCCTAATGTTAAACTCATTTTTAATCATTGCAATACGGATAGTTTTATAAGCGTAATTCCACAACTACTTTGCAGAATAAGCTATAATTTTATAATTCACACATTTGAACCCTTTATAAATCTATTTTAGTTTAAAATATTCATAGGTTACAATTCATAATTTTTTTTTAAAAAAAAATTTGAAATTAATTTTTGAAAAATAAATGTTATTAATGAATGTTTTACAGAAATCGATTTTTGGAAGTTTAATTAACCCTTTGGACTCCGGCGTCTCTTAGACAAATTTTATTCGGTCGGCACCACTTTTTAAAAAGAAGTTTCCTTCAAGTATACAATTTCAAAAATGCTCTGATTAATTAAGG
Organism: Maratus speciosus; assembly: GCA_963932465.1. Classification (NCBI taxonomy): domain Eukaryota; kingdom Metazoa; phylum Arthropoda; class Arachnida; order Araneae; family Salticidae; genus Maratus; species Maratus speciosus. Next base: position 232,807,363 of record OZ010791.1, on the reverse strand, counting down.
CGAATTTTATTTTCCTTTATTACTGGTGCCAAAAACAAATTTTGCAATAAAAGATGGTGTCGCCACAGCAGCGACAACGGAGTGCAAAGGGTTAATGTTAAAATTACAGCTCCTTCCGTTAACTAGTTCTTGAGTTATACTTAAAAACTACCTGCATTGCAATCTATTTTGCAACAATTGGAAATGAATTTAACGTTAGGAGTTCCAAATTTTAAATCCTCATAATTACTAAACTATTTCATAGAATGGTTTCCCATTTGGTTCTCTAAAGTAAAATTTACAAAAAATCAAATACGATGTCAAAATTAGGTGCTTGTTTTGAAAATTTCAGAGTTTGGTACAATTTTAGTAAGAAAATGACCCTCAACTTTTATTTTTTAGAAAACATAATTTGTAGTCGAATCGGTATTTCTGTTTTTTTTGTTTTTTTTTTTTCTCTGGCAATTTGGACGTTAAACTGCTTTTTTTTTTGGCCAATTGTACCTCCTTGCATTACTAGATTTAAAATATCTATAGCAAGATGGAGAAATCTAATGATTTTTTAATTATTATTATTTTCTTGAATGTTTTTTTCTCTTTTCTTTGCAATAAAGATGCAGGAAGTAGTTATATAGATAATACCTTATGGTGTTAAGTTTTTCCCATACTAAATTAATCTGATGTTCATTTGATTGAATGGATTCAATTAGTTCTACAAGTGGTTTAAAAACTGTGATTTAAAAAAAAAAAATACGAATCTAAAACACATCCTCTGAATATTTTTCTTTGATAATCTTCTTCATTAATTGCTATAATTTGTTATTAAAACGTATTATCTTTTATGCTTTTAACCTTTTATAGTTCTTTGGGATAACAATTTACCGCCATAAGTTAACTTTCTCATGATTGCTTTGTAAATAGCTAATGCGTCTTATTGGTTCTTTTGAGCACGTTTATGTATCTCAGCATTCCTACTCATTTCTCCAAACCGATGTGTGATCTCTATTGCTGGAGCATGAATGCCACCATTTCTCTCTTTTTGGAGTAAATTGTTCTTTCTTCTTACAATGTGCTACAACTTATATGATGCACATCCTACTTGTATTACGTTCTACAACTACCAGAACGGAAAGAAAACTTTCTTCTGCGCTTGTACTGGTTCGTAAATGGCCTTTTTGAGATAGATGAAGAAATATTTTTGAAACGCGTTGCATAATCTTCTTTTTCATTATGCATTTAAGAAGTGTCTTTCTTTGTTATTATGAGACAAAAATTTAGAAGCTCTTTTTTATGTTTAAAAAAAATGTTTAGAAAAACAATTTCGATTAGAAACAAACTTTAAAATAGCGTGTGCGGTAAATATTTTAGCCTGCAAATAACTTCTCCATATAGTTCCCGGCAATTTCAAGGAATTATTTTTTCCTTTATCATTTTCCTCTTAAATTCGACTGAACATTGCATGTACATGGTTACTTTGTTTGATAGTTCTCACTATATCAATTACATTTGCTAAAAAAAATGATTAATTGACGGCTATCTTAAAATATTAGAAGATACTGAATGGAAAAGATTTGCAAGGCCACTCAATCGGAAAACATGCAGGTATTTTACTTTAAACTGAGTACTGCTATCATATTTGAATGAAACATTATAACCTATGATTTGAAGAATTTTTTCAAGATTATGATATTTTACAACGAAATACGAAAATACCCAGTTTTTGGGTATTTACCCAGGTCTTGGGTAAATCCCCAGGTATATACCCAAAAAATAAATACCTACCCGCTGGGTATTTACCCATCCCACATCACTGGATGGGATGTATGCCAGCTTCGAAGTGTAAAGATAGAAGTTTTCAGTCTCAATAAAACAAAGTTTGGCATTAACACCTGTAACTTTCTTTAAGACAAGCAAGGAGAATTTGAATATACAAAGTATCTCTTATACTGAGCTGAAATAACATTGATACTATTATTACACGACAAAAAAGAATAAGGTAAACAAAATAAAAAGGAAAACATCGATAAAATGAAGAGCAGACAAAGATATTCAGAATAACTAACCAAAATTTTTGATTAACCAAAGAATCTTTAGTATGTTTCTTGTACTCAACTGAAATGACATCGGTATTATTACGCGACGAAAATGAATAAAATAAACAAAATATTGAAGTAAAGGAAAAATATTAGTAAAATAAAGAACAGTCAAAACTATTTAGAACTGAAAAAAAAAATTAAATAACCAAAGAGTTTTTTAATTTTTTTTATGAACTGAAGCTAAATCAACATTATTACGCGTCAAAAATGAATAAAATAAATAAAGTATGTGTAAAGGGAAAATATCGGTAAAATAAAGAACAGTCAAAACTATTCAGAATTGAAAAAATTAAATTTTTTGAATAACCGAACAATTTTCAGTATTTTTCTTGTGAACTGACATAACATCGAAATTATGACGCGACAGAAATGAATAAATTAACTAAGTGGATCAAGGAAAATATTAGTAAGATAAAGGACAGTCAAAACTATTTAGAATTGAATAGAACAGATTTTTTAAATTATTGAAGAATTTAAAAGCCTTTTTTTAATGATCTGAAATCAAATTGACATAATTACTAGCAAAAAATTAATCATATAAAGTAGATATAAAGGAAAAATATCGGTAAAATAAAGAACAATCAAAACTATTCAGAATTGAAGAAATCAAGTTTTTGAATTACCGAACAATTTTCAGTACTTTTCTTTTAGTGAAGTGAAATAATCGACATTATTGCGTGACAGAAATGAATATATTAACAAAGTGGATAAAAGGAAAATATTAGTGATATAAAGGACAGTCAAAACTATTTAGAATTGAATAGAACATTTTTCTTTTTAATTGCTGGAGATTATAAAGGCCTTTTTTTTCAATGAACTGAAAGCAAATTGACATGATTACGCGTCAAAAATGATCAAAATAAAGTAGATATAAAGGAAGAATGTCGGTAAAATAAAGAATAGTCAAAACTATTCCGAATTGAAAAAATCAAGTTTTTTGAATAACCGAACAATTTTCAGTACTTTTCTTGTAGTGAAGTGAAATAACAGCAACATTATTACGCAACAGAAATGAATAAATTAACAAAGTGGATAAAGAAAAAATATTAGTGAGATAACGGACAGTCAAAACTATTTCGAATTCAATAAAACATTTTTTTTTTTAATTACTGAAGAATTTAAAGACTTTTTTCGTTTTAAACTGAACTGAAATCAAATTGACAGGGTTACGCATCAAAATTGAATAAAATAAATAAAGTCGATGTAAAGGAAAAACATCGGTAAAATAAAGAACAATCAAAACGATTCAGAAATGAGCGAACCAAAGTTTTTGAATAATAGAACAATTTTCAGTATTTTTCTTATAGTGAACTCAAATAACAGCGACATTATTACGCGACAAAAATTATTAAATTAACAAAGGGGACAAAGGAAAAACATTAGTGAAATAAAGGGCAGTCAAAACTATGGCGAACTGAACGAACCAAAATTTTTGAATAGCCGAAGGCTTTTTATAAATGTTTCTGGTAGCGAATTGAAATAACATCATATATGAACATAACGTTATTATGCGACAAAGATAAATAAAATTAAGTAAAAGAAAGTAAAAGATAAGTAAAAGAAAAAGATCAGTGAAATACAGGACAATCAAAACTATTCAGAATTTAACAAACAAAAATTTTTGAATAACGGAAGAATTTTCAGCATTTTTTTGGTAGAGAATTGAAGTAACATCATCATTATTATGCGATAAAAATGAATAAAGTTAACAAAGTAAAAGTGAAATAAAAGGCTATGAAAACTATTCAGAATAATTTAATTTCGTTTACGGAAATAAAACTGGTTAGGTACTGATAAAAGTTAAAATTTTATGCCGCTTTTTAAAACGACAAAAAAAAAGTAAAGGTAAAGGTAAAGGAACTACTACCAGCGAAAGTGTTAACACTAGCAGAACCATCCTTCTCCTCACAGCTTTTTGAAATTCCTTTTTACAAACGAGAAAATTAAAAAATGGGATTATTAAATTATTAATTATATGATCACTAATTTTTAAAAATTTGTTTATTCCATTAAAAATTGAAGTGGATTTACTTTTCTTAAAACTATTTTCCAAAATTTAAAGTACTATATTTAAAAAAAATAAATAAATAAATAAAAAATAAATAAATAAATAAAATTTCTAAAACTAAGTAGATGGAGACTACACGTCAAAGTTATTACATCACGATGGTATCATATGTGAACAATGGTGAAAATAAAATTTTTAAAAATGTATTATGATAGATAATATCAGCAATCCTGTTTTTGTAATTTTCTTTCGTAGTGGCCCCTTCTTCCCTTATGTCACCGGTTCTCACACTCAGGACTCAGGTGATACTCTCCTCCGACTGTTGTGACATCACATTTTTTTTTTGTTTTTTTGTAATGATAATTTCAAAGCTAATTTTATGTAATATATGAGGCATTCTCACAAAATTTTAACTTTCAGGAATAAAAATTAGGTGAAATTAAACTTAATAAAATAACATTTTAAACTTATAGACGAATGCCTTAATGATTCAAAATAAAGAAAAAGTAGTCATCAGCGACGATTTTTTTTTTTTAAACTGAGATTTAAGTTAAAGTTGCAAGTTTAATTTTTACCGTTTTACATCTCTAACTTTTTTCTTCTAAATTTTTATTTATAATGAAGTTGTGTAGTACCCACAGAACATTCAAATAAGGAATAATAACAATGTAGTATTTTTAGTAAAAAATTTTGCTATAACACTGTCTTAAATGGATGTTAAAGAAGGGACGGTAAGAAAAAAAAAGGGGTGGAAAGGGGGGAAAAAGGGACGGTAAAGAAAATTACCATCTATTTTTAAGCAAATCCTATGATAGCCACAATGTTCATTGATTTTTACTAACAGTTATTTACATTGAATTAAATATAGTAATAATAATAATAATAAATTATTTACCTCGAAAAGTGCAGTAATAAACCTTGGGGACGGTGAGACTGCCAATAAAGCCACAATGCTTGAAATTGATATTTAAATGCTGATTTAAATTCTGCAATAAATGTCCTGTCAAAGAATTTTAGCCATTCTCTCTCTAGCATACTTCTGCATGATAAAAAGTTGAAAAAATTCTACGGCTGCATCTTAAGGGATTTTCTAAATAATTTTAGCAAGAGGGAATCTAAAATCCAGGGACAGAGTTGAAAAAATAATAACAACCGTAAAAATCCGTTCAGGTTAATTTTTTGCTACATATTTGTATAAAACAATAGTCCCAGTTTCGAAAAAAAAAATTACATCGAATTACTTTTATTGAAACAATTTTATACAGACAGCTCCAAACTTAAAAAATAGTATCAGGGACACGGGGCAGTATAGGAATTTCGTGGTATATTTGGACCCTCAAAATCGTCCAAAACTTATTTATCTCGTTAATATTGTTATACAGTCGTACAATGGGATGTTTTACAGTATAAGAAATTTAAAAAAAACCAAGAATATGTACTAAAATAAAAATTATTATTCAGGGACTTAACAGTCAAAATTATGTGAGAATGCCTCATACGTATATTGTTATTGCTTCTCTAAAATTTTGATTTTAAGACTTTTTCCATTCATATATTATTTTCTTTTACATTTGATATCGCAATTGATCGGGCAGTTTGAGTAAAGTAATTTATGTTACGTGGCATGCCTTGCTCAAACAGAAATCAATTGCGTTTTGCTTATATTGTGGAATATTGCCCTTGATAGCATGTTTCACAATATAAGTTTCCATTTACTTCTTATCATATTTTTACATTCTGTTTGTGGAATTTTCCTCCTAAATATTTTATTTTATTTTATTTTCAGTTTATGTATATCTGATTATAGGATATACAATTTTATAGTGCATTATAGTTATTCGTTCATTTATCTATGTTCGATTTTTCATGTGATTTATAGTGAACACTTACAAAAAGTTTTATTATATATATTATATAAATATATAATAAAGCTGTTAATATCTTGTATAATCTTACCTCAAGCTGATGTAATTGAAATTGAACGAAAAAGAAAACATGTTCTTAACACTATCTAAAATTTTCTGAACTTTATCTATCTGAACTTTTTTCTAAATGTAGATCAAATATATATCACATTAATACTTTGTAATAACATACTAATTTTAATTGCTAAAAGGTGTAAATTAAAACTTCAAAAACAGTAAAAATAGGTTTATTCGACTGTTGACATCTTTCGACTCACCCCGAGTCATTTTCAAAACAAATAAATAAAAATATTCTAAATTTGCACGGTCTATGAAACGCCATCATTCAGTTTTCCACGTATTCTTTGGTATAATGCACGTTATTTTTAGGTAGATTTCGTATGAAATACTACCTATTGGGATCGTTCCTATGTTGGAATTTCTGAAAAAGTTTTGCAGATCTACACCGATTATGACCCCTAGAACCACAAACCACCCTCAGTAAAAAACTTTATCTATTTATCTATCTATCTCTATATATATATATTTATATATGTATTACTTTAATCACTCACAATCCCTTTAATTACTCACACGATAACTTTCGTAATTCTGCACCAATCTCTTAAAACTGATACATAAAATCAATGGGCATAAAATCTCGGTCAAGTTCGTTAATGGGCAAAATCGGACCAAGGGGATGGAAATAGGGAGGGGTTTTGTGAAAACAGAAACCCCCCCATAACTTCTTAATTTTTGTACATATCAAATCAGTTTAAAGTTTTTATTACTTCTAAAAATAGTGCCAAAAATTTATGTATCACAGATTTTTGATAAAGTTAAAAATGGGCTCAAGGGGAGCAAAAAATAGGGTTTTGGGGAGAAAAAAATTCATAACTTCGTCAATTCTCAAGATATCAAATCCAATTAATTTTATTATAAATCTCCTTAACATTATCTACAACTTTTATATTTAGAAGTTTTTGATAGGACCAATTCGTACCGCAAAAAAATAAAAAAAAAAATAAATAAATAAATAAAATAAAAACGAAAACAAAAAGGGGGTTTGAAGAAGAAAAAAATTCATAACTCCGTCAATTCAAAAGATATAAAATCCCCATGAATTTATCATATATCTTCTTAATATTATCTACAACATCTATATAGACAAGTTTTGGATAGGACCAATTCTTACAGCAAAAACAAATTAAAAATACATAGCGGTTGAAGAAAAAATCATCTTAGTAAGGGTGTATTCAAATCCAAACTGCTTATTTTCTGACTCATTTTACAATTCCTTTTTGCTCTCAAAGGCTTCCAATTGGTACGTTTTCTTACTCAGAAACTATATAATGTACTGTAATGGTCGATTTTTTGATAGAGGTAGAATATATTTTTAAAAATGCTGTTAAAAAGGGTATTTTGAACCGAATTTACCGAAGCGGATTGTGTTGGAAAAATCATTGTATTAAGGATGCACTCAAATCCAAACTGCTTATTTTCTGACTCATTTTTAAATTCATTTTTGCTCTAAAACGCATTTAATTGGTAGATTCGCTTATTCAGAGACTATATAATGTACAGTAATGATCGATTTTTTGATAGAGGCAGAATATATTTCAAAAAATGATGTCAACGTGGGCATTTTGAACGGAATTTCCCGAAGCGATTGTGTTAGAAACGAAAAATATTGTCCTTCTGAGAAAATAATTGTTTATATATCAAGTTTTAATTAATTGAACAAAAAATAAAAACCCAGATCGCTTATAAATCTCTTCAAAAATCACGTCAGCAAGTTTCATATATATATGTTTTTTATTAAAAATTAATCTGGAATTAGGCCAGAAATTTTCGAGTTGTTGAGCATGGAAAAGTATTTTTTTTAATACCGCCCTAACATGATTCTGATAAAACCAGCTATTATACATATAAAAATGAAATAAAAACTCGTCAAAAGCGGCCAGATAAAATTGTTAAAGTGGATTTATCTCTAATCATGATTTAGTTTTTGTTTGTGAAATTAGTATATTTGACTTCGAAATCTACCTCTGCCTGTAGGCCGGGCCGGCAGGGATTTTTTTATTTTACTTGGATGTTTATTTTATTTTCATAACCATTGAGTAGTTCGAGCTACAATTTTGGTAAGTTAAAGGATGCTGCATCCTTACATATTGAGTTTTTGCGTGTTACAATCTCTACGATTTCTCTTATAATGGATGGATAGTATAGACTGGAGGGGAAATTATCTTACTTTTATTGAAATTTATTTGGATGTATTCTTCTTGATGTAATCTTGCTAGTTCTATGTTTTTCTATTATATTTAATATCAAATACATGATCCTTTTTTTTTTTTCTATACTTAAATTTTCTGCTACTCATACCAATATAGTAATTCTTTGATCCGTCTGCTCTAATAAATGGTACTTCATAAACTCCTGAGTAATTCTCAAAATTAATTGGGTCAATTTCAGTGCAAAGGATATTCTTTAATTTTAGAGGTAGTTTGGCTATTAAGCAAATATTGAAACGCTTAAGTCTGTATTTTAATTTCTCAAAAAAGCTTGGAAAATATTGAATAGTATAAAGTTTGTATTGTTGCAAATCAAATTTATGTTCTGTCTTCTCATTATTGGCAATATCTATGATTAATTTCTTAATATGTTGAACTTTGAAACGTATTATAAGCAGTTCTGCGAATGTTATCTAATTCATTATCCAAATTATTTTCTGTGCATATTAAAACTTTATTCTGCTTCTTCCAAACAACGTGCCTACCTTGTATAATTTTACCCAACGCCGTTGTAATTGAAATTCAAAGAAAATGGGAAATTTTCCTAACACTACCTGATTTTTTTAATGAACTTTATTCTGCCCCTTGCAAACAATGCCTACCTAATTGTTTTCATAATTTAAATGACAAAGTGTTAACACCCTCCTCCATTGTCACGCTGTGTTACACTCTTTGTGAACTTTTCTCTTTTCTTAAAGTGTAATGTACTTAATCGATAACCCTAAAGGACATAAAAAAAATTGAAGTACGTCAATCTGCTCCCTCCCGCCCTCCTCCCCCCCCCCCCCAAAAAAAAGTAAAAAATAAAATAAAAAAATAAAATAAAATAAATAAAAATAAAAAAATCCATTGCCCCAAGCATTCAAGTCTAGTCGAAAATCAGGCCTGTGGAAAACCTGTTTAGGAAGGGGTTTGCTTTCCTATCATGCGAGTGTTAATGTCGGAAAAAACGGTTTTACAGAAATGTATTGCACGGAATCTATAATTCTCGTCAGAAGTACGAGTCCAGACCCAGCGACAAATTTCACAATGAAATATTAATACATTAACATGTATTTTGAGAGATCATGCATTTCGTGAGTTTTTCGTTCAAAGTAAAATACAGGTCGTCCCAAAAAGGTTAAAATGCACTTTAATATTTTTATTTTTTACTTTTTGGAGATAAGTAGCAATGTAAATAACAAAAGTGTTCAAAATGAGGTGGGAAATAAAACTGAGCTAATGAAACAGTACTGCCATCACTTTTTTGAAAGTTACCCTTTTAAAACTTTTATATGACCTCCCTCCCCAGACACAACTGGTAAAATAGAAATCCTTTTGCTCATTACACAAAATCATTACACAAAACAGTATTCCTGTATGTTTTAAATTAACTGAATAATGATAAAGGTAAATGATGATTCATACCACTTTTTTGTGCCATTCGAAAGACTATTTCTTCAATAAAAATAGGGACCATTCACAAATTGATGGCATTCTTTAGATCAAAAATATGTTAACAAGTGTAAAAGATTGCTTCACAAACACATTTAAACAAAATATTATACAGGCAAGACAGAGACTATTTAAAAATACAAGTGTAGTTTAAATCTTAGAAATATAGTTAAAGTTGTTCTAAAATACACATTGTCTACTTTCTAGTACATCTTTCAATTCATTTTTGTTCTCAAACGTATCGAATTGGCAGATTCTCTTATTAAGAAACTTTGTAATTGAACTGCTTTTTCCCTGTTTTTCAGAAAAAATCTAAAATTTTTCTAAAAATACTGCCAAAGTTAACATTTTAAACTGAATTTTTGGACACATGAGTGTAGGAAAGAAAAAAAAACTGCCTTTCTGAGATTATAGTCTCTTGTAACTTAAGGTGTAATTCATTTACTGGAAAATGGAAAAAAAAAACTGTTCAATTACAAATCACTTCAATAATCATACCTACAAATATCACGCTTTTAGGTTTAAAGATAAGTTAGAAAATATGTCAGAAAGTTTCGCGTTGTTGAGGAGGAATTTTTTTTTTCTTCTGAGAACTCCTCTTATAAAATCAATTTACAAAGCATTTTCAAAACGTTTTCTCTCATAACTAATCTTTTCTAACGATTCTTTTGGAAAAATTTTCTTTTTAAATACATTCTTTTGAATTCTTTACCACTAATATTGTTGTAAGCATCGATTATCATATTTTTAGGACAAATGCATGTGTATTATCGTCCATGTTTACTTTTTTAAAAAATAGATCTCACACATGCACATTACTAATTTGATATACGACTCACATACACAATGGTCAATTTTTAATTAAGTGTGATTCAGTTTAAAATACAGAGATCCTACATCAGGTTGGGTAACCCGATTTTATTCGCACCCGACCCGACCTGAACCGCTGATTCGGTTAACGATAGCGTTTTTTGTTTTTAAATTCGGGTTGACTTTAAATATTTTGGGATCGCATCGATTTCGGATTGAGTTTTGACTATTTCGGTCGGGTTTCTGTTGCCACTATTTTCAAAAGAAAGGCCCAAATATTTTTCATATAGAAAAGCTATGTATTTAACTTTAATCAGTGTATATATATGTTCATTTTTATACAAAAAAGAAACAAGTTGGAAATTGCTCGTCAAATGTGGCAAATGAGGTGCGTTAGTACTATAACTAGTTTTATAAATATCTTTTGCACAGCATGTTGTGCTGAATGTATATTTTAGTGCACTTCATAAGTGCATATCAATTTCATTCTGTTCGGAAGGCTGTAACATCATTAAAATGCACTTGAAATATTTTTTTCCCATTGGCTTTAATGTAAAGGAAAACTTTTGACTGTCTCTGTAATTAAACTATACGTCAGATTTTCATAAAATTTGAAATGACTAAACAAAATTTTGCAACAATTACACATTTAAAATTTCAGACCATTCGGAAGGCTGCAACATCAATAAAATGCACTTGCAATAATTTTTTCCCATTGGCCGCAATGTAACGCAAAACTTTTGACTGTCCCTGTAATTAAACTATACATCCGACTTTCATAAAATTTGAAATGACCCAACAAAATTTTGCAACAATTATATATTTAAAATTTCAGACCATTCGGAAAGCTGTAACATCATTAAAATGCACTTGCAATAATTTTTTCCCATTGGCCGTAATGTAACGCAAAACTTTTGACTATCCCTGCCAAAAAAAAAAGGGGGGGGGGATGATTGACCAATTTTGTCTAGAACAGTAGTATAATAATTTTAAAAATGCAACTTTCTGAAAATCAATCGCAGGACTATTTAATTAATCCTTTTTGGGGCAAGATAGTTGTATTCCTAAAATGTTGAAATAATTGAAAGACACCGGTATTTACAGGAAAATTTGTTTGTAAACAAATAAAAGTATTATTTCGCGTATTTAACCTTTAACTGATGTCACAGAAATTGTCACATAACTAGTGTGAAGTGGTCTGTGAGACCGCTAAATCGAAAGATGAATAAAAGCCGCGATTAACACATAGGATGTTGTTTTTCTACTAAACTTTTTGTACAGGACTGTTATAATTAAAATCCACCTATTCAAAAGTCTCTGGTGTTAGTACTAAAGTTCCAATCGAAACAAAATTTCAGTAGTGTTTGTAGATAAACTGAAATTTGCAAGTTAAACTATGAAAATTGAAAAAAAAGCACCGGTCTGTGAGACCGGTAGCATCAGTTAAAGGTTAATAAAAGTGAAATTTTCATAAAACAAATTCGGATGCCAATGTAGCAATTAAGGATTAAAATTTTAATACAATCTTATTTAATACCTTCTTTTAAAACTGTTTCTTAACTGCTCTTTTCAACAAGCACAAAACGTTTTGACACATTTACAAATACATTTTTTAACGTAAAGGTATAAAATTGGAAGACCTGAGTATGGAAGCGATTTGGAATCGAACTGTGTTATCCATTTTTAAAAAATAAATAAATTACCTATTGAGTTATAAGCGGTTTTGATCACGTGACAAAGATTTTTTTCACCCTTCGTTTGTGGTTATTCTTCTTTCGCGCGAAAATTCGGTTCAAAACGCCCACTTCGACAATATTTTCTGAAAGATCTATTGCGTTTGCAAAAAAAAGGAAAACACTGTTCGATTACATAGTTTCTGAACAACAACACTTGATAGTCTCATGCATTTCCAAGCAAAAATAAATTAAAACTTATGTCATAAATTTGCCCTTTTTCTATTTGAGAACAGTCTTAATATATTTGCAATAGGGGGGAGGTGGGAGATAAGAACGGAAGCCAATTACAAAACTTCTTAGGGCCATAATTATTCCTTCAAAGCAGGATTGTCAATAATTCAGAAATTCTGAATTTATACTAGAAATTTATAATAATAATTTTTACTTTGTTATCCTGGAATGTCGGTCGTTAAATAAAAGAAAATACTGTTAGGAATTTTTAATGTAAATTCGGAATTTCTGAATTTTTTTTAAAAAAGACCAAATGAGCAACCAAGTTTCAAAGTTTTTTTTTTTTTTTTTTTTTTTCTTTTTTTTTTTTTTTTTTTTTTTTTTTAAAGGTCTTTAACTCTGATTCTTGCTGCATAGCTGCCAACTTTTACGCTTTTTTCTTACCACTATTTTTTATAAGAATATTTTTTGGCTTATTCAAGAGAATAGGCCAAAACATTCTTTCAAAAAATTAACCTTTAACTGATGTTACCGGTCTCTCAGACCGCGGATTTTTTCAATTTTTATAGTTTAACTTGCAATTTTCAGTTTAACTACAAACACTACCGAAATTTTGTTCCGTTTGAAACTTTAGTACTATCACCAGAGACTTTTGTATAGATAAATTTTAATTATAACAGTCCTGTACAAAAAATTTAGTACAAAAACACCATCTTATGAGTTAATCACGCCTTTTATTCATGTTTCTAAGGAGCGGTCTCACAGACTGCTTCACACTAGTTATGTGACAATTTCTGTCACATCAGTTAAAGGTTAAGTTCCATAAGACATTTTTTAAATAAGAAATACTACTAAAAACACTCAAATTCCAACTATTAATATTTCATAATAAGTTAAATGATACTTTTATGTACAACGCGCAATAAAATCGAATTTCATAGCGACTACACATTATGCTTGATAATGCATTTTTTACTAATTCATTATTTTCGTAAAAAATTCTTGATTTTAAATATTAAAAATTTTTTAGACACACTTAAAATGTTTTAAATGTAACAGTAATTTGTTTTCACAACCGCACGTACTTTATTTATCATGCACAAATTAATTTAAAATGATTTTTTGGTTAGATATTGAAGTAGTATAACTATTTATGAGACATTACCTTTGAAAACCAAACAGTCGAGGTTGGTTGGTTGGTTGTATATGCTTTTATAGCACAAAACCTCATGAGGGACATGCTGCGCCAAAAAAAAAAAATATATAGACTAATAACCAAACAGTCGAGACTCGAGAGTGCCAACTAATGGCTTTCTTCCAAATTTGGATAATTTTGCTCAACAACTAATCTACCTAGGAGTAAAAAATAAATAAATAAATACATAAAATAAATAAAAATAAATAAATAAAAATAAATAAATAAATAAAATAATAATAATAAATAAAAAATACTGTTGATTATATCTTAATAGCAAGAGAGAACGCACTCAGTTTCATTGATATCTGGGATGGTGGGTTACATATTGAATTTCTACTGCCTGGTTTAACCTGGAATTCCCTATAGTGATAAGAAGAAAGCGTAAAAGTTGACATCTATGTTATTGGGGAGAGAGAGACCTCCCAAATATGGTAGCTGGATACAAGACATTCCACCGCAGTTCCTTCTGAGTTATGACCAACTCTGTTCCTATCGAATATAAAATAAATGTATATACTGGGTGATTCAAAAGTCACAAAAGAAATAAAAATTTAACATAAATACACATAAATACATAAAATTTTATGATAACAAAACTAATTATTGCCAATGTTATGTAGCTGCATTTGTTACCAAGACACAGAAAGAGTTCCAAAGCTGTTGCATATCACAATTTAAGCCATCGTAGGAAAGGAGTTATGTAAGAAATCTTCCTCCTATGTTTTGATGAGTATCTCGCCACATCTAACATCTACTCTCACAAATAGGATTCATCAAATTGAACATTTGTAATCCTACGTACGTTGTGAACTATGTTGCGCCGCTGTTCAATATGCAGATACAACTGAGACGCAAGTTTTTGGTGAAGAAAGTAATTATTCTGGCAATAATTTTCATTAGTAAAAAAATCCCATACCTTTCTGTAAAAAAAGCATAGTGCTGCTGTCTATAATTTTTGAAACTATGAATTTTTATTTATTTTGTATCAGTCCGTATTTTTCTATAGGCCTATGAAAAGAATGGACTATGAAAAGGATAGACTATGTAATATCGACAGATTTCATCTTTAAATCACGAGACCATTGTATTTTTTCACGTAGGATATTTTTCGAAAAAAAAAAAAAAAAAAAAACGATTTTTGTAGATGATTTTTCTCGCCCCCACCGCAAAAAAGATACAACAGCAACGAAAGAAAAAAAAAAAATTCGGACATGCTCCCTACAAATACAGGGTGTCTCAAAAGGTCGTTTACAAACTTAACATGCTGGTCTGTCATATCATGAGGAACAAGATTTACATAGGAACTTGTGTGCGAAAATGCAAACTGCGACCGCTAGAGGACGATGAGCGCAGGTGTGGAGAGGAAGAAAGAAAGGATATCGAAAGAGGTATTAATATGACTTTTATTAAAGAACATGGTTTAATTTACAGAAGGTGTTCAGAATTCCTTCCATTCGCCGCAAAAATGCTTCACAACGTCGACGCATGGATTCTCGGACCCGTTCAAAATGGGCAGGTGTGTCACGGACACGTGCTGCCACTTCCACGATCCTGCCGACGAGATCCATGTCCGATGTTACCAGGGGCGGATCCAGAGAATCGTTTTTTTTTTTTTTTGGGGGGGGGGGGGGATCCCGAGTGACATATAATCAACGTAGTCATAATTTCTGTTGCTCAAATCATTCCTTGCAGTTAATTTTTAAATGAATATGAAATAATTAATGTGATTTGAAAATGTTACAGACTTTCGATTATCCGGCGTCCGATTAACCGAAACACTCGGTTATCCAACACTCTTATTATATAATCCCGCCCTCTCAAAATATGGTTTATTGTTACTTATTAGGTCGTAAAATTAAAAACGTTATAACAGAATTTATTTATTAAATGTCTTATTTTTTTTCTTTTTCTTTTTACTCTTGTACTATGGTAATTATTTATCTTATTTTTTGTTCTTTTAGTTATAGTGAACAACATTAATAACACAAGCCTGTGATGATTGTGTTTTTTAACATTTGGTAAATGATTTTGATGTATTTTTTTAGCACTGGATGCGAAAATGACCTTCATTTTTAACCATCACGTCACGATTTTCGCAAATCGTAAATTTCAAAGTTAAAAAGTAAAACTAGAAAACAGGAATTCTGCTTTTCACAATTTAGTGTCGCACCCAATGACAAAAAATATATGTATATAAATATAGATACAGTAGAGTCCCGATTATCCGAGTTAATCGAACTTATACCTTTGGAATGGATCATTTTCTTCTGATGGACTGATGGCTTCCATTATTATGAAACAGTCGTTATAAATGAAGTGTTAGGTGAAGATGAAAGAGCAGTCGTAAAAAATTAGAACTTTGATTTTCTGGTCAGAATGGGGGGCGGGGGGGGGGAAATGGCTATAATTTTTTTTGGAAAAAAAATGGAAGCCATCAGTTCATCAGAAGAAAATAACTCAGTGAATGCGGAAACTCCGATAATCGGGGTTCTACTGTAGTTCAGTTTTAAGACTTATAACATGTGATTTTATTTTACATAAAGTGACGCCATCCACATCCGCTGAAGAATTCATCATTTGCGATCCAGTGTTAAACAACATCTACAGTAACGTACGCTTAAGACGTCAATATCGCTGAATAATACACACACACACACAAAAAAGAGATTTCGTCATTCAAAAAACTCGACAAAAAATCGGCCATCTAAAGATTCACAAGCCTTCATTTGTTTGTATTATCATTATAGATATTTAAAATGAAATTTAGTTTCTAAAAGCTCCATGTTTTATCAGAAATCTTTCATTTATATTTTTTGAAAATAGCACGTATTTTAACTTTTTTTTTTCAGTTTTTATGGGAAAATAGCAACAAAAAGATATAATTGCTATTTTTCTTTCACTTTCTACAGAAATGGAGTTCTTCCGTTGCCAATATTAAGCAAATGGCTCTAAAAACTACAAAAAAAAAAAAAATAATAATATTTCAAAAATAAATGGAGATGCAGTTTTCAAACAAATTGCATTATAAAGTACTTTTTTTTTCGAATATGACGGTATAAAGATTGAAAATGTGTGATGCTTAGAAGTTAAAAAAATTGCTATACAGTATTTAATCGTACTGCTTTGTTTCACGGCTGGCTTCTGTAAGGTAACGTTATTTTTTGGAGATGTCACAAAATAAGCTGGGAGAAGGAAATAGCATACCGTACCGGGGGCTAAAAATACCGAAAATCTCTCAAGCATGAGCGGTTCAAAGAAACTTCCACACATGGAATAAAATTATAAGGATTTTAAATACACAATATTTTACATGTTTAACTGTAAAAATCCATAGTATAAGCAAAAAAAATGAATAAGTTATTATGAAAAAAAGTTACGTCTATTTTACAGCAGCAGATTTTCGCAATATTTCGACTATTTAAAAATTTGCGATTTGTGAAAAATCCTGACGTGATGGTATGGTAAAAAATGAAAGTCATTTTTGGATTCAGCACTAAAAAATACATAAGAACCAATTACCGTAGCTGAAAAACATAACAATCACATCTATTTTTTAATATCAGATTTCTGGAAGAGAGTAATCTCTGAAAAAGGATCGCCTTCAGAAATTTGAAGGGCCTTAACATCCTTGAAAATCAAAATGTGTCATCTAAGTGGTGTTTATACCTCTTCACAGGCGCGAATCGCCCCCAACCCCACCCCTTGGTTAAAAAAATATAAATCCATCGATTATCGTGAATTGCGGCAAATGGTTGTCGAAAAAAATCGATTTCATCAATCGTTCGCAGGTCAAAGGATCTCGCAAAAAAAACGCGAATTTCGTCAAAGAAGCGCGGAAAAAACGCGAATTTCGTCAAAGTGTCGCAGAAAAAAAACGCGAACATCGGTAAAGGATCGCAGAGAAAACGCGGATTTCGTCAAAGGAGCGCTAAAAAAACGCGAATTTTGTCAAAGAATCGCAGAAAGAAAACGCTAATTTCGCCAAAGGATTGCAGAAAAAACGCGAATTTCGCCAAACAATTGCGGAAAAAACCCTAATTTTCGCGAAAGAATCGTACAAAAAACGCTAATTTCGCGAATTTCGTCAACAGATCTCAGAAAAATGCGAATTTTGTCAAAGAATCGCGAAAAAAATACAAATTTTGTCAAAGGGACGCAGAAAAGACGCACAATTAACACCAGGAGGAGCGCATCCACGGGGGGGGGGGGCGATCGGGGAGGTCGCCCCCCCCCATGATATAAATCCAACGCTTTTAACGGCAGTTTTCGCGGAACACACAGACAAGCAAACGAAAACCAAACACTTTTCGGGTATCAATGGTAAACCTGTCTGACGTTTCGGCAATTAGTGAACAAAATAGGATTATGTCCAGTCAAAAGGCATATGCCGACATAATTTTTGACACTATGGGTTGAGGTGGGGGACGATGCCACTTCGTGTACCTTTTGGTGAATCTCTACAACATAAATTGACAACGTTATGCGGATCCCTTTAAAGTGTTGAAACTTTTTCGTTCATTCAAAGAAGCTACAATTCTAATTTCTGTGTAACAATATTTTGGAGGAGTGCTTTATTGTTTGAGAAAAGAATGGGATTCATACAATTTCCAAAGAAAGAAAGAAACAAGAAAAAGAAAGGTCCTTTGAAAAATTCAAGCATCTTAATGTTTTCTGAAGACAGCCACTAACGTGCAAAAAATGTACTGTTATTGCCACAGGGTATTTGATGAATGAACAAAAGAGGATTATATCATAATCCCAGTCAGTTAAAATGCGTATGGTGTGTTGATTTCTTATAAACCAACTTGGTAAATTTGTTCTTCTCTTCTTTGCCCCGATCGAGCCCCCCCCCCCCCCCTTCGTAGATGCGCACCTAGGGGAATCTCTTACCTGTGCTAATTGTGCGTTTTTTCCGCGGCCCTTTGACGAAATTCGCGTTTTTTCAGCGATTCTTTGGCGAAATTTGCGTATTTTTTTCGCGATTCTTTGAAGAAATTCGCCTTTTTTCAGAGATCTGTTGATAAAATTAGCGTTTTTTGCGCGATTCTTTCGCGAAATTAGCGTTTTTTCCGTAATTCTTTGTCGAAATTGGCGTTTTTTTCTGCTATCCTTTGACGAAATTCGCGTTTTTTCTGCGATCTTTTGACGAAATTTGCGTTTTTTTCGTGGTCCTTTGATGAAATGCGTGATTTTTTGACGAAAATCGCATTTTCCGCGCTTCTTTGACGAAAATCGCTTTTTTCCGCGCTTCTTTGACAAAATTCGCGTTTTTTCGCGATCCTTTGACGAAATTTGTGTTTTTTCTCGATCATTTGACGAAATTGGCGTTTTTTGCGCGATCTTTTGACGAAATTCGCATTTTTTGTGACGCTTTCACCTGGGAACAATTCACGAAATTGTTTTTTTTTTCGAAGACCATTTGTCGAAATTCGCGATAATCGTTGGATTTTGCCCCCCCCCCCCCCCCCCCCCCCCCCCGTGGATCCGCGCCTGGATGTTACCGGCGTCTCGTACACCATGGACTTCATATGTTGCATACCGGCCAATTCTGCGTTACTAAACCAATTCATCCTTCTCCTGCAACGTCCTCGCCTGAAATTATTACGCTTCCCACTCTCCCGTAAGCCTGCGCTCATCGCCCTCTAACGGTCGCAGTTTGCATTTTCGAACACAAGTTCCTATGTAAATCTTGTTTATCATGATATGACAGACCAGCATGTTAAGTTTGTAAACGACCTTTTGAGACACCCTGTATATTAAAGTAATCATAGCCTGCTATAGAAGATCCCGTTGCAGGGCGGGCTAGAGTGTATACGGTCACCTTTTACATTCTTTTAACAATGAAAAATAATTGAAAAAAAAATTATTGCATTAAAACCGTAGAAAAGCGCCCCTAATAAAGGCAATCACAAATTTTAGTTTATAAATTAAAATATTACTCCTTAACCCCTTAATTCTCGCTCCGTCAATATTACAGGCTAAGGTGTCGTTCGTTATTTCTCGTGCCCGTCATATTTCCGGGCTTGAGATTTATTGCTGGAAAAAACTTCTGAAACCAGAAAAATTTAACTGGCATTTTGGTGTGACGTCTTTGAATAGTAGCGTTTGGGTTTGGTTTTTGGCACTGATTGTGATGTTGGACTTTGCACTGCATGTTTCAAAATATGTCAGACTCCAAAAACTTATTAATAATCAAAATTTAATGTATATTATTTCAAATATCATTTGTAAAATTTTGTTTGATGATGATAAATAAAGATCTAAGGTGTGAAAAATAAAGGTCTTATTCGCATTAATTTGTATGGTGTAAAACAAACATTAAAACACAGAATTCTCACAGGATGGCTTTTCCACAAATGTGAATTTATTCTATAACATTTTTTTTTTTCGCCTTAAAAAAAAACTAATTGCATATTTTATATAGAAACCTTCTAATTATTCAATTTCGGTAATAAAAAAATAGATACTTTTTTGATGGTTTTCCCAAATATTAAGCGACCGTTAAGAGGTTAATGAATATACATAAAAAAATATATTTTATTCGTATATCAAAATATGATATTTTACTACTGATATACACAATTTTATACTACGGCCATATTTGCCGCCATAAAAGATAAAAAGGATATTAGATTTAAAATACAAATTTTGAAAAAAAAAAGAAAAAGAAAAGAAACTGAATAAGATGATACATCAATGGACTTAAGTGATTCATCCATTTATGATTTTCTCTTTTATGTCTACAGGAAGACCAAGAAGGCAATCAAAAACGATTCATCATCTTTGGGTCAGCGTGTTGGCAACCTGTAATCTCGATGACGTATGTCGCTAACTTCCAGGCTCGGTCTGGCGGGCAAAAAGTGTACGGGTTGACTTGTTTTCGGGCACCGTGCCAGAAACGGGCGTCACGCGCGCCAGCATTTTCTTGGCACACAGCCTTTTAATCTCCCCACTTCTCTTCTTTTCCAGTCATCGATCCGACAGTTTTCTCGCCTGCCATTGGTCGGAGCCGATGATGTCATCGCTGGTTGTGTGTGTATTTGTGTGTGTGGGGTTAGTTTTATTTCGTTTTATATGCGGGGGTGGTGACGCTTATTTTTATTGTTTTTTATTATTTCGTTTTTTATGAACAATATCGCAGAATCGTTTTGAAAGAATTGAGCGTGTGGTGGTAAAAAAGTTATGAATGTGGGAAATATTTAGAACTTTGTGGTAGAAGTAATGAGGTTATCTCCATTTTCTTGACTTATTTAGTAGCTGGACCTTAACCATTATTTAAAGAAAGGGAAAATTTAACTTTACAGATATTTGTGCCTTTTTAAAATCGATATTTTAAAGTGCGATTCGCAGTTTAGAAATTTATTAAATTTGCACTTGTTGTAAATTTATTATAGCTGTTATAAAATAATGGAAAATTATGAAATCTTAGCGATAGGTGATTTATTGCCGAAACGTCAGTGAAGGCTTACTGTGGAGACACGAAAAGTTATGGTTTCCGTTAGTTGCCGAAACGTCAGTGAAGGCTTACTGTGGAGACACGAAAAGTTATGGTTTCCGTTAGTCTGTCTGTCTGTTAGTCTGTCTGTCTGTTCCGCGATAACTGCCGCAAAAAGCATCCGATCGGCTTGAAATTCCCTGGGCATGTTGATGAGCTCCCCGGATTTAGCTGTATAGTTTTGGGTTAAATTTGGTTCATTCGTTCGGAATATACAGAACATTTTATTTTGTGATATAATGCTTTTCTATGGGAAGTCAGACGATTTTCAAATTTTCATTTGTTGAAAGAAATCGCTCATATGAATAATAGATTTAAATGGTAAATTTTGGATGCTGAAATTTTTAAATAAGAGTATTAAATTATTCTTATTAGTTTGCAATTTTGTCAAAACATTTGTCAGAGCTTTTAAATTAGGTGTATAACTTATGATAGAATTTTATACATGTGTTCGAATAATATAAAACATTTTATTTTATGAATTTACTTATATTTCATTTTTTCTTTTAACCGTTGCGTAGCAACAGCATCTCATCTAAAAATATCATAAATGTGAAAGTATGTATGGTTTTTTGAAGTCAAATCAAAGCAAAAGGAATGAATTAATGAATGCCTTTGTATAGATATTTGCATATAGATTTATTTAAACGCAGAAATGAAAATAGTATTTATATACTATATAGAATAATATTTTCATTTATTTATTCAACTATTTGATTATAAATGAAAAAGTTCGTTATTTTCATACAGAATAAACTGACATTATTCTGTTAAATTTTATAAACTTTATTGTTGCCAAAAAAAAAAAAAAAAAAAAAATGAATAACAATTTCTCCCAAAGAGTTAATTTTAATTTGTAAGATTTTCACGTGCAAAAGAAAAATGGAATAAGCAAAAAAAAAAAAAAAAAAAAAAAAAAAGGATATATAGGACAGGAATGAATACATATAAACATTTCACACCAAATACCACCTAAAATAGTTTTTGTAGCAGTATTTTCCCAGCACTACGAAGAAAGATTCCTCGATTTACACGATTTTACTTGGCCTTCCTTTTCTCATTCTTTGCGATTTCATTTTCGCAATTGCGTGCATTAATTGGCACAAAATTTTACATTTTTATGACTGAGATATATGTAAGGCCATACAAATAAGAAATTCCGTATTGTCTCCTATAAAATGTGATAAAGTGTTGGTTAATCATATATGTTTTTATTAAGAGGAGCAGAGCTGCCAAGCCTCCGGCGTTCTGGATACCAGTATTTTAATACAGAAAATGTTACTTTATTTAATTGAAACATTTGCGCGATTTAAAAGAACATTTTCTCTAAGATGATAGTGATGTGCAAAAAGCTTGAGACTTGGCATGTCTGGTGGGGAGTGAAATGTTTTACTTAATGCATTTATCTCTATTTTAATGCTACGTGAACAACGTCCGTGTAACAGCTTGTAGAGTGTAAAATAAATTAAATTATTAAAATAATCCTTATTACGAAAAATGAAACAGAAAGTCCGGCTAAGGGAAATGAAATGTTAGTTAACCTTTCGTAATTTGACCTGAACATAGGTTTGCGTCAAATTTCAACGGCATTTGTAACATCACGATTTTAAATTAAATGTAGATACTATTAAAAGAAAATCACAAAAAGTACTTAAAGGCGGCAAATCACGTTTATCTATTTAACGATGATGAATTATTAACTGTTAGGTTTAGAAGCCCCCCTACTTTAGGGTGATTTTAGTAAGTTAATGCTATCGAGTACATTTTTTGATATTTAGATTAGATCTTAGATATAAAATATGGCAGAATGGTAATCAAAATTATTTTTTTATAAACAAAATTTATAAAGGTATTAGATTTCTAAATTAGATGTTTCAGTTTACATTTCCAAAAGTTCTTTATCCATTAGATACAGGTATTTGTGGTTAGCAGGCAAGTAAATACTGCTGTATGGATATTAGGATAACGTAAAATGCTTGACCGAATTATTGCTTATCCTTATAAATCGCAGTGTAAAAAGAAATCTAAGATATAGGGTAATCATTAACTCAATCAGTAGAAAATTACAAATGCAAAATAAATTACACAACGGGGGGTTCAGGGGGGCAGAGTCCCCCTGAAGAAATTTGCTTTATTATATAAAAATTACTAGAATAAGTAGCTCGTGAGAATTTCAGAATATGCTTACATAACAACGTGTTTAATTTAACGCTTTTAATGTCTGAAACCATCGAAATATTTTTTTCCTTTTATAAATGTGTGTGTAATTGAAATAGTTTAAATTTTGTTTTTGTAGAAAGATTAATATTACGCAAAGTTTGATAAAAACAATGAGTTGCAGAGATGACGTTGAGGCTCTTGATCTGCAGATTTACTAGTATAATGTATATTTCTAAGTCTCGGAAAATTAAATAAATAAATAAATATAATAACAAATAATATATAATGTATATTTCTAAGTCTCGGAAAATTAAATAAATAAATAAATATAATAACAAATAATAATAAAATCATACCTAATTGCCGCTTTAAGGAACTATGTCATAATACCGAGGGGGGGGGGGGGGGGGAGTATAGAGAAAAGTAGTTTAAAACTAGTTTTCGACCGAAAACGAATTTCGATTTTCTTTCTAGTTTCGGTTGAAAACGAAACTGTCTTAAAAATAAATTTAAAGGAATTAATACAGAAACACACACACAATTATACATAATTATTAATTAATTATATATATAAAGAAGCATATTTCTAACAAACACATATACATAGCGGAGAGTAGCCGAATTTGGAGCACTTCACTTATTTTCAGGTGTAACTCACTTAATTTTTGGAATATCTGCAAAATATCACTACACGGGGTCAATCAATTCATCTACTAACTAAATAAAACTCCAGATCATTTTCTGTTTGAAAATCTTAAATTTTATTTTAATTTGAGAAATTTGTCAAAAGTGGTCCAAATTCAGCAACTGGTCGCTTAAGTTGGACCACCAGTCTCCTAAATTGGACCAAATAAAATCAGGTTGTTTTAATGACTAGGGAATATAACTAATTTTATTAAAAGCAAAGTTTGCGGTTACTTAAACAATCAAACAAAATAACAGCAATGAAATATAATTAAATCATATATCTGAAAATAAGAGTAATTGTTTTAAATCAAAATGTATTGAAAATATGAATCTAAATTATCAGTAATTAAGAATAGAAATTATGAAACTAATTGCTAGTTACTTGAATATCATGTAAGGAGTGATGCAAAGTTTACACATGAATTTAGTTTATTGATTTTTTTTTTCTTCCAGCTCACACAACATGGAACAGTATTTGGCAATCTGAACACTGAATCATTTCTGCTGTTTTATTTTCTTACAAATTAGGCAAAACCAACCATCACTATCTAGAATTTTCTTTTTAGATTCTGAATTACTAGACTTTTTTTGCAACAGAAGTTTTCGTTACATTATGATTGTAGTTCTCCCCTTCCATCATTTCCTTGCTAATTGCATTACGCCTATTTTTTAAAACTTGATGTTCCAATTGCTTTTATGCTGTGATTGCTTCCTTTTAGTCGATTTTTTGTGTTTTTTCATTTCAAGGTTTACTTTATATGGCGAAGGTGTTAACACAACTGTTTTTTGGCTCCCTCTGTACTTTTATTTAACTAAATTTAGCAAAGAATATAACATTTCTAATGATTTTTTTTGTTTTTGAGGAGGATTTGTAGCTGCAGCCTTATTGCAGGTCGATTTCTTCGCAACTTACTCTCTTTTTTTTTTGTTTCCCATATATTTAACAGCTTTTGCTGACACCTGTTTTTTTTTTTTTTTTTTTTGTTTTTTGTTTTTTTTTTTAAATTCCAGACAGTTTGTCTGTGTCTTTTTCAACATTATATTATAAAAGTGTTAAAAAAAAATAATGCTCTATTGAAAAATACGCTACGATTAATTATATGCAAACATTATATATTCAAACAGTGTTGAATTGAGCCCCTCCCTCCGGAAGGTTTGAGGTTTTGTGTTAATGGCAAAAAAGTGTAATTCCACCCTCCAGAACTGTAAAAAGACTGCCCTTCCTCACGGAATCGCAAATATCCTCCAGGAGGAAAATGTTTGAATTCAACTCTGTAAACCAAATACGCGTAGGAATAAAGAGTTCAAAGACAATAAATACAAATACATACAAGATAAAAGAAATTGCAAACAAAATTTATTGCATAAACATGTAAAAATATTTTTATGTTTATATAGGCCTAAACTGCATAAAAAAAATTAATCCAGATATACCCCCTCCACCCAAAAAAAAAAAAAAAAAAAAAAACTTACATGGAGATAGTAATCCATTATAAAATATTAAAAAAATTTAAAAAATAGTGTACAAAGCGTACCGTCCTCGAAATTCATTACTTACTTTTCAAAATTTATGATCACACATCTGGTCCAATTTAAGCAACTTAAATTGGCTCAATTACGGCAACTGCGCCATTTTTTAAAACAGATAATCTCAAGACTAAGAACAAAAACGAAATCGAACAAATCCGCGTGAAAAATATGCGCAGTAAACAGATGAATTTTGTATATATATGAAAACATAACAATTTACCTTAGTTTTAAAGCATTCACTTACGTTTAGTATAGGAAAAAAGTAGATCAAAGCAGCTAACTTCAGGTTTTTTAAAATTGTCTGAAAACAACACGTGGTAGGCGGTTGCTTCTTCTAATAATGAGTGACGTCAATCTGATGAATAGGATTTTAGCGGTAGAGGGCGTCTCTTCCTGTAATTAACGCCAGAATGGCAACGGTCCAATTAAAGCGGCGGTTCAAATATGTCTACTCTCCCCTAATACATGTGTATGTGCGCGTACATAAGTTTCAATTAAAAACAAAACATAAATAATAATATACTTTTATAGTTTATTACTTTAAAGCAAACAATTTTAACAGACATTTATCAACCATTAATTAACAATGTAATTTAAAAATGAATAAAAAAAAATAATAATCTATATTTAGTTTTTAACAATACACAGAATTTTAGTTTTTTATTATTTTGCATTTAAATTAGTTGAAATAAGCTACTTAAAAGTTTTTCCTCTCTCTGGCCTCTCAAAAAAGAAACATTCCATGTAGAAATAACGTATTCCGCTCGCTAGATACAACACCTCTATCTAAAATGGTTTGGAAATTTGCATGAATGCTTTGCTTCTATAGTTCAAAAGGAAATCGCATATTATTTATATATGCAAGTCAAATGAATAATATTTTGCATAGAAACGACAGTACTTAAGTATTGATTAAATGTTAGTTTGATTTAAAATGAAATAACTAAAAAATATTATAAAACTATAAATCATATAGATTATATAAATATAAATATAATATAGGTTATATATAATATAAATTATATATAACTCATAAAATTATTAAAAAATAATTTAATTAAAAAATAACTAATTTAATCAATATCATTAATATCTTTTAGATTTACCCCCTTTTATGTGAATACATAGATTGAAACAGGTTTTTAGGACTGGAACCGTTACCGAATTTAGGTAATTTTCCTATTTTTGGCCGCAGACGAAAACGAAAATGTCCAATTTTTAAAAAGTAATTAATACATTCAGGAATTAATTAATTATACGTGTCTATTAAATATACATAATTATTAATTAATTATACGTGTGGCCCAAGTTGGCTCACTGTATGCTTCTGACCAACACTTTTAATTTTCATGTAAAATAAAATGTAATTATTTCATCAACGGCACAAAATTATTTTCTAATTATACGAATTTCATCTAATTAAAAAATGTTTTAGGATACATACCTCGATTTATCTTTTATAATGATTTTTGTAAATTATCATCTGTTATACTAGAACTTTCTCAAGGGGTATTCGAAACACTTCTGCGGTTTCAAACTAAAAAAATTATGTTACTGTTAAGTCTGCAGCTTTCAATGAGTACGTGAAGAGCGTCTTCAAAGTTTAGTCATATATGCATTACTTGCTTTTTAATTTGCACTCACGTCTTGAGTCAGTCATGACTGATAATTATAAACAGTGAATTTCATAGCAATCAATAAAGAGTGTCTCATTTGAGCCGATACAGCTCAAATAAACGAGTAATGTTGAAAATTTCTGAAAGAAGAAACGAGATTTTTGGAATACAGATATTTTCAGTTGAATTTCGGCCCGGCTGAATTTTCGACAGCATTTTCGTCGAAAACGAATTTTGGATCGAAATTTCAGTTCGGTCAGATCGAGTCAGATTTTGGGTCGAAAACGAAAACGAAACCGAATTTTCAGTCGACCTCTAATTATAATTATCAATTTTATTTGCCATTTTAATATTCTCAATATGAGATATACGAGTATATAACATAGACATATTTAAGATTATTCAGTACTTTAACTGATTTTAAAAATATGTGTGCGAATAAAACCGTGTCAATTTCTTCTTGTGCACAACGAGATCAAAATAAATGTGTGTTCACTTAAAATTTCCATTCGTGTTGCAATTTGTGTAGTTAACTCAAATCTACTTGGCAGAATGAACTTTAATTTTGAATTCGCATATTTGAAGGTTTTAGAAATCTATTTCTGTTAAAAAAAAAAAAAAAAAAAAAACCATAGATTATATATTTTTTTAACTAGTTTAAAAGTATACATATTTTGAATACAGTCGAATAACCATTCTCAAGTGAAAAGTCTCGCTTTTCGGCAAAACGTATTTCCCGCATCTCGACTATTTTATTGACTATAATGGATTTTGACAAACTTAAGATACAATTCCACAACCCTGAGGTATAAATGTTTTGCTCGATTAGCTCCGGCTATTCTACAAACATAATAGATCTCATTGTCTTCCCTTGATTTTTTTTCTTTAAAAAATATAGTAAGACAAATACTTTTACTTATAGTTCACACCTCAATGTTTATCCTTGATTGTAAAAATGATCTATATTAGACCTATAAAAGGGTATTTCTAAAGCCTGATTATCCAAAAGGCATGTGAAGTACGAACTTCCCCACTAAAATTTAAACAAGTAAAAATTAAATTAAAAAAAAAGAAAGAAAAACCGACTGCGTAAAAAGCGAACGAATTAATTATTTCTCATCAATCTGAAACCATTTTTTATATTACTTACCTATTTTTTTTTATTTACTTGTATTGATTACTTTAAGTTGTGTTTAATTGTTAGTTCCTATCTATAAACACTGTTTTGATGAGGCCTATAGATGTCCATGAAGGTTAGAGTTTCAGTAAAGCTAGAGATCTTACCTACACAACTTTCAGGTTGTGTAATATTTGAACGGAGTTTCTGACTGTAAAATAGTCAATGAAACATCGTCTTCATTTTGAAAGATCTATCCAATACTATGCCACTCAATAGGGTGATTAATTTTTTTTTTCGTCTCTACTGCCATTTTGATTTATAAAAACAAAACCTTTCCTATAACCATCGGACGGTTAAGACGAATCGATAGAGATCTCATTCATTAAAATCCATCCAGCCGTTGGGATGTTTCGAGGGTATAAAGAAATCCACATACCCAGATACGCGTGAAACACATAACCTTTCTTGGCAGTCGGGCAAAAAAGCCCTCAAATGACTGTAAAATGGAACTTCTAATTCTCATTTTTATTTTTTTTTTACCATTGCGTTTTTATTTATTTATTTGTATATATTTTTTGGATGGGAAACTTTGTCTAATGCAAGAGAATGTATCTATACTACTTCAGGAAACATTAATAGAGAAATCTGAATGTGATCCATATTAACCCTTTCCAGCGCGGAGTAATTCTGTTTATAAACTGATGAAATAATGGATTGACACCGCAATTTATAAACGAATTTAGTAGAAAATACGAACTTGCTTATTTTCATGTACATTATAATAGGAAAATTTTAGTTAAATATTCTTGGGCCGTTTGTCAGTTTTGGAATTAAAATTAGGTGTCCTTTTTTAAGGACCCCGCGCCGGAAAGGGTTAACAACCAATCATACAGCATGCTCATCCCGGTGTGCTGGTAAGAAACCAGCCAATTAACTGAACATACAGGGTGGTTCAGAACTATGTGTCAAAAATGTAAAGGCAGGTAGAGGTGACCTAAATAAGCAGATTTCGTATAACAGCTATATACACTATAATATACTCTACCTATTATAAGTAATTATAGCATATATAAAAAGTATAACCAACATAACTAAAAAAAGAAATATTTAAGGAAGTAGTGATCTTATCTCAGTCACCCCAGGAATAATACTTGTAGCATTAATGAGCCCGAAAGATACACTGTGCTAGAGCTAGCTTCAGAGGTTAGTCGGGCCCCCTTAAAACAAAGCAAATTTGAAGACACAAGCACACGAGTAAATTTTTATTGAAAACCGTCTTTATATCCGTTTCCTGTAGAAGGTAAAAGAAAATATATATATATCAAAAATGCTTAGAAAAAGTGGTTACAAAACGAATAAATTTTAACTTTATTATAGGATTTAAAATTATTCAATATTTCCGAGCTTTCTTGCTTCAAATTACGAATTTAAACTTGAATTATTTTCTAAATAATAATAATAATAATAATAATAATAATAATAAATAATAATAATAATAATAATGTAATAATAAAAATCTTGCTGAAAAAGAAAAGTGGAAAAGGCAGACAAAAAAATCCTTAAGGTTAATAATAACATTAATTGAAATATAATTAAACGCTGATAGAAATTTTCTCATCTTTTATTTTTAAAGCGAGGGGCTATTCTTTTTTTTTTTTTTTTTTTTTTTTTTTAATTACTTACAAAGGGAAAAGGGTATATAAGATCAATGAAATGCAATAGTTGAGTGCTCCAACATCCAAAAAATAGTTTGAAAACAACCAGCAACTTTGCTTGCCAAGATGATGAAGATTAGTATTCGTGATTGGACAGGATATACCTTCTATTTCTGTAAAACTACTTTTCTAGCAATAACTCTTCGAATGCGGAAAAGAAAGTATAATATGCAGCCGTATTTCTCCGCTTTATTTCCTTACACACTCGAACCCCGGGTTTAACTTAGGAACACGAAACTTATAATGATTTATAATCTGTGAAAGGAATATGCCGTATAACACCCACTTTTGATAAAAGAAAATTCGTTGAAATTTACATGTGCGCGTTATTATAAAAATGAAAGATGCGCGTTAGTTATAAAAATAAAAGATTAAGGTCGCACAGGAGCGTTCAGTTTGTCGAAACAATCAAAAACATCGCCTCTTTCAAAGTACCAAAGCACAAAAAATATGCAACTAAGATCCTTTTTTTCCTTTTCTGCCTAAAGTATATAACCTTAACTACATTATCCAGAAAAATAAATGTTGTATGTGCAAAATTAATATTTAAACTTTAAGTTTAAAAATTCATCTGACTAATGCGTGATCAAGCGCTGCGCGCATGATAAAATTCTAAATTATGGATATATAAAACCATTTTTGAACGAAATAGAATCATAACACACCTACTTCTAACTTAAAACAAAAATATCCACAAAAAGTTTTGTTTAAAATTTAATTTTAGCACAAAATAAAAAAAAGTTCAAAAAATTTTCCAAGTTTTCAAGAGCAAAAAAATAAATAACCAAGATATGAGAATTTTTTTGGAGACTATAAAAAAACGCATATTTGGTTAATTTTTGTTAAGCTGTACCTTACATAGTTTAAAAGTAACACTGCGCGTAATCTCCAAATTTACTAATCTGAGAAGAAGCGTTTTAATTGTTCAATATTTATGGACATTCAATTATACTCACCGTCTATAAATGATTATAACTCAAGAAATAATGCAGATTTTTGAATGTTTTTTTTTTCATATTGTTGAGTAATTTGAAAACGTTCAGAATAAAACAAAAAACGAAAACTAATTTTTTGATAAAAATCCTGTGCCCCTTAAATATTTGGAACAAAGATATTCATAAGAAGTGAGACCTCTACATTAATCACACTTTCGTGTTAAGAAAATAACGTTCAATATCACATTGTTTGAAAAAATACTAATTATTCTTCTTCTCAATGCTCTTTATTTTGTTTTTTTACTACATATCTCATGAAAATTTCATGTTTATTTACAGAAAAGCGGAGTGGGTACTCTGTAAAAAAATCAGAAACATTACAGTCCATAGCGGAAACGTTTTCGAAAATTTAATGTAAACTATGAATTCCCTTCAGTTACTAATTAAGTCAGAAACGTTACTCTAATTTCCGTGTAAAGTATTTGAAGCGAAAATTCGTATTTTGTCAACATGCTCAATACGTTCTACAAACGTCACGATCACGTGCTTTTTATTGTTCTGAAGTTGTAAGTAAAATAACGAAGAGACGTGACGTATTTTTGAGGAAAATAAGCATTTATGTTTTTGTTTTTTTTTTGGAGGGGGGGGGGATCTATACACTTTTTTAAAATAATTTATATTATCCGATTGAATTTTATTGCATTATAATACTGGAATTGCTGTTAAGATTTTGTTGCATGTACAAAGTTAAATAACTCGTTATCATATAAAGATAATTAAAATACAAATGAAAAATATCTTAAGATACATTATAAAAAACCCAGAACGTTTTCAACGATTACAAGGTCGTCATCAGTAGGATTTAAATGTTGTTATTATTTTCTTCGCGTTTATTCGAGAATTGTACAGAAAAAAACATTATAATTTAAAGGTTGTACGTCAGATGAGATGTCAAAACGAGCTTTCATCTATTATACAGCAAATATCTCCATACTCCATGGATATCATATGCTAGTGCATCGTTACAAGCTGTATCTTTATTAGCAATTATTTCAATTGATTCTCTCATGATGGCTTCCTTTAATTTTTTGTACGAAAGATAATTTTCAGTTTATTAAAATCTACTTTTATAGGTTGAGTCTGAGCTAATCTTGATAACGCGGTATACGGGTCTATATAATCTGAGATCCGCTTCATGTTCTTTAATTCTATCCCGAAATTTTTCCATCGTCATACCAACACAAATAAAATATTTACCATTTTTTTTGGAAAGGTATAATGTATACTCCGGATCTATTGATTGCTTGGACAGGTTCAATTTTAGTATTTAACAGATCTTTTAACTTTTTGGGAGAAGCTGTGATTAATTTTACATCATATTTATCTAGTGCTTTTGTATGTATTTTAATTATTTAACTCAAGGTGAATATAGCACTAGAATTTTAACCTTCATTTAATGAAATGTTTCGTTTATACGTAAAGAATTTCATAATTGCAGTTATACTATACGTTTTTCAGGGTGTCCACTCTCAACGGTGTCCAATGGCTAATTCCTAAACCGTTCGTCATAGACATATAGTTCCAATTACAAAAATGTTTTAAATGAGGTAAAGAAATATTTTAAAAGCGATATGGGTCAATAAAAACATTTTTTAAGAAATTGCGAAATTTAAATTACTATACGGTCCCCCGGTCCTATATAGTATAATTTTCCTATTACACTGCCAAGTAAGACAAAAAAAAAAGTCCCGTTCATATAACACTAAAATTGACCGAGTTATGAAACTTTAAAAATGCATGACTTATACCACTTTTCTCCATCTGAATACAAATGAGTTCGGCCGTGCTTTGGGGGTCATATACCAAGTGCTTACAGTATACAAAGAACTTATTTCATGTGTATCTGCGCTTTGAAAAAAATCGTACAAGTATTACGATTGAGTTAACTTTTATTAAGTTTCAGATTGGCTAAAATAATTGTATTTTAACATATGTTTTATTTTGTAAGGATTTCAGACAGATTCTTTTCATGATTTCTTTTAACAAAAAATATGTTATTTTTATAACTTTTTATTTAACTTCAACGATCGTATGTATGTTTTTCCAGTTCAAAATTTATACCCGAACTTTAACTCACTTTCAAATATCCGATCGAGATTAAATTTTTACATACTGGCATTTACATTTCGGATTCAGCGGTACAGAATACATAAGAACCAATTATCGAAAGCTAAAAAACATGACACAACCCAACTTTTGCAGGCTAGTGTAATCTAATAACATTTTAAAATATGTATCATTTGTAAAGAATTGAGGCTGTTAATTTTAATCATTTTATTTAACAAAAATTCTGTTTTTTTTTCTTCTTATGTGATTATTACAAATTATATTGCATTAATATGCCAGAATGATTAAAGTTTTCAAACTTATATTCCAATGTTAATTTTACTCTCAACCATTTTTTTAATATATCTGACGAAATTACATTTCTACTAAATTTGTGAATGACCCCTAATTTGCAATATAAAATATGCTCCAATTTTAAACAGCTATTACTCGGTCAATTTTAATCGTAGAATAACGGGACTTTTTTTGTCTAACTTGTCAGTGTAACAGGAAAATTTTACTAAATATAACTTATAGGATTATATTTAAATTTCGAATTTTTTTTAAATGTTTTTATTGACACAATATGTAAGTAGTATGTAAATTGATCTTATTGAAAATTTGATTTATAGATGTATAAGAAATTCTTTTTTTAAACTCTCTCATCTGAGTTTCATCTTACAAAATTTGAAAATAGTTAATTTCCCTACGTACATAGATCGATTTTTTAAAATACTTTTTATTATTATTTTTTTTTTTACCTTATAAGTATGGTATAATACTATTTCAAAATACGAGTACTTCATATCTGTGAGTAATTATTTGATTTGCATGAATTGTAATACTTATAAATAGATATATTTTTGTAAAGGATTTTTTTCTATTTGTAAATATTTTTTAATATAGTGTTTTACAATTATCATGCTTCTAAATATATTCCTTTATAAAAGCATTTATTTTATTTCTATGACTTGAATTTCCGGATAACACGAGAAAATATATCTATTTATAAGTATACAATTCATAAAAATAAAATAATAATTCGAAGACATTAACTATTTTGAAATAGTGTATCTTTTTACAGGATAAAAAAAATAATTATTTAAGGTATAAAAAAAAAAAAAATCCATCTATTTATAAGTAGGAAAGTTAATCATTTTCATAATGTATTTATTTACAGGATGGAACTCACGAGACCGCATTAAAAGAAAAACAATTATTTATAGGTCTATAAATCAAATTTTCAATAATATCTTTTTACAAATATGCGATTTATAAACAACGAGGATAAAGCGCATTGTACTTGTAAAATTATGAATATCTTCGGTCACATAAACGATACATTTCATCATTACTCAAGTTGTGAATCGGAACATAAGTTCAAAACGAAAAAATGATAAAAACGTATAAACAATGCTATTTAATCGCTTAACTAATACTACATTATTATTCATTAATCAAATATCTAATATATATCATAGATTCATGGACAAGAGTACATACAATATACAGCGTGTCCATAATTAAACGACCCTACTTTAAAGTTGTCTTTAGACAAAACTATTGTTCGTAAAGTTCTGAAATTTGGTGAAAGACATAATAAATAGATGGGAACTTAATAATAAACACACATACTACAATATATATTAAAACACACATTCACACATAAATAACGCCTGAATTTAACAGTTAAATGTATATTTAATATTTTACAAACATACATACAACATTATTGTATGTACAACTTGTATGTATGTCTGTTAAATATTTATACAGTGAAACCCCGATTTAACGTTATTCAAGGGACCATACAGAAATGACGTTAAATGCGGGAAAACGCTAAATCGGGGCAAGTTGAAAATAAAACACCGAGCGTAAAAGAAAGATTAATTTAGATAAGATACGTTTCATTTTTTTTAATTTACATATACATACACATAGACATAATTTTTCTAAAGAATTGGGTTATTTTATTTTACGTACTGTTTTTAGTAGTTACATCACAAATCTAAACTTAGAGGATATTTTTTGTAACCTTTTTTATTGGTCTTCACTATTTCAAAGGAATAATCTATATTTTATCATCTAAAATTAATAAACAAATTCTAACGAATGCTATCAGTTCTGTTCTAGTACAAAAAGCAAAATCGAATAAATTAAAAAAGGATCGGTGCATATGGAAGAGAGGAGGGTTTTCGAATATTGTACCCGCAATTGGTAAGAAAGGCAAAAATAGGATATATTCCGAATTTTGGGCGTATTGATAAAAAAAAAGAAAATTATTTTCATCACAATTTTTGACTATTTTAGAAAAAATTTGTTGAGTTTTTAGCGCTGAAAAAACATTAAATGCGGGAAATATTTAAAATCATAACGTTAAATCTGGGATTTTTTAACATTACAACTATAGGAAATTAATTGGGACTAGTGAAAAAT
This sequence comes from Maratus speciosus, assembly GCA_963932465.1. Taxonomy (NCBI): domain Eukaryota; kingdom Metazoa; phylum Arthropoda; class Arachnida; order Araneae; family Salticidae; genus Maratus; species Maratus speciosus. Next base: position 232,771,936 of record OZ010791.1, on the reverse strand, counting down.
GACGTTATATGCGGGAAATCGTTAAATACGGGTTACGGTAAATCGGGGATTCACTGTATATACATTTAGATGGGAACTTGTTTAAGCAAAAAAAAAGAAAAAGAAAAGAAAGTTCAAAATTTCGCCAAAAGAGCGCGATTTCTAATAAATTACATATTTAGCATTACAATAGTTTAGAAAATTTATTTACAGGGTGTTCATTATTAAACGATCCTATTTTAAAGTTGGCTACAGACAAAACTATTGTTCAGAATGTTGTGAAATTTTGTGGGGGACATAATAAAGGTATAGGAATTTGCTTGAGCGAAAAAAAACATTAATAGGCCATTTATTAACGAGTTTCACATTTAGGATACATTTACGGTACGGTTTTTAGCAAATTTTGTTATAACCAAATATGTTCCGCTTGACGTTCATCAATTCCAGATAACATCTGGAAGCGTAAGTAATAGCATGTTCCACAGTTCACAGCAGTACATTCTGGGAAATGGCTGGAACATGTCGTGAAATGATGTCGTCTTTAGAATCAGGTTAAGTTAATAAATAAATTTTCTAAACTATAATAATGCTAAATGTGTAATTTATCAAAAATCGCCCTCTGGTGCAAAATTTTGAACTGTCTTTTTTAGGTGCGTTCGTAATTATATAAATACGTAGCACCTATAGTCGTCGTTCAGTCCGTCCGTCCGTCTGTCCGCATGTAACAGAGCAAAAACTACCCAACCGAATGGTCTGAAATTTCAAATATATGATTGTTGCAAAATTTTGTCGAGCCATTTCAAATTTTATGAAAATCGGATGTATAGTTTAATTACAGGGACAGTCAAAAGTTTTTCTTTACATTACGGCCAATGGGAAAAATTATTGCAAGTGGATTTTAATGATATTAGAGCCTTCCGAATGATCTGAAATTTTAAAGATATAACTGTTGCAAAATTTTTTCGAGCCCTTTTAAATTTTAGGAAAATCGGATGTATAGTTTAACTACAGGGACAGTCAAAAGTTATTCCTTACATTACGGCCAATGGGAAAAATTATTGCAAGTGCATTTTAATGATATTAGAGCCTTCCGAATGATCTGAAATTTTAAAGATATAACTGTTGCAAAGTTTTGTCGAGCCCTTTCAAATTTTAGGAAAATCGGATGTATAGTTTAATTACAGGGACAGTCAAAAGTTTTTCTTTACATTACGGCCAATGGGAAAAATTATTGCAAGTGCATTTTAATGATATGAGAGCCTTCCGAATGATCTGAAATTTTAAAGATATAACTGTTGCAAAATTTTGTCGAGCCCTTTCAAATTTTAGAAAAATCGGATGTATAGTTTAATTACAGGGACAGTCAAAAGTTTTTCTTTACATTACGGCCAATGGGAAAAATTATTGCAAGTGGATTTTAATGATATTAGAGCCTTCCGAATGATCTGAAATTTTAAAGATATAACTGTTGCAAAATTTTGTCGAGCCCTTTCAAATTTTAGGAAAATCGGATGCATAGTTTAATTACAGGGACAGTCAAAAGTTTTTCTTTACATTACGGCCAATGGGAAAAATTATTGCAAGTGCATTTTAATGATATGAGAGCCTTCCGAATGATCTGAAATTTTAAAGATATAACTGTTGCAAAATTTTGTCGAGCCCTTTCAAATTTTAGAAAAATCGGATGTATAGTTTAATTACAGGGACAGTCAAAAGTTTTTCTTTACATTACGGCCAATGGGAAAAATTATTGCAAGTGGATTTTAATGATATTAGAGCCTTCCGAATGATCTGAAATTTTAAAGATATAACTGTTGCAAAATTTTGTCGAGCCCTTTCAAATTTTAGGAAAATCGGATGCATAGTTTAATTACAGGGACAGTCAAAAGTTTTTCTTTACATTACGGCCAATGGGAAAAATTATTGCAAGTGCATTTTAATGATATTACAGCCTTCCGAATGGTCTGAAATTTTAAAGATATAATTGTTGCAAAATTTTGTTGAGCTATTTCAAATTTTAGGAAAATCGGATGTATAGTTTAATTACAGGGACAGTCAAAAGTGTTCCGTTACATTACGGGGAATGGGAAAAAAATATTGAAAGTGCATTTTAATGATGTATCAGACTATGCGCTTTATGAAGTGCAAAAAAGTATACATTCAGTACAATATGGGGTGCAAAAAATAATTATAAAACTAGTTATAGTACGAACGCACCTCATTTGCCACGTTTGACGAGCAATTTCCAACTTGTTTTTGTTTGTTTGTTTAAACAAATTACCATCCCTTTATTATGTCTTTCACCAAATTTCATAACTTTATGACCAATAGCCTTGTCTGTAGACAACTTTAAAGTAGGGTCCTTTAATTAAGGATACCCTGTATTTCGAAAGAGTTATTTAACTTTGTATCTACAGCAAACGACTAACAGCTACTCTAATATTATTATGCAATAAAATTCAATCGGATAATATTAATTCTTTTAACAAAGCGTATTACTTTCTTAACCCCTTCGGGACGAGCGTCTTTTATAGAATTTTTAATCTTTAATTAGCGGTTTTTTAAAACAGAAAATTTTGCCTAATTGAATCGGGAAAATGCTCGGATTAAATAAGGCAAAATTTACAATAAAAATTTACTGGTGAGAATAATGCCCGATTCTGAGCACCTTACGCGCATGAATATCGGTCGCTCGTCCCCAAGGGGTTAAAGAAAAAAAAATGACACATTCAGGAAGGTTTTTGAAATATACACTAACATTTCCGAAATATACAGAAACGTTTTCGAATATTCTTCCGAAATATGCAGAAGCGTTTCCGAATAGCTGACTGAAATATGCGGAAACGTTTGCGAATATCTAATCGAAATAGGGGGAAAAGTAACTGAAAATTTGGGCCACGTTGTTGCTCTATTATTTGGAGTAACGTTTCCGATTTTTTTTTTTTTTTTTTTTTTAACCGTGTCCGAATAATACTGGGAATGTAACTAAAAGCTAAATTTTAGCCTGACATTTTAGGTGCGTGTTACACTCGGATGCATTTTCGCCGGAATGTCTTTCTTAATTACTTAGTAACACGAACAAAATTCTCCATTATAGATAAACAAAATAAATTTTCTCATTATAATTTGCAATAAAAACATTTTTTTTTTTTTTTTTTTTTTTTTGTAATATCTTGTTTACAAGTTAGGATTTTCGGATAGGTATTCCAGTGAATATTTTTCCATGGATCTAGCAAAAAAATATTTTCGTTTTGAACGTTATTTGCTGCAGGAAAGTTTTTTTTCGTAAATGTATTATTATTATTATTATTATTATTATTATTATTATTATTATTTTGTAACTGCCGAACCGTCAAGTGAAGCCTCACTGTCGAGTCGAAAAATTTTCGGCGTTTGTGTGTTCGTTTGTACTTTTCCCTAAGTGTATGTCCAACAATAACTATCTCAAAAAGTATACAATTAGGTTGATATTTGGTGGATATGTTGGTGAGATATCCGGAATTAACTGCATAGTTTTTTGTTTAATTTGGTTCATTCGTTCAAAAAATATAGAACATTTCTTTTCCTGATATAATGTGCTTTTCTATGGAAATTCAGACGATTTTAAAATTTTATCATTCAGCTGAAAAGAAAATAGCACATTTGAATAATTGATTTAAACGTTAAATTATGAATGCTAAATTTCTAAAAGACGATCTTAAATTTTCCCGATCGCTTTGAAAATTTGCCAATACATTTATTAGAATTTTGAAATTAATTATATAAATTATTGGGAAATTTTATGCATCAATTCCAGAAATATAAAACATTTTAATTTCTCATTTTTTACAAAATTTCCAATCCATTTTTTTCCTCTCTTTCTTTAAATCGTTAACTAGCAACTGCATTTCGAAGCATGTAAAAAAAGAAAATTCAAGTAAATCGCATTATTTTGACGCAACATTTTATTAACTAATAGCTGATTTTCGGGTATGATTACAATTTTTAATATGCTTTTTTCATTGCAATAGATGACGATTTATCTTAACTGTTACACCGTAAAAAATGACAGACGTTTCTTAATCTACAAAAATATACTATAATCAAAACCGAAAATATACAATAACCTCTTCCAGTTCACCGAAGATTCCGAAAATCGTTCCTTTACCTTGAAAAACCTCAGAAATGTACAGGGTGTCCATAATTAAACTGCCCCACTTTAAAGTTGTCTAAATACGAAACGATTGGTCAAAAAGTTGTGAAATTTTGTGTCGGACATAATGAAGAAATGGGAATTTGTTTGAGCGAAAAAAAAATTAGTTCAAAATATCACCACCAGAGGGCGTTTTTAAATATATTACACATTTAGTTACCGTCCACTGAATACTAGGCCTGAGCTCTGTGAAAAAAATGGTGACTGTCGTAGGCGGATTTTTTTTTTCTCCAGAGTTTGCACGTTCCGTTCAATTCAAACACCAATAATTTTTAACAGTTTTTACGCTTTATTTTTTTTTCAGGGGGTGGTTTGTATATTTTCCTTATTTAATCTGAGAAAAATAAAGCGTAAAAACTTTTTAAATGTGTAATTCATTAAAAAAAATCCCCCTGGTGTCGAAATTTTCAACTAAACATTTTTTTTCGCTCAAACAAATTCCTATTTCTTCATTATGTCCGTCAGAAAATTTCACAATTTTCTGACCAATAGTTTCTCGTCTGTAAACAACTTTAAAGCAGGGTCGTTTAATTATGGACACCCTGTATATTTTCGAAATTTAAAGAATTTATAAAAATAAATTTGTGTTAGCTGCCTGTCATTTTCGGAAACGCTTCTGAGTAGCTTTTACAGTGCAATAATAAGTTTTCTGAAATCGGAATATCACTTTTTCGGATGTTATCAATTCTCAGGTAAATATTTTGATATTCAGAAAGCATGTTCAACATACAAACATACAATATTAACATACAAAATGAACATTATTTTGTTAGAATGCCGTTAGTTATGCAGCTGAAAAGGTTTTCTTAAGAATTGATAGAATCCGAAAAACCGATTTTCTGGGTACAGAGAACTATTAATGCACTGTAAAAGCTACTAGGAAACGTTTCCGAAAATTATGGGCAGCTAATAAAAATGTATTTTTGTAAATTCTTCTTTAAATTTCGAAAATAAATTGTTTTCCGAGTTTTCTAAAGATAAAGGATGACTTTTCGGAATCTTGGGTGACTCAGAACAGGTTATTACAAATTTGGCGTTCGTGATTATTGTACATTTTCGTAAATTAGAAAACATCTGTCATTTTTTTACAGTGTAAAGAAAGATGATCAGCACGGTTTTCCAAACGAATATTATAAAAATGTTGGATGTAAAAATTGAACATAAATGTCACAAGAGCAGTTTACATTTGTATAAGTATATTTATTATATGAGATTTTATTCAATTTTTGCAACATATGATGATCTTTCGTGGTTGAAAAATAAGTATTCGTTAGAATAGGATAAAATCTCCTGTACAAGAAGATGGTTAATCTAATGAAATTAGTAAACGCATTCATATGTATACTCGAATCTCGAATAATGACATGTCATGATTACTGGAAATTGAGAACATAAAACTAAAGTGACAACGGGGGTTCAGGAGACCTCCCCCCCCTCCCTTCCGAAGAAATCTACTTTTATTCTGAAAGGTAAAAAATGTAGAATAAGTAGTTTATCATATCATATAAAATCGCCTTTAATGTGATGCTTCTGAAAACTCCGGAAGCTTCGATAAATCGTATATGCTTATAAATTTACATATAACTTTTTTTTAAATTTCGGATGGCAGGACATTAAATTTTATGCAGATTATATTAATTGTTAGTGATATTAGTAAACAATGACTTGTATATAGAGTTGACGTTGAGGTCTCTGATCTGCAGATTTACTAGTAATTGTAAATTTTCAATTAAAGGAAAACGGCACATAAGACATTTCATATTAAGAATATTAAAACACTGAAACAAATTTGGAAGTTAAGTGCGACTTTATAACACTAAACCCTATTACATAGCAAAGTGTAGAATTTAGAATACCGCATTTTAAAGTATTTTCGTTAGTTCATTGAATCTTGATTTAACTTTATTAAAAATTTTCGCGGCGCACCTGAAGTTGTCTTACAATGCACCGGTGCATCGTGGCACCAGTTGAGAACCACTCACATACTTGCTGTATCGGTGCTTTCCTTTCATTAGTGCAAAAATAACCGCATTGTTTTCGATTCTCGTATATGTCATTATAATTACAAAATCTACAAAAATGAGTTAGTAAATATATATATATATAATAACCTCTTTTCGTTTTCATTACATCATCAAAAGTATTTTAAATTGAAGTATTATTATTTCTTCTTTTTAATAGAAAGAGAGAAAAAAAAATCTAGTAACCCTTTTAAAGAAAATAATGCTACTTGTTAATTTTATAATGCCACAACAATGTTATTGCAGATATCTTTTTTAACTGTTAAATAACAGTCCTTCAAGCCTGTAACGGTGGGAAAAGCTTCCATATTGCTTGTTTTTAAAAATTCAGTCATAATTAGCTGAACGAAACTAAAATATGTGAATTATAGAAGATTCAATTTCATTTTTCGTCAGTACTGAATTTCAATGAGAATTTCTGCAAATTAGTCAGTTATATCCGTTATATCCATGTTGGTTTCATTTATGGCGTTTCATTTTTGGTCACAAAATTTGGCAATGCTTCGAAAAGTGTCGCCAAGCTTGGCAAGAATTTGACACTGGTGAATATGACTATGTAGTTTTAAAGTATGAGAGTAGAAAAAATTATTTCAACAAGAAAATAATAAATTTGTAAAAAATCACGTTTTCTAAAGCTCTGATTATGGAAAAGTTGGCCCCCTAGAATTTCAAACTGCTGTATCTTCGTCATTTTTTAACATAGAAGGGAAACAAAAAATGCCCTATCAAGGCCGAACACTTAACCCTTAAATGTCGGGTGTTGCTTTTCGGCAACATACCCAATTTATTCTTTAAAATACTATTAGAATAATATTGAAGTTATAATGCTTAATGTTGCCATTAAAATACATTCTGAAAATATTATTAAATCGATTTTCAACATGTAGATGCCAAAACTTGTGCTGTTTAAGAATAAAGATTTATTTTTTCAATTGTTGCTACTTGCTCTTTTTGTTTTGTTTGGAAGCTTGCGAAATACCCTATTTTGTTCTGCAGTGAGCAAGTAAAATTTATTTATTATTATAGTTCCTAAAATTCTTGTGTGTTTAATATTATTGAATTCAATCAAGAAAAAATATTTTTTCAATTAAAGACCAGTATTGTCGATTAGTAACAAACTGTTTTTTAGCCGTAAACCATACTTAAAACAAAATATGATTTTTTTAAGTATTTTTCCCGTGATTTATTTAAAAAATGAAAACCGAAAAACATTATTACAATGATTTTTGAAAAATCAGGCATTTAAGCGTTAAGACTAAAAACTTTTTGGATTTCTAATTTTTTGTATATCTTTCCGAATTTGAAATCTTTTAGTGGCCACCATTTTGAAACAAGATGGCGGATGAAGCTGGCCACTGAACTCGGTCGAGACATTATAAGTATTGCATACATGCTCAGTCAATTCCAAATACGTTCATAAATATGAGTGCGACAGCATGACAAAAAGCAGAATATATATAAACATGAAACGATAAAGCTAAGCCCCTTTTTAAAATTTAAAATTCCCTTTTTCCCTCTTTTAAAATTTGAAATCCCCTTTTTAAAAAATAGAAATTTAAATTTAGAAATTCAAATTCAAACTTTTTAAATGCTTTAGTAATTGTGTCTCAATGATTAAAACTTCATTTGCCCCTGATAAGTTCGTTTTCCCGCATAGCATTTTATAACTTTAAAAGATCGTTTTGAGACACTTAATAAGAATACTATTGCTGTCTTTTTCTAGCCCAATTTTAAATTCTATCAGCATCCCGTGAGCCGACCGAGTCAACGCCTCTCGGCCTGGGCAACCAATCATTGAGCTAGTGTCCATTTAGGTTAAAAATACGTCCAATTTTGGAGTAAGGACCTCTGGCAGAAATAATGCGAAGCATCCCATATTATACGACTGCACGTCTCAGGGCCGAAACTAAGGGGGAGGGCAGGGTGGGCACGTGCCCTGGGTGCCAGAACGAAGGGGCGCCAAATGAAGGATTATGCCTTTGGAATGGATCATTTTCTTCTGATGGACTGATGTATTCTATTATTATGAAACAGCCATTATAAATGAAGTGTTAGGTGAAGATGAAAGAGCAGTCGTAAAAAGTTAATAAAAGTAAAAAAAAAAAAAGGCTGTTTCATAATAATAGAAGACATCAGTCCATCAGAAGAAAATAACTCGGTGAAAGCGGAAACTCGGTTAAGCAGGACTCGGATAATCGGGACTCTAACTGTATGTTTCATTTTCAAAATGATCTTTAGAATATTTTTGTTGATGTTCAGAGGGGAGTCATGACCCCCTTGACCTCTCCCTTGGATCCGCCATTGTAGATTACGTAGTTCAATATTACATATCTTAAGATTACATATTTTAAATTTTAAAATAAATCGTCTATTATAAAATTAGTAAAATTCTCTTCGTAAATATACTTTGTGGAAGAGGGGGGGCGGGCGCACCAAAATCCATGTTTGCCCCGGGTGCAAAAAAGGCTAGTTTCGGCACTGGCACGCTCCAGGAGAAAAGATTTTAACATCTAAATAATGTCCTAATATCCACGCCACTTTGCTCTCCAGGGATCACTTTGCGATAGCCGAAGTCCCGAAGTTATCTCTGAAATAAGCTACACTCAGCTCTCAGCCCACCTGGGCCTGGTTTAAAAGGACTCATGTAATCAAAAAGAAATAAACCAGGTCCCCAGAAAAGACTGTCTTTACTTCAACTCAACACGCATATTTTGTCAAACTTCACGGGACTCAATGCACCACTCCAGACAGAGTCGTGGTCTGGACTACTTGAAAAGTAAGAGCTCCGAGGGAGCGATTCTATATATGCGCGGACCCGTCTACGTTCCGCGAGCCTACCGCCAGAATTTGAAATCTTTTAGTGGCTGCCATTTCGAAACAAGATGGCTGACCAGCGAACTCGGTCCAGACTTTAATAAATAAATCCTGTATACATGCTCAGTCAATTCCAAATCCATTCATAAATATGAGTGCGACAGCATGACAAAAAGCAGAATATATATATACATATATATCAACATTTAAACGGGGGGAAGGGGTCTGGAAGGCATGATTGGAGCAAATATACCGACATTTATTTCGGGATTGCTTTCATCCGGACGGACGGCTGCAATAGGTAAGTTTATACTTTTCCTAATCGAATATACTTAAATAAAGAATCTCATTATATGAAAAACATTTCCTGTTTTCATCTTTTATTATACCCCTAGCTGTTTTGATAACAAATAGCTTTCGTTTTTATTACAGGAGTATCTTTTTATAAATAATAAGTAAATAAATGAATATATAAAAAAAGAGAAACATTGTAAACACAAATATTTGTTCCTTTTCAAAAATTTAAGCCATAAGTCCAATAAAGATTTTCTTTTTCAAGGACTTTATTTTCCTTTCCTGTCGAAACCTTAAAAGTGTTTTTATAAATTTCCGTCTGCCGATTTCCTTTTTCATGAGAAATGTTGCCAACACTGCTTTGAAAATTACAGACATTAAAATATATATTTTTAGGAAACTATATGGTTTCTAAGAGTTTGTTTGTACTGGAAAAATGAATATTGACGCTTCATTGTCGTGAATTCGGAAATAGACATGACAACCATGACAACAGCAGTTCTGCAATAGTGAAATAATTTCTAATATGATTTAGTTGGGGAGGGTTGTAAAAACTGAATTTGATGCGTTTGGTGCTGTCAACGTTATGTAATTCTTGAAACGTTCATTGTTATGTCTTCTTCTAAAAATATGCGAAGAAAATAAAAATTCGTTTAGAATTTATGTTTGAAAGGAGCAATATATATATAGATATATTTCTTTAACCATCCATTGGTCGCGCTGCCTCAAATTTTTGACAAACATAATTTCTCCGAAACTTATTTATTTCTACAAATGACACCAAAATTACAATTCAGTTTTTACTTCTGAACTTCTTTAAACATTTTAAAAGCGCAAGAAGAAAGAAAATCGTAATAATAATAATAATAATAATAATTAAATTTAAGGGCAAATATTTATTATTATCATAGTAAGCCAACTATTGTGAAAAACAAACAAACAATAAATAAATAAGTTAAATAAAAACTGCTGTTGAGCTTGAAAAGTTTTGTCTTTTCATAATGATACTTGGAGTAAAGACTCACAGCTTTCTTTTTCTTTCTTTTTTTTAACATTTTTTTTTTTTTTTGGCATTTAATCTTTTTAATTTTTTTCTTTATTTTTCATACTTCATCACTAAATTTAGGGATGGATACATTTATCATCTATACATAGCTCAGAATTTCCAGGGAAAATTTGCCACCTTATATTAAACGATTACTATCAAATTGAAGTTGATCCGTAGAAATATGCTACTACTGCAAAAAAATTATTATCCCCAAATCATTATATTACTATTCTTATAATTATACTACTATTAACTCTATTCGTATTACTATACTTAATTTACGTGAGCTGTTACAAGTACAGTCGGCCGAATAATAACAAAAAATAAAATAAAAATAAACAATCCGTCTATATATTTTAATTACGAAAGTGTCCGATAGGAAAACGGAAATAGCCATTCGACCGAAAATTATGCCTTCTTTCAATTTAAGCAAAAAAGAAAAGAGTGAATTGAAAAGAAAAAGAAAAATTTAGAGATCGTTTTCATACTGAAACTCACTGTAAAAAAAAAAAAAAAAAAAAAAAAAAAAAAAAACGGACAAAAAAACGGAGATTCTACTGGCAATCGAGACACCACACAGTCGATCAATTCTTAAGAAAATGCGAAAAAAAATTATTAAATAATTAAAATTTTGAAATGTAATATTTAAAAGACTGTCTACAAAATACGAATATATGTTTATTTTTTAAATTATGCAACTTTATATAATATTTGCATATGCTGGAAAATACATCTTTTCAAAAGTGGAATTATTCCATGAATTTGTTTGACTTTTAAATGTGCTCGGAAATGGAACCTATGTAAGCTGTATTAATAATCGATTTAAAATATCACTATTAATTTCCTAAAACATATTTTAGATCATTGCTGACTACATTTTGTTTGAATTTTGCATATTGTTTTACATTATGAACCACACATACAAAATTAGCGGTTTGAGAAAATTCAAAATTACATAACTTAAATTGTTTAAAGTTGTTTGAAATTTCAAACACATGTTAATACTCCTGAAAGCCTACTTTAATGTGATATAAAGTATTTTTTGCGCAAACCTGAGCCTTTTTGAAATAAATGGATTTTAAACGGCTGTCACGTCATTTTCTGTTTCCTCAAAACACGCCAAATTGGCTGTAGACAATTTATATATATATATATATATATATATAAGATTATGTTGTAAGAAGTTTGCAGGATGAAGGGATACGAAAAGATAATTTGACATCAAAATGCAAAATTAAATTTAATATATCTTGGGTTTTACATACAATAATATGAAAATGCAGAAAAGCGCATACTCGCAGAGTGTTAAATGAACTGTAATAAATGGCTGCTCTGATATGGCAGTAAGAAAGTGTTGTGCTTTAAAGTGAAAGTTCCAATACTTCTAGAAATTTCCTGTTTCTTAGAACTTTTTATTTATTTTGTGATTAATACTGCAAATCAAAGGGTCAGATGTTACTAGCAAATAAAGCAATAAGTCTTTGTTACATGCCTTTCGACTCTTTTTTTTCTCATATTTTCGAAACTCTTTATTTCGAGCCTCGCTAGCTTCTTCTGATAATTGCCAAATTGGAACATCAAAATTTATAATTATAAATTTTCTATTAATGAATAATTTACGTACAGAAGTTAGCATATAACACCACCCATATTTTGAGATACATTGTTTAGCTGTTTCCATTGCGAAATTACACTACTTTTAACAATTTTATCAATATTATTCATTTGCGAAAATTTTGTAACACAAATAGAACATTTTGATGTATCTAAAATTGAAGTAATACCTTTTCCATCAATCATGGTTAAATACAACTAGTGATTAATGACCGTATTTGTATGCGAGGTTTTACATTTTATTTCTTTTTCCAGTTGTTGATACTATTTTAAAATATCTTAGCTAACAAATTCGAATCTAACAAGTCAACAAGATCTGGTGAAGAATGGAATTTGGTTTTAACAAATATTTTCTACCAGCGTACTTTTGAATTTTATTTACACAAAACATACATAAACGCTCTGTTAAATTTTGTTCATCAATTGCTAAGGCCCATTACCTCACACTGTTCAATGACACGATTTGTCATAAATAAAACCATTATTTAGATTCGTTACAAACAGAAACAGATTTCTGTTTGTTATCACATTTCAAGAGAGGTTACGAAAAAAACCCCAAAATTATATAATATTTTTTTTAAATAAAACAGAAATATACAAAAAATAATTAATTAAAGATAAGTTTAAAGAACTAAATCTCGTCTATTATAAATATGCATTGAAATAAGTTGTAGAATGTTGCAGCAAAATGTTGCAGTTTTGTAGAACGATTTTAAACAGTTAGGTAAACTTCACATTATGTTGACAATTAAAAAAAAAAAAAAAAGTATTGAATATTCCACAAAAATCATTTGGATATAAGTAAAAACTGGATAGATAATAAAATTAGTGTCTGCTAAGCTTATTCTCTCTTTCTTCTTCTTCTTTTTTTTTTTCCCCAAGTTTAGTTTAGTTATCCACAGCATATCTCTAAGTTCCTGTTTGAAATCGAAAAGTATGAAATTGTTCGTAAAAGTCACTGAGTTACTTTCAATATCATTTATTATACTCATTTGAACCTAAATGTAACAAAAATCGTCATATATATGCTTATACTATCGTGATAATCCTATGTTCGACACAGCCTATACTTTGATCCACTATGCGCCAGTACTATTTCCGTATTTTAATGGACCCCCCCCCCCCCCATAAATTCCAGAAATGCATATTTTTACGGAAATTTTTCCCCATAAATTACAGAAAATTTTCCGTTTTCTGGAAATTATAGAGGAAATTTTCCGTTAAAATACGGAAATAGTACTGACGTCTCGATTGCCAGTAGAATCTCAGTGTATATAACAATCGCTGAATTTTTCCATACGAAGTACGAACATCTAATTTTGACATCATTTTAGGATTTTTCGATGGATTTTACCCAAGGATACCAAACAGGAAGTCATTCGATGAGGAAGTATAGGAATTATACACGTTTGAAGTTTTGAACTTCCAACGTTAAATTCATTATTTAATTATTTAATAGTTCCGCGAGAAATTTCATTGCGTTAAGTTTTTGAAACATAACTCAGACTAGAGCCAGAATGAGATGATATTTTAGATTCCCCTATTTAAAACTTTTAAAAATCGATTTCTATTTAAATTTTTCTGCACTTTACAATACATTTTTTCAAAATTAATTAAAAAATATGAAGGGTGTAGATGCAAAATTGACACTCTCCACTTAACCTAGTTAAAAAAAAAAAAAATGCAACGAACTGATTATTATTAATAAACATGATTTATTAGCACAATTTTTTATGATATATTTATTGCCATAAAAACTACTTGCACATATTCCTAAACCTGTAATAATTCTGGTAAAGCTAGAATTTAAATTTAAATATGGAAAATGTGAGTTTTGCAACAAACTTTTAGGGGTAATGTTAGTTATAAACCAAAATAGTTATGAATTTAAAACAACAAGAACCAAAAACAAAATCTGAACATTAGTTTTCATTATGTTATTTTGGAGGGTAATAAACAACAAAAATCAAAAGTCAAAAAACATTTATTAAAAATAATTTGTACAAAAATTTTACTATTAGACATGGCTCAACATCTTTACTGTCATTAAACTAATGGAACATTTTTTTTATACTACTTCTTACTTCTTTAAACATTAACATAATTTACTTCTGTTTTTGGCTCACAAGTTGGTTCATCTTCACATCTATTAGTAGTTTCCCCATCAGTAATGTTTTTGTAAAAAAAAAAACAAATTTTCATTTTCTTTCCACTGATCACCATAGTGTTTCTTCAACAAATTATTAACGTCATCCTTCTTTGATTGTTTTATTGTATTTGATTTAGGGATAACTGGTGGATTCATGTTGAACATTACCCATCCTGGCATTGTTAGAGAATTGTATGTTCTTGCGTGTTTAAAAACATCAACAGAAGAAAATCCCGTGATCCTTAGCAAGCCTCCCTAATTCGTTGAATTGGAGAATGTGAGTTTTGCTGCAAAACATTGTTGGATAACGTGAGTTATGCAACAAAACGAGATTTTCAGCATTTCTTTTTCAGCCTTAGTATGTTCATTATGGTCTAAATCACTATTACAGTCCAATTCGCCTTAAAAAGACGAACACGGTGATATGAGTAACTTAATACCTTAATAAAGTGGATAATACCCTCATAGCATGCATGGTCACGGTGACGTCGTTGTGACGTCACTGTAAGTCACTGTGGTCACGTCACATCTGTGACCAAAATGCCACCCCTCAGTGATGTCACATTGTGACTGAGATGTGAACTTCTTAGAAAACTTTAAAAAATTACAAAAATTCTTTAAAACATGTTATTTACTGTAAAATTATGTTTTCCTGGCAATTAAAAAAAAATTGTGAGGTCACTGTTATGTCACTGCTATGTAACGTACGTCACGTCACATATGTGACAAAAAAACCACCATATTGTAAGTCACAGTGTGACAAAAATATGAACTTCAAAAATCTTTGAAAATGAAGAGAAATATTTTAAACAGTCACGAGTTACATGGCATAAGGAATAAAATATATTAGTGGATAGCAAATGGTAAATTCTCTCACTAAAGGGGAGGGGGGGGGGGCATAATAAATAAAGTGCACGATACAATCATTAATAAACTAAATTTTCAGGCTATATTTTATCAATTTGATATCTAAGATAGTGAATGTATACTTTCTCATGATTTCAATTTTATCTAGCATTTGGATAATATAATTAGAATTAGGAATATTAAATTTATACACTTTACATATTTAGTTTGCTGGGAGGAAATTTATTTATTTATTTCTTTTTTTACCGACCAGGATTATTCGAAACACTTCTGTGGTTTCAAAATAAAAAATTTCTATTACAGTTAAATCTGCACCTTTTAATGAGCACGTAGAAAGAGTCTTCAGAGTTTAGTCATCCATGCATTTATTGCTTTAGAATATTTTTATAATTTGTATTCAAGTCATAAATTCTACTTCTTTCAGACTTTTTAAATAAAATTAGCATTTTCCGAAAATAAAAGAAATATACAAAATTTGTGCAAAACAAACTTTACTTTAAAAAAAAAAAAAAAAAAAAAAAGAAAAAAAAAAAGGGGGGGGGGGCTCGTTATTACCATTAAATTTATTTTTACACCTTTTGAAAATTTAAACAATGGTATATCTAATAAACTCTAATTATGAATATTATTATTATAATTATTTAGAAAAAATGAACTTTACAATACATTTTAACTTGTATTATTTGGTACGGATAAAAAGAAAAGGTTAAATACATTGGACATTTCTTCAAATACAAAATTTTAATTAACCATACTTTCAGAAAATTACTGCGCATTCAAGTTTAATATCTCTTGCATGCAAAAACAAATAATCTGTACCAGACCATCTGCTTGAAAATCGTCTGCCCACAAAAAAATAAACATGAGAAGACGCGGGAAATAAATAGTTCACTGTTTTTAGAACATCACCTTCACCACGTCTACAACACTTTAAGATAAGGAAATGGCCATTTTTGGATACACGAATATTAATAGAACGTATATGTAAGTTTTATTTAATTTAAATATTTTATTCCTGATTTGTACATATGAGTTAAATAGTTAATGTTGTATACATATGAGTTTGTATATATATATAATATTGTATTGTTTGTACATATGAGTTAATGTTATATTTGTAAGAGACTGATCTTTAAACTGTTAGAAGCGATATTTTAAAATTCGATAACTGTAAAGAAAAATATCTTAATCTGCCATCGCTTGAAAAGAAAACTGCGCAGAGACTGTGCATGCCTACATTCATACTGGAATTAATATAAACATTAATTTACTCTTACTTGAGATTGAAAATGTATGGAACGACAATGATTTGGAATTATTTTATCGGCTTCTTACTATTTTTTGATTACTAACACTTATAGTTATTATTATTTTGGGGTTAAATATGATGTTCGATTATCATAAGATTACGAAACTGTTTCAGATTAGAAATTAACATTATACTGGGAAAATGTATCTTTACATATTACAGTAGTGAAACATTTGAAAGAATTTTCTTTTAGTGCTAATAATATTTTAAATTATCTTTCAAAATCCTAAATCTTCAAACCAATGTTTTCAGATTTAACATTTGCCGAAATTATAAAATAATAGGAATTC
The DNA here is from genome assembly GCA_963932465.1 of Maratus speciosus. Lineage (NCBI taxonomy): Eukaryota > Metazoa > Arthropoda > Arachnida > Araneae > Salticidae > Maratus > Maratus speciosus. The sequence continues at coordinate 232,755,359 of OZ010791.1, read as the reverse complement.
CTCATACCATATCGAAATATTTTTGAGATATTGTTACATCTAATAAGGCATTTAATTTATCTATTGAGTTTGCTGTTGTTTAATAGTACAATTATAAATCCTAATTATTATTTGTAGTATTTTTCAAATTATTATATTTATTTTTTTAAATTGTATGTAAGCATTTTTTCTGTTTGTGATTTTAATCAAACATTTAATTATAGACATTCTGAATCGGTTATTAAATTTTCTTCTATTGTAAATTCATTTTCTACGTTTATGATACGCGTAATTATTGGCACTAAAAAGTAAAATATGATACTTAAGCATTGAAACAAAGTGTTTTTCATGCCTGATGGGAAGTTATAGATTAAACTGCTTTAGTATATATTTTTTAAAAGTTCATATAATACAGGATACATAATATAGGACACAACTTGAAAAGTGCTTATGACTTCGGTTTGTCTGTCCGTCTAGCAGTCTGTCCGCACTCTAACTCTCGAAAATATACTCGGATTGCCCTGAAATTTTTGGATGTTATTGACGTTTACCATAGCACGGTACCTATTTGTAATGAAGTTTGTAGCATGCTTTGTTCATTTACAGGGACAGCCAAAAGTTTTCCGTTACATTACAGCCTATGGAAAAAAATCGTTTCAAATGATTTTTTATGATTTTACGCACGCTTTCAAACAGAATAAAATTTATATGCATTTATGAAGTGCACTAAAATATGCATTCTGTTGACTATGCGATGCAAAGAATAGTTATTGTTCATTTACAGGGCTAAAAAAGGAATTCAAATACATAATGATATAGGGGTGGAGGGAATTGTTTGCGGCATACTTTAATTGTGTTAATCTATTTCATATATAATGAAATTGATATATGTCGCTGAGGTTTACATACTATAAATTATTTCATGTATAATACGAATAATACGTATATAGCATTTACAGGGACACACAAAATATTTCCGATACTATATTGTATCCGAAGTACTGTTCATTAGCGATGATTGCTGGAAATGTATTTTTAATTATGATATGCGCTTTTATGATTCACTATATTTATGCATAGTATATGGTGTATATAAATGCTATAATTCCTATACAAGGCTACACAAAAGTATTCGTAAGGATTACTGGGTATGGGCGCAAATTGCTTAAAGGTGGTTTTTAAATGAGTTATGCTTTTTTTTGCTGAACTGCATTTAATTTACCAAGAAATGTTTGTAGAATATAGATAAAACGATATACAGGATCACGTAAAGAATTGGATACATGACCGTCTATAAATTATAATTTCTGGAAATGTGATTTCAGCAGTTTTAAGAGTGTCTTAGTTTGAATTAAATTTTAACTAAATAGTGGCGTGTAATAAAGATTCTAGGTAAACTACAGGGTTGTACAAAAGTATTCAAGTATGTTTCCATACATTAGTATAAATTGCTGAAAAAGAATTTCAACATGTTAGGCGTTTTCTTGCTAAACTAAATTTTCCCATTATATAGTATATATACACTTAAAAAAATGGGAAGTCAAAATTGAGTAAAAAGTACTCAATTTTAAATGCGTCACATACTCAAAATAGCTCCGATCCAAATGTACTCAAAGTTGAGAAACACAAGTACTCATTTTTTATTCATTGGTTGTGATCAAATATGAATCATTATGTACTGCCCCCCTCCCCCCCCAAAAAAAAGAAAAACCTAAAATTTAAAGTAAAAATGTACTGACATTTATTTCCCGTTCAAAGTTCTTAACAAGAAATGTTTAATTGATTATTTATTAAGAAAAATAGCAAAATTCTTAACAAGATACTCAAATCGAATATTTTTATGACAAGAGCATTATTTCCAAGCACTTTTAAATTATTTTTAAAATGCTGTGCATAATTTAATATTTACATTAATAAACATCATTTATGCCGCCATAAATGAAATGAACCATTACAGGGTACAAAACTATTCGTTTGTTTGGGTTTGATAACATGTGATGTTTCAAAATAGAGAAAGCATGGGTTCATTTTTGATCCAAAAATATTCAATTCGATATGAGTACGTCGGTTTACTTATTTTTGAGTACTTCATTTTTCTCAGTGTATCAACCTACAGATCAAATACAGGGTTGTTCAAAAGAATTGGAAAACATATTTGGCTATGGACGGTAACTGCTGAAATCAATTTTTCAAATGTTTACTTAGTTATCTTATTTACGTCATTTCCCTAAATTACGATGTCTTGTTAAAGCATTCAGAAAGTGTTGGAAAGTATTTTATAATCTATGATTAACGCATGATTTTTCTTACTCGTTTTTTTTCTATTTCCCAGATCAGTCTTTTCCTATAAAACATACCAAATCTATTTAGCTCATATTCACAAAATACAATATACACGGGAATAAAAAATTTAAATACAATCGCTTATCATGCCGCTCTATAAATAATAGTTGTATTAATATCCGTGAGTCTCCATGTTCGTATTTAATAAAGCAATGACAAATCACAACAAATTAAAAAATTTACACATTCTAAATATCAAGCTTGAACTCAATATCAAGCATAGAACTTAATATCAAGCATAGAACTGAATAAAAAAATATGTCAGTTGATAAGCATTGTTTTTTAAGTGGAAAAATTTAAAATGATTTAGAAGAATAGGACTCCAAAATAGCGATATTTTGCTAAAAAGTACGGTAAAAAGATAAGATTTTATATTTACAGCAAAAGGTTATTTCAAAATTCATCGCTGTATTAATACTTAGAAATTTTTCCAGAGAGAATCCTTCGCCTTATATACAATATTTCAAATGAAAATCAAATATCAAATTAATTGCTTAAAAGGCGCAAATAGTGAAAAAGATTCCAAGCCGGGACTCGAACCCGGGCCATCAGTATAGCACACTGATATTCTACCGACTAAACCACATGGAACGACGCCCAGTCTGTAAAATTTCTCACTATTACAGGTTGGCAAGGCTACAAACGCAGCACAAGATGGAATATTTATCGTGAGCCACCGACATGCGATAAACACGAAACTTAATGAAATCCAGCATCGAAACTATATTAATAATTGGAAATTTTTCCAGGGAGAAACATTCGCCTTCCATACAACATTTCAAATTAAAATTGCCTTTTAAGCAATTAATTTGAAATTTGATTTTCATTTGAAATATTGTATGCAAGGCGAATGGTTCTCTCTGGAAAAATTTCCAAGTATTAATATAATTTCAATCGATACTGGATTTAATTAAGTTTCGTGTTTGCATCATGTTGGTGGCTCATGCTAAATATTCCATCTTGTGCTGAGTTTGTAGCCTCGCCATCATGTAATAGTGAGAAATTTTCCAGCCTGGGTATCGTTCCATGTGATTTAGTCGGTAGAATGTCAGTGCGCTGTACTAATGGCCCGGGTTCGAGTCCCAGCATGGAATCTTTTTCACTATTTGCGTCTTTTAAGCAATTAATTTGAAATTTGATTTTCATTTGAAATCACAGTGTTTATGACAAGTTCGTCACAAATGACCCATATTTCACAAATTGGTCACAGTGTGACGTCAAAGCATTGTCGCTTTCGTCACAGGTTCGTCACAAAGTTAATGCCAAAATAGTCACAAATGACACACTTTTCACAAATTTGTCACACCGTGACTTCACAGAGTGGTCACAATGTGACGTCACAAACGACCTCTAAAACGGCCATAACGACCTCGCATTCTAGTCACTGTGACGTCACATCGACGGTCACAAAATCACAGAGTGACTTCACAACGACGTCGCCGTGACGTCACCATGCCTTACGGGTATGACTTTTGCATCTGCACCATTCATATATAAGTATTAATTTCGTAAAATAAACTAGTTATGAATGCTGAAATTCTTCTTAATAATACAATATAAAAGTACATAAATGAGTCAATACTTTAAAAGATGATTAAATCTTGAACATCTTTTTAATTGTTTTATCATCTTTTGAGTATTGAATCATTTATGTAATTTTAATATTAAGTATTAATTTATGTATTCGAAAAAAGATGCATCGTAACCCATACAAATTTTTAGCAGAAATCGATTTCTTGAAGCTTCAAATATAATCTAAAATATACCTTTATTCTGACAAGACATTTTTGAGTTATGTTTCACGCTTTCAAGGTACGTTTATGAAACCACAATGGTGGTACGTTTATGAAACTACTTTATTTTCACAAATCACACTTTATCTAATATTTGAATACTTCAAATTCAAAATGTTCTCTTTGTGCACTAGAAATAAATTTATTTTAACTACAATCTTAGGACTCATTTTTCTTAATTATTCCGTATGGTCAGGATGTGGTAAAATGGTCTAAAAGCTTTTAAAATTCGAAAACAAATAAAAATTGAAAGCTATTGACATTGTTCTTACAGGAGTTTAACTTAAGAGGTAGGGGTCTACTCAATGTTGAATTCAGACACTTTTCTCCGGGAGGGATTCCTGTGACTCCGGGGAGACTTATAGAGTTCAAGGGGGGGGGGGGGATGGCACTTTTTGACCATTGAAAATACAAAATCCCAAATCTTCCGGGGAGGGACATTTCCACCGCCCCGGGCCACCCCCTGAATTCAACACTGGGCTACTTTACCACGCTTCGTTATTTAAGTTTCAATCAACACCAATGGATTGCGCTGCGCTGTCTTAATCTGTTAGAATGCTCGCACTAATATACACAGATAGATAAAAGTTCACTCAGTTATTACTCTTCGTTCAATTTAACTTCTAAAAGGCGAAATTCGAATGTTATTTGGACCAGATTTACAGTTTGAGACAGTTCAGCGCCATCTATCTAATATATATAAAGAGCAGTGTAACGCATCCGGGGTCGTACCCATCGATCTTACCAGTTACCGATAAGATGGAGCCACGTTAGGCTTAATTACGATTTGAGATGCGTAAGAGAAAACTTATCTGCCTAAATAGAAATCTTTTCTGCCTGAAATCCTTTCTGTTCAATGTAATTTATTCAAAACTAACAAAATTTGTATGATTTGCGCAGTTGAAAAACAACTTCAGAACTCGAGTTAAAAGCGTACGTTAGCGCAAAACGTCAACAAACGGTAGCGAGTCATTCACTTGATTCATTGAAAAAAAAATTAAACCACGGATGTATACTTCTCTCGGTGCAAACAACTTCTGTAAACAAATTAACTATGTTCTCCCGATCTGGGAGAAGAACAGATCCACGCTCCCTCCCGCAATAGAGAAACACGTTCTCAACAAGGTCGAAACGGTTGCAAAACTTCGGTTCTTTGGCGGTCGTTTTCAAAGTGAAAATAGCAAAAAGCTTCGTTGAAAGGAATAAAAAAGTATACCCATTGCTATTTTTATTCACATGTAAGTTTTATGAATGCTTTTCACTCTTTCCTAAAAATCTTAATTTTTCAGATATTTATGTAGTTTTTAAGAGTTGATAATTTAATGTGAACAAAGAAGAAAAAATTGTTAATGCCTGTTTTTAATTGTAGTGACTTTAATATATGTCTGTCTAAAGTTTAGCTCAATATTCCGAGAATTGTTCGTTATTTATGTATTTACTAAAAAAATTAGTTGTGTTATACTTAAAAATAATTGATAATCAGTCAGAAGAGTGTAAACAAAAATAATAAGATAATCGACTTCGCTTTCTAAATTTTTCATCGATTTCTGATAGCAAAACAAACGAGAGGGGCGGGGGGAGGGGAGTTTACAATATCAGCAGAATGTCTTACGTGTATTTAAAAATAATTTAATGTGAAAGCATGAAATTTAAATAAATAACCATGAATATTATTTTAAATATTTATTTTAGCATAAAAAATTATTTATTTATATATTGCATTTAGACTGTTATTTTTATTTATATTTTTCATATAATAAAGAAACATTTATATGGCTGATAAAACTAAAGTTTGAAAAGGTATATATTTAAAGACATTTAGTCAAATTCATTTAAATAACTTGAAAAGGGAGCAGCTAATTTTAGTTTGAATATTTTTTAATGTAACATCTTTTTCGAGTAAAAAACATTTTGTACAGTTATTAAAAATAGGCATTAACCATGTTTGATTCTTCTTTGTATTACAAAAATTTAAAAACTACATAGATATACAAAAAAAATTAAGGTTACGAAACACTAAAAGGCAATTATAAAACTTATCGTTGAATAAAAATAGCTTTCGTCGTTTGCTTACAAGTTTTATTGGCAGATTTAAAACACACTGAGACTTTTATTTCTTTAAAATTTAATTTTTTTTTTTGGAAGGATGGGGGTGCGATAAAAATACAGTTTCAAAGTGTTATTTAAAAAAATATATTAATTATTATTAGTATTATTTCAATAGTTGCAGCACAGGAGACTTTTTTTTTTAAACTCATAGTTTTGATGCATATTTGTTAATTGTCTGTTTTATTAAGAAACCTTAATTTTGTTATGGTATAATAGCCGTAAAGTCTGGTTTACCCAGAAGTATTGTAAATGCTAATAGTGTGTTTATTAGAATACAAACTAGCCGAACTTTGCTCATCTGAACGCTTCCATATTGTCAATTATTTTTATCAGTTTTTTCAAATTTTAAATGAAAAACACAATTTTTACCCACCGTCCTAGGACGGGCATTTACACTAGTCTGTTATATTTGGATATGAAATAAGGGATCTTATTAGTAAAACTACCGGCTTTAACTTTCGAAACCGATTCCGAAAGTGAAAGTATCTTTATTTTAAAAAATCTGCAACCGAAATCGGAAAAGTAAAAAATAGCCCTATTAGAGATCGACCCCAGCTATCCTATGAAAAAAAAAGTTGCTTAAAAATATTCAAATTTAAACGAGAAATTTGAAAACAACCTGTCCATAGGTTTAACATTAGCGAACGGGTGTTTTCAAGTAAGTGAAAAGATCCCTTAAAGTGCTTAAACATTAATCTCCTGCAATATTAACTCCAACAGATGTCACTTTTTTTTTGCTGTTTGTTATTGAATTTTAAAAATCATCAGTCCATTTCAGAACACGCTGTGTAAGAATCTAAATCTAACCACATTAATCAGTCACATTTTCAATGGTAAATAATTTGATTTGAAATAATGATATTCGAAATATATTGAGCCTGCTTACAAAGATATTAATAAATAACCACTATAGTAATTAAATAACTAGAATATTCCACGCACAAGAAGTTATCCGATAAAATAAGCGGTCTGTCATAACGAGACTAATTAATGAAGCTGCTGACAGGATAATTTTGTTTGGAAAACGCTACTGAAAGCGGCTCAACAATGAAGGAATATATTTATAATCTTTCGATAGTAAAGTTTCGTTTAATTATGGAAATATGGCTTCTATAGAAAAATAATACTGAACGTAATCTCGGTTAATGAAAATGTTTCAAACTCGACTGTGATGTATAAGCGGCATTGAAGTATCACTTAAAAAAGATTTATGAGTTTATGCGGTGGGGGGGGGGGGGTATTTTTATTCTGCCAAAGAGATGAGACAAAATATGTTTTGTAAAGAAATAATGTAAAGTAGAAATATTAATAAATCTAATAAGTGATAAAAAAAATTCTTTATGTTTTTTGTTTTTTTTTCAAAAGTGAAAATGGTGTTACACAATATTTTTATTTTATCATGTAGGTGAAATATAACTAAAATTCAATAAAATTCTTCTCATTTTCTTAATTAATACTTCAACATTTCCATATATGAGCAAACATGAAATCTTTATCTATGTATGTTATTATTGTTCCGTATTGCCAAAAAAGTTTTGTTTCAGAATATTTAATTACTAAAGAACCTATAATAATATATGAATTTATTTGTTTTTTAAAAATAGAATATTATTTAATAGAAATATCTCATCTATTTCTTATTTCATTCTAGAACTGACTGAGATTTTACTGTGCCTCAAAGAGAAAGATGAAAGAGCCTTGGAAACAAATTATCATAATCCAAGTAGGTTTTCATCGTCGTTAATAACAAACGGAGATGGTGAAGAAGAAGAAGTCTATAGAAGGAATTGATTTGACCAGACAAAGCTGAGGATCGAGGGACTGTGTGATCAAGAACAGTTGGCAATCTCTACATGAGTGATGGCTGTAATTCTAAGGACAAAGTTCAGAAAGATTTTAACCAAATCCGTATAAGTTACAGTCAGTCAATAGTCAACACGTATATACCGTTTCGGGATCCATTGTTTAACAGAATCAGCAATCAGCCGCTTAATTGAACTAAATTCTCTCTTCTAAACGTGATTGGTTTTGTCAGTGAATACTATACACTATAGGGCCATTAATGACCGGCAACTTACAATTTTAGACATTTTGTCGAATATTTAAAAATATACTTTTCAGATTCTTCTGGAATTTTAGGATTAAAAAGAACAGTTTTCACTTCATATTTATCAACGTCGATTTGATAAGGAGGACAATTAGGGGGTCAACAAAAAATTAAAGAAAAAAATACTTGGGATCACCCTGTAAAATAAATGCACTAAATGATCTATCGCTACAAACTGTACATAGACAGACATTGTAGAATATGTGTATTCATTTGTACAAGAAAAGCATGTATATTAATAGAGAAATAGCGAGTTTTTTTTTTTTTATAAAAAAATTCTTGCATGTTTTTTGCTTATAACATACAGGGTTTTTAACCAAATGTAACCCCAGTTTCAGAAAAATGAGAAAATGTAATAGAAACAATATAGTGCAATTGGAATATAAACATATTAAATGTTTGAGGAAATATGGGCAGTTGTATAAAATAAATTTTACCTGCGCATGCGCTAACTATAACAAGAAACTTTTTGCATAATTTAATAGTCAACTCTATGGAGCAACTTATTTTTAAAAAATCAGCCAAATATCTTAAAAATTCAGAGAGTTATCGGTGTTAGAGTGAGCTGTTTTTTAGTTTTTCACTAGAACTCGAAGAATGATAAGGGATTGTCCACAAATTGTTATTTTTATGTTGTCTAACAGCATTCAGAGCAAGTTTTTTGAAAAAGCTTTTTAATTATAGTTTACGGTTATGGTTAGGAAGATTTTGACTCTAAATTACGATGAAAAGGAAAATATAGTCCATACATTGATTACATTTAGGTAAATTGAGGAGTTTATGGTAAAATTTTGTGGAATTTAGCCCAATACGCAAAACACTGTACAGTAAATTCTATCACATATATATGTGTTTACTGTATACGCTTAATTTGTATGAGAGTGTTGAAGACAATAAACTAAAATCTAAGATATATTATACATTTTTCATGAGTTATTTATGAGTCAATAACTGGCAATTTGATTTTTATAGTGATATTTCAATAGCTTTTAGAGAAATTACGTTTTGCGTATGGAATTTTCAGAGAAAAGTGAATTTTCCATAAAATACATTTATTTAACTGGAACATTTACTTAACTGTTTTAAACTTTATTTAACATTTACTTAACAGTTATATGCATTTGAAATTTACTGTGCTTATCGATCAAGGTCTTTTTTTTATGCCGGTTATATCTAAAAGAATCTCTCTATATAGAAAAGTATATCCATCAGAATTTAAAAACTACTTGATATCTGTGGATGAAACCGGAAGTGCCAAACGTTTCAGCATTAATTATTTTTTCCTTCGAACAAAAACTGCCAAAACTGTCTTTTAGATATAAACGGCACACACACACACACACACACACACACACACACAAAAAAAAAAAAAAGAACTTGATCGATAAATACAGTAAATTTCCAATTCACATAACTGTTAAGTAAATGTTAAGTAGGGTTTAAAACAGCTAAGTAAATGTTTCAGTTAAATAAATGTATTTTATGGAAAACTTTTCAGTGAAAATTCCATACGCAAAACGTAATTTCTCAAAAAGCTATTGAAATATCACTATAAAAATCAAATTGCAAGTTATTGACTCATAACTCATGAACAATGTCCAACATATCTTAAGTTTTAGTTTATAGTCTTCACCACTGTCATACAAATTACGTGTATACAGAATATATATATATATGCGATAGAATTTACTGTTGAGTGTTTTGCCTATTGGGCTAAATTTCACAAAAGTTTACCATAAACACCTCCATTTACTTAAATGTAATCAATGTATGGACTATATTTTCCTTTTCATCGTAGTTTATAGTCAAAATCTTCCTAAACATAACCGTAAACTATAATTAAATAGCTTTTTCAAAACACTTGCTCCGAACGCTGTCAGATAACTTAAAAATAACAATTTGTGGACAACCCCATTATCATTCTTAGAGTTTTAGGGGAAAACTAAAAAACAGCTCACTCTAACGCCGATATCTCTCTGAATTTTTACGATATTTGACTGATTTTTTTAAACAAGTTGCTCCATAGACTTGACTATTAAATTATGCAAAAAGTTCTTTGTTATCATTCGCGCATGCGCAGATAAAAATTATTTTATACATCTGCCCATATTTCCTTAAATATTTAATATATTTATATTCCAATTACACTATGTTGTTTCTACTACATTTTGTCAATTTTTCTGAAACTGGCGTTAAATTTGGTTAAAAATTCTGTATGTTATAAGCAAAAAATATGCAAGAATTTTTTTATTAAAAAAAATCGCTATATCTCTATTAATATTCATGCTATTCTTACACAAATGAATACACATATTCTACAATGTCTGTCTATGTATATTCTGCAGCGATAGATCATTCCGTGCATTTTATTTTACAGGGTGATCCCAAGTATTATTTTTTTCTTTAATTTTTTGTTGACCCCCTAATTGCCCTCCTTATCAAATCGACGTTGATAAATATGAAGTGAAAACTGTTCTTTTTAATCCTAAAATTCCAGAAGAATCTGACAAGTATATTTTTAAATATTCGACAAAATGTCTAAAATTGAAAGTTGCCGGTCATTAATGGCCATATAGTGTATATGAATCACACTTGTGAACATTGTTTAAGACAATTAGCCCCTTCAGTGCGAGAATCATTTAAGACTGTTCTCAAATCCAAAGGAGCTACTTTCTGACATATTTTTATCACTTTCCAAAAAAGTTAAAGTATTTATGAATTCGGTTTGTCTGTCTGTTTGTCCATCTGCTCATCCGTGCTCTAACTCGAGTAAATATAATCCGACTGCTATGTAATTGACAGATGTAATTGGGTATCACTATTGCATGTTTGGTATTGCATATGAAGTGTAGGGGAAGGTGTTGTACCTCTGACCATATTGTTCCTTTGACTACCTAGGCTGTAGCGCCATCTAGCAGCATTTTATAAATTTTGGTGTAATTAGTGCATAGCTCCTTAACTAGAGGACTTATGCAACCTACTGTGAATTATTCAAGTCAAAGTCGAATCCTGTGAATAATACTAATCCTTTTCCATCATAAAAATGTATTTATTTGTCAATGTTTTGCCTAATAATATTTTTTGAGCCAGGTCTTTGTTGATAGAACTAATTTGACATAGCAGCTATAGACTTTTATAAATATGGTGGGGCTTGTGAAAATGATTATCCTAACCCTAAAACTGTAGCATGCTTTGTAATTTGCACTAGCATGGTATTGTACCTCTGACCATGATCAGTTATTGTTCCTTTGACCAGGTCAAAAGTACAACATTCTTAAAAGATTTTCTAAACATTTCAACTTTTATGACTTACTTACTACAACTGTCTTGAAATTAGTTAACAATATTTTTTTTACTTCAGTTGTTCATAAATAATGAAAAATATATATACAGTAAGCTCCCTCAAATCCGCACAGCTTGAGACCAGAGATTGTGCGGATTTCTGGTCATTGTTTTGTTTACATTTTTAAACAGTAATTTGAATCTAATAATGCAATCAAAATTGTAATGAATGCTTGCCATATATTAAACTGTTAAAATAATTAAGTAAAATAATAAATGAAAATGATAAAAGTAAGATATTTTAAAACAAACAAACCTCTTCTTAAAAAAGTACACAAAAAGAAATTTCTCAATAAAGACAGCTCAAAATCTAAATAGTGACAGCAAAATTTCTTCAGAAGAAAGTGATTTTGGTCTGTCAGTTGAATGTCATGATCCAATACTTGAAAACACAAACTTTAAGTGGGAAGGTTATACGAGAAGATGAAAGTATGATATTAATACAGAAGACATTGTGACTAAACTTCCAAACTCTACTATTGCTAGTGGATCTGCTCGACAGTTTGACTGTTTGTCATTTGGAGTGGACTTTTGATCATTTAAAATGGAATAAGCAAACGGGAAACACAAAACTATAAAAATACTATCATCAATATAATCCTTAATATGCTTTACATTGTCCTGTATCCATTAAACTTAAAATTATTTACAATGATACTGAATAAAATCAGGGATGTAGTGGAGGGTATACGCCGTATACCTTCTGGATATTTGTAAGGAACACCGTAGCGTTACCCTCTGTTTCTAAAGAAAGCTTTAGTATATATACATTAGGGTATACCCTCTGCTTAGAACGTATACCCTCTGCTTAGAACTTATACCCTCTGGTTTTTTTTACGACTGCACCACTGAATAAAATGATTTTTTTCTTCATTACTGTGTTGTCTAATTGCCTGGTCAGAGGTACAACAACCCATGGTCAAAGGTACAACTACGTATTGTACCTTTGACCACACTTATTATTTTTTTAAATGATATGAAACATAGTAAAAGTAAAACTAGAACGTTGAAAAAATTACGTATGATAAACCATGTGATACGAATTTTAATAAAACAAATAAATTGGATTTAGCTTTAATAGTTAAGCTAAGAAAATTGAAATTGTGCAAAGTGGTCAAAGGAACAACACCTTACCCTATAGCATTTACGGTTCATTTGCAGAGACACTCAAAAGTTGCATTACGGTCAATGCGGAAAAATCGTTTGCGGTGTATTTTAATAATATTACATTATTTTAAACATACTGAAATTTATACATATACTGAGGTGAACTATAGAGCGCTTACTGTAGAATATGGTGTGCATAGAATATGTCGTTCATTTACAACAAGGACACACATAAGAATTTAGCTACAGAAGAAACTGAACTACTGAAGCCTATAAACAATAATTGCCTGAATGGCGTTTTCAGTTGTGATACGCGTTTTTAAATTGAGCTATTTTTTAAAAGATTGCTTGGTGTAGATGAATTCTATAGATCATATACAGGGCTGAACAAAATTTCTCAAATACATTTCTGTTTATTCACGGAAATTTCTGAATGGAAATTTGCAACTTTGCTATTCGTTTCAATTAATTAACTTTAAGGATACTATGCAGTATACATATCAATCCATAAATCACATACAGGTCTGCACACACACACACACACACACACACACACACACACACAAAAAAAAAAAAAAAAAAAAAAAAAAAAACGGATATTTTTCCGAGTATTGATTGTAATAGCAAAAATTGGGTTTGCATTGCGTTATAAATTTTTCAACTTGTTTATTTATAAATCATATTTCCCATTAATAAACTATGAGGTTTTGTTACTGTATTCTGAATATGTCGGAAACGCATGAAATTGGCTGGTGTTCTTATTCAAAAACTATATAATCGAAAGACGCTTTCCATTTTTTGGTAAAGATAGCAGATCGTTCAGAAAATACTGTCAAAGTGGGTATTTTGAACCGAATTTCCCGACGCGATACCACCAGAAAGCAGAAAAACAGGTCGTCACGTGACCACAATTGCTTATAACTAGATAAGTAATTTATTTATATATATATATATTTAAAAAAAAAAAAAGGAAAAACTCATTTAGATTCCAAACCGCTTCCATAGTCAGTTTTGCCAATTTCATGCCTCTACGTTTAAAAATGAGTAAGAAAATGTATCAAAAAGTTCCGCGTTGTTGAGCAGGGGATTCGTCTTATTTAATTCAAGAATTTTAAGATCAGACAAAGCAAATATTAGGACTAAAATATCCTGTACTAAACAATAAAAACCAAACGTACCCTGTGATGTGCATGATACCCACCCAGAAGGGGCTAAGCAAGCGAATATTTCAATACTTGGCAAAAATAACAATGTAATACCATTTTCAGTGTTGCCAAGTTAGTGCGTTCTTTTTATTCAAGGCGTTTACCTTAATTTTCGAACAGTAATCTTCGTCTTATATCATACCACATTCCATAAGTAAAGGAAGAGAAAATTATTGTGTGAATGTTCTAGTAGATGTTTTGAATAAAATAATTGCGGTAAATTGGTGATTATTGTCTTTTTTGCCTGAAATTATGTGGCTCATTGCATTCTAATTATGAGACATTCGTATATATGCAGCACTAACTAAACAAGTCACAAATTATACTTCTTCATAAACTAAACTTTTCTTTTTAGCCCATTACACTGCAATAATTTGAAAAAGTTCAATAGTTAGATCAATCACTCATCAAAATAACGTTGAAATGATGTATAGAAATCGTATGTGAGTTAATTATCATACCTTCTGCTTTTTAACACTTTCAACATGTTGAACAGTGTTTATGAGTTCGATTTGTCTGTCTGTGTCAATATACTAGGATTTTCCTATAATTTATATGCGTTATTGAAGTGTACCATGGCATGTTCGGTAATGAAAATAAAGTGTGTAGTTAGTTAAAGTAGTAGCATTGTTAGTTTACAGGAGAATTCAAAAGAATTCCCACCTTCTTCTTTTTAACACTTTCCAACATGTTGAACAGTGTTTATGAATTCGATTTGTCTGTCCGCGCTTCAACTAGCGTCAGTATATTAGGATTTTCATGCAATTTTTATGCGTTATTTAAGTGTATCAGAATGGCATGTTCGGCAATGAAAATAAAGTGTGTAGCATTCATTGTTAGTTTATAGGAGAATTCACGCCGTCTTCTTTTGAACACTTTTCAACATGTTGAATAGTGTTTATGAGTTCGATTTGTCTGTCTGCGTCAATATACTAGGATTTTCATATAATCTATATGCGTTATTGAAGTGTACCATGGCATGTTCGGTAAAGAAAATAAAGTGTTTTGTTAGTTAAAGTAGTAGCATTGTTAGTTTATGGGAGAATTCAAAAGAATTCTCGCCTTCTTCTTTTTAATACTTTCCAACATGTTGAACAGTGTTTATTTATGAGTTCGATTTGTCTGTCTGCGTCAATATACTAGGATTTTCATATAATTTATATGCGTTATTAAAGTGTACCATGGCATGTTTGGTAATGAAAACAAAGTGTGTAGCATTCATTTTTAGTTTACAGGAGAATTCAGAAGAATTCATGCCTTCTTCTTTTTAACGCTTTCCAACATGTTGAACAGTGTTTATGAGTTCGATTTGTCTGTCTGCGTCAATATACTAGGATTTTCATATATTTTATATGCGTTATTGAAGTGTACCATGTCATGTTCGGTAATGAAAATAAAGTGCGTAGTTAGTTAAAATAGTAGCATTGTTAGTTTACAGGAGAATTCAAAAGAATTCACGCCTTCTCCTTTTTAATACTTTTCAACATGTTGAACAGTGTTTATGAGTTCGATTTGTCTGTCCGCGCTTGAACTGGCGTCAATATACTAGGATTTTCATATAATTTTTATGCGTTATTTAAGTGTATCAGCATGGCATGTTCGGTAATGAAAATAAAGTGTGTAGTATTAATTGTTAGTTTGCAGGAGAATTCAAAAGAATCCGCGCCTTCTTCTTTTTAACACTTTCAAACATGTTGAACAGTGCTTATGAGTTCGATTTGTCTGTCCGCGCTTGAACTGGCGTCAATAGACTAGGGTTTTCATATAATTTTTATGCGTTATTTAAGTGTATCAGCATGGCATGTTCGGTAATGAAAATAAAGTGTGTAGCATTAATTGTTAGTTTACAGGAGAATTCAAAAGAATCCGCGCCTTCTTCTTTTTAACACTTTCAAACATGTTGAACAGTGCTTATGAGTTCGATTTGTCTGTCCGCGCTTGAACTGGCGTCAATAGACTAGGGTTTTCATATAATTTTTATGCGTTATTTAAGTGTATCAGCATGGCATGTTCGGTAATGAAAATAAAGTATGTAGCATTAATTGTTAGTTTACAGGAGAATTCAAAAGAATCCGCGTCTTCTTCTTTTTAACACTTTCAAACATGTTGAACAGTGCTTATGAGTTCGATTTGTCTGGCCGTCTATCTGTCTGTCTGCCCGCGCTTTAACTCGCGTCAATATACTCGGATTTTCATATAATTGATATAGATGTGTACCATTGCATGTTCGATAATGAAAATGATGTGTGTGGCATTAATTGTTCATTTACAGGGAAACTCAAAAGAATTCTTTTACATTATGTTCAATGTGGGAAAATTGTCTGCAGTGTTTTTTAACACTTTCCAACCATGTTGAAATGTGTTTGTGTGCATCCGGTTTGTCTGTCCGTCTGTCCGCGCTCTAACCCCCGTAAGTACACTGGGATTTTCATGCAATTGATAAATGTTATTTAGGGTCACCAAGGCATGTTTGGTATTGTATATGACGTATGTGGGATTAATAGTTCATTTACAGGGACACTTAAAAGAATTCCGTTACGTTATAGTCAATGGGGAAAAATCATTTGCAGTGTATTATAATGACATATGCTATTTCAAGTGTATTGAAATTGATATAAATCACTGAATTTCACTGAAAAGATGGTTACTATACAATAGGACAATACAATATATACAGAACTGATCAAAGAATTCGGATAATTTCTCGATTGTAAATGGGAACAGCTCAGATTGAGCTTTCAAGTGTGTTATGCTTTTCCATATGGTTGATTTAGAGAATACAGTAAACTCTGTCTAAGGCGGAATCGATTGGGACCGAGAAAATTTTCCGTAGTAGACAATATTACGCCTTAGACAAATTTTACTCTTTGTCTATGGATTCACAGGGACTTGAAAATCTTTCCAAGTTAGACAGATTTCCGTCTTACACAGAGTCCGCCTTACAGAGAGTTTACTGTATTTTAACTTATTAAATGGTGCAGTTTTGTATCATTATTTTGAATGTGTCGGAAAGTGTTTTATAATCTATGCTTGACGCATGATTTTTTTTTCTTTCTTCTTTAATGATGTTGCGCTATTTCAAATATATTGAAATTAATATACACCTCTGAGATTCACTACAAGATACTTTCTGCTGAACAGAGTTTTCATAACATTTTTTGTTCGTTTACAGGGTCACGCAAAAGAATTCAATAACAGTTCTATATTTGAGCAATAATTGTTGGAAGTGCGTTTTCCATTTTGGTATGCGTTTTTAAAATTAACTAAGTTTTTGCATGTAACTTAATCTGTAGAAATTCTATAGATTATATATAGGCTGCACAAAAGAATTCGTATACATTTCTGCTTATTTCCGGGAATTGAAGAAGGGAAAATTTCGACTGTGTTATATGTTTCCTAACTGAACTGAGTGTTTACATACTATGTAGTATATATACAAAGCTGTAGATCATACAGGACTACACAAAAACAGAATATTTCGGATAATTTTCAAACTGTAGATGTTAATTGCTGTAATTTTCAAATGTGTTATGCGTTTTTCGCTTTGTTTACTTAGACATTATCTTCCCCATTATTAAACTGTTAAGTTGTGTTACATTGTTTTAAATGTGTTGGAAAGTGTTTAATAATCTATGCTTGATGCATGACTTTTCTTTCTTGTTTCTTTATTATTATTATTATTTTATACATTACTATACATTGCTCAAAGCCACTCCACTTTGACAAAAAAGGAATAAATCGCTAAAACTTTACGTTATACCAGTTTTCACGTTGGCTGTAAACAGGGGCGGTTCTATCTTGGGAAAACTGAGAAATAACCTTGACTCTTATGCTTTTGCGCAAGGCTGTTTATTTTTCATACAGAATTTATTACACCCTTCTTGAGTTTCCTTCTCATAGAAAAGGAATTAGACTTGGTGATGGAAGTTTGATCTTGGGTATATGCTATTTTTTCTCCCTTCACTTCTCGTCGTAAGTGTAATTTTAGAAATACTACTTCGCTGAGAGCTAAAAAATAAATCAAAAGTAAATACCTAATAAAGCAAGAAGTAAATTCATCTTTTATCACTGCGCTTGAAATTTAAAACAGGAGAAAGTAAAATACGCTTTAGATTTTTATCCGTTTTTTCCTTCTCTCTTTTTTTTTTTAAATCGTACTACTGGATAGTCATTCATTAAGGGTGTATTCCGATCCAAACTGCTTATTTTCTGATTCATTTTAAAATTCATTTTTGCTCTCAAACGCATCAAACTTGGAAATTCTCTTATTTAGAAACTATATAATGTGCGGTGCTTCTTAATTTTTTGATAAATGCAGAAAATACTGTAAAAAACGCTGTCAAAGTTGGCATTTTGAACCGAATTTTCCGAAGCGGGCGATCTGGGAATGAAAAAAAGGGTCATACTGAGAAAATAATTGTTTAAAAATCAAATTCTAATTAATTGAGCTGAAAATGAAATCACACGGCATGTTAAACATGTCTTCAGAAATCACCCCAGCAAGTTTCATGTTTTTACTTTTAAAAATGAGTCTGAAAATGTCTCAGAAAATTTCGAGCTGTTGAGGGTGGAGAAATATTTTTTTACAGGCGGCATTCGCAAGTTCATGATGGTAAACCAATGACAGCGTTTTCTACAAAATTCTCTTTGCATTTTAATATTTTTCAATGATTCTTTTGAAGAGGATATATGAGACCAAGAGCTCCTATTGTACTTTATAAAAAAAATTTCGAATTTTCCTGGTATGGATTTTTAAAAAAAGTACAAAACTATCCCATTAGCCTTCAATCTTAGATATGAGACATCCCAAGCATAAAGAATCATTTAATTATATTGAAATACAAACAAGAAGATTGTAAAGAACGTTTCCATTAGTTTAGCACCAGCCTGAGAACGCCATATGCTGACTGTAGCGTAAGCTCTTAAAATAAATTAATAAATGACATAGTTATTAGTTATCCATTTTTTTCTCAATCTTTTATTTTCCCAACATGAAACTTTCTAACACATTTACAAGTTCAGTTTAGGGAACAAGTGCATGAAAATTTCTGACATTCCTGTTTACCTTGCCCGAAGAATCAAATAACATTTTTCATTTTCCAGTAAACGGGATAAATAACGTCTCGTTTATGACCATTACTTTTGGATTGTGAATGGGAATGAGAATGCACACACGAAAAAATATGGTATTTTAAAACTCTTCCACATGAAAGTATCAGTAAGCCTCGGTCTTACAGAAGGTGTTTCACAAAGGATCCCTAACAAATATTAATTCAATAATTAATTAACTTACATAAATATGAAGATAAAATAAGTGTCATATTTACAAGATAGCTCACACATTTTGTATACAGTAATTTAAAAAGAACGTTCAAATTATCTTTAATAATTCACTGTGCACAGTCTAAGCACATATTGCACAAACTAATGCATAAAACTGCATCAAAGTTCTCTCAGTTAGGTAGATTTCGTATGAAATACTACCTATTGGGATCGTTCCTATGTTGAAATTTCTGAAAAATTTTTGCAGATCTACACCGATCATGACCCCTAGACCCCAAAACCACCCTCAGTAAAAAACTTTATATATCTATCTATCTATCTATCTATCTATCTATATATATCACTTTCTTCTGGACACGATAACGTTCGTAATTCTGCACCAATCTCTTCCAAACTGATACATAAAATCAATGGGCATAAATTCTCGGTCAAGTTCGTTAATGGGCAAAATCGGACCAAGGGGATGGAAATAGGGAGGGGTTTTGTGAAAACAGAAAAACCCCTATAACTTCTTTACTTTTGTACATATCCAATCAGTTTAAAGTTTTTATTACTTCTAAAAATAGGGCCAAAATTTTATGTATCACATATTTTTGATAAAGTTAAAAATGGGCTTAAGGGGCGCAAAAAATAGGGTTTTTGGAAGAAAAAAATTCATAACTTCGTCAATTCTCAAGATATCAAATCCAAATAATTTTATTATAAATCTCCTTAACATTATCTACAACTTTTATATTCACAAGTTTTTGATAGGACCAATTCGTACCGCGAAAAAAAAAATAAAAACGAAATCAAAAAGGGGGGTTAAAGAAGAAAAAAATCCATAACTCCGTCAATTCAAAAGATATAAAATCCCCGTGAATTTATCATATATCTTCTTAGTATTGTCTACAACATCTATATAGACAAGTTTTGGATAGGAACAATTCTTACAGCAAAAACAAATTAAAAATACATAGCGGTTGAAGAAAAAAATCATCTGAGTAAGGGTGTATTCAAATCCAAACTGCCTGTTTTCGGACTCATTTTACAATTCATTTTTGCTCTCAAAGGCTTCCAATTGGTACGTTTTCTTACTCAGAAACTATATAATGTACCGTAATGGTCGATGTTTTGATAGAGGCAGAATATATTTTTTAAAATGCTGTTAAAAAGGGCATTTTGAACCGAATTTACCGAAGCGGATTGTGTTGGAAAAATCATTGTATTAAGGATGCACTCAAATCCAAACTGCTTATTTTCTGACTCATTTTTAAATTCATTTTTGCTCTCAAACGCATTTAATTGGTAGATTCGCTTATTCAGAAACTATATAATGTACCGTAATGATCGAGTTTTTGATAGACGCAGAATATATTTCAAAAAAATTATGTCAAAGTGGGCATTTTGAACGGAATTTCCCGAAGCGATTGTGTTAGAAACGAAAAATATTGTCCTTCTGAGAAAATAATTGTATATATATCAAGTTTTAATTAACTGAACAAAAAATAAAAACACAGATCGCTTATAAATCTCTTCAAAAATCACGTCAGCAAGTTTCATATTTTTTTTAAATTAAAAATGAATCTGGAATTATGCCAGAAAATTTCGAGTTGTTGAGCATGGAAAAGTATTTTTTTTTTTAAATACCGCCCTAACACGATTCTGATAAAACCAGCTATTATATAAAAATGAAATAAAAACTCCTCAAAAGCGGCCTGATAAAATTGTTAAAGTGGATTTATCTCTAATCATGATTTAGTTTTTGTTTGTGAAATTAGTATATTTGACTTCGAAATCTACCTCTGCCTGTAGGCCGGGCCGGCAGGGATTTTTTTTATTTGTTATTGTATTTAGCTATTGAAGCGCGAAAAACAATAGTTTGCATTTTGAAATTTTGAAGTTAATTTGAGCATTCTTACAGATTTAGACAGTGTTGCTTTCAGGGGGTGGCCCTAGGGGGACATTCCCCCCCCCCCCCCGGACCAATGAGATGTCCCCCTGGAAGATTTGAGATTTTGTGTTTTCAATGGTCAAAAAGTGCAATTCCCCCCCCCCCCCCAGAACTCTATAATGTCCCCCCCCCCCGCAGCCACAGAAATCCCTCTCAGAGAAAAGTGTTTGAATTCAACACTGGTTTTAGACAACTCAGCGCCATCTATAGACGCAAATGTGAACTGTTTTTTTATTACTATATGTAAAATTTATGAGATTCCTGATAAATGTGTTACTTGTTTCATATTTATGTTTATTATAATTAATGATTTATTGAATTTTAAAATTAGGAAATTTTTTATGAAACATGCTGTTTGTAAAAGTAAAGATAAAAGTCTGAATATCTGATTGTTTTACTTTAATAAGGAGAACAAAATAATGTTAATCAAATGAATGCAACTGTCCCTTTCTACGTTTGATACACAATACAAATTTCTTCTCAAAATTGTCTCTTTTTTCTGTTGTCTGTCTATTCTTTGTAAGTCAGAATGAATAATAGTCAGTTGAACTTTTTTTAATAAAGGAAAGCAACAAAAGTTATTGAATTTTAAAATTAGGGAATCTTTTATGAAACATCCTGTTCGTAAAAGTAATGATAAAAGTCTGAATATCTGATTGTTTTACTTTAGTAACGAGAACAAAATCATGTTAATAAAATGTATGCAACTGTCTATTCCTACGTTTGATACACAATACAAATTTCTTCTCAAAATTGTCTCTCTTTCTGTCTGTCTATTCTTTGTAAGTTAGGATAAAGAATAGTCAATTGAACCTTTTTTTTTTTTTTTTTTTTTTTAAGGGAAGGGTGAGGGGAGAGGAAAGCAACAAAAGTTCTCATTTGTTTAAAATTAATATGGAATTTATCCTTGTAAGCATTTAAAAAGAAAGAAATTCAATATTTTTATTTTTTTTAAACTTCTTTTACACTTTAAAACCACAATATAATCCCATTCATTTCGATGCCGCTTCCTCTGACGTCCATGATTTTCAACAATAAAATACCTTGAAATTAGCGAATTTCTTTCCCTTCAGCACACAAAGAAAGAATCAAAATCTCCAATTCCGAGATTCATACAGATCTGGAATTCCAGGGCTGCGTGTGTGTTTGTTGGCCAACAGGTGTTGATTGCGTAGAGAAAGTAGTAGACTATCCATGCATGACTCAGAGAAGCATGACATCCCCGGGCCATTTCAAGGTAACACAGCGGCACGGCAGATCAGTCACGTTCGTTTGAAACTCAACGTTTTTCATTTACGATGCGTTTTTTCTATTATTATTATTCACCTTATTCCCTTTGTGTCTTCTTAAAGATGTCGTATATCAGGCGCTGCAGACTTTGGAACTGTTAAGAGGTCTCTGTTTTTCGAGGAAGAAGAAGAACATGCAATACTAGGAAGACGCGATGTGTATCTTAAATACGGCATTACAAATGCAAATCCTCATTGTAAATCTATTAAGAGATATTTATTCATTCATGAATTATTCCGTTGAGTTCTAGCCGTTGTACGCATGGGCTTCGGCAAGAAGCAGCAGAGGAGGGCCATTGCTCCTCTCTTGATTTTCAAATTAAATTAACTAAATTTTCTTTATTTCAGAGATTTAAAAAATATATATTTTTTAAAATTACACTGCTTAAGGGACTGAAAATAAATAAACACTGAGAGATGAAAGAATTAAAGATTTTTAGTGAGTGCGGCTCTCCCCTCTGAACTGCCCTGAAAGATAATATCGCTCTCCCGCAAGAAAAGTGACACATCTCGACAAAAGTGACACATCTCGATAAAAGTGAATTTCACAGGAGAGGCAAAAGAAAATTTGCATGATTTTACTGTAACATGAAATTATAGCACATAGCTCAACATGCAAGAATGAAAACTTGCATAAAACATAAAACCCTTAAAAGTCTTCACTTTTAAGGGTTTTATGTTTCATGCAAGTAGGATGAGGTTTGGAGGATTGGGTAATTTTACCTCCTCACACAATCCACCCCTCTTCTGTGGTCACAAATGGACATATAGCGTAATAAAGTGATTTTCCGCATATCTACACTTATGAAACTGTGTGTGTACCAAGACGCACTTATGACAGACCTTTTAGTGGAATAAAACGCAAAATTAATTTTTTCGAGATGTGTCACTTTTCTTGCATGTGAGCGATATGTAGTTGGTTGTCCTTTCCTATTGCATTCATGAGTTTAAAAAAATTTATACTGGAGTCGAATGAGGGAAAACCCGCCTGATGAAAAAATTAATTTAAAAAAAAACAGTTTCATTTCTCCATCTTAAAACTAGTCAGATGTGCCAATTCCCAAACTTTCATCTATCTCATACATGTTAATACTTCAAAATTCGCTATCACAATGCCAAAATTAAGCCATCATAGGGATTCTAAAGATATGAAAGTCCGTGCATTAGTTCTTGAGGTATGACTATCCCTAAAAAATGTAAATCCTGGAAAATGTAGCATAGTATTGCTACCTATTGGCCGCTAATCAGCACCAACGTAAAACGTAATCAGCACCAATTCATATCAAGAAAGGACTAACTGAATCTCAAGTTTGATGAAAATTCGTGCATTAGTTCTTGAGATAGAGCTATTGCGGAAATCGTGAAAAGTGCAGCATAGCGGAGCCAACTGTTGTGCGATTTACACCAAAAACTAATCAGCACCAATTTATATCAGGAACTAACTGAATGTAATTCTTTATTAAATTCCGTGCTCTAGTTCTCTTAAGATAGCGCGCCCACAAAATTTGTGACGCATACAGAGTCACAGACTCACAGACATTTTGTAAAAACATGTTTTTCCGGATCTCTGACCCCTAAAACATGTAAATCCGTCGAAAACCGGAAGTAAAAGATTTTCAGGAATCCAATACTTTCTTCTTGTAAAGATAGAAGAAAGTAAAAATACCGGTAGAAGCTTACTTTCGTATTTTTAACTAGTATTTCTTATTTATCACACTTCTGTATTGCTTTTTACATTGATCTGTTTTAAAATTATCTTCCACGGGGTTTTTGATAGAGGATTCTTAGTTTAGCTTATTTTAAGTTTATAGTCTTCATTTTACAAAACGCTGCTTAGGTTTTGAACCTCAATCACTTCTTTCTGAAAATCTTGTCCTTTCCTGGATTTCGTTCTGCCACCGTCTATGATAGCACGACATATTTTGAACTCTGACTGAGAAAGCTAGATCAACGGTTCCCAACCTTTATTGGTACGCGACCCACCTTTAAGTAAAAAAAAATTCCGCTACCCATCTAATGTGAGGGTATATCTAATATCAGAATAAAAATTTTGTATGACCTACATAAGCTCTCGGCTATCATGTCCTATGAAAAAGGCAAATTTTCGTACGAAGGATGCACTATCAACAAAAACAAGAATTAGTAATCCCAATGCGTGTAAATTGAATAATAATTAAAACAACAAATATAATGAAAAAGACGTTTAATTATTATCAAAACACAATGTTACAATCAGTGAGATTTCTGGCACTAGTGCTTACCGATGAGAGCATCTATATCAGAGTTAAAACTGGTTAATTTTAACCGCAAGTTACTTTCTTAACGCAGTTTGTTTCTGTACTTGTTTTTCAAAAACAGCAAAGTAACAAAAGCACACGTCCACTCCACACAAGTTTGTCGTATTGAACCGCATCAAGGACCTCAAAACTGATTTAGTAGATATTTTTGGATATTCTGCTTCTGCTCCTATGGTCATCCAGAAGGAAATTAAGGATTTTACCACGATCGACATAACAATTGCGCGACTAATGACATATCTCACAGCGAGGTCATAACATAATACCGACTGTCTGTTTAAGAAAACACTGTCTTCTCACGAAGTTATAGTTTAAACTAATATCATTCATGATTACTGCGGCTGTAAAATATCGTATTTGTTATATATTTTTTAAACAGATGAAATAAAAGTTTTATTTTGAGACAAACCTTGATAGTTCCGCGACCCACCAAAACACCCACCGCGACCCACCAACCCACCAGTAGGTCGTGACCCATAGGTTGGGAACCACCGAGCTCAGTGCTGAATTCAGACATTTTTCTCCAGGAGGGATTTCTGTGGCTCCGGGGGTGACATTATAGAGTTCCCGGTTGGAAATTGCACTTTTTGACCATAAAAAACCTAAAATTTCAAATCTTCCGGGAAGGACATTTGAAGCAGATTTGAATGTCCTTCCCGGGCTACCCTCTGAATTCAACACTAGCCGAGCTAGATGATAGATGAAAAGGAT
Organism: Maratus speciosus; assembly: GCA_963932465.1. NCBI lineage: Eukaryota > Metazoa > Arthropoda > Arachnida > Araneae > Salticidae > Maratus > Maratus speciosus. The sequence goes on along the minus strand of OZ010791.1, from coordinate 232,729,861 downwards.
TTAATTGTAAAATATTTGGATTTGACTTTAAGGCTTCTAGTCATCCATCTTCCGAATTCCTTTCACTAATGTTAACTAACTCCTATTTTCTGAGTATGCTTCTTAAAGGATGTCTCTTTTTTTCTTAGTTCTCAAAATATTTCTAAAACATATGCTTAATTTTATATGAAGTGTTAAAATCTTACTCCCAGTTCGTCAGCTTTTAACACATAAAACATTAAATTAAGCATAGATTTTAGAAATATTTTGAGAACTAAGAAAAAAAGAGACATCCTTTAAGAAGAGCACTCAGAAAAAAAGAGTTAAAAATATTAATTCCACGAGGAGATATTTTAAACATACGAGTGCATTCTACGCCCATACACTTAGCATTAACGAGGGGAATTTGGAAGCTGGGTGACTAGTACCTTTAAGAAGAGTACTCAGAAAAAAAGAGTTAAAAATATTAATTCCACGAGGAGATATTTTAAACATACGAGTGCATTCTACGCCCATACACTTAGCATTAACGAGGGGAATTTGGAAGCTGGGTGACTAGTAGCTTTAAGAAGAGTACTCAGAAAAAAAGAGTTAAAAATATTAATTCCACGAGGAGATATTTTAAACATACGAGTGCATTCTACGCCCATACACTTAGCATTAACGAGGGGAATTTGGAAGCTGAGCGACTAGTACCTTTAAGAAGAGTACTCAGAAAAAAGAGTTAAAAATATTAATTCCACGAGGAGATATTTTAAACATACGAGTGCATACTACGCCCATACACTTAGCATTAACGAGGGGAATTTGGAAGCTGAGTGACTAGTACCTTTAAGAAGAGTACTCAGAAAAAAAGGGTTAAAAATATTAATTCCACGAGGAGATATTTTAAACATACGAGTGCATTCTACGCCCATACACTTAGCATTAACGAGGGGAATTCGGAAGCTGAGTGACTAGCACCTTTAAGAAGAGTACTCAGAAAAAAAAAGAGTTAAAAATATTAATTCCACGAGGAGATATTTTAAACATACGAGTGCATTCTACGCCCATACACTTAGCATTAACGAGAGGAATTCGGAAGCTGAGTGACTAGTACCCTTAAGATAGACTAAAAAAAAAAAAATGCTGCGGTAAATGTTATAAGAAATTAACCTGTTCAAACCTGCATGCATAAATGAAATCCTAATATTGTGCAATTTTCATTTGCTGAATAGTTAGAGAAATCCAACGCAACAAAAATAACTTTTTACAATATTGTTTTTCCGAGAACACTTGTCCTCAAAACCAGTCTGCTTTCTGACACATTTCTTAATAATCCTAAAAAGAATAAGTTTGAAATTACCAGTATTATTTAGCGAAATAGGGAGAAAAAAAAATTAGATCCCAAGAAAAAGTTCGTTAAATAGAGAATGCACTTCGCTATTTAGAGGTTATTTTACAAAGAAATTTGCAAAATGTTCTTAGTTCCAAGTAAAAGTTCGCAAAATGGAGAAATTCGCAAAATAGAGGCTCGTTAAATAGAGGTCCGACTGTATATATATATATATTTATTTATTTAACTGTCTGAACACTGTAAAGTAAAACAAGTCGTTATATCAGGTCTTGGCGGCTTTGAAACTGTTAAAAAGTCTTTTTTTCTTTTTTTTTTTTTTTTTTTTTTTCTTCTTTCGAATAAAAAGGTTGAATACCCAATACTAAGAAAAAGCGATTTGCATCTTAAATACAGCATTACAAATGTAAATCTTTATTGTAAATATATTAAGAAACATTTATTTATTCATGAATTGTTCTGTTGAAAGCCATACTTTGGCACTGTTAAAGAAAGCTTGGTGAGTGGGTTCATTTGCTTTAATTACAAAATATCGAATATTGACTTTCAGATTTAATTTAAAAAAAAATGCGGTATTAAATGTTTCAAAAGGCTAACCTATTTAAATCTGCATGGTATAACGTTATCGTGATTTGGCAACTGCTATTTACTGGACAGGAAGGTAATGGAAGTAACTTGTTACGATATCGTTTTTCCGTACTGATTCTAGGATAAATCACAATCTAAATACCTTAAAAGAAAATATAATTTTAAATGGTGGGTACCCCTTTCCTCGGTGCTGAAATCTAAGAGACGGAAAATTTATAGAATACTTTATTAATACGCAATTTCTCTAGAAGCGATCATTCACTGAAGAATTGGGAAAAAAAAAACTCTCCTGATCTCATGGTTACTATAATGCTTTTAAAAATGACACTACATACAGGTCGATTGTGAATGTATGTGTGGGATGGGATTGAGTTTAATCAGCTTAATATTTTTAAACTACATTATCTGTATAATTTTAATTAATTTTTCAATTAATTTTCAGCAGTGAGATTACTCTCAAAATTTTTGAATGTTAAATACGTGAAATTTTTCCCATGGCTAACTAAGCGTAAACTAACAGGGTGAAAAATGTCCAAACCGGCAATCGAACCCGGATTCCTGGAACAGCGTTCCAATGCTGTACCATTAAGTTACGAGGACGATACCCAGCTTAGCATCTATCACTGTTAAATGTTGTTAAGGCTGCAACTTCAGCACAATATGGAATAGTCTTCACGAGCACACAACTCTGCGGCTAACATGAAGTGCAATGAAGCCCGTTATAGGTGAATACATATAAGTATAATTTTTCAATTAATTATCAGCAGTGAAATTAAGCTCGAAATTATTGAATATTAAATACGTGAAATTTTTAAATTTTGAATATTAAATTACGATAACCCTCGTAGCTTAATGGTAAAGCATTGAAGCGCTATTCCAGTTGATCTGGGTTCGATTCCCGGTTTGGAAAATTTTCACTCTGTTGGTTTACGCTTAGTTAGCAATGGAGAAATTTTCACGTATTTAATGTACATTATCTGCATTTAAAATTGAAGGTATGTATCCAAATAATAGTTTATTTTACATTTTGTTAAATTTATCAATTTTTTAACGTTGTCTTAGTTTACAAAAGCGATTTTGTAAGCTAATTTGCTTATTGTCAGGCCGTTTCTAGCAAACTAGTCCGACTAGTGCAAACAAATTTTACGGGCAGTAAAAGGGCTGAGAAATTAAAATTAAAATCCATGGTAGTAATAGGAAGAAGTCATTTACAATTTCGACCTACTGCTGCTAAAACTTTTGGAAGTGTTAGCAGTGCCCCTGTGCTGTCGAACATATAAATGCATTATTTCTAGAACCAAGTTTTCTGACATATATCTGAGTTTAATTTTGTATGTTTGAGGCATTTTGCCACCAAAATGATCTTTGTAATTGACTTAGATAGCGCACTGTACGATATAAACGTACCATTTCTAGATAAGCATTCTTTAACACAAAAAGTGTTTCTCTTGAGCTCTTTTATTGCATCTCTTCAAACTTTGACAAGATATTTTCGAGCACGTTACATTTTCTATGCATTGTTATGAAGTGAAAATTGAGATTTCAAATAATGAAACGTCACCCGGTCTCATTTTATCTACCTATCACAGTTTCATCTACGCGCCGTTTTCTGTTTATTATGCATCTCGCATTATTTCACTGATTGTGATAAGGTAGCGAACTGAAAAACAATTTAAATTCCTCAATATCAGCTAATTGATTATGCATATCTTTCACCTGTTACATATAAGTAACACTATTGAAAGGAATTCTTCCTCTTTAAAAAACTTGAGAATGCGTGGATGGGTCACAGTCTGTAATTGACTGTAATCTTACATTTATACTGCAAATTATCTCATTCTAAATGCTGGAATCCAGATAAATTTTTGCAGGTTTAGAGCTCAGCAAATTTATTATCAGTCGCGCAGTCAAGATGGAAGTATTTTAAACATTATTACTCATAAATTGAACAATTTTGTTATTTTGTAATGTTCAGCAAACATTTTTTATGAACATGAACAAATGACAACATACATACATGAAGTTTAAAAACCGTCGTAATTAAAAGTATAAGCAGCCAAAGTGAATTTCGCATACAGCGGTTTCAAAAATTAATAAAATAATCCACATCATTCTGCGCAACAAAATAAAAAGAATGATAAACAGAAGTAGCAGCAAACACTAGAGATTATACGGGCTCAGCCCGAGCCCATGCCCTTCGGGTTGGACTGCAAAGGCAAAATTTAATTTACTTGCAAATTGAAAAACGGAAAAATAAACTTGATGTTTGAGAACAAAAAAAATATACAGTATTTCACAAAATTGATGGTACAGAGAGAAAATATGCAATTAAAAAATATGCAAATTTCACCATGGCGATTACAAATAAAGTTAGTTAATAAATTGAAATAATTAATTAGTAGCCTTTATTACATTATGCAGTGAAATGTTAATAGAAATTTTCCTTGAACATAGGAAAAAAATATAAAATTATTATAGTTCAAAAATACTTATACAAAAGTATGGTACATTTGTAAAATTTGTAAAATTTTCACATATTTGCATATTTTACTAAACATAGTCATACTCCCACTGTATCCACAGCGCATGTAAATGTATTTGTTGTTATCTCAGCAGAAGAAATCCCATGTGAATTTTAAAATATATGTGTAAAATGAACTTACAGTAAAGGAAACAAAATTAATTGTTGATCTTCATGAAAAAAGGATAAATCTTACAATGAGATATCGAAAATAATGTGTCGAAAATAGTTTATTAATAGGTACAAAAAAGAAAAAGGGATTCCAAATAAAGCTCGAAAAGGCCTTTCTAAAAAAACAGTGAAAGATAGTAGAATAATAATACCCTGCATTTCTAAAAATCCCTCAATTAGTGCTAGAAAAATAACAGAAGATTTGGAAAAGTATGGCAGTTAAATAGTATATAAAGAAACTGTCAATAGGTTTATTAATGATGCTAAGTTTAAATCAAGATCTGCAAAGAGGAAACCGTTACAACAGAAGGAAAAGAATAGAGTTTGCCTGAAAATATTTACATGCATTTCTGAAACACATAATTTTTTCAGATGAGTCTAAGTTCAATATTTTCAGTATAAATTAACGAATTAGAGTTTATAGGAGAAAGGGTGATGCACTAAATTCCAGATGTGCGGCAAAAACTATAAAGCATGTTGGAGGAGTTGTAATGATTTGGGGCTGTATGTCAGTTTCAGTAATAAATTTAAATTTCACTGAGACTATTTAGGACAGATTTGAACAGCTAAATATTTTAAATAAAATTTGGAGAACAGTGCACTCAAGTTTGGTGTCGCGCAGAACTATTACTTCCAATAAGATGATGATGATGCACACTACTTAAGTTGTCCGATTATGGCTGCTCTATAATAGCCTCCACGTACTTGAAACCCCTTCACAAATTCCAGATTTAAATCACATTAATCATTTATAGAGTATCTTACAGCAACGAGAGGACAGTTATAATGTCAGAAATAAAAAATAATTGAATAGGATTTTACTTAAAAAATGGAATAAACTTTAAAAATATTACAGAAAATCCGATAAAATCAATGCTAAACAGACTTAAAGCACTCCTGAAAATGAAAGGATATGCAACTAAATATTAGAAAAAGTTTTTCATTAATATTTTTAAAACATTTCCACGTGTACCATGACTTTTATGGAAGCATTTTTTAACTTTTATTTTATGTATTTTTATTTTGCAAGTTTATAAAGAAAATTATTATTAAATTTTTCTTGCATAATATAGCAAAAACTGTTATTAAATAATTCTAATTCGTTAATTCAATTTTATTTGTACTCATCATGGTTAAATTTGCATGTTTTCCGAAAACTACTTCCCGTACCATCATTTTCGTGGAATACTGTGGTTTACATTTCTAAAAGAGTTTTACGGTCCTTTAAAAATCAGTTTAAAAGGGAATTCAATTGTTAGTGATGGGATATAAGAAGAAATATAATATTTGATTCTGAAATCTTTGCACACCCAGTGTTAATTACACAAAGAAGCCGTGAGATATCCCATTGTTTACCATAGCTTTCTGTTTGAAATCCTTTTCCGGAATGACTGGAAAACTGAACTCGTGTTTTTCTGGCATAGCTGTAGCATATTTTATAAGAATAGGAATTGTGACCTTTGCAGATTTTTACCAGTGGTTCGTTATTAAAAATCACTGGGTCGGGTTTAAATAAAAATTTTGCAATTTTAAACAGATTTTTAGAAACATGAAAATCACAAAAGATTTTGATGAAGGGGGTGTTTACGACTAATACTTACTTCTAAGTAGAGATTTTGAAATAAGAAAATTAATCTTGAAATAATTTTAAAATGTTATTAACAATTTTTTACTGGGTACTTTTCGTGTTTGGATCGGGGAGAGTGGGGGGAGGGTGGGGCTGGGGGATTGGCGTTCTAATGACATAAGGTTTTTCGGCCTCCAAAAAAAATATTTATCTGTTATATATAAATCCCGTTTTGATATAAATGATGTCTCATAAAAACATTAAATTTAATAACACGAGCTACAAAGAAATATTTATTATGAATCCCATAATGAGAAAAATCGCAAAGCAATGTTCACAGTTTTTTAGTAATAATAATAACATATATACCGGGTGTCCCGAAAAGGACTGACTGATTTTAAAATTCAATAACTTGCAAACGGTGACAGATATTAAAAAAATTCTTGCAGGAGGGTTATGCATAAGGTCAAAAGTTTTATTACAGTGATTTTCAATTTTAGTTCGATTTACAAACAATAGATGGCGCTGTAAGCAGTAGTCGCTAAATTCAGGCTCGAATTTTGGTACTTCGTGGCCCGGATAATACATTTCCATCTCCTTTTTCTGCATGGAACAAGATAAAGGACCAAAAATCGAGCCTGTATTTAGCGACTATTGCTTACAGCGCCATCTATTGTTTGTAAATCGAACTAAAATTGAAAATCACTGTAATAAAACTTTTGACCTTATGCATAACCCTCCTGCAAGAATTTTTTTAATATCTGTCACCGTTTGCAAGTTATAGAATTTTAAAATCAGTCAGTCCTTTTTGGGACACCCGGTATATATTATATATATGCAAGTATATACTATAAATAATGCATACAAAACCTCGATCCCAACCTCCTCTGATGTTTATATATATTTTTATATGAACACTGAGCTATTTAAATGAATTAATTATTGAGTTTACTATGTATTTAGGATAACAGTTTAATTTAGCTTGATTACTAATAAATTTAATATTTTTATTTTTATTCATGTCTGAGTATAAATGTTTTATTCTGTGTAGATAATTTAGTAAAATGTATATTAAAAGGAAAATCAGATAATTATTATGCAAGGTAAAATTTAATAATGTTTTAAAGAATCTAACAGAAATATAATCTTTCAAATTTAATTGAGTTTAGTATTCTTTAAAAAGTAAACACATAGTTTTATGTAAATCTTTTATGTCAATATTATTAAATAATTACAATCAATAAAATTATATTATTAAATCTTAAAAATCAAATGTTTTTATGTATTGTGCAGTATTAATGTTTTGTAATTTATTAATAAGCTGAAAACTGTTTTTTAAGCGGTGTTGATTGTCGTTTTTAATTGTTACATTGTACATCTGAGTAAAGAATATTCAGCGATAAGTACTAGCAGAATTATTATATGCATTACAACCAATAGTTACAGTACGGAATTTTATTGGATTTTTATGAAATTTTGGAATGATAACAAGATATGGATAATTTAACACTAGAACTACTGTGAGCCGCCATCTTGACGGCTATCATATGTATGTGTTTCGGTTCAAACCAGAAATTTGATTATGAAATAAGTTTAAAAGATACAAAGAAGAAAAACGTTAAATAATAAAGTTAAACTGTTTTAAATCAAAATTCTGGTGTAAAATATTTTTATAAAACTTGACTCAAATTTCCAGTATAGTTCAAGTACAGTGTCTAGAATACCTAGTGTGGAAATATGCTATCCAAACAATGCTAAAAATTTGTATCCCTTAAATATGCGACGATACTGCTAAAATTCCAAGTGTCGATCGCAGCGACATCTGCGAAATTTTCGTATTACTAGTATTACATTGTGCAGACTAGCAATATTTTGCAGTTGTAGAAAATATCCTGCAGATGTCGCTGCAATCTTCATATTTCAGCAGCATCGTTGCACATTTAAGGGATACAATATTTTAGCGCTTTTTTAAGTATTACAGGGATAGCCGATTTCCACACTATATATTCTAGGCGCTATAGTTCAAGTGTTAAGTTTTTGCATTTAAGTTTCAATAATTTATGATAATTTAATAATTTTCTGTTATTAATTTCAATTTTTAATTATGTTTACTTGAAAATATTACTGTTGTTAATAGCATTGTGGAGTAATTGTTTATAGTAATAACTGGATTGTTTGGTGGCTTATCTACATAAGTGATTATAAATTTACTTTGTAGATTCTTTATATTGTTATCTATACTTTTGAGATCTGCAATTTTAATACTATGTTGTAAATTTGTTAATTGTTCATTTTTTAGTTGTTCTATAACTTTAAATTTCCATTCATTAAAAATCTCAATAGGCTTATTATAATCTACAGCAATTTTATATATAAATAAATCTAAATCTTGAATAAACTGTAATATTATTGTTATAATATTATGCTTATATTAAAGGCTGAACTTAGTACATTAATGCATTAGTTTTATTATTATTATTATTTTGCTCTATGATATTAAGATCATCAGTAATAATGTGTCCGTATGGAGTGCTTGCATATTTTTTTTTTACTGTGGACCGTGACAATAACAAGCGAAATTATTTGAAGAGTGTAACTATTTTGCCAAAGTATTGTAATTAAAAATTTTACATCCTAAAGTTGTATTTATGAGTTCCGTGAATAATAATTTTTTTTTATAGGAAATGTATCATCTTTGTTATTTATTACATGTTGTAAATTAATTTTATTCTTAACATGATTAGAGAAATTAATTATGAGCTGAGTATTGTTAATTTTGTATTTAGGTTTGGTAGAAAGACTTGCATATGTAAGCTGTAAAATGAAGAATATCATAATAAATGTCACTAAAATGTGATGAATATTGCTGCTTTTTAAATATTTTGAAATACTGATTTAGATGTTTCTTTTTAATGCAAAATATATATTTGCTAATGCCAAACCAGTATAATCTATATTAAAATTTTCTCCAAGGCCATCGATTTCTTTCTTTATAAAATATTATCAATGTATTTTTTATTTTTATGATTTCCTCTGTTGAATCTTGTAGTTTTTTTATATTTGACAAATTTAAACCTGAATAAATATTTTTATATTTTTCAGTTAATAATGTTTTTAATCTGAATAAACATAATGTGGTTTATTATAAATTAACTGATTTAGTCCATATGGATAAGTAGTATTAAAATATCTTATATATTTAGTTTCAAAAAGAGATGTTCTTATTTATTTATTTTTTTACATTAAATATTTTGACAGTAATATTATTAAAGTCCTTTTTTATATATAATGAGAAAATATTCAATATTACGAGTTGTCATTGATTTAGATTTTTTATATTTATTAATATGAGATCGATGTAGGTTAAGACGCACGTGTAAACAGGTCTCGATCATGTCTAATTGGGACCTTGGGCAAAGCTAAATTAAAGAGCCCCAAAATAAAACTGATGGTCATGCTCAGTGATATGCGTAATGCATAAACAATATTTTCGCATCTTGGACTTTAAATAGAAGAAAATTCTTAATTCCGTCACATCTAAATTAAGTACCTTAATTAAAAAAAGTACTCTTTTTTCTTAGTACAGAACAAAACTCTTTTATATAACTTTAGCGACTTGTTATATTATTTTAAGATGAATTTAATAACTTCACCTTGTGGAAGAGTGTCAAATACTCTAACATATAAATATGAGTTAATCAAGTTACTTTATTTTACACCTTTTTAAGTTGTCCTACACACAATATGATATCAAATCAAATACATTCAGCTGCACAAACAGAAAGTGTTTTTTAAATAAATCTAAAAAGATAATAAATTTGGGTTTGTTTCTCATATTTAACTCAAAGTCAAAAGAAAAAAAACTTTGAATACGGAAGAAAATTTATCTCATGACAATTAGAATTGATTATTTTCAACCACTAAAGTTTAGATATGATTTAAGTTCATTGCTAATACAGTCTATAAAAATTAAAATATTATTTCTTATTTAATAGTGGTTAGGGTTAGCTTTGCGAAAACATTGAGCTCTGTGAGTACAAAAGGAAATTTGCTTTTCAGAAGGTTTAGTAGAAAATTTTAAAGATGAAATTTGTATTTTGTATTTGAAAATTTTCAGAGTTGTAATCGTGAAAAAAAAAGTAAATATTTTACAAATTAATATCTGGATTTGGGGACCCCTGAGCAAAGTACCGATTTGCCTATATGATAATAAGAGCCTGAGTGTAAATTATTACTAGTTTGTCCTATGTATTCTATATTATACAAATTGCATTTCAATAAATAAATAACATTATAAATTTTACAAAATTGTATCAAATGTATATGTACGTAATAACCTGCCATCTTTAAATAAGAGATTTGGTCTTTTGTTATACGAACTTGTTAGTATTGTGTATTTACTTTTCTTTTTATTACTTGTGTTTTTAATGTACCCAAGTTGCAGGGCGTGAAATGAACTCGAGGATCACATATGACCCGCGCGCGCGTACCACTGCCTTAAAATAACAAGCTTTAAAACTTTCTCTAACTTTTGACATTTCAAAAGTATCTGATTCATTAAAAATCATAAAAGTCAAAAACGATCTGAACCAGCAGAAACCGTAAACTTCTATATATAGAAACGAAAACAATTCATTTAATCATTATAATTATTAGTCGATGGCTTATTTTTTTCATGTTTAAAAAATATTTTTAAGATTTGCTGACTCTTTTAATTAAACGAGCTTGACACGCCTAGCTTCGTGTTTAACCTTTCGTTAGCTTTGTCGAATATAGAGCACGTAACTGCTCTTTCATATTTTAATATATTAGTTTTTCAGCTCAAATACTATCTTTTTGCAGAACAAGGCATAATAAATCTTTAACTATCTTAAGTTCATCCTCCTGACTGGAAGATTTATTATAATTTTATTTTTTAAATGCGGAATTTCTTTTACTAAGGTCACTTCTATTTCTAATTTTATATACTGCTGATTCTCAGTACAAAAATTAATGTAAGAAAGTTTCCAAATTTATCGTGGAAAGTATTAGTGAATCTGCAGATGAGAGGCCTCGACATCCAAAACATTTTTCAATTTTGATTCCTCACTCGTTTTTGAAGATATAAATTTAATACATATTTTAAAATATCACAAAATTAAAATGTTATTTCAACTCACAGAAGACCTAAACTTTTACGTATAGAAACGAAAACAATTAATTTAACCATTATAATCATTGGATGAGGGCTTATTTTTTTTTTTTTTTTCTAAAAATATTTGTAGGGACTGCTAACTCGCTGAAATAAAAGAGTCTAGTATACCTTGCTCATTATTTAACACTTTATTAGCTTTGGGTATTATAGTGCACGTAATTGCTCTTTCGTCACATTTTCACGTAGTAGATTTCAGCCACAAGCCATATTTTTGCAGAACAAAGGAGATAATAAATCTATAACTAATCTAAGTTCATCCTCATGATTAGAATATTTGTTGATGTTTTATTTTCTAATTATAGATTTTGTTTAGTACTTTTAGGTCAAGGGCTCCGATGTCTGGAGAGCAACTTATATTTTTATTTCGGCCAGTTGTTAAGTAGCATATAAATTAAATTTTATGCATAAAAATTAAAAAATAAAATTTTAACACTAAAGTGTTATCTGAATTTTCAGAAGCCTTAAATTTATATACATAGAAACGAAAACAATTCATTTTATAATGATAGTAAGTAGTCGGTGGCTTATTTTTTATGTTTTAAAAATACTTTTAGGTATTACTGCTCTTTAAATTAAGAGAGCTTCTCACGCACAGCTGCGTGTTAAACTTTTTGTTAGCTTTGTCGAATATAGAGCACGTAATTATTCGTTCATATTTTAATACTATCATAGTTTTTCAGCCACATTACCACTTTCTTGTAGAACAAGGGATAATAAATCTTTAACTATCCTAACTTCATCTTCATGACCGGGAAGATTTATCATAACTTTAGTTTCTAATTATGCAGTTTATGCAACCAGTTTTATGCTTTGCTGATTCTAACTATAAAAAAATGATGTACAGTGCGTCGCAAAAGTTTATGCACAAGCTAAATGTTTTTATAAAATGAAAAATATACACCGGAAGGCTTTGAAATTTTTACTGTATCTAAACGATTGGATTACAAATTCAGGCTTCGTATTCAGATACAATTCATTGTAAGGAAAGTAATAAATCATAAAAAAAAAAAAAAAATTATGATGTCGCAAAAGTTTATGCACAAAAACGAAATATTTACATTTCAGAAAGCACAAATGTCCTTTATTAGTCTATGGTGTTTCCATTGCACCTGATGAGATCGAATACGCGATTTTCTATTGATAACACAAGAGTATGGAATGTTTCGGGAGCGAGTTTGCATCAGGCTACCTTGATCGCTGATTTGAGCTTTTGCACGGAGTAATACTGCTTCCAATTCTTGTAGACGTCACGTGAGAGTATTCCCTAGATGTTCTCTATCGGATTGAGATCTGGCCTGCGTGCTGGCCAATTCATCACACTGATATTCTGAGATCTAAGCCATTCTTTTGTGAAACGGGAAGTGAGTATCTATGCGTTGTCTTGTTGAAAGATCCGGTTGGGACCACCTACGAGTTCACCAAACGGACACAAATGCTCACTCAGATTTTCCTGATTTTTTGTGAATTTTGTCTGTCCTTTAGGAAGCAAAGATAAGTGTGTCCATTGTAGCCAAAAGCGCCCCATACCATGAGCGAGCCGCCATGTTGTTCCCGGCTGAATATGCTCTTAGGATCTTTCCTCAAGTCACGCCAATAAAATGAGAAGCCATCTGGACCATCCAAAGTCCATTTTTTTTTCATCAGAAAAAATAACATTAATCCATTCTTCGCGATAATGCATATGCTGTTTTGCCCATTGAAGTCTTGCTTGTTTGTGACACTGTTTCAGAAAAGGCTTACGAGCTAAATTTTGTTTTTTGACGAATCATTATTCGGTTATTCGTCTGTGTATGGTGTTATGTGATATTTTTGATCTAAGTGGATTTTTTTATCTGATTAAGAGACCAATTGCTAATTACAGCCAATCTTTTAATTCTTCTATCCTCACTAAATGTGGTTTCACTCGACCTTTCTGAGCGATATGCATTTTTCAATTGTTTTCCACGTTACAAAACACTGTAAATGCCACGTTTAGACAGATTTAAAGCAAGCGAAATTTGCAAAACGGATTTACCTTCAGCTTTCAGCTTCCTAACTTCTACAATTTCTTCAGGCGAGAACTGCAGATATTTCGGCATTTTGATATAACTCTTACAGTGATCGCTACACTTTATACTCTAGGAAAAAAGTCTCCCTGATCCTCCACCTATCATGTTTAAGGAGATATTTGCATAAAACTTCATTTGTGCACAAACTTTTGCAGAATCACAAAAAATGTTTTTTGGTAATTTCTCATTTTCGTAACGATGAATATTTTCCAAACTTGAGAGATATATTTATGATTATAGTAGTCACCTACAGTAAATATTTGAAAGCATTCCGTTGAACAATTTTTTTTTAATTAAAAAAATTGAGTTGTGCTTAAACTTTTGCGCCGCACTGTAGAAGTTTTAAGAATTTATCGTACATGATATTAGTACACAGACGAGTCGCCTCAAAAACTGCTATTTATATCACATTTTTATTTCGATCTCTTACCAGTCGTTTAGAATATAAATTTACTCTGGAGATTCGGGCAATTCAGCTCCGAAAAGCTAATTTTCATTTGAATTAAAGTCTGAACCTTTGTAAATGTGGTGAATGATAGAAATTTCAGTTAGGTTCCTTCTATCAGATAGAAATTTTCAAAATTACATTTTAATGTCTATATATATATATATATATATATATATATATATACAATAAATTTGAAATTACAAAAATTGGTAAAGTTCTAAAGAGGAATTAGAAATGAACATAGAAACCCAGTATGTCAAATAAGAAACTACGAATAACCCACAGAATCTTCAGAAGAGCTTGTGAGTTTATTCAAAGAAGATGCGTTATTTCATCCAATTTTGTAGGCATTAAGCTTAAAATGACAAAATTTAGCTCCTTATAACTCAAAAATAACAGAAAATAGATAATAAAAATCCAAACTATCTAAAAAAGATACACCTCACACAGAATATTAAAAATTAATAGAGCAAAATACCTAAATTACATACTAGGAAGCATAACTGCAGCATGTCTGAATGGTAAAACAGAGTTGGGACTATTTTAACATGTGGGCCTACAGTTGATTATCTGACTGAAACCCATAACTTTGCTGCCATCTGGTGTGGGAAAGGAAAAAATGTAAATTGGAACTGGATTATTAACAATAATGTTTGGTGCTGCCATCTTTACCCCCCCCCCCCCCGAAAAAAAATGAATGAAATTGATTGAAGAAATAAAGAAATGACTCAGATTAGCATTTAGTTGAAGTAGAATCAAAAAATAGGAATAAACTTGATAATTACTGAGTAAATACAAAAATAAAATAAAGAATAGGAATAATTATTAAAAAATAAAATAAAGAATTATATAAAAATAAATAAATAGAAGGGCAATTGATTAAATTAACTAATTTAAAGACAAAATATTATAATATAAAAAATAAGAATATAAATAACATTTAAAAAACAGTGAGGAATATTTTGAGATAGTAAAATATAGCCTTGTATTATGTAACTAAATGTGAAAATTTATAAAAACAATGAGGAATATTGAAATAGTGAAATATATCCTTGTATTATAAAGCAATATGTGAAAATTGTTGAGAAATTTATTATGTTAAATGCATGATACCCCGTGTTTTTTTATTATCATTTTATTATTATTATTATTATTTTAAATATATCCATACAATATATAAGCATATATACATACACATATACAGGTTCACACATATATAAACATATAAGGTTTTAAACTTTTTTTAGCATTCCCGACCTCAACCCTCCGTAATGGTATTTTATGTTTTTTTTTTTTTTTTTTTTTTTAAATAGTGTATAATGTATGGGAAAAACATACACACACACATACTTTTTTAAAATTATATATAAATCTACATATACATATATTATATATATATATATATACATATATATAATTTTTTGTGTATGTTTTTATAATTTTTTCAGCAATCCACTACCCACCCTCCATAATAGTGTTTTCTATTTTTTAGTTTTTTTTTTATATACATATTATATGCCTATACTGGTAAAAAGTAGAAAAAAATAGAAAAAAATGAATATTAATATTTGAGCCATGCAGATATAAAAGAGATGGGATAATTATAAGACAATGCTAATTGCTTTAATTTAAAAATGTTAGGCTGTAAAAATTGGGAGGAACATAAACGTTTGATACGAAGGCAATGATTAAGTAGAATATTTCTATATACTGAAATATGTAAGCAGGAATTGAAGATCGTAAAATTAATTACATTAATTGAAAATTCATTGCATTTATCATAAATATTGAATGTTAGGGTGTTATTAGGGAGAATATTAATTTTAACATCCATAAAATTGATACTAGAATTATGTGGAAAAGTAGTACTAAGTTCTAGATTAGAAGGGTACTTTACAGGGAGAGATATAGAATTATTATCTTTAACAGAAAGAAAAATTATATCATCTATGTATCTGTATAGCAATATATTATTGTTAATAAATTTACGTTCATAAAAGTAAAAATATAAATCAGATAACATACTTGATGAAGCAGCTCCTTGAGGGATGCCCTGTATTTGAATAAAAAAAAGCATTGTCTTGGAAAATAAAATTATGAAATAGTAGAAAGTTTGTCAAAGATGTGAAATAGTCAGTATCAATGTTATCAGGTAAATTTAATAAAGGAAAATATTCTATAAATAATGTATTGATAATAGAATGTAAGTCTTTTAGAATGATATTATTAAATAGGTCTTTGAAATCTAAAGTAATAATATTATTGACATTTGTTAATGGCTTTATTTTATCCACCAATTCAAAACTGTTTTTAATGCAGTGAGTGTTGTCTTTGTTGACTGATAACACATAAATTTGTGTAAGAATATTTAAAAATAATGTATTCGCACGAGTATTATATGTATTACAACCTACAGTGACAGTGCGGAATTTAAGAGGATTTTTGTGAAATTTTGGAATAAGGATAATTTAGGTTGTTATTTTTTATGCCTAGTAATTTATGATAGCTTAATATATAATTATTATTTTCCTTTAAAGTAACATGATGAAGTTTGAAAATATTATTAGAAGTAACTGCTTTACTTATATATATATATATATATATATATATATATATTCTGTAATGTTTGCGTTATAAGGAGCTAAATTTTGTCATTTTAGGCTTAATGCCGACAAAATTGGATGAAATAACGCATCTTCTATGAATGAACTCACAAGCTTCTCTGATGATTCTGTGAGTCATTCATAGTTACTTATTTTACATACTGGTTTCATATGTTCATTTCTAAATCATCTTTAGAATAATTTCTTCATATATTTGTGATTTCAAATTTATTATTATATATATATATATATATATATATATATTTCATCTTTCTTTCGTCATGGGTCCAGTTGCCCCATAAAATTGGGGCAACTGGACTGGTAGATGTGTGTTCCACATGCTTTTTTTTTTTAATATGGGGTATCAGTTGCTGCTTGAAAAAGTGTAAATAACTTAAAAAAATTTAAACCAGGCAGATCATGTAAATTATATATCAACTAAAGAGCACTATAAGAGAAACCTTTGCTGTCAAGGTGCTTAAAAAAAAAAGAATCAAATGTGAAATTATTAGATTTATTTATACAAAAAACATAAGAATTAAGTACTTATGTGCTTTAGCCCCATTCTTGAAAAATTTATGGGGTAACTGGAATTCCAGCCTTACATTTGAAACACGAATTAAATGTGTATAGATACCTAATAATTTTAATGCATTTATATGCCTAACCTTAAAAAAGAAAGATTGTTTAATAAAAATACTTATCGTATTTTAATAAAAAGTCGCGGAAGTTCAACCAAATTGACATTGTTTGTAATAAAAAGAAACATAAATTTTCGGCAACCTATCGCAGCAAAGACAGAGTTATGATTGAGTTGACACATGCTGTTTTAAGAAGTAGAGATGTGAGTGTACAATGTTGACAAAAGCTTAAACTTATAAGACATCAACGGTTTTTTATAAAATAGCCTATGGTCCAGTTACCCCCAGCTTCCCTTATATATTAAAACAATCATAAAAGTTAAAAAGGATTTGAATTCACAGAAGCCTCAAAATTGTACATATGCAAAAAAAAAACAATTCGTTTAACCATAATAATTAGTAGGCAATAATTTTTTTCTTCCTCTTTAGAAAATATATTTGGAATCAGCTGTTTCCTTTAATGTAAAGACAAAGGGGTGCGTCCATTAATTACGTGAAAATTTCGTGATTTTTCTTTCACTTCTGCCTCACACTATAGCACAGGTTATGACATGGGAATGATACCCTCCCCCTTGTCGTGACATCACATTTTTTGCAACGATTAATTTAGAATAATTTTATGCAAAAAAGTCATATACGATCACCTACTGATATATATGCCACAAAACTGCTAATATTAATATCTTGTGCTTTTTATTACAAGCTGTTGCAATTCAAAGAAAAGGTGGGGGGGGATATGCCTAATACAGTCAAAATTGCAGTTATAATGTGCGACTTGCACAATAAGAAAGGTTTAGCATTGGAACTATATTAAGATTTCCCCCCTTGTTACGAGCTACAAAAGTAGGATCACTGTTAATACGAGCAAAACCTCTTAGACTGAGAGGCAGCTGCACAGACAACCACTTCATCGAGTTTACAGCTCAAATTCCAGGATTAGACCGAGTTTGATTAGCATATTAAACTGCAAGTGGTCCGCCAAGTCGTATCTTGGTGGAAACCACCTGCAGACTGATTTTAGAGGTAAAGCTGTAGATTTATCATTGTGTTTTCCTGCACCCAAATGTATGAAAACACGGAGGTTTGGGAGCAGGAAAACATAATGGTAAACCTACCAGTCAACCGCGAAAATTGGGTTTACAGATGTTTTGTACCAAGATATGACTTGGCAGACCAGTTTCATTTTAATATGCAAATCGATTTTCAACTAATTCTGGAATTTCAGATGTCAACTCGAGGTGATGGTTTGCCTTCCGGTCTATCTGTTCATTTCAATGTGAATATCGGAGAATAATAGTGGAGAATTAATAAAGAAATCCCGTCACGTGACTGTAGGATCCACAGTGCGCCAAACTTTTCAGCTATTTTCCCTTTTCACAATTCTAGTTTTATGCAGTTTTACAACAAGAAAGGTAACAAAAAGTTTCCAAGAAAGCAATTGTCACTAAAACAGAGGCCTTTTAGTGTAATCATGTTGACCGTCACCGCTGGAAACTTTTTTAAAATTTGTTTAATATTGTATTTAGAACTGAGTTAGATTTTTGTTTTAAGCTTGGCGTGTTAGCAAAGTCTCTCTGCTGGTTCACTGTGATTGATTGCTCACGAACCGAGTGTCCTAGCTACTGACATCTAATATTATTAATAATATCTAAATAATATTAGTATTTAAAGAATTAGTCATTAATAATAGTTAATTTAATTATGTGTGTATTTTTAAGATTTTTAATATCTTCTCGGATATTACGAGTAATGGTTAATATGAACACTTTTATAATTCCATCTCTTTTCGTATTAACCCTTTCAGGGGCAAGTAATTGCGTTTCTGTAATGCTGAATTCACACCGGAATTTTCGGAAAATTTCATTTGAAAATAAGAAAATGCAGTTTTTCAACATTTTTTCACCAAATTTATAAAAGTAAAATTTAATTAAAAGATTCTGGTGCAAATCTTGATTAAAATTAAGTGGAATATAATATGTCCCACCACCCCTCAAGGGGGTTAACCGAGTTCGTCTGTACCTGTATAAAAATACACATTTTTTGATGAACTTTACTATGTTGCTTGCAAATAACGTTCACTTAATTTTTTTTCACATTTTAGATGATGCATCACAATGTGTTAACCCACTATTCCCACTCGTCACACTTTGTGTATCCCCCAAAGTGAGATGTAATTAATGAACGACCCCTTAGCATGCTTAGCTGTCTGTTTGACCTTTTGTTAACTTTGTCGAATATAGAGCACATAATTCCTACATCATACTTTCACATAATACTTTTTCTGCTATAATACGACCTTTATACAGAACAAAGACATAATAAATATTTAACTATCCTAAGCTTTTCCTCACGGTTGGAGGATTTATTGAGATTTTCTTTTCTTGTTATGAAAATTCTTTTATGCCTTGGTGGCTCTAGTCACAAAAATAAATACAGAAATTTTCCAAATTTATCATAGAAGATATTACTGAATCTTCAAATCAGCGGCTTCGACGACTGCTGTACAACTTATATTTGTATTTTGTTCTTATCTCACTTGTTATCTAAAATCATAACTAACTTATGCCTAACTCCTAATATTTAAGAACCAAAATATAATTCAAATTAAGCAGTTGTTTGCCCTTAAAATGCGGTTGTCTCAAAATTGATAATTTCGCGCATTTTATATACACTGCTCAAAACAATTAAAGGATATTTGAAGTTTTATATAAAATAAAGATATAAACGAAATTTTTTTGCCGAAAATAGAAGAAGAGAATCACAAATGCAAATTTTTCTGGTTTTCAAACTGTGGAGTATGCAAATTTTGAGTTCGACGTCAAAAACGTCGCTTCAGCGGCAGCGAATGAAATTTGACTTTCAACTGGATAAAAGAGAATGAAGACAAGGATGATCGGCATTCAGTGATTGCTTTGTATCGATGAGTACGATGTCTCAGCGAAGTCATTTGACAGATTCAGAAGCTTTGAGAATTGTTGGTAGGTTAGAAGGGGGCCAAACTCAAGCCGAAGTAGTGCAAGCCATTGGAGTGTCACAAAGTGTCATTTCCAGGATCTGGAACCGTTTTTTGAAGAGTGGATGTGCAGGCCGAAGACCAGGGCAAGGTCGTAGATGGGCAACAACGCCCAATGAAGATCGGTATTTACCGTTAACTGCTCGGAGACACCGAACCATGAACGCTACTCTTCTCCAACAACACCTTCGCTCGGCTACAGGCACCACGATTTCAACTCAGACTGTCCGAAACTGGCTCCATGCTGTAGATCTGTATGCTCGCCGACCGATGGTATGTGTTAGATTAACATCAAGGCATCGTCGCGACCGCAGGCAGTGGGCAACCGAGCATGTCAACTGGAGGAGAAATGAATGGAGCAATATTCTGTTTTCTGACGAGTCCCGTTTTTCTGTGCATCCGGATAATAGGCGTATTTTCATCTGGAGGGACCGTGGCAGTAGGAATAATCCTGCGTTCGTGCACGAAAGTGTCAGATTTGGCGGTGGAGGAGTGTTGGTGTATGGTGGCATCTCCATTGACGGGCGCACTGACCTCTACATCATTCGAGATGGAGCTCTGACTGGTCGCCGATATAGGGATGAGATCCTCAGACCTATTGTAGTCCCTTACGCTGCAGCAATCGGAGATAATTTCATTTTAATGGACGATAACTGCAGGCCACATCGTGCAAACCTGGTGGAGGATTTCCTTTTCTAGGAAGGAATCGTTCGAATGGAATGGCCAGCGTGTTCTTCAGACATGAATCCAATCGAGCACGTTTGGGACGCTCTAGGAAGACGAGTTTCTGGCCGCCAACAACCCCCACAAACTGTCCAAGAACTGGAAAGTGCTCTTCTGGAAGAGTGGGGCAGAATACCCAACTCGTCATTAATAGCCCCATTGAGTCCATTCCTCAAAGGTGTTCAACGTTGCTGGCCACCCGTGGAAATCATACCCCTACTGAAAATGATTTTCTTTGAAGAAAACCACTTTTCTTATTCTTTTTTTCTCATATGCACAGATTGTGTTTTTTTTACTTTAGTACACAAATGCGCAATAAAATGCATTTTTTTCTGCCAAACATGTGTAATTTATTCTCATATAACCTACTATGTCTGTCGACCATGTATCAATCAGCTAAACAGTTTACCAGATACAAAATCCACCTAAAACTGCAATATCCTTTAACTGTTTTGAGCAGTGTATTTCGAAACATTTCATTCGCATTCCTAACAATTTGTTAATAGAAAAGAAAAATCTACTCATGACAAACAAAATATGCTAAGAAATTGGTTGTACTTACATAATTTATCTTTAATTATAAGTAATTTCTCGCTTTTCTTTGCGATAATTGGCACACACATTGTCACTAACAATTACTTGATCTGTTAATAACCAAAATTACATTTTTTTTTTTAAAGAAATACTGTACAAAACAAATTTAGATTATGCCTGGTCAACTTGCGAAAAATTGTGGCTGCATTATCTAATGGGTATTACACATTAAGCGTCGTCTTTAGCGTTAATTGCACTGGACAACAACAGTTCTTTCACAGAACTGAAATTAGTTGATTCTAGATCAGTTTGTTGCACCGATTCCGAATGTGCTTTCCGTTTTTCTCTCTAAGTGGTCCAATTTTTTAGAAATTTGCATATTTAAGTTTATGCAAAATTAAGCTTTTTTGTGCTATTTTATGCAAATTTTAGACAATAAATGTCAAATTGAATTACCTTTTCTAGATAATGACTACTGGACTATTTGATTCAGATAAATGTCCCGACCTGCATATAATTAACATTTATCTGTCAGTTATTAAGACTAATTTGCATAATTTTCAATGGTGTAATATTTACATTACTATCAATTTTAAACAGTTGCCACAGATTTGAAGTAATGTTTTTCTGGAATAGATTTTTATGCTGATTTCAAATTTGAAATCTGTTTCCTTATATCACGTCTAGTGTTTGAGTAAAATGAATTTCTACTTTTGTACGGTATTGACACAAGTTTGATATAAGATGCTTTTTAGGGGTGTGTACCACATTGTCAAAAGAGTGAACAGTGTCAGATTCCTATCAGGTACATAAAAAATAATTTATATAATCGAAAAAAAAATTTAAAAATATAGTAGAATCTATCCTAACTTGTTGAAGTACATCACAAAGCAGGGTTGTAAAAAACCCAGTTTTTTTGTTAAAAACCCAGCTCGGGCGGGTTTTATTAAAAAACTCGGGTTAAATGGGCAATTTTCCCTGGTTAAATTGGGTTAAAATGCCAAAATGTGGACTATGATTCCACCTTCCTCACAAATAATAATCTTCAGGGTTGCCATTGCCACTGTATAAAGAAAACTGTGGGAATTTAAAATATAGTATTAAAAACAAGGAATTTTACTAAATTTTATACTTTGCAAAATTTATCGGTTGAAATTTTTAAAATTCTCAGAGGAATTACTCAGGAAAAATTTTATTTTTTACTCAGGAAAGCACAAGAAATTTGATTTCCGAAATAAGTGGCAATCCTGATCTCATATACAAATACTATCTTTGTGAAATAGTCTAATAGATGGGAATGCCTTCATAATCTTAATAATGATCTCAATATTTTTTCCTCTTCTTAAAATACACATACACATATATATATATATACAATCCCTTTAATTTAAATAACAAAAAATTTTTTAATTGCAAAGCTATCAATTGTGCGTTATTTAATAATAAAATATAAATATAGCTTTAAAAAAAACTTGCTCCTTTGAAATTATAAGATTAGAAAATGCTGATAGAAAAAAATATCTTACAACAAAATTTTTCTTATATGTGTTGCATATGTGTATATAATATATTCATCTATGGTTAAATTTTTAGTTTTTAATACAATTCATTTAGAAGAAATTATTCCTATTCAAAAACTTCACCTAATATTATCATGTGACCTCCAGCTTGCCTTAGAATAAATGCATTTCTTTTTTAATTAAAACAGTAGGTGTGCACAACTACCGTCAATAGGATATTCTTATTTTGTTTAAAAAAAAAATAGTATCATCCATATAAATAATTATAAATATGAAATACATATATATCACAATGCAGATTACAGCAGAACCTCTTTTATCCGAAACTCTTTTAACCGAAACTCTCGGTTAACCGAAATCCATTTTTAAAGCTTTGTTATTATTGTTATTATTTACTATCACATTCCTTGTGTGTACAATCCATTTTGAAAGCTTTTTTTCTTTTACTATCATATTTCTTGTGAGCAAGCGGTCCTTTCCGAACTACGAGTACATGTAAATATTTTCGATCCCATTTCTTAGAGTTCCTTTGAATTTAATTTGAGCTTCCGTAAGCTGCGGAGTGGAACGAAGAAAACGAACAAAATAGAAATTCTGAAGCTTTTGAATGTTTTGCAAAAGGTTTAGGATGGCTAGAGCAGCAGAAAAAATGTGATACTGGTGAACTAATAATATTTAAAAACCCCGCGATAAACCCTTCAAAGCAAACGAAATCCAAGCTGCGACAAACAATTTTTTTTTTCAAACCCATGTGATATGTATGTATAAGGTACTTAATTTCAAAATGAAAATTCAGGTAATTTATTCTTGTTTCTATTTTGCCATTGCTTTATTTTTGTTAAGCACTTGTTACCATAATAAGAAATATTGCATATATTTCTCCTTAATCTTAAAATTGAAGCTTCTCGATTATCCGAAAAATTCGATTTTTCGAAAGACGTTCGGTCTCAATTACTTCGGATAATCGAGGTAACTTTAATTTTTGATAGGCAGATGCAATAAGACTAAATATTGCAAATGATCATTTTTTAAGTTTTAGTTTTAAACATTTACATTTTGCATTCACTATTCAATAAAAAACAATAAAAAAATGATGCAATCTGTAGAAGGATTATCATCTACTTACATTAACTAAATTTTATTTTTATAACTATGAATAAAATATTTTCTTTGCATATATTATTCTTATTAATTTAATAAATATAATAAGTTTAGTAAATATAATACTCTTGAAGCTAATTGAAAAGCTTAAATTTATATGTTTTAAATTAAAATCTAAAGCGTTTTTAAATTATATAGGGTTCCCAATCTTTAAGTGAAAGTAAATTAGTACAAATATATTTTCTAAGATTCAAAGAAGTGAATTAATAAAACAAAATAACCATAAACTGTTAACAAATACATCATTTGTTCCTTTTCAGAAATATATAAAAAAACGGGTTTTTATTAAAAAATCCAGCCTGGGCGGGTAGCTGAGCAAGTACCCGGGCAGCTACCCACTACAACACTGTCGCAAAGTGGCATAAAAAGTGATTTCTGGCTTTTTGATGAAAAAATAAAATGTCCCTTTCTTTAAAAACTAGACGTGATAGAAGAAAACAAATACCAGATTTGAAAAAAGAGCAAAAAAATTAGTTTAGAAAGATGTTAGCGTACTCGTGTGGCAAAAATATTTGTACGCAAAGAAACCTTATTAAAAAACTATGAAAAATATGCAAATTAGGCACAATATTTCACGATCAAGTGTCAGTATAACCTCAGAAAGAACGTTTTTGTAAAATAAACTAGACAGTAATCATAACATCAAACAAAAAAGCGAGTCTGAAACCTTAAATTTGCATATAATTGTACAAAATTTACATAAATCGAAATATGCAAATATATCAAAAACAAGATCTGCTAGAGTAAATCTAAAACTAGATTCGGAATCAGCACAAAAAACTGCTTAAGAAACAACTAATTTAGGTCTTGTGAAGAAACAAAAGTTCAAATTATTTGACCAGTGTTGCAAATAAAAAGTGGTGGGGAAAATTGACCTAGTCAACCGGGTATGTCTTAAGCGGAGAAGCATTAACGAGAGTCCACTGTAGTTTTTAAAATCTAAAGAGATTTTTTTTTCTTTTTTGAAGTACATTTTGCGAAAAATGGCGAAAATATCAATTTTCCAAACTTTTGGTAAAAATGAATTAAACATCCCTGGTTCATTCTGAGACGAAGTTTTGTAAAGGTCCGACAATTAAAATTGTATGAAAAAAGCTTTTTAATGCTCCATTTCCCTGTAAATCATTCGGAGCTGCCTATCTTTAAATAGATTTTTCTTCTCTTTTTTTATATAAATATATTAAAGTATGATAAAACTGCAATATATATGTAATAATGAAAAATGCTCGCCATTTTTACCTTAATTAAATTATTCCAAATTCTCACAGTATCTACATTTTTTCTCTGTCTTTTAATAATATCTTAAATATCAATTATACTTAATCCTATGCCTTAAAATCAGCGCATTCTTTTATTTCTTATTCTAAAAACATTAATCTGTTAAAAGCGACACTTCTCTGTAAAGCCCCCTAATCTATTCCTTCATATTTGAGACATTAAATTTTTATTTCTTTAGAATGTTTCTTAATACCATTTTTATATTTATTAAAATTATTATTCGATATTCCAGCATTCCTTGCAAGTAATTCCCGCGTCTAAACTTTCACCTTTTTCTTTCTACGCTGTTGATAAAGAGTACAGACATTACTTCATGAAGAGTCCACCTTGCTCATCGTTTTCAACCAATCAGTAAGGGCGCCTTTCCCTAGCTCCCCCCCCCCCCCAAAAAAAAACTTGAGTTTCGTTGGCTCTGACGTAGAGTACGTCAGTGTACCTTTGCGCGTTTTGATGATATTTATACAGCTTACACAGACCTGGAGAAGAGAATTTGTACTTTTTGTTTTGTTTTGTTTTGTTTTGTCTGGTAAATCTATGTCACCGGGAGAATTTTTCTTCAATTCAATATGTGGCTCTAATAATATAACATCCTAATTCCTTATTAAGACTTAACACGACCCAAATATGGGTAAAACTGGACAGCCGGTGGAATTGTTCGCCGATATGTGAAGTCTAATAAATTATTTGATGAAAAATGCAACTTCTTTTATATTTACGGGAAAACAGCCAATTCATTCACGATATGGTTTTTCACTGTGACTACAAATTACGACTGCAAGCTTGTGATTCATCGGGTTGGTGATATGTGATTGATATATTTTACTGGTTTGTTCGACATGGTTTACACATACTTGGAATAGTATTGCATATATATATTTTTGTCATCATTCCATTCATAAAACTAAGAATTTGATTTTCAGTAATATAAAAAGTTTATATATATATATTTTAATAAAAATGTTAAGTAAATAGTCATTTTTACTGTATTTTTACCATATTTCTTGACGTTTTATTCATTTTTTTCTTAAACATGATTAATTTTTCGGAAATCTGAACCGTACAGTTTGTTCTAAAGCACGCTTGTAAGAAAAATATGATTTTTTTTTTTTTTTTTTTTTTTTTTTTTTTTAGTGCAAAATTAGAGGAGAAGTGGGATTAAAAATGTTCGTAATTTTTTTTATTACATTTTTCCAAAATTTACCATTAAAATTGCTTTTTTAAATTAAGTAATTTTGATTTATCAACCATTTAATAATATCTCAAAAAGTATTATAAAATAATGAAGTAAAAAAAAGTACTTCAAAGGATATCGAATCCGATTTTTCATGATACACGAATTCTTTTAAATTTCTTTTCGTACCATGCCATTTATTCGTTAGCCTGCATCAAGTGGAACTTAATTTAGTAAAACCTGTGAAAACAGAACCTGCCTATAACGGACTTTCTTAATAATTCCGACGAAAGGAATAACATACACTTCTACCTGCTAAGAGAAAATCAGTCTAAGACTGAAATTTTTCCTGTTCCTATCAATTCTGTTTTTGTTTTTTTTTAATAACTTGATATATTTCTTGTTCTATTTCAAACACTTGATACTGTTGGAAATACTAATCTCTTTCAGAATTAAATAAACTGATTATAAATCAAGATAAACTGTTTTTCAAAAAAACACTTAATGTCTGTCATAAACAGGACTCGATTACTTTTTCAGCCATCATGTCATGAAAATAGAAAATGACTTCCTTGTTTATCTAATGTGTCAATCAAAAACTGCATAAACATTTAGATTAAAAAGCTGCAATTTCGACAGCTCAAAGAACTATATTAATAATTTAGAGACTTTAAATAATATTGTGTGTTTTATTAATATATATAATCTAGACTTTTTATTTATGTTATTAATCAAGCATCAGTAATGTTTTTGTATATTATACTTTTTTTAGTGTGTGTGAAGTAATGTAACTAGATAGGAGCAAAAATGTACGCTCCAGTTTTTGTATTTTTTAGATACATAAAAATATAGTATATTAAACCTAAAATTCTGCAAATTCATGGGATACATCAAGAGTAAAAAAATACACATAATAATAAAGAAAACAAAGTTTTTTATACAGGATAAACATCTAAAGATATTTTAGATAACAAATGGAATATATACAAGCCCTCACTGGATATGATGAAGAAAGTTCCGTTTTACCGTGGACGATCATGAAGTAAAAGGTAAGCAGATTTACCTTATCGTTATTTTATGATTTAATGTGATTATTATTATAAACAGTTAAGTATCATCTTTTATCATGCAACAGATACTACTAATGTTACTACATCTACTATGTTACTACTAATGTTACTTTTACCACATTTTGACATATTTATAAAGTATTTTTTATACGTGCATGGAATTTTTAGACATTAATGAATATTCAAGTGTTTTAAAATGAAGCAGTGTTTTCTTTTTTCTATAAGAGTTTTTACATCATGAGTTGTAATCTATCATTCTGTAATGAAGACATTTCCCTGACAGTTGAATCTCCAAAGTCAGTTTAAATCTCGAATTTGGACTCCGTTTTCTAAAATATCCCTAACTTTTATAGGAAATACAGAAATGCTGTATTTTTTAGTATCCGAATAACTGTACAGGATTCTGTTATAGAGAGATTCCGTTTTCGCAGGATTCACTTTTTTTAAAAATTCTTTGTCTTGATTTTTGGGACAGTGGATCTGGCAACACATTTCCTTGACAGTTGAATCTCCAAGGTCAGTTTAAATCTCCAATTTGGACTCCGTTTTCTAAAATATCCCTAACTTTTATAGGAAATACAGAAATGCTGTATTTTTTAGTATTCGAATAACTGTACAGGATTCTGTTATAGAGAGATTCCGTTTTCGCAGGATTCACTTTTTTTAAAAATTCTCTGTCTTGATTTTTGGGACAGTGGATCTGGCAACACATTTCCTTGACAGTTGAATCTCCAAGATCAGTTTAAATCTCCAATTTGGACTCCGTTTTCTAAAATATCCCTAACTTTTATAGGAAATACAGAAATGCTGTATTTTTTAGTATCCGAATAACTCTACAGGATTCTGTTATAGAGAGATTCCGTTTTCGCAGGATTCACTTTTTAAAAAAATTCTTTGTCTTGATTTTTGGGACAGTGGATCTGGCAACACATTTCCTTGACAGTTGAATCTCCAAGGTCAGTTTAAATCTCCAATTTTGGACTTCGTTTTCTAAAATATTCCCTAACTTTTATAGGAAATACAAAATGTTGTATTTTTTGGTATCCGAATAACTGTTCAGGATTCTGTTATAGAGAGATTCCGTTTTCGTAGGATTCACTTTTTTTTATTCTTTGTCTTGCTTTTTGGGAATTGGGACAGTGGATCTGGCAACACATTTCCTTGATTGTTGAATCTCCAAGGTCAGTTTAAATCTCTAATTTGGACTCCGTTTTCTAAAATATTCCCTATCTTTTATAGGAAATACAGAAATGTTGTATTTTTTAGTATCCGAATAACTGTTCAGGATTCTGTTATAGAGAGATTCACTTTTTTTTTTTTTTAATTCTTTGTCTTTCTTTTTGGGACAGTGGATCTGGCAACACATTTCCTTGACAGTTGAATCTGCAAGGTCAATTTAAAACTCCAATTTGGACTCCGTTTTCTAAAATATTTCCTAACTTTTATAGGAAATACAGAAATGTTGTATTTTTTAGTATCGGAATAACTGTTCAGGATTCTGTTATAGAGAGATTCCGTTTTCGTAGGATTCACATTTTTTTTTTTTTTTACTCTTTGTCTTGTTTTTTGGAACAGTGGATCTGGCAAGATATTTCCTTGACAGTTGAATCTCCAAGGTCAATTTAAAACTCCAATTTGGACTCCGTTTTCTAAAATATTTCCTAACTTTTATGGGAAATACAGAAATGTTGTATTTTTTAGTATCCTAATAACTGTTCAGGATTCTGTTATAGAGAGATTCCGTTTTCGTAGGATTAACATTTTTTTTTTTTTACTCTTTGTCTTGCTTTTTGGGACAGTGGATCTGGCAACACATTTCCTTGACAGTTGAATCTCCAAGGTAAATTTAAAACTCCAATTTGGACTCCGTTTTCTAAAATATTTCCTAACTTTTATGGGAAATACAGAAATGTTGTATTTTTTAGTATCCTAATAACTGTTCAGGATTCTGTTACAGAGAGATTCCGTTTTCGTAGGATTCACATTTTTTTTTTACTCTTCGTCTTGCTTTTTGTGACAGTGGATCTGGCAACACTGGTACCGAGCTCCTTAAAATGATTAAAAAGAGACTCACCCCAGAATTACAAAACAAATTTAAAAAGGGACAATTTGTCACAAATCAATTCCTCCAGAAGATTAACGATTCACTTGACCGCTTTTAATTCAACTGAATAAAGAAAGCTCATTCATCATCAATCAAGTGGGTTACTTTTCTTTTCTCTTTTTTTATTCTAGCTTTTTATCGATTGCGGTAAAATCAAGTACTTCTGGGAGAAAAAAAAAAAAGGGTAAAGAAAAAATTTCATTCATTAGTAGAAAATCAGATCAGATAAATAGGCTTAACTCGAGTAAACTAAATAATCTCTTGCAATCTAATTGTAAGTTACAATAATACGTTTCACTATTTTACCCGGTATAGGGGATGCTTTGCTTCACCGATGTGGGTTTTTCCCTCGCCGCACACTGTGACAAAGTGACTTTTTTTTTTTTTTTTTTTTTTTTTTTTTTTTTTTTTTTCAGACATTAACAAAGCGCTTTTCAGTGTTTATCAAGTCGGTTCACAATTCCCCATCACGGTCAATTTTTGTTCATTTTATGCGTTTTTAATACAAAAAAATATATATTTTTTTTTAATGAGAGTAGTGGTGAAACGTGTTCTTTTTCTTTTTTGACGCGGACTGTCAAAATCGTAGCTAGGCGCACGTAATCCAAAAGCTTCTCATTCCTCAAATACCTACAGAAGAGCAACGAATTAGCGGGATATAGGCTTTACAAGGCAAAAATATTGAAAATTTTATAAATTTCAAAAAATTTTGTTATTATTATTAATTAAAATTATTTTTTAATATATTTTTAGGCTCAGAAAATTGCTCACAAGACGGTAAAAAATAATGTACAATAATAATAATAATAATAATAATAATAATAATAATAAATAAGGCTTATATGTCAATTTTTTTTCATTAGTTATTCATCTTTGTTTTTCCCCTGTTTTTCATACTTTTTTGATACATTTCCTTCTCAAAACGGGGCTATGCAAAAGAAAAAAAACATATACGGTATCTAATCATGGCACTTATCGAACAACATTACAGAGTTGACAAACTTTGGGAATAAACCGTGAGACGTTTGTACAAACCATCACCTCATCGAGTTGATGGCTTAAATTCCAGGATTAATTAAAACTCGATTACCATATTAAAATGCAACTGGTCTGCCAAGTCATAGCTTGGTGGAAAACACCTACAAACCCGATTTTAGTGGTTGGCTGGTAGGTTTACCACTGCGTTTTCATGCTCTTAGTCCTCCATGCTTTCATACATTTGGGTGCAGGAAAACGCAATACCGAAAACCTACCGATTAGCCACTAAAGTCGGCCCTTTAGGTGGTTTCCACAAAGATATGACTTGGCAGATCAGTTGCATTTTAATATGCTAACCGAATTCTGACTAATCCTGGATTTTCAGCCGTCAACTCGATGGAGTGATGATCTGTACAGTCACCTCCCGTCTAGAAATAAAATTTTTACATGTATCGTGCAAATTCGTTGTTTCGGCACATTGAGCGCCGATTGCAAAATCCCATACATTGCATTTGAAATGAAATCGTGAAAACAACAAAAGCCTATTATTTTTTATTTTCTTCTATCTTCAACAGAAGAAAGTATTGTAATCGACATTTTTTTCGACTTCCGGTTTTCGACGGATTTACACGTTTTAGGGGTCAGAGATACCAAAAAACATGGTTATAGAAAATGTCTGTACGTCTGTCCGTCTGTCTGTCGCCATTGTACCAACAAAAAGTGTATGAAGTTATGCATAGAGTTGAAGCGAAATTTTTTTTAAGTTCTTGGCTATGGCAAGCAGGTTCTTCCTTAATTTGGAAAAAATTAGCCGGCAGGGGGCGCTGTAATAGCGATTTTCGGGCCATTTTAAATATTATACCAACAAAAAGTGTATGAAGTTATGCATAGAGTTGAAGCTAAATTTTTTTTTAAGTTCTTGACTATGGCAAGCAGGTTCTTCCTTAATTTGGAAAAAATCCGCCGGAAAGGGGCGCTGTAATAGCGATTTTGCTGCCATTTTGAATATTGTACCATCGAAAATGTATGAAGTTATGCATAGAATTGAACCAAATTTCTTCTGTATGTTTTTGGCCATGGCAAGAAGATCCTCCCTGAATGTGGAAAAATACTGCCAGAAGGGAGCGCTGTAATAGCGATTTTTGTGTAATCTTCTTAATTTTTCGCAGTTCTATTGTACACCAATGACTCGTGAATCGACGAGAACTTCCCATCCTGATAAGCCGACTGTTCTCGACTATTCGTGATTTTAATAAATATCATGATCGAGATTAAATCGTTTTTACTCCGATTAGTTGACTGAAGCAGAAATTTAATATGGAAGACAAAGTTGATATAGTATTGAACTAATAAAATGAAATATTGACATCTGCAACAACATTTTGAAATATTAAAATAGATGAGATAGAAAAAAGTTTTGGGATTGGCACATCCAACTAGTTTAACTGTTGCAAAAAATTTTTTCGAAAAATGTACCAGACTTTCAGCTTGACACCTTAAAATCTTTCAACGACACTTTTCTGCCCTAACTTATTTGTAAAGATTTCTTGTCTATTTTTGCTACCAATGGGCTGAAGAAAGAAAATTAAGCAGCAATGTTTTGTATGTTTTTTAACAATTAAAAATTCTTACTGCATACATTAATTTTTGTGCAGTAATAATCCCATTTCAAGTTTTCTAATCTATTTCAGGAAATTTAATGAATATTTTTACTTTCTTCTATCTTTACAAGAAGAAAGTATTGAATTCGTGAAAATTTTCGACTTCCGGTTTTGGACGGATTTATACGTTTTAGAATGCCCAGAACACGATTTGATGGTTTTAAGAAAATGTCTGTCTGTGAGTCTGCCTGTCACTCTGTCACTGTGTCTGTCACTGTGTGAGTCTGTATGTGACAAAAATTTTGTGGGCGCTCTATCTCAAGAACTAATGCACGGAATTTCACAGAACTTCATATTTAGTTAGACCTTGATATAAACTGGACCTGATTAGTTTTTGGTGAAAATCGCCCAGCAGGTGGCGCTGCTATACGGCATTTTTCACGATTTCCGCAATAGCTATATCTCAAGAACTACTGCAGGAATTTTTATAAAACTTCAGATTCAGTTAGTCCAGGATATAGTTTGGTGCTGATAACTTTTTTGTGAAAATCGCCCAATAGGTGGCGCTGCTATGCTGCATTATTCATGATTATCGCAATAGCTCTAACTCAAGAAAAAATGCAAGAATTTTCATCAAACTTCAGATTTAGTTAGTCCCTCATATAAATTAGTGCTGTTTAATTTTTGGTGTAAATCTCCCAACAGGTGGTGCTGCTGTGCTGCATTTTCACGATTTCCGCAAGAACTGTATCTCAAGAACTATTGCACGGATTTTCATCAAACTTCAGATTTAGTGAGTCCTTGACATGAATTGACGTATAAATTAGTGCTGTTTAATTTTTGGTGTAAATCGCTCAACAGGTGGCGCTGCTCTGGTGTATTTTTTTGCGATTTTCGCAATAGCTTTATCTCAAGAACTAACGCTTAGATTTTCAACAAACTTCAGATTCAGGAAAACCTTGATATCATTTAGTGCTTTTTATTTTTGGTTGAAATCCCTCAACAGGTGGCGCTGCTATGCTACATTTTCAGAATTTCCGCTATAGCTCTATCTCATGAACTAATGCACGAATTTTCATCCAACTTCAAATTCAGATATACTTTGATATGAATGAATTTGTGCTAAATCCATGAAATTTCTTGTACTATTTAAATGATTTAATTGGCGTGATTTATATAGAAGAAAGTTTTGTGGTGGCCACAACATACTAGTTTGATAATATAACAGTGGATAATATAATTTCAAAGCTTAAAATCTTTGAATATGTTTCTTCCCTGATTTATGATTAAATATCTTACAACTTTTGTTGTTAATTACGTTTTAATTATTTCAAATTAAATCTCGAAGCTGTATGCGCTTTTGCCACAAGAGAATTCTGACTGCATTACATGCATTTTTACGCTTAGGCTGTTATCACATTAAAGTTTTCTACTTTCTGAGTCAATCGTAAACTCATTTTTATTCGAAAACTCTTAAAATTTGCCCGTGTTCTTATTCATTTCACAAATTGCTAAATGGAATACCGGAACGTTGGATTAGTAATGGCTGTGAAAGGCATGCTTTTACGTTTAAAAATGAACCCATGAATGTGCCGAAAGTTTCTCACGTTTTTCAGTTGGGAATTCATGATCCTCAGAAATTCATGAGGATAGGATGCATTGTTAAATTTATCAACAAGGAATATAATTTTCCATTTAGAAATGGATCAATTGATATAGCAATTTTAATTATGTATTTGACGACTATTCTATTTTCTTTCATTAATTAACATCTCCTTCATCAAATAACTATAACTAAAAAAAAAAAAGAAGAAGAAGAATGAAAACATGCAGAGGAGTACTAATTTATTGTAATCAATATGGCCAGAAAATGGCAGATGTCTAACATTTCATTACTAATGCATTGAAATGAAATCCTCAAACAACAAAGTCCTAACCTTTTACAATTGTCGCAAATAATTTAATCAGAAAATTTTGCACTTCAATTTGTCTTCAGCTCGACAACTTCAAATCTTTAACGACATCTTTCTTTCCTGACTTATTTGTAAACATCTCTCAGCTTCTTTTGCTACCCACGTTCTAATGGGAGAAAATTAAGCTATGATGTTTTGTGTGTTTTTGCCAATTGAGAATTCTGTCTGCATAACGCATCTTTGTGCTTAGTAATAATGGCATTCCAAGGAAAAGTTTTTCAAATCTGTATTGGGAACATTAATGAAGATGCATTGCTAAATTATCAACAAGGAATATAATTTTCCGTTTAGTAATAGATCAATCGATAAACTTTTACAAATGTTGAAAAGGATGTAATAAGAATATTTATTACGCTTCGACTTCTCCTCAGCTTGCCAATTTAAAATCTCTAACGACTTTTTCTTTGTAAACATATCAACTTCTTTTACTACTCACGTTCTGATGGGCGAAAATTAAGGTACGATGTTTTGTGGTGTTTTTGTCAATTGAGAATTCTGTTTGCATAACGCAACTTTGTGCTTAGTAATAAAAGCATTCCAAGGAAAAGTTTTCAAATCTGTGCTGAGAAAATTAATGAGGATGCGTTGTTAAATTATCAACAATGAATATAATTTTCCGTTTAGTAATAGATCAATGTATATAGTAATTTTAGTTATGTGGTTAGTGGCTATTCTGTTTCCTTCTATTGATTTATATTTTCTTTATCAAGTAACTAATAAGAATAATGGAGACATGCAAGAATGTAAACATTGTTTGTAATTAATATGGCCAGAAAATGACATAAGCCTACAATTCCAGTATTAATGTATTGAAATAAAATTCTAGAACAACAAACTCCCAAACATTTACAATTGTTGCAAAGAATTTAATCAGAAAATTTATTACACATCGATTTCTCTTCAGCTCCACAACTTCAAATCTTTAGCGACATCGTTTTTTCCTGACTTATTTGTTCTCAGCTTCTTTTGCTACCCACGCTCTGATGGAAAAAAATAAGCTATGATGTTTTGTGTGTTTCTGCCAATTGGGAATTCTGTCTGCATACATGTACCTTTGTGCTTAGTAATAATGGCATTCCAAAGAAAGTTTTCAAACCTGTGCTGGGAAAATTAATGAGGATGCATTGTTAAATTATTAACAAGAGATATAATTTTCAGTTTAGTGATCGATCGATAACATTTTACAAATGTTGGAAATAATTTTTATAAGAAACTTACTACACTTCAATTTCTCTTCAGCTTGATAATTTAAAATTTTTAACGACATTTTCTTCCCTGCCTTATTTTTGAACATATCTCGCAGCTTCTTTTACTACTCACGTTCTGATGGGTGAAAATTAAACAATGTTGTTTTGTGCTTTTATTAATTGAGAATTCTGTTTGCATAATGTATCTTTGTGCTTAGTAATAAAGGCATTCCAAGGAAAAGTTTTCAAATCTGTGCTGACGAAATTAATGAGGATGCATTGTTGAATTACCGAGGAGAAGGAATATAATTTTTCCGTATAGTAATAGTTCAATGCATATAGTAATTTTAGTTATGTTGTTGACGGCCATTCTATTTCCTTCCATTGATTTATATTTTCTTCATCAAGTAACTAATAAGAATAATGAAGGCATGCAAGAGTGTAAACATGATTTGTAATTAATATGGCCTGGAAATGGCAGATGTCTAACATGCCATTATTGATGTATTGAAATAAAATCCTCAAACAACAAAGTTCCAACCTTTTAGAATTATTGCAAAGAATTTAATCAGAAAATTTATTACACTTCGATTTCTCTTCAGCTCGAAAACTTAAAATCTTTGACGAAATCTTTCTTCCGTGAATTATTTGTAAACATCTCTCAGTTTCTTTTACTACTCATCTTCTGATGGGAGAAAATTAAGCTGCGATGCTTTGTGTGTTTTTGCCAATTAAGAATTCTGTCTGCATACATGCACCTTTGTGCTAAGTAATAATGGCATTCCAAAGGAAAGTTTTCAAATCTGTGCTGGGAAAATTAATGAAGGATGCATTGTTAAATTATTAACAAGGAATGTAATTTTCCGTTTAGTAATAGATCAATCGATAAACTTTTACAAATGTTGAATAGGATTTAATAAGAATATTTATTACACTTCGACTTCTCTTCAGCTCGACAATTTTAAAATCTTTAGCGGCATTTCTTTCTCTGACTTATTTGTAAACATCTCGCAGATTCTTTTGCTACTCACGT
The DNA here is from genome assembly GCA_963932465.1 of Maratus speciosus. Lineage (NCBI taxonomy): Eukaryota > Metazoa > Arthropoda > Arachnida > Araneae > Salticidae > Maratus > Maratus speciosus. The sequence continues at coordinate 232,693,422 of OZ010791.1, read as the reverse complement.
TCTGATGGCCGAAAATCACGCTACGATGTTTTTTGTGTTTTTGTCAATTGAGAATTCTGTTTGCATAACGCACCTTTGCGCTTTGTAATAAAGGCATTCCAACTAAAAGTTTTCAAATCTGTGCTGGGAAAACTAATGAAGGTACATTGTTAAATTATCAACAAGGAATATAATTTTCCGTTTAATAATAGATCAATGCAAATAGTAATTTTAGTTATGTGGTTGATGGCTATTCTATTTCTTTCCATTGATTTATATTTTCTTCATCAAGTAACTAATAGGAATCATGAAGGCGTACAAGAATGTAAACATTGTTTATAATTAATATGGCCAAGAAATGAACGATGACTAACATTCCATTACTAATGCATTGAAATAAAATCCTCAAACAACAAAGTCCCAAACTTTTACAATTGTTGAAAAGAATTTAATCAGAAAATTTATTACACTTCGATTTCGCTTCAGCTCGAAAACTTAAAATCTTTAACGAAATCTTTCTTCCATGACTTATTTGTAAGTATCTTTCGATTTCTTTTACTACTCACGTTCTGATGGAAGAAAATTAAGCTGCTATGCTTTGTGTGTTTTTGCCAATTGAGAATTCTGTCTGCATACATGCACCTTTGTGTTAAGTAATAATGGCATTCCAAGGAAAGCCTTCAAATCTTTTCTGGGAAAATTAATGAAGGATGCATTGTTAAATTATCAACAAGGAATATAATTTTCCGTTTAGTAATAGATCGATGGATATAACAATTTTTGTTTTGTGCTTGATGGTTGTTCCATTTCCTTCCATTGATTTACATTCCCTTCATCAAATGGTTAATAATGAGAAATGAAAACTTGCCGAGAAGTACTAACTTATTGTAATCAATATGGCGAGAAAATGACAGATATCTAACATCCTATTACTAATGCTTTAAATGAAATCCTCAAGCAACAAAGTCCTAAGCTTTTACAAATGTTGCAAAGAATTTAATAGGAAAATTTAGTACCTTTCGATTTCTCTTCAACTCGACAACTTAAAATCTTTAACGATATCTTTAATTACTGACTTATTTGTAAACATATCTCAGCTTCTTTTACTACTCACGAATATTAAGCCGGGAAGGCTTTGCGTGTTTTTGCCAACTGAGAATTCTGTCTGCATACATATACCTTTGTGCTAAGTGACATTCCAATGAAAGTTTTGAAAAATGTGCTGGAAAAATTAATGAAGGATGCATTGTTAATACAGCAACAGAGAATATAGTTTTCAATTTAGCAATAGATAAAGTCATAAAATAGTTTAGTTAAAAATTATATGTATTTGGGGAAGAATTCTTTCATAAAATAAGATACATAGTAATGGATTCCATCACAACTGCATTTGAAAAAATAATCATTAAACAACAAAATTTCATTCCTTTTAGGCATGTTGCAGAGGTCCCATTGATCTCCCTTTTGAATTTATTTAGGTTATTTATTAGGTTATTTCCAAACAATAATCTTTGTCGTATATTTTTATTGCAAATGTTGTAGAAACCTACCACGAAGATTGTTACTTGAAAACAATGATTTTATATGTAAAGTATTTTAATTGTTAGCCTAACTAAAGAATATTATAGAAGTTGCACAAAATCTATTATTTCCTGTCTGAAATGTTTGCTTATTGGTTTCTGAAAAGAAAATTGTAATATTAATTAAATTTATAGTATAGTAATGAAACTAGAAAATCTGCATATCAGTAAGCTCAAACGTCAATTCTGCATTTTTATTTTGAAAGTATTTTATTTAGTATTTAAAACATACAACCCGCAGTATCATTTCTTTCATATTTGCAATACCAATAACTACAAGTAATATATTAAGTAGTTTCGGGGAGTTTAGCTGTTAAAAATAGTGAGTAATATACGAAACGAATCCATGCGCTAATATTCCAAAACTTTTTTTTTTCAGATTTTTTTTAATTGCCTCTATAAACCCCATTGTTTCAGTAATTTGATAATTCTCTGACATTTAGTATTTTAAACCAGCTATCTAAAATAATTCAAATGCTAAATAAATCACAATAATTTTACATTCTCACAAATATTTTATTAATTATTGATATCCTAATTGTTAAATTTATTTGAAAATAACTTTTTTATTTAATTAGTATGCTTCCATTACATTTAGGTTCTAAATACAGTCATAAAAAACAATTATATCTATTAATTAAAATAATAAAACTTTGTAAAAAATCACCATAAAATAAAAACAAAACATAGTTATAAACAAAACTACGTTTTGTTTTTATTTTATGGTGATTTTTTACAAAGTTTTATTATTTTAATTGCTTCATATCGCCAGTTTTCGGTGCTTTTTCGCTGAATTATATTACTTTTTCTGGGGTGTCCATTACTGAAATTTTGGGTGTTTTGATATATTTCTGTAATTTACAATTAAATTTTGATTCATACTGGAAAATAAGAGTATGAGAATGGTTAAATATTGTTGATAGATTAATATAATATTGAAAAAAAACTGGAATATAATAATTATAACAATAATAAAAATAATTTTTAAAGAAATTCCTGAAGGGTGTCCATTAAAGGCACATTTACCCTACTTGTTTATTTTCGAAATCTTAATGTTTTAAGATGTGCTGCGTTTCAGGAAGGTAATATCAATAGAGTTTGATTGTACATGAAAAAAAAGCTGTCAAAGAAAGAGCAATGTTAACTTTACAAAATTAATATATTAACTTCTTTCAAGTGCTTTTATAAAAAATAATGTAGTTTCAATACATAATCATTTCTTACAATAAGCGCATGAAACATATTTAAATTTTATTGGATAGTTGCGAATGACATATTCGTGGAGGTCAAGAACAACGAAAATGCCTTTCTAATCGATGGCTGAAAATTTTCCGTGACAGACCATAAAGATCACGAACAATGGTTGATCAACTGATTAAAACTTCTCTATACTGAGGTTCATAAAATTTCACTTACATGGGTCACTTACCTCGTGATAACGATCTTCCATAAAATATTGATTCATAGCAATTTAGCAGCAGAATTCTCTACTCTATTTGTTTATTTTCGGAAGAAACTTGGATAATCTGAAAAATATTCTAGTTTGAGCCAAAATTTCGTGAGAATTCGCCATTGTGCACTCATAGCTTTCCAGCACTAAAAAAGCCTCTGTCCATTTTTAGTGCTGTAGAGCTGTCAGATTTCATAAAATTCAAAATATCCTAAGTCAATGAGTTTTGGTCGTAGAAGAATTGAATTTTCACTGTTGTACTTGGCAGGGCATGAACAAAATATTTGTAAATATAACTTATAGCAATCAATGACCGTATAAATATCTAAAAAGTATAACTTTTTGCTAATAAATTGCAGTACCATTTCATCGACTTATTTCCTTACCTTATTTCAACCACTTTTACAATATACATTGTCTACGTATTTTCTATATAGATAAAAAATTACAGCGTATTTTAATCTTTTTGAGTACACCCTATATATTCTATTACTTCATAACTCTAGTCTATAAACTACACTTCAGTGCCTTTTATTTATTTCTCATTCATTTTATTCAACTAATTTCGCCTTTGTAATGATCCATAATTTTTCACCTACAGATATTTCAGTGTGTTAAATAAAACATTGAAATTTTCATCGTCTGCTGTTAAATATAACATAAAAAGAATACCACTTAGTTCTGTTTCTAAGTACTATCTTCGCACCATTTCAATGTATTTCTGTTATATTATAATTCCATTGCCAATTTCTCCTAAAAAAATAAAACATAATTGCTTCAAAGTTCTATCTTCTGCAATTAAATATCAGACAAAAAGAATCTCTTAGTTATTTTGTTTCTAAAAGTATGTTCGCACCATTTGGCAACACCACTGTTCAACATTTCGGTGGATAACTGCCAAACTCGAGTCATTTTTTGCAGATCACGTATGGGACGAACAGCAAATTGAGTAATGGTAGGAAAAGGGGAGAGAACAACACGGACGTGTTTTGCGATTCAAATGACTCTTAGTTTGGCACTTGGGTATCTCTGGGAATGGATACACGGGATACCAAAGAATCTCTTCATGTTCAGTTGTGAATCCTGATGCACTAAAATGATGGATATCATGATAAACAACATGACAGGGCGATTTAGTTTTCAGTCAAAGATATTTCTTCTCACCGTAAGAACAAGAAATAAATGAGCAGGAGATTCTAAATTTTTCGAATATAAATGTGCGAGTTCTGATTTTTAATTTAAGTTTAGGAATGATCTGTATTCAAATGATCGGTACGTGTGGGACGTGGAAATATTTTGATAATTTCAGAAGAAAACTATTTCCTGACAAATTGCATTTAAATAAGCATTGACAATTTATAAATATAAATAAGTGTGTAACGTAACGGTAATGGCATCCAGTTTATACTTGAGCAAGGAAGAAAAGTCATGCGTGCGTATAGATTATGGCATACATTACAGCAACATTTATATTGACATTAAAAAGGATATTTGAAGCTTCGTGTATAAAGTTACGTCAGAACTCATTAAATGTTCCTCAATGAAGAAAAACAATAACATTATAAAAATTAAAACATAATTTGAAAGTCTGATTCATATAGAAATAATGCTACATAAATTTTAAAAAAAACTATGGAGTGTTAATAGGAAAAAAAATGTTCTGGTTGGCCCTATACAACTGTGTTTGATTAGGATATTGCAATCTACGAGCCTCATTTCAAATTTTTGTTAGGGGAAGGGGGGGGGGAGGCAAAATTTTTTCGTCGGACTTAAGATCTTAGTAATCTCGATATTCTGTCCAACTGAATTAAAGTTTTTTTTTTTTTTTGCATTTATTTTCCATACGTAATTGAATTCACAAAAGTCAGAGACTCTAACGGGAGGGACGAGGGGGGGGGGGGGGACAATTGCCCTACCATGTCCTTCCAAGTGATTCCACCATTGCTTTTGTTGATCTCGGTAATATTTCGTGTCTATACCAGCATTTTAACCTTCTCACCGCCGCGAACTGATATATTCCTTTACTAAGCTGTAGGCTTCACTGCAATAGAAGCATTATTTAAATTAATATAATCCTACAGATATAATCCAGTTTTAAAAAATTAAGCTATGATTAATACTCTCAAAGCCTATACTTAATAAATTATATAATACTGTTATACATATATTATATATTAATAAATTATGTATTATTATTATACGTATATACTTAATAATATTTTTATATCATGTTGGAAAAAACATCACTTAGGAAAGTTACAGCTGGGATGAACAAATACAGAAACTGACAAATTGAACTTATATGACATTTTCATTTGCCCTAATAATACGAATTTCACTAAAATTGCGCAACAAAATACAATTCAGTCCGACAATAATTTTCCACAGGCTCTGTATAACGTATTCGAATTTTTTTAAATGCCATATTATAAAAATATTTCACCCCTCAAGACGAGCGTCTCTTACAGAATTTTTAATTATTCATCCCCGGTAACTCTGAAGAGAATGTTTGCTTAATTTAATCAGAAATGCTGTGATTAAATAAGGCAAAAATTTCTATTCAAAATTAGTGGTAAGAATAATGAAGGATTCTGAGCATCCTATAAGTCACGTATACACGCGACGCTCGGTCAAAGATAAAACATTTTGTTTCTAGGATGGGGGTCACTTATGTTTGACTCGGTATCAGTAACATATCTAAATTTCGAACAAGCATATCTAAATGCAAACATTTGAAGAACATGTGTATCCTAGAGATGAATTCAAGCTCTTTTTGAGCCCAACGATTTGAAATACAAGCCCGCCCGAGCCCGAAAAATATTGTGGCTTCAGAGCCCGAGCCTGATACCGAAACTGCTCAGTTGAAAAATGTCGCAACATTTAAAAATTGTTCCAAGATTTATTTATTTTTATTTATTTAAAAATCTTTTGTTAAATAGAAACTCTTTATAAATTCAAAGCACTTCCCTATAACGACATTCTGTGATTTTCATGTCCCTAAAAATCCGTGTAATATTAATATAGCATCTTTGTTATTTATATCCAACCACTGGCAGAAATTTGCAAATGTCACGTTGATATATATATATATATATATTTCTTTTTTTTTTTTTTTTTTTTTTTTTAAGAGAAAAAAAACGAACCATTCTTATTATTTTAAAATATCATTGCACAGCTATGGCAGAAAGACATGAGTTCTGTTTTCCAGTAATTCGAAAAGAAAAAAAAAAGAAAAGAAAACTTCAAACAGAAAGAGAGGACAAACAAGGCATATTCCAAGACTTCTATATGTTACGGACACAGGCCGTGCCAAGACTTGATAATCTGATAGAATATTTGAATATTTCTTTTTACATCCTATCATTAACAATTCTCTCAAACTGATTTTTAGGGGATTGAAAATCATGACGTTAGGGGATGACTTTAAGAAACTTATACTACAAACTTATTTCTCAAATATTATCTGACATTTTTTTTTCTTTCTTTTTCTTCTTCTTCTTCCTTTTTTTTTTAAATCTGTGGATAAATAAAATTTTCACTTTCAGCCCGAGACTGAAGACTGGTACAAAAATTAAAGTCTGTCTCAACTCTAATGTATCTTTCTTTAGGGTTTGCACTATTAGGGTATTTGAAACATGATAAACATATTCAGAACCGTCCTTCAGACGACAGTTGTGGCCGAACAGGGCCTTACGTCTAGGAAGACTAGGACAACCCCGGGATTTTTTTCTTTTTTTTTTAATAAGAAATATTTAAGTATTTAGCATCAGTTTCCAGAAATGTTTTGAATATTTTGCATTCGTTTGCAGAAATTTTCAAGTAATTAGCATTCGTTTTAGCCGTTATCTTTATTTCGTAAGAACTGTCTATTATGTGTTTTATTTGCCAAATTTTATACTGATGCAGAAAGTTAATTGCTCTCTTTTCTCAACATACTAAACGCAACATTTAAAAGCTATTGTTACAAATGTGATACATATACATATTTTTTTTTTAAATAAGAAATATTTAAATATTTAGCATTAGTTTCCAGAAATGCTCTGAATATTTAGCATTAGTTTCCAGAAATGCTCTGTATATTTAGTATTCGTTTGCAGAAATTTTTAAGTAATTAGCATTCGTTTGCAGAAATTTTTAAGTAATTAGCATTCGTTTTAGCAGTTATCTATATCTCGCAAGAAGTGTCTATTGTGTATTTTATTTTCCAAATTTTATACTGATGCAGAAAGTTAAATTCCGCTCTTTTCTCATAGTATACGATATATAGCATTTAAAAGCTATTGTTACAAATGTGATCTATATATGTATATAAGGTTACGTGGGGCAACTGGGCCACGATTTTACAAAGTGACTCTGGAGATTCTGGCAATTCAGCTTCAAAAGGCTAATATTCATTTGATTTAAAGTCTGAACTTTCGTAAATATGTTCCGCTAGGTTCTCTCTATCAGACATAAATGTTCAAAATTATATTTTAATATCTAAATATATATATATATATATATATATATTGCATCTTTTTTTCCTCATGGGTCCAGTTGCCCCATAAAAATAGGGCAAGTGGACCAGGAGGGTCTATGTTCCACACGCGTTTGTTCTTTTTAATATTGGGTATCAGGTCCCGTTTGAAAAAGTGTAAATAACTAAAAAAAATTAAACCAAGCAAATCATATATATCAAGGAATAAGGTATTATGTAATTTTCTTTATTGCAAGCGAGAAAACAATGGAGAAATTAACTTCTCGTAGTAAGAGAAACTCAAAAAGATATTTATAACTGTTGGGGTAACTGGATCCCATATGGTCCAGTTACCCCTTATACATGCACCAGTTACTCCATTCATGAAAAATTTATGAGGTAACTGGAACACCGGCCTTGCATTTAAAACATGAAGTAAATATGTATACGTATAGATACGTAATAATATTAATGTATTTATGTGTCTAATCTTTAAATAAAAAGATTGTTTAATAAAAGTACTTACCGTATTTTAATAAAAAGCCGAGAAAGTTCAACCAAATGGACGTTGTTTTTAAAAAAAGAAACCTAAATTTTCGGCAACCTATCACAGCAAAGGCAGAGTTATGATTGAGTTGACACACATTGTTTTAAGAAGTAAAGATGATGGGTGCAATGTTGACAAAAGCTAAAACTTAAAAAAATCTACGGTTTTTTATAAAATAGCCTATGGCCCAGTTACCTCGTGGGTCCAGTTACCCCAGCTTAGCTTATATATATTTTAATAAGAAATATTTAAATATTTAACATTAGTTTCCAGAAATGTTCTGAATCTTTAGCATTCGTTTGCAGAATTTTTTAAGTACTTAGCATTCGTTTGCAGAAATTTTTAAGTACAGTAAACTCTCTGTATGGCGGACTCTGTGTAAGACGGAAATCTGTGTAACTCGGAAAGATAATAAAGTCCCTGCAAATCCATAGACATAGATTAAAATTTGTCTAAGGCGAAATATTGTCTACTACGGAAAATTTCCTCGGTCCCGATCAATTCCGCCTTAGACAGAGTTTACTGTAATTAGCATTCGTTTTAGCATTTATCTTTATTTCGCAAGAAGTTTCTATTGTGTATTTTATTTGCCAAATTCTGTACTCATGCAGAAAGTTAATTTCTCTCTTTTCTCATAGCATACGATATACATCATTTAAAAGCTATTGTTACAAATGTAATATATATATATATATATATATAGAGAGAGAGAGAGAGAGAGAGAGAGAGAGAGATTTTTTTAATTAGAAATATTTAAATATTTTACATTAGTTTTTAGAAATGTTCCGAATTTTTAGCATTCGTTTTCAGATTTTTTTTAAAAGTAATTAGCAATCACTTGCAGAAATTTTTAACTAATTAGCATTCGTTTTATCAGTTATCTTTATTTCGCAAGAAGTGTCTATTGTGTATTTTATTTGCCAAATTTTATACTGATGCAGAAAGTTAATTCCGCTCTTTTCTCAGCATGCGATCATATGATATATAGCATTTAAAAGCAATTTTTGCAAATGTGATGTTTTTTCAGGAATGAAATTTAACTAGTAGTTTAACTAGATCATCTCACTACCCTCAAGGCAGTCAAAATAAACTACTGAGCTCAAGCCGTACTAATACCATTGACTCATTTCCGTACTACTCACTTGTGACTCATTTGTTATTTTTAAGTTTTAATATAAACTGTTGAGGAGGCGGTTCTGCTGATGGATTTGGGTTGTTAAAATAAAGCTACTTCCTACATTTCAGGTGATTAAAGAGCAGGGCCGAAACTAAGGGGGAGGCAGGGGGCATAGCGCCAGAACGAAGGGGCGCCAAATGAAGGATTATACCTTTGAAATGGATCATTTTCTTCTGATGGACTGATGGCTTCTATTATTATGAAATAGCCGTTATAAATGAAGTGTTAGGTGAAGATGAAAGAGCAGTCGTGAAAAGTTAGAACTCTGATTTTCTAGTCAGAATGGGAAAAAAAATGGCCATAATTTTTTTTTGAAAAAAAAATGTAAAAAGTTAGAACTCTGATTTTCTGGTCAGAATGGGAAGAAAAAAAAATGCCCCGGGTGCAAAAAAAGGCTAGTTTCGGCCCTGTTAAAGAGCAGAGTGGAGTTAATCAAATTTTCTCGAATGCACAAAATCAAGGATTCTCTGAAGGCGCCACAATCATTTCCTTTGGGGTAAAATAATATCTTCCGGTGCTATGTACCGCCATAAAATTCATGTGTCAGAAGACCTTTCCAGATTGTTTTTCACACCATTTTTTCATAAATATTAAAAAATAAAAATATTAATTTAATCCTGTTATATAAATACTAATTTTACTTAAAATATTATTTAAATAAAACGTATTTATTCTTAGAAACATTGATGATTTATCTCGTTTTATTTCATCTTTTCATTTGCTTATGGAAGTTGGCCAGTACTTGACAAGAGGAGAGACATTGTAAATATCAGCCTGTTTAAGTAGAAAAGAGATAAATCTATCTTTAAAATATTTTTCTGGTACTACTTTTAAATTTTATTTGCATTTCATATCTATATTATAAAGCTAATAATAAATAATAAATTTCCCTTTTTGGAAATCTATTAGCATCTAAGCATCACACAATTTCAATTTTCGCACTGTCGGGTAGAGATAAAAATGTACTTTCGAATGCAATTTACTTGAAAATTGTATCTCAATTTCATTGTATCTTCAATTGTATTTCATATCTATATTATAAAGCAAAAATATGTTCGTGAATAACGCTGACGTCATATTAACGGTATCAACGACCAGAATAATAAATTTCCCTTTTTGAAATTTTATTAGGCTCTAAGAATCGCAAAATTTTAATTTTTACACCTTCAAAAAGAGGTAAAAATGTACTTTCAAATGCAATTTGCTTGAAAATTGTATCTATTTTTAAGGATTTTTTTTCAAGGTTTTAAAATATTTTTCAAGCATGATATATTTTTTAATCTGTCTCTATCACATGCGGATAGAGCTGTTTTCGTGAAGCTATTACTCATAACATTATAACTTATAAATACAGTAGAACCCCGCTTATCCGAAATTCCGGTTAATCCGAACTGATTTTATTTTCGAAAATTATATTAGAACAGTATAATTTTAATTAACTGTAGAGATGAACTTGCGAAATTTTCCGGATTTATAGGATGAAGGTTGTGAGTAGAAATTAGAATTAAACAAAACAAAAACGCCAGTAAAGTATGTTTTTTATTCTTTAAACAGCTTGAATAGAATAAAAAAGTACTCAATAATGTAAAAGTAGAACATATGTACACGAATATAAAATGAAAACGTGCACAGTACGCCTACTCGTAGAAGCCATCTTAAAAAAATCTCGAATATCAGTTCGCTTGCCAGTCACTATAAAATTATATTCTAAAATGCAAAAAGTATTTAATTCAGATGATAAAAACTTATTTTTCGTTTCAACAGTTTGATTTCCCAAATTATCTACAGAAATGTTTTTTTCTTCCCCCCTCGTCGACATGGGGGCTGAGATATTTATAGATTCGCGATTTTAAACCGTTTGTAATGGGTTATTACGTAATTCCTCATTCTGAAGTTCCATTGGATTATTATAAACATCAGGATTAATTAAACAGGGAATACTATTTTTTTTTCCGAAAGCCGCGCTGGATTATCCAGCATGCCGGACCCTAGGATGCTGGATTAGAGGATGTTTACTGTACTACTGACTACTTATAACTTGCATTTTTTTAGCACGCACATTTTACTTTTCTGTTTTTATCGGAATTTTGGGTAATCCGAATTTTTTGTAATCCGAGCAGGCACTGGTCCCAATCAGTTCGGATTAGCGGGGTTCTACTGTAGATTGATATGTATTTGCATAATCATTCGTACACTTAAATGCGTTGTTTCAAAATTAGTAATTTACATCATTTAGCCTCTAAAGGTTGAAGTTAGTTTTTAAATGGTAGTTTGGTTAATTTAAAACAAAAATTTTGACTCAAAAAAAAAAAGCAATTTATCAATTTACAACGACCATTTGGAAAATGATTTTTTCAAAGACTAAAATTTAAGACATAAAAAATCGCACGGAGTTAATCATACATTACGTACGCCATGAATTAAACATTAATAGTGTTATTACACGAAAAAATTGCAAGCGACAAAAATCGCCTGCGACTCCTCAGATTTCCTGAAACTTACGTATTATCCAAGCATTTCATTGGCTGTTCGGGAAAAGGCTTTTCCATCGTCAAATTTCCAAGAAATCTGACGACCAATTTTAAATGATATTTCATTCTTAAACTTCTAAACATTCCACAATATTACTTTTTACACCGTCGTATAAAGAAAAAAAGTCCTTCCGGCCAGTGCCGGGAGGAAGAGGTAGCTTTCATATTCCTTATTTTAAAAAAGCCAACTTATATCATTCAAACGCACGAAGCTCAATTTAGTGGAAACCGAATATAGGAGATTCAATACTAATTTTTATCAATATAATGAATGAGAATTTCGCGAAATTAGTCAGCTTTATCCAAGCTGCTTTTCTTTAAAGTAACTTATATTTGGCTGCCAAATTCGGCGATTTCTTAAAGTGCCTGCCATTTTAAGACAACATGGTGGATGAGGCTATCCAGTGAACTTGGTCGAGACCTTAGTAATTGCTGTGCACATGCTCACTCACATCGGAATCGGTTGAGATATACGAGTGCTGTCGCATGCAAAAAATAAGATTTTTCAAAATGTCACCCACAATAGAAATTGAAACTGCTATATCTGAGCCATTTTTTAAGGTAAAGACAAACAAAAAATGCGCCTTTTCAAGGTCAAATACTTAAGAAAGAAACCTTTTTCAATTTCTAATTTTTTTGCACCTCACTTTAAATATATATTTTTTTCTTAATTTAATGGCCGCCAATTTGAAACAAGATGCCTGATGAATCTGGCCAGCGAACTTGGTCGAGGTATTGATATATACTATCCACATGCCTTCTTACATCGAAATAGGCGAATACGTGTGTTATCGCGTGACAAATACAAGATCGTTTCAAAATGTTAGCCATGCTAGAAATTCAAAGTGCTATAATTCAACCATTTTTTAAGATATAAACAAAAGAACAAATTTTCAGAAACAAAACTGCTCCGGAATAGTTGTATCAAGGTCAAACACATTAAAGAAAAATCTTTTTCATTTTCCAATTTTTTAATACCTCATTTTAAATTTAATTTTTTTTTTTAAAATGGCAACCATTTTGAAATAAGATGGCGAATGAAGCTGGCCAACGAACTCGGTCGAAACATTGGTATGTACTATGTACAGACCAAATTACATACAAATCGATTCATAAATACGCCTGTTATCGCGTGACAAAAATCAGGTCGTTTTAAAATGTCAGCCACAATAGAAATTCAAAATGTTATTACTCAGCCATTTTTTTAGATATAGACGAAACAAAAACTGTTCCGGAATCTTTGTATTGAGGTCAAACACATACGAAAAAAATCTTTTTCTTTTTCCAATTTTTTTGGTATCTCATTTTAATTTTTTTATTTTTAATTTTTAATTTTTTTAAATAGCCGCCATTTTGAAACAACATGGCGGATGAAGCTGGCCAACGAACTCAGTGGAGACATTAGTATGTACTATGCATATACGAAGTTACATCCAAATCGGTTCATAAATACGCCTTTTATAGCGTGACAAAATTCAGGACGTTTCAAAATGTCAGCCACGCTAGAAATTCAAAATGCTGCAACTCAGCCATTTTTTAAGATATAGACGAAACAAAAACTGCTTCGAAATCTTTGTATAAAGGTAAAATACGTAAGAAAAAAATATTTTCCATTTTCAATTTTTTGGTACCACATTTCAAATTTTAAATTAAAAAAAAAATTCAATGGCCGCCATTTTGTTTCAAAATGGCGGATGAAGCTGGCCAACGAACTCGGTCGAGACATTGGTATGTACTATGTACACACTGAATTATATCGAAATCGGTTCATAAATACGCCTTGTATCGCGTGACAAAATTCAGGACGTTTCAAAATGTCAGCCACGCTAGAAATTCAAAATGCTATAACTCAGCCATTTTTTAAGATATAGACGAAACAAAAACTGCTCCGGAATCTTTGTATAAAGGTCAATTACATAACAAAATAATATTTTTCCATTTTTAATTTTTGGTACACCATTTCAGATTAAAAATTTTTTTAAAAATTTTAAATGGCCGCCATTTTGAAACCAAACGGCGGATGAAGCTGGCCAACGAACTCGGTCGAGACATTGGTATGTACTATGTACACACCGAATTATATCGAAATCGGTTCATAAATACGCCTTGTATCGCGTGACAAAATTCAGGACGTTTCAAAATGTCAGCCACGCTAGAAATTCAAAATGCTATAACTCAGCCATTTTTTAAGATATAGACGAAACAAAAACTGCTCCGGAATCTTTGTATAAAGGTTAATTACATAACGAAATAATATTTTTCCATTTTTAATTTTTTGGTACCACATTTCAGATTTAAAAAAATTTTAAAAATTTTAAATGGCCGCCATTTTGAAACCAAACGGCGGATGAAGCTGGCCAACGAACTCGGTCGAGACATTGATATGTACTATGTACACACCGAATTACATCGAAATCGGTTCATAATTACGAGAGTTACAGTGTGACCTAGGTCAGATATATATATATATATATATATATATATATATATATATATATATGGATATATATATATATATATATATATATATATCAATTTTGAACGGAGGGTGGTTTCGGGGTCTGGGTGTCATGATCGATGAAAATATACCAAAATTTTTTGAAATCGCTTTCCTCCGAACGGCTGCAATAGGTAGCTTTTTGTAATGAAAGCTACCTAAAATGTTCTTTTAAATGCAATTTGTTTGAAAGCTGCATCTCAATTTGTTTCTGAGTTATTCATTTTTTTTTTTTTGTAGTTTTTATTACTTTTTTGTCATACTGGCAACAGAAGTATCCATCTCTGTTGAAAGTAAAGGGAAATACAGATTACTGTATAAACCAACCAGAAAACGAATAAAATGCGATTCAAACTTCCTACCCTGACGAGGACAATAAACATTTTTCAAAATGGTTAAAAAAATTATGCGCCAAGCATAGATTATGAAACACTTTCCAACACATTCAGAATAATGCAGTAACAAAACTGCACCATTTAATAAATTAAAACATTACGTCTAATTCAACCATATGGAAACGCATAACACATTTCAAAACCCAATATCAGCTGCTCCCATCTACAATAGGAAAATTAACCGAATATTTTAGCAGCCCTGTATAGGATATATAGATTGTATCTATTAACTACATGCATGCCAAAATTTAGTTCACTTTAGAGATACATATACTTCAGTTGAAAATTTCCCTTCAGCAATTTCCTCTAATAAGGACGTCCTGGTACGTGAATACTTTTGTGCAGCTCTGTATAATAGATATAGAATTTATATATAACGAGCAACATGCAAATAATCAATTAAATTTAAAAGCTCATATCGAATTTTAAACCGTACACTCCAGCAATTATTACTCAAAGACTGTACTGTAACCGCTTTATTTTGTGTGTCCCTGTAAATGAATAAAAAATGACATGAATGACCTGTTCTAACGTGATCGTAGTGAAATTCAGTGATTTATATCAGTTTCGATACATTTGAAATAGCGTAATGTCATTAAAATACTCTGCAAACGATTTTTCCCCATGTACCATAATGTAATGGAGTACTTTTGAGTGACCCTGTAATTAAATTATTAATCCTACATACTTCATATACAATACCATACATGCTTTGGTGACCCTAAATAACCTTTATCAATTTCGTGAAAATCCAAGTATATTTACGGGAGTTAGAGCGGGGACAGACGGACAGACAAACCGAATGCATAAACACTTTTCAACTTCGTTGGAAAGTGTTAAAAAGAGCGGAAAATTACTTTCATTTTCCTTCGTCAAGATAGAAAGCTGTTACGAAATATTAAAACTTTGCTTTCCCGTGTTTCTACACTTGTTGTGGTAAAACTTGTTTTAGAGGCAATATTTTGCAGGTTTTTGATTGATCTTTCTCCAAATGATTTCTAAAGATAATGAAAATGTTATTGGAATCATGGGTAACTTACATTGAATTTACGTGATCGTTTCTGCTGTATCAGGAAAATTTCTACAATTTTTTATAGTGTATTAAATTTTCTCTGTTATATTTGAAGCGCAATATATAAATGTATGGGCTTTAATTTTTATTAAATTTTATAAATAATTATCATTTCCATTGATATAAATTCAAAATAATAACTTAATTAAATA
Source organism: Maratus speciosus (assembly GCA_963932465.1). Taxonomy (NCBI): domain Eukaryota; kingdom Metazoa; phylum Arthropoda; class Arachnida; order Araneae; family Salticidae; genus Maratus; species Maratus speciosus. The sequence goes on along the minus strand of OZ010791.1, from coordinate 232,677,586 downwards.
CTTTAAGATTAACTTTTTTTAATTATAAAAATTATTTGATACCGATTTTAAATAATTATTCTATTTCTCAAATAAATCTTATTCATTATGACAAATCGACAATAAGTTATTTAAAATTTATACTAACGAAAAATCATTTCAAAAAAGTTATTCTCGTTCTTCAGTGACTCACCTTTCAAATTAAATATACAAAAAAAAATAAAAGAATCTCAACTCAGTTTGCATAAAAAAGAAACTATGTGATTAATTTCAGAATCATCTAGCTATAGAATTCTATTAACCGGTCCTTACCAGGCTTTCCAGGTTACAAAACGTACTGCTCGGTGTAAAGGACATAAGTGAAAATCCTTTTTAATTGAAAACTCGAATAAAATTTTTATATTTAATTTTTTTTTTAGATTGCCCACTAACAACTCTAAAAAACATTTAATATTAAAAATAGATTTCAATGTTTAAGAAGGTATTTTAATTACATATTGCGCGCGATAGATACATGTTTAAAAAATTCATGCTAAAAACTTATTTTAAAAACCATTTTAAAAAATCAGCGAATTGAGATACAGTTTTTAAACAAATTGTATTTTAAAGTACAATTTCTTCGCTATTCGACGGTATAAAAATTTAAACTGTGCAATGTTTAAAAGCTAATAAATTTGCTAAAAAAGCGAAATTTATTACTCAGGTCTTGCAATCTTCCGAGGCTAACGAAAGAGACAAGCTACCGCGGTGCATTCCACGTATATTTTTTTACATACCGCTGAAGTCACGTGATGCTCGAATGCACCAATGAAGGTGTGCGAAAAGAACATCACGTCACTCTAGCGGTCTGTAAAATAGACATGTGGGATGCACCGCGGTAGCCTGTCTTTTTCGTTAGCCTCGGCAATCGTCCGAGGCTAACGAAAAAGACAGGCTACCGCGGTGGGTCCGATTCTTCTTTTTTTACAGACCGCTGGAGTCACGTGGTGCTCTTTTCGCACACCTTCATTGGTGCATTCGAGCATCACGTGACTCCAGCGGTCTGTAAAAAAAGAAGAATCGGACCCACCGCGGTAGCCTGTCTTTCTCGTTAGCCTCGGCAATCGTCAATATGACGTCAGCGTTCCTCACGAACACTCATTTGCTTTATAATATTGATACAAGTTAAATCTAAATTTTGTCAGAAAATATTTCATAGATAGATTTATTTCTTTTCCATTTAAAGGTGCTGATATTTACAATGTCTCTCCTCTCTGAAATACTGTTGCATTTTTCATAAACAAAGAAAAAGATGAAACAAAACGAGACAAATCATTAACGTTTCTAAAAATAAATGCAATTTATTTAAATCATCTTCTAATTAAAATTAGTATTGTATAACAGGACTAAATTAATATTAGATAGTATTATAAATAGTATAGATAATATTATAGATTCAAGACGGTGCTCTGCGTGTTTAGAAGCATTACGACAGCGTTTTCCTGACGAGGGTCACAGATGATGATCAAAACGTTAAATATCTTAACTTTATTTTAATGAATGTGTAGTTTTTAGACTTTGCATCATTTTATGCACCGTTTAGTAAACTTGTGATTTTTATTTTCACGTTTATATGTAACTTTTCATTGTGTAAATGACCAGCTCTTTTATTACTAAATTAATATTTTTATTTTTAAATAAGTAATTATGTAAAGAAATAGTAAATGTGAAAAACAGTCTAGGAAAGTGTTCAGACAGTTATGATTTTTATTGCGGTATTTCATGAAGAAATATATTTATTTGATTTTTTTTCTTTTAAATTATGCAATCCCTGAAAATTTACTTCAAGATCAAAACTAAAGATTTATTGCAAAAATTCAAATTCTAATAAATTGAAAATTTATAATTGAATTTTTGACAACTAGAAACAATTTTATTTTCCCTTAGCATTTCGAAATATCGAGGTTTGATTGTAAGTTATATTTGGATATGCCTAAACACTGAAAACAATTCTGCCAATGGCATCTAGAAAATAAATTGTGGCTCTAGAAAAAATAGTTCCATGTCATCCATATAAATTATAGTTCCCTTTGCTAGAGAGTTCTAGTTATCCCTATTAAAATTCAAGGGCGTTTTCGTATATTATCGTGGTCAAACTTATTTAAAAATCTCTGCAAATAAATTCGAACACAAGAAGTGAGTTTTAGTAAGTATAATTCTAGTTTATGAATTAATTCTAGAAATCAAGAGATAATTTCTCACAATTCAAACGATTCATAATATAATATATCGTTCCATCATCTAGAAAATTATAGACTACAAATTCTCGATCGAGTTTATTTGTTTACCTTATTCGCATAACTCGGAAATTTATGTTCTAGTTTAGGGATTGAGAAAACGTCTTACATATTCGTTCTAGATGAAAGCTGTATATTTTTTCTTTCAGCGAAAAATGAAAAAAAAATTCAGTTTTTAAAATTAGAGTTTTTTGAAAAATAGATTGATTCTCTATGTAATAGGACATTAGCTTTTATGTAAAGTGAGATAAAATTAAAATTGATTTACAGAACTGAAGTTGAGGCCCCTGATCTGCAGATTTACTAGTGAGATTATTTTACGTAATCATCTAAACTTCTATGTATGATTTCATTATTGTGAACATCCTATTCTAGAACTGTAAAAAAAGTATACATCTATAACAGGAAAAAGAATTATGAAAAGGAATCGTAAAAATTCAAATTCTAATAAATTGAAAGTTTATAACTTGAATTTTCGATAACTAGAAACAATTCTTTTTTCCCCTCGCGCTTCTAAGTATCGAGCTTTCACTTTAGTTATATTTGAATCTGTCTAAAAAATGAACAAAAATTCAGTTTTTATAACTAGAGTTTTTCGAAAAATAAATTGATTCTCTATGTCAGTCCTCATTGATAACAGGAAAAAGAATTAAGAAAATGAATGGTAAAAATTCAAATTCTAATAAATTGAAAGTTTATAACTTGAATTTTCGATAACTAGAAACAATTCTATTTTCCCCTCGCGCTTCTAAGTATCGAGCTTTCACTTTAGTTATATTTGAATATGTCTAAAAAATGAACAAAAATTCAGTTTTTATAACTAGAGTTTTTTGAAAAATAAATTGATTCTCTATGTAACTGTCATTGATAACAGGAAAAAGAATTAAGAAAAAGAATGGTAAAAATTCAAATTCTAATAAATTGAAAGTTTATAACTTGAATTTTCAATAACTAGAAACAATTCTATTTTTCTTTCGCGATTCGAAATATCGTTCTTTGACTTTAGTTATATTTGAATATGCCTAAAAAAATTAACAAAAAATCATTTTTTATAATTAGAGTTTTTTGAAAAATAGATTGATTCTCTATAACTCTCATCTATAACATGAAAAAGAATCACGAAGATTTATTCGATAAGAAAAAAAGACGAAAAAGAAATTCAGTGTAGGTGTATCAGAATTTAATTTAAGATACTCAACATGTCCTTGATACGATTTTTTAGAATCAACGATACGATACCACAAAAAGAAAAGAGAAAGAAAAATTCTGTAAATGAAAAATAAATAAAGATCGCCGCTGAAGCATGGCAACCGAAACTGGGAAGAAAGACATTTTTCTGTCGAGCAATCCCTGTCGGGTAACTTTTTTGCCGAAGCAAATAAATAAAATAAAATAAAAACACAAGTGAATCGTGAACAGAATATAAAATTCGGTAATAGGCCAACAGACGCAAACTGAGTGAGACTGGTAGAGAAACGGGTGCACGCATCTGCGACTGAAATACTTTCCATCTTTCCTGCCGCTGAATCTGTTTTTATCACTTTATGTTGGCAACGTTTTTATTTGTCTAGTGCTGTGGCAATGGTCTGAAAGTTTTTATTCTAAAACAAAAAAGGTTAAGAAAGAACACAAACCAAGAGCATTGTAAGAGAAATATAACACGTTTAGATTTTTTCCCCTGTTTTTTTTCGTTATACATAAATTTCAATAAAGTGTATTTCAGATTTAAGAAAATGAATAGCGATCCTAAAACAGTTATTTTTTAAGAGATTAATATACAAAAAGTGTACATAAAAAATAATAAAATGATTAATATACGAAAAAAAAAAAAATATGGCAATTTTTTCCCCCCAATCTGACCAGAAAATCAGAGTTCTAACATTTTACGACTGCTCTTTCATCTTCACCTAACACTTCATTTATAATGACTGTTTCATAATAATGGAAGCCATCAGTCCATCAGAAGAAAATGATCCATTCCAAAGGTATAAGTTCGATTGAAAAAACTATTTAATACTTTGAGCAGAAAGAGGCTACACCTGCAATTTTCATGACACTAATAGAATCACATAGCTGCCAATGTGTACGGTTTTGTTACCTCTAAAATTGAATACAAATGTTTGCCATATTTAATCATTGACAATGGACTTTATTCCAAATCTGGGTTCGAGGTTGAAAAAAGTCACGGGAAACCGGTAATTTACCCAAAGAACTTCTGATAAGAAGGGAGGCTACTTCTGTCTACCACATGAACTGTTTCACTGGCTGGCGAGGGTTTTAGTCCAGGCAATAGGGAATTTCACCTAGCAAAATTAATGGTAGTTCTGAAAATCAGCTTACTTTTTGTTTTTTGGGTCGCTGAATCCGAATTTGTAACTTCCCACCAAAATTTCCCCCGGCAACCCCCAAATTTTGGTAAAAAGCCCTCAAAAAAGGTTTTTAATAAAAAAAAATCAATTTTTTTATTGTTTTAGGGAAAAAGTATCTAAAAATTCAGAAAGTAGACAAAATTTGCAACAAATTAGATATATGACATTATGACTTAGGATGAAAGGGAAGAGGGGATCTGCCTCGGAACATGCGCCGCGGTGCTGCGTGGACTAAGTTGCGCAATTCCACTTAACCACTCACACGTTAACATTCGCCCTCCCACCTCCCCTCCGAACTTTCCTTATAAGGTTTACTTTAAGTTTTTTGGGTCGCTGAATCCGAATTTTTAACTTACCCCCAAAATTCCCCCCCCCCCCCGAAACGCCTCCAAAATAGTTGTTTTTAACTTAAATTTCTTATTCTTTTAGGGGAAAGGCATTAAAAAATTCAGAAACTAGACAAAATTTGCAACAAATAGGATACATGACATTATGAGGTAGGATAAACGGGGAGAGAGGGGGCTGCCTCGGAACATTCCTCGCGCGCTTTTCTCAAAAACCAAATTTTTTCAAAAAATCAATTTTTGGGGGGTTGCCGGTTGAAATTTTGGTGGGAAGTTACAAATTCGGATTCAGCGACCCAAAAAACATAAAGTGAGTTGAAATCCAGAACTAGTATTAATTTTCCCAGGTAAAATCCCCTATTGCCTGGACTTCATAACTTAGTGCACGTAGCGCCGCAGTGGATATTCAGAGGCAGCCCTCTCCCTCCCCGTTTATCCTACGTCATAATGTCATATATCCTATTAGTTGCAAATTTTGTCTAGTTTCTGAATTTCGTAATGCTTTTCCCCTAAAACAATAAGAAATTTAAGTTAAAAAGAACTATTTTTACTATTTTTTTTTGGGGGGGGGGGGTTCGAGGGGGGGTAAATTTTTGGGGGGTAAGTTAAAAATTCGGATTCAGCGACCCAAAAAAAAGTAAACCTTATAGAGAAAGTTCGGAGGGGAGATGGGAGGGCGAATGTAAACGTGTGAGTGGTTAAGTGGAATTGCGCAACTTAGTTCACGCAGCACCGCGCGCATGTTCCGAGGCAGATCCACCTTACCCCTTCATCGTAAGTCATAATGTCATGTATCTAATTTGTTGCAAATTTTGTCTACTTTCTGAATTTCTAGATACTTTTTCCCTAAAACAATAAAAAAAAATATTATTTTAATAAAAACCTTTTTTGGGGAGCATTTTACCAAAATTCGGGGAGTTGCCGGGGGAAATCTTGGTGAAAAGTTAAAAATTCGGATTCAGCGACCCAAAAAACATATAGTAAGCCTTTTTCCAGAACTACCATCAATTTTGCTAGGTAGAGCCCCTATACGGTCTCTATTGCCTGGGCTATTTTTCATTACGTCTACGAAACCTTCCCTTCTTTACGCTAGAAGTTTTTACCTTGACCACGTGATCAAAACGTAGATGGAATATCCTCCATTGTTAGACTTTTTAAACTGAATTTCCGGAAGTGACAGCCAATTGTTCCCTTGTGACGACATTTCTGTGGCTGTCAGCTCGTAAAACTTGGCTAAAAATGCTACCTTTGACAACATTTTCTGAATGAATCTTTACCTTTATAAGAAAATGAGAAACTCTTTAATTTCTTGGTATCTGAACAAAATCGGTAAATTTTATATTTTTACGAATATTAATGCAATATTTTTTGTACTTACGAATGAAAATGACTTCGCGAAAGTATCAGAAAAGTAGTTAGTTTGGATTTGGGAATAGCTTTCAATATAAAAAATATTCTCATAAAGAGATGTATCCCCTCCCACTCAAAAAAGGGAAATCCATGACCCCCCCCTAAATGGTGAGCTGGAAACGCCCTTGAGCTCTCCCCTTTTATTACGTCCTTGCTTATAGATTCTGTATAGCGATAATAATTAATTTTGTAGGTTACAATCACCATGTATATTGGTAAAAACTATAAATCATGGTTTCATTTACTAACCTTGGAAGTTAATGGCCACGTCCTCAAACTTTTGGTTGACGGATATCCTTTGCTACGTCATTCCCAACAAAAATTGCTTTGACGTAAAACTTTTTTACGGCTCATCTGGGGTTTGCATTCCGCAATACATCCTTCCTTTTCTACCATAATGATATAGTATTAGAAATTAAGCTTAATTACCGTATGATTTTATATTAACCTTAAGCGCTTTGGAAAATTAAAAGATTTTTACCAGTGTAAAATTTAGAAATAAAAATTTTTATTTGACAACAATATTGTTTTTTACGATTGTTCTTCAGGTAGCATAACAAGTGGGTAAGTATGATCATAGATCGCACAGAGGGTTTCCTTTAATATTCCTTTCAAAACACTTTATCCTTTTGCAAAATCTGTTAGTTCCACATTTCTCAATCAGGGGGCGCACTCTATAACCAACCCCTATCCGAACGAAATTCCGTTTTACAAACTATCCGTAGATGTAGATATATTAGTCGAGGGGATCGGGCCCATAGCACCCGAGATAGGTAGGCTCCCCATGGCTGTAAAAATTGGAACTAAAATATGTACGACTATGGGCATAATATGAAAGAGTGGTCAAAGGAGTGTCGGCAAAATTTAGAAAAATGTACCCGGGTGAAAAGGGTGGAGGTTCGAAAAATTGCTAAAAATACAGAAGTTAGAGCCCGGAGGGGTAAATAATATAAGACTTTTTGAAAATTTTATGATTTTTCGTGTGATCGCAAGTGTTCTGCTAAAAGTATGCAAAATTTCCCATCTCCAACTTAATTAGGGGCTGAGTTAGAAAAATTGCTTAAAATACACAACTTAGGACCCAGAGGGGTAAATATAAGACTTTTTCAAAATTTTATGATTTTTCGTTTGATGTGAGGAGTTCAGCTATAAGAATCCATAATTTCAAGTCTCTAACATATATATATATATATATATAGTTTCTGAGAACGGGCTCTGTGACAGACAGACAGACAGAGGATTGAGACGAATAGGGTTTCGTCAGATGAACGAAACCCTAAAAAAGAAATTAGCGAAAAATTCAAACTGATTTTTTTTCCTGTTTTGATTTTTTTTTCTCAAGCGAATAGGGAACACATAGCTTCTTCCTTTCGTTTATTTAAAAAAATCTTTGTCATATCTTTCCATGAAATTCTAACTTTAAAGTTATATTTTATGGAATAAGATTGATTAAAACCCATTCCCTGCTGATGGTGCGAAAATGTACAATTTTTTAGTAATATATTTTTTTTTTCGTATGAAAATAAAGGTTTGGATCAAGGAGAATATTTTCCTTGAAAAGTAAAAGGTTTCTTTTAACTAATTACGTTATTTTAGTTGTCAGACGCAATTTTTTACATTAAAAAAATATTGTGACGAAAAGTGATAAAAGAATGTGTTTGACTCTTTCCAAACGATGCAAGGTGGTTATGATCCCAAAGTACTTTGAAATATTTTATAAATAGCTAAAATTTTATACCCCATGACTTTATATATCTATATTATAAAGGGCAAACATATCTGTGCGTAACGCATACGGCATTTTGCGAATGGCAACACTTTGAAATTTGAAATGAAATTTCGGTTTTGCAATTTTCGCTACTGCAAATTTTTAAACTTCTAAACATCGCACGGTTTAAATTTTTACACCGTCGTATAGGGAAAAAAATTTACTTTTAAATGCAATTTGTTTGAAAGCTCTATCTCAATTTATTTTTGAGATATTAATTTTTTTACAGTTTTTAAAACCAATTTTGTAATTGTGGCAACTGAAGTACTTCATGTCTATTAAAAGTAAAGGGAAAATAGTCATGGTTTATGTCGTGTAGAAATCTACACAACAAGGCTTGTTATTAATTTAACTAATTAAATATTTTTCGCACGATCCAATAACATTTAAAAATAATTGAATTCCCGGAAAATAATTCTTTAGTAATTAATTTATACAATAAATTAAAATAACATAAAAAATACTCCAAAATTAAAGTATATTAAAATGAATAAATTATATAATGCGTAATAAAAATAAAAATATATATGTTGTTTGGTATTGGTATGTTTAGAAAAAAATAAGGAATATGAATTGTGAATTTAATTTGTATTAATATTGAAAATAAAAAATTTCGAATTGTAAATATTTATATGTGCAAAAACAGTGTAATAAAATAAAACTCCCCATCGCCCCGAACCCAACCCTTTCCCGCTTTTCGGTGTCTTTAATTTGTGTAATTTACCTTTTAAATTAGTCCGGTTTCAATTTTTGATTTTTTTTCTTTTTTCAATCTCGCTTTCGCTAGAGAGTCTCTTACTCGGGACGTGGCTGGGGACCTAAGAATCTTGCTTCCGCAAAGGAGTCGGAGTAGAGTAGAAGAATAAAGGGCTGCGGACGAAGATGGGCCGCTCGCCGCGGCGGTTGACCCACCCGCCCTCCCCAACCGCCGACTGAGACTAATAATAAGCTAGAAGAAGCAGGGGGTAGTTCGGTAGCTTCATCATTACCTCACAAGACAGAAAATAGGAAATTACAGATAAAGCGAACAGTACTGACGCCAGACTTGGACAGAAAATGTATAGCGAAAGAATAGAAAATTTACGATGTTGAAACCATAAATTTTCTATCAATTAAGATGGTTTTACAACACTCGGCGTGGGTGGTGATTCCCATGAGAAACCTGATGCAAGGGGCAAAAATTAAGTTAATGCTATGCAGTGAAAAATAAATGGGCACGCCCATAGATGGGGATGTTTAGAGTACCAATAAGGCACCAGGAGTAGCCTCCAATCAGAATGACAGCTCTGGGTTAATTTAGCCCTCCCCAAAAGAAAATAATTGGATCTTGGAAGATGGAATGAGAAAAGATTATTAAGTCTTGTGTCTCGTCCTCAAGAGGTTCTATAACATTTTTAAGATGTGACTTCCTCTAAGACGATCCAGATACTTCAATATTTTACATCAAGTTTCTTCGCAGCAAATTTTAAGGACAATACAAAAATTAGAGATGGAAATGAGTGCTGAAAGCAGACAAGTCTTTGAAAATAAATTGATGCAGAAAAAAAAGAAATGATGATGGAAATTAATGCTGAAAGCAGACTTATCCTTGTCAAGATCGATTGACGAAGATCGCTGAGAGCAGACAAGTCTTTGAAAATAAATTGATGCAGAATTTTACAGAAGAATTCACCTGATGTGGAGATATAAGCTAAGTGGATAGTAGAGAGATGTATGAAGTGTCTGCAGATTTTGCCAATGAAAGCGTACATTGTGGATTTGGAGCTCGAATAATTTTCATGCGTCATAGAGTGCCTAAAGAAAGTGAAATTGGTTGGTGAAAGACCCCCATGAACTCTACATGTATAAAAGTAAAAAAATATTTATGCCCAGATGAACTTATTTGTGTTTGTTTAGGATTCCATGAACTATGAGTGAACTGTATAATTTGGATGATTACAGAAAAGACCGAAGTCTATTTGGGTGAGAAATTCCTTATATTTATTTCAATATATATTCGTGGCTATTGTTTTCATGTTTTCTTATAATGTGTACATTTAATATTAAGCAACTAATTTTCTAAAATTTCACTAAAGTACATAATCTTATGTCATTGAATATTATGATTGATTATGATAAAGATTTTAATGATAACGGGAATTATCTTTCCATAAATAAAATTTTGATTAAAATTTTGGCAAAAGCCCCATCATCGGATCGTGCTGTGAACGAAAGGGCAAGTATAGGATAACATAAATTAATAAAAAAAATAAGTAACAAAATATAATTTTGATGAAAGTTTTGCTGTTCTAATGAGAATGGAACTATGTTATATTCTGATAAAATAATAGATAATTTGAATCTTAATTTGAAAAGATTATCGTGATATAACAAATCATATTTGAGTTATGAATTTTATATAAATGAAAATAAAGTTTGTTTATGTATGTATACTTATATGTCTTTCCTTTGAACTCCTTCCTTGTTCCTTTTTAGATAATATTCATAATTTATGGTATCTAAAGAACTAATATTTTGAAATTATTAGAACTGGACGTTTCTCTATGCAACCTACAAGTTCGATATTTCCATTTCAACGTTAAATAAGGCGTCCTTGAGTTATTGTCAAAATTAATTTTATTCCAAAATTTTCTTCTCTCCTAATTTATTAATTAACATTATCCCATTTGATCTTTTCACAACGCAGATCGGGATAACTGTGTCTATTGTACTAACCATTTTACTGTCGCGTGACCCTGTGTGTTATGATGTCCAAATCGTCACAACAGTTTATTTATTTTTATTGATTATATCCTTATTGATGCCATTTTCACATTACAAATAAAAGTAACTTTTTTCTCATTTTTGAACAGAAAATGACGTCAGCCATTAAGAAATCACGCGCATTCTTCTTCAGAAATCAAAAGATTGAAGAAGATATTTTAATATTTTTACATTATGCTGATACTGAGTTTGAGACGCCAGGCAACATGATTCAGTGAGAAAAATGATGTCATATTTAAAGCAAAACGATCATTTTCTTTGATAAAACTAAATATTTGACCAATACTAAATGGCCAATACTATGGCAACTAAAGGCAAATTTCTGAATGGTTAATTTTCGCGGGTACTGAGATTAGAACTTAAATTTTATGCGAATGTTCACATGAAAAGTTGTATCAGACAAACGTGACTTTAAGTTTTGAAATACATTCATTAATAATGTATTGCGCGTTAAAATACTTTTAAAGTGATGCGCATGTAAATTTTGAGAATGTGAAAATAACGTACAGTTTAGATTTTATAGGGGAAAATTTTAGGATTTGACAAAGCGAAATCCTTTTTACAGATTTTTCATCCCATAAAACAAACGTAAGAGCCTCAATCGATAACTTCAACATAGTTACTCATCTTGATTACGTATTCTAATACAGTTTAATTTTCAATAATTTAAGCAGTTGAAGCTTTTGGAAATAATATTTTGGTAATTTTAGGTTAAAAACATTTATTTGTTTTAAGAGTTAGATAACCAATGCAAGATGAATTTTTTATTGTAATTATTTTTGTAGGTTTATTATAATTTCGATCTAACACCTCCATTCTAAACATTTTAATTCGTCGAATTTCGACGGGTTCCAACTTGTATATATAAGGAACTTAACTATGAGTCAGATTTTCATTTTTCTGTTTTACATCTATATTTGAGTACATATTTTTTGTTTATGTTTCTTGCTGTTGGTGCGTTTTTGCACAGTTTTATAATTCCTAAACTAATGATCTATTTATCATAAAATATTAGCACGAAACACAAATTTTAATAAAAAGCTAGTGCAGCAAAGTTAATTTAGTTTATAAATTCCAGATGAAAAAAAAAAATAATGTAAGTTTGAAATCAAGATGAATCTTTGTACAGAATAAACTGAGCTAATACAGATCTAATATTTAAAAGGCAAAATAACTCAAATGAAGTTAAAAAGCAATAAAATGAATGAAAAATAATTTAGTATTTTCATCACTTTTTACTCACACGTTACTTTTTTATGACTAAAACAAGATGTTTCACTAAAAGCTATCGACACAGAAAATTTTGGTTTCAGAGAAAAGTACAATAATATGTATTTAAGCTATATTTGTAAGCCAAGGAGGACATTTTCAGCACCCCCTGTGATTACCTCATTTATTTAACATATATATAACACGTATAATTAATTTGCTTTATTTTCTCCTGTACTTTCTAAAACCGAATTAACATTTTTAGGGGCTAACGTTGGGTGGGACATCCTGTATAGGAATAGATAATTTTGCTTTATGTTATCTTAATTTCTTTTCTTTGACACTAAAAAGAAGCCCCGGAAAATGTCGGCTTTAGAAAAGAGTACAGGAACTTGCTATTTTAGCTGTGTTTGTAAACCAGGTAGGACATTTTGATTACCTCCTGCGTGATTACCTTTTTACTTAAATGTGTACTTTTTCGTAAAACCGATATTTCTTGGTCTACCTTCGAGTGGGACATCTTGTATAAGGATAGATAATTTCGCTTTATTTTATCTAATTTATTTTCGGGACCCTAAAAATAGCCCCGGAAAATGTCGGCTTTAGAAAAGAGTACAGGAGCTTGTATTTCAGCTGTGTCTGTAAGCCAAGCAGGGCATTTTCAGTACCTCCTGTAATTACCTCATTTCTTAAACATATAAGTAACACACCAACAATTTCATTTTTTACACATTAATATCACTGCAAATATTGTGATGGGAAATTACGATTACATCTACATGCACTGACACCTATAAATAAGCTGTTTTTCCGTGATTTTTATTATTATTATCATTATTATATCAGAGGTTCTACCCCCCATCACCTCCGACTGTCCGATATGATAATCTTAACTTTGTACAATTTTATGAACAGTGCATCTTATATTTAAAATAATTAAAATGCTGATTTCGTGATAATATCATTAACCCTTTATGTATTGGATTAAGAATTCGTGAACATTTTACCTTCTAAAACATTTTTCGGGAATTCTTGAAACTACATTAGAAGATTTACATAATCATTTAATAAATTTTAGAAGGATTGAACGATTAAGAAGGATTAATTAAATTTGAATTTAGGGATTTTGTGCAAAATTTATAACCCCACTCAAATATTTTATTTTAAATATTTTTCTTAGTGTTTTGTAGAATTAGGAAATGTACAAATGTAATCTTCTTACAATATAAATATAAAAATATTTCCGAATTGAAAAATTCCGCCCCCCCACCCCCCTTTAAAAAACGTCAAGAAAGCTGAAAAAGATGGAAAGGCAAAAGAAATCATTCTTTTTTTTTTTTTTTTTTTTTGCTTTGTGCAACCAATAATGCTTTTAGAACAAGATAAAGTAATGCATCTATATAACTTATTTTAAACTGTATTACTACTAATAGATGTATTAAATGAATTTTATAACAAGTTATTTTAATGGTACTTATAAGTACCGTCAATAGATAAAGAGTTAATCATTAGTTTGAATTATTAATTATTCTCAGGGATATTTTATTAATTGTTAATCACAATTGTGCAATTTGTTTAAAAATTACCACCCAATCCCTTGTGTTTTGAACTGCTACGCCGCTGTTTCATTTTGCCTATAGTACTGCATCAGGAATTCTTTGAAAAATAAATAAATAACTTCTACGATGTAGAAGAATAATCCGATTACATTTTTAAACACTAGTATGAGGTGAAAATGTATGCCAAATAGTATTTTATGATAAGGAATTTTCTCGGAGGCTTTTAAATAGTTGTTTTTTTCCCTCCTTTCTTAAAATCGGTCGAGAGAGGGAAAAAAAACAAAAAACAAAAAAACATGAATCGCTTCGCTCGACCTGTCTTTGCTGTTCCTGATGAATTTAAGTCGAAAGGAATCTCAACAAGTGCACGCTGTTTTATTTGGCAACCACCGGAGCCTATTGTGCGACAGTCAAAATGAAAGGCCTTGTCGGTGACGTCACAGTGACGCTACTTCGCGGGCATTACTATTACAGTTGCAGCCCGTTTGCTCTCATCGTTGTGTGCACCTTGATTTCGAAACGACTGATGCGTGGTTCCACAAGGCTGATTCAATGCTCCAGGTAATACACACGCAAAAATTATTTTCCCTCTTGGAAAAAAAGTAAATAAATAAAACTACTAGAATATCGAACAATTGTAGGAAAATTGAGACTTATTCGTCAAAGTCGGAACAATATTTGCATTTCCTGTAATTGTGATTCGACGGAACAATCTTGAGTAGCAAATATTACTATGTCTAGACGGTTAATGTAAAAATTTATAATTAAATATTTTAAACCTGCATGTTACATCTTATCTAGATTTAAAAGAAAAGCTAATGATGAAAGAATCTTTTTTGCTTTTATCTCGGAAAATACGTGTCCTCGGAAATAAAATTAAATGGAGACAACGACATGATTTACGAAAATTTCTTGTACATTAGGGAAGGTTTATTGGCAACCTAGCTGAATTTAAATAAAAAAATTGCTCCATCCTCCATCCGACTCATTCTTTTTATTTTTTTTTTCTCTTATCAGAATTGCTATTTTTACCAAAGTTAAAAAATTTATTCGTACTTCATAATTTTTATCTATCATTTCATTGGTTGATCTAAACATACAGTATGTCCGTAAAGTCATGGTGCACTTTTGACCGGCCACAGGAAATCAGCGAAACAAGATGGAAATGTGAAAACTTCACCAAATAAAAGAAAAACTCTCCAAGTTTCATACCTGTTCAGTACAGTTCGGTGTGGCCTCCATTTGAAACAGAGAATCACAGACGTTATTCATTCTGTTGCACCAGACGTCTTTAAATGTGTGTGGGAAGAACTTGAATATCGTTTAGATGTGTGTAGGGCAACAAATGGAGGCCACATCGAACTGCATTGAACAGGTATGAAACTTGGAGAGTTTTTTTTATTATTATTTGGTGAAGATTTCACATTTCCATCTTGTTTCGTTGATTTCCTGTGACTGGTCAAAAGTGCACCATGACTTTACGGACACACTGTATAATTGTTACTTGAACTTGTAAGCTGTCGAATATTTTGGCGTAGTTCATTACCGATAATGCTTTAATAGCAACAATTTTTGTAACAGAAAAGCAAAAATAGTTTTAAAAATGAGAAAACGAACTTATATTACTTACAAAAATTAGCCAAACAACGTTAAAATTAAACCGATTGCAAAATTCATACCGTAACGTAGATATAACTACGGTTTAAACATTTTTTTTTTTTTTCAAAGCTCTTAAATGAGCATGAAAAAGCTAAGTACTACATATTTTAAATAAATGGGAAGAAAGTTTGGATATTAAAGATTTATGATTTGAAGCCTTCTTTGATTTCTCTTCATATAGTATAAGCGGATTTCAAAATACATCACGGAATAATTAGATTGTCAGTAATTCATGTATGTATGTCATACACGAGTTGTTTTGTTAAGATAAGTATTTTAAGATATTTATATTTAAGAGAGAAGCCTTAAGCCTTCTAAACTACTTAAGAAAACTCCATAAGTAAATCAAAACTAAATGGTTGATATTAGTATTCTAATGAACCATATAGATACGCACAAATATAGTAGCATTTATCGTGAAACTTCGTTGGACATTGGAAATAGTCTTTGCAGAAGAATCGCCACTACTGTAAGAGCAGTGATGCCAGATTGGGAAAAAAATTGTATTCAAAATACCTACCGCTTTTTCCAATAATAATCTTCGTTTTAAAGAATGTCTGTCATAAAAAAAACAAAGATTTTTTTAAAATATAGTATTCGAATAACTTGTATGTTTCTATTTCGTTGGCTCGTGGAATTATTAATTATTTACTAGCAATATTTAATAATTCCACGGTCCAACGAAATCGAAACATGCAAGTTGTTAGATTTTTTTTTCTTTGTTTTCACTGCTTTGTGTGACGTTTCGTGACGTCACAACAAACCGTGTCAAAGCTTTACACGACCTGATTCAGGACTCTAATCTAACAAAACTCGAAGATTCGTTAAAAATAATTTTATCTATCTGGGTGTGTGAGGGGGGGTGGGGGGTGGAGGGTATAAAATATCAATCAGACTTGAGTAATTTTTCAAATATTTTTTTATTTAAGGAAATATATGCATAATAAAATGGGAAATAGGAAAGAGAAGGAGGTTGCTCAGTCATCGTAAGAAATCCAGCAAACTACATGTTCGCGAGATAATGATCAGAAAAGGAATGATGTCAAAAATGATATATCATAATTTCCACTCAATATATTACCATCTCAAATTTGACGGAGAGCAGATGAGTTAGTTAGCCTTTAAAAATTAAAGATTTTTGAATTTCAAGGACAGGGCGACAAGAAAACAACTGCCTCAAAGGAAGCGCCAATCACCAATTATATTTTAGCTGGGAAAGGAATGTTTTCGACATAAACAAGGATAAAGGGTTACAATTTAGTCGGTACGTGATTCAGACAAAAGCAAATGCATAACGAATAAGTTTTAGCGAACTCGAAAGAGGAATGATGAAAAAATATGCAGACAGAATAAATTTCATTTTTATCTTTTTTTTTAAATTATTTTTCTGTGGCTGAAATCACATGAAACTGATTTTCTGTGTGAGATGAGGGAGATAGGAATTCAAAGAAATTCCTAGATTAATAATCTTTTACTTTATTTAAGGGGAAAACGCAAAGAAAATAAATTCAAATAAAATTCAGAATAAATACTTAATGAAATAAAAGCGAGTTTCTAATTAAAATAAGAAGAAAAAGAAAAAAAATTAAGAACACAAGTGATTTACATCACATGTATCTCCCATTTAACGCTAAAGAAGAATTTAAAACAAAGAAGGGGGGATAAAATACTCATGTACACTCGCCGTTAGATGCTCCATAACACGCTGGTATTGAAAAAATAGCTATATAATAAGTAAATAGAGCTATGTAATAAGTAAATAGAACTGTAATTATTGCCCAAAAAATTATTGGTGGCAACAATTGCAATTTAGCTATCGTAGTATAAATTTTGAAAGAAGAGAAAATGGAGGTGACGCGAGAACATTATCTATGATTTTAAAGTGGGGCTAAATCAAGAAGAATGTCTTTAACGTCTACAATTAGCATATGGAAATGAAGCTCCATCTCGTGCCACTGTATTCCGATGGTTTACAGAATTTAGAAGAAGTCGAAATTCTTTATGGATGAAGAACACACAGGAAGACCTGTTAGTCTCAGAAAATGTGTCGGCCTTACGAAAAATGTTAATCGATGATAATCGCTCTACCTACCAAATGATGCAGAAGAAACTTAACATTGGATCCGCAGGTATACATAAAATTATTCATGAAGAACCTGCATATGAAAAAAATTATTGTGTCGTTGGGTCCCCCAAAATTTAACAGAACACCAAAAAGCATAGCGTGTCAGAATCAGTAAAGAAACACAAAAATTACTTAATAATAGTGACCACCGCATTTCTAAAATCATAACTGGTGATGAGACGTACATACCTTTTTTGATGTCCCAATACGTCAAGAAAGTAAAGGATCGGTCTTTGAAGATGATCTCAAACGAACAATCGTGAAAAGACAACGGGCAATGAAAAAAGTAATGTATGCCGTGTTCTTCAGAAGTACAGGTCTGGTCAAAGCCATTAAGCTAGAGGGACAGAAGATGCAGTTACAGCTAACTGGTACACCACTAAGTGTCTTCCAGAAATCCTTTAAAAAGTGAATGTTAGGGGATTCATGCTACACCATGACAATACATCTTCTCATTCAGCAAGAATTACAGTCGAAAACATCAAAGTGATAGAACATCCACCCTATTCTCCTGACCTCGTTATGTTTGACTTTTGGCTATTTCTTAATCTAAAAAAAATTACATGGCCGTCGTTTTTATTCCGAAGATGAGATTGATGAAGCTATAAAAGAATATGTTTCCTCTTTTCCAAGAAATGGATGGCTTGAGGCATTTAATCTTTGGAAAATTCGCCTACAAAAGTGCATTGATCTTGAAGGGAACTACTACTTTGAACACTCCTAAGTGTTGATATGTTTAACTTGTACCACTTAGCCCTATCTTAAAAATTCCAGAATGACCCTCGTAGTAGCTATATAATAAGTAAATACATAAAACTATCAGAGTGTGGAACAACTGTAGGAAAAACGGGAACCCTTAGACTAGGAAAAACTTTAAGTCACAATATAAACATGAAAACTTGGCACATGCCCATGACCTATAAAATTGAATAACATAGTATGTAGGCAATATCATCATAAAAAATCAACATGCATGTTTTCTTTTTGTTTTAAATGAAGTACTTTACTTATATTTATATGTATCATAACTAATTGGCTGAATCATATTCATAAAATTTGTGCATATTTAAATAAGTTTCATCACAGTCATGCAAGACTATTTGACCTATGCTATATTGTATGGATACTTCAGACTTAGTTAATAGGTCAGTTGACCATATATGAAATAGTTCAATCGGTTTAAGGCCTTATAATATGAAACTTTTTTATCAGTAGAATAATAATGCTTCACATAAGCAACAAAATTATGAGTAAAAAAAAAAATAATAATAACATGTAAATAAACAGAATATATGTAAGGAGTGGCAAAAGAGTAGGTGCCGTGATCACAAATACCCATTCTTCTCAAATCCTCATTTCAGGACATTATTAGTAAATAATTCTGTATTTTAAGGACGTAAAATGAAAGGCACGGGCGATCCTTCCTAGTCGCATTGTAACTGAAAATTACCGGCGGGAAAGTTGTTCCAAACAATAAATAAAGAATCCCAGTAGGAGCAAAAAGAATCCAAATTCCTAATCAGTATCATGTCCTCGCATTTTAGCAGTATGAGATACTGTGTAACCTATGGCCTCAGGATAAAAATTAAAAGGCATTACTTAAAGCTGTTTACTTTTCCCTTTTAAATTACAATTAACTTGAATACCTACACGAAAAGTAAATTAAAAATTGGATGTGTCAAACGTGAAAAATTGCATCTTTCAAGACATCTTTTATGCCTGTAATTATATATGCACCTGCATAAAACTCGTTGGACCAGAATACTCTGTTCATGACTCATAGCTATTAGAAAATATCAGATCCCTCCTTTTCTTTATCACGCATACTTTGTCATATCTTTTGTTTTTATTCCCGCCAAACGACTTACATATACACGTACGCAGTCAGGCCACTACGTCACGCCTTGTTTTTCTTCCCGGAGGCATACCATTATGCACGTTCCAGCTGCTTGACAGTTAAACTTGAGCTTTCGTTTCTTTGGAAATTTTTTCTACTTTTCGTTTTGTTGCTCAACCTAACTCGCGATGGAAAAAATTATTATTAGCATTACTTTGGTGATAAATTACGAAGAGTTGCGTATAGGCGTACTAAAAATCAAGAAAAATGTGTCAGTCGAACCGGATCTCGTTGCTGAGTGTAAAAATGCATCATTTGTATTGTTTCTTTTTCAACGAAATCGTTCAGAAAAGATATTTTCGATTAAAGTAACTACTTTTCATTCTATTTCAGGTTATTTAAAAAATACTGACGAATCATAGAATTTATTTAAAATAAAGAAAACATCAATGGTATATTGGATTTGTGTTTCTAATAAATTTGGCTCTAACCGTTAGTTATAGACTGGGAGCCGGCAACACAGGTAATCACCTCATCGAGTTCACGGATGAAATTCTAGAATTAGTTAAATCTTGAATCGTATATTAAAACGCAATCGGTCTGCCAAGTCATATCTTGGTGGAAAACATCTGAAAACCCGATTTTAGGGACTCGTAGGTTTACCATTGTGTTTTCCTTTTCCCAGTCCTCCATGTTTTCATACTTTTTGGTGCAGGAAAACACAATGGTAAACCTACGAGTCAGCCGCTAAAATAGGATTTTCAGGTGTTTTCCACCAAGATATGACTTGGCAGACCGATTGCGTTTTAATATGTGAATCAAGATTTAACTAATCCTAGAATTTCATCCGTAAACTCGATGAGGTGATTGTCTGTGCTGCCGGCTCTCGGTCTATTCAGACTATACAGGGTTTCATAAAAGCTTCGAGATACTGGTGTCAGATAATTAGGATTTAAGAACTTTGTATGAGAACATCATAAAAAAAAAATGACTCTATCTTATGCATTTGCCTTCTAACCGCTCACCCCTGGCCCTGATGAAAGATTAGTTTCGTATGATCCGAAAAGATTTCGTCGTGTTGATTTTATAACTTTTTATGGTGTTCTTATACAAAATTCGGTACTTTTCGGTTAGCCGGGCGCCAGTGTTATATATAAATATTTATATTCATACATATATGTAAATATACATATATATAAATACACATATTGTATATATACACACACATATATATATATATATGTAAATATATATGAATATTTACATATATGTATGTATATAAATATGTATATATAACACTGGCGCCCGGCTAACCGAAAAGTACCCAAAATTCTTAAACCTTTATATACAGGTTTTTAGATTTTTTTTAAATATAAAAATAAGTACATAAGAATAAGAACTTGAAACTCTTTGCATCTAAACTTCTAAAGCTTATGTAGCAAAAAGATGGAGCACCGCCACATTCGAAATTCAAATACCATTCTCTCTCTCCCTCTATTTTTTATAATCAGGTGTTTCCAAACAGTTGGATTGGACAAAATAGTCCAATCCCATGACCTCCGAGCTCGCCGAACGGTACACTTATTGGTTTTTCTCTATAAAAAAATATCAAAGACGAAGTTCAGAAGTGCAAATAAATGGTAAAAAATTAATATTATGGCATGTGTTACAGAAATCATTTTATAACATACGTGGCATAAAATTGAATATCGGCCCAACTATTCTTCGTGCGGCGCGAGCTTCACATATGGAAATTTATTGACTTTACACCTCCCCCGCCCCAAAAAGCAATGCATTGAATTTTTATTGTGGTACATTTTCATCCTTTTTCAAGAGGTTATCAAAGATACTAAGAAAGAATGCGATTAAGAGGGGAGATCAATTACTTTAATTAATTATACCTCATATTTTTTCAATCTAATTAACGTATAAACAGGCTTAAGCTAGAAGGTCTTTGTGTGTGCCCCTGTAAAGCATGGCCATCGCAAAGACTTTTTATAGGAGGAGGGAGAGGACCTTAAATTGCCAAGTCAAATTTCAGTATTTGCTAACTCATTGAGAAGTAAAAATAAATAGTTCTCGACATTTGCCAACTAGTTTTATAATTTTGCCAAGTTGCTACCATTAGAAAATGTAACACAGTTCTTATTTGTAGAAAGTTTAATAATATTTCCAATTGGAGATTTGTTACTTTTGCCAAGTCTATCAGAAATAGAAAGTGTATTATAATTTTTATTAAAGTTTTAAACAAATTTGCCAACTAAGTTTCTAAATTTGCCAAGTGTAACAGCATTCTCCAACATTTGAGGGGAGACTTCTCCTCCCATCCCACACCCTAGCAAAAGCCCTGCTGTAAAGTGGTTAGTTTGAAGGTGCTGCGATCCCATTTTGCACAAAATGAGTTCAAACGGAGCATCTCTTGACTAATAGAAAGCGCTCTAACCACTAGAAAAGATAGAGAACATCTTGATTTTTTTTTCTGTAGTAAATATTATCAAAGCAAAATAGCACCGAATGTGAACAGAATTAATTCGCTTTTACTTTCTGCTCCCCCCGAAGAAGGGAATCGCAAATGAAGTCACCCACAACCCGAATTTTTAATACTAATTTATTGTATTAAAAGAAGATGCTCTTCTACATATACTAAAAACTTTAGAAAGAATTTTCTCAACAAGTTTTACTTTACTTTAACTTTTTAAAGATGGTAATAGGTGATTATCAGTGTGGTTTTAGGAAACGAAGATCAATGGTGGATCAAATTTTTAATAATAGAAACATCCTTGAAAAATTCTATAAACAAAGTATTAATTTGCACCAATTGTTTATTGATTTTAAATAAGCCTATGACAGTATAAGCAGAAATAAGTTATTTGAAATATTAAAGGAATTTAAAATACCTGATAAAATAGTTAAACTTATTAAATTAATACTAAAGAATACAAAAGCTAAAGTTAAAGTACAGGGAAGACTTTCAAGAGAATTTGTGGTGAATTCAGGTTTAAAGCAAGGGGATGTTCTCTCGACAATTCTTTTTAACTTATGCCGGCAGAAAATAATTAGAAGCATCTACAACAACAGAGGAGGTACTATTATGAATTGCACCCTACAAATCCTTGCATTTGCAGTTGATGTTGATATAATTGCTAGAAATAAGAAAGTCTTGATTGAAACATACAATAAACTAGACACTAAAGGGAAAAAACTAAGCCTCGAGGTTAATAAAGAAAAAACAAAATACACGTAAATGGACCGAATTAAATCACAGGCAACAGCAACCTTAACAATAAATAATGAATTGCAATTTAATGGAGTAACAGAATGTAAGTATTTAGGATCTTATGATCACCTGTGATAATATGGCAGAAGCAGAGATTAAAACTCCACTTACAGCAGGAAATAGATGCTATTTTTCTCTTCAAAACATTCTAAAATCATCTCTAATATCCCGAACAACTAAACTTAAAATTTATAAAACTGTTATAAAACCAATAGTAATTTATGGTAGTGAGACCTGGACCACTACAGAAAAAGATGAAAAGCTACTTATTACTTGGCAAAGGAAGATTCTAAGACAAATTTTTGGACCTATTAAGGAAGACAATACATGGGCTATCAGGTCAAATATGGAGATTGAACGGTTACATAAAGAAAAAGATATAATGAATTCTATTAAAAAAAAAGAAGAATGCAATGGTTAGGCCATCTATGATCAGAATGAGGGACGAGAGAAGTACAAAGAAAATATGTAATAGTAAATTAATAGGGAAAAGAAGTATTGGGTAGACTCAGGAAGAGATGGGTAGAAGAGCTAGAGAAAGATCTAGCACAAAACCAAATTATAAATTAAGGGCCAGAGATCGGAAGGTCTGGAGAGGTATATTGAGAGAGGTCAAAATCCTACATGGATTGTAGTACCATTGTGTATGTATGTAATTTTTTAAAGTTAGTTGCAAGTTGGTTACTAAATAACTTGTGAAAAGTCTACCGTTTTACATCGTTCCACAGATCGTTTTCTAGAAGATAAAAAATGTTAGGAGAATGTAAATTCTGGAGTGTTCAGAAAGTTTATGTCGAACTAATGGTAAAACGTGCACCATTATAGTAGATCATATTTCTACTAAAAGTTTCCTTGAGTAATATATTGATATAAGCAGAGCATACAATCGGGATAATTTTAACACGTACCCGTAGAACAACGCCAAGACTAGGGATGCACCGAATAGTGATTTTGGCCGAATGGCGAATATTCGGCCTATAGGCGAACCGAATTTAGAATATTCGGCTAGCCGAATAGTAACTGTTAGGTCGAATACAGTTCAAAGCATTAAAATTTTAAATTTTAAAACAATTTTACATAATATTTAATACAGAAACTTACATTTTGATGAACAAGAGCTTTGTACAAGTAAACTTTATACTGAAAAAAATTACTTTGAGTTATTTAATATAATAGTTATTAAACTTTAATTGATAAAATTTTAAATTTCATGGCGTCTTCTGTGAATTAAAGGAAATGAATAAAATGTTCTTAAATTCTAAAAGAAACGTTTTATAATCAAAGAAAAATTGTGAAAAAATTTGAAGAAAAACTTTACAATGTCATATACTGTTTATTTGTCAGGAAGAGACTAACGTAGAAATGAATAAATAATACAATCTATTCAAATGGTGACAACTCAGCAAGAATAACTTGATTTATCAAAGAAGTTTTTAAATACATCCCAGATCAGTGTCTGGAGTTTGCGATTATTTTCAGAAATTGTAAACATACATGTTGTTCCTATAATCTTCCAACAAACTTTCAACGGAGATAATATGGTTGAGACAAACATTTTTTGAACAATTAACATCACATTCCATTTATTCGATAAAAATTATAATGCATTTAATCAAAAATACTGGGTGTATAACTACAAGCCGAAATTGAATTTTCATCCACAACTTTATTAATAATGATGATATTTTAGCGATATTTGCTCCATATTAATTTTGCTTGTACTAAATGTGCTGATATCATTGAAAATGATTGAATTTTGGCCAGTGACACAATGTAAATACTGTCAACAGGATTCTGAATTTAAAGGAATGTCTAACTCATAGTTGTTTAGATGTGAATGGTGGCAATTTCTGGCACTTCATTATGAAATCTTATTTCATAGAATTCAAAGCAAGTCTGTTGAAAATAGAGTTATGATATCTTCATTATTGTTAAAGTAACAAACAAAAATTCATATTTGACCTTGAGTGGGATGAGATAAACTGTATTTATGGCAAGTGGATTGCAATTATGGTTTCCTGGACAAATTGTCTGTCTTGATGTCTATTATCAACCCTGAACGATTTTCTATTTTGTTTAGAAACACTTTTTTGTGAAAAAACAAGAAACAGATTATTTACTAGACAATGTTCAGGAACTTGCATTTATACATC
Organism: Maratus speciosus; assembly: GCA_963932465.1. NCBI lineage: Eukaryota > Metazoa > Arthropoda > Arachnida > Araneae > Salticidae > Maratus > Maratus speciosus. The sequence goes on along the minus strand of OZ010791.1, from coordinate 232,652,858 downwards.
ATTAATTCCTATGAAAATTCTCATTAGTAGTTCATTTTCTTGAGTGATACGTAACAAACAGCAAATAAATAATGTAAAAACATATGATTCTGTTTCTAATTATTCAAAATGTTTTTTTTAAGTTGACAGTTGAAAGTAAAAATTTTGTAAGGTTTTTTTAAGTATTCAGTTCAGCCGAATATTTTGATATTCTGCCAAACCGAATATTCGGTAACATACCCGAATACCGAATAGATACCAAATATTCGGTGTATCCCTAGGCAAGACATTTAGAGAATGTCCCGATACAACGTAGGAGTACATATTGTTTCACTCGTAAAGTTGAAAAAATAAAAAGTAAAACTTTATTGCCAAAATAATGTAATTTTCATTTCGCCATTTTTTTAGGCTCTGAGATTCGTGTACTGTTGTTGAAAATGAGATCATACACTGTTAAAAATTTGCAGCATTCTGGCAGGTCATTTGACCGTTTTTTCCGAAAACGATTACACAACCGTAATTTAACATTATTCTGACCATATTATTAGCCATTTTATGATCAGAATATAGTTAAATTATGGTTATGAAACCGTTTTTTCAAAAAACGGTCGAATGACCTGCCAGAATGCTGCAAAATTTTTAACAGTGTAGATGTAAAATAAAATTGTACATTCTCTCATAAATATTATTTACGCATTATATGCTATGAATAGTCTTTTATTCTTTCTTATTTATTAGCTTATTTATTTATTCAATTTAAGGGGTCTCGGGACTATTAAAATTGGAAAAAATGAAAAAAAAAAGACCATTTTCAACATTTAATATCTTAAAATGTATATGATTTTAAAACACAATTTTAGCTGGGATGAAAGATATAAGTATGTTCTTTAATTTCACGTATTTAAAAAATTGCAGGATGCAGAATTAGCATTTACAGAGGGCTCCAAACTGCCAGACATTTGACGAGCAGAAAATTGGTATAACAGCTTACGCGCAGGATTACAAAATAAATATCGCAACTAGAATGGACATTTTGGTGCCTACTTATACTTCAGATTATACTAATTACCCTGAACCTAAATAAATTTGCATTTAAAGCATTTTAATATTTTTAATACAAAGTTGTATTTAGCTAATACAAAGTTTTGACAATTTCAACAGTATAATCACCTAAAAAAATTTTTTTTCGAACAGTAATAAGGAAATTTTAGGTTCAGTTTATACAGACTAGCATGAAACATGTTTTGAAAATTTCATGAAAAATATATTCAAAAGTTTTTGAGATACCCCGCGCGTTATGCCCAAAACGTCATTTGGAGAAAAAAGACTTCAAAGTTTCGGAAACGCCGCTTCAGCTATTGCGGGGGTATAATTCCAGCATCCATAACTTCTGTTCTACTGGGAATTTCAAGGAAACAATTATATCAAACTGTTCAGAAAAGATATGAGTTTAACACCTAAAAAAAATTAAAATTTCAAAAATTTTGAAGCTTTAAGAGTCCTGAGATCCTTTAATTTAATTTTTAGATACTGATAGCAACAGCAATTACTTTACGTTGCTACTGACTAGATCTTATGCACTTTTATGTCAAATAATATTTTTTAAGTGAAAACTTTGCTATTCCTAAATTAAATGAAGCCAGATTATTTGTCCATTAAAAGGAAAGGATTCAAATGTTATATTAATGTAAATTATTTCCTAATTCAGCCATATTATTATTCAGCCTATAAGTGAGAAAGAAATTTAGTATATGGCCTTCCTACATTTCTGAATTTCTGTTCAATGAGTTATTACTTCGAAGTTGAGTTTTTAAGGGCTTCATTTAAATCCTGATAAGATTTACAACAAAGTACAAGGGAAAGGTTCTTAACAATAACATTAATAATAAACAGTTAGAAAATTTTCCAATGCTCAAAAAATTTCAAATTAATATGTTTTGATACCGCTGAAAAAAATACCCACTTTTGTCAATCTCAATTAGCTCTAAAATATCGTTAGCTGTACATTAACTGTTACAATTTTTACTTTTAGTTCTACTACATTTTACTTTTGCAGAGTTATTGTTACAAATACATAAATAAATAAAACAAACAAGCATTAGACCAGTTTTCAACATTTAACTAAAACAAAGCACATGCACCTTAGACATTTAGAAATAGACGGCACTCGCAGGGCGCGACTAACAAGTTTCTGTGCCCAGGGCACTTTTAATTTTTCGTGCCCACTTAGATTGGTTGATTTGCTGATATCAGTTTTTTTTTTCTTTTTTTACATATCACAAACTTATTTAAATAATGTCAACTCAAAAAATTAAGTTTTCCGGAAAAATGAAAAATGGTTCCAGGAATTCAATTAAAATATTTTTTCTATTAATTATTGAAATGTGCTTTTAACCAGTGACTGAGATATATTTTTGTCATGTCATCCTATTAATATCTCAAACATTGAGAATTCAAGCACGCGAATATGCTGTCTGGTGAAGAAACATTGTACGCTCTCCTTTCAGGAAAATCCCCTGCAAGCACATTGCATCACATGTATTTTTAACTTGTTAATAATAATGTACTTTTTTTTCTTTTTTTTTTTTTTTCACAATTTCCGATTTTAACAGACGTGAACCTGAACTGAGAAAAACTTAGAAAAGTGTATTCCTAAAACAACTATTAGATATGCTTAATGTTTCAGAAATAAAAAAGTTAGCACAATTATGATTTTTTTAATAGAAATTTAGATGAAATTATGAAAAAGTTCGTGCCCCTCAGAAATTTTGTGCCCAGGTCACAGGCCCGGGTGCTCGTGCGGCAGTCAGGACCTGGACACTCGTACTAGTGTAAACGTCATGCATAACTTTTGGCATAACCACGATAAAACTTATTAGATTTGTTATGCTTAATGTTTCAGAAATAAAAAAGTTGGCACAATTATGATTTTTTAATAGAAATTTAGATGAAATTATGAAAAAGTTCGTGCCCAGGGCACAGGCCTCGGGTGCCCGTGTGACAGTCAGGGCCTGGGCACTCGTACTAGTGTAAACGTCATGCATAACTTTTGGCATAACCACGATAAAACTTTTGTCGATATCAACAGTAGTCAAATATCAGATGAGTTTCCTAACCGAGCGTGACTTGATAGGACCGCGACCAACGACATGCAAGGCCAGTTCCTGGCTTTTAAAATGTCACATACCAATCATCGAGTAAAGATTATCCACTCCGTGTGACGTTTTAAACATCATGAACTGGCCTTGTATGTCGTTGGTCGCAGCCAAACTGTACTTAGATATACGCGTTTGTCCAAAGTATGGCAAACCCAGGCATTTTCTATTCCAGAACTGGGTGATACTCGGCTGGGCCCGCCGTATCTCGCCACACTTATATCGAGGCACACTAGACAGGCTCAATTATCTAAGGATGACATAATGGCAGGTAAGATTAACAGTCTCCTCTCGACCATTCAACCAGCTTCAACACGATCATCTGTAGTTGGGAAATAGTAAAACGATGTTCGTGTTGTGCCCAATAGCCACATGTCTCGTTTAGTTCTAAGCGAGATCATAACAAAATATTCATAAATCATAATTTTCTTCAAATATCTTTATGATCATGGGTTCATGTTTTTTTTAAATATATATATATATGTGTGTGTGTGTGTGAATTTACTACACCTTAAATCATTTGTGCATGAAAAGTATCCATCGTATCGGACCTCTGGAAATGTACACACCCACTCGGCAACATTTATGTACCATCCAGTACCATGATATTAATGGGGAAGAGGGCATAATAGAGTAAATGTAGCATATTTTATTTTTTTAATTCCCAGTAGACACTATAATATATCCAGAGGTGTAACTACATTCTGAAAGGAACCGTGGAAAAAATTACATTCTGCACCTTTGAGTGTCTTCGCACATAACCAAAAATGTAGATGCTTCTGTATCCGAGTCTCGGATCCAGTATTTACACCAAAGGCCACTCCAGCGAGAGTCTGGGATCACCCTAGAACCTAGAGCTAGACTATCTCTCTGGAACTTCGTTGGTTTCAAATACCGCATTTCGCAAACCAAAGAGATAGGCCATGACACTTCACACTCGATCTACCTTGATCACATGGCAATTTAACAGTTGGTAGAAACGAACCTATCTTGACCACTTGTCAATCAAAATGTTTGGAAGTATCATGATCTTTTTCTTTCATTGGCTTCGATTATTTTCAAATGATGGAATCATTCGCATCATTTATATATTTTCTATACAAAACGAAAAAAATTACCTGCAATTTATGGCACCCCCCCCCCCCCCACTCCGTTGTCGCAAAACCCCGATGTTTTAAGCTTCACTCAACTTCTAATTACACCTCTGAATATTTAATAAATATTTTATATACATTATACATGTTTTCTTGATACATTTAGTATCACTAAAAAGAAGCAAAAATACCTCCTATTATATTTTACTTTCTGTCCTAATCATACTTTTCTAGAACCTTTTTAGACTGACTCAAAACGTCACCCTTTTCTAGTTCCATTAAACTTCCCAAGAAAATGATCGTTTTATATTCTAGAAATTCAAAACAGTCATTTCGAAGATCCGGGTGGCGTGACGATGAAAAAGCGTTGTTCTTTGCACAGAACATCACCTCGCATCGGCCAGCAGCACCCCCACTCCCCAACTACTACTTACATAATAAACTCTTCCCAGAACTGGAAAATCAAAACAGATCCGTGATGGTGAAACAAATTTTGTGTCCACCCCTCCTCTGCTTCCCCTTGTTCTTCTACTTCATAACCGAAACCTGTAAGGTCACAAGTTCGAGTTGAACAACTGCTGCACCAAATCCGCGAGGAACCTGTTCCCAAGGCGTTCCAAGAGTAAAGGTTGATCATAAAACCACGTTTGTTACCTGAGATACATATACCAGCTTCTACCCCCAGGTATATTACGCCTGTTTCATATTCCCGCACGTGTCTGATTCAGAAAAACTTTCCATCGCTGACCTACTCTGCAAGAAAAGCAAAGATTTCATGGTCGAGCTGGAAAAGTTGAATGAGAGATTTTTTTTACCTCAGCTTAGAAAGAATAAAAAATATTAAAGCTCATGTAATAACCTAATAACTTAGCATTTCAACGTAAAATGATTTGAGAAGAAATAATTGGTTGAACAATTTGAACTTTTCAGTCTCTCAATAATATTAATAATAACAAAATGTAACAGGAACGCGTAGTCTCAGAGACTGCATTTATTTATGAGTAAAGCTTCATTATTTAAATATTAGTAAAAATATTGTACAGATATGCGTTTTGAATGGTTAACTTAAACATAAAATAAAAAGAAATCAGTTTTCGAAGACATTTTCACACAGAAGGCATTTTTTAAAGATATTCATCTGAAAACCTCACTATGCTTAGCCCACACCACTGCTCTGTCAGAGACTGCACCTCCCAAATTATAGATTAAGTTTTCATTGAAAAAAAAATCCCAATTTGATAGAGGCATTTACTTAAGAGCTTACACTAGACACGCGAAGGTAGTCGCAAGCCAACATTATACCAAGGGTAGAGTTTTTTCTTGAATTTCTGATTTGCATTTCAATGTTTTTAAACGAATTTTTATTTTATGAGGATACTTTCACTTTCGGTACCATGAAAAAAAAAATCTTTTTAAATATTGAAATGCAAATGAGAAATTTTAAAAGAACGCTGCAATTGGTTTAACATTAGCTTACGAGTGTCTTCGCGTATTCTTTGACTTATGCAGGCAGGATAGGGCTTGGGCAAAGAAATGGACGCAGACCTTGGATTTACAAAAGGCGCAAATATTTTAACAAATTAAAATCATTTTACTTGCTTATGCTTGTGTAGTAGCTGACATTACAAGATTTAACACATGGTCATAAGGTCATAGTATAAGTATTAAGAATTTAAATGGTTTGGTACTATATCTCTATCTTAATAAAAAACCCACTATCAGGGTTGGGGTTTTGGACGCCTAAAACTAGTTTTGGACAGGACATGTGGGTTTTACTGTCCAAAACTGTACTAAAGTGTCCAAAACTGTACTAAAGCGTCCAAAACTGTACTAAAGTGTCCAAAACCTAAAAAAAAGCAACATTCCACATGTAACCACTGCACACTTATTAAACATATGAATAAATATCTCACAATATATTTTACTAACATTCCATTTAATTCTTTAGTAAATGAAAAAAGTTCAAATTTTTCTAATATCTGTGTAACATAAAAAAGTTCTGTTTCTGTTAAAATTCAGTTATAATAATAAGAAATTCTTTATAATACCACACATGTAGTATAGGGAGGGGAGATTGGCTTTTGTTTCAATTTTTGTGGAAGAAAATGTTACAAAGAAATTTCTTTTAAATAATGTTTCATTGTAAATTATCTTTTCTAGATTATAGAATAATGGAAGAAAACACAAATATTTAATTTAAAATCTAGAAGTTATTTTTTAAAATATGTATTTTTATTATCAATTTAATCTAATTCTAGTGAACATTCTATTTCTTAAGAGTTAAATAGTGTTGTTATAATAATAGTCATATAATATAGTGTTATAATAATAGTCAATATCTAAATATCTCATAACCAAACAAAATCAATTATTTTTATTTATACTATTTCTTAATATACACATATACATAGTTGCCAGCAGTAAGCTGGTTTAATCAATATGCTGAACCTGAACTCCATTTATCAATTATTTCCAGTAACAACTCTCGGGACTTTCAGTAACAGAATCAGAATGTATTCTTCATAAAAATCGTTGTTACTTCTATTAACTACTATTATTTAAATGAATAACATTAAAATTATGATACATAATTAAATTTAATATCTTTTTAATGTAATTACTTTGTTACGTAGGGCAATTAGGTTGTTACTACTAAATTGTTAGGTAGTATAATGTAGGGTAATTAGGTTGTTAATACTAAATTGGTATTTTTGTATTGTAATCTTTTTGCCAATTTTTTAAACTTTTAGCATTGTTCTGATAAATACAATTTTACTACAAAATATAGTTTTGGACAGTTTTAGACAGAAGAGTTTTGGACAGTACGGTTTAAACCATGGATTTTACCCTGGTTTTTACCGTTGTGTCCAAAACCTTGCCAACCCTGTCCACTATATATCCCGTTTGAAGTTCTGTCAAATTTATTTGCTACAGAATTTTTCTATGACAAGTCACGACGTATTTAAAATCTCCAGAAATTAGTTTAACAAAGATTATCTTGTAATAGATTGACAGATACCAAAGCTAGTGCTTTCTATTTGAACTATTTTTCAATTCATACCCGAGTGCATTAACACACGAGTCCAGGCCAGGGATGAGATTTCTCCACTTTTTTGTACACCAGTATAATCTCAGAGAAAATGTTATTTTATTTAATCGAAAAACACTTCGATTTAACAGAACAACATCTTTTCTAATATTATACTGGAATGCAAAAAAGCGGAGCAATCTCATCCCTGGTCCAGGCCCCGATCATGACTAATTGGGGCCCTGGGCAAAGATAAATTACGGGGTCTCATTCGATTCGTTTCAAAATTATTCAAATAGAACTGATAGAGTCAGTCATATGTGTAATGCATAAATAATATTTTCGCACCTTGGATTTTAAATAGAAGAAAATTCTTAGTTCCGTCAATTCTAAATTAAGTACCTTAATTAATAAAAATACTCTTTTTTTAGTACAGAACAAAACTCTTTCATATAACTTTAGCAACATGTTATATTATACTTTAAGATGAATTTACTAACTTCAAGTTATGGAAGAGTGTCAAATACTCTAACATGCAAATATGTATTAATCAAGTTACTTTCTTTTACATCTTTTTAAATTGTAACTACACATAACATGATATTAAATGAAATACATTCTATTTCACAAGTAGAAAGTGTTTTTCAATAAATCTAAAAAAGATGGCAATTTTGGGTTTGTTTTTCATATTTGACTCTAAGTTAAAAGAAAAAACTTTGAATATGGAAGAAAATTTATTTCATGACATTTAGAACTGATTATTTTCGAACGCTAAAGTTTAGATATAGTTTAAGTTCATTGCTAATACAATTTATTAAAATCAAAATTTTATTTCTTATTTAATAGTGGTTGAGGTTGGCTTTGCGAAGGCATTGACTCTGTGAATTCAATACGAAATTTGCTTTTCAGAAAGTTTAGTAGAACCTTTTATAGATGAAATTTGTATTTTGTATTTGAAAATTTTCAGAGTTAGAATTGGGGGGTGGGGAGTAAATATTCTTTTAATAACTATATGGATTTGGGGGCCCCGGAGCAAAGTCCTGATTTGCCCATGCGATAATAAGGGCCTGCTTGAATCATAACTTAATATATCCACGTTGTATTCATAAATGAAGTAGAAATTTCCTTACTTTACTTCCGTTCTTCTGCGGCAATTTCAGACTGAGTTTTAAGCATTTCGATATTTATGATTTTTTTTAAACTTTTTTATTATTATTATTATTATTCAAGAGCAGATTTTTTAGCAAAACAGGCTTATTGGGATCTCAATGCGGACCATTGTTTTGTAGCTCCTTTTGTCAACGTTGAGTTTGGAGATTTCGTCTACGTTGACCTAAAAATTGGATGTTGGTTGGACTAATGGTTAGAATTGCTCCTTGAGCCAATTATTGGATTAAATTGCTAAACAACAAACGATCAACGGTTGGATCTGCCGGCAAAACTGCACACACACACACACACACACAAAAAAAATAAATAAATAAAAATAAAATAAAAATGTACTATTACTAATATAGCTGATCTTATTTTAATTAAGAAACTTCAACTGATTTGTAAACTTTCTAGCAAACATTTTAGAATTATGGATGCTTATACTGATTAAAATTGCTTATAATTTGGTTTCTTCATTTTAAAAAACTTTTCAACATTTACTGTTTGCATTTTAACAGAACTATTATGTAAATAAATTTTACTTTTATGAGTATGAAGATGAAGAATATGAGTGCTAATGCTAAGAGTCCTAAATTCTTTCAAAAACTCTTTAATTTAATATAAATTAGTTATCTAGTTACTTATAAAAGTGATACTTTTGGCTGTTGATTGACAAAATGCAATACCTGTTAATATCTGAAAAGTAAGCAATCTATTTATAGCAGTGTTTTTTTCTTTTCTTTGTAAGGGATTTTACCTCTTTGAAGGGCTGAAAAATTTTATTTTTATTTCCTTTTGTTTCATAAAGTATTCTTTATACGATAATAATATTTTATCAGTTAGAAATCGATATAAAAACAATTTTGGAACTATGAAAGTAGAGCGAGTATGCAGCAATGAAAACTCTTTATGCCCGTTTTTTATTTTATTTTTTTCTTTCTAAGAACAATATTTGGAAACTCGGTGGACACTTTGCCAATTTTGAATCATCCAACTTTATCTTTTTGAACATTAATCGACCCTTTTTTCTAATTAAGTATGTAGGATTTTTTTCAAATTACCGAATCTAGCTTTCTGTATGCATTTTAGTAATAGCATTTCTGATTGAAAATTTGTACTTCATTCCATTTCACTGAAAATACATATATCTTAAAACAGATAAGTATTTCACTAGAGTTCGGACTACAAAAACTATTTTTCTTTGTCTCATTATTCCAGAGTATTTTTAGTGTTCGTCACTCGACCCTCTTTTTTCGAAAAGCTCTCGTCCATCAACTCTCAATCCGCCATTTTTCAATGTATTAAATAAATAAATAATTGCAGTTTTATATTTTAATATATATATAATAATTTTGCATAAATGGAATTTTTATAAATACTCTATATTTCTTAAAAATAAATAAAATAAAGATAAATTAATCCCTAAGAAATCTTACATTTCAGAGTGTCAAAGTGGCAGGTGTTCTAATTCAGAAACTAACTAATCAAATAGATTTTTTCTATTTTCGGAAAAGGCAGAAAACCCTTTAGTTAACCTATCAATGTTGGCGTTTTGAACCCAATTGCCTGATGCAGTACCGCGAAAGAGGGAAAAACTGCTGTCATGAGACAACAATCGCTTATAACTGAAAAGAAAAAAAAAAAAAAAAGAAAAACACTGATTACAAATCACTTCAATAATTATGCCTGCAATCTTTTACGTTTATAAATGAGTCGGAAAATTTTGCATTGTTGAGTAGGAAAGAATATTTTTTCGAGAACCATTTTAAGATTCGTCTTCCATCTTCTTAAAATAAAATAAATCTTGATCACCCATGAAAGTATTGTACTCATTTAGGAAGTGTTTTTAACTATCATCTACGAATAAAGCAAAATTAAATCGCGAAAAAAATCATGAAAATAAACTGTATAAAATAAGTGAGGTGAGAATAACTAAAAGAAGAATCTATATTAATACATGAAATATATTTACATTTAATTTTTTTTTAAAAGTAAATAGTAAAAAAAAAAATGTAGATAATGAAAATAATAAATTGAAAAAAAAAATTTTTGTTTTCGCTCTTATTTAAAATTATAGTGCTGCCATCTTTTAAATTCAGTTTGTACTAATCATTGCTAGAAATGAGAAAGTTTATTTTTTTTCCTTGAGTGGACATGCATTTCAGAATTCTTGTTCAAAAATTGAATGTTGTAATAAAGTTTTCAGAACCATTTTATGCCGCATTAATTTTTACAGCCTAACTGAAATAAAGAATATAGGCTTGAAAAATAAATCCATATTTCCCTTTCTTTCTTTTTATTTTTTTTCCTCTGAGCTACATTTCACATTCATTAAAGATCTTTTTAAAATAATTTCTTAATTTATTTTTTCTTGTAATTCTTCTAAACATATATCACATACAAAAAGTATGTATTAAAAAACTTGGAAACATTAGTGTATACTCCATTATTACTCTTCATATTAAATTTTACAGCGAAAAATAAAAAAAAGGATACATTGTAAAATTAAAGGGAAAAAGTGAAACTTTGAACCGGATCATATGTTTCAGAGGTTTTGTGATAAAAAATATTTATCCATCCCAAAGATCATTATTAATTATTCGAATTTATTTGTCAGTAAAATTAATCTTAAAAAAGCATTTCTATTTCAAAATAATAATAATCGTAGACGAAGAATATTTATTAACTTCAATCAATAGTAGCACAAATATTTTCCAAAATTGCCCACAGATGGCAGCACCAAACAATAAATTGGTTGAATAACTGAAATGCCATGGTTTCTAATTTTCCTCTAATTTTTCTTTGTATTTTTCGGAAAACTTGAATATGATTGAAATATAAGTATTTTTTATTTTAATTAAAATAATTAACAAAATCATAATTTCATTTGTATCGTGAAATCAGTACTAAAGTATCAAAAACGATTACGATACAGGGGAGCCAATCAAATCGAGAGTAATGTGTAGAATTTTCCTGTTTTTTGCATTCAGTAGTGAATGATTACTTCTGTGATTCATTCTCCTTGACTAACGTTGTTTGTTTTGAAAATCGCTGCAGTATAGACAGACAGTGCTGTAATTTAAAATTCAACCGTTCATAAAAATTAATATATATTTAGTTAGAATATATTAAAATTGTTATTTTTTTATCAAGATTTTATAATATTATCGATTATCTGATCTTTAATCTCTTTCATACATCTTTTTAAAAAATTTTGATTGATGCAATGATAAGCTGGTTTATTATGAAATCTCTCTCCCATCCAAAATCAACATTTTGTTTATTGCATCGCTTATCACATTCTCTCTCACCTGCTGCAAAATTTAAAAATATAGATGTGATTAATTTGTACGAACGACTATGCAGTGGCGATAGGGGCGCTCTAGCGCAAGCAATAACATTGGTTGAATCTCAGCATCCTGAAAAAAGGCATTGCGCTCAAAATTTACTTAATTTGGCGATGAAAAATTCAAGGGAAGACTGTGATGACTTTGACAGAGCAAAAAGTTTTCGGATTGGGCTTACAGGTGCACCAGGTGCTGGAAAATCGACATTTATTGAATCATTCGGTAAGTTTTTGACAAATAAAGGCCTCAAAGTTGCTGTTCTTGCTGTCGATCCTTCATCTTCTACGACAGGCGGCTCCCTTCTTGGAGATAAAACACGTATGCCAGAACTATCAAGAGATATGAATGCCTTCATTAGACCCTCTCCATCTAGTGGTTGTTTGGGTGGAGTTACTCGAAGTACACATGAAAGTATTGCACTTTGTGAATGTGCAGGTTATGATATTGTGCTAGTTGAAACTGTAGGTGTTGGCCAGTCTGAATTTCATGTTTCTTACATGGTTGATATGTTTGTCATGCTAGTCTCACCAACTGGAGGTGATGAGTTACAAGGCCTAAAAAAAGGTATAGTAGAATTGGTTGATTTGATTATTGTTAATAAAGCTGATGGTGAACTAATTCCAAATGCACGCCAAATACAGAGTGAATATATAAGTGCACTCAAATTTGTTAGGCGACGTTTCAAGAGTTGGAGACCTTCTGTTCTCTGCGTGTCTTCAAAAACTAAAGAGGGGATTGAAGGTTTATGGGAAGAAATGATGAATTTTAAAGATACACTTTCAGAATCTAATGAATTTTATTTTAATAGAAATAAACAATATAATTTGTGGATGTGGCTACACATAGAGAATACATTAATGAATATTTTCAAAAAACATCCTAAAATAACATCTCTAATACCTGAAATGGAAAGTCAAGTTCAAAAAAGGATAATTACTCCTGGTCAAGCATCTGACATACTTTTAAAAAAGTTTTTAGATACTCTTTAAGACAGAGTACAAAATATATTATTAAAAAGTTTATATTTACATATTGTTAAAATGTACTCATGTTTGATATTTTAATTATTAAAATTTATTTTTCTTCATTCACATTTTCTTTATTATATTACATTTATATGCACTATTTATTTCCTGCCATTTAGTCTGTTGCTTAAAGAAATGTTTTAAGACATTATTACAATTATTTATATAATATATTTAAATATCAATATTAATTAGATATTTAAATAATTATGGTAATCTTCTGCTACATTATAACTACAGGTGAACTGTTAGGAACTGAACTACTGTAACTGAAAAAGAATACTAGTAAATTAAGAGATTTTTATAAAGGAAGAATAAATGTTTAATTTTAGAAGATGAAAACTTTAATAAATTAATTCTGCTAATTTCATATTTTATCTGAAGTTACTAAAGTTCTAACATAAAAATATTTTTAATGTAAGTTTAGGACTTATTACATTTTAATAACCGTTCATTTAATTATTTAAAAATAGTTTGTATGAATTTAAAAAAAAATTTACTTATTGAAATTTATTTAAAATGAAATTTTTTTTTATGTTATAAAAATTCAAATTAAATTTTGTTTAACTTAATTGTAATTAAAATTTAATTAAATTATCTAATTGACAATTAAAAATTACTGATAATAAAAATCGACTGATATTTATATCAGTGCTTTATTCTTTATTAACCCCTTAACCTACGATTTACATTTCAACAGCCTGTGTCCAAAATGTAAACAAGATTGTGCAGCCTTCGAGCCATTCCACGGTTCGGCAAATCGATCCTAAGTTGTACCAAATGCGCACAACTTACGGGATGTAAATACATATGTAAGATACAACTGGTTTAATTTTGTAGCGTATTTCATAAGTAATTACAACCTGATGTAATGAGCCATAAAATAATATACCATAATATACCCATAATGATACCATAAAAGGTTTATTAGTAATCCCATTAGCCTTTACTGTCGTACCACGGGCCATGCCTGTGATATGTACATTTGGCTCGATCGTTGTACTAGGGTCCATGCCCGTAATATTTACATTTTGCCCAACAGATGTACTACGAGCTAGGCCCATTATAATCAGTTTTGGCCCGAATACAAGACCACGTGTCTCACATGTAGTTATAAGTTAAGGAGTTAACTAATCAGAGTTCCTATGCGACTGGAAAATGTTGGGTATTATCAGGGTAAATGACATGTGCTCAAAAAGTCAGGAAAAATTACAATTTTTTTTTAAAACCTTGATAATGTTGGGAATTGTCAGGGAAAATGACAAGTGCTCAAAAAGTCAGAGAAAATTACAATTGTTTTCTAAAACCTGAAAAAGCCAAGGATTTTTTTTTTTTTTTTTAATTATTATTTACTATCATGTATCAAGATTCTCCTGAGTTCTATCCACAAAAAAGTACCAATTTTTCCTTTGCAAGTAGAATTTTCACTAAATTCATATTTTTAACATAAAGATGTTTTAAGTATACAAATTTGTCAAAATATGAAGTTGAGATATCACGAATAGTTAAATAATAATAATAAAAAAAGGTAAATTATATGAAGCAAGCAAAAAAGAAAAGTTGTAGCTGAAATTAAAATGTTAAAAGACCAAAAATTAAAACTTACACAACAAACTGCTTTTGAAACAACACAAATAAATGATATGATAGCAGAATTGTCTAATATGAGTAAAAAGTTACTACTTTGAATCCATCTGAGTTGTATTTTTTTTTTTTTTTTTTTTTTTTATAAATAATATAGAATGATATAGATTTTTAGTTTCAACTTTATAGGTTATTTTCCTTTTCAGAGGTAAGTTTACATTTTATTCTTATTAATGTATCAGTGTATTCTTTTTTTCTGTATAAGTTAAATTATTGAGATCTAGAATTGTAATTCCTATTTTTTAAAATATTATGAATTGTAGGAAATATGGCCTGGTAAAGTCAGGGAATTTTGTTATTCAAATAGAGTATGAACCCTGCTAATTGAATAAAGATCAAAACTAAACTCTAAAAAAGCTAAAACATCAGGAAGGGCACCTTAAGATTACAAGTCTTGTGCTACTTAACAAGCATGCCCCTTGTTTTTCAGCTTGTAAGAATCATGAAAGAAAAATTGAAACAAAGAAAGCACTGAATTGATTGCAAAACATAACTTTTATTTTACATTAAATACCGGGTGTCCCAAAAAGGACTGACTGATTTTAAAATTCAATAACTTGCAAACGGTGACAGATATTAAAAAAATTCTTGCAGGAGGGTTATGCATAAGGTCAAAAGTTTTATTACAGTGATTTTCAATTTTAGTTCGATTTACAAACAATAGATGGCGCTGTAAGCAATAGTCGCTAAATACAGGCTCAATTTTTGGTCCTTTATCTTGTTCCATGAAGAAAAAGGAGATGGAAATGTATTATCCGGGCCACGAAGTACCAAAAATCGAGCCTGAATTTAGCGACTATTGCTAACAGCGCCATCTATTGTTTGTAAATCGAACTAAAATTGAAAATCACTGTAATAAAACTTTTGACCTTATGCATAACCCTCCTGCAAGAATTTTTTAAATATCTGTCACCGTTTGCAAGTTATTGAATTTTAAAATCAGTCAGTCCTTTTTGGGACACCCGGTATAAGCTTTACAGGCAGCAAGTTTTATGTGGTAAGCATAAGCATGTTTTTATATCTTTGCATGTTTCTTGAATAATATTTGGCGTTATATTGTTGAAATACAGTAATAAATCATCTTTAACATTCAGTATTTTAGAATTTTGGATACTTTGTTATAGGTGCCTGGGCATAACTGTCTTTAGTGTGATTTCTCACAAAATATTACGCTGGGTTTCATAATGATGCGAACACCCAGTTTTTCAAGGATAAAAAAGAAGAAAATGTTACAAACAAACTGAAGATCTAATCAATGTTAGAAGTAGAACAAGTTGTTTTATCTTATAACAAAATATAATTGAAACAGCGATTTATAGGGTGACACGGGGTGAATATGGGTCAGAAAATAATAAATAAGATCTCAATATCTAGGAAAATATAAAAGATGAAATTTTCAAATTTGGCATGAAATTGACTTAGTATTGTAGCTTTTGTATAAAACATTTTCAGTTTACCCAAAATATTTATTTTTTAATTGAATTTTTTAAGTGACCTTATAATTACCCTGGCAACAGGGTAATTATAAGTCACAACCGGACAATTATGGGTCACTGTCTTTATGAAGCCTCTCTTATGACCTCTATTTAACAAACCTCTATTTTGTGAACTTTTCTTCGGAACCAACAACATTTTGCGAATTTCTTCGTAAAATAACCTCCAAATAGCGAAGTGTATTCTCTATTTAACGAACTTTTTCTTCTGATATAATTTTTTTTTCTCTTTATTTCTCAAAATATTTCCGGACACTTCAAACTTATTCTTTCTTTTACACATTTTATAATGCTCAATAACCTTGAATTAGTTTTACCAGGTGCCTAACTCAACGAGAACAGTAAAATCCCTGTCATTCTTTGCATTTCATCCAGGAAATGCAAACTTTCAATATCCCCCTTTCACACTCAAAAGGTCTGTTCTGTAGTAAATAAGTTTCAATAATTAAATGCATGTAGTAATACAATGCTTAAAATTACTTGTTATAATAAATACGATAATGTCATTAAAATTCATTAATTTTAATGTACTAAATACTTTCTTAAAACTGAAAATACAGTATATTTCTGGACAATATTTTTTAAATTCTTGTTGTCCTACAGATTTCTTTTTGATGGGTAAAATGAATAATAATAAAAAAAATAAATATGATTTACAAAAAAAAGTGTGATTAGTTAAGTTTTTTAATAATGTTTAGTGTTTATGAATTAAAAATCTGTTTTGTGTAGTTTAAAGTATTTAAAAAGGTTCATCTCTATTTAACGAATTTTCCACATAACGAACTTTTTTTCGGGATTTAGCGACTTCGTTAAATAGAGGTCCGACTGTATTAATACATATTTTTTTAATAAGATTTTGAAAATTGCCGCTAAAGTAGAAATTTTCATCATTAAGGCTTAAAAATTTTAAAAAGATATAAAAAAATAAAGAAAATGCCATTTATTTTTATGGGATGTTTGCGAAAATCACATTTTTCTGTTGCACACTAACTTTACTTTGCTGGTGCTTAGCAAGAGAGCTGAGGGGCACTTGAGGTACATATTGATGCAGAATCATCCAAGGATAGTTAATAAGGATTTAAAAAAAAAAAAAAATTGTTGCTTATTAGCCACGATATAAATTTTAAAAATGTGTCGCAAGCTGCTTTTAAAGAATGCTTGGCACAAAGGTGGGTTTAAATTTTGTACATGGTCTCTGTTATAGGTAAGGTGAATCATACTGATAAATAGCCATCATACAGAACACTTTGTGCATAAGTAAAATTTGCACTTGACCGATTTATTTAGGTTTATAGTTTTCTTCAAATTAACTGCTCTACATTATAAAAATATGAATCTAGCACATGTGTTTCACCATGTTCTAACAATTAGGCCAAAAAATTAATATTCAAACAATTACAGTTACCCTACATAGCCTAATATGGTTAAAGTTAAAGGAAAAACATGCTTAAAAACATTTTACTCGTTAGTTGAAAAAATAATTTTAGTTTACAATTTACAATACTTCTTTGTTCTTTTGCAACAAAAATCTTTTGGGAGTTTATATTTTCTTAACGTTTTGTATCTAATTAACTGCTCCACACTATAAAGATATGAATCCAGCACTTATGTTTTACCATATGCTAACAGTTAACAATTAAAGTTTAAAAAAAAGTTGTTTATAAAAATATTTTATCTGGCCTACTTCAAATGTTATTTTAGGTTTACAATACTGTACATTTACTTTTTTTTAAAAATGAAAAACTTTAAATCATAAATTAACAATTGCATTGCATGTATAAAATTTTAAAAAGGCCATAAAGACTGGAAAAACCAGTCTGACCCATAATTACCCCAGGTATTTGAGACATAATTGGGTATACACCTAGAGTCTATTTCATAAGGAATAAGAATAAAAAGTGTATGTATTTAAAAACCTTATAGTATCTATATTTAAAATAAGCATAAAGAAAAAAATCTAAACACTTATGTTAATGTAGCATGGATCTTAGTAAAAGGTGCAATTTTTGAAAGATGATTATGTAGCATGTTACAAAAACAACTCAGCCCACGTTATGCAGTAAAATTAAAATAAAACTTTTTTTATACATAATAAAGTAGACTAATCGGAGAGCCTATACACTATTTTAGAATTTATCTTAGTAGATTCCATAATGATAAAAACTAGGTGAACTATAATTGCCTCGGGATGAGAGTGACCCACATTTATTCTATGCTACCCTACATAAAATAAACTGCATTTTTTCCATTTTAAAGTGTTTCATAATTATATGAACATTGGCCATAAATACAGATTAATAGCCACTGTATGCACCAGATCTTTTAATTAATATAAAACTGCGATCAGGTATAGAGTGGACCAAGTTTTTTAATATACAGTAGAAGATCTTTATAACACAATTCTCCATATAACATACAACTTCTCTGATGTAAACAATGATTTTTGCAATTAAAAAGCACCTGCATTTTCACATTGTAAAATATTGCTACTCTCTACATACATACATACACAATGGTACTACAATCCATGTAGGATTTTGGCCTCCCTCAATATACCTCTCCAGACTGTCCGATCTCTGGCCTTTATAATTTGGTTTTGTGCAAAATTTTTCTCTACCTCTTCTATCCATCTCTTCCTGGGTCTACCAATACTTCTTTTCCCAATTAAATTACCACTATAAATCTTCTTTGTGCTTCGCTCATCCCTCATTCTGATTATTGCTACTCTCTAGATGACTAAATTTGATAGATTAGTTCAACTTTATCTTCTTATTTAAGACCTTTTTACTGAAAAAAATTGCTATTATTACAATAAACATTTTTGAAAATGTCTAATATGAGAAATGGTTGTGTCAGTTATAATTGAATTATGTTTATAAAGTAAATTTAACAATAGCTGATCTATATTATGCAAAAATTTATAATTTGGATAATTCTTGGTAACAAGGAATGCAGTATAAAGATATTCTAATGTATTTTGATGTGTTTCAAACATATTTAACCATGTTTACAAGGTGAATTTAATGATGTGATCCATATAACACAAAATTCTATATAACGCACAACTTTGCATTTTTTGGTTTGTGTTATAAAGATCTTCTACTATATTTTGATCGATTTCATTTTAGTGGAAGATGATAGCAGCTTTTAATTCTGAAATTGTGGCATATTGTTTTCCATTTGTGTAAACCATTGGATATAAATCAGGAGAAACAGATGGCCATGGAATTACATGTATACCATTATTAAGAAACCATTCCCAAGTGCTGTTTGCAATGTGGATGGATGCATTGTCTTGCTGGAACATCCAGAAAGGTCCGCCAATTTCCTCAGTAAATGGCCAGCAAGTTTTCTTCAAGTAGATCTTGATAGGTTAATGTACTAGCCAGAGGGAAACACGTTGATCTTACCAAAAAATCCAAACGCAGCCCAAACTATGAGTGAACCTCCACCCTGCTGCCATTTAGAAAACGTTTCTGGTTTCTTGTGCAGATCGTGCCAATAAGAAAAAATGTCTGGATCATTTAAATTGAATTTTTTGTCATCGGAAAATATTACTCTTTCAAGACATGTGATATTTTGCCCAATCCAGGCGATTTTGCTGATGCATTTTAGTCATACGTAGTTGGGGCTTTCTTTTCTTGTACCTCATCATCTTAGAGCTCTTGACTGCTCTGAACAAGGTACTTTTTGACACTGCTATCAGTGGATCTCTTGAAAGTTTGCCTAAAGTTGTTTTCCCATTGCTCATTCTTTTTATCATGGCTCTTTTTCCCTTTTGGACAGCTTTGACAGATGTCCCAGAAACTTCTTTGCTCCATAATCCTCTTTTAATCAAAGAAAATTTAATATTACACCTGTAGATCTTTTTAATTTTTTTGCGATATCTGAAAGTCCTTGATCCTTAAAAGACACAATTTTCCCTTCCTCAAAACCACTTAAAGCGCTTTTACAATCCATACTTCTAGAACTCCCTTTGCGATCAGGTTTGGAAATTTTCTAGTCTGTGAAGTATTTTTATATGCTGAACTAATTTGCATATTAAAGCATGGTTACATTCTCCACAGATTTATCGAACTTATCAAACATTCATTGAGGTAAATAATAAAGAGAATGACATAATTAAGTACTTACATAACCATTATTCATAGATTTTCCCCTAAAATACCAATGTAACTTTTATACTTATTATTTATACTAAAGTACATAAGTATTTCCTTAATTATTATTATTATTTTTATTTATTTATTTATTTTTTTGTATAAATAAATCTAATAACTACACATTTTAAGTATTTACTTAATTCTTATTTTTTTTTTTACAAATAAATCTAATAACTATGCATTTAGTGCTTTTTTTAAACACTTTGACAGAAAAGGTTTCCCTTACAACGCTCTTTAGTTGATATATAATTTACATGATCTACCTGACTTAAATTTTTTAAAGTTATTTGCACTTTTTGAAACAGGACCTGATACCTCAGATTTAAAAGAAGATACGAGTGTGGGACACAGACCTACCTGATCCACTTGCCCCATTTCTATGGGACAACTGGACCCATGAAAAGGGAAAGATTATATATATTTATTTATTTTTAGACATTAAAATGTAATTTAAAAATTTTCTGTTTGATAGAGTGAACCTAACTGAACACATTTACAAAGGTTCAGACTTTAATTCAAAATGAACATTGGCTTTTGGAAGCTGAATTGCCAGAATCTCTAGAGTCACATCGAAAAATCATGGCCGAGTTGCCACACGTAACCTTAAATATAATATTACAATACAGTCTCTAAAGTCCAGAATGCTAATTCTAATTTTCACCCATCATTACTATTTTTTGCTTTGCAACTTCAGATGGCAGTACCAATTAATTTACTAAATTTTTTTCAGAAATTTACATGAGAAATTCTATTTAGGATTACAACAAAGTTTTACTCTGATAGTAAATTTGTGATATCTAGATTACATTTTGCGAAATCTTTCACTAATCACACAATTAACACAATCTGGCATGTAGTAAATGGCTAAAATGCTGTTAATATAGAATTTTTGAAAAGTATTGTCTTTATTTACCTGCACTGTCTATTGCCAACAGTATATTAAGTAAAGCAGTAAAAAACTTGCAACAGAGGAAACTTATCTCTGAACATGAATTAATGTTTATATAGAGAATTAAAGAAAAAATTATAGTACATGAGCTATAACTAAGGCAAAAAAAAAGTTGTTTAAATAAATGCTTTTGATAATAGAAATAAGTTTTCCACTTAAATTATAATTAGTACTTTTAGTTATACAGTATGGAACCATTTATCCGAAACCAGTTATCCGGAATGATATTTCTGATAGACTGATTTCAGAATCTTTGCAGAAAATGGTGTTATACACTGGCAGTTTGACATAGGCATTGCTTGAAACAATTGTATAATTTGATGACAACATCTAGTATTTGAAATGAAAACATATTTAGTTGTATTTTAGATGTTTTAATTTTTATGCAGAGGAAACAGAAGAATTTTTGTTCCTAAGGGAATCCACAAATTACCTTCTTTTAAACACTGGTTAACTTTTGATCTTTCTTGCATTGATTTTTAATCTAAGTAATCTAATAATTTAAAATCAGAAATAATGCCACAATCATGCATATTCCACAAAACTTATCAAATGGATGCTGCTTTAATGCACAACCAGTTATCCGGAATACATTTGACCCCAAGCATTCTGGATAAATGGTTCTGTACTGTACTGCATATTTTAAAACTGAATATGAAATATCTGGAAATTTCTAATATCTAGAAATGATTCTAGACTCATTTTCTACGAATTTATATTTTCCCAACTAAATGAAAAAGTGTCTCAGTCGGGAGTAGAACCCAAAAACTTTGGCTTAAATTTCCAATGCTATGCCTATTGAGCTACCTTAACCAAGAACCAACCAACACAATTCACTCAGACAACCTTATTGGCAACAGCATCTGGTCTGTCATGTAGGCAGTTCAACAGAATATACTGGTAACAGAACTGGACTCTTTTTCAATCAGTTTGAAAAATGTCAATTTGCGTCAGGGTTAGAAAAAACCCGGGTTTTTTCGAAAAAACCCAGCCCACTGGGCCCACTAGTCTAAAACCCGGGTTTTTTCGGGTTTTTCTGATAAAACCCGGGTTTCTTCGGGCTTTATTGAGTTTTTTTGGAGAGCACTTTAAGCTTCTAATTTTCATATACATAATACCTGAATTCTCCATTTATCAGTGAAACTTGGGCATAATTTGCATTAATTAAGTATGAATTAACAAAAAGTATATAAAAAGAAAAAAAAATCAAATTAATTTAAAAGGTACATCTGTATCTCATGGGACTAGTTTGCTGAACTAAGCATATATTAAGTGAACCACAAATGGATTTCTTTATATAATTCTTACCTTAAGTTAAACATGTTAAATTTATATAGTTTCTTTCATTCACTTCAAATCAGAAATCAGTTGAAGATTTTTTTTTTTTTCTTTTGAAAGAAATGGGATTCGCAATAATATATTTGAAAATTTTAGCAAAATTTGCTACATATATATTGCAACAGTATTAAATGTTAAATTAGATTGTCATAGAAGTCAGTAACATTTGTAAATTTATATCACAAATGGCGATACACTTATTACTAGCTTTGCTGCTTTATTAACTCCAAAATGATTATGTAACTTGCTCCAAACCAGACCAAATGTGGAAAAGTATTGTTCGATTGAAGCAGAGGTAGCTGGTACTGAATGTAAAGAAAAAACTCACAAAATCCAGGAGGAAACTTATCTGTTTCACTCTTTTTTGCCATAATCTGAACCATTTTTGTGTGGAAAACTCCTATATAACACTTTCATTGAACATTGAAGCAGGATAATAAATGGGATGATTAATCTTAAAAGCTATAACAATGCAAACAATCAGGATGGGGTTCAAGTGCAATCTTTTTGCATGCATTAAGATTTAAAGCATTTGAATACATTTTAGATTACAGGCATGAAAATCTTCCTTTTTTTTTCTTTTTTGGCCATTTTATCTCTGCTTAGAAATTCCTTTAAATCTGGTTCTTTGGAAATATATTTAAATTGGCCTTTATCTTTGCATTCTCAAACCTTAGATTAAATAATGATACAGTTGTGAAAGCACAAGAAAATTTGAAAAAACCCACAATGGGTTTTTTCAATGCCCGTAAAAACCTGGGCGTGTTTTTCAGGCTGGGCCCACTTGGGCAAACCCTGTCTAACAGCCACTGACTATTAACCCAATTTTCCAGTTTTCACCCATACTCATTCCTTAGATTAAATAATGTTACAGTTGTGAAAACATGAGAAAATTTGAAAAAACCCACAATGGGTTTTTTCAAGTGGTCCTGCTCGAAAAAACCCTCAGATTAAATAATGTTACAGTTGTGAAAACATGAGAAAATTTGAAAAAACCCACAATGTTTTTTTTTTTTTTTTTCAAGTGGTCCTGCTCTAAAAAACCCTCAGATTAAATAATGTTACAGTTGTGAAAACATGAGAAAATTTGAAAAAACCCACAATGTTTTTTTTTCAAGTGGTCACTTGGGCAAACCCTGTCTAACAGCCACTGACTGCTAATCCAATTTTCCAGTTTTCACCCATTCTCATGCCTTATATTAAATAATGTTACAGTTGTGAAAACATGAGAAAATTTGAAAAAACCCACAATGGGTTTTTTCAAGTACGCATGCCCGAAAAAACCCGCAGATTAAATAATGTTAGTTGTGAAAACATGAGAAAATTTGAAAAAACCCACAATGGGTTTTTTCAAGTGGGCCCGCCCGAAAAAACCCGGGTGGGTTTTTTCGGGCGGGCCCACTTGGGCAAACCCTGATTTGCGTACTTTTACCAATCAGTATGATAGAGTTCAAAATAATGAAGTATTATTTTGAATCCATTGTTTAACCCCTTCAACGTTTGCCCCGAGATAAGTTGGGGGGTAAAGTAAAAGCACTGTTGCCCCATGCCTGCTGCTGGTGAAATGGTTAATGGTGTTCCATTACCTAGAGCTGATTTTAGTAAAAGTTTCTTACACGATTTTAGTCATTTTTGTTATAAATATAATATAAAACAACACAAAATATCCCTTGATAGATATAATTGTATTGTCCATTAATAATAATAAAAATTGTCAAAGCATGCTATATTCCTTAAGAAAGTCTCAGAATGAACAAATCAAAGTCCTTAGACTTACTTTAAAGAATGATTCAGATATATTCTACATGCACTTAAGGCTTGTTATCAGTCAGGATGCAAATTCCCCTCTCTAATGCTAAATCTATGTGCTTGGTATGCATGTTTTTTTTTTTTTTTTTTCAAATTTTTCCGCAGAAAATTAAAATTTTTACCTTCTGTTTTCTGTATGCTCTTCTTGAAGAATGGTTTTCTTATTTGCCAAAATGTTTCCAAAACCATGGGTGTAGTGGAAGATATGCAGTGGTATGCGCCATATACCTTCTGTATTTTTTGAAGAAGCTCCATATACCCTACCCTCTGTTTCTGAAATAAAGCTATAACGTATATTCTAGGCATGATGTTCATGATTTTAGCATTTACCCTCTGATTCTAGCAAATGGGTTTTTCATGACAACATTGTCTAAAACATATATTTAATTTTATATTTTAAGTGTTAAAATCTAAGTGAAGCAGGCAAGTTGTAAGTAAGATTTTAATACATTAAATAAAACTAACAATGTATTTAAAAATTATTTTGTCTAATAAAAAAGAAAAAACATTCTTCAAGAAGAGCATACAGAAAACAGAAGAAAAAAAAATTTAATTTTCCGAGGAGAAATTTGAAAAATACAGATGCATTCCAAGCTCATGGATTTAGCATTAGAGAGGGGAATTTAAAACCTGACTGATGAGTAGCCTTAAGGCTCCTGTCTCGTCAGGTGAAGACACTCGCGAGCTAATGCTTATTAGAAGGTTATTTTCCAATATCTCATTGTAATTTCAATATTTTATTTTTTATTTATTTATTTTTTGCATTGGTTAGCTGAGCTCGATCCCTTTTTTACTTTTTCAATTTTGGTTAAAGATTTTTTTTTCTTTCTTTTTAAGTTACTTTCACTTTTGCAACCGGTTCCAACAGTGTCATCTTAAATAAAATAAAATAAAAAAAGGGCAGACGTAGGGATCGAGCTCAACTATCCAATACAAAAAAAAAATAAAAATAAAAAAAAAAATAAATAAATAAATAAAAATTAAAAATATCAAAATGCGAATGAAATATTGGAAAATAACCTTCCCATAGGTTTAGCATTAGCTCGTGTCTTCGCCTGACAGGACAGGGCCCTTAAATCAAAGAAGAGTCAGCTAAAGCCAGTTTTGAACATATTACTATGCATGCACAAAAAGCAATTTTTAACTGAGAATTGCCACTAATTTATATTAACTATGGTCATGAAAACTAAATTTGATACATGTGTAGACAGAAATCTTTAAGACCAAAATGAAGTAAATTTATGCAGTAGTTTTCTCTTATAGACTGTTGACAGAATTGTTGTTACATTTTAAATACACAGATGTTATTTTTTATGAACTTTTAGTAATAAGATTTTAGAAGATAAGAATCATTCTCCCTTTCATAATCTGATTTTTTTTTTTTTTTTTTTTTTTTTTTTTTTTTTTTTTTTTTTTTATAACCAAAATTTTTTATTATGTTAATAAACATCTTAAACAGTTCAACCATTTATTTAGAAAACTAGTTGACTCATTTGGCATCCAGATCCATGATAACTTTAAATGAACTCCATTTTTTCTGAATTTACATTTTTAGAAGAAAAAATATTGAATTGAAAGTATTTTGGTATTTTATTTTCTGTGTAATTTGATTTTTGGAGTCTATGTGTACTAAAAGTGAGCAAAACCACGATGAAACACTCAGGTTTTTACTGATTTCGATGAAATTTTCACACATTTTGTTTCATAAAAAATATTTCTACCCATCCGAACATTTCAAAATTTCTGTAGGTGATGTAAATCTGGTCTATTGAGATGATATAAAAAGATTGTGTTAAAATGCGCAAGTTAAGTTACTTTTAGCATAGAAAAAAATCTCTGCGAGAATCGAGGGACGAAGTGACCTGCATTTGCTGGTATATTTGAAAGGGTTAAAATTCATATTTTAAAAAACCGATTGCACCATCGATTAGACGAAGGTTTCAGCTTTAAGAGCATATTTTCGGTTTGTCGGTACCTCTAAAATTGCGCCGTTGCCATAGGGGGGAAAATGTTTTCCGGGAAAACAACCCTTTTTGAAATGTTTTTTTAAAGGGTTATTTGAATTATTCAATATGTTTTTTAACTGATTGGGGAATTTGAGACGTAGAGTACGATCTTTTAGAATGTCTTTGTTTTTAACTTTACTAAGCGGTTTGGCCTATAAAAGTTTATAAATAATGAGAAAATACCCCCCAAAATTCCTTCTTTCCGATCTTCATTTCCTTCTGATGTGTAAATAGGACATCTGCATGTGTTTAAATGCTTTTTCCCTCTCAGAAGAATAGAGATGAGTTTTTAAATGACAGTTTTATTATTTTTAATTAATAACTCAGCTAAACATTAGAAATTTTAAATTCTGAATCTCAGCTGCACCAGGAGAAGCACTGAACTAACTTCTCACAAATTTTGAGCCTCGTACGTACCATAGATTTTGCTAGCCATCATGAATAGGCAGACACAGAGCGAAAATTTCTTCTATTGTCTATTACTTATTAGTATAGATAAAATTGAGTTGTTGACATGTGTGTTTTCGCTTACATAAAACAGGAAAAAAAATGCATTTACAAAATAAAGGATTTTTACTGAAGTGTTAAAATTGCTTTGAAACATCTCATTTCTCATAATAGATGAAATTTTTACAGAATTTTATCTCACAAGATGATTAGTGATAATTACTGCATAAGAAAAAAGAAATATGTATGGTATGATCCGCAGATTTTATGATGAAATTAAAATATCTCCTAGAGTTTACATTATATATTTTCATGGTCATTGATTTTATTCATAATAGTCTCTAGTTTTCAAGATTTAAAAGTTCATCTTATGGCTGAATTTCTAAATGTTTTGAAAAATTAGGTAAGCAACTGTAGACTGATAAAGGTGTTTGAGTTAGTGCCATTTTGTTAAAATTTTAAGTCTTTAGTTATTTTTATTGTTATATCTCATTTATTTTAAATGCATGTATAAAATACTGTAACTTGGATTTGCTCAGTTTCAGTTCCTCTCAATTTTTCTCAGCTTAAAAAATATTCAATACATTTATCTTATGGAAAGAAAATCAGCAAGTCACCAACGTTTGGGTCAACATCTAAACACATGTGATATTCGTAAACAGAAAAGGATTTTAGAATGAAAACTTTCAAGATAATAATCTTGTTAAACAATGTATACTACAAAAATGTGTTTGTGTTTCATTGCTTTTTTATTTAAAATTTTGTTCAATTATTACTTTAGTGTTGAAACAAGTGTGCAAACTACAGGAAACTAGAACTAGCGAAACTACAGCAGTTGCTACTTTTTCTAGTAGTTTGTAGTGTAGCAAATAGCACAATACAAAAAATCATTTGTAGTGAGCATTCACACTAATTTAGGAGAATTTACTAATTTAGAAAATGCAATTTTTCTAATCACGTGATCATAACTCACTTATATACAAAATGTGTACTGTGCAAAAATTTGCAAATGTCAACGACAAATCTAAGTTGCAGCATCATAGATTTTTCCACCGACTCTTACCGATAAAACAGATCACAGTTCTAATGCACCAAAATTAAATTAATTTTCTTATTAGCAATACTTTGTCTATTTACACATTATTAGGTTTTATTTTTTAACGCCGGTTTTTTTCTTCTTTTGGATTTGAAATTGTACAGAGAAAAATAATACTGAACTGCTCTAGTTGACTCATAATGAATATTTTAATGTTATTGAACAAATCAGTGGTAACTTTTAAACTTTGTCCATGTAATAAGAAATTGTCAATTTCAAAATCATAACTTTCTACATGAAGCTGCACATAGCAGCAAGTTAGCATTTTTTAAATTAATAATAATTACTAGATTGCACTTTGCACTGAATATCTAAAGACTATAATCATTAAAAAGAGTATTTTCAATCTCAGATTTCTAATTAAGAAAGTATTCTCATTCAATTGTTAGTTATCGCAAAAATTTATTTTATTAACATGTCTTTTGATCAGGGTTCGTAAATATCATGATATTTTCGATATATATCCGATATTTTCAAAATAGTAAACTTCTTGATAATTATAAATATTTTCAGACTAATATAAATTAGAAACTAAAACATATTGCATTTAGCATGAAAACTTAATAAAACAATATTCTAAATATATTTTTTTTTCACTTATGTAACAAAATTGAAGATCAACTAACTGAAAACAGACACAATTTGCTTTTTATACTCACAAAAAACAAACTATGGGATTAATTATCAAGTTTCCAGAAATTTTTGTGTTTTATACAAAAAAATTATATACTTCATCATACTACTTTCAACATACTTTATTTTCATTGAAAAATTTGAATATAGATGCAAGCTTGTGTCCTTTAATATTCTCTAACCTGTTGTGTAGTTTAAACTAAAGGAAACCAAAACTAGAAAAGATTTTATGAAGTAGTAAATAACTTCTCGAAATTAGACAATTTAACAGCCATTTAAGTAAATATTGTCCCACATAAATTATTGGTTCTACATTATGTATTTGAAAATTCAGCTTCAAATGTAAAGTTGTGAAAATATTATTATTTATTTATTTATTTTATTTTTTTTTTTTTTTTTTTTTTTTTTGTGGAGGGAGGGGGTGGGGAGCTAAAAATGGCCTGCCAAAGCAAAAGTTCTTATCCACAGAATGACACAATCAAGAAGTAAAAAATTCATTTACATTTGTTTAGACTGAAAATATCATAGGTAAGGGGCTATACTTATATAACGTCATCAACTTTTTGGTAATTTTGGACCCCTCTCCCCTTACGATATCATACGTTATCGTCCTCGAAGCCCCCCCCCCCCCCTAATGATATCGTTATCAATGTCTAATTTTTTGTATTACAATTTTTTCCTTTTGTTTGCAGTGATATTGAGATATGGTTATATACATTTATTATTTGCATACTTTATTGAATCAAATAAAGAGAAGTCAATAAAATATCCGTATTATATATGAAATAAATTTATATCAAAGGAAATGTAAACGAAATAGTTAATAGTATTTAATAATAGATTTTTGTTGCATAATGCATTCGACAGTAATATATAATGCCTTCTTGCACTTGCCCCACACGGCGAGAGGGGGGGGGGGGGCATGCAGAACTTTTTATCAACAAAACAAATGGACAACATTCTTTCATTTTTCTTTACTGGTAAACACAAGTATCCTGGTTTCTTGAAGAACGGATTATATATGCATACACATATGACAGACGAAGGAATGCCAAACGTTGAGATATTCCATATTTTAGAATTAAATAATTTTATAATCATTTAATGATTTCAATAATAACTTTGTATTTTCATAAAAACAGGTAACAGATTAAATAAAGATTGCAGACTATTTTGATATAAAGAACAAGTTACAAATAAAAAGAGAAAATTTTGGTTGGACCAAAAAGGATAACGATATCAAAAGACAAATCCTTTCTCCCCCTAGAGATTTCTTACGATATCATGTGCAGACCCCCCCCCCCCCCTAAAATGATAACGTTATATATGCACAGTCCCTAATAATTTGAAAATTAGTGTCAAACATATGAAAATATCAAAATTCATGCTATTTTAAAAATAAATACTGGATATATACAGGGCTCGAAATGGAAAAATCCATGAACCGGGACGCTATTTCAAAATTATTGGTAACTATTTTTTTTTTTTTTTTTGAAAGTACAGTAAAGTTCCGATTATCCGAGTTCTGCTTAATCGAGTTTCCGCTTTAACCGAGTTATTTTCTTCTGATGGATTGATGGCTTCCATTATTATGAAACAGCCATTATAAATGAAGTGTTAGATGAAGATGAAAGAGCAGTCGTAAAAAGTTAGAAATCTAATTTTCTGGTCAGAATGGGGGGGGGGGGGGGAGGGGGAATGGCCTTTTTTTTTTCCCCTTTCAAAAAAAAAAGTTATGGCCATTTTTTTTTTTTTGCCATTCTTACCAGAAAATCAGAGTTCCAACTTTTTATGACTGCTCTTTCATCTTCATCTAACACTTCATTTATAATGACTGTTTCATAATAATAGAAGCTATCAGTCCATCAGAAGAAAATGATCCATTCCAAAGGTATAAGTTCGATTGAAAAACAAACAATTTCATCCCCCGTTTTTCTTAAAAGTATTACTAGTACCATAAAAATGAATGAATGAAGTGAAAATTTATATTTCATCTCCTTAGTGGGTGACGATTTGTGTAAATCCGGTATGTACGAGTTTATCTTATCGGAGATGAGCTTAGATTAACCCGGATAATCGGGACTTTACCGTATAGCAAATTTATATTTAACCGTAGAAATACCAATTTAAAAAAATGCATTCAAGATTCTAAATAATTAGAAAAAATAAAGGTTACACAGAGCATAGTAAGCTATATTTATGAAACTGTAATAATATTTTTTAGTAATTCCACGAACCGGAACAATATTTTCCATACTTTCACGAACCAGAACAATATTTATCACAATTTCACAAACCGGAACATCGTTCCGGTTTTCCGGTACATTTCGAGCCCTGGATATATATCACCAAACCCTGCTTTTGATGCTTGAAGTATTTGTTCCTATGCATAAATATTAATTGAATGCATACCTCCTCCTTCCAGATTCCAATAGATTAAAAAAAAAAAAGGAGGTTACTGGAAATTTTTTTTTTTAATGCCAAAGAATACTTAGGTTTATTTTTATAGTTACAGTAGAATCTCTTTTAACGAAACTCTCGGTCAACCAAAATCCATTTTTAAAGCTTTTTTTTTTTTTTACTATCACATTTCTTGTGTGTAAAATCCATTATTTTTTTTCTTCTGTTTGTTAAACTAACATATGCATTGTGTGCAAGCGGTCATTTCCGAACTAAGAGTACATATAAATAATCTTGATCCCCTTTCTTAGCGTTCCTGTGAATTAAACTTGAGCTCCTGTAAGCTGCGGAGTGGAACAAAGAAAACCAACAAATTAGCAAGTCTGAAGCTTTTGCATCTTTTCCAAAAGGTTTGGCATGGCCGGAACAGCTGAAAGTCTGATACTGGTGAACTAATAATATAAAAAAACTCTGTGATAGGGCTTCAAAGCAAAGGCAGTCGAAACTGCGACAAACAAAACATTTTTTTTTCAAACCATTGTGATATATGTAAAAGGTACATAATTTCAAAATTAAAATTCAAGTAATTTATTCTTGTTTCTGTTTTGCTATTACTTTATTTTTATTAAGCACTTGCTATCATAAGAAATATTGCATATATTTCCCTTAATCTTAAAATTGAAGTATTCTCGATTATCTGAAAATTTCGATTTTCTGAAAGATGGTCAGTCCCATTTACTTCGGATAATCGAGGTTCTACTGTATTTATTTTAGCCGTGCAGATTCTTTATTACTAAAGAAATGGATTTGTAATATTTTATAGTTTATTTGATATTAATGAGAATACGAAGTTCGTTTTTCAATATGAACACTTACTTTGGATACCAAAATACAAATCAAGACCCTCAAATTAGCATAGTAATAAATTTTTACGAAGTTTCTATGATTAGTTATTGAAAATTGAGCTAATTTTGGAAGTCATCTGTTATTGTAAGGTTCAGATTCATTACAAAAAATTTGAACACTTTTCAATAGAAAATATCATTACTATCCAAGAAACCATAAGTAAATAAATAAAAAATTCCATCACACAAACACTGCTGTTATATTTATTAACAGTTTTCATGAGATAATCACTTTCTCAATGTATATATGGTCATTCAAACTGTAGTTCTGCAGCTTTTTTAAGCATAATCCAAAAACTATTTAACAGAATGTGCTGAAATTTTGTATATACATATTAAAAGTTTCTAGAAATAGACTTCTGCTAAAATATTTATGTTATACAGTTTTTTTGGATATTAATTTAATAATTTATATCATACAATTATGGAAATTGGACATAAGAGTAAGAAATTTATGTTTGGGTTTGTAGAATGTTTATACTAAAAATCAGCATATTATTTTACGAGATAAATATATATGAAATTAATTTTACATTTGAGAATCGAAAATTTAAATACCATATATACCCGCATATAAGTCGATCCCCTAACTTTCAAATGCAAATTTTGTAAAAAAAAAATAAAAACTCGGGTAGAAGTCGACCCCTTAACATTTTATTTCAATTTTGCACAAAATCAAACCAAAGATTTCACTTGCCAATGTGAAAAAGTAGCTGATAAACAAGAAAAAAAATCATTGAAATTGTTTTTAATGATAAATAATTAAGATTTGTATATTTTATATATTATTTTATTATTCATACACATAAAAAGCCATAATTTTGCAGTATTCGAAGTTTTATTATTATTATTATTTGCTTTTTTAACTGACTTGTGTGTAAGTTGACCCCCCACCCCCCTCCCAATTTGCTAGCTGAAAACTGTCAGAAATTCCTCGACTTATACATAAGTATATACAGTAATTGTAATTCAAAAACTTTCGGTTCATGTTACTTGAAATTTGGTTTATGGGCATAAATTTCAATGTAGATTAAAAATATTTTTTCAAAATAGGGTGTTGCTGTTGAAAGTAAAAAAGTAAGTTCAAATTTAAATATGCTGACAGCCTCAAACCCTAATCCACAAATAAAATTTAATAGTAGATCTTATTATTAATCAGATGGTACCAGTATCATTTTTATATAATGATTTGTGGCAGAATTAGTAGGAGGGTAATATGTCTTTTTCTATGAATGCACATATTATTTTACTGCAAATATATCCGTTTACCACATTATATTTAATATTCATACAGATTTGTCATGTTTTATGCTAAAAATATTTTTAGATAAGTTTATTTTATCTTTTTCACAGAAGTAACACACAAACTATAGTGTACATAGATAGGTGCATTTTTGATAAAAATTATTTCGTAAATGGAAAGAATAAATATATTCAAACATTATTTCAAAATTATTTACTTCTAATTTATAACTTGCAGTTGACTGAAAGTGGAGAAAATTATATTTTGCACGGGAAGGATTTTCTGGCAATTTTTCCTTCGTTATAAAATTGAAGATCATTTGTCAATATAAATATTTCTTTCTTTTTGTAATAGCCTAAATTCTTAACGAAAAAACTGCATTATATAATCCCTGTTAGAGACATGCATCTTGTTAGTTTGATGGTAATTTTTTTCTGGTGCGACTCATGTTGAGTTTTGATTCTTCCGGGTCGGGTTTAGGTTGACTCAACATTTCAAAAAAAGGTTTTGAATATTTTTTATTGGGGAAAAAACAAACTACATATTTGAATATTAATGAGTGCATTTGTGTCCATTTTTATGCAAGAATGATAAAATTAATATTAGAGATATAATTCTAGACAACTTTTCCATTATTGTATTAAAATATGAGTTAATTTATTTTCACTTTGGTTTCGAGTTGAAGTATCTAGGGTTCAGGTTGACTTTTCTTCAGGTTCGGATTGGATACAACCCAACCAATGCAGGACTCTAATCCATGCTTTCTATGTGAAAAGTAGGTTTTTGAATTTTTTGGTGTAATCTGAAAGTAGCGAAGTAGTGACTACTTTTAAGAAGTAATTTGTAGTTGCTATTTTTAAAAACAAGTAGTTGTAGTTAACTGCATTTTTGATAAAGTAATTGTAGTTTACTACTTAAAAAAGGTAGTTTTTCCGATCTCTGACTTTGAATGTAACAGGGACTAATCATGTTATCAATCAGCCGATATAATAAATAATATTTGTATTTAGCTAAGTATTTACTTTAAATTTTATCTGAACATTTAAGTTTTCAACATTGTTTAAATTCCTAATTTTAATAAATAACTTAAAAAATGCAGACTATTTTCTACTGATGCTAACAAAGCAACTCAGTAATACAGATAAAGGATCATGTATTATCAGTATTTTTATTCCATAATTATCATAATAATTTGACTCATTGATTAAAAGATTTTTTTTTATTTTCTGTGAACGATTTAGAAATGTTTAAGTGTGAAAACTTAAAAATTGGTTTTGTGGCATGATAAGTCTCTTTGGATCTGAGACATATAAATTAATTAAGCATCCATTCTGTGAAAAGGGAAAATTTTCTCATAGAAAAAGACAAACAGGTGACTGAGAAGAATTTTTTTTAATGAATACAGAAAATATGTAATTTAAAAAATACAATTATATTACACAGCAAAATGGACGGATTTTGATTTTGGACACATACAAATATTTTCATTACAATTACTTAAAAAACATTGATAAATGATTTAAAAGTAAATTTACCTCACAAACAGGTACAGATGACATTTTAAATAAAAATTTTTATGCATTATAATTCCTTTTTTTTTTTTTTTTTTTTTTTTTTTTTTACAGAAAAATGTTATTAATGTTACTTAAAGTTTAAATAACATTTATTATAGCTACATAAATTTATTATAGTTACCTAAAAATTATAGATAATCAGAACAATGTAAAGAAAGTAGACCAAACAGAAAAAAAAAAAAAAATATATATATATATATATATATAAATGTATGACTATCCTTGTACATTAAATACTATAAAACTTCTATTAAACCACAACTTTAATAGAACACCACTTCTATTAAACCATAGCTCCATTAAAGTAGTTTTTAAAAGTGACTCCCAAGAAAATTATCACCCCCCAATAATATATATATATATATATAACATTCTCATATGTTAAAGAAAAAACATTTTATTGACTGTTGAAATATTTTTCTCTTCATTATCTAGACAAAAACTGTTACTTTCCTCACATGTTTTAATTTGAAAATGTTACTTATTTTTTAAGTCTTTCAAGCAAGAAGGTTATAGAATTCATT
The DNA here is from genome assembly GCA_963932465.1 of Maratus speciosus. Taxonomy (NCBI): domain Eukaryota; kingdom Metazoa; phylum Arthropoda; class Arachnida; order Araneae; family Salticidae; genus Maratus; species Maratus speciosus. The sequence continues at coordinate 232,617,854 of OZ010791.1, read as the reverse complement.
TGTATCTTTTTTTATATATATATTGTCCATTAAAGATGAGTTAGGGATCTATTTTAGAGCACGAGCTTGACGATTTTAAATCCAAGCGTGAAAATTTTAGATTCATCAAAGCGCAAACCTGATACTGAAAGTGCATATTAGAAAATTGTTTCAAGTTTAATTTTCTCATTTAAAAATCTCTTCTTGCATACAAATAAGTGTTAATCCTAAATACAGCCCAGGGGTCGATCCAGGCAAAATTTGGGGGCTGTTTAGGGCCCTTTCACAAAAATCTATTAAATAAAATAGGCCCCTTCACAAAAATAAATTCAATAAAATGGGCCTCTTCACAAAAATAATTTCAATAAAGTGTGCCCCTTCACAAAAATAATTTCAATAAAATGGGCCCCTTCACAAAAATAATTTCAATAAAATGGGCCCCTTCACAAAAATAATTTCAATAAAATGGGCCCCTTGACATAATTCCTTTTAATAAAATAGGCCCCTTAATTCTTTTTCATAAAAACTGTTTTAAATGTGTAATTTGTAAATAAAACCAGTCATGAAAAATACAAACTTTAGCAAGGGGATGTAAAGACATTTTCGTTAATAAATTCTTGGTTCGAATTTCAGTAACTGGATTTCAACTTTTGCTACAAAATGTTATTTTTCACAAAAATATAATAAAATTCACAAAAATAACTTACTTTTCACAAAATGGGCCCCAAGAATAAAAACCTGCATCGACCCCTGCTGCCTCATAACTACATTTCATGTTTTTAATGTCTCTAAAAATTTATTTAGAATAGCAAATGTGTCATTTATACCCAACCAGTAGCAAATACCTGCAAAATTCACAATTCTTATTCTTTTTAAATACTGTTATACAACTGTGGCAGAAAGATATGAGTTCTGTTTTCCAGTAATTCTGGAAAAGGATTTCCAACAAAAAGCGAGAATAGACAAGGCTTATTTATGTTATTTATGGCTTTTCTTTTTTATTCCATGGTTTATTTATGTTACTAACACTAGCCGTGTAAAGATTTCAGATTCAGACAGAATGTTTCTCTTTATATCTCCTCAATAACAATTCAATTCCCTTCCAAACTGATATTTAAAAATGTAAAACACTAAGAATTTTTTTTTTTTTTTTTTTTTACTCAATTTGTGAATAAAATTTTCTTCCTGTGGTCATCTCATTTTTAATGTCCTTACATAAAAGTGATACTGTGATACTTGGGTTACAGTCCTGCATCAGGTCAGGTAACCTGATTTTACAAGAACTACACTTGGCCTGCAGTTTGAATTGAGTCGGAATATTTGTTATTTTTTCTGGTTGGGTTGATTCTAATTGCTTTGATTTCAGGTTGGTTTTGACTAGTGTGGGTTTAATTTGGTAACCCGTTCTTTTAAAAGAATGTCCCTAATATTCTTCAAGATGGGGAAGAAAAAAAAAACTATATTTGAATATAAATGTATAGGGTTCAGGTTGGTAAAACTTGACCTGCACAGGACTGTAATATGGACAACAATATAGGATTGCCACAAAACATGAAGGTCAGAAAAGACCCCTAGAAGTAGGTTTTATTTTTTGTTAAAAAATTACTTGTGGGATACGATTTTTTTTTATTAATAATAAAATTAACCCAGAATTGTTTTTAAAGTAATTTTACTTCAATTAGCTTGAGAATAAATTAAGAGACTGTGAAAGAAAATGTTACGTAAAAACAATTTAAATTTGAGAAAATTGAAATGAAAGCTTTTTATAATTATATAAGAAAAAAAATCACTTATTAATGAAATGAACTAATATGATTACTGTGATTACAATAAACATAAGGACTTAAAAGCCTTTTAATAAACAAACCAACTAGTTTCGCACACACCCAATAACAGTGATATTCTCAAGGCCTGTAAAGATAAACTATTTTCACAAGTTTGAAATGTTATTTTAGCACATGTAAACTTGTAATCAAGTATATATTTCAAATTTTATGTGAAAATAGTTTATGATTACAGACCTTGAGAACATCACTGTTAATTTGTGTATACAGAACTAGTTGGTTTGTTTATTAAAAGCCTTTATGTTTATTCTACTCACTTTCAGCATATGTATTTTATTTTAGTGAAGGTTTTTTGTAGTAATTTTTTTTTCATATTCTTATTATTTTGCAGCATATGTTAACTATGTCATATGGTTCTAAACTCTCTCAGATAAAAGTGATTACTAAATGTCTCAGATCTTCAAAATAAATCTGAACCTTAGTATTTCGGCTTTACCATATGATAGAATAATTTATGCTTCATCCATAAAATACAACAACATTTGAAAAAACTAGTCAGACTGACAATACCAAAACTTTCTTCTATCTAATACATGTTAATACTTCCTGAGAAATGCAGCATATCAGTGTCACCGGTTAGGTGATTTACACCAAAATCTAATCATCAACTTATATGTGAATCTGAAGTTTGATGAAAATCCGTGCATTAGTTTTTGATAGAGCTATTGCAGAAATCGGTAAAAATTCAGCTTAGAAAGGCCACCTGTTGGGCGATTTACACCAAAAAATAATTAGGATCAATTTATATTAAGGGCTAACTAAATCTGAAGCTTGATGAAAATTCATGCATTAGTGGTACAGAAATTGCAAAAATCGTGAAAAATGCAGCATAGCAGCACCCCCTGTAGGGCGATTTATATCAAAAACAAAAAAGCACTAATTTATATCACAGACTAACTGAATCTGAAGTTTGATGAAAATTTGTTCATTAGTCCTTGAGATAGAGCTATTGCGATAATCAGAAATAATGCAGCATAGCAGCACCACCTGTTGGGCGATTTTCACCAAAAAGTAATCAACACCAAATTATATCACAGGTTAACTGAATCTGAAGTTTTATAAAAATCCGTGCAATAGTTCTTGAGATATAGCTATTGCAGAAATCGTAAAAAATACAGCACAGCAGCACCACCTCTTGGGTGATTTAAACCAAAAAGTAATCAGCACCAGTTTGTATCAAGGTCCAACTGAATCTAAAGTGTTGTGAAATTCCGTGCATTAGTTCTTGAGATAGAGCGCCCACGAAATTTTTGACGCATACAGACTTACAGAGTGACAGACAGACATTTTCTAAAAACCATCAAACCATGTTCAGGACCTTCTAAAACGTATAAATCCATTGAAAACCGGAAGTTGAAATTTTTCACAAATCAATACTTTCTTCTTGTAAAGATAGAAGAAAGTAATAAATTGTAACATAGCATGTTCTTAAACCAATTTCTTCATAATATCAATTTTTGTCCTTTATATATAGGCATATGATTCTTTTTCTGTTTTAAATTGGGAACTGCAATAATCATTTACTGAGTCTGACCTAAAATTTGATAACGGCCAATTCTATTTAAAGCGTAACATTAAAAGAAGAAATTTTTTTTATAAATTACTCTGTTTGTTTTAAAAACTAGACATCAATTTTAAAAATACCACAGATTCTAATATCCCAGAATCGTTTTATACACAGAAGATTTATTTAAAATGAAAGCTATTTTTTCATGATCATTACTAAACTATTAAAATTAAAATGGATTGTTTACTCTTAAACAATTGCTGAATATTTATATTTTTAATTTAGTTAAAAATTGATAATTGCAAAGATATAGCCTTTATTATATTCTTTACTAATATTATTTTAAAAATACATAAATTTCACGGAACATATTTATTTCTCACCAAAAATTGCCTTCATAATTTTTATAACTCAGTTTAAAAACTTATCATTATACTATATAAAAAAATATATTTCTTGAAATAAACAAAAAAATCATTTTATCATAAAAAACACTTTTTGTGTAAAATAAAATGAATGTAAAAATCTTTTAATTTTGAAATATAAATAATATATATTCTATTTTTAAACAAACATGTTCTTTAGTATTTTAGGGCCATTCTTATAAAATTTTTAGTGTCCTAGGTGTTTCAAAAAGGAGCGAGAGAGAGAAGCAAAAAGAAAAATAATACTAATGTTTTGAATTTAAAAAAAAGAGAAAGTAAGAGAAACAATAATAATAAAAAAAAGGACAACCAACAAACACAAATAATAACAACCACACACCAGTATACACCCAACATTTAACATATATAATCTTCTAATATAAAATTCATATATCATTTCATTTTAAATACATCACCATAGATTTACAAACAGCTTAAATTGTAATATAATTAAACATATTCTTTTCAAACTTCCTAGAAAACTAAACAAAACCTTGAATGTCTAAAAATACATGTATTACTATACCAACTTCTACATATTGTATACAGTGGATAAAATATTTAACGATAAATTCAACCAACAATGAAGAAGTCATAAAAAACAGGTTTAAGCAATGAGTCAAAAAGAAAACTGGTTATATTTTAGATATTCAACAATGAAGCTAATAATATAAAACAATATTATTTACTATATTCTGTTAAGTTATTTATTTAACAGAACTTAGAATGCTAGTCAGTAAACCTTTTTAATTCCCAAAACATAACTATAGTTTAATGCTTAATTTATGGTTCCATTTTTTAGGGAGAGCAGAACATTCATATGTCTACAGCAGTGTTTTCAATCTTTTTTATCATGTTGCATACTTAAATGTATATTTATACTTCAGCAGACCACTTAAAACTAGACGATAAAAAATATGTGAAAATAATATAACTTTAAAATTTCTTTATAAATGCAAACAAAGTCAATACTTACAGCCAATAAATTAATTATTTATTGTAATTTTTAAGTTATTTATTTAACAGAACTTAGAATGCTGGTCTGTAAAACTTTTTAATTCCTAAAACATAACTACAGTTTAATGCTTAATTTATGGTTCCATTTTTTTAGGGAGAGCAGAACATTCATATGTCTACAGCAGTGTTTTCAATCTTTTTTATCACGTGGAGTCTTTAAAATTTCTTTATAAATGCAAACAAAATCAATACTTACAGCCAATAAATTAATTATTTATTGTAATTTTTATTATATATTAACACTGAAATATCAGAAAATTTTAGAAGATCTGCTTTACAAGATCAAATTTTGAGAAAGGCACACATATAAATTTTATACCAAAAATCTAGACAAGATCTATTTTTGCTCTTAATGTTATTTATTGCAGAAATTCTTACAAATATCATGTGGAGAAAAGAAGATTATTTTTGTAGTACTTTTAGGCAGAGTTGGCACGGTTTAAACCAATTGGGTTTTTTTTATAACAAATTTAATGTAATATTTTCTCTTTTTTTGTAATTTAAGTGTTTTAAATTATTGATAGAAGTAATTTCTGCTTTTAACACTTCATCTCAGCAGTCAACATGAGACATAATGAGTCTAGGTCATGTTTCTATGCATGTAAAATTAAAATTAGTATTTGCTGATGAACATGTCTGGAACTCTAAAGATTTATCTCTAAAATATACAAAATTAGAAAAAATAAAATAGATAAATTATTTTCAATATTTACATTTAAAAAAGGCAGATCATTAACAGCTGTTAATAACAAAATACAATGATCTTTAAGATTTTGTCAAGTTGTGAAAGAAAATTTTTTGGATTGTGGGAGATCATTCTTAAAGAATTAAAAAAAAGGAACTTAAGATATAAGTTGAATAACACAGCTTGCAGAAATTGAGTGCCAGTTATAGCATTTCAATAATACCAATCAATTTTTTTTTGCTACTTGCTGAATCCAATGGTCAGAAATGTTGACTTAGGCACTTGGAGTTATCACTCAGAAAAAACAAATAACCAGTGAAAAAATAATAACAACCACAGAATAATATATTATATTCATGAAACGGCATAAAATATTTATTGATTATTACATTATTAATCAAAACATTCTTCATACGATTTTCAAAATATCAATGTTTCACTATGTAGAGCAGTTTATTCTTTGAACATACAATATAGCTGTTACTAATAAGTATTGTTTAAATTAGAAATGATTTCAATTTTCTACTTAATTAACTGTAACTATTTAATTTGAATATTTTCAAATGCAGTTATATTACTTATATCCAACAATGTTTTAATGATTAATCCAACAATGTTTATTATCAAGAGATATGCATCTGTATGCAATAGAAAATTATCTTTTTAAAAACCTGGTTTAAACCAAACAAACAGTTTTTTTTTCTTTTAAACAAAAACGGTTTTTTGCCAACCCTGTTTTTAAGTGCATATATCAGAGAGAACTAACAAATTATAATATCCATTGTTAAATTCTTTCATTGTAATCCTTTTCTATTTTGTATTTCTGTTAAGTCTTCGTCTTCTTTGATATTTAGATTTGTTGAACATTTTTTTTTTTTAATCCAGTTTATATTTTTTCACAAATTCAAATATTTTTACTGCATTTCTAACAATAATCTTTCCAAAGCAATGTATTTTTAATATCACGAAGCATGAACTATCTGAAGACTTGAGAATATTTTACCTCTCATACTTTTGAGTATTCAAATACTGAAATAAGCCAGCATCAAATGCTACCTCATTACATTCAATCTCATTACAAAGTAAATTTGATGCAAGTTTCATTTCAAATATACTTCTATTAACACATAAAATCTTGGTAGCATTTCTTCACTAATCTTCATATCACAGAAAATTTCACTTTAAATTCGTTCCAAAATCACTGGTCATGCTATAAACAAATTTTGTCTGGTTTGCTTTTACATTAAAAATGTATGTACTTTTTTATATAGGCAAAAATCAAATGCTCTCAAAAGTAAAGTTGTGTTTTGTCTGGAGCTAAAAGAAATATTTACCAGTACCTTATAGGTTGCAACTCTAGCCATTATTGCATCTACAATGCTAACAGCTTAAAGAATTATTCTTTAAACAATACCAAATATCTATTTTCCAAGCATTTCTGAAACAATATAGCAAGATTAACTTTAAAATGATTTTGAAAAATTTAAATAGCACATATGAAAATATTTTTTAATTGGTCAAAGGCTAACTGTTACACAACTCACTAAGCTCTAGTTCACTGAGAACAAAACTGTTTGCAATAAAGTCTAAGAAATGGTAACATAAGTTATTTACAAATGTACAATAAAGCTGCAGATATTTACATTTTGTTAAATAAATATTATATATAAAGCTCAAAACACAAGGAGCTCAATAAATGTGCGTAACTTTCAAGAAACAGTCTTTCAGATATTTTTATAAACATGCAACGAAATTTCGTGAGACAACTATAGACAAACATTTATCAAAAACAATGTTTAACTGTCCCAGTTTTATTTTTATTATTGTTCCTTTCTAACTAGTAAATAGTAATAGTTCCGAATAATTAAATCTGTGAATCAGAACCCTCAATATTTGCAGTGCAAGTTAACATTTTTATTTTAATCTTAATTTATTTCATATCTAACTGTCACGTTAAACCCAATTTCATACAATGATACTTTAGCACAGTTTATTTTGGTGAATATTTTTAAGCTAAAATATACTTGTGGCAATTAGGTTTATGCAACATTTTTTTTTTTTTTAATATATACTTAAAATGGAAAAAAAGAAAAAAAAAAAGGTTACTGATTTTTAACATAAGTAAAATGTTTTTTAAAATGATAGTTTTAGCATACAAATGGTTAATATATTGATGGCCTCTGTCAATAACCAAAATTATTTTGATATTTAAAAAAATAAATTCCCTGATAATCTGAAAAAAGGATGCATATTTAAAGATGTGTACATTAAATAAATAAAATTCAACAATAATAAGAAATAAGTGAAGATAACAAAGATAAATATTAACCAATTAATAAGGAAGCTATTATTGCATTTCTTACTCTTCAAATTGATGCTGAACCACAAAGTATGGTACCAGCTTTTAAGTACATTAAAAAATACTCTCTTACAGAATAATAATAAAAAAAAATTATTAAAGAGCTACAAAGTACAAAGACCAATTTTTATAAAAAGTCAACATTCTTCAACCGGATAAAAGTACAAATATATTTATCTCTAAGCAAATGAATACTAAAGACATAAAATACAGGCATCCCCTGCTTACACAATATCATTTTTTGCATTTTTGCGATAATGTAATTTAGGTAAGATCAAACAAATTACATGAAAAAAAAAATAGTACAGTAATTTCACAATCACACTTGAAAAATGCTACTTATCAGATGAGCCTAGATCATTTTCTAACAAAAATCACCAGCTTTTCTTCACAGAGGCTTCAAAAAAGCAAAAAAATCCTAACTTGTTGAAACCAGCTCCCATATCATGCGGATGATACCTGTCACCTTTTAATGTCTCTAACCTCTTGCACTCTATGACGTATGCAGTATACATCATGATATTCTGGTCATTTCCCACAATGACGTATGCAGCATATGTCATGGTATTTTGATCATTTCCAACAATGACGTACAACCCATACCTCATGCAACAGGTGTGAAAATGTGTTCCTTTACAGTAGGGGTGCACAACCTTTTTAAGAGGAGGGCCACTTACAAAAATATATGGGTTGTCGAGGGCCACATCAGTAACACAGAGAATTCTATTTCGGAGAGGTATTTCGGATAAAAACATGGTTTCAGAGAGGATGGGGAAGTTTTACCCCTCTAGGTTCCCTTATCCAGTCAACATATCCAATTTAGTTGGCAAGGATATACCAACAGTTTACGTTTGTATATATAACAGAGGTATAGCAAGTATTATTTTCAGGTAGTGATAATATTCCTTGACTTTGTTCGGGAAGGGGGGGGGGGGGGGATATACATTTTGCTTTATTAAAAGTGCTAAGAAACAAGCGTAGTCATGAAAGTGGCTAGTGCCGAAAAAAAATGAAAACTTTATGAACGAAGGGGAAAGGAGGAGCCGATCAACAAAATTTGAGATTTTTCTCCACCCGATTCAAATTCAATTTTTTCGCCACCCGATCAACGAAATTCCCCTTTTTCCGCGCCCAATCAACAAAATACTTTTTTTCCGCACCCGATCAACGAAACTTTCAATTTTTTTGTGCCTTGTAGACAAATTCGAAAATTTTCCGAAGTCAATCAACAAAATTTGAGATTTTTCCGCTCCTGGTGGGCAAAATTTGCGATTTTTTCGGATGCGATCGACGAAATTCACGTTTTCTCTCCTGATCAACGAAATTTGCAATTTTTTCTTGCCTGATCAACGAAATTCGCGATTTTTCCACTCCCTATCAACAAATTTCACTTTTAACTGACTCTGACAAAATTTGTAATTTTCCCATCGTTAATCCTTGATCGTCACTGCGATTTTTCCGAGCCCAATCGACAAAACATGCGATTTTCCCGTGCCGATAAACGAAAATTTCAATTTTCCACGCCTGATCGCAAAATTCGCAATTTTTCCGCACCCGATCAACGAATTTCACGATTATTAACTGACTACCAAAATTTACAATTTTTCACGCGGTAGAGTGACGAAATTCGCGATTTTTCTCTCTCGATAAACTGACGAAACTCACGACTTTTCCCTAACCGACCATCAGTGCATCATCGATAAAGTTCACGATTTTTCTGTGCCCGATAAACGAAATTTGCGATTTTTCCGCGCTTGATCGACAAAGCCTGCAATTTTTTCATGCCAAGTAGATGGAATTTGCGATTTTTTCGCGTTTCATTGATAAAATTTGTGATTTTTCCTTGCCTGATCAACGAAATTTGTGATTTTTTTCATGCCTTATCTACGATATTTGCGATTTTTTCACGCCCGATTGACGAAATTTGTGATTTTTGTGTGCCGATCAACGAAATTAGCAATTTTTCTGAGCCTAACCGACAAAATTTTATAATTTTTCCATATCTAATCGACGAAATTTGCGATTTTTACGCATCCGATCAACGAAATTTGCTATTCTTAACGGACTGTTTAAATTTGCAATATTTTCCCGTTGCAAATTGATGAAATTCGCGATAAACTGACCAAAATTTCGATTTTTCTGCAGCCGATCAACAAAATTTTTTATTTTTCCGCGCATCATCAACAAAATTCGCGATTTTTCTGTACCCAATCAACGAAATTCGCGTTTTTCCTTGTCTGAGTGACAAAATTCGCAATTTTCGCGCCTGATAACGAAATTCATGATTTTTCCGTGCTTCATCGACAAAATTCGTTATTTTTCAATAAAATTTCTATTTTTCCTCGCTTGATAGACAAAATTCGCGATTATTCTGTGCTCAATCAACAAAGCTCGCAATTTTTCGTGCCCGAATGAAGAAATTCACTATTTTTCCTTGCTTGAGATAGAGGTCTGCACGGGCCGGGCTTGGCCAGAGGCCCGCGCCGGCAGAAGTAGGACAATTTTTTCAACGGGCCGGGCCGACAGACAAAATAAACGGGAAAAAATTGAGACAAAAAATTGAACGGGCCTGCAGGGCCGATAAAAAAAGGCCTAGGGCCTGTTTTCACTAACTTTTGTACGGGCCGGGCCGAGAACTGTAAAAATGCAAACGGGCCGGGCTCAGGCCGAACTTTCAATTTTTACACCGGGCCGGGCCAAGATAGCTTTCGTTCGGGCCGGGCCGGGCCGGGCCGGTCCCGGAACTTCCGGCCCGTGCAGACCTTTAGCTTGATCTACAAAATTTGCGATTTCCCAGTGTTCGTTCGAAGAAATTCGAATTAATTTTCGACTAGCGACTGACGCAATAGAAAACTTGGGAATTTCCTATGTTGATATCTATGGTATCGGCCGAGCGATAAACGAAATTCGTGATTTTTAACTGACTGACGAAATTTATAATTTTTCCCTTGAAAAATTGACGAAAAAATTCACAATTTTTTCCTGCGATCTAATGGCCAAAAAATTGCGATTTTTTCCAGTTATAAATTTACGAAGTTCGCGGGCCACAAGTTAACCCATTGCGGGCCACTGGTTGTGCATCCCTACCTTACAGTCATGTTGTTATTTTCCTACAGAGACAAATTAAAACTAGTCAGTTCATGTGAGAAGTCGTTTTTCTGCTTATGGTTACGTATATTTTCCATGGCTTTGTAAACAAAGCCATTTTGATACCTATCACCAAGAGTAGATTATGTAACTATATTTACATGATAAGTTTTGTTTTATATGCATTTGATGCAGTATTCATATATGTTTTATGTCATCATTTTGTATTGGCATTAGTTATGTTAATTTACAAACATTAATTACAATAGTTTAATTAAATCTACTTAATTGAACTTAATTTTTTTTTTTTTTTTTTACAAATTTATCAACACGTATGACATACAGCTATCGCGGTCTAATCATTTGGAATAGTCGATACAGTTTTTGTCCAAAAGTTCATATTATTACAAAGTCTTGTCGCTAGTGACATACATCTGCTAACAGCTAACGCAAGAGGTTAAGGTATAATTTTCTTTAATTTTACAGTTAATAAAACAGCATTTCATTGCAAAGATTGAAATCGAAATTATTTTTCTCTCTTTCAGGTATGTTACGAATGTTAAAATAAATTCATTTTGCATGTTTTCATATTATGCAACGATTTTTCAAAATGAATTAGTTGCATAAAGTGGAGGACATCTGTATCTACAAAGAAAAAAACTAGTCGGATGTGCCAATCTCAAAACTTTCTTCTATTTCATACTTGCTAATACATCAAAATTTGCTATCAGAATGCGAGAATTAAATGACAATCTATGCCCATCATGAAGATTCTAAAGATATGAAATTCCATGCATTAGTTTTTGAAATATGACTATTACTAAAATTGTGTAAATAATGCAAAATGCAGCATGGCAGCGCCACCTTTTGGGTGATATACATCAAAACCTAATCAACAACAACTTATGTCAATGTCTAACTGAATTTGAAATTTGATGAAAATCCATGCAATACTTTTCAGATACATAACAGCACCACCTGTTGGGCAATTTACACCAAAACATAATTAGTATCAATATTTATCACGGTATACCAGAATCTGAAGTTTGATGAAAATTCATGCATTAATTCTTGAGACAGAGCTATTGCAAAAATCGTAAAAAAGGCAGCATAGCAGTACGACTTGTCAGGTGATTTACACCAAAACGTAACCAGTACCCAATATTTATCAAGGTATACCTTAATTTGAAGTTCGATGAAAATTCATGCATTAGTTCTTGAAATAAAGCTATTGCGGAAATCGTAAAAAAAATGAAAGTATTTTTTAAGTGGGAGCAGCCAGAACAAAGGGAAAATGCCATTCAGGTGGGAAGAGAAATCTTCATGATTGATTATTTATTATGACAATAAAATGACAAATAGAGCAGATTTTTTTTAAATTATTATTACAGTTTTTTAACTGAGTACTGTTGAGGGGGAGGGGGGGGAGACAAAAATGAGAAGGACAAAATTTTTGAAAGTGTGAAATTCAGATGAAATTTTAATGAAATGAATTGTAAATGAAATTTAGGGCTGATTATTTATTCACTATAAAATAACAAACAGAGTAGAGAAAGTTTACAAAAATTAAGTTTTAAAGATTTTAAACTTTGGTATTGTGGAGGAATGAGCAAAAGGAGGAAGTGAAATTTGGGCAGAAGGAGAGGCAAAGGGGTTAAGATTTATTTTTATATCAGAAATTCAAAGAAATGTAGAAGAATTTCACCCCTGATTAAGAAATAATACAAGAATAAAATTAAGCACTTTTAAGGACTTTTTATAGATTTTGCATGAAAATAAGTACTTTTAACCATCAAAAATTCTATTTGAAAAATGTAAGCACTTTTAAGGATTTTCAATGATTGTATGAAACCTGCTCAAACTATCTCAAATGAATAACTCTTTTGTGACATATCTGTATAACTGACTTATGACTATGCAATGGTGAAACATTTTTGGATGGAAAGTAGTTAAATATGAAACACTCCTAAATAGTTTTAATTTTTTATCATTATGCAAGTAAAATTAAAACAGCAAAAATAGTGATCACTGGTAAATATTGATTAATGTAACTTGTATTTTTTAAGTTTTTCTTTTTTTTTTTTTCAGCAGCAACAGCACATACTGTGTTATCTACCCTATATTTAATGATTGAAGTTTATTTGTATTGCAAACAAAAATAATTTTTGCATAGTATTACAAAATGAGAAATGTGGAGATTTTTACAAACTGTCAAAACTTAAATAACTTATGAGTTGTTAAATAGAAGAGCTGCTTTGATTTTAAGATATAAAAAATGTAACAAATGTTTCTAAAAAACCTACATATTTTTAAAGCTATTTAGATCAGAAAGATTTCTTGAAAATTTCAGACAGCAATTTACACTTATGAATTTTTAAGGGCTTTAAAATTTTGATCTAATATTATGTTCAGTATAATAAGTTTAGGTACAATTATAAACTGAATATATAATAAAACAATATTTTTTTATAAACTATACATATGAAAAAGAAATGTACAACTTTAATCAAACATTAATTACGTTTAAAGAATTCAGAAATTTCTGAATATGTATTAATTCGAAAGATTTAATGTTGCATTGAAAGATTTATATCACATAGAACTCACCATACAAATTATTTATTATACTTTATTCTTTAGTACTTTTATCTTACGAGGGTGTATCAATAAGTTTTCGCCCTCACATAGAAATAATTGAGTGGAATTTATTAAATTGCTACATTGTATTAATTTTTCTATATAGTCACCATACATAGTAACACATTTGTGCAACTGATATTTCAAAGAGGGGGGGGGGGGGGGAGGATGCATTCCAGGAGGTGCGATAGTAGACCCAAAGGGGGACATTTTTCTAACTTTTACCGACCCCCACAAGTGATATATTGTTGTAAAGGTCTGTGACCACTTATTCATGTTATGCACCTCCCGAGCCCCTGCTCCCAAATTTGCCCTCCAAGGGGCACTTTTCTAAATTTTGCAGACATCATTCATGCCTCCCGGGGGGCAAATTTGAAGGAAGGGTTTCGGGAGGTGCATAGTATGAATAAGTGGTCACAGGCCTTTCCAATAATATGTCACATATGGGAGTTGGCAAAAGTTGGAAAAATTACCCCCCTTTGGGTCTACTATTGTGCCTCCTGGAATACATCCTTACCGCTCTCTTTGAAATACCATTTGCAGAAATGTGTTACTATGTATGGTGACTATATAGAAAAGGACTAATACAATGTAGCAATTTAATAAATTTTACTCAATTACTTCTATGTGAGGGCAAAAACTTATTGATACACCCTCGTACACTTGCATTTTTATATGATTTGATTTTAAGAATTATCAAAATATTTCAAAATGCACTAAAATAAAACTAAGTAATAAAACTAATAATTTATGAAATTGTTAAGAAAGCACAAAAAATGTTTTTGAAAGAAATAACTATGTATCTAAAAACTATGTAATTTCAATTGATTTCTTAAGGACATCCATCCTCCCAACTTCATCCCTTTGCTGTCATAGCACTAGAAGATGCGAGTCTCTGATTCTGCTTTTCCCACTACTATACAGAACAAAGGACGAAGCTTTCCGCTGATCTGTCATAGCACTAGAAGATACGAGCACATGGTCCCTTTTTTTCAGTCAGAGCAGTCAGTTAGCCAAATGCAGTGTTACCAAAGTTACTGACATAAGATAAGGTACAGGAAACTAACCTTGAGGAGTCAATTGAAATTACATATAGTATAATGTTTCAAATTTCAAGTTACTCAGATTTTTAGGCAAAAATAAAAATTATTTTATGCAATGCATTAGAGGGTCCTTTTTTTATTTAATTAACATAAATACAAAATGAAGGAAAGAATCAGTAGTCATATGTTTTTTCAATTAAATGTAACACAGTGCAGATAATTCAGATAGTTTTACATTATAATTTTGGGTTGAACCTAATCTCTAATTTAAAACCTTACATTCAAAATATAAAATAAATGATCCTGTATTGTAATTAAAATTAATTTAAGCATTATAATTCAAAATAAGATCATTATTGGCAATACTATAAACAGCTTATTCTACGTATTAAGTTGTGAACATTACCTTATTTTAATGTTAAAAGTAAGTTTAACAATGCCAAACGCTAAACAGCATGAGTGAGACATATTTTTCTGGATAAGTTATAGAATCTAATGGTAGTACAGTAGTGTGCAAAAAATCTACAATGGATTATGTTCCTGAACAATAAAAGTCATTGGATTTAAAAATGGTCTAAATGAGCAACAATTTAAACTCAATAAGAGTCATTATTTAACAATAACAAACATTAAAAACAAGCAGTATGTACTTTTAAAAAAATGTAAAATTTTATGCAAAAGTGCATAATTTTATGAAATAAATAATAAAAACAAAATAATACATTTTACAAAGCATATTTAAAATAGAAAACCCAAGTCTTTGGTGAACACAAAACTCAACATATAGCAATAATAACTATAATGACACAAGACAAAAAGGATAATAATAGTTTTAAAAAAGGAATAAAATAAACAATTTTGTTCACACATCAAAATCTTTGGAATGTTTCACAACCCTGATTTTTCAACAACAACTTACAACGCAATACTGCGAATCATCAATTTGCATATTATGCCACATTAGGCTTTTAATCCTATATCAACACTTTTTTGGCAACATAACTTTTAATCTCACCAAATAAAGATCAGACAATGCCACGCTTTCTCACTTCACAGCCTCTCAACAACATTTATTTTTCTTAGGTTTTTCTTTTTTAGTTGTGAGCTGGAATGAATGATTTGAAAAGGCTGTAGATTCATAGGGATTTTCTGTTTGAAGGTAAAGTATGTGTTCAACCAAGAATTTTATAGCATCACCTGCATTGAAAAATAAAGTCATGAAATACTAAGCATACATGGAATGAACAAATTGCAACAAGAGAAAATCAAAATCATCACCTAAAAATGGAACAAGACTAAATAAAATTAATTTGCTCATTAACATTTTGCTAACTTTGCCAATTTTCACTGAATAAATTACGAATTATAGTAATTAGAATATTAAATAGAATTTTATATTCAATAACAATAACATGGCAAATTTAAAAGTAAATATCCAGATATATGATTTTAATTTCATACCACCTGTATTAAAAAATAAAATCCCAAAATATCAAGAATTACTCATATTAATCAAATTCATTGGCTAAAAGTGGAACAAATCTTACCAGTGTGAACTTTTTAGATAAGTTTGTTAATTACACAAATTTACATTAGCTAAGTCAAGATACCAGTGATGTCACCAGGCTTTTAGAATCCTGTTCTCAGACACTTCCAAAAAACTGGGTCCTCCTTTAAAAGGAGGACCCAGTTTTTTGATAATAAGATAAATTCTATGTGCAGGCTAATAAGATTTGAATAAGATAAATTCTATGTATTTCATTCAAAATGTGCCTCTTTTTGGGTTAACCACAAAATATTTTATTCTTGCAAGAGAAAAATTACGCATTCTGAAATACCATTTAAAATATTTTTTATGCATTCTTTCTCCAATTTGTTGATTAAATGATTCACTATATCATATCCCTGGCATTACTGATAACCAAAACCATATTTGATATATTAAACAGAAGTCTGTGTTTAATAGTATGTAATTTGAATATTCATACATCTGCAAATATAATATTTTAGCCTTCCTGGCATAATTAACATTACATTTCTCAAAAATGGATATTAATGCACCAATCGAAATAGAAAATGTAATCGAATTCTTAAAAATGAACTCTGTATTTGAAAAGAATGAGACAACTCTCAGGATGTAAAATTCTAGCTTTGCTAAGTAAGTTATTACAGCAACATATGTAGGCAAAAATTAACAAATTTTTTGTTATGAATCACTATAAATGATCCAGTTTAGTTTGTAATAAGAATTATGTAAAACTAAATACTTTCTGATCATCATCATAGGGTAAATGATCCTAGGTTCAGCCACCACAGAAACCAGCCATAATCAGATGAATGCTTTATAAATAGTTTAATTTGATTCAAAATAAAATTTCATAAAGTAAAGACACCTTTCATTAGTCATCAGCAAAGAATCATGGTTATTTTTATAGAGCCGGTAATCAGACATTTATGTTAAGTTGTTTCAAGGCTGTATACAGGAATCAACTGGCTGACTGCAGAAGCTTTTTCCCTACAAGAAAATTTTTAATCTAATAGAATGCACCTATTAATGATACATTTGGATGCTAGTCAGTAGCACGATTCTTTTAATTTACAAAACATACAACTTCCCCATTCATTTCTAGATTTTTTAAATTTTAACTAAAACATTTTTTATGATGCTAATGTGGCAAAATTCCAACTTGAACAGAGCATTCCTCATTGGTAATTTAACATGCTTGCTACCACCCCCCATTCTGGCGTGTCCGACCAGCACCTCTTCATATGCCAGCGATGCTCCAGAGTGTCGATCAACTATGATAAGTTATGTGCTCTGTTTTTAATGTGGCTTTGGAAGTTGAACGAAGAGGTTGTTTTTAGGCATGTTAGCAAAGCATTATTTTTAATTTTTACATGCTTGGTTTTAAAACTTTTTGTTTGAATTTTTTATGTGTGTTTTTAAAAATGGCGAAAAGTACAAGTATGGCAGGACCGTCACAGTTTGTAAATATTTTCTCTATTGCTTCATAAATGGTACTTCATATACTTGAATTACATGTTTTATTTATTTTAAGCTGTTATTTTATGCAATATGTCAGTAATTTCTTAGAATATTGATCAGACACGCTGGACGGAAAAAAAAAAAAAAAATACTGCACTAAACATGAAAATAATATGCTTTTTCATTTTTCTGGTTTTACTAGTAAAATAAGGAACATTTTAACCATTAAAATACTGTTTTGTAATCCGGCTTCTGGGGATGGAAATATCATTTCTAGGGGCAGTGAATGCATTAAGCTTATATTTTTTTATTTCCCCTAATAAAAAATTAATTATTCTAGATTTATTTATATCAGAATCACAAAAAGTAGAAAAATTATAACAATAATACACTAGATAAAAATATAGAAAAACATATTTTGATCCATTCTAATATTTTGTTATATGTAATTCAGGGAATACATATAATAATATGTTAAATTTATATATATAAAAGTAAATTCTACATAGAAATACCGATAGAGGGGGAGTTGGATTTTTCTTCTAATTTGGCACCCATAAAAAAAAAAAAAAAAAAGATTTATAAATACTTTACAGAAATAGTTTTTTGCAATATCTATGTTAATAAAAGAAAGGTGTTTGTCTGTTGGCGATGGCTAAAAAAATAAATTGCATGTAGAGGCCTGCACATTTGATTACGAATAGATGAAGACAGGTGTCAATGCACTTGAGATTCAGATTTTTAATTTTTTTAATAATTAGCCAAGATATTGATTAAAAACCTCGATTAAACACTAATGAAAAGATTTCAACTGCTCTCAGTTTTATGGTGTTATGATCGCTGTCACGTATGTCAGTGGAAAACATGTTTTTTCTAGCAGATAACAAGAAAATATTCTGTTTTTCCTTGCACAATCTAGTACCTATTCGAAGGGAGGAAAACATTTTGACACCTGAAAACACCTGAGAAAAGCAAGTAACTTCTCAGTACCAATCATACTTTTCATTAAAAAATACAAAAATATGCCATTACAATCAGGTGAAGTTAAATTGCCATCCCTGCAGTCAAGATGAAACTACTAAAAATACCAACGAGTAACAAGTACTTTTCCATATTCAGTGACATTGTTCATAAAAAATAAAATAAAAAAAAACAAGTATATACTACTTTTAAAGATATTTTTTGAAATTCATTTTTATATTTTTCATTTTTTCTGCTGTTTGCCCACACAGGCCTTAATTTTTCTGCTCAGACTCTGATAGTCAAAGGCAATGTCAGGCAGGTTTGCTAGTGCTATCATAAGATTACTGCTTAAAGCCCATCCTTTATTAAAGAGAAAAATAGTCTGGTGATTTCATAAATTTTAACTGAATATGCAATTAACTTTACAATACATAATTAAAAACATGTATGTACATATAATTTGTTTATTTTAAATGCCAGAGTCGACAGAATTCTTAAAACATCGTTAAATTATGAAGACCTGGTATTTTATGCTATATTTTAAAGCTTTGAAACTGGATAATGATAAATCATTTATCAAAATAGACATGTGGTAAAAAATGATTCATAGTTTTATTGAAATAATAAATTTTAAATATAAAACTCAAACTGAAATTACACAATCAGACAAATATATTTTTGCATAATTTTTATGCATATTTTATTATACTATTTCTGATTGCTAAAAGGTGCAAGATTAAAACTTTAAAAACAGTGAAATAGTTTTATTTGGCTGTTGACATGTTTTGACTGTACCTTAGTCATTTTCAAAACAAAGAATAATATTCTGAAACTGCACGACCTATGATGCAATGATCTGAAATGCCATCATTCAGTTTTACATGTAAAGCACATTATTTTTTTTTTTTACTTGGACTATTATTTCTATTTTCGTAACCATTGAGTTACAAGTTACTCAATGATTACGAAAATAAGAGATAACCATATGAGTAAAAAAAATTAAAATAACGTGCATTACATGTAAATCTGAATGATGGCATTTCAGATCATTGCATTATAGGTCGTGTAATTTCAGAATATTATTCTTTATTTGTTTTTAAAATGAGTCAGGTACAGTCAAAACATGTCAACAGTCAAATAAAACTATTTTACTGTTTTTAAAATTTTAATCTTACACTTTTCAGCAACGAGAAATAGTATATTATTACAAGGCATTAATTTGTTACATATTTTATTATATTAGTGATTTTGATAAACCAGAAAATAAATATAACTTGTCAGGAAAAATTTTAGATTCTACATACCAAGTAATTTAAATTTATTAAATAAAGCAATATATATATATATAATATCTTCTTAAGGGGGAAAAATGAATCTCATTAAAGTATGTTTGCAATACATTCACAATAAACTTACTTATATTAATGTTTTCTTTGGCTGACGTAAAAAACCAGGCTAAAATGTTGTGTTGTTTGCAGAACTGGGATAGAAAATCAGTTGGTATTACAACTTCAGGTAAATCACACTGAAAAAAAAAAAATGCTTTTGTTAATGTAAATCTTACATCTTTTATTAAAATATATCTACGATTCAATGCTTATTACATAACAAATAATGGATAGATAATATTGAATAATACAATTTCGATCATAAAAAAAATTCAATTAGCATTTTTTTTGTAAAAGACTTATTAGCAAAATATAAGATGGAACTTCATTATTTATCTTTTAAAGTATAATAATTTATTTTATTTTTTTTTTGACAATGTATATGATGCTTTAAATTGTGCAAATTTTCAGCAACATCCAAGAGAAACTTTCAAACTAGTATAAATTTTTTAAAAACTACATCCAAATTAGTAAGTTATCATTTAAAAATGCAGCATAATAGACTTTTTATGTTTCTGTAGCAACAAAATAAAAGTAAATAAACAATAATAAAAAATAAGGGTACTTTTTGGTTAGCTAGGTGCCAGTGTTATATATACATATAATATACATATGTATATGTGTGTATATATACAACAAATGTATATGTATATATATATGTATCTATAATACTGCACCCGGCTAACTGAAAAGTACCAAAATAAGTAGTGGAAAGCAAACTAAAAGGATTATAAATTCATATACATATAAGTACAATTTTAATTATTTTTTCAATTAATTTTCAACAGTGAAATTATGCCCAAAATTATTGAATTAAATATTTATTATATTAAATTATATTGAAAATTATTAAATACGTGAAATTTTTCACATTGCTAAGAGTAAACCAACAGTGAAAATTTTCCAAGCTGAGAATCGAACCCAAATCCTCGAAATAATGCTCTACCATAAAGCTACGAGGACAATACCAAGCCTGGCATCTCCCACTCTTAAAAGTCGATAAGGCTGCAACTGCAGCACCAGATGGAATAGTCTTCATGAGCACACAACCCTGCAGCAAACATGAGACAAAATAAAGCCCAGCAGAGGTGAACACATATAAATATAATTTAAATTAATTTTCAGCAGTGAAATTACACAAAAGATTATTGAATATTAAATATTAGTGTAAATGCCCGTCTTAGGATGGTGGGTAGAAACGGTGGTTTTCACTTAAAATTTGAAATAATTGATAAAAGTATTCATATACCATTATTCCATAATCAAGCTATTTAGTTTGAAAATCATAGACAAAGTCATAAAAATGAAATACAGTTGCGATATGATGAATCGCCAAATATTGTTCCCATTGACATCATTCATATTGCATTCATTTCATTTAAAATAAAAACCCATTTCATTTAAAAAGCATAACTTTCATTTAAAATGCAAATATTAAAATAAATATACTGCATACATTTAAAATACATGCCTTTCACTTATTTCCTTGAAAATACATAACAATAGTAATGCATTTTATTTAAGCTTCAAAGCATTGTTTCTAAATCACACACGCCAAAAAATAACTACTATTGGTGAGATTTACCCCCAGATAACATAAAAGTACCAAAAATAGAGTTGAGCTTTCTGAGACTTTGCTTTTAAATTAAAAGCTATTTTCATTGGTTTATAGGTGAATGATGTCAAAGGCATATTAATACTAGAGGAGTTAAAATATTCAATGCATGAAAGTTTTTAAAATTTTGAATTTTCAAAAATGAACGACCCACTGCACATTGTTTATATTTGTAAAATTAATCACAATTTATGAAATGTTCGTTTGCTTATATCGGTAATATGTTGTTTCTAGCTGGTTATTTTTCATTTAGAACTTAAAACATTAAAATTTTACAGTTTTTGAAGATTTTAGAGAAAAGGAAGAAGAATAGATGTGATAGAACATAGATTATATCCATAAGTCGAACAATTGCCTTATTTATGGCATCAGAATGATCTGTTGGTTTACGCTTAGTTAGCAATGGGAAAAATTTCGCATATTTAATATTCAATTCATATATATTTTAATGTATAAATTATCATCATCACAAGCTGCTCTAGAATTAAAAATCTGGAAATTAATTGATCTGTTAGTAGAGCTAGTAGTAGTAGAGTAAAGTTTAACTTTTTTCTGATTATGAATATCATTTATATGAGAGCTTTTCATTATATATATTTTTTACAATGTATACTGCATACAACTACTTTATATTGCATTTATAAATTACTTGTTATATTGAAATATGATTATTTAAAAATATATAGTCTTCATAAATAATATGATTGACAGTTAAGTTATAAGAGTACTTTTTAATCATTATTTTAACAATCACCCCATGATCACTATGATTTTTACTTTCATGGTGTAGTACATTTTATAAGTTTTTCCAGAAATGAAACATTGATTAATTTACCTCCAGTGAGCACTTTTTACTGGAATAAAAATTTATCTTTAATTAAAAATTATTATAATATTAGTTAACTAATTTAATGCATTATAAAACATAAGAAATTCTACAATCATGTTATTTTTTAAGACACATTAACATAAGCTACTTTGATATTTGACACATAAATATTATAAAAGTAATTTAAAGCCCATATCTTAAACTATACAGAGAACAAAATCCATTAAAAAATTCCACATTTATACCCATGTATGGTGCAGAGAAATAAAGGCAATTTTTTTTTCTATTTCTTTTTTAAAGAAAAAGTTAAATGTGTCTGAGTTCTGCAAGTTATAAATTAGCATATTTTGTTTTGATTATTACAAGAAATGCATTATTCAATTAAAAATTGTTCTCTCCTAATGTTATGGAATTTTATTTTGTAGAAAAATGGATTACTTTACTTGCATACACTATGAAAACTATTGTGTTATGTATCATAAATTATGATGCATCTTTATTGTTATGAGGGGTATTTTTTTTTTCCAACCTCTGATGGGGCATAAAATAAAGACAAGTGTGAATAAGAAGATAGTTTTACAACAAGGAGTCTAGTACTATCAAAGTTACTTTTTAACGTAGTCACATTGAAGATTGAGCCATTCATCATATCAGTGAACAAGTTTTCCAATACCCCCTTCATAGAAAGTTGCCACTAGCGTGTTGAGATACGTATCCATGGGAGGGAGTCTTGAAGATTTTCACTCATGTAGAAGCACTGTCATCCAGATTTGTCTAAAGTTCTTGAAGAAAATGAAAATCACTCGGTGCCAGATATGAGACTGTGCATATATAACATTATCACTTTAGGAAGGAGGGGGAGGGGGGAATCTGGCGCTTGATATTGTAAGATATCTCAGGGGAAGTTTTGTCTTTTGATATCATTATGCTTTTTGATCCAATCAAACATTTATTTTCTTCTTTATTGTAACTTTTCCTTTACATTAAAATAATCTGTTACCTTTTTTTAAGTCTTTTATCCATTTTTGTGAAAATACAAATCACCTATTAAAGCCAATGAATGATTATAAAATCATTTCATTCCAAAATATGGAATACACTAACATTCAAAAGTCCTATTGTTCTGCTCTATATGTGCTGTTAGAGGAAATTTCATGAATAATGATATTTTATTAATTTACCTTCATTTAAATCAGTAAAATATGCAAATAAAAAATGTATAACAATATCTGTATATCAATGCAAACGTATAAAAAAAAAAAATAAAATAAAAAAAAATAAAAATAAAAATAAAAGAATTTACAGACATTGATAACAATTCCATTAACAGGGGGTGTCGGGAAATTGATAATATACGATATTGTTACGAAGGGGGGGGGGGGGGAGTTCAAATCACAAAAAAGTTGGCTATGTTATATATCTACAGCCCTTATGGGTTGTACGCCAGGTGAACGAACACTTTCCATCGAAACTGTGAAAGCAGCTGTTGTGCTATCAGTTTGGCAGGGCACTGAGTGATTGTCACCTTTTTCAAGAACTGAAGGCAGGTCTGAGAGGACAGTGCTTTTATACCAACAAAAATCTCTAAGATGCAGTGGAGACCTATTCTCATGACGCTGGTGCCAACTTTTAATACAGAGGGTATTGGAAAAATTGCCCAATGGCATAACAAATGTCTTAGTCTTCACAGTGACTATGTCTAAAAGTAACTTTGATTGTGTATATTTTAAATGTATATCCATAAAAATTTGTTAATTTAAAATACAAATAAGTAAAACAACAAAGCATAAAATTTTTGAAGTAGGCATTATTCCATTATACATTCAATTTACTGGGTGATCAAAAATGGACGAGCTGATTTAAAAATTCAATATTGTACAAATGGTGACAGCTGTTAAAGAAATTCTTGCAAGAGAGTAAATACAATGACAGGAGTTTTTTTTTACTGTGATTCCTGGTTTCAGTTTCAATTACCAGTGGTAGATGGCACTGCAAGCAATAGCCGTTCAATCTAGCATTCAGCTATGGTGCTAACGAAGGAGGTCACACTTATGGAGTCAGCTATATTCTTTGATAAAATTTTGTTCTTAGGGTCCCAATTCTGAACTAGCTCTGTATGTGTATGATATCATTTTTGAATCTGAAACCAATGATATCGAACGAGTTCAAAATTGGGTGCTAAAAACAAGATTATATAGGTGAATGAGACCCACTCTATATGTTTGACCTCTGTTATTCCCACTATTTCTGCCTCGATTCAACACCTACCCTTTGAAAAGCCATCTTTAGCTCATATTTGAAACTAAAACAGAGAATCACAGTAAAAAACTCTTGCCATTGTACATTACTCTCCTGCACGAATTTCTTTAACAGCTGTAACCATTTGCAAGTTGTTGAATTTTAAAATCAGTCAGTTCATTTTGGGACAACCTGTACTATTTAGAATGAATATTACCTATGATAAATAGTAAAAAGGGAAAAAAAAGGAGGGGTGAGAAGTACCTAATGACCTTTTTTTTTTTGTTAAATGACACGATTCAGGTAAGAAATTAGATAATGTATAGTAATCAGTTAAAGACATTCTTAACAAAAACTGCAACTTAATAACAGCATCGAATTGTGCTGTGTTGCAAAAAAGCAAGTTCTGTATATATATATATATATATATATATATATTTTTTTTTTAATTATGAGAAAGCAAATTTTAGCACCATAACAAAAGAGCCTAAAAGTATTTCATTCATTTATAATAAATATTTTTTTAATCGTTCAAAATAAAGCATCCATACCTAATTCCCTTAGGATGAAAACTAAGTACATAAGACTAAAAATTTGTGTTATAATTTAATCTTTTTCTCCAATTTTTCATTTATCATTTCTAAGCATTTTGTTTCCATTCATTTATTATAAATAAATATTCATAGAAGAACTAATAACAGTTTTCTCTGAAGGATGCTAATTAAAACTGTAAAAAACTAATTTTACACAAAATATTTTGCATATTGTTGCATTTCACAGCCAAGCTATATTAAATTCACTGTTGTTCACAAAAATGCTACTAATAAAATTTCCTAAAGAAAGACATTATTTTAAATTCCATTAAAAAATGGTTTGTATGCTATCATTTAAAACAAAATTTAATAAGTTTTTTTTTTTTTTTTTTTTTTTTTTTTTGGCGGGGTGGGGGGGTAGAAAGATGGATTTTAATATCTTTCATACAGTAACAGAAAAAGACAAATTTAAATACTATAATACATAAATAAATGTAAAACAAAATATGAATAGTGTTCCCTTTTTATAAATCAGATAAAAAAAAAAAAAAAAAAAAAAAGAATCAGTCTATAAATACCTTATTGGCTAATAGTATAACTGGCAAAGGTTTCCCATGTGATGTAGCAATTTTTTCTTTAAGATCATTGTGCCACTGTAAAATAATTAAACACAGAATATGAATATAAAACACTTATGGTGCACTGAAAAGTGATTTTTTTTAAAAAAAATCATGTTAATTCATAAAGGGAAAAAAAACAAAAACTTATACTGGTACAATGCATAAGGGGATATAGGTATAAACTTCATTTGGAAAGGAGGGGGAAGGGGGAGAGAAGGAAGATAAGGATTTTTTTTCCTTGTATAAAAAATAACTCATGCAATTAAAAGTACCAAACTTTTTTTTTTTTAAGTGATGATGAGTATTTAAATGAATTTAACAAATGATGCATTTAAAGGCAGAATAGTATAAATTAATAATTTAAAAAAAAAGAGTGAAGTGCAAAATGCAGGGCATATCTACGTGGACATATTAATCTATACAAAGGTATATCAGTAAAATATGACGGTACACTGTCTTTAAATGCATTATACATGCATACAGGTTTTTCTCGATTAGAACAGTTAATTATCTGATATTACCACATTAATCAAAGCATACATTCCATAGGAAAAACTACAATAGATTCTTAATCCAACATTCTTAACAATCCAACACACATAAAAATACAATGTAATATTGTTTTTTCCGATTTATTGTTCGGAAGCACATATTACAGCTTGATTTGAAACTTTATCTAATTTTCATAACTTCCATTAATATAAGCATATGAGCTAATTTTATAAATAACAATCAAGAAACACTAAAAAGTCAATTTCATGTTTAATTGTGCACTACTGTAATTTATTAAATTGTTAAAAACTTGTATAATTTGTTTTTAAAATTGCTACAATACAATTTCATTATCCCAAACTTACGTACCTTTTAACTTATTTAAACAAAAAAACTTATCAATTATCAATTGCACAGAGTTTCTTTTCTTTTTTTGGATACATCATACAGTAACATGAATTGATTTTCTAAGCATTGAATTGTAAGAACTTGCATACTTCTATTTATGTTTAGATCTATATCAATTAAATGCCGACTGATGAATTTGAAATTTTGAAAAAGTTCTTTGGGTATTTTTATTGTTTTTTGCTTGTTAGTATTTATGCAAGTTGTGTTCTAACATTTCAAAACCGCTGAGCCAGGAAAAGGATAAACTACTTAGCACTTCACACACCAATAAATAATTTTTCCACTATGAAGGATCATCTATAAAAAGGTTTGCCACACTAACTGTAAGCACATAAAGCAAGTAAAATCAGTACAGCCTTTTCCTTTATTGATGTAATAATACAACTTATTGTAAAAGGAAAATATTTTTTTTTATGTTTATTAATTTACTTATTGAATCATCCATGAGACATGATAGGCTTTAAAGGCTCCTGTCCCTGCAGCCGAAGACACTGACGAGCTAATGCTAAACCTATGGGAAGGTTATTTTTCTAATATCTTGTTTGCATTTCGACATTTTTAAATCTTTTTTTTTTTTTTGCATTGGATAGCTGAGGTTCATCTCTACATCGGTCCTTTTTTACTGTTTGGATTTTGGTTGCAGATATATTTTAGAATGACACTTTCATTTTCCGAACCGGTTTCGAAAAGTGAAAGTAATTTTATATAAAATATCTGCAACCAAAATCAGAAAAGTAAAAAAAGAGCAATGTAGAGATCGACCTCAGCTATTCAATGCAAAAAAAAATTATTTAAAAATGTCAAAATGCAAATGAGATATTAGAAAATAAACTCCCCATAGGTTTAACATTAGCTTGCGACTGTCTTCGTCTGCATGGACAGGAGGATTAAGAAAATTTTGATCTTCATATTTTGATTCCCTTATCATTAAGATAATTTATTATTATTAATTCAAATTTTGGATAAATTGAATAATTTACACAAGCCTGGTTTTAAAAATTGTTGGCTACAAACTAACTATTCTTAATAAATTTGCTTTTGAAATTTCTGTTCTTGTCACTTTATACTAACAACATACACAGTTCTTACATAAATACAATATTTACTAGCATTAATAAAATAATTATAATGCAATACAAAAGAAGCAAACATCCTTTAACAGGCAATTACTATCATAAAAAAAAACTTGTGCCTTTGTATCTGTGAGATGATATGACGTAATTTCCATATTTATACACTTTATATGGCAATATTTCGGAAAAAGGTAGTAATTAACTAGAAATGTCTGTTCTTTTGCCTTTAATCATAAAAACTAAAATAAATTATGCCAAACCGGCATCTCCAAAGATGCCTTTGCAGTCAGAATAAAAAGTCACTGATCTTACAGATACAAGAATAGCAATTGAGTAGTAACAATCTTCAACAGAAATGGAATACTCAAATAATTAAACATGAACTTTTTCTTACATTTTATTTTGATTTATGTTAAATTCAAAAGCATTAAATAGAGACACACATTTTAAAATAAATAAGCAATATTTTTCTCTTACCTTAGTTACAGAATCCAAAGTAACTAACCTTGTAAAAGAAAATAAAAAAAATCCAATAAATAAAAATGTCTACAGTTAAAAATAACAAATTTAAAAAAAATAATAACTTTTTATAACAAAATATATTTAATGAAAATTTCCACAAGAAAAAAGAAAAGGCTCACACACAAACACACTTTTTTTTTTTTAAATTTTAGCATTACGATATTTGTAACATTCAGGCAAAAACTGAGGCCATAACAATAAATTGCTCTCTGTAACTCTATTAAATCACTCATCGAAAGCTACTCACAAAATTCCAAATTGAGGAACTTTAATCAACACTATCGTATCACTTATCTAGTAGATAAATACCGAAGCAAATACAATAGAACAGCTTGTTTGCAATCATCATTAGCCGTCTTGTATGGATAGAATGTATTAAGGTTTCTCCTTTAATAAGAGAACAGAATTGATTATTCATTCGGAAACACTTTTATTATAGATCAGTTGTGCGGAATACGAATTTAAGCATCTGCCATAGTTCCATAAAATATTTAAACATTTTCACTACTAAAATTTTAGCAGTTTGTCATGTCATGTCATCATGAATTACATTTTACAAAAGATGTTATGATATCATTCTATCATTCAAATAAAGACTCACTAAAAGATGACAGGTATGTTTTTTTAAAGCAACTGGATACACGGAATTCTGAGCTCTTCACTACACTGCAGATATACAGATTAGCCTATAACATCCCGAATAGGCACAGAACTATATTTTAAGAGTGAATAAATAATAAAGCTAGCCGGTCTTCCCGGATAAAAAAAAAAAAAAAAAAAGTCCCAAATGATCTTTAAAATAAACTAGAAAATGATACAAAACAGATAATTTTAATAGAATTCACATCAGCATTTAAGATTGAAAAATAACAGATCTTGAAACAAATAATTATGGGAAATGTTTTTTAGAACAGATTTTGAAAAGAAATAAAATATCAAAATAGGCATTTTAAATAGAAATGAATTTAAATAAACAAAATGATTGGAATATTATTTAAGAAAGAAAATAATTTAATAAACTAGGATTGTAGAATAATGCTAGATAGAAAATTTTTATGGAATAATTTTAATAAAGCATGGAAATTTAATTTTCATAATATATATTATACAGTATAACCTCGAAAATAAGGGCATTGTCAGGATCGAGACTAAGCCGGACTTTTGAAAATTCCAGATTTCTGAAAGATAGAATATCAAAAGTGCTTCTGATACTGTTAATAATGCCTTTATTTATAATTCATAGTCAAGCGATGTTTATGTGAGAAAAATGGAAAATTAGGTATTTAAAAAAAAAAAAAAAAATCTAATAAAAAGAGAAATCACTTCTTGTGCAATTTCCAAAACATCAATGTAAATCTTATTTGCTTCAATTTTCTCATCTGTTCTTTAACAAGTTTTTCTTGGAGAAGTGAAGAATAGTGATTTCAGAAATACAGTTATTTCTCTAAAACAGATATTAATTTTCCAGTCAAATTTATTCCTTTTTCCAATGACATCTTTTCTTCTGCCAGCTCCTCACCATCGTTCTTCTAAGCTGCTACCAGTGTTATCAGCAGTTCTATATAGCACAGTGTCTGCAATCTTGCTGTTAGCTAACCCACTGCTATTTTTCTTTCTGCCATAAGTTGGCAGCGTAAAAACAAAGGGTATAGTGAAGATGACTTTGATGCTGGATTTTTTAAGTTGCTGGATTTCAGAATGCCAGGTTTTTAGGCTACACTTCATATATTTTTAATGTACAAATATGAGAAATATATAAAAAATTTCTGATTTTATAGGAAAAAGTATATAAAAATAGCAACTTTAAATGGAAAAAAATAAAATATTTTTTATTTATAGTGAAAGTAAATTATTGCTTAACAATGAATTGATAAATGAATATATATATATATATATATATATATATATATATATATATATATATATATAGTTTTAACTTCTATCTTCTAATTTTAAGTAGGTTATTCTACAGTAGATTTTTTTTTCTTTGTCTTTTCATTCATGATATTTACATTACAGTATAATAAAATTTCAAAAGCTCAATGATTATTTTCAAAAATATAAATACAGACTGCCTGGCTTTGTATATCAATAAAAATTTTCTAAATTTGTTATAAAACCTAATAGCAAATCTTTTTTATTATAAAGCTTACAGATCAAGTTTTTAAAAGCAAAAATAGTTTTTTTTTCAAAAATTCCTTACCTAATCAGATCAAACACAATTATTGCTGCCTGCCTGAAAATAATAATAATAATGATAATAATGAATATAGTGCAATTAAAATTGATACATTATAATCTTTATGTAGAAAAAAATTACATAAATACATACGAATGCCTATAATATGTTCCAGTCATATAGCCAAATCTTTCATGTCCAGCAATATCCCTAGAAAAAAAAAGTTACATAAATTTACTATATGCATTTTATAGTGTAAAAATATTAACAGTTAACACTGCTTAATTACAAATTGAAAAATACAATTAAATAACAACATATATTAAAAATTATACACAACATAATTTTTCTAAAGAAATGTTCTAACATTTTTACAAGGTCTAGGTTCATGGATTTAGATATACTGCAGTATGAGTAAGTTTTTTTTACAAGATATCTCACGCTACAATTGCAGGTGAATTTCACATAAAGAAAGAAAAAAAAAAGGTCGGGTGCGTTTTTCCAATTTTAAAAAGGGCAGGCTACTGTACCATTAAAAAATGCCTTAAAGGGAACAGTAAATAAATATAGAATTATTAAAAACTACAAATAAGTAATTTCATTAGTTAGTAGCACAAGTAACAAAACTAACAAATATTATTTGCAGCTCATTTTGCATTTGTACTTGGAAAATTTACTGCTTATTCCACCTAAATCTAAACTTACACACATGTATGTGTATGCTAACCCAAAAAATTATCAAAATGAGCTACATTCCTTCATACACACATCAGAGTTAATATAAGAATAGCCAGTTACATCTGAAATTTTCAAAATAATTAAATAGCAGCATTATTACCACTCAGTGGGGATTATTAGCTTTGAATGGTTCAAAATTTTCTTTAAAAAAGAAAAAGTTTTGCTGCCTTTCCAATCCCTAATTAATTTCTGTATTTGATGTATGAGTTAAAAAAAAAAGTTCAACCTCTACTGAAGAAGCTGTTGCTGTGCTTAACATTTTTATACCAATTAGCTTTTTTTTTTCTTAAACATTCTTTTTAGAGATCTGCACGAGCCGGCCTGAGGCCCAATTTTCATTCTCTCCACTCAGGCCGGGTTGGGCCTGGTCTTCACTCTTGTCAGGCCGGGCCTGGGTCATAATTTTTTCTGAAGGCTTGGGCCGGGCCTATTTTTTCTGTACAGAGCCAGAACTGGTTTCATTCCTAGTCTTCATAAACCAAAATTTTCAGTCTTAATTTTGACCCAGCCCGCATGAAAATCATTGCCTCAGCGTGGCCTGGTCCATTCAAATGTCAGTAAAATTAGGCCTGGCATAAAAAATTTCTCACAAAATGTATACATTTTTAAATCGCCATTATTTTACACTTAAACATTAAAATTTATTCTTTTTAAAGAATAGTAGATTTCTATGCTTATTAAAATATAGTAAAATGTGTGAAAAGGAACCTGCTTATGATGAAACCCTGTTTTAAACTGGAAAACGTGTTGATCCATGCAAAATTAATATACTAATACATAAGAAAAGAATATATAATACATTTACACTTGCTAAGAAGGGAACTTGTCTATAACACATTTTTTTTTCTTTTCTATGCAATTCTGTCTTAGATGATTTTACTGTATAGCATTTTTCAGATTTCTAACACTTCAATACATGGAATATGGATTAACAACATTAATGATAACTGAAACATTTACATACAAGAAATAGAGATTCATTAAAAAAATAAATATTGCAGACTGCGGCACTTCTATAAAAATGAAGATTATAAACATTAAAAAAAATTAAGATAAATATTTTTGGTCAGAACTCCTCGTACAAGACAAATTTGAACCCTTATGTCAATGACTGGGTACCTTTTTTATCTTTTCATCCCGTTTTCTGGGTGTTAATATCAAAGGAAACTAAAATGAATTTAAATCCCCACTTTTTGTAGTACTCACTGTTAATTAGTATAATCAGTTTAACATTTGGAATTTTTTTTATTACTTTTTCGGAGCATTAAACATTTTCATACCTGTCATCAATGACCAGGGTACCCGGGTACCCATGCCAATTTTCTGTGGAAAAATATGGAAATTGATAGATTATTCAGATTTAGATAAATAAAAATTTGAAAAAAAGGGTTAGACATATTTTTTTAAGGTAAAAAATATTTCATTTACGTGAAATTATGTGGACAAGGTGTACAATAGAAAAAGGTGCAGGAATGTACATCACATACTGGCTTTCCACATTGTTTACATGATTTTCTGTTTTTTTTTGTGCTGTTTTTGATGCTCTAACAAGTACATCTGACACAAACTGCTTTTATCCTTCTTGTTTCATCTCGCCTTAAGCTTTTTGGACTGGGTTCTGAACGTGTGGCAGCTTCAAATACGGTCAAAGATTTTTTTTTTTTTTTTTTTCAGTTTACTTTCAATTCCTGATTTGGTCGAAAAATGTATCATATCTTGTGCATTTTGCGATTGATCTTGAATTGCTGGAACTCTGAAGATCTCACCTAATTCCCGCAATAATAGGCGATGATTGTCTGTTTTATTTATGACCTTATTATTTTCAGTATGTATAATATACTGCTATATTCACACTATAGAAAAATAATGCAAGTGGCCATGTGGTTGCACGCCTGTGTGTTGTATATTGCCCCCATAATTTTCCCATTATATCCACTCCATATTTCAGTTTCCTTATAAAACTGAATCATTTCGAGTTTATCTTTCGGTCCTGTGATGGTTTTATCATGATGCATAGTAGACATTAGAATGACAGCTTTGTTCCTTTTTGGAACATACGAACAAATACTATTATGTTATCATGAAACCCAAATTCTGTGGAT
Organism: Maratus speciosus; assembly: GCA_963932465.1. Lineage (NCBI taxonomy): Eukaryota > Metazoa > Arthropoda > Arachnida > Araneae > Salticidae > Maratus > Maratus speciosus. The sequence goes on along the minus strand of OZ010791.1, from coordinate 232,584,585 downwards.
AAAACGTGCGCGATGTACATAGCCTTATTTTTTGGGGAATATAAGGTTTGTATTTTTCAATGTGCCAACCTTTGTGAGATTCCATTATAATAAATGCTTAGCCAAAGAAAAAGAAGAAATAAAGTTGTCTATGGTGATGTTTTGTCCAGAATCCTTGAACAGAGAGGAGAAGACTTTCACAACTCTTTAAACTTGGTTTATTTTACGGTCTGTACCTGTTTTTCGGGTGCATAGTTGGCCGTTAAAAGGTTAATAATTATTTTCATCACATACCCACCATATTTTGATCCCATATTTAGCCGGTTTAAATGGAATTATTGGGTGATTTTTTTTCTTCCTCGAAGCGGAAATAACTGCTCATCAACCGTTTACTCTTACGTCGGTATATATATTTTTAATAGGTTAGGATTTAACATAGTCCATAAATCACGAATTGCGGCAGCTTCAACATTTTGATGACATTCCACTTGTGTGTTCTGGTTATCAAAACGAATAAATCTAAGAATATTTCAGAATTGGTCTATACTCATACTTGCTTGATAAAACGGATATAAGTTTTCCACATCTCTAATGTGTGATCTTTGTTTCAATTCTTGACACATGAAGTGCAATAGAATCCCGCAAAACCGAAATTCAGTTTAATCCGAACTGATTTTTATTAAACGGATAAATGCTGGGGAAAACGCATAGAAGTTAGAATTAAACAAAAAATGGCAGTAAAGCATATTTTTTTTCTTTAAACAGCTTGAATAGAATTAACAAATTACTCAATAATGCAAAAGTACAACATATGTACACACAAATAAAATGAAAATGTGCAATGTAGGCCTACTTAGAAACCCATCTTTAAAAAAACCTCGATTATCAGTTTGTTTGCCAGTACTATAAAATTATTTTCTAAAATGCAAAAATTATTTAATTAGGATGATAAAAATTAATTTTTCCTTTCAACAGTTTGATTTTGCAAATTATCTACAGAATTTTTTTCCATCTCCCCCTCATCGACGTGGTGACTGAGCTATTTGCAGATTCGAGATTTTGAACCATTTGTAATGGGTTGTTATGTAATTCCTCATTCTGAAATTCAATTGTGTTATTATAAACGTCGAGTTATTAAACAGAGAACATTATTTTTTTCCGAAAGTCGTGCCGGATTATCCAGCCTGCCGGACCTTAGTATACCGGATTTATGATGTTTACTGTACTACTGAGTACTTATAACTCCCATTTTTTTAGCATGCATCTTTTTCTTTTCTATTTTCATCGAAATTCCGAATTTTTTGTAATCTGAACAGGCTCTGGTCCCAATTAGTTCGGATTAGCGGGGTTCTACTGTAATTAATATTTATAAAAAATGCATCAAAATCCTCTTCTCTAAATGCAAGCAGTTACACTGTATGAAATAGGTGTGTTATATGGCTCGCATATGTTAAGGGTGCTGATCACTTACAATCCCGTTTTCCGTTCTCCATGTAAACCTATGGGAATATTTTTTCTAACTTTTCTAAGGATATCTCATGAAAAAATTAAGATTTTCGAATTTTGTTTTCTGTATGCAATTCTTAAAACTTGTCACTTTTCATCCTAGTTTTCATTTTATATTAAAAATAATTTTAAATATTTGATTTTACGTGAAATACTCGGAGCATGACCAAAATAATTTCTACCTCTCATTAAATTGTAAATTATGGCAGTTCTATTAGGTCGTTTGGAAATTTAAAAAAAACACGAAAAAATGTACAGTTTCCAATTTATCCATTGATATAAAAATATTTCATTGAAATTAATTAGGGAGGGAGCTATAATTAAAACAAAACGCATATATTTCTATTCTGATGATTTCAGTGTCTTCCCCCTCGATATAATCCATCACTCCATGGGGAGCGACACCCCGTTGCGTTTGCTCGGACTCCGGAGTAATAAAAGTTGGGTCGGGGGAATAGTTAGAGGGGATAGAAATAGCTGAGAGAAGTTTTCAAAGTCAATTTAGCCACGTTTAGGTTTTGCTTCCCTCAGAAAATTTTGAAGGGACTCGAAATTGAGAAAACATGACTCGAAACTGAGAAAACAGGAGGCCCCAAATGTTATATTAAATTAATTCCATTCAAAAATTGTATATATATATGTGTGTGTTTGTGTGTGTATTTATAAGGGTTTCATGAAAATGTCTTTCATAACACATTAACTTCTCATGTACATAATACACCAGTAGTTTAAACCACATGATCACAATTCTTCAGTTTGTCCATTATTTTAGATGTATGTTTATTTTACATATTGAATTTGACTTGTATGCACAGCATAAAATATTAGTAACTTAAACTACTGCTAAAATTGAAAGAAGTATTTCGACAAAAGTAGCGTTCCGATGGATGCGGCGTTTACGACGGGTGCGGCGTTTCTTCCATAAAATACGGTATTTCAAACTCAGTCTGCAGGAAGAAAAGGAAAGGAAGGATAGGGAGGTAATGGGAGAGTAGAAAAATAAATAAATAAATAAATAAAAATGAGGAGTGAAGAGTTTTAAGAGTGTTTTTGCCTGAATTAAATTTCAGCTTTTTATATTACGTGCATAAAAATGTATATGTAATATACAGGGCTGCACAAAAGAATTAAAGTACGTTTCTGCCTATTGGTAGTGAATTTTTAACTGTGTTATGCGTTTTCTTATTATACTAAATTTTAGCAGACTGTGTAGAATATGTACAAATATATAGATCATATACAGAGCTGCAGAGACGAATTAAAGTACCTTTTCGACTGTGGACGGTAATTGCTGATATCCGATTTTCAAATGCGCTATTTCTAAAACGTTTTCTTGGGTATCTTATTTACATTATTAAACGGCGAAGTCTTGATAAAGCATTTTGGAAGTGTTTGAAAGTGTTTTATAATCTATGCTTGGTGCATGATTTTTCTTTCTTATTATTTAAATATTTTTTTCTTTTTCTTTCTTTCTTTTTTTTTTTTTTTTTTACGTATTAAAATTATACTCAGATATTTATTTTTTAATTGAATATATATATATAAAGTGTGTGTGATTTACAGAAATAAATTATGATTAATTATTATGTATTCGCCGACCCGCCAGTTGTTGCCTCGGGCCGTGATAATTATTTCAAACATGCCAAAATCAGTGTTGAAGGATTTTATATTTTAAAACGAAAATCTTTGCAAACGATCATCATGTTGGAGGACCCAGTGCCTTCGGCTGCGTACACGGGAGGTGCTATACAGCTCGCACACTGTATATGCTGCGCCAGGCTATCACAGTCAACTGTTTTCTTTTTTGTTTCCTTTTTGAGCATTTTAAAATTTTATGAAAGATGCAATATGTATGATTAAGTTATCTACTTATGTAAATAAGAAAAAAAATGTATTTTTTATGTATAATCAAAATGTATATGATATATGTAGATTTTGTAAGTGAGTTTATTTTTTCAATGAGTTTAGTGTTCAAAGCATACATTTTTCATCTGTTACGCTCCATATATTTCCTTCTATATTTTGTTTCTTTTATTTTCTATCTGAAATTTTGCTGTTATATCATCGAGAAGTAAAAAAAAAAAATACGTAAATATCTTAGGGGCTGTACATATATAAGGATATCACTTTAGAGGGAGGGGGACTCTGGCATTTGATATCGTAATGTACCTGTAGGAGGAGGTGTCTTTTGATAATCTTTATCATTTTTTATCTAAGCATTTTTTTTTTCAATCAAAATAGTCCTTTAACTTTTTGCTTAGTCTGCTATCTATTTTTATGAAAGTACAAAGTTGTTACTAAAACCATTAAATAATTATAAAATAATTTTATTCCAAAATGTGGAATAGCCCAACGTTTGGCATTCCTATTCTTCTGCCACATGAGCATAGAATGCGTTGTTAGAGTAACCAGATTCGAAATTATACTTGTTTTTTAACTCGTAAAAAAATGGGTAGAATATTGGCCACTTGTTTTATTGATAAGAACTTATTTCTGCTTACTCTTTTCCCATACAGGGGGCAAGTGCAGGAAAATGCATTATGTAACAAAAAGCTATTATTAAACACTTTTATATAATATTTCCTTAAAATGTTTTTTGGTATAAAGCTATTTCATGTTTAATAGTATTTTATTCACTTTTCTTTATTCAAATCAGTAAAATATGTGAATGATAATAATTAATATGTCGGAATGATTATAGATTTCAAATTTATATTGCAATTTTACTCTCAACTATTTTTTTTAATACAGCTGACGATATTTCTACTAAATTTGTGAATGACCGCTATTTCGCAGCAAAAAATATGCTCCAACTTTAAACAGATATTCGGTCAGTTTTAATCATGGAATAATGGCTTTTTTTTTTTTTTTTTTTGTCTTACTTGTCAGTGTAATATTAGAAAATTTTACTAAATATTACTTATAGGACCCGGGGCATGAGACAGTATAAAAAATAAAATTTCATATTTTAAAAAAAAATCTTTTTATTGACCGAAATCGCTTTTAAAATACTTCTTTACTTCATTTAAAACATTTTTGTAATTGGAACTATATGTCTATGACTAACGATTTAGGAATCAGCCATTGGACACCGTTGAGAGTGAACAACCTGCGTCACGCTATCACAGTCAACTTTTTCTTTTTGGTTTCCTTTTTGAGCATTTTAAACACACACACATTTTACAATCACATAATTTAAAAAATGAATATTAATTGAAAATTTAAATGTGCAGCGCAAACATATTATGTTTCTTGTTTTCACTTTCAGTTAATATTGTTATGGATATTTTTGGTGGAAGTAAGTCGAGGGATGGGTGGGAACTCAGCATGCACATTACACATTTTCATTCAATGATTTTTTTTGTCTCACTTGTACAATGTATTAATATTATACTCTGGCATTTTGTTTTTGTGAATCATATATATGTTGCTGCAGCTTTATTGCATTTATATTGAGTATTGTATCCTTTAATTAAATAGATGACAATGACAGAATTAACTGAAAATTAATTATATGTATTGAGCTTAGCAATTTTGGATATTTGTTAATAATGTCAATTTTATTAAAAAAATGATCAGAAAAAGAAAAAAAAAAGAAAAGAAAAAAAATTGTTAAAATGTGTGGAAGACAGCTGTGAACCTTCCTAATGTATGAGAAAACTACTATGGTATATTTTGGGTAATTAATGTTTTTTAAATAATTTTCAGTGCTAAGTTTTAATCTACATAAAGGGGAAAAAATGTGCTTTATTTAAATACTCTGTAAGAAAAAAGAAAGTTCGGGTAATATTTACATTCGGATGTAACTATATAAATACAGAAAATATTATATATAAACTATATAATAACTATATAAATACAGAAGTTTCTTTGTTTAATATAACAAAATTCTTATAAACTCAAGGCAAGGTTAACAAAGTTTTGGGGGAAAATATAAAAATAATAATTTTTTGAGGAAGCATTCCACATCTTTAATTAAAATTTACAATCACATAATTTAAAAAAACTAATATTATTTGAAAATTTAAATATGCAGAGCAAACATATTATGTTTTTACTTTCCTTTCAGTTAATATTGTTAGATATTTTTGGTGGGAGCAATGTTGAGTAGGAGGGGGGGGGGGGGGGTGTACTTAGCATGCGCAATACTAATATTCATTTAATGATTTTTTTTCCCTGATATCGATACATATTAATATTATACTTTGATATTTTGTCTTTGTGAATCGTATATACATTGATGTATGTTGTATCTATATTTAATATTGTATCCTTTGATTGAATAGAGAATTAAGGAAGATATCGTTACATGTATTGAAATTCGCAATTTTCAATATTCTTTAATAATGTTAATTTTATTAAAAGATACTCAAAATTAAATGAAATAACTTTCAAAATTCGAATTTATGGCCGTTAATTTGAGTTATTGGAAATCTTATATTATGCTTTTGTCAAATAAAGCTGTATTAAAAAACACTACTTGGAATATTTTTTGTATAATTTATGTTCATTTTGCACTGTAGTTTAATTTCATTATATAAATACTTAAATACGTGCCAATATATTGAATAACTTCAGTAATCGGAGATGTTTTGATAAAATTCTCTTACAACCTTTTATTTTTTTTTCGCTTTTAGGTGGAGAGGGGGGGGGGGCGGTTACTACATTGAGAATTCAGCTTCTTTGTCTTACCCAGTGAGAAATACCGATGGCTGTATCTATTATCGTTTATAAAAATAGGTCCAAAATCTCAACGAAACATAGAATTTTAAAGTGTTCAATAAATTTGTGAAATATTTTTAAATATATCATATTGAAGAATGAATGTGTAACTCAGACTAAAATCTTCACTCTGTCCATATTTTCTTTACCTGATGATTTATAATAATATTTTTATCTATAAACAAACATTTAAAACAAATACATATTACAGTAATTAATTATAATCAATTGTGCTTTGATTTTTCAGTAGTAAATTAATGTTGCTTTACATAAACAAAGGAAAAAAATCACAAACACTGAATATTACGTAATTAAATTATGAAAATGAGTTATAGACAAGTTGATTTAATAATTATTTGTTTAAAATTTAGGATGGTTAAATTTGAAGGTAAACATGAACATATAATAAACATAATATAAAGTAAGGTGAAACATCAAAATCATTTTAGACAGGAGAATTACATTGAATCAATTTTTATTGTCATATTTAAATTTTTATCAAACCTTTTCTAAAATGTAGGCATTTATAAAAGTCGAAATTATTCAATTGAAACTTATTCCTTGATGGAATTCCCGGTTGCGTTGCTGTAATAATAATAATAATAACAGTAAAATTGTTCAATGTGATCTCGTGTATTATAAAAAGTGCAAAAGAAATTGTAGTATTTCCCTACTAACAAAAATAGCTGCTATGGGAGAACTTTCCGTTCCTACTGGCTCGTAAATTTTGTCAACAGATAACCGATAATATCTCTTGGACTTCACGGCTATTAAAAGTACACGCCTCTCTGACAGCTCGTAGGGGGGGGGGGAGGTAGGAACAGTCTACTATATGAGCTGAACGCGATATTTTCCGCCAGTGACCAGCGCCCTTAAAATCGCAGCAGGCACCCGGGTACTCCGGTCATTGGACACAAGGGCAAATTTTGGTCATTGACATAAGGGTTAAACCAAATCGACGTAAAAATCAATATTTTGTAGAAATTCACTCGGGCCGGGCCGAGATTTTAACTTTTTTCAGGATCGTTGCAGGCTCGGGCCGAACTTTTATTTTTTGTATCGAGCCGAGCCGAATATTTTTCTTCTATGAGTCGGGTCGGGCCCGGGTCTGGAAATTTCAGCCTGTGCAGACCTCTAATTCTTTCACAATAGCTGTTGAGTAGGCGTCATTCTTTCATTCTTCTCTAGCTCCTAGATTTGCTATAAATTTATTATTGCAAAAGTAGAATGAGAAAATAAGATTCTGACTATTTATTCTTTTAATTGTAAAAATTTATTATACTCACTATGCTTATTTTATCTAAAAGAATGAATAATTTGATTTCGTATTGCATTATGACATTGCAAATTACATTAGATTTAAATATCGAAATCAAATTGAAATTAAAGAACTTGCTAAAAAGGTGCTATTTAATATGTTAAAATGTCACAAATATAAAAGATGTTACATAATAATAGTTTTTAAAAACTTTCAAAATTTTCATGGTTGTCCAGCCGAGGACGGAGTAGTAACAATTGCTTTTCCCAATGTAAAAGATAATTAACATTTCACAAGACAAAGTTCAACAGCTAGTATTATTTCATAGAATATAAATGCAAAGAGGGAAAAAAGGATAACTACGTATAATATACTTTTGAAAGTTGGTTTTAATTATTGAAGAGCTTAAAATTCAGCCAAATACAGGTTTCCCTTGATTAGTGAAAATAATTAATAATGCAACATTACTACCTTGTTTAGTATAGTTAATTAATCTTGAGACATTACCACACAAATCAAAACACACATTCGATTGTAGAAAACTACAACTGATCCATAGCCAACTTTCTTAAAAATTCAATATGCAAAAATAAAGAATATAGTAATATACTCTACCAAATTGTCTGTAATGCATTATTCTTAGAAAGTACATACTGCAGCTTGATTTAAAAAATATTTTAAAAACAGCTTATTAAATTTTTACGAATTTTCACCAACATAAATATGTTTTTTATGATATCTTATAAGTGACAATCAAGAAGGATTAAAAAGTCGATTTTAGATTTAATTCTGCATTACTACTTCATGATGAAATCGATATAAATTTACGATCTTTTACCATGCTGAGACTCAAGTCGCAGACTTATAGCTCCATGCTCTTAGCCATAGTGTCACATTTAAATTTAGAATTCAATCAACAAAATATAAAAACATTGTGTAACACAGGCATAAATATAGTACTGAATTTTCTCCAAACCGAAATTAAAAGTAGAAAAATGAGTTTTTCCTTCCCATAATCAAATTTGAAACAAACAAGAAAAATTTTTATGAAATCTCCTTAGTATGAATTAAGCTTTTCATTTATGCATGAGTTAAGGACAGCAGTTTCAGAAAAAAAAAAAAGCATTTTTTGTCAAAATAATCATACCTCAGAATTGTGCAATATGTTTAATGTTGGAAAAAAAGAAAAATGTTTTGAAATCACAAGGCTGTTTTCTTTGCTTTAAAAAATTCCGCTGGAATCCGAGAATGTTTTTCAAGAATATTTTGCACTTGTGGAGGAAGGAGGCATAATCAGCGGTAAAATTGATTAAAAAGAAAAGTCACTGGTCCCAATACCAGTAAGCATGAGAGTTTACTGGTCCGCAGTCATCATCACTGGCCCACTACATAAAATTCTATTAAGTACCTTTAACCCTTTGAGTGACGCCCCCCTCCTCCTAGAATATGAACAAAACTTCCTTTGCAGTTACCCAAAATTTTCAGCATAATAAAATGTAAAATTATAATTTGCTAAAAATTAAATAAACAGCACATAACCAAAAACTCTAAAATTATTAATTAGATATTTTATTTCCGATTATTTATTCCAACAGACTGTAAGGTTTAATGCAATTTTTTTAAATAAAATAAAACTCTGTGGTTTATGTTTGGTTGAGTTTTCTCAGAGACGGAAAAATTTACGTTTACCAGTCAGAGAGGGAAAGAAAGTTACTAGTCCTGTGGACCACTAAATTTTATCAAATTAGTAGTCTGGTTGAATTTTTCGGATCAGCGGACCGATATATGAGGGTGAGTCGGAAAATAAGTTTCCCTGGCAACTGTGGACAGAAGTATGTATGAAAGACAAAAAATGTAATGAAACATTGAAGATAAGACGAAACTTTATTTTTCTACTTAAATGCCAAGTGAGTTGAGACATTTGTCATACACTTTATAAGCTTCATAAAGCCCTTCAGGGGAAAAAAACAGGGCTCTGCACACAAAAGAAGCGTTGAACGGCTTGTGTTCTTTCAGCATTGCTTACAAAGAAGTAGTCAAGCATTGCTTTCATCTATTATGGCCGTGCACGTCCGTCCAAGTCTCTGTGATGTAGCAATCACATTTATTATTTATTTTTTAAATTGTAATGCAGCATTATTATCTCACGTTTTAAACTATTTATTTTCAACGCAAAACATCGTTCAAATCGCTTTTTTTCTTTCCTTTTTACTGCATGTAACAGAACATTTTGATTTCAGATTTTCCCCTTCCTCTGTTCTATTTTTAGAAACAGCGTGACGTCGAGCGCGTCATATTGGAGGTGTGTCTCCCCTCTTGCCTTTTGACCATAGTTTCGTTTTTTCCGTGCTGTCATTCGTTCTACAATTTATACGCAATTTAATTTAACGAATAGATTTAAATCATTTCTGGAAGTAGTTTTGTAAACCCCTTTTATGTAGTATATATATCAATGCAGCCAGTTTTTTAACAGATTTTTAAGATTTTAAGAATTTATGAAAGTTTAAGATGTATCTTTGACAGCGTGAATTGTCTTTTTCAAATCGGGCCTTAGTGCCTGTTTGAAGGATTGTGAACACCGTTCAGCGATCATATTATTCTAAGGTGCTCATTTAATAAGTAAAAGTTTGTCGCAGATCGCTGATGGAATTTAATTCAATGCTTTTTCGAATTTGGACTTTGTTATCTTCAAGACATTCTCTGAGAAAGGATTTTAACCAACTTTAGCCAGTATTCCTTGTAGCCATGGAATTAATTCAAGTTTTTAATAATTCTACGTGGAACGTTCTTCTGATGTGTACGGTGACCTACCTATTCCTAATTACCTTCCACCTCTCAAGTGAATCAACGAATAAAGAAGATTTTTATAACTGCTGTCTCTTCAATGTGTCTACTGTTGTCATTTAAGTAAGACTATTCCTTTTATTTTTACTGCAAGTCAACCTTATCATCTTTGATATACGATTACTCTTATTTACGGCACTCCAGATTGTTTATTTTATCCAACAGCAAATTAAACTCTTTTTATTTACTAATTCGCCTCAACAACATTATTAACTTCGTCACAGTCTCTGTCTGTCCAACACTTGCTGACGCCCCTCACTGAATTAGCGGCACCATCACTGTACCATTTGTTTCGACATCACATCTGGCCCATAGACTTCAACGTGGCGGTTATGGATTTATCTGCTCCCGATTCTCCACATACCCATTCATAGCGGACAACCACTCTCACTTCCCCTTTTGACCACGAATTCACAATGCACTTTCTCTTCATACCTACCAGGAACAGAATGATGCAAAGCCCTGATTTTTTCAAGGAGCGCTTTTTGAAGCTTATAAAGGGGTATGACAAATGTCTCAACTCACTTGGCACTTATGTAGAAAAATAAAGTTACGTCTTATCATTAATGTTTCATTACATTTTTTGTCTTGCATACACACCTCTGTCCATAGTTGCCAGGGGAAACTTATTTTCCGACTCACCCTTGTAGTAAATTGCACATAGTTTTTGATACCTCTGCTCATGATTTAAATTCCATTTCTCTGACTGTCTTCACCCAGGTCCTAATTTGTATCCAGAAATTTCTGATATTTTGTTAAAGTTTTGATTTTATCCAGTTGCTTTCACAATCAATATGAAATAGACACTGCCTGTTATTGCAAATTTATTGCAACATTTTTAAAACCCAAAAATTTCACTTTGAGGGCTCCCATTTTTTTTTATAAATATTATAACACATTTAGAAAGAATAAAAAATCAGTATTAATTTGATTCCAAAATCATGTATATTATTTCAAAAATAAGAGAGCTACAACATTTTACGCAATTTGATGCCAACACAATGATGGGAAGAATCGCATGAAATGCGCAAATTTAGAATATTTTTCCTGGAACTAATTTTTTAAATAGCTTATAATTCTTAGCTATCTATACACAGAAAAAATATAAACAAAAACGGAGTCTGAAACCTAAGGGCACATGGCATCAAGTGATTTGCCATGGAATGAGCCACAAGTGTAATACTTAATATTATACACTTAGTAAATAAATGTCCTATAAAATATAATATAAAGAGTTATCTCTTATTTCTTTGACTCAGGATTATTAGAAGATAAGTAGAGCAGAAATAGTTCTTGATTTTAATAACTCCATGAATAAAAAATTTAACGGATATGGAAGATAATTAATACATTTTTGATGTAAAACTTCAGTCTTGCTTTAAAGAAAATATCTCTCTAGAGAGAAAACTTGCTTAAAAATATTCTGAAATGTCATTGGTTGAAGCTGTTTAACTTTTTGGCGGATTTTTTTTATTTTTAAAAGAAAACTTCAAGGATGATAAAAATGTCATCCAAAAAGTTGTCTCCATATGAAAATAGTAGTTGTTTTCACAATCCTAACTTTAAAAAAATTTCACAATCAGAGTTTAAGTTTAGGGGAGAGGGGGGGGGGGGGGGCACATGTGAACAGTAATTTGAAATAAAAAAAATTCAAAAAATTACCGATTGATGGTAGCACTAATACCCTCTTTTGGCTGAATTTTCAGAACAATGGGCCATTTTGATTTCTGGTAGTTTTAATTTGTTTGTTTTAGAAGGTGTGAAGTAAAAAAATATTCTAAGTTATTGAAGTAAAAATTCATTCAATACATCTTTTAAAGAAGAATATCAGCATTGCATTCTATAGTGACATCAATTAGGTCAGTTTACAAAAAGTTTTGTTTCCTTATTTCAATTAAAAATAAATATTTTTTATAAGTTAGGCTGAAGTTGGTAGATGGGGCACTTGTGAACAGAACATATGGGGGCAGATGTGAGCAGTTCACAAGTGTATTTTTTAAGTCTGTGAATGCATTTTTTTTTTTTTTTTTAGTTTAAAATTTAATTATCCTTGTCAAACATTGAGATATATTAAATGTTTTTAGGATTGTTTCACAGTTTTAATTTACTGGAAGATAGATAACAATTAAAAGTGACTCAAAAGGAGTAGGCATATTAGTGTACAATTTTGCAAATAAATTCTTGTATTTATGTTGAAACATTTATTGATTTATTCACACATCTAGAAAAAAGGCATCTTATTAGTTTTTATCACAGTTTTTATTCACAAAAAATTATTTTTGTCTTATTTACGCATGTGTTCACACGTGCCCAACTATGTTCACAACTACCCCTCCACCGGGGCACATGTGAACAAATTTAGACAATTTTTAGAATGATGATATAAGTTAGAAATTCTTGATAAATGCATCCAAAAGTTTCACCAAAAGAACAAACAAATTCTAAATATTCATATAAATCACTTTTTGGTTCACTAACTTATAACAATTTTGAGAAATAGTCAAAAATGTAAAAATTGTTCACATGTGCCCCCCTCCCCCCTACTTACAATTATACATAAACAACAGAAAATTAATGAAATGCGAGTCACAAATATTACGATAGTGAGTCAACAGTCAATTTACTGAAGTAAATTATCCACAAAAAATATACAAAATGTTTTCATTCTTTCAATCACATATGGTTTATCCTCATTTGGTAGAAAATTAAATAACTAAATTTAAATGAAAAAGTGAATTTTACAATGTGTAGAATATATTAAAGGATCATCAAACTGATTATCACAGGAAGATATTTAAACAAAAATAATAACATTTGGAAAATGCATTTTTGCAGTGATATTTTCATCAAATAGGGATTTGAATTTCATCTGCTAAGGACTTTCTTTTAAAATGATAGTCACCAAATCTATTTTATTGTGAACAAATATTATAAAAAATGTAGATTCTTAAATTTGATATAAATCTCGTAAGGGGGTGCGCACATTTGCATATTTCATAACATGAAATTTCATCCAATTTTTGCAAAAAATTTCGATGTTTTGTAGTTGATAGATATGTTAGTATTTTATTACTATAGGATAAAATCTTGTCTAGAACGACCTCACTTATTGTAAAAAAAAATATAGTTTAAAACATATTTATAGATAAACTAGGATCTTTAAATTGTACAATTATTGGCAAATGAAAGATAAATTTGATGGGACAACAGAGTGAAGAAATGTACATTTTTATTCTACAAAATTGAAACAATCAGTTGAAGAATATAATTGCATGGAATTGTGTTAAATATAATAGTTCTTAATTAGATTTTCTGAATCTTTAGGAAAATCTTATGTGCTTAAAAATATACATATAATTTAGCATTATTAAATAGTGAATTGTTAAATATTGTGCAAATTAAGATGAAAATTAAAACGTCTTGCAAAACTGACATTAAGGCTCCTGTTCTGAACATCTAGTTTTCACACATAATGACATAGAACATAACACAATTAATTTTTCAAATACAATAATGGCATGCTTAATTAAAACAAATTTTAAAATATCTTTTCAAAGATTTCAAAAAATGAGAAGAAAAAATTAGTTTTAAATAAATATTTTTTTAACTAACTTATTCATACAATTATAATATTTATTACTGTCAAAAATAAAATAAGTGAACAAGTTTACAGATTACAAAGTGAACAAATTTATCTTACCACAGTTGTAAAGTTACTAGAGTATTTTCATCCCACTGCAAGGATTTCAGAGCAAAATCAACCCCAATGGTAATTTTATAATTTTGTGTAAAAGTACCTAAAAACAAAAATAAATTAAATTAAAAAGATACAACTAACATCAGGTTGACTTTCTGACTATTGTTAATTTGCATTATAGTAATTAAAGTAACTTTTAATTTTAAAACTACTTTTTAATACCATTTTTACCTTCAGATACAGATGATGAAGCAGGGATATCCTAAAATTTTATAATCAAAACTAATTTTAAAAACCAATAAAATTTTCTAATCCATCTGTACACACGATTCTATTGCTACAGATAACAGAATACTTAATGTCACACAATTAAAGTACAGTTGAACCTCTATTTAACGAAGTCGCTAAATCCCGGAAAAAAGTTCGTTATATGGAAAATTCGTTAAATAGAGATCCACCTTTTAAAATACTTATAAAACAGATTTTAAATTCATAAGCATTAAATATTTTTACTAAAAGTAATTAATGACATTCTTAAAAAATAAATTATATCGATTTGTTTTATTTATTTTACCCACCAATATCCATTATCAATTCATTTTTTCTATGTGTTTAAAACTTTGAATTCTGCAAGGAAAACAAAACATTGTCCGGGAATACACTGTATTTTCTGTTTAAAGTAAATAGTTTTACATTAAAATTAACGAATTTTAATGACATTATCGTATTTATTATTATTATAACAAATAATTTTAACCATACATTAACATATTCGTCCTTAAATTTAATTTCTGAAAAACTCTGTTAATTTTGCCAGAGTTTTTTATTTAAAAAAGTGCTTTCTCTCATAATGTCTCGCATCTTTGCAATGCACCAAAAAACCCTTCATGCATATTTTCTTCTAACTATAATCCGCGGCGGATTGTTTCAAATGATTTTAGAATGTTCATCATGCGAAGTTTTGTTAATTCCTGCATAATGATAATTTCCATCATCATCATATTCATCTTCATCGCAATTCATTGCTGTATTATTTTTATTTTTCACACTGTCGAAAATATCCAATTCGAATAGTGTTTCCAAGGTCTCAATTTCAGAGTTAAATGAAATACAATCATCAATCAGCACATCATGGTTAATTTCTTCTTTTTTTCTCACTGTATCCACATTTTTTTAAGTTACTCTAAGGGATTATCATCTTCGTCCTCCGTACTTACTGAATTCTCATCGCTGACAAAGAAGGTGCCTGTTAACCAATTCAAGGCCATTGCATATCATAAAATGTGTTTAAGGAAAGAATAAGTTTGAAATGTCCAGAAATATTTTGAGAAATGGGGAGAAAAAAAAAAATTTGATCACAAGAAAAAGTTCGTTAAATAGAGAATGCACTTCGCTATTTGGAGGTTATTTTACGAAGAAATTCGCAAAATGGTTTTGGTTCCAAGGAAAAGTTTGCAAAATAGAGAAATTCGCAAAATAGAGTTTCGTTAAATAGAGGTCCGACTGTAATTGCAACAATACTATACATTCTAGAACATAAATCACAGCAGGGTGCATATTATATAACGAGGGCAATTTTGTTGAAAAGGATACATCATTTTATAAAAAGGGCATTTTTGTAATAAATGTACACACCAATATACTGGCAGGGAAGGGAGTCTGGCAATTTGCTTAAAGAAACCGTAGCTATTAAAGTCCCCCTTAATTATAAGAATACAATAACATTTATAATTTACATAACTTCATCATATGAAGAATATTAAAAATAGTAAAATGAATATGTTCACAGCTTTTATTGTAAAATAGTGTTTGACCTTGTTTACTATATATTCGTGGTCATTTCCCCTTTTCCTACTATATTTAGAAATTTCTCTCTAAAACTTTTATTCATTGTTATAACTTTTCCTGGTTTTAGCAAAACGTGTCAAAAAAACACAAAATAATAGTTCTAAAGCTACTTCTCAATTACTTTATATAACTTGTGGAAGTTATCATGTGGTTGGAGGTGAAATGAATTAATGACCCTTAGTTACACGTATGTCATGTTCAGGGGAAAGAATTAATTCCTCAAAGTCGAAGATTACGGCATACCAGGATATTTCACAGGGAAATAAAGAGAGAGGGAGGGAAAGAGATTTACTACTGACGTATTTTCGAAAGTACAATGCAAAGGCAGGACTCTACCTAGGAATAAAAAGAGGGTGGGATTCTACCTGGGAAAAGGGCAAGAAGGGTAGAATTTTACATGGAAAAAGGGCAAGGACGGTGGGATTTTATCTAAAAAGGGCGTGAGGGCAGGCCGCCCCTCTGAAACTCTCTAGAATGATCCATGCTAATGAAGATTTTAAGAAAATGTTTTAATTGACTGACCTAGGAACAGTTTTGAACAGTCATTTTCCAGAGATACAAATTTACTCAAGTTATGATAATGAAAGCAAAAAAATGAATAATACCATAAATACGCTAGCTACCAAAAAATAATTGAGCACAAAGGAAAACAAAGTTTATTCACCATCAATAATTGGTGGAGCCACAAGCAGTGATTACAGCTGCGATCCTCTGGGGCATACTCTCAACCAGTCGTCATATGTGACAGCTAGTAGTATTGCAAATAAAGGTCTCATGCAATACTAAAAGAAACACCACCACAGAATAACTCCACCTCTGACGAACTTCACATCTGGCACAATACATTCTAGCAGGAGGCATTCGTCAGGCAGATACCAAATCCAGACCCTGCCATCTGAACGACACATGGTGAATCATAAATCATCACTTTAGAGAACCTTTTCTCACTGTTGCAATCTACTTTTGCCGTTCTTTGCACCACGTTAGCAAAGCAGTGCTACTAGATTTGGTAATTATCGGATTGTGGGAGGCAGCACGTCCATGATATCTGAGCAGATGGGCTATCTTACAGTTGGTATTCAGTGAAACAACACTTCCGGTTACCTGTTAAAATTCCTCATGAATGTGGCCCATTGATTTCATGCAATTCTTCCGAATTTCTGGACAGCACCCGTCGGTTTCTAACTCCCAGTTTTGCGGGTCTGTTGGATTACACCTTTCTAAAACTCCAAATTGCAGCACATCTTGCATGTAACTGCTTGCACTGTTGTTTCCCACATGCTATTTACACATGCCACATGCATCCAGCAGCTATGTCGTACATCAGGGCTGCAGATATCATTGTTTGCAGGGGTGCCCAATTATATTTGTTAGATAGTATATAAAATTATACAGAACATACTTCCAGAATTAAAAACTAATAGACTCAAATACAGAATGATTCAGAGTTCTTGTGAAAATGCTTGAAACATTTGTGGCAAGGAAAAAAGAAGAATACTGCCTACTTAAAAAAAAAAAATTACTTCATACATGACATTTACATCTAGAGAAAATGCTACATTGATATTGTTTTATATTGTTTATGAATCAAGCCACAGATGCATTACAGCACATCCATTATGCAAAAAATTAGAGTAAGTATGCATAAAAGAAAAGGGTATGTAATTACCTAGACCCACATGTGATCCAATGAAAACCCACCCATTCGATGATTTTCAGTTTTTAAAAAAGTATTCAGTTTATCTGGAATATGCCAGCAGATGGCATGGAAGAGCAGAACAACATTCCAGGTTTTCCCTTTAAATACATTAATAATGTTCTGTTTATTAATATTTTTTGCATATATTTCTATTCACGAAAGATCTGCATCTTTTCTCAATTACAAGTAATGTTAAAGAAGACTACACATCTGATAACGCGAACAATTTTTTCACAATCTGACCCAGCACAATTGAAGCTGTTTTTGTAGAACATTTTTTCAAAAGCAATTTTGATATAAATAGAAAATTTTCTACAACCAAAAATGTCATGGGCTCAAAAATTGCTAAATAAAATGTGATTATAATAGACCAAATTTTTGAATGTGTCGCAAAAATGGAAAATGATGTGATAAAAAGATCATTTGTTCAAGTAACATTCAAAGTGAGATATCACTTTAATTAAAGTTAAATTATGTAAGTACAACAATTTCTTTATATATTTTGTTTGTTCCGAGTAATGTATTTGTTTGTATTAAGAAATGTCAGTATTTTGCTTTTTATCAACAATAATACTAAATTAAAGAAAAACTTGTTTCTTTTAACACAAAGTTGGTAGCTTATTTCTAATGAAAACTGAATTTAGTCAACAAAAGGAACTCTTTTTACGCTATCCAAATGTTTACTGCAGACTTCGGTGAATGTGGACAAAATACAGTCTCCCTTGGGAGTCCATACTAATGGGAGTTCACTGTAATTCACCATTTTTTTTTTTTTTTTTCATAGTTGTTTATATCACTTGGAAGCAAATCTAACTTTCTTAAGCCTGAATTGCACCATATTACCAAAAATACAAGATATTCCTTAAAGAAAGGGGAGATTTCAGCAATAAGGAAAAACACATAAGTACAGTAGAAGATCTTTATAACGCAAACCTAAAAACGCGAAGTTGTGCGTTATATAGAATTTTGCGTTATATGGATCACATCATTAAATTCACCTTGTAAACATGGCCAAATATGTCTGAAACATCAAAATACATTAGAATATCTTTGTACTGCATTCCTCATTACCAACAGTTATTCAAATTATAAATTTTTGCATAATATAGGTCAGACATTGTTAAATTTACTTTATAAACATGATCCAAATATAACTGACACAACCATACCTTATACTAGACATTTTCAAATATGTTTATTGTAATAATAGCTTTTTTTTCAGTAAAAAGGTCTTAAATTAGAAGATAAAGTTGAATTAATGTATCAAATTTAGTCCTCTAGAGAATAACAATGTTTTACAATGTGAAAATGCAGGTGCTTTTTAACTGCAAAAATCATTGTTTACATTTGAGAAGTTGTGCGTTACATGGAGAATTGCGTTATATAGAATTGCGTTATAAAGATCTTCTACTGTATAATGGCAATCATATAATGTGTATGATAGCTTACTTAGAAATTACAATTTTTCAAATTATAGTCAAGGTATTAAAATAAACATTGATATTGATACAATGAAGTAGAGAAGGAGATTGATTTATTGTTTTTTCCAATCCCACATCCACATATAAAAAGGACAAACATAAAGAAAAGGACAAAAGAAAAATAAGGCAACTAAAAAATGGTGCTAATACTTAAAAATATTGAAAACATTTTTTCAATGCAAGAATAATGCTTTTTTTTTTTTTTTTTTTTTTTCTAACAGAGATCTTATCTCAATTCAACAGTACATGTTTGTGAATTATAAATAATCAGAGAAATGCATAAATTTGAAAAAGTTCAGTGCATTTCTGAAAAGTTTGAATATGGATACTGTCGAAGCTATGATTGAATATTCTTGTATAATAAAAAGATACAACATGGCACTGATTAGCTTAGACAAATCTGTCAGGGCCAATACTAATTTGGGTAATTGAACAAATGTAAGCACAATGCAAACTGACTGTAACAATAAGGAAAAAATCATTCAACCACTGCTGCAAAATATTGAAATTGCAACAGGAGTTTCAACTGTTTTGCAATGTCAATATTATGGGATGGAACCCCACTCTAAAGATCATAACTCAGTTTAAAGATGAACACTGACATTTATTAAGATGATGACAAAACAAAAATACAGATAGCTGCTTTTAAGTTAAATGTTGATTGTGAAAAGTGCAACTATCTTTGGCTTTAGCCACATTATGTCGTCGAATATTTCATAAGATTTTTATACTTTGTTAAATCTTCTATTTTATACCGTCGAAAAAAGATGATGTTTCTTTAACAACCGCCGCTGAGTTCTTTCTCTGCATTCTATTTACTTTTCTCCCTTTACCCTTCACACAGCTTCGTTATCTTTTAATCTCAAAGCAGAGCAGCGTCGGGAACATTCAGTCTGAATGTAAGTATAGCTTACAAAGTTTCCCACAATATTTTCTAAGTTATAGATATCTCATAAAATAATAAAAATTTTGTTTTTCTGTTATAAGAAGAGTGCTAATTTCATTTTGATGTTCATTGGTATTGAAGCAGTACTTGAAGTGACCTCATTCTTTTGAGTATCATCATCAAAAACCTAATGTTTAAAAATATATATATATATATCAGTTTCCAGTAACCATTGACAGGTTATATGAAAAATGGTCATTTTGAATTATTTTTCCTTGTGAAAGTGACTGCTTACCAGCCCTTACATTAGAATGGGTGGCAGAGTAGCATCTGTGTAGAATTTCATCTGTTTGTATTGTAGGCAATTCAGGAGCAAATCTTAGTTTACTGGATAAAGTTTTTGCTCTTTTGGAAGAGTGAGACTGCGAGAATTATTAAATCCTTAACGAATGTTCAGCTTGTGGAATACATGAATAAAAGCAGTTTCGTTAAACAACACAGACCTTTATAATCGAAAAGGAGATGAAGATTACATATTTCACAGCAGTACTTTGCTGAGAAACTTAAACATTGCTAAATTAAAAACTGAAGGTTATATAATTGTAGCAAGGAAAAGGGTAAAAACACCAGCAAATCTTCATGCTTTTTACCATAGAACCAACAGCTCATTTATATACAGATGTTGCAACTTTAGATACCAAAACTTAAATATGAAATGCCTCTGGCTATTCACATATGAAATTGCAATACAGCTGATCACAGCGACTGATGTGATTCCTGAATCACCGTTACAGAACGTTATCTAGTAACAATCAAATTACTGCACATATATTTAAAACAGTATTCAAAATGGCATTTCTAATAAATATGTATGATATTGCATCCAGAGACAAGGAAAAACCAACATGTATCAATGAAATAAATAAATAGCTTTAATTTCATATTTCTTTCAACTGATTTTAACATTAATTAACATCCAAAGCATAACAACTTGCTTTGAATTAATAATTTAATGCATTAAATACACTGTAAACAAAAGAATCTATTTTCTTACATAATTTTTAGTCTTTACTAGCACTTTATTTCTTTAAAGAACAAAAATAATCTATGTTTAGATTGTTAATTTTTTTTTTAATTATTAAAAAATTTGATAGAGGTTTGGATACTTGATGCTCTAGTCTGATACACTCTGTACTATTTCAGATTCTTAATATTATCTTTGACTGAACATACAATTCTTCCTTTTCAAATAAAAATGAAACTGTTATAAAAAATGTGTGCACTCATTTAAATATTTCTATATCATCAAGTTAATATATACTAACTTTTAAAAATTTGGGAAAATTAGTACAAATCCAATGAAGTGTTTTTACGTTACAAAATTTTCATCAAAATGAAATATTAAAAGAACTTTTTTATATGCACATGCCAAAATTTTACAGACGATATCCATCAACATTGTGAAGTGTCAGAATTGACACAAAAAATATTGTGGCATAAGTTGATATCGGAAAAAAGTTTAACAGAACTATTTGTTTTCATGCATTAACTAACTGAGAATGAAAACCAAAACTGAATTTTTCTGTACATTGGAGTCGGGCATTAATTTAATGTAATTTCACTTGGCATATACTGTAAAAAGAAAAAAATATTATGACTCACTATTTTAGCAATTTTTAATGCAACATCTTATTAATAAATTTAATGCAGCATCTTATTAATAACTCAAGCTGTTGTATGTTCGATCAAAAATATTTTATATGTGGTTGTATTTTGAATGGTAAATTTGAACCCACTTGTCACCTCATTGCAGAGGTTATCTTATGAAATTCATTTGAAAAAAATTAAGGATTTTTAAATTTATATATAAAGTTAAAAAGTTACAAATTAAAAATGTTGCATAGCATGCCATAAAATAAAAAAAAATCATATAAAAATAATTGCATTTGTTGTGGTAGCCTTTCTTGTTCAGCAAAATTTTATTTATTATAATAAAAAGGAACATGAATTTTATCTGTATAATGATCATAAAATTTTAATACTCTGTGTGCCAAAGAAATTTACATACATGCCATAGGTTTGCCATCCCTGGACTAGGGTAAGGTCATAAATTCTAATATTTTAAGCTTAAAAAGTTAAGGTATTTTCTCATAATGAAATCAAATAATTATTAATTTTAAAAAATTACAAGAATATTTATCTAATAAATTGAATAAAAAACACATACATAATACATTAATGTTAAAAATGTTTTACAAAATTGTAAGTTGTAATAAGAGTAACAATTTGTCTTCCTAATCGTAGTAAAAAACACTGAAAAAAAGTTTTATAAAAATATGTGATAAAGGTGTTTTAAAATAAAATTGGAAATCTTACCTTCAGTGTATCTTCTTATAATGGCCGTCTTTCCTGTAAAAATTGTAATTTTATTAAAAGATCTTTTAAGTATAAATAAATAATAATTTCACTTTTATTTCTAACAAAATTGATGTTTAGTATATAGTTAAACTTTAATAATTTTAATAATTTAAAAAACAAGATATTATAAAATGATTTTGGGCTCATGATTAGGGAACAAAATACCAGAATCCCAGCTATTTTTAGTCTTTGAAAATGTTGGAATTTTTCTATACCAGATTCAAGGATTTTCGTGATTGGTAAATTATTAAATGACATTATGTAGAAAACTAACGAGCCATATCCAAGAAAAGTAACATAAAGAGCTCTAAATTTTCAAGAAAACTGTCCTATGCAGTACTACTGAAACAAGGACCTTCAGACAGTGGTTGTTAATGTGTTGGCCATGACTTTGACCAGTCACAAAAGCAAAGAGGAATGGGCTTACATTTAGAATCAAATATATATTTTAACTATCTCAATTATGATAAAGTAGATTTTTTTATAAGTCAAGTTAGCATACAATTTATCATTTTTCCAACTAAGTGAAAAAGTGTACAGATCAGGAATCGAACCCAATACCTTTGGTTTAAATTGCCAAAGCTCCAACTACTCAGCTACCTGGAATGACAACCAGCTGGCAAAATTCACTCACAAGGGAACCACTTTTGGTGCTGCTCACACCTAGCTTTGAGACCTGGTGCATTTTAAAGCCCTAGATTACAAAGTTTGAGAATCGATAAAATTTTTGGTACTTTTCGGTTAGCCAGGCGCCAGTGTTATATATACATATTTATGTATATGTACATGTATGTATATATACATATGTATACATATACATGTGTGTGTGTATATACAATATATGTATATATATATGTGTGTGTGTATTTACATATATCAGGGTTCATACTCTTTATCCATGATAAAATTCAAGCACCTTACCTAAATTTCAAGCCCCTTTCTGGAAAGGAAAATTTTAATGTTACAAAATACCATACTACAAAAGTATCTAGAGAAAAAAAAAATTATTTTTAATTTTCACATATGTTTTTAGGCGAATGCCATACATAACATATAGTAGCGAAGGCTTAAATATGAAATGTTATGAGAAAGTCTTCAAAACATAAAGAAAATCTTTTTGCATTCTACTTTGAAAGTCATTTGTGCTAACACTAGACAAAGTAGACACTTTATAATTTTGCATTGTTATGATATTAACCAGGAGTAGTGATGGGCGATTTCGATTTTTTTAATCGATTTAATCGATACTATGTCCAACTCGATTTAATCGATACTATAAATTTTTTAATCGATGTCTCTAAAGGTCATATCATTTTCATTTTCCTTCAAAAATTTAAGGTCAAGTAGTTGGATGTCCAATTCCAAAACTTTCTTCTGCCTCATAAATGTTAAAACTTCAAAATTCGC
This sequence comes from Maratus speciosus, assembly GCA_963932465.1. Lineage (NCBI taxonomy): Eukaryota > Metazoa > Arthropoda > Arachnida > Araneae > Salticidae > Maratus > Maratus speciosus. The sequence continues at coordinate 232,560,840 of OZ010791.1, read as the reverse complement.
TATCACAGTGTCAAATTTAAATAACCTATATCCATCATGAGGATCCAAAAGTATAGGTTCGTTGAAATATGTGTATTTAGATATATATATATATATATATATATATATAAGAATCCCATTTTCCTAACAAATCATTGAATTTCGGCCCACACCCTCTTAGATGTCCGCAACGGAAAATCCCAGTTCAAAGGGCATAAAAGCGACATCTGCTGGGTAGTATACACCCAAGCCTAATAAGGATCTATTTATACGACAGTGTAACAGAATATGAAGTTTGATTAAATTCCGTGCATTAGTTTTGAGATATGGCTATCATGAATATCATGAAAAAAGCAGTATAGCAACGCAGCTTATTACATGATTAACACGAAAGACTCGGAAACAACTTACGTCAATGACTAACAGAATATTAAGTTTGATGAAATTCCGTTCATTACTTCTTGGGATGTTATCGCAAACATTGTGTAAACCCTGAAAAACAGTGTTGAATTAAGAGGCTGGTACGGATGGACCCGCCCCCCCTCCTGGAACATTGAAATGTCCCCTAGGGAGATTTGAGATTTTATGCTTAATGGACGAAAGTCCAATCCCCCCCCCCTTCGTAACTCTAGAATGTTCCTCGCCAGAACCATAGAAATCCCCCCCCCCCCCCGGAGAAAAATGTCTAAATTCAACACTGTTGATAAAAGTAGCATGGCAGCACAATTTGTTATATCATTTACACAAAAACCTAATCATGGATAACTTATGGCATTGTCTAACAGAATATTAAGTTTGATGAAATTTCGTTCATTAGTTCTTGAGATATTATCCCTAAAATTGTTTAAATCCTGAAAAACGTGTTGAATTCAGGGGGTGGCCCGGGGGAATGACATTCCTCCCCCCGCAACAAAGCATAAAATCTCAAACTTTCTGGGGGGGCATTTGAGTGTTGGGGGGAGGAGAATGTCACCCCCCCCCCCAGGGCCACCCCCTGAGTTCAATACGTTTTTGTACATTAAAAATTGATGAAATTTCGTTCATTAGTTCTTGAGATATTATCCCTAAAATTATTTAAATCCTGAAAAACGTGTTGAATTCAGGGGATGGCCCGGGAGGGTAACATTCCTCCCCCCCCCCCCGCCATAGGCGTAGCGTCGGGGGGGCACGAGGGGGCACGTGCCCCCCCAACTTTCTGTACCCCGGGCGCCAGAACAGAAAGCGTAGGGGGCGCCAAATGAAGATTTTTTTTTATCTTTACATACAAAAATGTATATGTATATATATCGAATTTGCATAAAAATGTCTTGCAGCCGGAAAATCCAAAAGGAAAACTGAACCAAATGCATTAAAATTTACAAATATATAAAAAGATTCATGTATAATAGAAGACTGCAAATAGGAAAATCACTAACATTTTCCAAGGCCAATAGGTCAGTCTCTACTCCTCTCTTTTGTGTAAAACTGTCCCTCGCCGATAACCGATTTCCTGGGGGAGGGGGGGGGGGGTGCAGAGTCATGTGCCCCGGACGTCAGAGCGAAAGATGAAAAGGGCGCCAAATGAAGATTTTGTTTGAATGTGACTACTTTTCTGTTGAAAAGATACCATGAAGGCTATTCTATTCTTTTTGGAGCTTTCTTTTATCCCGTCTTGCTATGGGCGCGACGTCAAATGATTGTCCGGTACAATAAAAATAAACGGGAGAAGGAGTCAGGGTTTGAAACTATGGGGGGGGGGGGCAGAGGGGGCATGTGTTCTGGGCGCCTCGCGCAGGGAACGTCAGATGAAAATTTGTTTTGCCGTTTTATATAATATATATATGTGCGTGTGAAATTTGTGTAAAAAATATTTTCTACCCGAAAAGTCAAAAAGAAAAGCTTAGTACAGTGCATTAAAAATGTCAAATAGATAAAAAGATTCGCGTACAAGACAGAAAATGAATAACCCCTTTTTTTTCTTATAATTACTTTTTTACATGCATATCACCATATCTGTCCTTAGAGGAGGCGAGGTCAGGTGACCGACTGTTACAATAGAAACCAAGCGGTCGAAAATTCACAAAATAAAAAGTAAAAACTGAATAATTTTGTTGCTGTTGTTTTGAGTCAGACATAAATTTGAAAATTAGCATTAAGTTCAGAAAAGTATCTAGACATGTCAGTCTATAAATAAGAAGAGTGGTATAAGTGATAATTCCGAAAAACTTATGTAGATAGTACAGGAAGATATTTTACAAAACTGAAATTCATTTTTATACCTACAGTAAATCCTGGTTTTTTAGTTCCTAAAACAATGTGACTCATATCACTTTGACATTAAAGTCCTCCAATTGTAATAATTTGTAATGCTACAACAACAGTAAAATCTCGAAAAATGAAACCCGTCTATAATGGAGTCGTGTCTTAAATGAAAAAACTACATGGTTCCAACAGAAAGAATACCAACAGTTATACCTCCTAAGACGGAAACCTGTATAAAGCGGAATTATTTCCGCTTCCTTTCGATTTTTCCTGACGTTTTAATGAATAAATATTTGATAAAGCTGGTTATATATTTCAATATCATGTATTTTATTGTTACACATTTTAAAATTTAAAATAAGTCCACTACTAGAAACTTTCGTAAATTTCTCTTTGTAAATTTACTTTGCAGAGGAATGGGGGGGGGGGGGGGGCGCCAAAATCGACGTTTTCCAAGGGTGAAAATATAGCTAGTTTCGCCCCTGGAAGGAGTGCACAAAGTAAAATGTTTTAGTAAAGCCTTTTAAAAGAAAAAAAAAAGAGTATAGCATTTGCAGTGATACAGTAAAAAAATCTCTCCAGGGCGCCCTCGTGGCTAATAAAGTCGCCCATGCCTTTATCTCCCAAAATGATTTTTTCTCTTCTTTTTGCCATTTGTAGGTGTTTTGCCACCCTAGGCGGAAATTGTAAAATGCAGCTCTGTTCCTTTTGGTGCAATTACTTTTTGCATTACTTTTGGGGCAATTGTTTTTTGCAACCAATCAAATCCAGTCTTAGAGAGAGGAGGCGAGCTTGGGCGACCACCCGTAATTAAAAAAAAAAAAAAAAAAACCCTCACCCAGGGCGCCATCAGCCGCTCCTGCTTTTACCTTCCCAAATTACATTTCTCGTCCTTTTGCCATTTCTAGGTAGGTGACAACTGAAAAATGTCGCCCATGCCTTTTACTAAAATTACTTTTTTTTGTATGTAGATCCGGTCTCAGCAACTCGAGGTCGAGCAACTGTCAACGAGTAAAATCTAAGGGTCGAAATATATGCAAGATAGAATAGAAACTCCCCTTTTTAATATTTTTTAAAAATATAGCCCGGGCCGAAACTAGTGGGCGGGGGGGCGTGCAGAGGGGGCATGTGCCCCAGGCGCCAGAACAAAGGCGAAGGGGGAGCCAAATGAATCGTTTGTCGATTCATACAAAAATGTGTATATATATATATATTTATATATGAAATGCAAAGAAACTCAAGCTAATGTTAAACTAAGGGAGCGTTCTTTTGAAATTTCTCGTTTGGATTTTAATAATTTAAAATTATTTTTTTTTCTCAGGATAGTTTAGATTTATCTTTAGCGTTACCATACTTTTAGGTTTTGAAACCGGTACTGGAAGTGAAGGTAACTTTACAAAAATAATCTGCAACCAAAATCTAAAAAGTAAACACTAACCCGGTTAGAATTTAACCTCAGCTTTTCTAAGCTAAGAAAAAAATAATCATTTAAAACTATTAATATGCAAACGAGAAAATTTAAAAAGATCGCTCCCATACATTTAGCATTAGCATTCCAGTTTCTTCGCGTGACTTGTGTAGGCTCTTAACGCTCAAGCTAATGTTAATCCTATGGGAGCGTCGTTTACATATTTCTTGCTCTAATTTTAATTATTTAATTATTTTTAATTTTTATGAATTTTATTTATTTATTTATTTATTTTGCATAGCGTACCTGAGGTCAATAATATTTACTGTGCGTGAGGAGATGAAGGGAGGGGGTGGTCGCCAAAATCCCCGTTTTCCCCTGGCGCAAAAAAAGGCTAGTTTCAGCCCTAAACGTACGATTGATATTAAGGTTGTACTGATTGTGCAAATTATTAAAAACCTTCATTTGTCACTGTTTTAAAAGGATATGTGATTGTGTATTATACAAGGGATTTTCAGATAAATTAATGTGAAATTTATATTCACATATTTTAGGATTGTGATTTATTGAGACTTTTACAAAAACGATAAATGGCAGTGATTTTCAATTGCTTTTTTTTTAAGATGCAATCAAATTTAAAACTTTTTAGTATGTAGCTCTTCACCCGCTCTCTCTTCCCCCAAAACAAAACGCTTTAGTTCTCAACCATGAATACGGTGCTGGTCAATCATTGATATTTGGTCAGTAGTTGTAATTTGATCGGTAGAAGGAAAATTTTCCCCAACTGCAAAGCTGGTGTCCAGTTACCCAAGTAGTTTAATTTCAGTGAGTAACACAAAGAACTTCTTTGACCTCTGAACTTGTGTTTCCCTCTTGTTGCAAAGTGAGATAATAGGAGCGTCTTTACCTAACCCCTCTCCACACTCCTACAAACACTTGGCTTGGTATGATCTGGTCATATGTGGGAATGTACTCGTAGTTAAAAGTTGTTATTACTATTTTTTAAACTGATCAGGAATGAATGAGCCATGCAAAAACAAACGCGATAAAAAAACAGGAAATTTTTATAGAAAACTCAATAACAAGCGATGTCATGAAGCACACCATGATTCTAAATTCATTCAAGTCTGGCTTCAAAAGGGCAAAAATGGAATAGGAGGTAAGAACATACAGAATTGCTTGTTTTATTAAATTAATAACGTTTTCAGAAAAAACAAAAATCTCCACTCAAAAATGTGACTATTTTTGACACATTCATAAACTCATTTCTATTCCTATTTGCCTGAAAATTACAGATGTTAGCATTCAGGTGCTTCAGAATCGAGTAGCGTTCTCCCTTTTCTTAACGTTTTTCCTAATTCGAAGCAGCTTGATTTAAAGCGGATTATTAAATGGATCCGTCTTGTAATTGTCAGCCTTTGAATTTGGAAATCAAAAGTTCAACTTTGATGCTATTTTTTATTTTTTAAAAAATCGTAGTTTTTTTAGAAAAAAACCCTTTATTCTACTTCATAAAAGCATCTCAACTGTAGGGCTGCCACTGCAGAATGACATTGAAAATAGTAGCTTTAGTAGCCTCCAAAGAAAAAAAATAGTAGCATTTGTTCGAAAATAGTATCCAAAATACTCGCATACCCACTTTAAAAAAAGGAAGAAAAAATGTATCCATAACAATGAAAGGACTTTATGAATATCCACATTTTATGATTCTGCTCAAATAACTGAATAAAGAATAGAGTGATTTCTTCAAATGAGAAAGCAAGTTATCCAGAAAATAAGGCCCTAATGTTTCAGCTACGAAGTAACTTGGTTCTTTGACACTAAAAATTATGTACAGCACCAGGAAACATAGCAGTAAAAATTTCTTGCAGATCATCCCCGGTACTACTTTCCATTAGGCCTTTCGTTTTAAGATTTTCTTGGCGAGAAGAAAGAAAAGTTTTATTTGAGGGGCAGGGTTAGAAATAACGTGTCTGATATCGCAAAAAAAAAAAAAAATTGCAGATATCAACAATTGGCCTCAGAAAAAAAAAGAAGTTTTCCATCGGTCGCGAAAAAAAACTTGTAAATTTCGCCTAAAGATTATGGAAAGAAAATCGAAAATTTTGTCAAACTGTCGCGAACAGAAAAAAAAATTACACCCGCGAATTTGGTCAAATAGTCGCGCAAAAAATCAAGAGCTTCCTCACTCAGTCGACAAAAGAAAAGGTCGTTTAAAAGAATCGCGAATTTCGTCAAAAATCACGGAAACAAATACACAATATCATTTTCGTCAACCGGTCGTAGAAAAATTTATGAAATTTGGCAAAGGATCCTGTAAAGAAAATCGTGAATTCAAGAAACGATTGACGGAAAAAAAAATGCGAATTTTGGTAATTCGTCGGGGGAAAAAAATCGCGAAATTCCTTAAAGGCCCGTGGAAAAAATTTTGAATTTTATCATAGGTTGTCGAAACAAATTGCGATTTTAGTCATTCGGTCACGGACAATAGAATATACAAAATATTAGGGATTTCGTCAAACGATGAAGAGAAAAAAAAATGCAAATTTCGTCAAATGGTCGTGGACAAAAAGACGGCAAGTGTGATTCTGAGTTAAAAAAAAAAAAAAAACTGAAATTCACAGCAAATTTTCTAAAAAGTTACAGCCGAGGGAGGAAAAGGGGTGGAAATAGCATCCCGGCGCCAATTATGCGTTTTATTCTGCAATCCTTTGAAAAAATTCGCATTTTCCTGCGATCCTTTGATGAAATTTGCGATCCCTTTGTGAAATTTGTATTTTTTTTCCACGATCCCTAGACGAAGTTTGCGGTTTTTGGTATCCCTCGAAGAAATTCCAATTTTTTCGCGATCCCTTGAAGAAATTTGTTTTTTCTGCGATCCTTTGAAGAAATTGGCGATTTTTTTCTGTGAACGATTGTCAAATTGATTTTTTCGGCGACCATTTGCCGAAATTTACGATATTTTATATGCCCGAATTTTTAAAACTTTCGGAACCGGATGCCTTAAATTTTTGGAAAATTCAGAACAGAATCAATCCTGAAAAGGCACGAATTTGGTTAAATAATTGCGTAAATAATCGAGATTTTAATCAAATGATTGCACAAAAAATCAGGAATTTTGTAAGTCGTTTTGAAAAGAAAATCACGAATTTCGACAAACTATCGTGGCAAAGAATCGCGAATTTGTTCAAATGATATCTGAAACAAACAGCGAATACCATCAATCGATCACAGAAAAAATATATATCGCGAATTTCAACAAGTGGTGGCGGAAATAAAATTTCGCCAATCTGTCGCAGAAAGATTCGCGAATTTTGGCAAAGGATCGCGGGAAAAAATCGTGAGTTCCGTGAAACGATCGCCGGAAACAAAAACGCGAAATTTGGCAAAGGATCACGACAAAAAAAAAAATTGTGAGTACCGCGAAACGATCGCCCTAAAAAAATCGGGAAATTTGTAATAGGTCATAGGAAAAATTGCGAAATCTCCTTCAACAATCGTAGCAAAAGATAGCGAAAAGAAATAACTATTTTCGTCAATCGATTGGGGAAAAAAATAGCGAATTTTGCAATTCGTCGCGGAGAAAAATCGCGAATTTCCCCAAACAACTAAAAATATCTTGAATTTTTTACCTAAGGTCGCGGAAAAATCATCGCAAATTTCGTCAAAAGAACGGACAAAAAATTGCAAATTTCGCTTAACGAGCACAAGATAAAAATCGCAAATTTCGTCAAATGGTAGCGGACAAAAAACGCAAATTTGGTTTAAAAAAAAAATTTTTTAAAAATGGGAATTTAACCAAATGATCGAGCAAAAAATCACAAATTTTATAAATCGGTCGTGAAAAGAAAATCACGAATTTTTAGAAATGATCTGGAAAAGAATCCGGAATTTCGTCAAAAGATCCCTGAAACAAATAGTAACTACCATCAATCGGTCGCAGAAAATATACATCGCGAATTTGGACAAGTGGCGGAGGAAAAAAAAAATCAATTTCGTGAACCTGTAGTCGAAAAATCTGCAAAATTTGGCAAAGGTTCGCGGAAAAAATCGCAAAATCTCCTTCAACGATAGTATAAAAAGATCTCGGAAATAAATAGTTATTTTCGTCAATGGTTTTTTTTTATGGGGGGGGGGGGGGGGGGGAAATCACGAATTTTGAAATTCGTCGCGGAAAGAATCGTGAATCTCCTCTAACAACCGTTGAAAAAGTGCGTTTGGAAAGATGACTTTACAGGCGCTTTGAAGAAAAAGACCGAATATTTTCAGTAAAAATAGTCGCTGAAATCCGAAAAAAGTCGCCTACTGCTTTTTTGAAATAGTCGCTTTTTAACAGTTATGGGCCTAAAATAGTCGCCATAGCCGCCGGATGCTGAAAATAGTCGCTTTTAGTAGCATTTTAGTAGCAAGTGGCAGCCCTGCAATTGCATGTTAAGAAAAATCGGAATTTTTGAGAAATTGAGTCGGGCCGGACCAGGCCTGATTTAATTGGTTTTTTATGGGCCGGGCTTGTTTTCACTGATTTTTTTACGAACCGGGCCTGGCCGTAAACTGTAAAAATATAAATGGGACGGGCTTGGGTGGAACTTTTAATTTTCACGCCAGCCTGGAAACTGCGGCCCGTGCAGACCTCTAGTGTTTCCCCGAGGGCCGTGCAAAGAGGGGGGCTAAAGGAGCGGTCGCCCCGGACGCAAAATTTATGCTGCGAATCACGGTTTTATTTATTTATTTATTCAGTTTTCGGCGCCGATCATTTTCCGGGGAATTTCTTTTTCTTTCTTGATCATTTTTTTTCCTGTCGCAAAAAATCATGAACTCTCTAACAAATAAGTGCAATTTTCTCTTATGTTATTTAGTTGTTCTGAATTTCTAAATTAAAATTAAACATTTTAAAGTTCCAAAATAAACGCGAAATATTTATTCATATTAAAAATATTATAGAATTTATTTATGTTTCTGCACTTTATCAATTTTATTACACCCATTACAAAGAGAAAGATTTTTTTTTTTTGGGGGGGGGGGGGGGGGGCGCAAAATTGAAAATTCGCTAAGAGCGCACTTCTCACGGCCTTGATGCCCCCCCAAAATTTCTGGTCACGCTACGCCTATGCCCCCCGCAACATTCAAATGCCCCCCAGAAAGTTTGAGATTTTATGCTTTTTGTACATTAAAATGTACAAAAGTCCAATCCCCTCCCCCTCTGAACTGTCCCTCCCGGAGAAAAATGTCTGAATTCAACTCAGCTGATAAAATCAGCATAGCAACGCCCCCCGTTGGGCGATTTACACCGAAACCTAATAAGCAGCAATTTATGCCAACGTCTAAAAGAATGTGGTTTTATGAAAATCCGTGTATTAGTTCTTGAGATAGAGCTATTGCGAAACTCGGGGAAAATGCAGCATAGCAGCGCCACCTGCCGGTAGATTTACATCAAAACCTAATCCTCAACAACTTATGTCAACGTCAAACTGAATCTGAAGTTTGGTGAATATTCGTGCATTAGTTCTTGAGATAGCAATCTTGCGGAAATCATGAAAAATGCTGCATAGCAGCGCCACCTGTTGAGCGATTTTCACCAAAAAGTAATCAGCACCAATTTATATGAAGGTCTAACTGAATCTAAAGTTTCAACAGATTCCATGCATTAGTTCTTGAAATAGACCGCTCACAATTTTTTTGTCAGAGACAAACAAATAGACAGACTGACAGACAAAAAATTTATAAAAATAGTCAAATCGTATTCCAGACAAGAAGTTCTAACACTATAAATCCTTAGAAACCGGAAGTCAAAAATTTTCACGAAAACAACACTTTATTTTTCTAAAGACAAAAGAAAGCAAGAAAAGATGAACGCATCGATTCTGCCCTTGAATCAGAAACGGTGAATCGATTCAGTTCAGATTCGATGCCGATGTCGATCTTCAGATGCGATCTTCAGAATCGTTACTTTTTCAATTTACTTCAATTCTTTAAATGCAATGTCGAAACGTTATATTTTGATTTACTTTCAATTCTTTAGATGCAATGTCGAATCGTTATGCTTTGATTTACTTCAATTCAAATCGCATCACGGTCGATCCACGATTCGGGTTGAATCAATTCTTCCAATTTTGCTGTTTTAGTGCCAGAATTGCTGTAAAATTTTGTATAAGAGCCTTTTTTTACTTTCTAGGTTAAATCAGTGTTGAATGCAGGTATTTTTCTCAGGGAGGGATTTATGCGACTCCGGTCGGGATTGGGGGGGGGGGGGGTATTTCAGAGTTGCGTAATGGGGGGGGGGTGCACATTTGTCCATTAAAAAGCATAAAATCTCAAAACTTACGGGAGGGACATTTCAATGTCCCGGGAGGGATGTCCTCGCGGGCTACCCCCCGATTTTAACACTAGGTTAAATCGTTATACTTTTGTTTAGAAGCCTAGTTATTCAGGTTACTAGTTTATTATATTGTATTTTTCAAGTTCGTCCCTTCTAATCTCTCCACCCCCCTCTCCCCTTTTCCTTGCTAATCTTAATTTACAGGGCCGTTCAAAATGTGCATGCAATTTTTAAAATGTCCAATTCTTGTTCTATTTTATTATAAAGCCACATTTTGAAACCTTGACCAAAGATACTTTTGAGGTCGCCCCTCCGACCGTTTGGGGCTTACCTGCTCCCTCGGGGGGGGGGGGGGGAAGATATTTTTTGTTTCTTCCAAACCATATCGTATAACATATCGTTGGAAAGCTTTTAATGTGATCTTTTATTTTCTGTCTCTAGCCTTCCTTCTTTTTGGTAAGGGTCAATCGTGCTCCAACTTATGTATTGATATTTTTGACAGTAATTTCAAAGGAATATATATTTATTCTTTCGGATTTACTGTTTTAAAGGCAGAACTGCTGTCAAATTTCGCATAAGAGCCTTTTTCTTTCTAGTTAAATTGTAATATTTTTGGTTTAGGAGCCAAGTTATTTGGGTTACTAGTTTATTAAGCTGTACTTTTCCAGTTCGTCACCTATACATTCCCCCCCCCCCCACCCCCGATCCCAATTTTCTTAATTATGGTCCAATTTCAATTAGACCTTTTTTGACATTCTTCCCGAGTCATTTGTTTACCAACTAAACACTGATATTATATCTGCAGCTCTTGGTGAGCACTATTTATGAATGGTAATAACAAATTTCGTCTCTTTTCCATTTTAAACTTATCATTCTTGGTTTAAAGCCACGTGACTCAAGGTTCTCGTTAGTTAAGCCGTATTTTCACCCGTAAGTTTGTCAAAGTGTTTGTGTAAGTTGTATTATAAAAAAATTCAGTCGTTTACAAACAAACTTACTGATTTATGATACTTTGAATTTTATGAAATTTCGGAGCTTTCCGAAACTAAAGGATCCCCTGTATGTTATTAATTTTTTTCAAGGGTGTAGGTATGAAAATACGTGCTAAAATGCTTTAAAACCTTTTTTTTTTAAATAATATATTTAACAATTTAAACAAAGTGATTCCCGAGAATTTTGTACTGTTTTAAAAGGGGACCACATCTTAGAATGTAAGGGGCGTAAAAATTCGAAACTTGGACAGGGCGATGCAAAAAAAAAAAAAAAAAAAAAAAAAAAAAATCTTTCAGAAATTCGAAAAAATATTATCTTAATTACAAGCTGAGATATTAATTATTATTTCACTAATTGGTTTATTTCTATTAAATGCTTTTTTTTAAAAGGCAGTCACGTGATTTTTTATAGCAGCATTAACGTTTTCTACCGTTTAGCGTGCGGTTCTTTGATGGCGGGCTGAGATAATTACTACTTTTTCAATATCAAAAATTTTATAAGTGTTCATACCACTATTTTCGAATAGTAATTTCACAAATATCTTGAATTCTTGCTTAAGACTACCACCCCCTAGACTAATGTATCTTCGGATAGGTTGTATAAAGCACAGACTTCTAATATAAGTAGACTCCCAATCGGCAACCTTTTCTTGTCTCCTACATCTCTGCCCTCCATCACGTGATGGAAGGCAGATTTAGCGCGCCAAACCGGTTTTTCTTCTCGGAATCTCTCTCCAGATTCCCGTCGAAACATCGTCTGTCATGAGTTGACCGCACTTTTGCTTTGCCAATAAAGGGATTACCGCCAAAATACGACACCCTTTTGGCAATGAAAGCAAAACATGTTGGAGACAAAACCTTCCCAAGAGAACAATGGGATTGGGAGTCTACTTATATTAGAAGTCTGTGGTATAAAGGAGTTTCGTTTAGATACACTTTTGTTTTGAATAGACTGCGCTCCCTGGTGGTGGAATATAGAACTAACAGACCGCGATTTCATTTAAAGTAGAAAATCTAACAAGGCGATCTGTTCGAAACTTTAAGATAGTTTATAACACATAAGAAAAAGTTTAAAAAAGAATGGTGCGAAAATTTTGGGAGGAGGGGGGGGAAGGCCGCTAGAATTTTTTTTAAGGCTTAGCGTTCCTTACCGTTTTAGGTGGGTTTTTTTGACGGAGTCCTGAGATAAATGCTACTTATTAAATATAAAAAAGTCAAAAGTTTAGTTACCACTATTTCCGAATAGTAATTTCGGCAAATAGCTTAAATTTTTGATCAAGATTGCCACACTCTTGAGTAATATATCTACTGATAGGTTGTTTAACGGAGTTTCGTTCACAGTTTTGTTAGGAATAGCGTGCGCACCCTGGTGGTGGAATCTGGAACCAACATAACGCGATTTTGTTAAAATTAGGAAATCTAACAATGCGATCTGTTTTAAGCTTAAAGATTGTTTATAATACATGATAAAAAATTATAAAAAAGAATGGCGCGTCACATTTCGGGGGGGGGGATAGAGGGGAGGGGCAGAACAAAATTAGAAAATATAACAGGGCGATTTGTTTGAAATTTTAAGATAGTTTATAACACATAATAAAAAATTTTTAAATGATGAACGTCAAAAATTGGGGGGGGGCGGGGGGCGGGGGAGGTGAGCGCGTTTTTCCGACCCGGTGGGCAAAGTGGGGGGAGGTACACCTATACGGGGATGTAGACAGCGGGAACCCGGTTCGCGGTTCGTTCGCTTCGAGATTTCATATTAGGCGGAACCCGCTAGTTACTAGCTATAATGTTAAAGATTTCCAAGCAATATACATGTGCGTCCACTATCCTTCTAAGACAGTAAAATTAATTGATTTTTATTTCTTCTGAGAAAACTAAATTTTCACGTCTTGCAGCGACGATTTTTTTTTTTTTAAATAAAAGAACTTTAATAAACTTTGCTAGTTACATTATTAAACTCAAATTGTAAGAATACTAAATCGGTTCTTATGGCAACGTGAATTATGTCCCTGAAAATTTAAATTTTAATTCAGGCTGGAAGAAAATCACAATGATTTAATTACAGGGACAGTCAAAAGTTTTCCGTTACATTACGGCCAATGGAAAAAATTATTTCACGTGCATTTTAAGGATGTTACATACTTTCGAACAGAATGAAATTGATATGCACTTATGAAGTGCACTGTTATAGTACGAGCGCACCACATTCGCCACGTTTGACGCGCAATTTCCAACTTGTATTTAACCGAGACCTTTCTTAAAAAATAAATTTAAATAAAATCTAAATTACAATATTAGTAAAATTACATCTTAAAACTAATAATTTAAAAGTTAAAAACTTTATTATTTGACTCAAAGGTCTGTAATAGCTTACGACTGGGCCCCTGACTTTGTCTACCCTCTAAATGTGAGGTATGTGAGGTGGTCGCTACGGCTCTGCTGATTCGCTAAGTTTTGAAATTAATATTTTTGAGCTTATCTGTGACTATCGAAATATCGATTCAAGTATCGATTCTAGAATTTGGGAATCGAGTCTTATTGTGATCGATTCAGTTTTATACGATGTCGATTTTAATCGATTCCTGAATTTTCCAGAATCGCCCATCACTAACCAGGAGTGATTCTGAGTAAAAAAAAAATTCTGAAATTCAGAGCAAATTTTTAGAAAAGTTACAGCAGGGGGGGGGGGGGGGACACCACTCCCGGCATTAACTGAGTATTTTCCGCGGCTCTTTAACTAAATTCGCGATCTTTTAACAAAATTTGTGCTTTTTTTGCGATCTGTTGACGAAATTTGCGTTTTTTTTTGCGATCTTTTGACGAAATTGCAGGGGTTTTTTGTAATCTTTTCATGAAATTTGTGGGGGTTTTTTTGCGATCTTTTGATGGAATATGCAGGGGTTTTTTCACGATCTTTTGTCGGAATATGCAGTTTTTTTGCGATCTTTTGTCGGAATATGCTGTTTTTCGCAATCTTTTGCCGAAATATGTGGGGTTTTTTGCGACCTTTTGATGAAATTTATGGGGTTTTGTGATCCTTTTGACGGGATATGCATTTTTTGCTATCTTTTGAGAAAATTTGCAGGAATTTTCGCACACTTTTGACAAAATTTACGGAGTTTTCGTGATTTTTTGACGAAATTTGTGGGGGATTTTGCGATCTTTCGACGAAATTTATGGGGGTTTTGCAATCTTTTGATGAAATTTATGGGGTTTTTGCAATCTTTTGATGAAACTTGTGGGGGTTTTGCAATCTTTTGACGAAATTTATGGGTTTTTTCACAATCTTTCGACGAATATTGTGGGTTTTTCCGTAATCTTTTGACGAATATTGTGGGGTTTTTTGCAATCTTTTGGCGAAATTTGTGGGTTTTTTCGTGATTCTTGGATGAAATTTTTGGTTTTTTCTAAGACTCTTGGAAGAAATTTGCATTTTTTCAGCAAAACCTTGACAAAATTTGTGTTTTTTCTGCGATTATTTGACAAATTTTATGTTTTTTCCGCAATTCTTTGATAACATTTGAGTTTTTTACGCGATCCTTTGATCAAATTCATGATTTTTTTGCAAATGATAGACAAAATTAATTTTCCTTCGGCGACCATTTGTCGAAATTCGTGATATTTTTTGTCTGAATTTTCGGATTAATGACTGATTTTTTAATTTTCAGAAATGATTGCCTTAAATTTTCAGAACAGAATCACCCCTAATTAATATACAATTTTAAATTTTATAAAAACTAAATGAATTTTTTCACAACTTGTCTTAATTTGAAAACATCCACTAAATCCTTTTCAAAAAGGTATAATAAACACTTACAAAAATTGCATATTTCAACATGAACAATTTATTGCATTTTCAGGGTTCGTACTCATTTCATCTCCTGAAATTCAAGGACTTTTAAGGACCAAAACAAAAAAAATTCAAGCACCTAAAGATTAAATAAGTAATGACTAACAATACACATGTTTGAATTCGTACTTTAATTTTAAATACTTCTTATGTGCTTATATTTTGAAAAGTCAGTATTAGTTAGTGTATTTAGAGAAATAAAACTTTACAAACACACACACACAAAAAAAAAACTATATTGAAAATATTAATAACTTTATGAAAAGAAATTATGGTACTTTTCAGTTAGCCAGGTGCCAGTGTTATATATACATATACATACATATGTACAGGCAAAGTTCTTTAATCCGCACAAGTTGGGACCAAAGGTTGCGCAGATTATGGAATATTGCGGATTATGGAGTATTATGGATTATATGTCATTTTCTTATTTCTGGACACTATTTTAATTCCATATTCAGTTATAACATGAAAAGAAAAATATAAAATACAATAATTAATTTTTCTGGACACTGTTTTAATTCCATATTCAGTGTAACATGAAAAGAAAAATTCGAAATATAATAATTTAATATGCTATCTCAAAAAATGCATTTTTCAAAATCTTGTATTAAAAAATTGATAATATTCACTTTTATATATAAAATTTTCCGATATTTCTTTAAAAAAATCATTTTTGGATCAAGAATTTGCAAATTTGTTTAATTGTTTACATTCATTTAGCAATGCGAATTACAGAAAATTGCGAATTATGGATCCTTGACTGTATATATATACATACATTGTATATATACACACATATATATATATTTATATATATATGTATGTATGCATATGTATGTATAACACTAGCGACTGGCTAACCGAAAAGTACCGAAATTATAAAACAAGAAGCACAATTAAAGTTTCTTTAATTCTGAAATTTTTTCTGACAATTTTCAATCTCTTTCAATTCCCTTGTCTTTGACGTTTTTTCTTAGTTCATGCAATCTCATAAACAAGTCTATGTTCTTAGATGTTTCAGCTTTATTAGCCAAATGGTCAGCTTCTGCATTCATATTTCGCATGTCCTTTTCAAGAAAAATGTTTTTTTTGTTTCAAAAAGGTTATTTCCTCTTCTAAAGATTTTCGTTTCAGCTGTTTTGTTTCGGTCTGAGCTTCATTTTTTTTTTTTTTTCTTTTCCAAATGTTGCATGTATTTTGAGCGAGCAGATGAAGCAGCTATTCTGATTTCTTTTGTAATATTTAAATTATGAATTTCCCCAGACTGCTAGATATATTCATGAATGACACGCTGAGAAATATAAGATGGCTCTTTCAAATTTTCTACTTCAAGAGCTTTATTAACTGAGATGCCCCTTTCGACAGATGCTTGTCCATGGGAGAGAATAAACATAATTTTAATAACCTTCCATACCTTTTCATATTTGTTTCCAGATAAGTAAGGCTGAAGAAATACATCCAAGGATCCATTACTTGGGTCAAATGAAGCAAAAGTGAATGAATTTGGCTTGACAACATTGTACAAAAATCAGCATAAACTAGCAGAATCTCATCACAATTTTTTTCTAAAACATGCTTGTTTTGAGATAGTGCTCCTAAGATTCTTTTCATTTTTTCTCTTGATGTTCCGGGATGTCCAGCCATCATTCGTGGATCAATACCAATTGCATTTCTTACTATTGAGTAATTAACAGGACATTTTTTCATTAAATGTTTAATCATTGTTAAAATACACAATTTAGCTTTACATAAATTAAAAAGAAATTATTAACATGAATTAGGCAGAAATTATTTACTTACTCTAATGAAAAGTTTATTTTACTAAGATACAGAACATTAATGTGAAATTTGCGTTTTTTCGCGATCTTTAGACGGAAGTTGCCATTTTCGCGATCTTTTGACGAAATGTACCTTTTTTTCGCGATCTTTTGACGAAATTTGCCGTTTTTTGCGATATTTTGACGAAATTTGCCGTTTTTTTCGCGTTATTTTGACGAAATTTGCCGTTTTTTAGAGATTTTTGACGAAATTTGCCGTTTTTTAGAGATTTTTGACGAAATTTGCTGTTTTTTCGAGATCTTTTGACGAAATTTGCTGTTTTTCGAGATCTTTTGACGAAATTTGCCGTTTTTTCGAGATCTTTTGACGAAATTTGCCGTTTTTATCGCGATCTTTTGACAAAATTGTCCGTTTTTATCGCGATCTTTTGACAAAATTGTCGTGTTTTAGCGATCTTTTGACGGAAATTGCCTTTTTGCGATCTTTTGACAAAAATTGCCGTTTTTTTCGCGATCTTTTGACGAAAATTGGCGTTTTTTCCCGATACTTTGCCGAAATTGGCGATTTTTCTTTGAACGATTGACGAAATTGATTTTTTGGTGACCATTTGTCGAAATTCGCGATACATTTTATGTCGGAATTTTCAGCTTTATGGCCGATTTTTTTTTTTTTAATTTTCGGAACAGAATCATCCCTGGTTCAGCGATCGCGATGAAATAGGATAACCACCGCACGCGAGCGATAAATGACTTCTCGTAGTTGAAGTGTTGAAATATAAGCATATTTTGATGTGGATTAAAATCTTTTTATGATTCTTTTTTTATTTAAACGAATAAAAAACGGATGTCTGCACGAAATAAATTCTTGAAAAATGAGAAATTAAAAATCGAAAAAAAAAATGGCAAAAAAAGCGAAAATTTGAAAAAAAATCGAAAACGGAAATTCAAAAATGACAAAAAAGCTGAAAACCGCGGATCCGCGGAAAAATCTCATGCCTGCGGGCTTCGACACTTCGTCTGGTTAGGGCATTTGTTAATGGTTACCAGTATTTTTAAGAACGAAGGAAAGGCAGACAACTTAAAAAATGATTATCATTGAATTTTTTTAGAAAAATATTATGGAAAAAAAATCTCTAAAAATTCAAGGACTTTCAAGCACTTTTTGCAAATTTTGCATACAAATAAGTACTTTTAAGGACCAAAATTTGCTTTTGAAAAATTTAAGGACTTTTAAGCACTTTCAAGGACCGTACGAACCCTGATTTTATATATACTTTTTTCACAATTTAAGCTCTTTAACTGCATTTTCTATTTTTTTTTTTTTTTTAATCTAAAACTTCAGCCTCTTTTTCTTTTACAGTTTATGTGGTCCACATCACCATTTTCTCCATTGTCCATTGGGAGGATTTACATTGGAGGAATTTCCAATCTTGCGATCGGCAGTAGCAACAAATACACATCTTTTCATTTCCTTTTGTAAAAATTTAATCCTAGAGAGGGAAGGGAGAAGGGAACAAAACAATGTACAAATGCTCGTACTCTGACCTCCTGAAAGGAAAACGATCTCAGGCCAAATATTTTCGCCTGATTAACTTTTTTTTTTTTTTTTTTTTTTTTTACATTTGCAACTTTTATTTTATTTTGAACACCTGAATAAAAAAAAAAAAAATTAAGCACCTATAAAAAAAAAAGTAATGAAAATTAAGCACCTATAAAAAAAAAGTAATGAAAATTAAGCACCTATAAAAAAAAGTAATGAAAATTAAGCACCTTCATTAAAATTGAAACCAATTCAAGCACTTTCATTAAAATTGAAACCAATTCAAGCACTTTCAAGGACCTTTTTTCTCTCGTAAAAATTCAAGGACTTTCAAGCACTTTTAAGCACCGTATGAACCCTGATATATGTATGTATATAAATATGTATATATAACACTGGCGCCCAGCTAACTGAAAAGTACCAAATTTTTTTGTTAAAATAATATTTCTTGATTTTACAGGAGCATAACTTTCTGAAAAGGCAATTTTCGAGACCAGTTATCGGACTATTAACATTGAAGTTTTTAAAGAAAAGCATTTAAAAATAAAAATTAGTTAATAATAAGTATAAAATATTGAAAAAAGTTTAAAAATTTCTTCAAGAAATTTGATTTTGAAAAATTGCAACATTATATTCACATTTTTGGCAGGAAAAAAGTTAGCGCTTTTTTCAAAAGTAGAGCTTTCCGCCAACCCTAGCCAAATGTCATAGCTGCTTGTCTTGTGTGAGGAATGGTTTGAACTTCAGTAGAAATTGTAATGTCCGACCTAATTGCCGCAGTAAATTTTCTAAATTGTGTAAAAATATTAATTTATTTCATGATTACTTTTACCAAAGGACCATTTAATACAGCAACATTTCATCTTAAACATTCAAAACTTTATTTCATTCGATTTCAAAAGAAAATAGTTTGCTTATTTTGTATTTCACTAAAATATAGTTTTCAATGACCTTGAAAGTTTTTATATAAGGGCCATTTTCAAAATTCGCTTACATATGCTGTCCAAGAGAAAAAAAAAGAAAATTCAACTATAAATTAACCTTTAAAGTTTAAATTGAGCTATGCATTATATAAAGAAGACTATATTAAATATTTCTAGCATTAAAAATAAAAAAAAACAATACAAACTTTTGAGATATAAATCTTTAAAATTGCGATTCTAAGCAAAAATGCTTGTCCCATTCCAAGTTTTATGTAATTAACTTTTATTTTTTTAATCTAATTTAGCTTTTTTAAAATAAAAAGGTTTAATTATTTAAAATATGAACTATTAGTGTACTATATTAGCGAAAAAAATTAATTACCAAAGTTTTTTCTTTAGCAAATCAACAAAAATATTTTGTCCCTCACTTTGCATTAAGTCCGTTACCTTATGATTATTTTAGTCAAATTAGGTTTCTAATTCTGCCAAAAGTTGGCAGTACATATTCAGTGGCATTGTTAAACTATTCAAGCAACTACTCCTTGCATTTTTTATTCTTCAATTGAAAAACATTGCAATAGTGGCAAGAGCCGGCTTTCTTCAAAGTTGGTATTTTTTTTTTTCATTGTCAAGTCCGTTACCATATTTTTTAATATTAAAATAAAACTTTTTACACTTTTGATTTTAAATATTGCTCACTAAATAATTTTAGAAGGTATGTGTATTGTTATCTAAGCTAGAAATTATACAGCCTAGGTTATTTCTAATGGTTTGATTTGAATGTCAAATCCGTTACTTGTCAAGTCTGTTACCATGCGACTGGTAACGGAATTGACGCACGGTAACAGACTTGACATTGTTTGCGAACTAGGGTGTAAAAAAATCATGATTTTTTTTAAAAAATCAAAAAAATCGGATTTTTTTATTTAAATCAGATTTTTTTTATTTTTTTCCCTGCGTTAAAATATTAAACATCTACCAAGAATTAAGCATTTCAAAAATGAATAACCCTCCAACAGGGTTCCTACGCAATTCTGATAAAAAAAATTCCCTGACTTTTCCAGGTTTTCCCTGACTTTATTTAAAAATTTCCCTGACTTTTCTCAGTAGAAATCAGCCTACATATTTTTGTAAAATCCTCTACAATGGACTTTAATTTAGATAAATACTAAAAAAAAATATGTGCTGTATGAATTTCCGATTTTTTAATTATTTTTCATATTGTTATATAGTTTGCACAAATTTCATATAAAAAATTTAGATTGGATGAATAATTAATTCAAAATTTCTTCATTTACGACGATCGATAATAGAAATTCCGATGGAAGTAGTACATAAATTCCCTGACTTTTCCCTGACCTTTTCAAATATTTCAAAAATTCCCTGACTTTTTGCCTAAATTTTCGAATTCCCTGACTTTTCCCTGTTTTCCAGGTTTTCCCTGACCCGTAGGAACCCTGTCCAATTACTAACATAATCTATGTTTTTCTGCTTTAATTAATAAAAATTTAATTATGTAATTATAAAAATTACAAAAAACTGCAAATTAAAAATTTCTTTAGTAACATACAACATTACGTGCATTAATTTATTGTAATAATTATGTAAACCAATATTAAATACTGCTTACATTTTAAAGTTATTGATAAATTGCATTTAATTTTAAATTGATGATACAGATTAAATTTTGTAATTATTAAACAATTAACTGTTTAATTAAGAACACAATCTACATATTTGAAAAAAGGTGATAAATAATAGTTTGATAAATTCATAAAGCAGTCAGTAATTTTACACTGGTTCTAAAGCATATGTACATCAAATTGATCAAAAATTGTAGCAATGTATTCAGCAAACT
This sequence comes from Maratus speciosus, assembly GCA_963932465.1. Lineage (NCBI taxonomy): Eukaryota > Metazoa > Arthropoda > Arachnida > Araneae > Salticidae > Maratus > Maratus speciosus. The sequence goes on along the minus strand of OZ010791.1, from coordinate 232,539,949 downwards.
CACACATAATTTGTAAATAGATTACAAAAATTGTAATTTTGAAATTTAAATCAGGTTTTTCCCCCCACAACATTAATATTTGAATAGTTACTAAATATTATAATGTTTTGAAGTTATTTAGCAATTAGTTAGATGTTTTTTAAATGCATAATACTTCTTTTTATACAATTTAATATTGTTATAATTAAGAATAACAAATATTATATTTTTTACAAGTGATTTAGTGATCATTTTCATTACTGATTATAATGCTTTTTCACACTATTTTATAAAATCAGAAAATATGTGATTTTATCATCCGATTTAAATCAATTTATTAAAATCATTGACACTCTATTGCTTTGTTTATTGTATATAAAAGAATAAATAACTTGACTATTAAAAGGAAATTATGACATGGTAAGTTATATTAGATTTAAATATCATTTTTAAATTAAATGCTTTTTGTGTTTGTTAGATAAAAGCCATGCTTTTTATAAACTTACTGGTACTTAAATTTTTCACAATACTCAGGAATTACGCTTAGAAACAATTATTTAAAGCTTTGTTTTGTGTATTCATAAGTCACAATACCTGTAGAAACTTTCCAAATTATGTTCATCTTAGATTTGAATACTCTTTCATTTTAAACATTTAGAAAATTTTTGATTTTAATCAATGATTTTTTTTAAAAAAATCACTTAATTAAAATCATGATTTAAATCGTTGACACCCTATTGCGAACTATGGTTTATAAAGGGTTTTTTTGCATCAAGAATGGCTTTAACAGCTGCAGAAATGCAAAGGTGTTACTATAGGGAAAAACTGAAATAAAACACAGAAAAATATAAACAAGCTGAAAACAAAGAAAGGTAAATTTAAAATATTTGCAATCACTTATGGCAAACGAATGGACAAAATACTTCAATTTTTATATTAAAATGTTAAATTCATATTTACTTTGTATGCAAGTTATTAACAGTATTCTATTTTTTATAGAAAAAATTCTTTGCAAAAAAAATTATTGCAATGATTTATTGGTAAAATATGAGAGGTATAAAAAAAAAAGTATTGGCGTGAAAAGCAAGCGTAATGTTGCTTGTGCAAACTTCAGCCCTCGTTCATATCAGTAACTCTAAGTTAATAGAAAAGTTTGAAGCAGCTTTAATATGCTTTAAAAAAAAGTTTTAAAATATCTGCCCATTCCAGCTTTAATGTGCAAAATCTGAATAAAACTTTATTGCATTTTGATTTTCCAGAAAATTATGCATACAGATTCAGTGAAGACATGCAAACTAGTCACAGTGGTGCATCTAGAACTCATGCTACTCTTCATATAGGTGTCTTTACACATACAGGGTGATTCAAAACTAGGGGAACAAACTTCTAGGAAAGGTGGGGGTATACTTAAACGAAGCGGAATCGTATAGTAATGCAGGGTTGGAAATGCAATCCTAACGAGACAGGAGGTTTGTCAGTCTCTGAATCATTGTGATAGCAATTGACATTTAAAGACCCAAAGCTTAAAATAAATCATGACTTTCCTGATAATGAAGTTCCCTGAAGTTTTCTGCCTACGTGCCGGTTTCTTATCTATACTTTTGCATGTCTGAGGTAGTAGGGACATTTTAAAATGGCGCATCTTCGTTGCTACCGTGAAGTCTGGCAGATGCCCTGCATATTTCAAAACATCTGAGATTCCATGAGGTGCCTACATTATGAAACATTGGGCAACTTCATTATCATGAAATTCGTGACTTACTTTAAGCTTATGGTCCTTAAATGCCAGTTTTCGATCACGATGATTCAGCCCCTAACAACCTCCCTATCTCGTTAGGATTGCATTTCCGACACTGCATTGCTATGTTATTCCAAGTTGGCTAGATGTACCCCACCCCTCCTAGAAGTTTGTTGCTCTAGTTTTGAATCCCCCTTGTATATTGATGAGGAAATCGTTCTTTTTGTACTATTACCTCAGTAAGATCTATTCGAATTCCTCTGAGAGGGATGTATTTATTGACACTGATAGTGAATTTTATATAGAAGAGGGGTAAATAAAAAGCCTGAGGATGATCTTGGAAGAGATATCTGCTGATAAATTGTATGAAATTGTTCATGTTTTGGTAAAATTTATTGGAGGAAGTAGAAAAAAAATATACATCCTAAACAAAACAGATGAAGATAAAATTAATGTTAATTTTGAGCAAATTATAACAATTCTTCCATAACCTTGTCAATGCGAGAAAACTGAATATTTTATGAGTTCCCAGTTCCACTTAATATTATATGAAAACTGAAATTTGAGTCATGTTGCAATTGAATATATATCATTCAAGTATAAGTAAATACAATATATATATCTTTTTGTTGAATTAAACCATTTAAACAGATGTTAATTCTCAGTTACTTCTAGCTCTATTTTAATATTTAGGTGGAATTGCTTGATAAATTATTTGTTTGATATTCAAGTCAAATATAGTAATTGATCTGAATATAAAATAATAAAAGGATTTGTCTATATTATAGCTGAAAGAAAAATACTATTTAAATGAAAAAGTTTATATATAAAGTTGAAAATATGATCATTAAAAGCTGTGCTATAATAGACTTGACATATGGTAACGGATTAGTGTAAAATCCGTTACCAAATGTCAAGTCTGTTACTGCACAGTTTTTTTTATGATATTTTAATATTAAAATAACTTTTTCACCATTCTATTATTTTTCATTCAACTATGAAATAGAGCTGTAATTTTCTTAAAATTCAATAATTTACATGATATATATTGTTATTAGAAAAAGTTCTTGTATAATTTTCTACGGGGTCGAAAATTAGGACTATAAAAGTCTCTCCCTTCAATTTTATTTAAGTATTAGTGATAAATATCATGTTTTGAAATTTAGGGACATAAGTCACTTCAAAGTAAGTTGATTTTAGAAAATTTAATAAAATTTAAAGCTGAGTATTTTCAGTAATTTTGTACGGTAACAGACTTGACAATTTGCCTAAAATAGCATTTACATATTAAATTATAAGCCAAAGTGCATGACCAATTACTTTTTCATATACCTTAAACATTTACCATAACACCTGTTTCAATTTTTAAAAGAAATTATTAAGTTTGAAAAGAACAAAAAAAATTCTGAAATGTAACCGAATGGTGAAAATGGCCCATAAATATATTTACTATTTATATATTTATCATCTGCAGAGAAAAAAAAAAAAAAAAAAAAAGAAAGAAAAAATCCTAATTCTTGTTTCTTACGCTATCATATCAATTATCAAACAAATCGCAATCTGATATAATTCTAATATGTACTGTACGCTTACTCCCCCAATAAAGCAGGCAGAAAAATTGCAGTGCCATATTTGGCAACTTAACTCACTTTTGCCGCGAAATAAACAAAAATGTAATAATAAAAAATTAAAAGCATAAAAAAGTATATAAAATATGATTTTAACAGAGAAATTTTATCAGTTCTCTAACTTTTATCTATAGGGCTACAAAATGTGCCAGGTCTCGTTGCTAGGTGTGAGCAGCACCAAAAGTGGTTCCCTTGTCAGACAATCTTTTTGGTGGACCTCATTGTCAAGTCAAAAGAATGAATAGTGTCAGATTCCTATCAGGGACATAATACTAATAAATATAATCAAAACACAATTGAAAAAAGTAGTACAATCTATCTTAACTAGCTGAAATACATCACAAAGTAGCATATAAAAAGCATTTTCTGGCTTTTTTGACCAAAATTACATTCCACTTTTTTTCAAAAACTAGACATGATAGAAGAAAACGGGTATCATATTTGAAATCAACACAAAAAAACTGGTTTAGATACATATTAGTTTACTCATGCAGCAGAAATATTTTAATGTCAAGGTCAAGAAACGTTATCAGAAAAACATTAAAAATATGCAAATTAGACACAATATTTCAAGGTCACATATCAATATAATCTCGGAAAAACATTTTTGTAAACTAGACAGTAATCATAACACAAAACAAGAAAGCGAGTCCGGTAATGCTTTATGCCTTAAATTTGCATATAATTGTACAAAATTCCCAAAGTTGCATAAATCAAAATATATCAAAAACTAGACGTGCTGGAGAAAATCTAAAACTAGATTCAGAATCAGCACAAAAAACTGAATAGGAAACACCTAATTTTGGTTTTGTGACAGAGCAAAAGTTCAAATTAATTGTCCAGTGTTATATTCCTTCTTCATGATACAATCAAAATATTTTTTTAGATACTTATACTATAGTAATGTTGTACAGTGGAATCCTGACAATTCACCACTCTGATAACATAACATTACACATTATTTTCCTTCTTGCCAATGCAGGTAAAAGAATTCTCAATAACTTAGCATCACAGAGAAATCACATAACTTGTCACAACAGCAATCTTTCGAAAAAAAAGAAAAAATCCATGTTTGTTATTTTACCAACTATCAAACTGCACATAACCTGGAAAGTTGGTAAAAGAATCCTTGGTACTTTTGGTTAGCCGGACACCAGTGTTTATACATGTGTATGTATATCTATATACACATATATATGTATATTTATACATATATAGAAGCTATATGTATACATATATATGTATGTGTGTACATATACAATATATATAAATGTATACGTATATATACATATATATATAGTCGAACCTCTATTTAACGAAGTCACTAAGTCCCAGAAAAAAGTTCGTTAAATGGAAAATTCATTAAATAGAGATTCACCTTTTAAAATACTTTAAACTACATAAAACAGATTTTAAATTCATAAACACTAAATATTTTTACTAAAAGTAATTAATCGCATATTTTTTATAAATTATATCGATTTGTTTTATTTATTTTACCCACCAATATCCATCATCAATTCATTTTTTCTATGTGTTTACATCTTTGAAATCTGCGAGGAAAACAAAACATTGTCCGGGAATACACTGTATTTTCTGTTTAAAGTAAATCAGTTTTACATTAAAATTAACGAATTTTAATGACATTATCGTATTTATAATTATTATAATAAATAATGTTAACCATACATTAACATATGCGTACTTAAACTTAATTTCTGAAAAACTTAATTTCGCCTGAGTTTTTTCTTTTAAAAAGTGCTTTCTCTCATAATACGCCTTGCACCTTTGCAATGCACCAAAAACCCCTTCATGCGTATTTCCTTCTAACTATAATCCGCGTCGGATTGTTTCAAATGATTTTAGCATTTCATCATACAAGTTTTGTTAAATCCTGCATCATGATCATTTCCATCATCATCATATTCATCTTCATTGCAATTCATTGCTGTATTGTTTTTATTTTTTACGCTGTCGAAAATATCCAATTCGGATAGTGTTTCCGAGATCTCAATTTCAGAATTAAGTGAAATACAATCATCAATCAGCACATCATGGTTAATTTCTTCTTTTTTCTCATCTGTATCCACATTTTTTTTAAGTTACTCTAAGGGATTATCGTCTTCGTCCTCCTTACTTACAGAATTCTCACTGCTGACAAAGAAGGTGCCTGGTAAAACCAGTTCAGGGCCATTGAACACCATAAAATGTCTTTAAAGAAAGAATAAGTTTGAAATGTCCAGAAATATTTTGAGAAATGGGGAGAAAAAAAAATTTAGATCACAAGAAAAAGTTTGTTAAATAGAGAATGCACTTTGCTATTTGGAGGTTATTTTACGAAGAAATTCGCAAAATGTTCTTGGTTCCATGTAAAAGTTTGCTAAATAGAGGTCTGACTGTATAACACTGGCGGCTGGCTAACCGAAAAGTGCCGAATTCTTTTATTTCTTATCTTTGAAAAAAGGTATGTAAAGCAGGAAGAATTACAATTCAGGTCTGATCTGATGAATTCCAAGAAAAGCGTTTGGTGGGAGTTGAGTGAGAATGAAACATTATAAAATAATGCTGCTGCTGAAAATCAAATGACACAGAGAATACAGCAGACTCCCTCAAATCCACAATCTTAAAATCTGCATATGCCTAAAATCCGCACATCATTACAGATGTAAACAATGAAACTTTCAGTTCAGATGTAAGGGCAAAATTACACTTTTTTAGTTTTATATCATTCCGTATGTATTTTAATGAACAATTCTCAATAATATGACTGAACTCGGGGTTTTTCAAGAAGGAAGTAGAAATTTATTTCTGAAAAAAAAAAAAAAAAAGAAGATATTGCTGATATCACTGATAATCACAATCTTTTCACAAAATATACTTATGTATAAATCAAGCTTTTTTGGTTATTTAAGACTGGCAAAACCTGAAACAAAATTTACTTACTTTATGATTTTGATGTGAATTAATAGGCTATCTGTATGAGGCAAGTTTCATTGAATAATTCAAGAAAAATGTGTCTCATCTTTATTGTGCATAGTTAATTATACATTATTAATTATTTACTTGACCTTTACTTTAATAATTCAATCATTTTAAAAATTATCTTACTTTTTATCCCTTGAATTTATTACTTTACTTAATTATTTTACATTTTACTATATTGTAAGCATTCATTATAATTTTGATTGCATTATTACATTGAAATTACCGTTAAAAAATGTAAACAAAGCAATGACCAGAAATCCGCAAAAATCATCCGGATACATCAAATATGATGAAATCTTAGAAGCAGTGAAAAAAATGTGCATGTATCAGAAGGTTTCTGGATATTGATGACAATTTATCAGATACCGAATCCGATATTATAGAACTATAATGCTCTGACATTATGTCAGCTGTTGAAACATTATGCCAATATTTACGTTGCGAAGTTTTCTTTAAAAATGATCTAATGCCAGATGTTGTGAACCTATGGTATTCATGTCCGAGATGACATGTACAAGAATTTCTTTGATGGAAAAATTTAAATTTGATAATCATTATTTTAATAAAATTTATTTTTCTTTTTTTTGTTGTAATAAACACACTTCCGTTTAACACACACAGATTATAACAAATAATACAATTATTTTTGCATGAATTAACTTTTTTTTTCTGTGATGCTATGGAGCATTTTGTACATGCAGTATTTTCCTTTCTATATGAATTTTAAAAAGCTTTATTTCAGCAAATGTATTTCATGTCTATCACTGCAATAATATAACAAGTGGATCCAATATCACAACATACATTACTAAAAATAACAAAATATGTTCTACTACTGCTGAGCCAAGCATTAAAGACCGGTCACGTGAGTAACAGGTCTAAGACGGACGATTCTATTCTTCAAAATAGGACTGAGAGCAATGAAAAGGGAGTTTCCCCTAGTATTGCTTTTGTGGGGAATGGGGAGAATAAATACTACTAATACTAGTTTCGTATTCACTTGTCTCCAAGATTATAAAAAGGATTTTTCTTCTTATTTTCTTTTCGATGAAGACGATATCTTCAATCTAAAGAAACATGTTAGGATAATTTAGATATATAGACATTATTATTTTTATTTATAAAATATGAAACATTTTTAAATGGTATAAACACCGCCATGAAAGAAATGTTTCAATTATTCTTTAAGGTGCATTAAAAAAAAAAAAATAAGGATGGAGTTTTCAGTTATATAAATAACTTATTTTAAAAAATAACGTTAAGTAAATAAACTGTCATATTTACTGTATTTTTACGTATGTCATTGTAACTTATTTTTTTCTTAAATAAATTAATATTTTAAATATCTATTCCTTAAAGTTAAAGGATACACTTATAAGTATAAATTTCTTATTAAATATGTATACACTGAAATATTTTTTTAATCTGTTTTCAAATTCAATTTCCTTATACCTATACGGAGACATTTTTGTCCATGAATAAGAGGAAATTGCAGTCTTTCTTATTTGCAGGGCCGAAACTAGTCATTTTTGCGCCCCGGGGCAAACATGGATTTGCCCCCCCCCCCCATTCTCACACACAATAAAAGCTATCGACAGCAGGTACAGCATGCAAAAAAAGAAAGAAAAATCATTAAAAGATAAAAATCGTTTAATAATAATTAAAATGCTAACAAGAAATACGTAAACAATGCTCCCATAGGATTAACATTAGCTTGAGTGTTAAGAGCCTACACTAACACTAGTCTTGATAAGAAACTGGATCGCTAATGTTAAACCTATGGGAGCAAATACAAAATCAAAAGGAAAAAGCTTCTTTTCTGAAAATAGAAAACAGAATAAGGCGAGTAAGAAATAACGTTAATAATACAACAGCCAGTGTGAGAATGACATGCGGTCAGCTATCCGGTCAGACGGGTTAAGAAAGAGAAACCTGAATTTCGTCTCCTCCTAATGCTTCCCTACCTTCGGAAAGGTCCATTATTTTGGCAATATGCCAAGGCCGGTCTTTAAAAGCTGGTCAAGCAGTATAAGCGTTTTCATTCTTCATTTATTGTAAAAATCTCATTAATAAATTACTAATACATTTTTTGGTACTACTTGATTATTCCATCGAAAATTATGCCAAATTATACAAATTGCCAAACTATTCGCTAATTTATGCAAATTTACATAATTTTATTTTAAATAACAAAAAAACAAATAAATTAGTAAAACATTAATAAAAATACAAATAAACAGTCAAATTAAAAATCACTTGATGACGTAACAAACACGTGTATCATATTTAATGTCAAGTGGGTGTGACAATTATGATCATCCATTATTGGCATTTAATCTTATAGTTTGGTGATAGTTTTTTGGTCGATGGAATAATCAAGTAGTACCATAAAATACAAACAATATACATAGTAAAAATAACTTGAAAATATACCCATACCATAGTACCCATTTTTTGTGCAGCTTGAATTATAAGTTACACATTGCATGAATAATAAGCTTAAAATCAATAAAATAAAAAATCATATTTTTTGCCTAATTACAGTGTGTTAAGTGAATCATACTTTAGAATCAAAATGACATTATTAATTTAATAGCTAATTTTGACAAAAATATATTTTTTTAAATTGCCTTTTGATGTTTGTTTTCAAATATTTAATGCATGAAAGCGACCAATTCTATTAACCAGTGTTTCATATAAGCAGCATATGCTGCAATATATTTTATATAAAGTTTGGCACGTTAAAATACTGATAAATATTATTTGAGAATTTTTTGCACACAAATGCAGACAAAAAGGTTTGTCACCCCTGCTCTAGGCAATTAAAATAGATACGTTTTTAATACAGGAATTCTAATGTATGTCTTCTTAATTTGTTTGAACATAATTTTGTTTATTAGAGGCTGGAAAAATTGAATACCACATTTCACAACTTAAATTCATTTTTTGTGATAGCATTAAATGTATTTTCATATCTCGCCCTATCAATTAAATCAATCTACAATTTCGTATTCTATGAGGTGTCGAATTAGCAGGAATTCACTGTATTTAATTCAGAATTCATATCTTATGGTTGAACAGTTAGAATTTTTCAATTGACACCATAAGTTTATTGATACTGACCGAATACCTTGATCACGTTTTCTGTATAACCAAAGAAATACACTAGGAAACATTTGCATTATTCTATTTGAAATTTTTATTTGATTGCAAATATTTTATAGAAATCAATTATGTTATCATAAAATAATAATAATTTAAACAAATAATATAAAATTTTGTTTTTTAAGTCAATTCCTACTTAGGTCATCAAAGAAAAATTTAATATAAACCCTTAAGCTAATATTAGTTTTTGTTGCATTAAAATATCTCAATTTGTTGATTTTCAAAAAGCCAGTAAACCCTATTGGTTTACAATGGAAGTCCATGGGAATTTGGTAAAATATTAGATATCGCCAAGTTGGTGGCAAACAGAATTTTGGCAAACAGAATTTGGCAACAGAACAGGGTCCCCCCTATGGTAACCCTCCCTTATAGATATAAAGATGCATTAAATGTTGTTCAATAACCAATGGCCGCCATTTTGTCTCCCATATAAAACTAAAATTAATTAATTAAAATTTAATTAATGAATTAATATTTAAAAAAACTGTATTAACATCAAGTGTCCTCCAGTACAAGTTTAAAAAAATTTATTTCAACTTGATAGGATGAATAATAAGTATTTTATTAATGATTGAAAATTTGAACAAGATATATATATATATATATATATATATATATATATTGGGGGAGTCTGAACTAATAGTAGTAGAAATTAAAAAATGGAAGATATCATTAAGGAAAAAAAGAATCTATTCATATTGAGTCATATAAAATTACAACGAGAGGGAAATTCCAGTTATTTTTCAAATATATGCACAAATCTTTAACAGATAAAATGTCATTTCCATGAGGAAAAAAATATTTACAAAAATAATTTGTGCTCTATTTTTTAACTTTTGTTTATAAGGGACAAGCGAGAAATTTAAAAAGAAAGACATTTTAAAGTAAAAAGTGAGAATTTTTTTTTAATTCAAATAAAAAAAGAAATTGTCAGTGTTTAGAAAGAAGAAAAAAGGCCTTACCAACACCATAGTCACCAACTACAAGAAGTTTAAACATGTATTCCTTCATCTCATACTTGGAATTGTTAAGATCTTCATTTTCTTCAGAATAAGTAGATGGCATTAAAAAGTGGTTGTGGTTCATCATGACACTAGAAAGAAGAATAGAATTTGTTCGAATTCTGTATTTTAACACAAAAACTTAATTTTTTCATACTTTTTCTCCTTTATTTATTTTGAAAATGAAATTATAGTAGAAAATATTCAGATTAGATTTTAGCTCATAATGCATCATCAGTTTTTTAAGGCTACATTGCAAAATTATAAATATTTTTAAAAAAGTAAATTGCTTTAGAAAAACAGAATAAAAATGTGGTTAATAAATAATCTCGAAGTATTCTATGGTAATTAATATGGTAATTATGGTATTTAAATGCCGATACCTTAAATCTTTGGGAAGTGTGTGTGTGTGCGTGTGCGGGGGGGGGGGGGGGGGTGGGGGGGGGGAGAATCAACACATAAAATCATTTTTGTGATATCAAGATTAAAATATAAATTTTACAATTTAGAGTAACAAACAGATATATTTTTAGATGAAAGGGGAAAATACTCTTTTGCAAAATGGATTTTTTTTTTTTTTTTTTTTTTTTTTTTTTGTCTGTATTTATTTATGAAATTTTCTGAAGGTGTTCCAACCAAACAGGATCCAATTTTGACCTTTATCGACTTCTGTACAGTAGTATGCTTTATAAAACAAAAAAATATTCTTTAAAAAAAAAATCTTAATATTCAATTATGCTATTTCAACAATAAGAGAAAATGCAATACAATGTTGCAGTTGATCCTGAAGAGACTTTGATTATGTGAATGAACAATAAAATTTATTCTTTAGGGAAAAAAATATTCAATATAATTTGCCTTCCTTAGGTTAAAATTAGATGACACATTTTAATTTATTGAAATTCAAGACTACACTTGATATTATTACATCAGCAATTTTTAGAGACTATCTTAATATTTCAAAAGCATTTGCTTGAAATATGACAGAGAGCCAGATGCATTACTTAAACTGCCTTTACCATGATCTCTTTCAGTTGCAATATCCTCAAAAAATATCTTCATGATTCTATGTCTGTTAAATTCCAAAAATTTCAGGTAGTCCTGCATCGGGTCGGGAAACCAATTTTATCTGAATCTGACTCGACTGCAGTTTAGGTTGGGTTGGGTTAATGCTATTATTTTTTCCGTTGTGGGTTGGCTTGACTTAATATAATTGTGTTGGGTCATGGTAGGGATTTAATGTTGGGTTTGGCCTGACCACAGTTTTAAAAAAATGTCTAGTATAGTTTTGCAGAGAAAAAAAAACTATATAATTTGAACATTAGTGTGTATATTATATATGTATGCAGTGAGATATCTACCGAAAAAGAATTGTAAAAAACAAATTATTTGATATGGTCATTGGGTCAGCTGTTTTTCTGCATTCTGTCAACATTTCGATATAATTAAAAAAAGACAAAAAAAAAAGGGGGGGGGGAGGAGAAAGAACACTCCATATGGTTTAATCAATGGAAAAAGAAAAATGAGGAAGGGGAAATTTTGAAAAGAATTTCCATCAAAAAAAGCATTTGCTGTGTGGTATACAGGCAAATCTCGAAGGGTCAATCTTACAGAGTGATGTATTTGTTTGTATATTGCATAACTAAAAATAATACTCATGTATATAGAAATTTTGTATAAATAAAACTTTTTTTTTCTTGGCTAAAGCTATTTTTATTTGCCTAGAAGTTATTGGCTGCAATTAGCCAAAAATCCCTTTTTCCTAGATTAAACACTAACTTTTACATAAGAAACTGCTACAACTGGCCACTAAGGAAATTCCCCAGTTTTGTTCTTTGCACACATGAGTGAAAGATCTAAAGCATCATTTTCCGATTTCCCATGCTAGCACTTAAAATGTTTATGAGATTTATACTCTAAATGGCACATTAGCATACATTTTGGCATGATATTGGTATAACAGAAATATACTAAATTTTCTTTTGCCAAGATCATTTTCTCTATCTTGCCAAGGTTCCTGTAACAAACATGTACCAGATATTGGAAGCAGTGGTGTAGTCATAAAATAACCAGAGGGTATAGGAAAAAATTACCACTTGCCAAGTAATACACTGAAAATTTGGCGATCGACATTATTGCTACCACTGGTTAAACTGAACAGTCATTACTCACCAATTGCGATGATAATAGATCCTAGTAAGTAAAAATAAAACATTTACGAAATGTGAAATTATTTTTTAAATTGAAATATATTTTAGTTTCAAAAATCTGTTTTTCTTGTCTGTTTTATACAATGCATCAACATATCTTTAAATTTAAATATAGTTTATCACTTACGTTCATATAATTTGGCTGCAGTAATTTATATTTCTCTATTCAATGGAATGCCAGATTTTTCTATCGAGTGTAATCTTAACAAAAGTTAAATAAATTATACAGTAGACTCCCTTAAATCTGCAAACGGCTAAAATCCACACATCATCTCAGATGTAAACAATAAAACTTTCAATTCAGACGTAAGGGCAAAATTGCAGAATTTTTTAATTAAAAAATTATATCATTCTGTATGTATTTTAATATGTATAATTCTTAATAATATGATTGAACTCATGGTTTTTCATGGAGGAAGTATAAATTTATTTCTGAAAAAATCAAGATAATTGCTGATACCACTGTGATAATCACAATCTTTTTACCAAATACATTTATGTATTAATCAAGCTGTTTTGGCTATTAAGACTGTATAAACCCTAAATAAAACTTCCTTACTTTATGATTTTGATGTGAATTAATAGGGTACCTTTAAGAGGAAATTTTCATTGAATAATTCAAGAAAAATTTATCTCATGCATCAAATGTATCTTATGCATATTTCATTATACATTATTAATTATTTACTTGGCCATTACTTTTAATACTTTTATAAATGATCTTACTTTTTATTATTTTAGTTTATTAGTTTACTTAATTATTTTAATGTTTTACTATATTGCAAGCATTCATTAAAATTTCGATTACATTATTATACTTTCAAATTACTACTGTTTAAAAAATGTAAACAAAGCAATGACCAGAAATCTGCAAAATTCTAAAATCCGCACCACCTCTGGTCCCAAGCTGTGTGGATTTGAGGGAGTCTACTGTATCAGTAAATTATGATGTTAATAATAGTTACAAAAAACACATTTTTTTTAATTCAAGTACCATTTGTAAATTTGTTACTGACCAGTGCTTAATAAAAAAAAAAAAAACTGTCCAGTTAATAAAATCCATATGTTGACCAGTGAGTAAAAGTTAATTTTGATCTATACCAGAGGGTAGGATGATATAGGCAGAAAATATGTACCAGAGCGTACAGGGTTCGTTGATTTAAATCAGCTTGATTTTAATCATGATTTAAATCAACTGATTTTTTTTTAAATCATTGATTTAAATCAACTTTTTAAAAAATACTTCAAACGTAGGTCAAGATGTTTGTAAAACATTTGTTTAATCAAAAATACATTGTAAATTTAAGAAATGACTAAGAACTCAAAATGTATGCTTTTTTAATTTATTTAAATCAAATATTACACTTTAAATTTTAAATCAAAAATCTTAAATTAAAAGTAGAGAATATTACCTGAAAAATGTTAAAAGATTAGTCATATATTCACCTATTAGAAAGTAAATCTTATTTTTTTTCTTTAATACAGAAACAGACTTTCTGCATTTAAGGTGACTGTGTAGTTTGAGAATATGAAAACTTCAGATTCAATATAGGTCATTGAAATTTAAATATAGGTCATTCAAAATTACTTTTACTGATATTTATATAGGTATCTCATTATGTCCTCAAGCATATTTAATATAGGTGAAAACTGGGAAATTGAGTTAGTAGCCAGTGGCCGGTAGACTCAGTTTCATTAGTAGCCACTTTTTAAAGTTAGTGGCCACTATAATGTTTCCAACTTTCTTGACATCTACATAAACTATAATCGTTGTATATATTCATATTTTTCTATAAGTCAGAGTTTTATACCAGCCAACTATCCATGATAAGAGTAGGGAAGCAGTCAAAATTCAAGAAAATTGCTTTAAAATCACAGAATCTGTTACATTAAATTTTTAGAAAATATTTTTAGATTATTTGTATATGTTCCTAAACACTATTATCAATTTAAATTACTATTACTTTCTTGATATAAAAAATAACTAAATCAAAATTCCAACAATTAGGTGTATACAAAAAAATCAAATAAAGCACAATAAAATGTTAATTGGATTTTATTTAATAAGTAAATGTGTTATTAACATACTGCACACATATTACATACAGTTGAAATCTAAGCTGATGAGTGCATTCCGCAGGATTAAACGGTATCTCTTGAAGAAAAATAAATTTAACTGGTGAGCATGTGGCAGAAGTCTAAATATTGAAAATGCTGCAATGTCCTTAAAATCCACTTTCATCCGGTGAAATAAAAAAAAGGAATAAATTATTTGAAATGCATGTGGAATCAAAGCTGATGAATATATTTTCCAGAATAAAACTTTATTTCTTGAAAAAATAATCCAACTGAAGAGCAATGGCGAAATATTGAAAATATAGCTAAATCATTGTAATCTGCTTGCATCCGGTAAGACAAGTTGGAAATTGCTCGTCAAACGTGGCAAATGAGGTGCGTTCGTACTATAACTAGTTTTATAATTATTTTTTGCACCCCATATTGTACTGAATGTATACATTTTTGCACTTCATAAAGCGCATAGTCTGATACATCATTAAAATGCACTTCCAATAATTTTTTTCCATTCCCCGTAATGTAACGGAACACTTTTGACTGTCCCTGTAATTAAACTATACATCCGATTTTCCTAAAATTTGAAATAGCTCAACAAAACTTTGCAACAATTATATCTTTAAAATTTCAGACCATTCGGAAGGCTGTAATATCATTAAAATGCACTTGCAATAATTTTTCCCATTGGCCGTAATGTAAAGAAAAACTTTTGACTGTCCCTGTAATTAAACTATGCATCCGATTTTCCTAAAATTTGAAATGGCTCGACAAAATTTTGCAACAGTTATATTTTTAAAATTTCAGATCATTCGGAAGGCTCTAATATCATTAAAATGCACTTGCAATAATTTTTCCCATTGGCCGTAATGTAAAGAAAAACTTTTGACTGTCCCTGTAATTAAACTATACATCCGATTTTCCTAAAATTTGAAATGGCTCGACAAAATTTTGCAACAGTTATATCTTTACAATTTCAGATCATTCGGAAGGCTGTAATATCATTAAAATGCACTTTCAATAATTTTTCCCATTGGCCGTAATGTAAAGAAAAACTTTTGACTGTCCCTGTAATTAAACTATACATCCGATTTTCATAAAATTTGAAATGGCTCGACAAAATTTTGCAACAATCATATATTTGAAATTTCAGACCATTCGGTTGGGTAGTTTTTGCTCTGTTACATGCGGACAGACGGACGGACGGACAGACGGACGGACGGACGGACTGAACGACGACTATAGGTGCTACGTATTTATATAATTACGAACGCACCTAAAAAAGAATTAACCAGTTTGCTAATTAGATGTAACCAAAGTAGAGATGCATATTTCTATGAAAAAAGCTATATTTCTCTTGGCGATCGATAACAGATTTTTTTATCGCCCCTTGGCGAGTGGCGACTAGGGTGGCGATCGATGGCCGATTTTTTAATCGCCATTTTTACCAGTTTAATCGCCACGTGGCGAGTGGCGACCGCCAATTTTCACCTATAATATTTAAATAACAAATTGTTCAATTTTCAATGTAATTTATTTATGGAAATATTTCAAAAATAAAAATGATTTCATGGTAGAAATAGTCTGAATGTTTATACATATATATTTAATATAATTTCAATTTTAATTATTTATAAATTTAAAATAACTAAAATTTTTAGTCTTTAATAACAAAAAATTTGTTTAAAAAATAATTTAAATATAAATTAATGTAAAAATTATTGTATTTCAAACTTATTTATTATTTTTTTTTTAACTGAAAAGTAAATCACAAATGATGCTTTAAAATAAAGTAACATTTAAAATTACATTACAAGACACTTTTAATCTTAAATTTTTTGTAGTAATCAAAGACATTATCCTAGTAGAGAAAAAATTGCATGGATATGTTATTTCAGAATGCTTTTTCTTATAGTGTTTTAACTGGCCTAATATGCCTGGTTTAGTCAAAGTAAATTTACAATAATGAATAAGTAACAATAGGGAAAATAGCATACCATTGCTATTGTGATAACATGTCAAACAGGTTTCTTATAATCCTGGAATGAATACCTGGACTGCACTGTATTGTTGGTCAAAAGGCATGATTTCATAGTCTGAGAAAAGATTCCACAGATAAGGAAGTTTTTAATTTGTGAAAGATTCAGTGTTTAGTAGTTGGGTTAGTTACTTGGCACAAGTTAGCTACAAAATGGCAGGTAGAAAAAAGGATGACATTTGGATATATTTTAATGAAGAGCCTACATTTTCAGGAAAAGGTGTTAAGGCAAAATGCAAGAATTGTGGAAAAGTTATAATGGGAATAGTGGCAAGATTAAAAAAGCATGTGGAACAATGTTTATTCTATGATAAAAAGGATGATGATGACAATCAATTATATGAAAAAATCATCACAAGTGAAACTGGTGCATCAACATCAACTAATGTGAAAACTGAAGTGTTGGCAGGGATGTAGTGGAGGGTATACGGGGGTATACGCCGTATACCTTCTGGATTTTTTTAAGGAACACCGTATACCCTCTGTTTCTCAAGAAAGCAATAGTTTATACACTCTAGGGTATACGCTCTGCCTTGAGCGTATACCCTCTGTTTTTTTTACGACTACATCACTGAGTGTTAGACATTGGAAGAAAACCCACAAAGAGGAAGATGTTTGAAATAGAAAATGATTCTAAGAAGAATATGAATTCTTATGTGATAAAGACTTCTAAAACTCAAAAACAGATGTTAGATGAAGAAGTTGCTAGGTATATTTATGCAACCAATTCTGCTTTTCATCATGTGCAACACCCTCAATTTAAAAAGATGATTTCAGCTTTAAGACCAGGATATACAGCTCCAAATGAAGTTGAAATAGGTGGATCATTACTTGACAATATCTATAGTCAAGAGAAAGAAAAATGTTCTGAGTATTTAAGTGGACAAATAGTAAACTTAAGTATAGATGGATGGTCAAACGTTCATAATGAACCAATATTATGTGCTGTTATAACCAATAAGAAAGGTGAAAATTATTTATTAGAAACTATTGATACATCTGGCTGCCCACATACAATCGAATACCTTGGCTGAATCGCAAAACAGCCGAGACACTTGGCATCGTTCAATTTGGCGAGGCGATAAATGGATCTTTGTTGTTACCAGTTCGTTTCGTAAATTCTTTCCATGCCTTCAGTTGTGTTATCTTGAATCAGGGGCGTAGCTACCGTGGAGCAGTTGGAGCAGACTGCTCCAGGCGCACGAATCCTAAGGGCGCAAAATTAGAAAAAGCGAAAGATTTCTTAAAATATTTGCATATTTTTTTCATTATTAATCAGACATTATAGATGAATCTTGTTACAATCAGCGTATTTCTATGATATTTTACCTTGTGTTTAACCTCAACCATTTCGATTTAAAACATGTTTTCATACACAGTTGAAAGAAATGACTTCTATTCAGGAAGTTTTAATTTTAATTCATACCATATTGAAGCATCAAGTAACTTCTCCAACACCGTTTCAGCATGCCTGATTATTTTCTGTGACTTTTCTGGAGACGACCGTTGAAGATTTTCAGATCTTAAAGTAATCAAAACTTATTTAACAGGGTTCTCATCGGTCACTTTACTGGCTACCACTATTTCCAAAAAATAATCTTTCTGGTACATTTCTATTAGAAATGTTTTAGAAATTTATCATGATGATTACTGTGCGGAAATAATGGTAGCCAAAGAATTCAGCGCTGAGAAACCTATATGTACGATGTAACAGTAGTAATTTACGATAATTATTTTACGATTTGGAAAAAAAAAAATAGTCCATAGGAAAATAGAAAATAAAATTGTAGAAAATTATTGACCATTTTACAGACGAAATACAAGAAAACGAAAATTTTGAAGGGTTTTTTGTTTGTTTTGTAGAAACTAAACATGCATCGATATAGATTACAAAACAATAATAAGAGCTGGATTTAAACATATTCCACATCAGCACACGGCGACAAAATTTAGATGGGAGGGGGGTAAGGGGAAGCAACAACTTAAATTTTGTGAGTATTGTTTTTGAGATTTTGAAAATATTGCAAATGTCAAATGCAGAATCGATAAGCTTCAAAAAGAGAGAAAAAAATTAAGTACCAAATTCAGTGTTCCTTAGGGCCTGATTATAGCCTATGCAAAATTACACCACATTTCCGCATTAAACCTTATTTAATCGCAGAATTTTAGGATTAAATAAGGCAGATTGGCCCGCCGGGCAACCGACCTGCAGGTCTGTGAGCCCTAAACCAGGTAAAGCTGCTCCCTCTCTCAGGTGAAGCTAATATAGTTTTAAAATTTGCTATAAGCATTAGATATGAAAAGTCTTAAATCACTTAATATATATTTTTTTAAATCTCTTTTTTGAAGCATTTTTTATTAATGATTTTTATTTCTCTTTGCAAGGTAGAAGAATTGATTTTTTTTTTCTTGAAAGTTTCTTTGCTTCTGAGACCCATTTAAATCTTTTAAAACCTAACGTATATATTCTGTAATTTTCTGTGTGACCAATAGCGACATGGTCTGCCCCAAAATTTTTCCGCCTATCTGGTACCAAAGAGCACGGCCTCTCTTTAAATATATATATATACGTATTTTATTTTATTTAGTTTTTTTTTTTGTAAAATCATTTATCAAGTATTTGTTTGAAATGTATAGGCTTTGTGTATTCGTACAATGCTGTGATTGTGATTTCCCCTATATATATGTGTATTATATTGATTTTTGCGCTTGATGTGCAAAAGTATTTATAAAGAATATTTTCGGCAAAGAAAACGTAATTCAAACATTATTTTTTGTTAAAAATTACATTTTAACATGAAAACGGGACTGTTTCAACATCGTCTATAAATGTGATAATCAGAACGGCGGTCAGCTATTTTGTATATACGTTAGAACAAAACTTATTGAGATCTAAAGCGCTAAGTACTATAACCGTTTAACATGTTTTCATCTTAGGGCCCTGCTCTCAACTATCAGTTGGCCCCTTTTGGACCTCCTTTTATATCTCCCTTAAAAATGGTCTGATTCACTAACTTTTTTTTTGTAACAACATCTTAGGAAAATCCAGCTACTACACGACCAACATAAAGATGTTTTAGACTTCAGCTACCACCAAATTTGAAAATTAATCCCTTCTTGGGGCCCTTGCCCAGCTACATTCCAGGTGAGACCCTGGACACCTGGGGCTTGCTTGGTACAAGGCCACTTGAAGTTTTTGTGCCCTAAATTGTTAATAAATCGCCCCTTTTAATCCGACTATCATTTTGAGGGATCTTTTTGCATTTAGTTTTTTTTTTCGTTTCTACATTTCAGTTCAGACACTGCCCCCCCTAGGGTAACTTTTTGTGTGCCATGCATTTTCACCCACTAATTGTGTCACAATCTCATTGCATAACTTCAAAATTGAGCCTTGGTCTACTCTCCCCGAGCCAACACCTTCATATTTCTATTGGGATTCAAGGGCTCTTTTTTAAGCATTTCTTTGAAATTTTTTCTAATGATTAATATTTATACCCTATATTTAATTTCGACTAATTGAAAATCTAAAGCGCTAAGTACTAGGATCTTGTATCGTGTTTTCATCTTAAGCTTTGTTCTCAATTATCAGTAAGCTTCTTTTGGTCCCCCTATAAAAATGGTCCGATTCACTAGGATTTTTTCCCTAACTATTTCTTAGGTCCTCCAGCTACTACATGAAAAACAAAAAAATTACTCACACTTCAGCTACCACCTTGGATCTTAATCGCCTTCTTAGGGTCCTTGGTGCAGTTTCTTTAAAAATTATCCGATAGTCTTGCAATTTTCTTAAGCATAGTTCTAGGGTCCTCCGGCTACTTTAGAAACCACGAAAAATTTCTTTTACTCCAGCTACCACCTTTTTCGAACATTAATCTTCTTTTAGGGCATCAACTTACGTTTACTCACTACAGCCGTGAATTAAAATTCACGCCACTGTTAAAGGTAAGTGGTTAGCTTTAGAGGGGATGGAATTTCATCCGTAAATTAAATATCACGTTAATGTTAAAGGTAATTCGTTAAATTTACAGGGGGGGGGGGGGGCAACAAGCACCTTCCACTGCTTCAGGGTGCTTCTTTCCTCGGGTTCTAGGGGGCGATTTCAACGAGAATTGGTTAATTCAACCTAGATTACGATTCAGCTACTTTTTGTATTATGAAAGTTTGTCTTAGCCTTCAGTTACCGACATTTCATATTATTTGATTCTATTCTGTTTTCATTTTTAATCTATTCACTTGATTATAATGGTTGTTCAGGCACAGAGAAAAATAATTTTTAGCTTTAGCTTTTTTTTCTCACAGAAAACAACCATTTTGCTTATATCATTGAATTCTGTGCCCTTGAAAACGTAATTCAATATATAAGCTTTTCCATTAATTGTCGGTGTCCACTTTCTTCTTTTTTCTTCCATAATAATTCTTATAATAAATTATTTGACCTTTTTTTTTTTAATACTTACAGCTTTAATTCATAATATTACGGTTTTTGATGGTGGTAGGTTATGTTTAATTAATGGTTATATATGGTATGATCCATGTCAATTCAGGCAGCCAAAGAAAAATCTTACCTTCATAGTCTCAGAAGTTTTTGAATTGAACATATGTTAAAATTCAATAAAAAATAAGATACTTGTATATTTTGGTTTTGCCCAAAAAAATTCCTGGCCCGAGATACAGGCCGCCAAAGATGGCATCCCGGGCACCATTTCCAATTCGCCATTTTCGATAAATATTTTAAAGTGCTCTATCTCTAGAACGGTGCAAGATATTTTGTTCAGGGTTGTAAAAAACCCGGGTTTTTTGTTAAAAACCCAGCCCGGGTGGGTTTTATTAAAAAACCTGGGTTAAATGGGCAATTTTCCCCGGGTAAATTGGCTACTAAATTTTGGTACTTTGCAAAATTTATCCGTTAAAATTTTGAAAATTCTCAGAGGAATTACTCAGGGAAAATTTAATTTTTTGCTTAGGAAAGCGCAAGAAATTTGATTGCTGAAACAAGTGGCAATCCTGATCTCAAATACAATCTTTGTAAACAAACACTTCATAGTCTAATAGATGAGAATGACTTCATAGTCTTAATAAGGATCTCAATATTTTTCTCTGTTCTTAAAATATATTATATGACCTCTTAAATTTAAATAACAAACAAATTTTAAATTGCAAAACTATCAATTGTGTGTTATTTAATAATAAAATATAAATATAACTTTAAAAAAAACTTGCTCCTTTGAAATTATCATAAGATTAGCAAATGTTGATAAAAAATATCTTACAACAAAAATGTTTCTTATGTATATACAGGGTGTCCACTCTCAACAGTGTCCAATGGCTAATTCCTAAACTGTTAGTCATACACATATTGTTTAAATATTACAAAAGTGTCTTCATTTGAGGCAAAGAAATATTTTAAAAGCGATTTGGATCAATAAAAACATTTCTTAAAAAATTACAAAATTTAAGTGTTTATACAACCTCCGGTGCTATAAGTTATATTTAGTAAAATTTTCCTATTACGTTGACAAGACAGACCAAAAAAAGTCCCATTCATATAACACTAAAATTGACTGAGTTATGAAACTTTAAAATTGCATGACTTATACCACTTTTCTGCATCTGAACACAAATGAGTTTGGCCATGCTTTGAGGGGTCATATCCTAAGTGCTTAAAGTATTCGAAGAACTTTTCATGTGTATCAGCGCTTTGAAAAAAAATAGCAAAGTGTTATGATTGAGTTAACTTTTATTAAGTTTCAGATTGGCTAAAATTATTGTATTTTAACATGTGTTTTATTTTATAAGGATTTGAGACTATTTCTTTTCATGATTTCTTTTAACAAATATTATGTTATTTTATTTAACTTCAACGATCGTATGTATGTTTTCCCAGTTCAAAATTTGTAGTCGAAATTTAACTCACTTTCAAGTTTCAAATATCCGATCAAGATTAAATTTTACATGTATACTGATGTAAATCTGATGACAATCTAATATTATGATTTTCGGTGGTTACCATTCATATTTATTTTACAGGATATTGGATAACACAAAAAATTTCGAATAGATTACTGCCAAGAAGTTTAAGAAAAAGTTCGATGGTTGTGTTTTTAACTTTTATGTATTTTTTAGCACTGAATCTGAGAATTACCTTAATTTTTAACCATCATCTCAGGATGTTTTGCAAATCATAAATTGTCAAAGTTAAAAAATAACAAAAATCAAATACTATAAAATAGAGGAGACGACTGAGTTTTTTAATTTTTGATAATTGATTTTTATGTACTTTTTAGCACTGAATCTGAAAATGACCTTCATTTTTAACCATCACGTTATAATTTTTTTGCAAATTGTAAATGTCAAAGTTAAAATATAGCAAAAATCTGATACTATAAAACAGATGTAAAACATTTATTAAATTTTCCTTACGTGATGGTTAAAAATGAAGGTCATTTTCGGATTCAGCAGTAAAAAGTACATAAAATAATTTAATAAATATAATAAGTTTAGTAAATATAATACTCTTGAAGCTAAATGAAAAGCTTAAATTTACGTTTTAAATTAAAAGCTAAAACGTTTTAAAATTATAAGGTTCCCAATCTAAAAGTGCAAGTAAATTAGTACAAATATATTTTCTAAGATTCAAAGAAGTGAATAAATAAAACAAAATAACCATGAACAACAAATACATCATTTGTTCCTTTCCAGAAATACTCTTAAAAAAACCTGGGCTTTTTAAGTGGGTTTTTTATAAAAAACCCAGCCCGGGCGGGCAGCTGGGCGGGTACCCGGGCAGCTACCCACTACAACCCTGATTTTGTTGCGGTTTTTTTTATTTTAAAGATAATATTCTTCTGTTTAAAATGATATACCCAATTTTGAAAAATGTATTCAACTTTTCTTGTGGCAACCTTTTGAAAAAAAAATTGTTTTTTCAAAAAAAATTTTTTTTTTCAAAAATGCCAATCCTAAAAATTTTGATTTTTTTGCTGTTGATCAATACCATTGGGAACTATCTTCACTGTAAAGGAGAACTTCCACTTTTGAGTTTAACAAATTTTAGAAACATTTAAAAAATGCAGAGCATTTTACAGGAACTGTATATATACAGTTCCAGTAAAAGTCACTGAATTTTTGCTTATTTGTATCATATTTGTAAGGATAAGTCTACTATGTATCCTAAACAAGTTAGAAATTGCAATATCAAATGTGTCAAATGAGGTGCGTGCATAGTATTAACTAGTTTTATAAATATTCAGATCTTGGTGCAATAAGTGTTACAATCTTGGGCAAAAAGGCATGAATACAAAATTTACTATAATACCATATATTAAATTCAGTAATACAGAAGTAATATGAATCCATCTTAAAAGGACTTACTCGCCATGGCAACCTAGAATCATTGTCTATCATGGTATATCATTGAATCAATTATGTATTATAGGATTTTTAAATAGAATGAAGAAAACTTTTATTAATGTCTTTTATGTTTTAATTTGATTTTCATAGCATTTGAAGTGATACATGCTTTATTGCAGAGGTTTACAAAATATTACTTCCTGTGTCATAGAAAGTGCATAATGTTTACAGGGACACACAAAAGATTTCGGATACTTTACCTTATTGGAAATACTGCACATTAGCGAAGATTGCTAGAGGTGCATTTTTAGTTGTGATATGAGTTTTTAAGTTTAATTAAATATTTCCATATTATGTTGTGTGTATAAAGGCTGTAGATCATATACAGGGCTACACAAAAGAAATCGTAAGGGTATTGCTGGAAGTGCATTGTTAGTTGTGTTTGAGTTTTTAAGTTTAACTAAATTTTTCCATATTACGTTGTGTGCATAAATGCTGTAGATCATATACAGGGCTACACAAAAGAAATCTTAAGGGTTTACTGAGTATGAATGAAAGTAGCTTAAAGGTGATTTTTAAATGAGTTATGCATTTTTACACTGAACTACATTTAGTATACTAAGATATGTTTGGAGAATATAGATAAAATGATATACAGGTCCATGCAAAGAATTAGATACATGGCCGTCTATGGATGATAATCTCTGGAAGTGCGATTTCACTGGTGTTCAGGATGTTTTAATGTTAATTAAATATTAGCTAAATAATGGCATGTATAAAAAGATAGTAGGTAAAATACAGGGTTGTATGAAAGTATTAAAGTATGCTTCTGTCTATTGACATAAATTTTTAAAGTCGAATTCCGACCTATTTATGTGTTTTTAACAATTTCCAACATAGTTGAAAGTCTTTATGGATTCGATTTGTCTGCCCATCTGTCTGAACTCTAACTTGTATTAATATAATTTGTATTGCTGTGTAATTGATATATGTTATTGAGATTGTTTTACTATGTTCGGTATTGAAAATAAAGTATGTATCACTTCAAATGCTATGAAAATCAAATTAAAACATAAAAGACATTAATAAAAGTTTTCTTCATTCTATTTAAAAATTCTATAATACATGATTCAATGATATACCATGATAGGCAATGATTCTAGGTTGCCATGGCGATTAAGTCCTTTTAAGATGAATTCATATTACTTCCGTATTACTCAATTTAATATGTAGAATCATAATAAATTTTGTATTCATGCCCTTTTTGCCCAAGAGTGTAACTTATTGCACCAAGATCTGAATATTTATAAAACTAGTTATAGTACGCACGCACCTCATTTGCCACATTTGATATTGCAATTTCTAACTTGTTTAGGATATATAGTAGGCTTATCCTTACAAATATGATACAAATAAGCAAAAATTCAGTGACTTTTACTGGAACTGTATATATACAGTTCCTGTAAAATGCTCTGCATTTTTTAAATGTTTCTAAAATTTGTTAAACTCAAAAGTGGAAGTTCTCCTTTACAGTGAAGATAGTTCCCAATGGTATTGATCAACAGCAAAAAAATCAAAATTTTTAGGATTGGCATTTTCAAAAAAAAAATTTTTTTTTTCAAAAGGTTGCCACAAGAAAAGTCTTGAATTTGGATTGGTTGATTTCTTGTGTATTGGATGGCTACACCTACCTTTGACAACTCAACTCCGCATGTTTTGTAATTCGTGTACAACGAGTTGCGTGACGAGGTGTAGAAGACAGATGTTTTGTAATTGTAAAATTAAATGACGGTAAGACTAGAGTATGTTATTGTTAATATATTTTGCTGTTTTTAGTTGTAAAATTTGAAAGTTAAAGTACCTGTGTAATTTAGTTTGAAATTGTGAGTATTTTCATTTTTTTTTGCTGGAAAGTTAAATGAAGTTTATCGACGACTAGAAATTTACGAAATTATGGCAATTCAACATTTTATAGAGTTGGTTTTCAAGAAAGGAGATGTTTGTTAAGGTATGTTAATAATTTTATGTATTTTTTAATATAGTGTTTTATATTAGCCGTTTATTGTCTATTTCACATGTATGCTGACCTTACGAGTTTTGTACATTTTGATATTGCTACGCAACGTGAACTGCTGAATTTTGATATTGCTATGCAATGTGAAGTGCTGAATTTTGATATTGCTATGCAATGTGAAGTGCTGAATTTTGATATTGCTACGCATTGAGAACTGCTGAATTTTGAGATTGCTGCACACCGAGAACTGCTGGTGACAGTGATGTTTTTTTTCGGTTAATGAACGCAAAGCGTTCATACATGTATGCTGATTGCCTCTTTAATGAGTTTCCTGCGTTTTTCAGATTGCTGTATTCAGTGATAAATATTATTTTTTTATGAACGCGAAGCGTTCATACTTCTTTAAATTAGAAATGAATTGTTCAATGTTTACTATAATATAGGCACGTACTTTCAATATTAAATGACCCCATGATTTTTTCTAAAAGTTGTTGAGAAATAAAAATTTTAATCATTATATTGTTACTCTGATTTAGAAAGGTACTTTAAAAATTTCACATTTTCAATAAACTTATGTTGAAATCGTTTGTTTTATTTTGAATCTCATAAAAATCAGCTTTCATGTGTTTTCTAATAAGTCGTTATTTATAAATATTCTATTTCCCATGATTCCAGGGTGATGACGTAGTAAAAAACAGTCTGGAAGTATTCAGGAAAGTGGACCAATCCATAGGCGTAGAGTTATATGGGCCCGTGGGGCTCGGGCCCCTCCAATAAATTTTCAGATGGGCTATATTTTTTACGCCAACTGTCGTAGAAAAAACTCAGATTTTGGAATTTCATATAATTTACAAAAGTTTTTAGTGTATAATGTTTTCGATGGATAATTGTTCTTTCTCGAAATTCGCTGTTAACTTTTATTCTTTGTTAAAAAACTAGAAAATTTTAGCGTGGCATATGGGGAATAACTAAGCACTCTCCATGGTGGGGTTTTCTTCCTTCTTTGGACACTGGGCATGGGCACGCTTACTATAATAAAACATGTTTCATTGTACCCCGTCTGCAAGTGTTTCATTGTACCCCGCACTGATGTTACTAAATAAAAATTTATTTTCAAACTTTTAATATTTATTTTTTTTAGTTTGGTTTTGAAGGTATGAAGACAACAACCCAAAGATAACAATGTATAGAAAAAATAATTATTACATATAACAACAAGGAAAAAGAAACAAAATTACTTTTCGTAAAGAAAGTTACTTTCAATGGTGTAAAAGCAATAATCTTCTATTGCTACTGTTGTAGAAGTGCAAATGTATCCAAATCACATCAGTAATTGGAAAATATAGTTGTATAACATATATATATATAAACTGCAACTCTAGATATGACAAATTTGATTGATTTTACAAGTAATGTTTCATTGTACCCCGTCTTCCCCTACATATGTGATTTTTTGTTTTATTAAATGGGTAAGTTAAGGCAATATAGAAGATATTTTATATAATGTAGAATATTTTTTAAATTACAGTTAGTGCAAGTGCTGATAAAACACAAGTGTTTTTGTTTCAAATTAACCAAGTGAATGTTTTTTTTACAAATAAAGTTTTTTTTTTTTTAATTATTATTAATTTTAGTGATTTTGTGAAGGGTAATTTACTTTAAAATGTGTAGCTTTAAAATTATATTTTGAATTTTTAAAAAAATCAAAAAAATCCGATTTAAATCAAAAAAATCTGATTTAAATCAAATAAATCCGATTTTTTTTTTAAAAATCACAAACCCTGAGAGCATATGCTATGACTGTGGAGGGTATACAGTCGAACCCCGTTATAGCGAACCCGGTATATAACGAACTCCCGGATATAGCGAACGAAAATTTTGGTCCCGTCGTTTTCCTATTGTATTTAATGCTAATTTATCATTTTATAGCGAACCTCCAAAATCTTAAGAATCGGCTATAACGAACATTTTTTTCCACTCGACCATGTTTTTTTTCCCCCCTCCAGTTGTGAAAACAGGACTTCGACTCCAATTTCATAAGAAAATGTATGCCGGTTAGTGAAACATGGTGCAAATCAGCGATGTCTTTTTTAAGGCAAAAAGGGTTGTTCTCAACTGCTCTGCTCAACAAGCGGAAAACGTTTTGACACATTTACAAATTCATTTTTTAACGCAAAGATATAAAATTGGAAAGCCTGACCATGGAAGCGATTTGGAATCGAACTGTTTCTTCCATTTTTTGATCAATCAATTACCTATTGAGTTATAAGTGATTTTGATCACGTGACATGGCATTTTTCTCCCCTTACTGACTAGATTTTCTTCTTTCGTTCGGAAGTTCAGTTCAAAATGCCAACTTTGACGGTATTTTCTGAAAGATCTATTGCATAATTACAAGAAAGCGGAAAAAACAGTTCAATGACATAGTTTCTGAATAACAACACCTTCTAGTTTCGTGCGTTTCCGAACAAAAATGAATTAAAACTTATGTCAGAAAGTTGACCCTTTTGATTTAAGAACAGCCTTAAAGGGAGAAACAACTGCATTCTTTCTCTTTTACGAAAACCACTCTGCAGGTGTGATCCCGCTTATAATGCTCGAAAAATCTTGGCGGTTTGTTACGGATTCTACAATTAGAAAATGTTTTCGACATGCAGGCCTAGCACAGAATATTGAAGATACAACGAACGTTGAAGAAGCAAAGAATGTTGAAGAAGAGGATGATGAAAATTTACCTATCGCGATGTGGATATAAAATCACAAAATTTCATCATTCTCAGTTTGTGACATGCAATTGTTTGAAACATGTGATGATGAAGTCATTACACGTGAAGATCCGACTGATGAAGAGATTGTAGAAGTTAAAATGAATCATTCTGAAATCGAAGACTCTGCATCTGATCTGATGAAGAGGAACACATAAATGACGAAATCCCCATGATCTCAGATGCTACAGCAGCGATGCGTGTAATTAATAAGTTTTTGTCTACACAAACAGTGGAAGAAAGAGTGTTGGAGTCATTTGATGTATTAGACAAAGAGATTCATAATATGTTTTTGAAATCGGCCTCACGCCAGCAGAAAATTACCATTTATTTCTGTAACAAAACAGTGAGCAACAATTAAACGTAAAATTAATTTATTCACGTTTGTCTTCATTGTTAGTTAATTTAATTAGTATTGTGTCAGTTTAATGTAATCGATTTTAGTCAATTTAATTCTTTAATGGTTATATTTAATAGATTTTACCCTTTTTTTAATGCATCACTATTGAATATACACATAGCAACTAATGAGTTATACAAATTGTGAACTCTAACATTTTTCTTAGCAGTTCGGATATTGCGAACCACCGGATATAGCGAACAAAACCTTCGGTCCCTTGAAGTTCGTTATATTGGGGTTCGACTGTATTGAATTTTCCAGAAGGCATGCGGCATCTACCACCTCATACTGGAAGCATGATACAGCTGCAAATCCTAAAGCTAAAATTCAATAAATTTACTTTTGATGATTTTTTTTAAAAACTTGTTTAAATGTAAACAAATATCATACAAAATTCTTTTTTAAATAATGAATTAGAATTTTGGAACAGCTAAAATAAAGGTAGTGCATGCTTCTTACATAGTAAAAAGAACTTTTGTTTATGCAAATTTAGAATTTTGTTTTTAACTCGGGAGAACGCGCGCATACCCAGGGTATGAATGGTTTTTACTTTGTCAACAATAAATTCAAATAATAATCGTCACCTTATTTAGTCGGAGACAATTGTTACAAATTCTGCTATAAAATAAGTTGAAGATTACTTTAAAAAATAGAGGTGACAATTGTAAAAAACATACACACTATGGGTCCATCAGTCCCAGCCCGCGTCCTCCCAAGTTAAATATAACTTTAAATTAAATTACAATTAACAATAACAGATTTTGTCTATCAATAACCATTTTGAAGATTTAATTTCTAAAATGACACATTATTATTTTTTTTTTTTTCAGAAAAACTGTAAAAATGTTTTCAAATACTAAACGACTTTTTATTGTGTCAATGACTGTGAAACAAATTAATAATTCCACAACTGGTTCAATTTAGATATTTTTCTCTAGAAAGAAATTTTGCAATTCTAGGGGTAGATTTGCATTTTTAGACCACTGATAAAAACAGTTTCATCTTATTCTTGGAAAAATAATAGTATAATAATGACAAGGATTGATTTATTATAATATTACAGATCCTTATAACTCAGAATAATAGGAAGAGAACGTTAAATAAGAAATACAATAATTCTGAAATTTTTAAATATCTAATCATTTTTGCTAATCACTGTATATACAAAATAAAAGATCTTTGATTGTGCTCTGGCATTTAGGCACCATACTTGACGCTACAAAAATAAAATAATAATAAAAAAAAGTCGAGGAAAAAAGTTGTCAAGTGATAATGTGGAGATTTTTTTGATAAAATTTAGATAATAAATAAATCTGTGAAGAAATAAAATTTAATTTAAAAAAAATTCCTCAAAAATGACGATTCTATAATTGAATGAAATTGACCATAGAACAACCTAACATTAATTCTATTCTAACAGTCGAGAATTATTTTTTGAAGATCATTTTACAATATTCTATAAATCTAAACACATTTAAATAAGTTAAATAAAAAGAACAAATTTTATGTAAAGACTAAATGTAATTCTTCCGAAACAATTATAGTTCATTAAAAACTCAGTTATTTACAAATGTTTATGTAATTTTGCATAATAAATTATAACAATAAAAAAATTATCAATAGGTAAAATATAATCAGAATTTATAATTAGTCGATCAAAATAATAAAAATAACTTTTCACAATCAAATTAATTTAAAAAGGACAAATCCGAATACTTCAATAAACAAAATGACCACATAAGCAAATAATACATACCAGGAAAACCTTGTAATGCATCCAATCATGAAAGGATTTCAAAGTAGTGAAACAAAACAACACGTTACGAATTCTTTTAAAATGAAGACCATAAAGGTGACATGAAGTTTCGGTTGCGTTTTGTTAATAGGAAATTTAAAAGTCCTGACTGATCACCAAAACAATTTCAATGTCCCGCGTCCCAACATTTAGCCCACAACAATACCACGCTGGCTTCTGTGCAATCAGCGTGCTTCACTGATGAGTCATCATCACGTTGCCATTTTTGATTTCACGGAAAAGCTCCCGCGTACTTTGAAGTCTTACCTGTGCGAAAGTTTTGTTGCCATATCTTGGAGAAAAAAAAATCGATCGTATGCTGTACGGCTATGCTTCAGTAGATTTCAGGTGGAAAGCTTAGCGCGAAAACGTTGAATGGATAGAGGAAAAGTAGGCCACGGTCGATTCATACGGCCAATGAAAGTTGTGCTGGTTTTAACTTACTTTCGTTTTTTATACTTTCACCGAAAAATTAAAATTGCATAGTAAATATGAAAGGGGTAAAATTAAATATAGCTATATAAATATACAACTTCCTTCATTATATGTAATCTCTTTTACGCTTTTTTATGCGAATGCCAATAATTAGACTAGTGTTTATACATTTGGATTTCTAAAGTCAAAAGCAAAAAAAAAATTTTTTATCAATATATGGAAACCCCTGATACACAATGTGAGTGTTGAATTCAGAGGGTGGCCCTGGGGGGGTGTTGACATACTCCTCCCCTCCGGAGCAATGAGATGTCCCTCCAGGAGATTTGAGATTTTGTATTTTCAATGGTCAAAAAGTGCATTTTTCCAGTCTCCCGTACCCCCCCCCCACCCCCACACACACACACAAGGAGCCACAGAAATTCCTCCCGGGGAAAAGTGTCTGAATTGAACACTGCACAATGTTTAATAGTTACTTTCTAATACAACTATTTTAAAATAGTAAAATTCCGCTTATAAATTCTGCGATTAAATAAGGCAAAACCTTTTTTCTTAAATAATTACTGTGCATTATGTAAAAGTGAGAGGTTATTGTACAGTCGGACCTCTATTTAAAGAACCTCTATTTTACGAATTTCTCTATTTTGCGAACTTTTCCTTGGAACCAAGAACATTTTGCGAATTTCTTCGTAAAATAACCTCCAAATAGCGAAGTGATTTCTCTATTTAACGAACTTTTTCTTGTGATCAATTTTTTTTTTTTTCTGCCTATTTCTCAAAATATTTCTGGACATTTCAAACTTGTTCCTTCTTTTAACACGTTTTATGATGTTCAATGGCCTTGAACTGGTATTACCAGGCGCCTTCTTTGTCAGCAGTGAGAATTCAGTAAGTACGGAAGACGAAGACGATAATCTCTTAGAGTAACTTAAAAAATGTGGTTACAGTGAGAAAAAAAGAAGAAATTAACCATGATGTGCTGATTGATGATTGTATTAAACTTAATTCTGAAACTGAGATCTCGGAAAAACTATCCTAATTGGATATTTTCGACGGTGTGAAAAATAAAGACCATACAGCAATGAATTGTGATGAAGATGAATAGGATGATGATAGATATGATCATATGCATGAATTAACAAAACTTCGTATGACGAAATGCTAAAATCATTTGAAACAATCCGACGCGGATTAGAGTTAGGAAAAAAAATACGCATGAAGGCGTTTTTGGTGCATCGCAAAGATGCGAGACGTATTATGAGAGAAAGCACTTTTTTAAATAAAAAACTCGGGCAAAATTAACAGAGTTTTTCAGAAATTAAATTTAAGGACGCATATGTTAATGTATGGTTAAAATTATTTGGAATAATAATAATAAATACGATAATGTCATAAAAATTCGTTAATTTTAATGTAAAACTATTTACTTTAAACAGAAAATACAGTATATTCCCGGATAATGTTTTGTTTTCCTTGCAGATTTCGAAGATTTAAGCACATAGAAAAAATGAATTGATGATGGATATTGGTGGGTAAAATAAATAAAACAAATCGATATAATTTATTAAAAGAAAAAATGTCGTTAATTACTTTTAGTACAAATATTTAGTATTTATGAATTTAAAATCTGTTTTATGTAGTTTAAAGTATTTGAAAAGATGAATCTCTATTTAACGAATTTTCCATATAACGAACCTTTTTCCGTGATTTAGCGACTTCGTTAAATAGAAGTTCGACTGTATTACAATTCAAAGTAATCATTGAAGAAATGTAAAATTAATAAATAATTTACATTTTAAAATATATTAAAATAATAATAATAATGATTATTAATATTTTCTAAGTAGGAGGAAGAAGGAAAAAGAAATACGAAACATTACTACATAGCATCATCATTCTACACGCAAAGTCTCACGTCTTCAGCACTTTTTTTCTATGATATGGAAAGAAAAAAAAAAATAGAAAGGCAAACCAGTAATTAGATTTTATTTCTGGAAAACGGAAAATATATAAAGTGTATACAAAGTAATTTTTTTTCCTAAATTATGAAATTTAATTAATGCAAAATAACAAAAATTAGCCTAGTTTTATTATAAAAGGTACTATAAAAAAAATACCAGCCTTTCTGAGACAGTTGAAATTGGAAGAGGAAATATAGGCCTGCACGGACCCAATTTTCTTTCATTAGACTCAGGCCTAGCCCGTGCAGACCCCCACTTTCAATCTCCAGAGTCTCAATTCTGATCGAATTATTTATATAGCACCTTTTTATAATAAAACTATGCTGAGCATTGTTATTTTCCATTTATTTAATTTTATAATTTAAAAAGGGAAAAAAATCAATTAATATCGATCAGTAAATATTGATCAGTAAATACATATTTATTTTAGTTTTTCAAAAATATAATCTAAGTAATCTACTTATTTATTTTTCTAACATGAAAAAGTGTGCTGAAGACGAAAGTGAATGATATGTAGTAATTTTTGTATTTCTTTTTCCTTCTTTCTTCCTTTTCTCATATAAAAGAAAATCAACATAATTTATAAAATATAAATTATTTATTAATTTCATACTCTTTTTAATGAATATTATCAAATTATCACAATTTAATTATCAAAATGTCTCCAGAATTCTAAAAACCCGAACATTTTATTTTATTAGAAAAAGTTTTTCAATTCTAAATTAAAAACCTCCTGATTTCTAAACACAAATTTAACTTTTAAAACAAAGTTTTACCTTAATATAATTTCTATTTTAGACAGCGTGACTGTACGGTTTCTAAGAAAAACAGAACTTTTCGATTTACTTTCATTACAACACCCCGTCTTTTTTCTCTCTCTCTTTTTTTTTTTTTTTTTTTTTTTTTTACTTTCTCCTATTTTTACAAGAAGAAAATACTGCATTCCTGAAAAATTTCGACTTTCGGTTTTCGAAGGATTTATACAGTTTAGAAGGTTCTGAACATCTGAACACGATTTGGCTCTTTTTAGAAAATATCCGCCCGTGAGTGTGTGTCTGCCTATATACGATATAAATTTTGTGGCCGCTTTATCTCAAGAACTATTGCGCGGAATTTCCTCAAACTTCATATTCTGTAAGACCTTGACATAAATTTGTGCTAATTAAGTTTTGATGTAAATTGCCCGACAGGTGCTGCTTCTATGCTCTGTGTTCATCCCGCTTTCCGCGATACCTGTACCCAGTACCCGACTTGGGCTATCTAGGTCTCCGGGGCAAACATCATTCTGCCCCTCCCTTCTATCTATTCATAGAAATTGTTTGCGAATAACGTGGAAATGGCTAGTACTAAATTTCATACATATTGTATGCATACATAAATTTCGTACCAGGTAGTATTCACATCTGTATACAGAGTATCACAAAAAGGTGGCCACAACTTTGAGAAAAAATACTAGTAGGATAATAGTAGAAAAATGGTGGTTTGGTAGACTGGAGTATTTGTTTGCAACCGACTTTGCTTATCTATGTATGATATATATAAGATATCTAAAAGAAAATCCCCCCTCATGGTCATAATTAATGGTTTTAACTTGCCTCGTTACGAGGAAAACGTCGATAAAAAAGTCTTTTGAAAAAAATAGAATACTGAGTTTGTTATAATAAAATTTTAATCATTAGTTTATAATGATATAGTTTATTTTTTGCGCGGGTGGGGGGGGTATGGGAAGCAGAGAAGGGAAAAGGATTGCACTCCCTTCCTAAATGGTTGAATTTTGATCACTTTTGGTCAATTTTAACATTTGGCACATTTTAATGAAAATTCTGATTATTCCCATGTGACCCTCTAAAAAAGGGGTCCTAGGGCAGCTGCCCAACATGCCCTTGCATTAGTCAGGCCCGGTTTATACCTTAAAAACTAATGCACAGAATTTCAGCAAACTTCATATTCTGTTAGACCTTGACATAAATAGATCCTTATTAGGTTTGGGTGTATACCGTTCAACAGGTGTCACTATTATGCACTGTTTTTCCCTATTTCCGCTATAGTTATATCTCAAGAACGAATAGATTGTGTCATTTAATTTTTGTTGCAGACGATTTTATGTAGAAGAAAGTTTTGGAATGACCACAACATACTAGTTTCATATCTCTTTACGAAAATGCATTGTGCGTGAACGAAAAAAAAAAAAAAGAGGAGGGAGATAATATGGAGGCATAAATAGCAAAGTAAATGTAGCATATGGCTATTTCAAGAGTTCATAAAATAACTCCTCCTACAGAGCAAAATTTAAGAAGAAAGTGTGACTAAAAAACAGTGCCATGTAAGTAGGTGTTCTTTCACAGATCCATAAAACAACTAACTCTATGCTATAGTATTTTAATTATTTGTACTTTTTTTTACATTGTTTTTTACACATTATTTATTCTTCTTATCACAAAGGTTTTGTATTTTTCTACGCTGAAGTGTAGATTTTTATTATTTAATAATAGCATTTAATTATTTGCTCTTTTATTTTGTTTTAAAATTCCACTTTCTAAGATTATTATGGAAGGATCTAGCATTATTGCAATATGCATCTGATATTGTCGTAATGTGATGTATAAGTAAGAAATTATTTTACAAACGTCACTTTTTTATCGTTTAGCGATAAAATATTTAACATAATTTCTTTTTTTTTTTACCTCCTCCAACATCGAGAAGCACTAGATAATTTAGTCCGTAAAGGCTTGTAAAAATAAAATGCCTGTTTAAAGTGTCGCAAATGATTAAATAATCAATATTTACACAACTGGGAAAAATAGTTCTGTAACATTTTTTGTAATCGTATAGCGAATGATAAGCGATGATCTAAAACCCCCAAGTAATGCCCAATAATCTTATCAGAAGATTTGATAGCTATATATACGTACATATCTGATGTTTACAATCCTTAAGTCGAGCCAAGGTATTGAATACGGAAGATATTTTTTAAAAACGGGCGGACCAAAATACAAATAAACATGTTTTTCGCGCTTAAGTTATTTTTGAGGGGCAGGAAATTTAAAGAAGTGAATGGATGGTATTTTATATTAAGTAATAAAGTGATAAGAAATCTTGTCAACGTTGTTTAAAGCAAACGAAAGAAAAAAAAAAACACGTTTTGGCAATTATGGAAGAGAGGAAAATATTGTTAACATGTATAGGGTATTCGTGGCTGCATGGGCACTAGCATAACAAAATCCATGGTGGGGCAAGATTTTGGGATAGATATGCCTGTAATCCGCAGCCTAGGTCTGTTTTTTAAAATGGGGAATAAAATCGTGAAATAAAATAAACTAAGAACTTTTTGTTAAAGTCCTTTTTGTAGTAGCGCTCAAAAGTATTTTGGCAACCTTATATTCTCTCTTATTTTATTTAATATAAAAATGTAAAAGAAAATATATTCCCTATAATTGAGAACACTATGACTGCAGTTATTCAAATGTATCAAGTTTCAACTTGTTTGTTTACATTCGGCGCCACCGAAGAAATATGACTCCTCCTTAGCTCAAAAGTATTTTGACAATTAGTTTGCATTTAATTGTTGAAGGTGTCAGTGGCGCTATAGCTTCGATTAGTGTTTATATCGACTTATTGTGATTATTTTTAAATGCCGAAATGTAAAAAATATTGAAGTTATTCTAGAAAAGCCGCTGTAAATGAACTTAAGAAAGGTAGACTGCAAGCAGAATTAGCTCGTTCTTTTAACGGGTCTGGGCAACTTGTTATTACATGGAATAAAGTTTTTAATAAACAGAAATACATCGAAAAAAAGCCTCAACGTGACCATCCTAAAAAAAAAAAAAAAAAAAAAACTTGCAATGTTCACCGTATTATAAAAATGATATCTATAAGTGATTGTCGTAAGTCCGCTGTAATAATAAAAAATGAATTGAAAGAAAATTACGGCATAGAAATACACGTTTCATCAGTCAAACGACGCCTAAACCTCTATGGTTTACATGGCAGAAGACCAGCAAAAACACGATTGTTATCTACTAAGAATAGGAAGGCTAGAGTTGCATTTGTAAAACAACATAAACCTTTCAGGATCAAAGCAATTCCATTGCTAAAGTGTTGAAATTAATGATTGACACCGGAATTTTGGTTACAAAAAATTCTGTTTATTATGTGTGTGAAATATAGCTTTTTCTTATTTATAAATAAATTTGTTTTCAAATTTCGGTGTCAGTCATTAAATTCAACACTTTGGGAATGGAATTGTTTTGCCCCTGAAAGGGTTATGCCGTTTTACAAATGCAACTCTAGCCTTCCTATTCTTAGTAGATAACAAACGTGTTTTTGCTGGTCTTCTGCCATGTAAACCATAGAGGATTAGGCGTCGTTTGACTGATGAAACGTGTATTTCTATGCCGTAATTTTCTTTCAATTCATTTTTTATTATTACAGCGGACTTACGACAATCACTTGTAGATATCATTTGGGGCCGTTCAAATATTACGTAAGCACCTAAGGGGGGGAGGGGGTTAGCGATTTGCTTATTTTTGCTGACAAGGGGGGAGGGGGGGGGGTTTGAATGATGCTTACGTAAGACATTTTCAGAATCTCTAACTTGTAAAAAAAAAAAAATTATAAAATTTCAAATTGAAAGAAAGAAACAGCAAAAGAATATAAACTTGAAGTTCTGATATCAGCTATTTTGACCGCACAAGGAAAACATAAACGATCTCTTTTATCTAGAGGTGACTGTTCATGTTTGATGCATGAGGGCTTATTATCTCTGAGAACTTACTACTATTTCTAATTGTGAGAATAGAATAGAATAGAATTGAATGGACCGATGCGATATGATGTATTGTGACAATATGAGTTTTCCGGGAAAGCTTCCAAAACGTAAGTAAAATTCCATCTTTTTTGTTTCCACCCCTCCTCTGTCAAGTGGTTGAACCCCATAACCATAGTGACCGACTTCTCTACTGTCTGGTGTCTCGTGAGTTTTGAAAACCTCTCAGTAGAGATCTGCACGGGCCGGGCTCGGGCCTATTTTCATTCACGGCACTCGGAGCGGGACCGGGCCATACATTTTTCTGAAGGCTCGGAGCGGGCCGGGCTTAGTTACTACTCTTTACGGGCCGGGTTCGGGCCTTACTTTTTTCCTGGGGGATCGGGCCGGGCCCATTTTTCTCTGTACAGAGCCGGGACTGGTTTCATTCCA
This sequence comes from Maratus speciosus, assembly GCA_963932465.1. Lineage (NCBI taxonomy): Eukaryota > Metazoa > Arthropoda > Arachnida > Araneae > Salticidae > Maratus > Maratus speciosus. The sequence goes on along the minus strand of OZ010791.1, from coordinate 232,501,221 downwards.
AGTCTTCAAGGCCCAAAATTTTAAGTCCTAGTTTTGACGCAGCCCGTATGAAAATCATTGTCTCGGCGTGGCCTGATCCGTTCAAAGGTCAGTAAAATTAGGTCAGGCTCAAAAAATTTTGAAAAAAATATACACATTTTTAAATTGCTATTATTCTACAATTAAACATTCAAATTTATTCTTTTTAAAGAATAGTAGATTTCTACACTTATTAAAATATAGCTAAATGAAAATATAAGAAAACATGTGAGAAGGAACCTGTCTATGACGAAATTCTGTTATAAACTGAAAAACGTGTTGATCCATAGAAAATTAATATACTAATACGTAAGAATAGGATATATAATACATTTACAACTTGCTAAGAAGGGCACTCGTCTATAACGCATTTTTTTTTCTTTTTTATGCAATTCCGTTTTGGAAGATTTTACTGTATAGCATTTTTCAGATTTTTAGCACTTCAATACATGGAATATGGATTAACGATATTAATGATAGCGGATTCATTTACATACAAGAAATAGAGATTGATTAAAAAAATAAATGTCGCAGCCTGCGCACTTCTATAAAAATGAAGATTATAAACATAAAAAAAATAGTTAAGACATATTTTTGGCCAGAACTCCTCGTACGAGACAAATCTTTAACCAAATCGACATAAAAATCAATGTTTTGTAGAAATTCAATCGGACACGGCCGAGATTTTAACTTTTTTTTCGGGTCGGGCCGGGCTCGGGCCGAACTTTTAACTTTTTTATCGGGCCGGGCCGAATTTTTTTCTCTATGAGTCGGGCCGGGCCCGGGCCTGGAAATTTCGGCCTGTGCAGACATCTACCTCTCAGTACTGCAGTGTAGTGGTGTTTAAAATAAATAAAATCAGAAATATGTCTTCATTTCGAGAAATCTTGTATAAAAAACTTTTTGAAAGTTTCAAAAAGTCTGCATCAGATAAACCTTTGAAGGATATCCAATGTAAAACTAATGATGTGTGGCGGCAGTACAAAAAGTCTTCTAAAACTGACAAAGAGTTAGAGGTATTGGTGCTAAAAAGAATTGAGGACGAACTGCGTAAGGCAACCAAAAAGAAATCAGTCTTTCTTGATTATTTTATAAAGGTAATTATAATCAATTTATTCTTAAAATTTTAAATATATTTTATCATAACTTTAAGTTTACATAATTACTTGTAAAAATTGGAAAAAGATAGATAAGATAAAATGACCGTGTAGCCTTGGTCAGTATGGGAATAAATAAAGACCAAAAGAACGTCAAAAAACGAGTTATTACTTTTTAAATATGGCGTAGCCAAGCTAAGCCTTATTTTTTCTTTTCAAATAACTCAAAAATTAATGCATCCATGGGGGAAAAAATTAAAAAATATGTTAGTTTTGTAGCGGATAATCTTCTAACTGTTTTCAAATTTTGAACCTTACTAAAAATGAAATGTAACCCAATTGAATTGAAACCAATGTATCTCAAATTCAAAAACAGATAAATAAGGTTTCCAGTGATCTCAAAAAAGGAAAAACAATCCTTAAAAAGGAAACGACAAAATGCTGAATACCAAAGAAAACATCGAACCATCAAACGAACAAAGCTTGGAGAAATCTGCCATGATAATCCAGACATTAAAAAAAAAAAAATAGCTTTGAGGGAATCAGTAGGAAGACCAAGTTTAAACAACCATTATTACTTAAAGCAATAGCAGACATAGCTATTATTGGAAGCGCTGCAGATGCAAAAAGAAGAAACAAGTCCGAAGTGTCAAAACTCTCGATGACTTAACTGCAAAACTGAAAAAGGTTGGTTTTGCAATAAGCAGGAGTAGAACATATCTTCGTTTGCTTCCAAAAAATTCCTCAACCATCGAGTGTCGAAGACATGTCACCACAGTGCCGATAAAACTTTCTAGGATTCTGGCTGATTATCACCGATCTCACATTGATACCCAATTTGCAGTAATATCCATCCATTATTTAGAAACTTTAGCTTCAATTTTTGGACCCATGCAAGTGTTTCTTCTTTCACATGATGACAAAGCGCGCGTACCTTTGGGAATTACAGCAGCCAATAAACAGGCTCTGATACTGATGCATATGGAGTATCGTGTATCCTTAAGCGATCACGACTGGGTCATCGCTGAACGCCGCAAACTTATCCCATGTGTTTACGCTGGTATTGTGATTCCTCCTGGCATGGCAGGTCAAAGTAAATCCATACATAGGTTATTCTGGTCCAACGTTAATAGCTATAAGAAGTGGGAAACACAGTTCTTCCACACCAAATACTCATGCTCAGGATTTTGAAATTCTATTAATACTCAAAGATTTTGAAAAATTAGTGAAAACAGAAGAGGGTTTCATCAAACCTGTATTCATAGTTACGGTTGATGAAGGTCCAAACGAGAATCCCCGCTACCAGAAAATTATATCGTTTGCTATTAACCATTTCAAAAAGCATGATTTAGATGGAATTTTCATAGCGTGCAATGCTCCTGGAAGAAGTGCATATAATCGAGTAGAAAGGCGAATGTCACCACTCAGTCGAGAACTGTCTGGTTTTATACTCCCTCATGACCATTATGGTTCCCATCTCGATGAGAACGGTCGCACTATTGATGAAGAAATGGAGCAAAATAACTTTGCATATGCTGGTAAAACTCTCTCAAAAATCTGCAACTCATTAAATATTGACGGTTATCGTGTTACTGCCACACATGTTGATTCCGGTGAAACAGACTCACTTGGTTATGACTTGGATTGGTATTCGAAGCATGTACAAGAAAGTCAATACTTGCTACAAATTGTAAAATGCGAAGAAAAGATTTGTTGCTCTCCTGCACGTAGTGGGTTATTTCGTATATTAAAACGACGATTCATTCCTCCTCCAATTAAAATAATACAATCTTCAAATGACATCATTACAAGTGAGGAGGGGAAATTAAAGATTTAAGTCTTTGTCAGGCCTTAAATTTGAATATTACAGCAAAGGGATTTTTAAAGATGCCGTATGACTATTTTTGACCTTCCATAAATTCACAATTATCCACGAGAACTTGTAGAAGTTGTGGTCAATATCATGCATCTCAAAAGTCAGCAAACAGACACAAAAAAATTCAACAGAGTGAAAAAAGCGAGAAGGACTGCTTTATACGACCATTGAGAATTGCTGCTCGTCGAGCAAATGAACTTATGCGCTCATAAAATTCGTGGAAGATATGGAAGATGTTGAGTGGATCAATGAAGATGAAGTTGATCAAGATTGCATCCGAACAGTAATCGATGAAGATAATCAAGTAAAACTGGAAACTAATATCATAACAGATATGGAAAAATGGCTTGAGCAGACGTGGTCAGCATCGGGATAGATATTGTCATGTTCAAATTTAAATTTTTCAAATGGCTAAGTTCTTTTAAAATTGTGATCTAAGAAATTTTCTTAAATAGAATTGTAAAGAAATAAAACAAGCGTTTATTATTATTTAGTAGTTATATTAGTCGAGTAGAGTTTTTTAATTTGTATTGTGTCCTAATTTTTTTTTAAGTAGGGGGGGGGGGTTCTAATTTTCTTACGTAATTATTAAGGGGGGGTTCGCGATTTGCTTACTTTTGCTGACAAGGGGGGAGGGGGGGTCAAAAATAGTCAAAAACATGCTTACGTAATATTTGAACAGCCCCTTTTTATAATACAGTCAACATTGCAAGTTTTTTTTTTTTTCGGATTGTCACTTTGAGGCTTATTTTCGATGTATTTCTGTTTATTAAAAACGTTATTCCATGTAATAACAAGTTGCCTAGACCCGTTAAAAGAACGAGCTAATTCTGCTTGCAGTCTACCTTTCTTAAGTGCATTTACAGCGGCTTTTCTAGAACCACTTCAATATTTTTTACATTTCGGCATTTAAAAATAATCACAATAAGTCGATATAAACACTAATCGAAGCTATAGCGACACTGACACCTTCAACAATTAAATGCAAACTAATTGTCAAAATACTTTTGAGCTAAGGAGGAGTCATATTTATTCGGTGGCGCCGAATGTAGTATGTCAAGTTGAAACTTGATACATTTGAATAACTGCAGTGTGCAGTCATAGTGTTCTCAATTATAGGGAATATATTTTCTTTTACATTTTTATATTAAATAAAATAAGAGATAATATAAGGTTGGCAAAATACTTTTGAGCGCTACTGTATCATTTAATTATTTGCTCTTTTATTTTGTTTTAAAATTCCACTTTCTAAGATTATTATGGAAGGATCTAACATTATTGCAATATGCATCTGATATTGTCGTAATGTGATGTATAAGTAAGAAATTATTTTACAAACGTCATTTTTTTTTATCGTTTAGTGATAAAATATTTAGATAACATGATTTCTTTTTTTTTACCTTCTCCAACATCGAGAGGCGCTAGATAATTTAGTCCGCAAAGGCTTGTAAAAATAAAATGCCTGTTTAAAGTGTTGCAAATGATTAAATAATCAATATTTACACAACTGGGAAAAAATAGTTCTGTAACATTTTTTGTAATCGTATAGCGAATGATAAGCGATGATCTAAAACCTCCAAGTAATGCCCAATAATCTTACCAGAAGATTTGATAGCTTAATATACGTACATATCTGATGTTTACAATCCTTAAGTCGAGCCAAGGTATTGAATACGGAAGATATTTTTAAAAAACGGGCGGACCAAAATACAAATAAACATGTTTTTAGCGCTTAAGTTATTTTTGAGGGGCAGGAAATTTAAAGAAGTGAATGGATGTTATTTTATATTAAGTAATAAAGTGATAAGAAATCTTGTCAACGTTGTTTAAAGCAAACGAAAGAAAAAAAAAACACGTTTTGGCAATTATGGAAGAGAGGAAAATATTGTTAACATGTATAGGGCATTCGTGGCTGCATGGGCACTGGCATAACAAAATCCATGGTGGGGCAAGATTTTGGGATAGATATGCCTGTAATCCGCAGCCTAGGTCTGTTTTTTAAAATGGGGAATAAAATAAACTAAGAACTTTTTGTTAAAGTCCTTTTTTGTATGATAATCTTTAAACATATAAAAAAAAGTTACAAAAGTTAACAATTAAGAAATATTAAATGTTCAAAAACAAATTTTTTCCAGCATTTTTTAAGAAAGAGGATTGAAGCGGTGCTTTCTTTTTCATCATGGGCATGGCTTCAAGAATTATTTTATCACTGGTCTCTGCACTTTTTAAGAAAACTGTATAACATACATTTTTATTTATTTATCTAAAATTATTACAATTCTCCTAAACACTTATAATTTCATCGGATTTCTGCCAGCCGAAATTTAAAAACGAACTAATAAAAGAATTTTTAGCCAAAAAGGGGGGGGGGGTGAGCGTTATTTGTACATTTTTCAGCAGCCGATTTACTTTAAGTTTTTTTACAAAATTAAAAAGTAATAATAATTAATCTATATTGCATCTAATTTAGTAAAACACCTTGTACGAAAATTTTAAATAACAATAGGTCTTGCAATGAGTTTTTACTTGATGAAAACCGTTTTCAAATTTAGAAAGATACACCTGCAGGTAAAAAATCGATGCTATAAGGAATTTCAGCAATTTCCAACGCCATTAGTAATACATGCGTCAAAATAAAGAATAACAAGAAAGACAAATCATGCGTTAAGCACAGATTAGGAAACACTTTCCAACACTTCCTGAATTCTTTTGAACAGCCCTGTATTTGATCTGTAGGTTGATATATATATACTATATAATGGGAAAATGTATTTTAGCAAGGAAGCGCATAACAGGGTGAAATATCTCTTTCAGCAATTTATACCTATAGATGGAAACATACTTAAATATTTTTGGTAAGCCGTGTAGTTTACTTAGTATCTTTATTACACGCCACTGTTTAGTTAAAATTTAATTCAAACGAAAACACTCTTAAAACTACTGAAATCACATTTCTAGAAATTATCATGCATAGGCGGCCATGTATCCAATTCTTTGCGTGGCCCTGTATATCATTTGTCTATATTCTACAAACATTTCTTAGTAAACTAAATGCCGTTCAGCGTAAAAATGCATAACACATTAAAAAAACACTTTTAAGCAATTTACTCTCATACTCAGTAACCTTTACGAATTCTTTTGTGTAGCCCTGTATATCAAATAAAAGTATTAATACACACCGTATAGTATGCATAAATATAGTGAAACTTAAAAGCGTATATCATAATTACAAATGCATTTCCTGCCATCACCGCTATTTGTACTTCTTATAGAACATACTATCTTACATCTTTTACGTGGCCCTGTAAATACTACGCAGCTCGTATTATACACGAAATTACTTATAGAAAGCCTTACTGACGTATAACAATTTCATTATATATGAAATAGTTTAACATAATTAAAATAAGCCGTAAACAATTCCCCCCTATATCATTATGTAACGGAAAATTTTTGTGTGGCCCTGTAAATGAATAATAATTATTCTTTGCACCGCATATTCTACAGAATGCATATTTTAGTGCCCTTCGTAAATGCATATCAATTTTATTATGTTTGAAAAGGTGTAACGTCATTAAAATGCATTTGGGACGAATTTTCCTCATTGGCCGTAATGTAACGGAAAACTTTTGACTGTCCCTGTCAATAAATTAAACATGCTACAAACTTAATTTGAATTAGGGTTCGTGCTATGATAAACGTAAATAACATCCAAAAATTTCAGGGCAATCGGAGCATAACGTGAGTTAGAGCGCGGACGGGCGGACAGACAAACCGAAGTCAATAACACTTTATATATGTATATATATATAATTATATATATATATATATATATATATATATATATATATAACCATTAATTAAAATATATATATATATATGGAAAGAGAGAATGAGATAGATTTGAGCCTTTTGCAATCAAATATTTTTTATGTTGTAGTTTCACCTTAGGATCACAATGGTGAGTTTCTGCCGGAAATATATATATATATATATATATATATATATATATATATATATATATATATATATATAAGATAATAATTCGATTTTTTAACAGACGATTTTCTATGAGGTCTTTGGTTTGTGACAAAATATGACTTATTTTAACAACTAATTAATCTACTTAGCATCTGATTAAGGGACAAATTCTGTGCGGAGAATTTCAAATAAGTAGGTCTCATATTCACATTATCCGTGAAGACGACCGTTTTTAACTTTTAAAAAAATAGACCTGTCAGTCAAAAATCGATACCACCAGGAATTTCAGCAATTTCCAGCTCCATAGTGATACATGCCACTAATATGGCTTCTACGGGTCGAATCTATCATCTCATTATAATTAAATTTTGACATGCACTTATTTCCTTAAGAATTCTAATAAGAACGATCACACTGTTTTATTTTTCCATATTTTAATTATCGATTCTCATCATATAAAAAAATAATGACTTTAAAAAAAAAGTCTCGCATCTCATGTTTAGCAACCATAAAAAATTTTCATGAATAACAAAGTAACGAGCCATTTTAAAAATGTTAATAATATTTTAAAGACTGAACGTAAACAAGATGCTAATTCTAAATGTAAATAAACTCTACGCCTTACAGCTCAATTTTGAGAAATTTGGTATCAACTCTGATTGTATATAACGGAAATTTTTAATTTTAAGTTCTTTTTTTTCCTAAGGAAAATAGTTAGGGTTAAATTGCTTCAAGTTCGGGTCGAAGCGAAGTCGTTTTTTTTTTCGGATCCGGATTTGGTTACTGCTAGACGTAAATTATTTTGTCGGGTTTGGTTCGGGTTGCCGACTGACTTTAAACGGAATGTTTGTGTTCGGTCCGTTCGGTAATAAGAACAAAACATCACTCATTACCTAAAGTAATTATCAAATTCATATCATCAGAAAGTAGACGTCAAATGACGTCGTAGTGGGATATAAAAAATTGCCTGTTTAAATTTTTAATATTTTCAAGAAGTTAAGGCGGTTTTTAAAAATACTTAAAAATTAAAGAGGCATAAAAAAAACACTACGTCGGCATTTACGTCTTCTTTCTAATGGGGAAGCTGTATTTTGGTAATTAATTAGGTAATAATCAGCATAATCCCTATTTAAATTTCCCCATAGTTTAACATGGAATTTTGCGCTCGACGAACGGGAAACCTGTCTTTCCTAAATTCTTCGTAGACTTCTAAATCAATATTTTATGTTCATATACGTTATTTTCTTTCTTAGTCAATTGTTAATAAAAAAATACCTTCATATTTATACGACTCTTTCAATTAACCTGAAATGTTTTAATGATGATTCAGTTAATGACTCATTAATAAAAACACCTGCAAGTGGATTAACCTTTAATTAGTGATGCATCAGTTTTTTTTAATGTGAGTAATAGATGTGAATCAAACGTTTAAACACAGATTAAAATGCATTCGGACGAAATCCTGCAATGAAGCCTTATAGCTGAGTATTGAGAAAAGAGATAATTTAAGCAAATAAAATAGAAATGAATTAGAACATATATATATATTTTTTTCAAAAGTTTTGTTCTCTCAGTTCCGAATTCAGGTTAACACAAATCGTAAAAGAAAAGATTATTAGCTACAAAGTCCTATTTTGTTTCACTGCACACCTTTCCGACGTCATCAAAAATGTATTGCTTATTAAAAATTAAATATAAAAAATGTATCCTAAAAAGAAGTACGGTACGCTGATGTCATAGTGAGTATGACAACTACCTGCTTTCGCTTTCATCGCTCATGTTTTCACTTCTAAATATCGAACAATTTCATTTTTTACCTAATCGAATCGAGGAAAAAATATATTTACAAATGAAATTTGTTTGCTGTAACTCAATTTACTGATTTTTAGCGATAAAATAATATTTCTTTCACTGCAGACTTTTCTATTGGCGTCAAAAAGTCGTAGTCCACTTTTTGACAACTGCCAAAATCCCGTTCCTTTTTAAAAATCTATAACGATGGTGGCAAAAACCTACGGTATGGCTTTTGCTTTTATTGTTCATAGATCCCTTCTAAAAATTGTATAATTTCAATCTTTACGTCATCGAGTAAGACGGAAAATATGCACTTTCGAACGAAATTTGTTTGAAAACTATAGCTCAATTTAGGTAAAATTAATTAATTTTAAATTAATTTTCAAGTAGGAATTTTGAAAAGAATCTACCTGAACAATGAAAATTTTCTGCTAAAAATTTTCGTGCTGAAATACGCCATTTGGCTATAGATATGATTAACGATAAGATAACAAACACACTTTAGCTCTAAACTGCAATCGTTAACGAAAGGAGAGATTTTAAATTTATGTTAAACATAAAATTAATATTTTGTTATAATTATATATATTCCATTTATTTATAATTTTACTTTCTATCCAAAAGTTATTGTACATAGTTTATTTCGTTTTCTTTTCAGCAGATTTTTTTCGGGCGGAGATTCGGGCAGCAGTGAAACTTGCGAAAACGGAGCCTTAGGGTAAAATATCTTAATCTCAGCAAAAATAATGCTGCACAATTTCAATAGACAATGCACCTGCTAAAAGGAAAAACTACCTATAAAGGCATATTTTTCTAGGCCATTGTGTTTCTGTCTTACTGTTCTTTTTTACTTTTAAAATTACCTTACTCTGAAGGGGGCACTTCACTCAAGCGAAAACGCCCGTTCCCGAATGTTAATCTTATGGACGGAATTTTTAAAGATATCTCGTTTGCATTTCAATATTTTTAAATGATTTTTCTTGCATTGAGTAGCTGAGGCCAATCTGTACAAAGTCTGTTTTTTACTTTTTGGATTTTCTTTCTTTTCAGGTTTTTTTTTTTTTTTTTTTTTTTTTTTTTTTTTTTTTTTATGAGAATACTTTCACTTTCCAAACCGGTTCCAAAAGTAAAAGTATCCTTAAAAAAAAAAAATCTGTAAACAAAATTGAAAAAGTAAAAAACGGCCATCGATCTTAGATAGCCAATGCAAGACAAAAAAAAATCGTTTAAAAATATTTAAATGCAAATGAGATATCTTAAAAAATTTCTTCGATAGGATTAACATTAGTGAATGGGTGTTTTTGCGTGAGTGAAGTAGCCGCTTAACTAGAGTCGTGAATTTTTTGTGCGCACAGTGCCAATTCGTCCGTAGCTAGTATTGTAATTTATATTAAAAAAAGATAATAAAATGAATTTTTATAAAAACAATTTTATTTTTACATGACTGTATTTGTTTGTTGAATAAATCAGTAAGACAGTCAGTATGTCATTTATATGATTTATTACTTTTTAGGCTTCCGTACTTAACCCATATTGGACCGCTGTGCTATAAATAGGGCAGCTAATAAAACATTTTTTAAAATAAAATTGTTAAGGATTTTCTGGATGCATTTTGTTATGACGTCTTTAAAATGCATAAAAGTATAACATATAAAAAAAAAAAAAAAAAAAAAAAAAAAAAAAAAAAAAAACAAGTAACCAATTAAAATTTAATTGATAAAAATCTATTTAAAAAATTCTTTATAAATTGTGATTTTATTATCTAGAATTTTACCGTTATTATTATCTTTTTATTGGAGAAATCATAGGGTATTTTTGTACAACATGAACATTATTTTTAAAGTAAAATAAAATATTTGCTCATAAAATTAGTTTATGTATGCATTTTATATGTCCTTACTATGTGTCCTACTAATATGTCCTGTTTATAGGACAGCTAGTTACTTAAAAAATTAAAAACTTTTTTTTTTTAAATTTTGCTAGTATCTACTTAATTACACCATATTAATGATATAATCGAAGTTTTAAAATTTTTCAAAAATATTTAATCGGTGTGGTCCAATATGGGTAAAAAAGAGAAAACGGAACCATTATAAGATCACCCCTGTGTCTGTCTGTCTGTCACAGCCATTTTACTCGTAAACTACGGAACGTGGAAAATTCAAATTGGGGGAAGTAATAAAGACTATTGATCCACATATTTACAGGTTATTAAACATTTACAAATATTTTTAGGAAAAATGTAGAGCGACTAATTAAGTTACTTGAAAAAAAAAAAATATTTTCTTTGTATATCGTATGACGTATCGTTTGAAAGCTTTCGTAATGTTGAACTCAAAAATACATTTCTTTTAATTTTAGGTATTATATTTTCAAAGATATCGTCGAAAATGTAGTGCAAAAATATGTCCCCCCCCCCCCCATCTATTTCCGAATCTACTGAAACTAAAATTATGAAAAAATTAGAGGTAGTAGACCTTAATTTAAACCTTGCAGGAAAAATATAACGATTACCTTAGGTCACATAGTTTTTGAGAAAAGCGCATTTTCCCGTTACACACAAATTTCGATTTGCGGGCATTCAGCAAAGGTGTTGAGAGCGCTGGAGGTACCTATCGTAGCAGAAGTATAAAAGCATTCTTGATAACGGATTTTGAAAAAAATCGTCGGTAATTAGCCGAGATATTAACCCTTAAAGCATGGGCGTACCCAAGGGGGGGGGGGGTGATGAGGCTACAGACACCCCCCCCCCCCGAAATTTTCGAAATTGATACGAAAAAATTGCTGAATTTTTTCTTTCTTTTTTGGGAAAATTTTTCATTTTTTCCTATCATACAGCGGAATAGCCATTCTCATTAGTCCCATATTAGTCCACATTGACTCTAAAGAAGAGAAAAGGGGCTGATGGGGGTTACAGCCCCCCCCCCCCCCTTCTCTCGAAATATTCGAAAATTAAATGAAAAAAGTGTTTTTTCCCTACTTTTTTGGACAAATGTGTACCTTTTTCTTCTGTCATACAGCGAAATAGTCATTTTAGTTAATCCCATATTAGTCCACATTGACATCACAGCATGCTCAAAGATGGGGAGGGGGATGATGGGATTACAGCCCCCTCATCTCGAAATAGTCGAAAATGAAATGAAAAAATAGTGCTGATTTTTTTTTCTTCCAGCTTGAGAAAAATTTGCATTTTTCTCTTATCGTTCAACAGACTCCTTTCCCTTTAGTTCCATATTAGTGCACAGTAACACTACATTATACCCAAAGAGGTAAAAGTGGCAAATTGGGTTACAACCCCCTCCCAAAATAGTCGAAAATGAAATGAAAAAATGCTTTTTTTGTTGTTGTTTGTTTGAGATAAAATTTGTAATATTTTTTCTGTAATCCTTACTTTTTTCGATAAATCTGTATTTTTTTTCTTCTGTCATGCAGCGAAATTGGCATTCATGTTAGTGCCATGTTAGCACATTGACATCACAGCATACCGAAAGAAGGGGAGGGGGGCTGATCGGATTACAGCCCCCTCCTCCAAAGTAGTCGAAAATGAAATGAAAAAAAAAAACTTTTTTTCCTTCTGTTTGAGATTAATTTGTAGTATTTTCCCCCTATCATTCAACAGACTAGCCGCTCTCTTCTCTTTAGTTCCATATTTGTACACCGAGACACCACATTATACCCAAAAAAGTGGAATGGGGTTACAGCTCCCTCCCGAAATAGTCGAAAATGAAATAAAATAAATGTTGATTTTTGTTTCTTTTTGTTTGAGATAAATTTGCAACTTTGTTTTCTGCAATATAACAAACTGATATTCTGGTTAGTCCCGTATTAGCACATATTTACACCACAGTATACCCAAAGAGGGGAAGGGGCTGATGGGGTTACAGGACCCCATTCAAAATAGTCGAAAATGAAATGAAAAAGGTGCTGATTTTTTTCTTTTCTTATTGTTTGAGTAAAGTAGTAGTTTGAATAGTTGAGTAGTTTGTGTAATTTGTAATTTAGATTTCTGTTTTACCGCGGATTAGCCATTCTCGTTAGTCCCATGTTAGTCCACATTATAGACACCACAGCATACCCAAAGAAGGTGAAGGAGACTTTATTTTCGGTGGTGGGGAGAACAATGTTATAGATTTTAAGCTGCAATGACTTTCTTTTTAATGAAAGTATATATTAAAAAAAACCCATTAACTCTTTTCAACTTGATTCGGTGTGGGGCGGTCTCAGAATCGGGCCCGTGCCTCTACCCCACGGATGATTCTGAGTGGAAAAAAAAATTCTGAAATTCACAGCAAATTTTCTGAATGGTTACAGCAGAGGGGGAATCCCTTCCCGGCGCAAATTATTTCCATTGCTTTTTGGCTTAACACTGTTTTCATTTCACGTTGATTTCAGGCGGGTGTAGATTCCTGCAAGTTGGGTTCGGGTTAACCAAACTTTTAAAAAGTCAGTTCAGCATATTACCTCAGTTTAAAAACTATACCTATAATAATAAACATAGTTGTTTGTATGTGGGCTGTTTCCTAATGAGACCGCTGTGTTTTTTCCACTTTGTTTGTTACAGGTTTTATCACAACCCTTTGCCGAAATTCGCACATTTTCCGCGATCCTTTGACGAAATTTGCGTTTTTTGGGATGCTTTGACGAGATTCGCTTTTTCTACGTGGGCCTTTGCCGGAATACGTACTTTTTTCTCCGATCCTTTGTCAAATTTCCAGTTTTTTCCCGCGGCCTTTAGACGAAATTCGCGTTTTTTCAGCGGCCCTTGAAAAAAATTCGCATTTTCAGCGATATTTTGACGAAATTCGCGTTTTTCCGCTGCCCTTTGACGGAATACACGTTTTTTTACGCGATCCTTTGTCGAAATTTGCATTTTCCGCGGCTTTTTGACGAAATTCGCGTTTTTTCTGTGACCATTTGACGACAGTCGCGTTTTTTCCGCGACACTTTGACGAAATTTGCGTGTTTTCCGCGATCCTTTTTCGAAATTCGCTTAAGGCTGTTCTTAACTAATCTGCTCAACAAGCGCAAAACGTTTTGACACATTTACAAATTCATTTTTTAACGGAAAGATACAAAATTGGAAAGCCTGGCCGTGGAAGCGATTTGGAATTGAACTGTTTTTTCCATTTTTTTTTTATCAATAACTATTTGGCCTATTATAACCTATTAACCTATTGAGTTATAAGCATTTTTGATCACGGGACAAACACGATTTTTACCCTTCACGGACTGGTTTGTCTGCTTTCTTCGGGAACTTCGGTTCAAGACGTCAACTTTGACACCATTTTGGGGAAGATCTATTGCGTTTGCAAAAAAACGGAAAAAAAAACTCGATTACATAGTTTCTGAACAACAAGACCAGCTAGTTTCGTGCATTTCCGAACAAAAATAAAGTAAAACTTATGTCAGAAATTTGCCGTTTTGTATTTGAGAACACCCTTAATTAAAACGGCCTTCGCGTTTTTCCGCGGCCCTTTGACGAAATTTGTGGTTTTTTTGCGATGCTTTGAGAGTCGGTTTTTCTACGCGGCCTTTTCGGAACATGTATTTTTCGCGATCCTTTGTCTGATTTCGCATTTTTTTCCGCGGGTGAAATTCGCGTTTTTCCGCGGCACTTCGACGGAATACGCGTCTTTTTTGCGATTCTTTGTCGAATTTTGCGTTTTCCCCCGCGGCTTTTAGACGAAATTCGCGTTTTTTCGCTGTCCTTTGACGGAATACACGTTTTTTTCGCGATCCTTTGTCAAAATTTGCATTTTCCGCGGTTTTTTGACGAAATTCGCGTTTTTTCCGCTGCACTTTGACGAAATTCGCGCTTTTTCCGCGATCCTTTTACGAAATTCGCGTTTTCTCCGCGATCCTGATCGACGGTTTTTTGTGATTTTCTGGCGAAATTCGCGTTTTTCCGCGGTGGAATTCTTCGACGGAACACGCGTCTTTTCGCGATTCTTTGTCAAAATTTGCATTTTTTCAGCGGCTTTTTGACGAAACTCGCTTTCTTTTCCGCGGCCCTTCGACGGAATACGCGTTTTTTTCGTGATCCTACGTCGAAATTTGCGTTTTTTCAGCGACTTTATGACGAAATTCGCGTTTTTCCTGCGACCCGTTGACGAAATTCGGGTTTTTTCCTCAATCCTTTGACGAAATTTGCGTTTTTTCCGTGATCCTTTTTTGAAATTCGCGTTTTTTAAAACGGCCTTCGCGTTTTTTCACGGCCCTTTGACGAAATTCATGGCTTTTTGCGATGCTTTGACGAGATTAGCTTTTTCTACGGGGCCTTTGTCGGAATACGAGCTTTTTCTCGCGTCGAGTTTAGCATTTTTTTCTGCGATCGAAATTCGCATTTTTTCCATGGGCCTTTGGCGAAAATTGCGTTTTTTTTGTGATTTTCTGGAGAAATTTGCGTTTTTCCGCGACGGAATACGCGTTTTTTTTCGTGAACCTTCGTCGAAATTTGCGTTTTTTGACGAAATTCGCGTTTTTTCCACCGTTCTTTGACGAAATTCGCGTTTTTCCCGAGGCCCTTTGTCGGAATACGTCCTTTCTCTCGCGATCCTTTGTCGAATTATGCGTTTTTTTGCGGCCCTTCGACGGGATACGCATTTTTTCGCGATCCTTTGTCGAAATTTGCGTTTTCCGCGGGGTTTTTTTGCGAAATTCGCGATTTTTTCCGCGGCTTTTTGACGAAATTCGCATTTTATTCACGATCCTTTGTTGAAATTCTTTCCTTGTCTTTTTCACGAAATTCGCATATTTTTACGATCCTTTAACGAAAGTCACGTTTTTTTGCGGTCCTTTGGCGAAATTCGCGTTTTCTCCACGTCCCTTTGGTGGAATATGTTTTGTCGACATCAATTGCCGAAATTCGCGTTTTTTCCGCGATCCCTTGATGAACTTCACTTTTTTTCCTGGAGTCATTTGGCGAAATTCACGTTTTTTCAGCGGTCATTAGACGAAATTCGGGTTTCCTCGCTGTCATTAGACGAAATTCGCGTTTCCTCCGAGGTCATTTGACAAAATTTGCGTTTCCTCCGCGATCATTTGACGAAATTCGTGTTTTCTCCCCGATCCATTTACGAAATTTGATTTTTTTGCAATCCTATGACAGATTTTTTTAATTTTTGGAACCTCATGCCTTAAATTTTCGGAAATTTTGGAACAGAATCACCTCTGCCCCCCCCCCCCCCCTTCCCCTCTGGCTGCGCCCCCCTCATTATTGTCAAAAATGATTTCCGTTTGCAACAAAATTCAACGTGTTTCGTAAGATATGGAACGTTATGGAAATTTAAGTCAGCCCCCCCCCCCCCCCCCGAAATAAAATCCTCGGTACGCCACTGCCTTAAAGACACGGACGGTTTGGACATGCATAATGACAGGGGCAGCATACTCCGTGTACCATCGGCTTTTAAAGCCTTAGATTACAACTTTTAATGATGCATTTGTGTAATACAATGTACAGTAGCAATATAAAAGCAATGAGCATCAATTTGTTAAAAACAGACTAATTTAATTAGAATTAATCACGTAACTACTATGGGATTCGCGACTAGTTTCCATTGAATAGATCTCTCAATACGCCTCCCTTGTCTTTAAAAGTTAATTAAAAACCTATCTGGAATAACGCTTACGGACCAAAGGCGACGTTGCTACTTTGCGACCTCCTTTCGAAGCGCACTTAGCAAAATGCCAAGTTTAATCTTTGAACAAGTGTTTTGTTTTAGCTACACTGTAAAAAGAAAAGATTATTACGACGCTGAATTTATTTTTATGAAATGATCATCATAAACAGATTATGATGAGATTTAAATAAGAGTTACGCTGAATAGCAATATTTGCTATTATTTAGGCTTCATATCTCTTTGAACTTTTACGGTATACCCATTCATACTTTTCTAGTATATATGCAGCTATAGCAACCCCTCCCCCCTTTTTTTTACAAAGTCTTATTTTTCTTCTAATAACGATTTTTTTAATAATACAGTTAGCTAATAATTCATATATTTATTGTACGGAACCTTCTGAGCGCGAGTAATACTCGCACTTGACCGTTTATTTTCTGAATCTCACTGGTTGATGAAGAAATTACACTAGTAGAAAAAAACGCGGGAGCTAAATGGTTCCACAACACCGGCTGGTGGTTAAATATTTAATTAAATATTCCTAATCCTAACTGATCAATTTAATTGAAAATATTTACTCGAGTCCTTCCCATATTTTTAGGGTTCCGTACTTAAAAGGTAAAAACGGAACCATTATAAGATCACTCCTGTGTCTGTCTGTCCGTCTGTCGCAGCCATTTTACTCGTAAACTATGGAACTTGGAAAGTTCAAATTGGCTGACGTAATAAAGGCTATTGACCCATATACTTATAGATTATTAACCATTCACAAATATGTATAGGAAAAATGTAGAGCGGATAATTAAGTTACTCGAAAAAAAATGTTTTCTTTGTATATCGTGTGAAAGCTTTCGTAAAGTCGAACTCAAAGATACATTTTTTTAAATTTTAGATATTATATTTTCAGCCATATTGTCAAAAACGTAACGAAAAAATATATTCCCCCACCCCTATTTCCGAATCTACAGAAATTAAAATTATGAAAAAATTAGGGGTAGTAGAAGTTAATTTAAACCTTGTCCGAAAACTATAGCAATTACCCTATATAGGTCAAATAATTTTTGAGAAAATCGCATTTTTCCGTCGCACACAAATTTCTATTTTCGGGCGTTTAGCAAAGAAGTTGAGGAGCTCTGGAGGTACCTATCGTCGCAGAAATGTAAAAGGATTGTTTATAATGATTTTCGAAAAAAAATTGTCGGTAATTAGCCGAGATATTAATCCGTACGATTTGGACATACATAAAGACACGGGCCGCCATCGGCTTTTAAAGCCTAGATAACAACTTTTAATGATATATTTGTGCAATGCAATGTACAGAAGTAATATAAAATCAATAAACGTCAAATTATTAAAAACAATTTAATTAGAATTAATCACATAATTACTATGGGATTCGCGACTGGTTTCTCTCAGTACGCCACCCCTGTCTCTAAAGGTTATAATTAAAAACCTATCTGGAAATATGCGGCTCGGAGCAAGGCGCAACATTGCGACCTCCTTTCGACGCGCGTTTAGCACTATGCCAAGTTTAAACTTTGAGTAAGCGTTTTATTTGAGGTACACTGTAAAAGGAAAAGATTATTACTACGCTAAATTTGATACTATTTTATTTAGGCTTCATATCTCTCTGAACTTTCATGGCATATCCATTTATACTTTTCTAGTACATACAGGTATATCCAACCCTACGTTGTATAGTTTTTTTTACTAAGTCTTACTATATAATAACAGTTACTAATTAATATATTTATTGTACGGAACCCTCTGTACGCGAGTAATACTCGAACTTGACCGTTTATTTCTAATTGCTATCAGGGGCGCCATTTCAGAACTTTCTTGGGGGGGGGGGGGGGCAAACATTTTTTGAGGGATACTATATAGCTAAGGTAGGATCCAGGTGGGTCTAACCCCCCCCCCCCCCCGTATGAGAAACGTTTACTGACTTATGCTTACAATAACAGTAAAAACTTCGAATAAGGAAACTCAGAACCGATGAAATATTTCGTTTTAGACAGGTTTCCGTCTTAGAAGGTAAAATTTTAATATATTAGACATGATTTTTTTTTCTTTTTAGACAGGATTCTATTATAGACAGGTTTCATTTTTACAGGTATCCTCAGTGACTATTAAACCATCTGCTCTATAGTATAGCTCTGAAAAACAGATGTATTAGAGTAAAACTTGTGAAAACGAAACCTGTCTATAACAGATGGAGAAAAAGTCAAATTTCGTTGAAAAAACATCATACAATTATACTTGCTAAGACGGAAACCTGTTTAAATGGAGTTTTTTTTTAGTCCCTTTCGAAAATTTACTGAAAGGGGCGCCATTTCATGAGTTTCCTGACGATGGACAAGGAAAATTTTTCTTTGAGGAACAGGGAACGTGGAAAATTGCACAACTTGCAGAACTGCACAAATCACACAGAAAGAAAATCCCGCACAATAAAACATGCTCTACGTGATTTTGTCTCCATAACTTCTTTTACAAGCATGTGATTATTCCACAATATTTTTTTTTAATTTTCGTGAAAGTCCACGATTTTTCTTTCTTTCAATATCCGCAAAATCAATTCGTCAATAGGCCGCAGAAAAAAATAGCGAATCTTGGAAATTTTGAAAAAAAAAAAGCCTCAAATGGTCGCTTAAAAAATCGCCAATTTCTTCAAACGACCGTGGAAAATATCGCTAATTTCATCAGAGATCACGAAAAGAAATACAGATTTCGTCAAATGATCGCAAAAACAGAAATCTTAAATTTCGTAAAAGGATTGCGAAAAAAATCACGAATTTCGTAAAAGGATTGCGAAAAAAAGGCCAATTTCGTCAAAAGATTGCGCAAAAAATCACGAAAATTTAGTCAAACAATCGCGCAATAAAATCGAAGAGAAATTCGTCAAACGATCGCGTAATAAGGTCCAAAATTTTGTCTAACTCTCGCGCAAAAAAATAACACAAATATTATTAGTCGGTGGTAGAAACAAAATCATGAATTTCAATAAATGATAGTGATAAGGAATCGTGCATTTTGTCAAAAAAATCACGAAAACAAATATCGAATTTCGTCAGTTGGTCGCGGAAAAATATTGTGAATTTCGGCAAGTGCTCGCGCGAAAAAAATCTATTTCGTATAACGTTTCCAGAAAAAAATCGTGAATTCCGTGAATCGATCTCGGAAAAAATCGCAAATTTCGGCAGATGATCGCGAAAACAAATCATGAAATTCAATCAGCCATTAGATAATTAGCCAACGAACGTCATGAATAGGTCACGAAATTCGCAAATTTTGTGATCTGTAAGTATAAGAAAATTTTCGTTAGTGATTTTCTGCAAGTGAATGTAAAGCGTTAATTTTTTCGGATTGTGTTTTCACTATTATGAGATGTTTTTATGTTAATCCGATTTTTCAAAGAAATTCTGAATATTTTTCAGATTAAAAAAAAAACTACATATTTGAACATTAATGAATACTATGTATTTATCTTTATTTTTCTGCAGAAAAAGTAAAATTTATAATTAATATTCATATAAAAAGCCCAAATAAATGCACAAGAATTAATTTCATGTGCATACATATAATTTAAAATTATTTAAAATACATTAGAAAAACCCAGAACGTTTTCAGCCATCACAAAACCGTCATCAGTAAGATTTAAATGTTATTATTTTCTTTGTGCTCATTCGAGAATTGGCTAAAAGAAAATCATTGTGATCGTTGTGTCAATGATTTCGACGAGTTTTCCCATGATCAATTTGCACAGAGCCGAGAAGCAACTGATAAAAAAAATTCTCACATGTATTTTTTAAAGTAACCAAAGTACTCATTAAAGATATATGTCTCACCTTGAGGGAGTTGGAATAGTAAAGCTTTTTTTAATAATTATTAATGTCTGTGCATAAGCATTTATTAAATGCATGTGTTTTTATTGCAATAAAATCTGATAAGTTATTTTAGAGTTTGGGCAATTTTCTAATATTTGTTTGAGTCTGACATTTGATTAGGAATGCAACGAATATTCAGTATCTATTCGATATTCTGCCATACTACCGAATATTCGGTTAGGCCGAATATCAAACTATTCGGTTTGCTGAATTATTAAAAAACCTCTTAAAAATATTTTTTAAAACGTTACAAAACTTTAGGCCGAATATCAAACTGTTCGGTTTGCCGAATTCTTAAAAAACCTCTTTAAAATATTTTTTTTAACGTTACACAACTTCTACTTTTAACTGTCAATTAATAAAGATATTCAGAATAATTAGAATATTTAAATAAAAGAGAATGATTTTATATTATGTATTTGTTGTTTTAAAAATGTCACTTAAAAAAAATTAACCATTAATGACATGTCATATGTTCATGAGAATTAATAACTGTTGAAATGGAAGTCACTAAGCATTGTGTGGTAAATAATCAGTTTCTTGCTTTTTCGTAAACAGGGTGTTTCTAAACAAAATTGAAGAAAATTTCAGTGGTAATAATAAGCATCAAAACAGACAATTTTTTGTCCAGTAAATCAGGATCGCAATTCACTTATTCAGTCAGAAATACAGTGTATCCCCAAGTCAAACTATAATTTTCTTTTGTTACTTTAACAATAATGAAGGTATTGTAACTATATTGTCAACAGAGTTACTTTAATTTCTGTGAAATATGATAACATGACGAGAAGTGCTGGAAATAGCAACCATTCATATCTAAACAGCACTGAGCTAGACATTATTTTATTAAAAATGCAGCTAGGACCACTGGCCAAAATCCAGTCTTTTCCATGGATATCAGCACATTCTGTACAAGCAAATTAATGTGATTGAAATTTCGCTAAAATATCTTCATTTTTATACAGTTATAAACGAAAATTCTGCTACGGCTTGTACACCTTTTATTTTTGATGTAAGAAGTAGAATGATATGTTGCTTCTTGTTCAATATGAGAGAATTCTTTTCATTTGTTTGAATTAACTGAAGTCATGGAATTTAAATTTTGTTATTTAAAATTTTTTTAAACCATACTCTTCTTAAATAATAACTCAAAACATACTTTTTAGTACAAAATTTACTTATAAAAATAGTCTTGTTTGTCAAAATGGAAGTATCTGTTCTAAATATTATAAAAAATTGTTTAAAATTTAACTTTTTAACGTTAAACACTGAGATACAAAAGTATTTGGCCAGCCGAATATTCGGTATTCAGCTTAACAGTTACTATTCGGCTGGCGGAATATTCGGTATTCGGTTTACCTGCAGGTCAAATATTCGGCATTCGGTATTCAGCCAAAATCACTATTCGGTGCATCCCTATATTTGATGTTTGATAAATTTTTTGAAGTATCAAATTATTATACTGGAGGGGGCTATTGCCCCCCCCAGCTCCCCTAATATGGCACCCCTGATTGCTACCCCACTGATATCTCAGTGCCATAGACAGAGTACGACATGAATATTTCAAATTCCCTTGCAGTTCTGGAAATTGGGTACCATCATCTAATATTCTGCATTAATTATCCCACATAAGGCTGATGATTCATTGTCGAGGTTAAACCGCTTTTTAAACTCTAGGGTGATCGTCCCAAACTATTTGCTCTGTGAATCATATTTCAAAGGGCACATTTCAAGTTAAAGAAAAAAGACAGAATGGAGAAAAAATGGAAAAAGAAAAAATGGAGGTTAAAAAAAAAAAAAAGAAAAAAAAATGTCTTTGAGCAGTTTAAAACCCGAAGCGAGTGAAATTCTCCAAAATCCGCTTGAACGATAAGAAGAGCTGCTAACCTCTGAAAGTTCTCTTAACAATAACAGCCGCAATTTTCAACAATCGCTCTCAAACATGGACGCCGGAATGAAATCCAGGTAAGAGCAAAGATTTGAAACACGTGTGCTTGTGGCCCGTAGCCTTGATCATGTTTTTAAAAATGGAGAACATGAAATAAGCTAAACTTTTTTATTAGCACACCCGTGTAAAGCAATTTAAAAAATATATCAACATAAAAAGCAATACAAAAATTTAAGAACTCAAAAATACTAAATATTCGAAAATAAGTTTATACCAGCATTTTTCTATATTGGAAGACTGAAAAATAATTTATTTTTAATCAAGGGCGTTATTCGTCCTGAAACCCCCGTTTAAGATAAATTTTAAACACATGGATGTAAAAAAGAAAACAGATTTAAAAATTTACTTACACGGGGAGTTCAGTGGGGCTGAGTTCCCTCTAGAGGTCTGCATGGGCCAGGACGTGGTCCGAGACCCGTATCCCAATAATTATTTTTGGGAAGCTTACCATATCATTAAAAATTCTCACTCTTTAGTCAATGACTTATCTAGTACTCCATATTTTCCAAGTATTTGGAAAGCGTTAATTTAATTCCCCTTTTTTGGTTTCTTTTCTCTACTTCTCCGGTAGATGTCGCTACTTGTCCACCCAGTCGTTTCCACTGCTTCTCTCTCATTGGTTGTTTCGGCGCTTTCGCCACCCGCATAGGGTATAAAAGCCAGCGCGTCTCTGTCTATGATTTTGCTCAGCCTTGCTTCTTCTAGCACGCTGTTCCTTTTGCACTGAAGAAGAATCTCGCTAGTAGATTCGAAACAGCTGTTTGCTGCTTTTCATATATTATTTGTGCATTTTAAACGTTGGTTTTTCTGCTTTTTAAATAAATTACTTGTCGAGATATATGAGATTCTTGTCACGTGGCTGCAGGTTTTTCTCCTTTCCCACGTTGTCGCTTCCGGAAATTCCATTCAAAACGCTAACTTTGATAGTATTTTCTCAAAGATATATTGTCTTTATTAAAAAATGGATAACGGCATTCGATTACATAGTTTCTGAATAAGAACACCAGTTAATCTTATGCGTTTCCGGAAAGAAATGAATTCAGAAATGCGTCAGAAAGTTTTGATTTGAGAAAAGCCTTAATAAATGACAGAAATATTTTCACAAATCTACTTTTTATTATACAGCTTCAGAAATTATGATGTTTTCAACCCTCTTATATTTCTTTTATTCTGAACTAAATGAATTTTTTAATGAATCGTTATTTGAATGTTAAAATGTCTAAGAATCTAAGTACTAATCATTATTGTTGCTATTGTATATTTTATGTCTTGCAAAGACATCGTAATTTCAAAACATACAGTAAAATTTTCTCATAAATATGTTATGCAGTATTCTTCAGAGGAATCGTAATTATATGTTAAAAAAAATCTGAATTTTTTGAAGAAATTGAGTCGGACCAGATTGGGCTGGGCCGGGCTCGGACAGAACTTTTAATTTTTATACCGGGCCGGGCCACGATAGGACCGGGTCTGGAAATTCTGGCCCATGCAGACCTCTAGTTCACTCCCCCTCCCCGACAAAAACTTCATTAATCTAACGCTTACTGTTCAATTATTTTAAGTCCCTTCTGAAGAATAAATTTTAGTAGATTCTTTCAAAATCACGAGAAAAAGAACATTTACAGTGAGCAAAAAAAGTATTTGCAAGCGGACGATTTTTTGCATAAGTAACCATAGAAAGCAAATTTGATACTATTCTCTTAATTATTCATTTATTTAAATAAGAAAAAAATAAAAATAACTAGCCATTTTCCTTAAACAGTAATATTACACATTTTAAAAAATAAATTAGTATTTTCTCATACCTAAAAAGTATTTGCACAAGAAGGATTGACTGTTAAAAAAGGCATTAAATGTGAACATTATGCAAATGTTTAGCATATCAGTCCCGCAGTACATTAGCCCCGCACTTTAAAGTCACGTAATATATTAACTGGAGCAGGGATTCTTGGGAGTTTTTGTTTTGATAGCGCCGAAAACGTGTGAACTGTCTGTTGCTACCCGTGAGAAGATTATATTTCTTCACAATTCTGGATTAAGTTACAGAGGAATAGGTAAAAAATTAAATCTAAACTTTTCTAGTGTTCGTTATATAATTAAGAAGAAAAAAGAAACTGGTTCGACAATAAATAAGCCGCGAACTGGGAATCTAAGAAAGCTAAATGCCAGGCAAAGGAGAGTCATCATAAAAGAATCTTCAAAAAACCTTTTTCTAAGTGCTCGAGAATTGGCTGTTGATGTCGCTTCAACGTCGGGAACAATAGTTACACCACAATCAATTAGAAATATTCTTCATGATGCAAATATTCGAGGAAAAGCCCCTCGAAAAAAAACCATTTATTAGTGAAACAAATAGGGTGAAAAGACTTGAATTTGCAAAAGCTTATGTCAGCAAACCACTAGAGTTTTGGAAAACTGTTATTTTTTCCAATGAAAGCAAGTTCAATATTTTTGGCTCAGATGGTAAGAAAACTGTATGGCGAAAGCTAAATATTTCTCTTCAAGTTAAAAACTTGAAACCAACTGTAAAACATGGCGGTGGTCATGTAATGATTTGGGGATGCATGTCTTTTAATGGAGTTTGCGAAATGACCTTTATTGAAGGCAACATGAATGCTAAACAATATATTAATATATTGCGAGATCATTTATATAATAGTGCTCTGAAATTAGGGATTCCTAATTCATATTATTTCCAACAGGATAACGATCCGAAACACACTGCATATATTACGAGGTTATGGTTGCTTTATAATGTAAAAAATCAATTGAAAACGCCACCACAATCACCAGACCTCAATCCGATTGAAAATTTATGGCATATTTTGGATGTGAAAATAAGGAAAAAGAAAATTTCTAACAAATCAGAACTTAAGAGGGCTGGTCACTCAGATTCGGAATTCTCCTCCGTAATGTTAAGTCTATGGGCATTTGATGCATTCGTGTATTTAAAATATCTCCTGTGGAAATTAATTTTTTAACTTCTATTTTTTGTGTACACTTCTTAAAACATGTCTCATTTTTTCTTAGTTCTCAAAATATTTCTAAAGTATAAACTTAATTTTATATGAAGCGTTAAAATCTTGGTTACAGTTTGCCCGCTTTTAACACATAAAATATTAAATTCAGCGTAGATTTTAGAAATATTTTGAAAACTAAGCAAAAAAGAGACATCCTTTAAGAAGAGTACACAGAAAAAAGATGTCAAAAATAGGAATTTCCCGGGAAGATATTTTAAATATACGAATGCATCAAAAGTCCATAGACTTAACATTACGGAGGAGAATTCCGAATCTGAGTGACCAGCCCTCTTAAGCAAGCTCTTAGGGAAGAATGGCTACAAATCAGCAGTGAAACATGTCACAAATTAATAGAAGCAATGCTCAGACGATTACAAGCTGTAATTGAAGCAAAGGGCATGCATACTAAATACACTGCTCAAAACAATTAAAGGATATTGCAGTTTTAGGTAGATTTTGTATCTGGTAAACTGTTTAGCTGATTGATACATGGTCGACAGACATAGTAGGTTATGTGAGAATAAATTACACATGTTTGGCAGAAAAAAATGCATTTTATTGCGCATTTGTGTACTAAAGGAAAATAACACAATTTGTGCATATGAGAAAAAAAAATAAGAAAAGGTGTTTTCTTCAATGAAAATCATTTTCAGTAGGGGGTATGGTTTCCACGGGCGGCCAGCAACGTTGAACACCTTTGAGGCATGGACTCAATGAGGCTATTAATGACGAGTTGGGGTATTCTGCCCACTCTTCCAGAAGAGCTCTTTCCAGTTTCTTGGAGAGTTTGTGGGGGTTGTTGGCGGCCAGAAACTCGTCTTCCTAGAGCGTCCCGAACGTGCTCGATTGGATTCATGTCTGGAGAACACGCTGGCCATTCCATTCGAACGATTCCTTCCTCGAAAAGGAAATCCTCCACCATGTTTGCACGATGTGGCCTGCAGTTATCGTCCATTAAAATGAAGTTATCTCCGATTGCTGCAGCGTAAGGGACTACAATAGGTCTGAGGATCTCATCCCTATATCGGCGACCAGTCAGAGCTCCATCTCGAATGATGTAGAGGTCAGTGCGCCCGTCAATGGAGATGCCACCATACACCAACACTCCTCCACCGCCAAATCTGACACTTTCGTGCACGAACGCAGGATTATTCCTACTGCCACGGTCCCTCCAGATGAAAATACGCCTATTATCCGGATGCACAGAAAAACGGGACTCGTCAGAAAACAGAATATTGCTCCATTCATTTCTCCTCCAGTTGACATGCTCAGTTGCCCACTCCCTGCGGTCGCGACGATGCCTTGATGTTAATCTAACACATACCATCGGTCGGCGAGCATACAGACCTACAGCATGGAGCCGGTTTCGGACAGTCTAAGTTGAAATCGTGGTGCCTGTAGCCGAGCGAAGGTGTTGTTGGAGAAGAGTAGCGTTCATGGTTCGGTGTCTCCGAGCTGTTAACGCTAAATACCGATCTTCATTGGGCGTTGTTGCCCGTCTACGACCTTGCTCTGGTCTTCGGCCTGCACATCCACTCTCCAAAAAACGGTTCCAGATCCTGGAAATGACACTTTGTGACACTCCAATGGCTTGCGCTACTTCGGCTTGAGTTTGGCCCCCTTCTAACCTACCAACATTTCTCAAAGCTTCTGAATCTGTCAAATGACTTCGCTGAGACATCGTACTCATTGAAACAAAGCAATCACTGAATGCCGATCATCCTTGTCTTCATTCTCTTTTATCCAGTTGAAAGTCAAATTTCATTCGCTGCCGCTGAAGCGACGTTTTTGACGTCGAACTCAAAATTTGCATACTCCACAGTTTGAAAAACAGAAAAAATTGCATTTGTGATTCTCTTCTTCTATTTTCGGCAAAAAAAATTTCGTTTATATCTTTATTTTATATAAAACTTCAAATATCCTTTAATTGTTTTGAGCAGTGTATTAGCACTGTTTCTAACTTATAAATAATTCCTCTAGTTCTATTTTTTTTGCTAGTGTGCAAATATTTTTTTGGCAGTACAAATGCTACTTTTTTTACGTTTTCATATTTTAAATATAATTATTAAGTCAGATATTAAATATGTTAATTTGTTTTGTAAAAGTGTTGGTATTTTTAATTCTTAGTTGCTTTTTATTTATTTATACATATGCTACAACAAATTTACCTGATGTGCAAATACTTTTTTTGCTCACTGTACATCTGAAATCCGTGGAGAGGCAGTTAGAGATCTGCACGGGCCGGGCTCGGGCCTATTTACATTTGCGGCACTCGAGCCGGACCGGCCTAGTGACTACTCTTTATGGGTTGGGCCGGGTACGGGCCTTACTTTTTCCCGGGAGAATTGGGCAGGGCCTAACTTATTTTTTCTGTACAGAGCCGGGACTGGTTTCTTTTCTAGTCTTCAAGGCCCAAAATTTTCAGCCCTAGTTTTGTACCAGCCCGTATCAAAATCATTGTCTCGGCGTGACATGTTCGTTCGAAGGTCAGTAAAATTAAGCCTGGCCCCAAAGATTTTTGTAAAATATGCATACATTTTTAATCGCATTATTCTACAATTAAACATTAACATTTATTCGTTTTAAAGAATAGTAAATTTCTACGCTAATTAAAATATAGCTAAATTAAAATATAGTAAAACGTGTGAACAGGAACCTGCCTATGGCGGAATCCTGTTTTAAACTGAAAACGTGTTAATCCATTCAAAATTAATATACTAATACGTAAAGAAAAGAATATATAATACATTTAAATTTGCTAAGAAGGGAACTTGCCTATAACGCATTTTTTTCCCTTTTCTATGTAATTGAGTCTTAGAAGATTTTACTGTATAGCATTTTTCAGATTTTTAACAATTCAATTACATGAAATATGGATTAACAATATTAATGATAACTGAAACATTTACATAGAAGAAATAGCGATTCATTAAAAAAATAAATATCGTAGCCTTCGGCACTTATATAAAAATGAAGTTTAGAACATGAAAAAAAAGTTAAGATAAATATTTCTGGTCAGAACTGCTCGTCAGAGTCAAATTTTTAACCAAATCGATGTAAAAATCAATGTTTTGTAGCAATTCACTCGGGCGTGGGCCGGGCTCGGGCCGAAATTTTAGCTGTTATACCGGGTCGGGAAAAAAATTTCTACGGGCCGGGCCGGGCTCGGGCCGAACTTTTAACTTTTCTACCGGGCCGGGCCAATATTTTTTTTTTTACGGGCCGGGCCTAAATTTTTTTTCTATCAGTCGAGCCGGGCCCGGGCCTGGAAATTTCGGCCTGTGCAGACCTCTAGGGGCAATATCCCTCCTCATGAATAGGGGTCTATGCACTCAAATTTTCCTACATTTTGGTCGTATTTTCGGTACGACATGCTTCGAATTTTATAAGGAAAAAAAAAAAACCCGATGACTATGCAGAAAGCCTAGTAAGTTGGCATAAAGTACTGAGGTCATTTGATGGGGGGGGGGGGGGGGGAACCATCTTAAAATAATATAAGATAATTATAACAATCTTATACATTTTTAGTCACACTTTTAGATACAAAATGTATTTTCTATACTAATATTATAAAGAAGAAATATTTCTTTGTTTTTAGTAGGTAATCTCTGAAACTACCGTTCCGTTTAAAAAAAATCTTTCTATATGATAATGATAATCTCTGTTTCAAAACAAGCTGCTCCTTATCTTGGTACTCCTGCTTCAAGGAAAGACAGAGAAAGGGGCATTATAAGAGCGAAAATCATTTTAAAATTACGATTTCTTTGAAATTGTTAGGACTAGAAATTTGAAATTGACATGGTGGCTTCTTTTAAGACGTAAACTCTCGATAAGAAATATTTATAAAAAATTTAAATTTAAAAGGGGAAATGAACGGAAAACTTTTAAGCTATTTTTTATCGGGGGATCTCTACCTTCCAGGGGGTGGGGGTGTAAATGATAAAAATAATAATAATAATTACGATTTTTATGAAATTGTTTGGGATTAGAAAATTCAAAATTTACATAATGGTTATTTTTGATAAGCGAATTTAACATGCGAAGTACTTTTAGGGCACAATGCTCCAAAATAATTTTTTTTTTAATTGTTGAAATCAGAAGGAAATGTTCTACAATTATATTTTTACTTTGATTTTTCTGAAACTACCAGTTTTAGAAGCGCTTGGATAATAGATAATGTGAGGAACCTGAAGAAATCTGCGTATTACCGAGAGAGTCATATAATTTAGAGGAGCATAAGTGAGAGGTTACTCTATTTAAAATAAATAAATAAATAAAGATTTTAAAGTTGACATAGTGGTTATTTTTGCCAAGCGAATTTGCCATGCGGTGTTCTTTTAAAGCACGATGTTTCCAAAGGTTATCTATTTAAAATGGGTGAAATCGATGAAGAATGTTCTAAAATTATATTTTTACCGTGATTTTTCTGGAACTGCTAGTTCTAGAAATGCTTGGCTTAGAGATAATCTAAGGAACCTGAAGAAATCTGCGTATAATCGAGAGAATCGTGAAAATTTACGAGCCTTCAATTTTAAATTATGGTTAATTCGTAAACTAAGTAAGTTAATGAACTTAACCCTGAAATGACGGGTGTTGCTTTTCGGCAACATACCCAATTTAGGCTCTAAAATACTATTAGAATAATATTGAAGCTATAATGCGTAATGTTGCCAATAAAATACATTCTGAAAATATTATTAAATCGATTTTCAACATGTAGATGGCAACACTTGTGCTGTTTAAGAATAAAGATTGATTTATTTTTTCAATTGCTGGTACTTGTTCTTTTTGTTTTGTTTGGAAGCTTGCCAAATACTCTATTTTGTTCTGCAATGAGCAAGTAAAATTTATTTCTTATTACAGTTCCTAAAATTCTAGTGTGTGTTTAATAATATAGAATTTTATCAAGGAAAATTATTTTTTCAATTAAACACCAGTATTGCCAATTAGTAACAAACTGTTTTTTAACCGTAAACCATATTTAAAACAAAATATGATTTTTTAAAGTATTTTTTCCCATGATTTATTTAAAAAATGCAAGCCGAAAAACATTATTACAATGATTTTTGAAAAATCAGGCATTTAAGGATTAACACTTTCAACCGAATCTTCCATAATTCTGACGCAATTAAAACTTATTAAATGTGCGTTCAAACTGAAAAATCTTTAATAATTGGAGTTAGAATGTTCTTAATTTTATAAACTGCTTTTTTCGGTAAACGAAAATCATAGTTATTTAATTGCTAAAAAAAGGTCTTCACAATTTACAAAGAGACATGCAACTGTGAGAAATTTCGTAACATAACCGCTTAACCACAAAAATTTTGAGAACAACCCGGATCAATGAAAACAGGTACAAAGTCGAGGTCAAAATACCTTTTGTTCTGCAGCAAAGAGGGATGCAGCTTTTCCGCTGTGAGTCATGCTTTTTGACTCGATTTGACAACTCTGGCACATTTGAGGTTTTCAAAAAATTATTAATTTATTGGCATAATTAGTGCTGATGAAGTATTTATTTTCCCTATTTTTATGAGTATTAAAAATTTAGCAAATTTATAAATAATTACAAATAAAGCTCCTATTAAAATAATAAGGCATAAGGTTATGCTGCAGGTCGTGTTGAATCTAATTTTTTGCGGTTGGGTTTGGATCTTGCATCGGACATAACCCGCTTTTACCCGAATACGACTCGATCCGCGGTTCCCGTCGAATCGGGTTGACGCTAAATTTTTTTTTGCAAAGACGGGCCCGGGTCGATTTCGGATTGGGTTTTGACTCTTGCGGGTGGTGTTCGTGTTGAACCGATTTTCAAAGAAATGTCCAAAATATCATTTCAAGTAAATATCTAGATGCAATAAAACCTCCATAATGGACACCTCTATTTAGCAAACACTTTGAATTCCTATAACTTATATATTTGTACATTTTTACCTCTGAACAATGGTCAACTCCGAATTTACATACAAGTAACAGGTGTGTGCACGCATAAATATTACAAATACGATACAAATGTTCTTGTGTGTATCAAAAACGAAATGCAGGTAATTTTTTTCACGGTCCGAGAGAAGAAAAAGGGTTCTTAACCGTACCATACAGAAAAAATAACCTATAGTCACATTTCTTATCTACATTTTATTTATAATGCAGTAAGTTGAATATACACTCATTCATATTCAAATGTATTTTTATTTGAAACATAGTTATACTCAAACTTTTTGTAAAAATCCCAACAATCCGACTTGAAAACCCTTAATCTGACTCGCAAAAGTGCTAGACACTCCTGAGAGAACCCGACCCGCAAGAAATAAAATTAGAACCACCCCGACCCGAAAAAAGAAAATTAGGATAACCCGACCCGATTACTTCATAATACATAGCCTCCCCCCCCTCCCAAAAAAAAAAAAAAAAAAAAAAAAAAAAAAAAAAACTTTACCCCACGGCGAAAATTTTCTGAATTCAATGTTGTTTCAGGCAATATTTTTGTACCTGATCATTGCAGTACTCTAGTTTACGAAACAAGTTTTTCTCTTAAAAAAAATTATAGAGCAAGATATATTTACAAATTATCAAACCGTCCAAGGAAATAGTGAACCAGAAATACGTCTTATAAGGGAAGATTCAGATTAATAGGAAAAGATTAAAAAAATAGAAATTGGATTAAACATAGACTATTTAAAAAGCGCATATATTTTTAATGTCAAAATATGTTAGCATAACATAAATGGTATTTCCTTGGAATGGCAAAAAACTAATAACAAAATCATCTAAAAAGAGATTGCATCATCTGAGTGCCTTTAGTTTTGTCTACTATTTTAGCTGACACATCCAACTTATCCTAGCGAGTTTTTCAAGATTTAGAAAATTTGACAAGTTTTCAGTTGCAATGTTATTATCAATGGAAAAAATGGAATTTCTATTTCAGCCTCCCCTCCACCCATCCAAAGAGCTGTTTCGGTGTAACGCTGTCCAAAAAGAGGGAAAGGACAACTCCATACAATTTAAACACCAAATGATCGCATATAAAGGTGAATTTTAAATTAAGAATTATGTGTTTTTTCTTTATCTATTTAAATAAAATAAGTTTAGGAAGTCGTCTAAAAAGGAAAATTGAAATACTTAAATTAGCCTCATATAATTTTTCTCAACTTTCCTTTTTTTATTAGTAGATTAATTAATTTATATTTTTCTTTAATTAATTACTCATAAAACATGGCAGTCAACGTACTACCAGCTAATTTTGTTCTACGAATTTGATTATTTTCCGTTTTTTGGATGAATTGAACACTACTCGCCTTCCTCTGAAATTCAGATCAAAGCGGATTGCAAAATTCCATATTAACTTACGGAGAAAATTTTAAAAAAGGTATCGCTCTTTACCTTATAGAGATTTAAAAATTTAATTTTCAGCATTACAAAGTTCATGTATGT
Organism: Maratus speciosus; assembly: GCA_963932465.1. Lineage (NCBI taxonomy): Eukaryota > Metazoa > Arthropoda > Arachnida > Araneae > Salticidae > Maratus > Maratus speciosus. The sequence goes on along the minus strand of OZ010791.1, from coordinate 232,468,556 downwards.
CATTGGAAAATTGTATATTTACTTTTTTAACACTTTCCAACATAGTTGAAAAGTATTTATGAATTGAGTGTCCGTCTGTCTGTCTGTCCGTGCTCTAATTCATGTAAATATACTCGGATTGCCATGTAATTGATATAAGTTATTGAGGTTCACTATGGTATGTTTGGTATTGAAAGTGAAGTATGTACTATTCATAGTCCATTTACAGGGGCGCTCAAAAGTATTCCGTTATATTATGGTCTATGGGGGAAAATCATTTGCGGTGTATTTTAATAGAGTTACATTATTTTAAACATAATGAAATTTATATACCTTATTGCGGTGAACTAGAAGATGGTTGCTATAGAATATATTATAAATAGCACTTGCAGTTTGCGTACGGGGAACTCAAAAGTATTCCGTTATTTTATGGTCATTGAAGAAAAATTGTCTGCGACGTATTTTAATCATGTTACACGTACGCTAGAAACATAATGAAATATATATGAATTTCTGAAGTGCACTAATACTTGCTTTCAGTAGAATATGGTGTGCAAAGCATTCATCATTCATTTACAGAGTCACATAAAATAGTTCGATTATATAATGATCTAAGGGGGAAAAGTGTTCACGGCGTATTTAATTAAGTTGCATTATTTCAAACAAGATGAAATTGATATACATCACTGAGGTTTACCACAAGATGCTTGCCGTTGAATATGATGTGTATTGCATTCATTGTTCATTTACAGGGACACATAAAAGATTTCGGAGATAATGCTGTATCAGAAGTGTTGCCTATTAAGGATGATTGCTAAAAGTGCGTTTTCAGTTATAGTAGTATGTAGTTTTTAAGTTAAACTAAATTTTTGCATGCTTCACGACATGCATAAATTCGATAGAACATATACAGAGCTACACAAAAGAATTCGTAACCATTACTGAGAATAAGCGTGAATTGCTTAAAGATGTTCTTTAATTTGAGTTATGCAACTTCAAGTTGATTTTCAAGCTAAGCTACATGCCTGTCTATGGATAGTAATTTCTTGATGTATGATTTCAGTAGTTTTAAGCATATTTTTGTCTCAATTAAATTTCCACATAATATGTGGTGTGTATAAAAAATCTGTATGCAATATACAGACCTGTACAAAATAATTCAAGTACTTTTCCGTCTATTGGTAGGAATTGCTGAAGGGGAATTTTCAACTGCGTTATGCGTTTTCTGATTAAACTAAATTTTAGCATACTATGTAGAATCTGTACAAATCTATAGATCATATACAGAGCTATCCACAAAAGAATTGGAGCACTTTTACGGCTATGGGCGGTAATTGTTGAAATCTGTTTTTTAAACGCGTGTTATATGTTTTCTAAAATGTTTACTTAGGTAACTTCTTTAACTTATTAAAAAGTGAAGTTTTGTTAAAGCATTTTAGAAGTGTTGGAAAGTGTTTCATAATGTATGTTGACGCATGATTTTTCTTTCTTGTTAATTTAATTTAAGTCTTTTTTATTTTTTTTTTTCGGCGCTCTTCAATGAAAAAAAAATTTCCCACTCAACAACGTAAAACTTTCTGATACATTCACGGACTCATTTTTTAATGTCAAAACATGAAACTGGCAGATATGACTGAGAGGTCTGCACAGGCCGGAATTTCCAGGCCCGGGCTCGGCCTGAACGAAAGTTATCTTAGCCCTGTTCGGCCCGAGCCCGGCCCGTTTATATTTTCACAATTCATGGCCCAGCCCAGCCCGTGGAAAAATCAATTAAATCAGGCCCGATCCGCTCGGCTCAATATCTACAAAAAATCCAGATTTTCCTTAACATACATTTAAGATTCTTTTAAAGAGTACTACATACATAGTTATAAACTAATTTTACAGTATATTTTAAAATTGCGGTGTGTTCGCACGACAGAAAATACGCAATAGCAACATTAATGATTACGAGTCTTAGACGTTTCAACATTCAAATAAGGATTCATTAAAATGTTAATTTAGTTTAGAATAAAAGAAAAAAATGTAAGGTTAAAAACATGATAATTTTTGAAGCTGTATAATAAAAAGTAGATTTGTGAAAATTTCTCTATCATTTATGAAGGCTTTTCTCAAATCCAAAGGAGCCGCTTTCTGAATTCATTTCTTTTCGGAAATTAATCAGATTGGCAGGCGTTCTTATTCAGAAGCTATGTAATCGAATAACATTATCCATTTTTTGATAAAGGCAATATATATTTGAGAAAATACTGTCAAAGTTAGCGTTATGAATCGAATTTTCGGAAGCGATAGCGCGGGAAAGGAGAAAAACCTGCAGTCACGTGACAAGAATCTCTTATATCTCGATAATTAATTTATTTATCAAACATGGGAAACGCTATTTGATTCCAAATCCCTTCAATAGCCAGGCCTGTCAATTTTATGGCTTTACAGTTAAAAATTAGTCAGAAAATGTGTCAGAAAGTTTTGCATTGTTGAGCAGTAAATCTGAGAACCACCTTAAGGTATATATTTCCAAAGATACTGTTAACAGAAATTCATTATGGCAATTAATATTTTTACAAAACATATTGTCTGAATAGTGTAGAAAAATAATAAAGTGTCTGAATAGTCTGAATAGTGTAGTAGTTTGTATAGAAAAATTCCGTTTAAAATAGGTGTCTGTCTTAACAGGTATAATTAAATGGTATTCCTTCCGTGCGGATCATGATCTTTTTAACACTTTCTAACAAAGTTGAAAAGTGTTTATGATTTCGGTTTGTCTGTCCGTCTGTCCGACTAGCCGTCTGTCCACGCTCTAACTCTCGCAAGTATGCTCGGATCCTTCTGAAATTTTTGGATGTTAGTGACCTCTACCATAGCACATTCCATATTTCAAATGAAGGTTGTAGCATGTTTAGTTCATTTACAGGGACAGTCAAAAGTTTTCCGTTACATTACGGCCAATGGAAAAAAATCGTTTCAAATGATTTTTAATGGTGTTACACTCTTTCAAACATAGTAAAATTGATATTCATTTATGAAGTCCACTAAAATATGCATTCTGTTGAATATGCGGTGCAAGGAATAGTTATTGTTCATTTACAGGGCCACACAAAAGAATTTCGTTCATAATGGTATAGGGGGAATTGTTTGCGGTGTATTTGAAAAGATTTCAGATACTATATTGTATCCGAATTACTGTATATTAGTAATGATTGCTCGAAATGTATTTTTAATTATGATATGCGCTTTTTTCACTATATTTATGCATACTATAAAGTGCGTATAAATGCTATAGTTCATATACAGGGCTACAGAAATCAATTCGTTGAGGTTACTGAGTATGAGCATAAATTGCTTAAAGGCGGGTTTTAAAGGAGTTATGCATTTTTACGCTGAACCGAATTTAGTTTACTAAGAAATATTTGTAGAATATAGATAAAATGATATACAGGACCACGCAAAGAGTTGGATACATGGCCGTCTATGGGTGATAATTTCTGGAAGTATAATTTCAGTAGTTTTAAGAGTGTTTTAGTTTGAATTAAATTTTAGCTAAATAGTGGCATGAAATAATGTTACTAGGTAAACTACAGGGCTGTACAAAAGTATTCAAATATGTTTCCATCTATTAGTATAAATTGCTGAAAGATGAATTTCAACCTGTTATGCATTTTCTTAATATAGTAAATTTTCTCATTATATAGTATACTAGGGGCTTCTGCCCCCTGCAAGCTACGCTCACCAACCCCGTTCAGACACCGCAGAATCTAAAAACACGCTAATCTGATGGGTTTTAAAAATATTAGAGAAGATTGAATTATACTGAAAAAAGCTGTGCAGATCTCCCCGTAAACGGGTTTCCATTCAATTCCATTTGATTGCAAAAATTTAAGGGCGAATCAGCTGCTGTTAAGACATCCAATGGTTGTTTTCGTTTTTGATTAAAGAGGATCAGTTAAACATTTAAAAAGAAGCTAAAATAAAATTAATTAAGTATAAGAGTCTTTGTCTCCCGGTATTTTAAAACAATCTCTATAACAATAGCCTAAGTCATGTGACTATGACTATCATCAACAGTTCCAGGCGGACTACTTCGCTTTTTATACTCTAGGTGCCATTTGGTACTTTAATGTTAGCCAGGCACAGGTGATAAGTCGTCAAATATTATTCTATCGCCATCATTTCATCCATATTATAATAGTTCAAGTCGTCAACTGCCATAAACAAATACGGTCTGATCCCTTCGCCGTTCATATGAAAGTTTGGCAAAGATGTCATATACGTCCCATATTGGCGTGATGTTTTAACGACTCCAATTTGGGGAACGCATTAACAGCATAAACAGCAACATCCGGCTTACCGTATCAAGCAAAATAACGATACTTTGGCGCCAGTTATGTGCCCGTTCCGTAATGACATTGGCGTCAGAAAAAAATCACGCCAATATGGGACCGTAAGTTTTCCATTTTGATTACAAAATCAAAAAAAAATTTTCGAATAAAACTACAAAAAAGTTGCCATGGTCGCAAAGAATTCTAGGTACTGTTACGCTAGCAAGATGCAAATCTCGCCAATAGCTTTTTTTCAACTCGCCAGTTAGCATTTTTTTTTTCGAGTGGTAATATTTGGCCAGATACGCACCGCAGGTTTGGCGTGATTTTTATTTTTTTACGAAAATTTGGCGAAAACCTCGTTTTCAAATACCAGTTACATATGCATTTTTGGTATTCCTTAGATATCACGACTACCAAAAATCTATCGCCAAACTATAAGATTAAATGCCAATAATGGTTGATCGTAAACGTCACATTCACTTGACTTTAAGCAAGTTACACGTGTTTACGTCATCAAGTGATTTTTATTTCGACGTTTTATTCGTATATTTATTAATGTTATACTAATTTATTTGTTCTTTCGTTATTTAAAATAAAAATTATGTCAATTTGTATAATTTGGCGAGTGTTTTGGCGATTTATATAATTTGGCGAAATTGGTCGACGGAATTACTAAGTAGTACTGTATTTCTTAATTATTTTCTATTATTTTCTAAAGGTAATATAAAAAAAATAATTGATAATCATAGAACAAAATAATTTATATAATTTGTAAAAAGAAATAAAAGTAAATAAACATTTATTATCAAATAAACAACAATAGCCGGGTTACCATGTCAACCTTTTCTGAAATATATAAAAAAAATATCTGTTTGATTAAAATTTGAGTTGCCATCATTAGAAAAATGTATATAAAATTAGAAAAAAATTAATACTTCGAAAACTAATTCGAATTTAAAAATTCTAATACCAGTTTTGAAAACTGCGGATCAATATTGATTTTTGGTGTTAATTTCATCGCAAAGTATTTCATATTTTAGGAGAAATCGCCGTGAAACATAATCAGTTGTTTAATCAGTCGATTCATATTTCCGTTTCATAAATTCGTTTCATTAGGATTTTATATATATAGGCTAGATATATCAACCTACAGATCAAATACGGGGCTCTTCAAAAGAATTGTAATATATATTTGGCTATGGACGGTAACTCTGAAATCAGTTTTTCAAATGTTTTATGCGTTTTATAAAATGTTTACTTAGTTATCTTATTTACCTTATTTCCTTACATAACGAAGTTTTGTTAAAGCATTCAGGAAGTGTTGGAAAATGTTTCATAATCTATGCTTAACGCATGATTTTTCTTTCTTGTTTATGTTTAAAACACAGTTCCGTTATATAGGCAGAAACCATTTTAATGGGGCTCGGTTGCCAGTTTGGCCTCCATTTTTATTCAGAAAATCTGAATTCATAACAGAAAATACGAATTTTTTTTCCCCTAATTTAATGAATGGCAGACAATTCGTGATTGTTAAAGTAAAAATTCTTTTTTAGGAATTTCCGGTGTGAATTCGGAATTTAGGAATAAAAATGGATTCCAAACTGGCGACCCTGTAATGAGGGTTGGCTTCATTTTTATGTCCCGATTTAAAATTCGCTGTCCCGATTTCTTTTTTTTTTTCTTTTTTGTCTCCTTGTCCTGCTTTTTGTGACACTGCACATGGCAACACTAGCCATACCTGTCACTGTAAAATAGGTTTTTCCACAACAAGTAAATGAGCGAGGAAAAATACTTTTGAACATTTCGTAACAGCAGTTACATTTTCCAAGATGCGAAAAGGTTAAGTCTTCCTAGATTTCTCCTTAGAATTTCCAAGGAGAATTGTACCACTTTTTCAGATTAGAAATTTTTGGAAAATATTTTTTCTTTAAATTATTTATTTTTCTGCAAACTATCGAATAGTTTGTAACATCTTTCTGCGATTAAAAAAAAAAAAAAAAAATTGTGGTAAAACCGCATACGCATCCTAATTTTCGTAAGTGTTTTATTTGTATTAAATTTTCTCTTAAGGGACCTGATACCTTTGAACTGTCAAAAGTTAGCAAAAGTTTAAAAGCTCCTTTTCTTGTCTTAAAAATTATTAGACCTACTTAAAGAACATTTAAACAATCCTACACTTTTATATTTTGCTTTCTTAAGACTTTCAGATGGATATTTTCCGAATAACCGATGCATTGCACGCACGATAACATCTAAAAATTCAGTCTAATTAATATAAAATGACCTACAAAGAGCATTTAAACTATCAGACACTTTTGTATTTTACTTTCTTAAGATTTTCAAGTGGATATTTTCCGAATAACCGATACAGTGCGCGCAGGATATCATTTAAAACATTTAGTTTAATTAATAGTATTTAGTTAAAATGACCTAAAAGGAACATTTAAACAATCCGACACTTTTGTATTTTGCTCTCTTAAGGCATTCAACTGATAATTTTTCGAATAATCAATGCATAGCGCGCACGTTATCATTCAAAACATTCAGTCCCTTTAATAGTGTATAGGGGAAAGTAGAGGAATGACGCTCACATGAAACATGAGTAGCTAGTCAAATTTACACAAAAATCAATATTTTATTAATGAAGTATAACTCCAAGGCATAAAGAACAGTTCGCAATCAACTAATCTGCATAAAAGATTTAGAAAAATTTTTATCGTTTTATTTAATTAACAATGGATTGAGCGGTAATGCCCGACATGGTAGGGTAATTGCGCTGAAAATTTGAATACAACATTTAAGTTGGAGTTATTTATAGTTGGCGCAACAAAGCACTACAAAAATAAATAAAAGAATGAACGTACAGCTAAATGTATATATATATATCTTTAGGAATAATGAGTAAATTAACATTTGAAAATAAGAGTGTAAACTTACCTTCAAGTTAGATGTTGTAGAATTTTATTCTAAAACAACTTCAAACTAATAAAGTGAGGACACAAAAATACTTTCCTCCCGACGGGCATTATATCCTTACTGGGAACTTAGGATGAAGTTCGCTAGGTGCCGGTACCGATCGCACGTTTTCAATTCTATTCTGTTTAGAGATATTTGGGTGAGCGGGATTCCCTTTCTGAGCCTCATTAAGGGGTCTCAGGACTCTTAAAGCTTTAAAATTTTCGAAATTTTAATTTTTTTTAGATATTAAACTACTATCTTTTCTGAACATTTTGGTATAAATCTTTCCTTGAAATTCCTATTAGAACAGAAGTTATGGCTTTTAGAATTATACACGCTCAGTAGCTGAAGCGGCGTTTCAGAAACTTTGAAGTCAATTTTCTCCAAATGACGTTTTTGGGCATAACGCGCACGATATCTCAAAAACTTCTGAATTTTTTTTTTTCATGAAATTTTCAAAACATATGTTTCATGTTAGTCTGTATAAACTGAACCTAAAATTTCCTTCTTATTGTTCAGATATATTTTCTTTATAGGTGATTATACTGCTGAAATTTTCTAAATTTTGCTTTAGCTCAATACAACTTTGTATTAAAAATAGAAAAATGCTTTCAATACAAATTTATTTAGGTTCAGTGTAATTATTACAATGTGATATGTGAAGCATAAGTAGGACCCAAAATTTTCCTTCTACTTGCAACATTTATTTTGTAACCGTGCGCATAATCTATTCTGCCGATTTTCCGCTCGTCAAATGTCTGACATTTTGGAGCCCACTGTAAATTCTAATTCTGCATCTTGTAATTTTTCAAATACATGAAATGAAAGAACATACTTACATCTTCCATCTCAATATAAAATTTGTCTTAAAATTATTTACATTTTAAGATATTATATGTTGAAAATGGTCTTTTTTTTTCGATTTTTCCAATTTTAAGAGTCCTGAGACCCCTTAACCTACTTTCCCCTAATTAAAATGTCTACAAGGAACATTTAAACAATCCTACATTTTGTATTTTGCTTTCTTAACACTTTCAGATGGATATTTTCCGAATGACCGATGCACTGTGCGCACAATAACATTTTAAAAATTCAGTCTAATTAATAGTGTTTTTGTTAAAATGACCTACTGTAGAAGCGAAACTTTCATCCTTTCAAAATAAAAAATATATATATATAGGGTGAAACCTCCATTAACTGACACCTTAAGGATTCTTTCTCGCTCAAATCACTATTACAAAGTTTTTAATCCCTTTTATACCTTTCTTTTTGAAAGGATAATAGAGATACATTAAAATATTAATGTTGACACAATTTTGAAAAATTATGCCTTCTATTATTAAAAATTAATTTTTTTCATAAATAGGGTCAATAACTGCAGTAACTGACACTAACCGTGTTTTCAAAAACAAATAATTGATACAAACTGAACCAGTGCCTGACACTTTACTTGCAAATGTAAACAAAAGAGTTATTTTATATTTCAAGGGATTCATGCTTTTAAAATACTCTAATGTTTATTATAAAAACCAAAGACATTATTTATATATGATATCATACTACAGATGCACGTGTCTCTTTCTTCATGTTTTAAATTATTAGCAATGCAGGTATCCAATAATTGACATTTATGAGCCAGTAACTGACAAATGGCGTCAGGCCCTGGTAGAAAAACTTAAATTTTAATGGTCTTGAGTGTTGACCATAAGATAAATTTTATTTATTAGTATTTTTTCTTTTAAGTCGTTTAAATAATAGATTTCAACTTTCTTTAATATTACCAATAATTAACACCTCTGCCGGAGACTGGTGAAATGAAATTACCGGGACTAATAACTGGCACACCCCATTAAGCTAAATTAAATAACTAGCAATTAGAAATAATGGTCCAAATATATCATAGGCATTTCCACAAAACTTTACACGCATTACAAGTATAACTTTAAGGAAAAGTGTAAGATTGTTGCATTACAAATAGATTTTTTTTTAAAGCACAACCTTAATTTTAGAAATAGAATGGTTGCCTCTAAAAGACACTTTTCATGTTCTCAAAAGTTCCTTCTTCACTGAATATCTTCTTGGCCTTCTAGTGGTGAATAAATTGACTCCAAAATAAAAATAAGTGTCTAAGTTACCGTTAGATGAAATTGCTTTGCAGAATTTAACAAGATGCTTATTGAGTTAGATTTCTGCTGAAGTGTCAGTTACTGGTTAGGTGTCAATAACTGTGGGTTTCACGCTTCACGCTATTTCATAAATGTCGGAAATTAGAAACATTTTAAAAACATTAAGTAAAAATATTTTTAAAATATAAACTATAGGATCAAAATTTTACTTAAATTTATGTACAGGCGTTCATAAAATAAATAAGTAAATAAATAAAAAATAAAAGCAACATCACATATATTTTTATTGGCAAATTGTTGTAGAGAAAAATGAAAATAGCCATTCAATTGGAAAGAATGTCTTCTTTAAATTTATATTAAAAAGAAGCTTAAGTTTCAATCTTCATATTGAAATAGTAACAAAATTTTAAATTTTCAACGCTAACCCCCAAATTCGACATCATATTTCGATTCTATGTGTGATTTTAATTTTAGATACCAAACGGAAAGTTATTCGAACAGGAAGTTTAAGAATTATAATGTAAAGTTTAATCTACTAATATTAAATTAATTTTTAACGTTTTCATTCATATCTCCTCTTTCACTAAATATTTTTATTTCTTTTTAACCATTGCAACCATAATTTACGATTTCTTATACCATTTGGTAAAACTTACCAAAAAATCCAAATATGATGTCAAAATTAGAAGGTATATCGAAAATTTTTAAACTTGTTATAATTTCTGTATGCAGACGACCTTCTAAGCAAAATTTAAATATCACATTTATTAGTAGACGTTATTATTAATCGATTGGTACTTGTCACATTTTTATACGATGATTTGCGGCAAAATTAATAGGGTGGTGCGTTTTTTTTTTTTTTTTTTTTTTTTTTTTTTTCTTCTTCTTCTTTTCCCCTTGCAGGATTGTAACACGTAATCATAATGGGATGCATCTCTTTTTTAAAACTTTCCAACAGAGTGGGAATATGTCTATGAATTCGGTTTGTCTGCCTATCTGTCTTTATGTCCATCTAGCTGTGCTCTAAATCTTTTAAATGCACTCGAACTGCCATGTACGTTTATTGCAGTTTAGTATAGAATATTCGGTATTGAAAATGAAGTGTCTAGACTTTATAGTTCATTTACAGGGGCACAAAATCCCATTACATTATGGTCTATGGGATGAAACGATGCATTTTATTGATGTCACGGTATTTCTAACATAATCAGATTGATATGAATCACTGAGCTGAACTACAATATGCTTTTTCAGGAATATAGAATAACTAGCATTTATAGTTCGTTTACAGGGGTGCACAAAATAATTCCATTACATTATGATCTTTGGGGAATTTCGGTTGCGGTTCATTTTAATCATGTTATGATACTTGAAAGATAATTAAATAAAAGGGATCACTGAGATGCATTATAACATGTTATCTATGGATTATGGAGTGAGTATAAGCCCTTATCGTTCAATTACAGAGACCCACAAAATAATTAGATTACAGCTGTTCTGTAGACCATGGTCGATTATTGCTGGAAATACACGTTTCCCTCTATGGTATGTATTTTTAAACTAATCTTTAGTGTATTACCTGTGTGTATAAATTCTATAGATCATATACAGGGCTGCACAACCCAGTTCGTACATTTTATCGCATATGGGCATGAATTGGTGAAAATAGATTTTTACGGAGTTATGTGTTTTTTTTTTTGTTTTTTTTTTAATTGCTCAGTTAGATATCTCATTTTATTGTACGAAAAATGAAATTTCTCAAAAATATTCTGTTACTGTTGGAAAGTGTTTCATAATTTATGTCTTACGCATATGACTTTTTCGTTCTTTTATTTTTATTTATTTATTTATTTATTTTGCACGAATTGTACATAAAATTTTGAAGGGCCATTTTTGAAATCGAAAGTCGTTAATATCAGCCGTCCACTTTCTGATAGGAAAAAGCAAATTGTGAAAAAATGGATTAGATAAATAAGTGATACGGTTTTTAATTTTCGCCATACATTTTAACATAATTTCGTGTTCGGTGAGGAGAAAACTAGAGTCTTGCATCGGGTCGGTTTGGGTTTTCGCTAATTTTTTTCGTTGCAGATCGTGTTCGGCGGCGGGTCGGGTTGATTTTAAGTGTTTCGAATTCAGTTCGGGTTAGGTTTTGACTCTTTCGTAACGGGTTCGTGCTGATTCGATATTTCAAAAGAAATTCCTGAATATTTTTCAAATTAAAAACTGTATATTTGAATATTATTGGGTGCCTATGTGTGTATTTTTATACAAAAAGATGAAATTTATATAACAGCTATAATTGTAGATTATTTTTCTATAATTGTATTAAAATATGGATTCATTTTTTTTCACTTCTGGTTTGGGTTGAAGTGTTTTGGCTTCCGGTCGGGTTTTGTGTTGACTTTAAGCAGATATTTAGGTTTCGGCAGTGGTGTAGCTAGGGGGGGGGGGGAGTTTCGCCCCGGGTGTCACCCTCTAAGGGATGACACCCGATCTTTATTTTCAAAAATATATATATAATTTTAGAAGATTTCAGAAAATAATTCTGACGTAAAATGGAATTTTTAGCTCACCAAGCAACAGAGTTAATTTTCTTTTCTTGGAGAATCTGAAATTTTACACAGAATGGGGCGTCTAAATTAGATATGCACCAGTGAACAAAAACCCACATACTGTAAAAGCATTTATTTTCGAGAGGCTTTAATTTTCGCGATTTTCGCGAGCCCGTCGTAATCGCGAAAATTTAAGCCTCGCGAAATATACATATTTTTTCGCCTCAAATAATAATGAAAGATCAAAAAAATTTCACTTTCGAAATTTAACGATTACAGTTTCTTAAAAAAAATAGGTACAAAAAATTCTTGAATACTTACAACTATTTCTTGAATATTATACAACTACTTCTTGAATAAAAACAATAATACAACTAATAGAATGCAGCTCATTCACTTACAATATTTATACCAGCTTCTTCGAAGCCATTCGTTTTTTGAGCGATGGGGAGGGGGGGGGGGGGGGGCGAAGAACTTTTCTGACAAAAAGAAGTTTCTTAAATTGCCTTATGCAAAACGGGTTCTATTTAGGTAGTATCGAAATTTTTCAACTTTCGGTTCAGTTCATATAACATTCGCGAAATTTTCAGCTCACGAAATCTCCGATATCTTCATTTTCGCGAAAATTACGACTCGCAAAAATAAGTGCTTTTACAGTATCCAATAAGTGGGTACAGCAAAAACAAACTTTAAAGGAAAGAATTTTCTTCTACATATAGACGTTGAATTGACTTATGCGCACTATTGGATGAGTGATGTTTCACCCCTGTGGTTTCTTATGTGGGGAGGGGTGGGGCAAAAGGTAAATAATGTAGAGGTCTGTATGGGCCAGCAAAATGTAAGTAAACTTTTAATTGGGCCAGGCCGAGCAGACAAAACAATTAAACGTACCAGCCGGTACGAAACAAAAATTATGCGTGCTGACCGTCCCAATATAAAAATTTAAACTAATTTAATTAATAAAAATTTAAACTAATATTTTATTGGTTAACACCAATAAAATATTCAAAATGTAAAGTTGACGTGATTTATTAATTAAACCATATTCAAAGCTGACATTAGATGAAAATTACCTAATTTTAGTGTTATTTCTTGAACTCTGGCAGTTATATTTATTATTGTAACAGACATTACTGAAAAAGGAATACAAGTTACCATAAAAATATTATTTTTATTCTAATTTTTTAGATAATTTTCATCCAAATTGACCTTTGGATAGGTTTAATTAAGAAATCATGTCAACTTTATATTTGAATATTTTTTGGTGTTATATTACTAAAATTACTTCAGTAAATTGTTCTAAATGTAACATAAGTTACCATGGAATGACCCAATAGCGATATTGAACTTCTATTAACGGAATCATTGGAAATATACATTAAGGTGGTTCTCAAATTCCCTGCTAAACAACGCGAAACTATCTGACACATATTCTGATTCATTTTTAACTGTTAAGGCATAAAATTGACAGGCCTGACTATTAAAACGATTTGGAATCGAATAGAGTCTTCCATTTTTTGATATATTACTTATCGAGTTATAAGCGATTCTTGTCACATGACGACTCCTTTCCCGTGCTATCGCGCCTTGATATTCGATTCAAAACGCGAATTTTAACAGTATTTTCCGAACGATCTTTTTGCATTTATCAAAAAACAGAAAACGCCATTCGATTGTATAGTTTTTGAATAAGAACACCTGCCAATTTTATGGATTTCCGAACAAAAATGAATTCAGAAATGTCTCGGAAGGTAGATTTGATTAGATACCTTTGGACTTGAGAGCAGCCTTAATAAATTACCCAGAAATATTTTCAAAAATCTACTTTTTGTTATACAGCTTCAAAAGTTATCATGCTTTTAACCCTCTTTTTTTCTTTTATTCTAAACTATATTAATTTTTTTTTAATGAATCTTTATTTTAATGTTGAAAAGCTAAGAGTCTAAGTATTTATTAATGTTGCTATTGTGTATTTTCTGTCTTGCGAACACATAGTAATTTAAAATATACTGTAAAAAATTCAAATAAATTTATATGCAGTATTCTTTAAAAGAATCTTAATTGTACGTGAAGAAAAATCAATTTTTTTTTCTTTTCTTTTTTTATAGAAATTGCGTCATGCCGGACCGGGCCTGTTTCAATTTACTTTTCCACGGGCCGGGGCTATTTCCGTTTATTTTTCTACAGGCCCTGGCTCTTTTTCTCTGGGCCATGAACTAAGAAAATATATTATATTCTAATGCTGAAATATTTGCTTATACAATACACAGAGCCGAAATTAAGGGGGGGGGGGCAGAGAGGGCATGTGCCCCGGGCGCCAGAGCCAAGGGGCGCCAAGTGAAAGATTATACCTTTGGAATCGATCATTTTCTTCTGATGGACTGATGGCTTTCATTATTATGAAACAGCCATTATAAATGAAGTGTTAGGTGAAGATGAAAGAGCAGCCGTAAAAAGTTTGAACTCTGATTTTCTGGTCAGAATGGGAAAAAAAATGGCCATAATTTTTTTTGTTATGGCCATTTTTTTCCCCACTCTGACCAGAAAATCAGAGTTCAAACTTTTTACGGCTCCTCTTTCATCTTCACCTAACACTTCATTTATAATGGCTGTTTCATAATAATGAAAGCCATCAGTCCATCATAAGAAAATAACTCGCTTAAAGCGGAAACTCGGTTAAGCGGGACCCGGATAATCGGAACTCCACTGTATAAGAAAACACTGTAAATAACCGGTAATACATGCCAATTCTTTTATGTGAACGAACTATAATTGCAACAAACGTCACATTCAATTTACGTAGTTCAGTATTACATATTTTATGATTACATATTTTAAATTTTAAAATAAGTCGGCCATTAGAAAATTAGTAAAATTCTCTTTGACGAAGAAACGGGGGGGGGGGGGTGCCAAAATTCATGTTTGCCCCGGGCGCAAAAAAAGGCTAGTTTCGGCCCTGACAATACAAATAGATTCTTAATTTCATTTATAAATTTTTCCGAAGGAAAGTAACGAATAGATTGACTAAAATATAGAGTACCAAATAAAAAAAAAAAAAAAAATTCTTCTTTCTTTTTGGAAAATGTTATTACTTTATTTATATAAAGTTGTTAAAATCTCTCCTAAAAAACGTTAAAATTTTATTTATAACAACGTAGAATTGTGATTGAAAAAATATGATGTGTGTGGGGGGAAGGGGGATGACACTATGGTGGATGGGAGGGGGGTGGCGCCATTTACATCCGCCCCGGGTGTTACCCATCCTAGCTACGCTACGCCACTGGGTTTCGGGACGGGTTCCAGGACTCGAGAGTGAAAATTTGCATTGATACGTAGAATACGCTTCTAACTACATTTAAAGAATATTCTCCTGTAGTGGCGACATCTATTACAGCTTATCAAAAGCAGAAGCTGTGCTCTCAACGAGAGATTGTTTAGAAAGCTTCCTAACGAAAGCTTCCCGAAGACGAAGATTTCAGGTTTTTAATACTGTAGACAGAAGTTTGTTGCCTACCCAACGGTACGAGAGTACAGTAATTTTATGAGCTCTTTGAATCATATTTATAGCTTTTTTAAAAACAGAAAAGATTCGCTAAAACGAAGAAATTTAATTAAATTTAAGAATGATATAGCTTAAATGACGGATTTGTTTAGTAAATTTAATTAAACAAATCTGTATCTGCAAAGAGATGTTGTAAATTTCGTGAAAGTGCTTAATGAGTTTATAATGGGCTGAATGAGCTAAAGCGATAATACAACAGCATTTTTGCTACAGAAGGAAGAAATAAAAGTCAAAATTTAAAAAAAAAAAAAAAAAAAAAAAAAAAAAAAATGGATATGGAGATTTTTAACTTCAAAAGTAAATCCCAATATTATATTATATCCAGTATTCTGGTCTGCAGCAAAGAAATTTTCATTGAATTACTATGCGACACACTATACGACTTTGCCCAAACCAGTGTGCCATCCGTTAACATGACCAACTCTACTAGTGGGTGTTTCCAGCGTGCAATGAAAAAACTCCCCCATGGCGTTGATCCCAAAGTGCTTGGCTGACGAGAGTGCTTCTAATATTATTAGCTGTTAGTTTGCTTCCACTAACAATCTCCCAAAAATCCAACTGGCTAAGGTCCTCTAAAAGATAGGGTACCTCTGCATCCTCTTCAGTTTCCTCTCTTTCCTCATATACCTGAAGATTTACCCATTCTGACCTACAACGGTATATTTTCACAAGGTTTAAAATATAAATAGTAGACTTAACGTTTTTTCCGGGATATCTATGGTGCAATTTATTTGGGATATTACGTCCGTAATTGTACAGAGACTAACCCAATTTTCGCCATTATATTCGGTTTCGAAGTAGCCAAGATCAATACCTGATATCCCACCTTAAACTTTCTAAAAACCGCGTTTTGATCATGCCGATCTCAAGTTGCTCATTTATATTTGTTACAGATCCTGAATTTCAGTCATAATTCTATATGGTATTTCAGTTCGAATATATAGATATTATAATTCGAATATATATAATACAGTCTTTCTACGCTTAATACAAAAGAGTAACTGAAACAAAGCCAAAGCAGGAGGTACGTAAGTGTTCTTTTGTTGCTGTTTGTTTCCCCCCCCCCCCCCAAAAAAAAAAAATCAACATGGTACACAGTGAGAAAAGGAACATTAGTATACATTGAGACAGTAAACCTGTAAACATTATAATTATATTTATGAAATAATGAATAATACATTACCCAGATAGCATGAACATTAGCAGCCAGGGCCGAAACTAGCCTTTTTTGCGCCCGGGACAAACATGAATTTTGGCGCCCCCCCCCCCCACCCTTTCTTCCTCAAAGTATATTTACAAAGATAATTTTACTAATTTTCTAATGACCGACTTATTTTAAAATTTAAAATATGTAATACTGAACTACGTAAATTGAATGTAACGCTTGTTGAAACTATAGTTCGTTCACATAAAAGAATTCCCATGTATTACCGGCTATTTACAGTGTTTGCTTATACAGTAGAGTTCCGATTATCCGAGTCTAGCTTAACCGAGTTTCCGCTTTAACCGAGTTATTTTCTTCTGATGGACAAAATTATGGCCATTTTTTTTCCCCATTCTGACCAGAAAATCAGAGTTCAAACTTTTTACGACTGCTCTTTCATCTTCGCCTAGCACTTCATTTATAATGGCTGTTTCATAATAATGAAAGTCATCAGTCCATCAGAAGAAAATGATCGATTCCAAAGGTATCTTTCATTTGGCGCCCCTTGGCTCTGGCGCCCGGGGCAGATGCCCCCTCTGCCCCCCCTTAGTTTAGGCCCTGTTAGCAGCAAGTTTGATTTTTTCTGATAATACCTTACCGTGACAAATTTGAATTGAGAAATTCGCAACAAATCTCCCGCAAGATATACCATAACCCACTTGCATAAGTAGTTTGTTGTGAAACTGATGGCAAGACTGTCTTTAATTCAAGAAAGTGACGAAAGCACAAAATCCCTCTGTTGAGAGAATAGACAATCAGCAGATACGCAGAAATTGCAGACATTTATTCGGTTGGCACCGCTTTTTTTAAACGCTATACTTATCAAATACCAAAAAAAGCTCGAATTGCAAAATACAAATATTACCGTAACTTGTTTATGGTGGTAAGAACAGTGCGTGCACCTTAACGGTGCGTATGCTTCAATAGACCTGATCAGGTCTGTTGGGCCCCTTCGAAGGGGTTAAGCTTATAGTAAAACAGTTAATGTGACATGGAAATATTGCTACTTTACAGTAAGTTGCAGTATTTTTGATTACTTGTTTGCCGTTAATTTGCAATAAATTTGATACAGCATGAATTTAACTTGCACGACAAGTTAGCTGCAAGTTCAAAGTGTGGTGACTTCGGCGTTTGCATTATCTTGCTGCAGTCTTGTCATGCTGAGCTTGCTGTAACTTTGCAGGTTTTCAAAGCAAGACTTCTGCAAATTTTCTGCAAATTAAAAATGCTATGTGAGTATATGTTACTGGAATACGCTTTTATGCCTCTGAGACACGGTTGCAGGAGAAATGTTCTCATTTTACCACGATATAGCACCCACAAACTCCAGTCCCTGCATTTATCAGTTTTTGAACATTTTAAAGATTTCTTCTTCTCGGCCGTATGTACATAGATGCTCACAAATTCCAGTTCAACCATGTTACATACCAGATTTCTGAATGTGTTTCGGAAACACATTAAAAAACAGCAATGTCTTACTATGCATTATGTATGGTACATTGTGAGGTGAATTTTAGCATTATGTTAAAATGTTCTTTCCTCTTTTTCTATTCACGGGTATTAATAAATTCGGTAAGCAAGATGATTACAATAAGCAAATTTATGTATGCAATGGGTGTTTCTATTCATATATATATTAGGAAAGTATAAAAGATGTTTTACAACAAGAAGATTTACATAAATAATGGCTAAAATTGTTTTATTTTAGTTTATTATATTTAGCTCTTAATTAATGCCTTTGAGGCATGAGATTGGATTGGCGCCGCTGGGATACGAACCAGAAATCTCATGGTCAGTAGGTGAGAACGTTAGCGTCGAGCAAAATGCCAAGGCAGTTACTCGCTTTATACTGATCATGTGAGATGAGATCGTTACACACTCCATCCCCAGTGAGAAAGACGTATTGCTGACGTCTGACGAGCGATGTTCACTCGTGAATGATACTGTCGAACGCATGTGTGGTGACAGGCTTTGTGCTGTGAGCGTTTCACAGGCTTTGGATGTAGGGGATGATTTTTTAGTGCTGCCATCTGTTGGTTATGAGATGATTGTTGCTGAAGGTTGTTGTTGCGTGTTTGTCCGGGTCACCAATGAGGTGTGCGATGTGATGGGTGCCGCTGGGATACGAACCAGGGATCTCATGATCAGTAGGCGAGAACGTTAACGTCGAGCAAAAGACCAAGCCAGTTACTCTAAGCTAGTAACCCGCTTTATACTGATCATGTGAGATGAGATAGCTACACTTTTAAAAAAGGAAAATTCTGTCCCACTGTCAATGACTCTCCCTTTAATTTCAATTTTATCTATCTTCTGCATTAAACTGAATATTGACTGCGTAGAAACACTGAATTAATTCTCTCACCCAGGTATAATAAAGAATCTATCAACAAGTTAATATCAATATGCAACTGCTTTATAGGGTTAGTGAAAAACGATAAAAAAAATTAATCGATATATGTTTCAGTTCAGTAGCAGGCTTAAAAATTGTATGACTCATATAATTATTAGTATAAGACAATTATGTATTATTAAATATTCATATTTATATTATATTTTAAAGAATCTCGCAGTGTTTGTATTAAGTTTCAAACAGAGTATTGTGTAGTACTGTAGAGCCTGAAATGAAAATTTAGTCTATTTTATGGCTACTTCTCCAAGTGTCCGGGAACGGGAAACATCCGTTGGGTGTAGAATCCAATTCTATTTTTTAGTGGTTCGCTGACTGCATCGGTGACATTAAATTATTGACGACTGACATTGTGGCAACAAGGCAACCATCCTAAATTTATGTGTGAGAGTTGGTAGAAATTGTAGTAAAGGATAGCTACATTTTTCGACGTAAAAGTGATATAGGAACTTTTCTAGGAATACTGAATACGAGGTGAAATGTTTATAGTCATAGTGACATGTTTTCCAGTGCCAATAGAATACTAGATAATTATCTAAGGCCAGGAGATACGTAAAATATATGTATTTGAAACTTTTATTTCCCGATGTCGTATTTTCTTGTATAGTACAGTAATATGTTTTCATTTTACTTGGAATTATATTTTGTTATTAGAGTACTTCTACGCTGGTAATTAAGGACAGATTATGTGTTTATTTTTAAAGAATATTTCCGTAAAAGTTTTAAAGAAAGTTATCATACTTTTTTGAACATTTTTTTTCAACATTTTAATCCTTAATAATAAAGGCTACAAAATAATGCTACCTGATCTTAGAAATGAAGACAGATCCCAATAATTTTAAAAGTTGTATATTATTAGTAAAATGTATTTACAAATCTACATACATTAGACTAGTTACACTAAAAATTTTCTGCATCATTGAAGGCTTTTCTTTAGCTCCTAATGAAAGATTCACAAATTCCATCTTGTATCACGGCCTTATGCAAATTGTAGTAGCTATTAACTGAATCTTTCCTTTCACTGCTTCTTTTTCGATACTTTATAGTATCTCCATTTACCAAGAGTCTAATGCATTACTGAAGATATGGGATTAAAGAAAAATATAATTGTACACCGAGCTACTCTGACTTTAACTGTGTCACAACTTCATCTAACATACACAAATTTATCTGGAATAATCAGCTGAAACAATAGCATGCATTTCCTGGTATGTTTATGCTCTAGGAACATTTCGTCATGTAGATGGAAGTCTGAAAAGAAAAAAAATACGGACAGCAGTAATTTGATCAAAAATAAATTGTTCTCTCATTAGTCATAAGCTTTATTATTATTTTATTATTATTATTTTAATATTATTATTTTTTTTAATTTAGAGAATTTGCTCGTCTTTGGGAAGGTTGAGAAGATAGTAGTTTAATTTATGCACAATTTTAAGGAAAACATGTTTTGTACATGTTTAATATGAAAAAATATTTCATCTGAATTTTTTAAATAATTTAGATTTGTTTTCCAAAACCTTCAATTTTTACATTTGTACTTTCATTAATTTATAATTTAATAAAAATATGTTTGAGTGTAAAATGTCATATCATATCTAACATAATCAAAACTTTATAGTTTTTATTATGTTAGTAAATCGAGTCCTCATGCTCGATTCAGAGCTCTCATGCTGCATAGCGAGGTTGTGTAAGTCCGCATTTCCCAAGTCATGTCAATGAAGTTTTCATGCTTGCTTGTCGTGGTAGCATAAAATTATAATAAAAGAAACTTTAAAAAGAATTCTTATTATTACTAACATATTAATAATGTTTCAGTTTTTTGAGACGGGTTGAGGGATGGGGTGTTGATAATTGTAGTTGAAAAATAAAGCGTAATAAAAAGAAAAAATGTGGTGTTTTAATAAAGATTAACTTGACGAAATATTTTGTCTGTTGGTTATCATTAAACTATTTAATTTTGTTTTTCAAACCATAAATTATGAAATTAGTATAGCTAATAATATTCTCTTTAAACATTTTTTTTTTAAACGTAAGTTCTTCGTAACATATATATATATATTTATTTTTTTAAGCTAGATATAATGTTTTTGTGTAATGCCAATTATTATATGTCCGTTTTCTATTCACAGCATTTTATTAATTTTTTACGTGTGTGTGTTTGTTTGTGGGAGGAGTGGAGAGATTTTAGTTTGAATTTTGCACAATTTTAAGGTAACCATTACTATTTTGTACCTGTTTACAATGAAAAAACATTTTTTCTAAATTCATTTCAATTATCTAGTATTATTTTTCGAAACCGTTACTTTTGACTTTTGTACTTTCATTAATTTGTAATTTAATCAGAAGATGTTTCAGTTTCAAATGTAAAAGCTTATAGTTCTTGATTATGTTTGTAAATCTAGCCTTTCAAGTTCGATTCGGAGCGCTACAAATTTCCAAATTTAGTGTATCTCTTACTCGTGTGGTAGGTCAGCCGCATAATCCGCTTCAGCTGGTTACAAGCCGAAATCATATTCTCCGCCTAGGAATGCATGCTAAAGGAATCCTCCACCACAATCGATGGCAAGTTGAGGTTGCGGATAAAATTCGACTTACCTACTGGCAAGTCGACGTTGTTCCTGCTCTCAAGGAGCATGACGAGGTTACGTAAATCCGCATTTCCCATAGCATGCCAGTGAGGTTTTCATGCTTGCTTCTCTTGGTAGCATGTCATGTATCAGTAATTTGTAATGTTCTTGCTCTCACGCTTCTACATCGAATTCACTCTTTCCGTTTTTTTTTATTGGTTTTACAGTCAACCTACCACACACAGTATATAATTTTTGGATATTACTAATTTTTTTTCCTATTATCATACATAATTAGAAACAATAAAAAAAACACATTAAGAAGATTTCGAATTATTATTAAAATAATTAAAGTAATAATATTGCAGCTTTTTGCGAAGGGAAGGGAATGTTAGATATTGTATGGTAACAATAAATCATAATTTAAACAAAAAAATCGTGGTGTTACGAGAAAGTTTAAAATAAGGAAATATTTTATCTGGAAGAAAAAAATATTCTGTATTATAGTCATTTTTGGGCTACTTTCCTTATTTCTTGAAGTATGAAAGCAAATTTGAATATTTGTATGGTAAACATATATATTTTTATTTTTTTAAGCTAGGTGTAGTGTTTTTGTGTAATGCCAATTATTATATGTCCGTTTTCTATTCACGCATTTCATTTTTGTGTGTGTGTGTGTGCGTGTGTGTGTTTGTTTGTGGGATGGGTGGAAAGATTTTAGTTTGACTTTTGCACAATTTTAATGTAACCATTACTATTTTGTACCTGTTTAAAATGAAAAAATATTTTTCTCTGAATTCACTTCAATTATATCTAGTATTGTTTTTCGAAACCGTGAAATTTGACTTTTGTACTTTCGTTAATTTGTAATTTAATTCAAAGATGTTTCAGTTTCAAATGTAAAAAATTATAGTTTTTGATTATGTTTGTAAATCCAGCCTTTCAAGTTCGATTCAGAGCGCTATAAATTTCGAAATTTCGTGTATCTCTTAATCTTGTGGCAGGTCAACCGCATAATCAGCTTTAGCTGGTTATAAGCCGAAATCATATTCCCGCCAAGGAATGCATGTTAAAGGAATCCTCAACCACAATCGATGGCAAATTGAGGTTGCGGATAAAATTCGACTTTGGCAAGTCGACGTTGTTCCTGCCCTCAAGGAGCATGACGAGGTTACGTAAATCCGCACTTCCTATAGCATGCCAGTGAGGTTTTCATACTTTCTTCTCTTGGTAGCATGTCATGTATCATAGTAATCTGTAATGTTCTTGCTCTCACGCTTCCACATCGAATTCACTCTTTCCGTTTTTTTATTTGGATTTTCAGTCAACCTACCACAAACAGTATATAATTCTTGGGATATTACTATTTTTTTTCCTTTTATCATACATAATTAGAAATAATAAAAAAGCACATTAAAAGATTTCTAATTATTACTAAAATAATTAAAGCAATTATATTGCAGCTTTTTGGGAAGGGAAAGGAATGTTAGATATTCTATGATAACAATAAAGCATAATTTGAAAAAACAATCGTGGTGTTATGAGAAATGTTAACAAGAGGAAATATTTTGTCTGACAGTTTTTCACTTATTTAGTTTTTCTTTTTAAAACTATAAATTATGATGTTAGTATATTTAATCATAAGCACTTTAATCAACATACTTTTACTTTAAAGCGTATGTTCTTCTCAGAGAACCGGGGATAGTGCCTGACAGACGTAGTGTAAGAGAGATTGTCTGTGGATGCATTCAAAAACTTCGCTTTAGAAAGTTTGTCAAAATTTATCTAAAACCATACACATTCATAATTTTGGGGCTACTTTCTCTAGCTCTTGAAGTATGAAAACAAATTGTAAATATCTATATGATAAAAATATGTATTTTTATTATTTAAGGTAGATATAATGCTTTTGTGTAATGCCAATTGTAATATATCCGTTTTTTATTCACAGTATTTCATTATTTTGTGTGTTTTTGTGGGAGGGGTTGAGAAATTTTACTTTGACATTTGCACAATTTTAAGGTAACCATTACTTTTTGGTATCTGTTTAAGATGAAAAAACATTTTCTCTGAATTCATTTCAATAATCTAGTTATTTTTCCGAAACCGTGAATTTCGACTTTTGTACTTTCATTCATTTGTAATTTAATTAGATCAGGTTTCAGTTTCAAATGTAAAAGCTTATAGTTCTTGAATATGATTGTAAATCCAGCCTTTCAAGTTCGATTCGGAGCACTATAAATTTCCAAATTTCGTGTATCTCTTACTCCTGTGGTAGGTCAGCCGCATAATCCGCTTCAGCTGGTTACAAGTCAAAATCATATTCTCCGCCAAGGAATGCATGCTAAAGGAATCCTCCACCAAAATCGATGGCAAGTTGAGGTTACGGATAAAATTCGACTTACCTACTGGCAAGTCGACGTTGTTCCTGCCCTCAAGGAGCATGACGAGGTTACGTAAATCCGCATTTTCCATGGCATGCCAGTGAGGTTTTCATGCTTGCTTCTCTTGGTAGCATATCATGTATCATAGTAATCTGTAATGTTCTTGCTCTCACGCTTCCACATCGAATTCACTCTTTCCGTTTTTTTAATTTGTTTTACAGTCAGACTACCACACACAGTATATAATTTTTGGATATTACTAATTTTCTTTCCTATTATCATACATAATTAGAAATAATAAAAAGCACATCAAAAAGATTTCTAATTATTATTAAAATAATTAAAGTAATTATATTGCAGCTTTTTGCGAAGGGAAGGGAATGTTAGATATTGATGGTAACAATTAAGAATAATAAAAAAAAATCGTGGTGTTATGAAAAAGGTTAACATGGGGAAATATTTTAACTGGCAGAAAAAATATTGTGTATCATAATAATTTTAGTGCTACTTTCCTTAGTTCTTGAACTATGAAAGCAAATTTGAATATCTGTATCGTAAACATACATATTTTTATTTTTTTAAGCTAAGTGTAATGCTTTTGTGTAATGCCAATTATTATATGTCCGTTTTCTATTCACGCATTTATTTTTTATTTTATTTTTTTTGTGTGTTTGTTTGTGGGAGGGGTGGAGAGATTTAAGTTTAACTTTTGCACAATTTTAATGTAATCATTACTATTTTGTACCTGTTTAAAATGAGAAATATTTTTCTCTGAATTCATTTCAATTATATCTAGTATTGTTTTTCGAAACCGTGATATTTGACTTTTGTTTTTTCATTAATTTGTAATTTAATTCAAAGATGCTTCAGTTTCAAATGAAAAACTTCTTGATTATGTTTGTAAATCCAGCCTTTCAAGTTAGATTCGGAGAGCTATAAATTTCGAAATTTCGTGTATCTCTTACTCGTGTGGTAGGTCAGCCGCATAATCAGCTTCAGCTGTTTACAAGTCGAAATCATATTCTCCGCCAAAGAATGCATGCTAAAGGAATCCTCCACCACAATCGATGGCAAGTTGAGGATGCGGATAAAATTCGACTTACCTACTGGCAATTCGACGTTGTTCCTGCTCTCAAGGAGCATGACGAGGTTACGTAAATCCGCACTTCCCATAGCATGCCAGTGAGGTTTTCATGCTTGTTTCTCTTGGTAGCATGTCATGTACAGTGGTGGTCAAAATTATAAGGACAAGGCAAAAATAGCCAAATCTTGGCTACATTTGGCCGGAAACTTATGCAAATTGAATGGCTGGAAACCAATGAAAAACGAAGATTATTTTTATAAGTTTTTATGAAAATATGTGAAAAATTCATATTCATAAAATGTATTATGGATTTATACAGCCATCTGATATGGGCAAAATTATAAGAACAACTGTATTTGTGTGTTCTCAAAAGTAAAGTTTGCATGTTTTTTGCTCTGCGCACGGAACTTCCGGACGATATAAATCCGTAGTAAGCAGTGTTGAATTCAGACACGTTTCTCCGGGAGGGATTTCTGTGGCCCCGGGGGGGACATTATAGAGTTCCGGGGGGGAAATTGCACTTTTTGACCATTGAAAACACAAAATCTCAAATCTTCCGGGGGGGACATCTCATTGCTCCGGGGAGGACATTCCCCCCCGGGCCACCCCCTGAAATCAACACTGGTAGTAAGCGTTTGGGATCGTCATATTCTGGTTTTCAGTCATGCCGCTTAGGTACAAAGCTTTCGGAGTTTGAGAAAGGTAAAGTGGATGCATTTAAAAGTTCAGGACTTTCTGTACGCCAAATTGCGACAAATCTTAATAGATCAAGAACGGTTATTTACGATTATCTTAAAAATCCCGGTAAATATGGACGGCAAAGACATACAGGTAGGCCATCTTCTATTTCTGTACTTGAGAAAAGAATGATAATAAGGCGAGCTTGCTCCAAAAAACAAATGTCAACAGAAATAAAACGTGAATTGAACTTAGAATGCAGTGCTCGAATTGTTCGACGTGTTCTACAAAAAGAAAAAAAAAAGATTCGCTATGGTAAACATATGTTACGACCGCCTCTTACAAAAGTTCATAAAAGACTGAGGATGGAGTTTGCCAAAGAATGCATTACTATTGAAACAAAGTGGGATGACGTTATCTTTTCCGATGAGAAACGTTTAATTTGGATGAACCAGATAGTTTTCGCTACTTCAGGTATGATATCCGTAGAGAAAAAGAAATTTTCACAAAGCGTGCATTTGGAGGTTACTCAGTTACAGTCTGGTGAGGTTTCACAACTGGTGGAACTACTCCAATAGTTTTTGTGCAGGGTAGAATGAATTCTGAGAGTTATGTTGATGTATTGGGCGATAATCTTTTACCGGAAGCATCGTTAATAACGAGTGGAGCCTATTTTTTCCGGCAGGACAATGCCTCAGTACATGTTTCCCAAACTTCAAAATCGTGGTTTGATGCTAATTTCGTGAAACTACTTGATTGTCCGGCCAGAAGCCCTGAGCTGAATCCAATGTAAAATCTGTGGAGTATTTTGGCACACGAAGTATACAAAAATGGTATAGACGATGAAAACAAGCAAGAGCTCATGTCCTCCATCGAAAAAGCCTGGTCAAAAATTTCCAAGAACGTTCTTAAGGAACTGTCAAACTCCATGACGTCAAGGACTGATAAAAGAGATTGAGAAGAAATGAGAGATTATTAATTATTAGTGTGTTTCAGGCAAAAACATTCATTGTCCTTATAATTTTGTCCAATTTTTACAATGACATATTTTGTTAATTATGGCAAAACATTCATATTTTGCATTTTCCGATGCTTTGCATTCTACAATGATTTCTGGCATAAAAAAGCATTTTACGTATAAATTTCACTTTATTTAGTTCAGAAATAAAAATTTTCTGTGCAATTTTCAATTGTTCTTATAATTCTGACCACCACTGTATCATAGTAATCTGTAATGTTCTTGCTCTCACGCTTCCACATCGAATTCACTCTTTCCGTTTTTGTAATTGGTTTTACAGTCAACCTACCACACACAGTATATAATTTTTGGATATTACTAAATTTTTTTCCTGCTATCATACATTATTAGAAATAATAAAAAAGCACATTAAGAAGATTTCTAATTGTTATTAAAATAATTAAAGTAATTATATTGCAGCTTTTTGCGAAGGGAAGGGAATGTTAGATATTGATGGTAACAATTAAGCATAATGTTAAAAAAAATCGTGGTGTTATGAGAAAGGTTAACATGAGGAAATATTTTAACTGGCAGAAAAAATATTGTGTATCATATTAAATTTGGGGCTATTTTCCTTAGTTCTTGAAGTATGAAAGAGAATTTGAACATATATATGGTAAACATATATATTTTTATTTTTTTTAAGCTACATATAATATTTTTGTGTAATGCCAATTGTTATATGTCCGTTTTTTTTCACGCATTTTATTGTTTATTTCTTTTTTGCGTGTGTTTGTTTGTGGGAGTGGTGGAGAGATTTTAGTTTAACTTTTGCACAATTTTAATGTAATCATTACAATTTTGTACTTGTTTAAAATGAAAAATATTTTTCTCTGAATTCATTTCAATTTTATATATAGTATTGTTTTTCGAAACCGTTATATTTGACTTTTGTATTTTCATTAATTTGTAATTTAATTCAAAGATGTTTCAGTTTCAAATGTAAAAGGTTATAGTTCTTGATTATGTTTGTAAATCCAGCCTTTCAAGTTCGATTCGGAGCGCTATAAATTTCGAAATTTCGTGTATCTCTTACTCGTGTGGTAGGTCAGCCGCATAATCAGCTTCAGCTGTTTACAAGTCGAAATCATTTTCTCCGCCTAGGATTGCATGCTAAAGGAATCCTCAACCACAATCGATGGCAAGTTGAGGCTGCGGATAAAATTCGACTTAACTGCTGGCAAGTCGACGTTGTTCCTGCCCTCAAGGAGCATGACGAGGTTACGTAAATCCGCATTTCCCTTAGCATGCCAGTGAGGTTTTCATGCTTGCTTCTCTTGGTAGCATGTCATGTATCATAGTAATCTGTAATGTTCTTGCTCTCACGCTTCCACATCAAATTCACTCTTTCCGTTTTTTTAATTGGTCTTACAGTCAGACTACCACACACAGTATATAATTTTTGGATATTACTAATTTTTTTTTCCTATTATCATACATAATTAGAAATAATAAAAAAGCACGATAAGAAAATTTCTAATTATTACTCAAATAATTAAAGCAATTATATTGCAGCTTTCTTCGAAGGGAAAGGAATGTTAGATATTCTATGATAACAATAAAGGATAATATGAAAAAAAAAATCGTGGTGTTATGAGAAATGTTAACATGAGGAAATATTTTGTCTGACAGTTTTATACCTTATTTAGTTTTGCTTTTTAAAACTATAAATTATGATGTTAGTATATTTAATCATAAGCACTTTAATCAACATACTTTTACTTTAAAGCGTATGTTTTTCTCAGAGAACCGGGGTTAGTCCCTCACAGACGTAGTGTAAGAGAGATTGTCTGTCGATGCATAAAAAAAACTTCGCTTTAGAAACTTTGTCAAAATTTGTCTAAAACCATACTCATTCATGATTTTGGGGCTACTTTTTCTAGCTCTTGAAGTATGAAAACAAATTGTAAATATCTATATGATAAACATATCTATTTTTATTATTTAAGCCAGATATAATGCTTTTGTGTAATGCCAATTGTAATATATCCGTTTTTTATTCACAGTATTTCATTATTTTGTGTGTTTTTGTGGGAGGGGTTGAGAAATTTTATTTTGACATTTGCACAATTTTAACGTAATCATTACTTTTTGGTATCTGTTTAAGATGAAAAAACATTTTCTCTGAATTCATTTCAATAATCTAGTTATTTTTCCGAAACCGTGAATTTCGACTTTTGTACTTTCATTCATTTGTAATTTAATTAGATCAGGTTTCAGTTTCAAATGTAAAATCTTATAGTTCTTGATTATGATTGTAAATCCAGCCTTTCAAGTTCGATTCGGAGCACTATAAATTTCCAAATTTCGTGTATCTCTTACTCGTGTGGTAGGTCAGCCGCAAAATCCGCTTCAGCTGGTTACAAGTCAAAATCATATTCTCCGCCAAGGAATGCATGCTAAAGGAATCCTCCACCAAAATCGATGGCAAGTTGAAGTTGCGGATAAAATCGACGTTGTTCCTGCCCTCAAGGAGCATGACGAGGTTACATAAATCCGCATTTCCCATGGCATGCCAGTGAGGTTTTCATGCTTGTTTCTCTTGGTAGCATGTCATGTATCATAGTAATCTGTAATGTTCTTGCTCTCACGCTTCCACATCGAATTCACTCTTTCCGTTTTTTTAATTGGTTTTACAGTCAGACTACCACACACAGTATATAATTTTTGGATATTACTAATTTTCTTTCCTATTATCATACATAATTAGAAATAATAAAAAAGCACATCAAGAAGATTTCTAATTATTATTAAAATAATTAAAGTAATTATATTGCAGCTTTTTGCGAAGGGAAGGGAATGTTAGATATTGATGGTAACAATTAAGCATAATAAAAAAAAATCGTGGTGTTATGAAAAAGGTTAACATGGGGAAATATTTTAGATGGCAGAAAAAATATTGTGTATCATAATAATTTTAGTGCTACTTTCCTTAGTTCTTGAACTATGAAAGCAAATTTGAATATCTGTATCGTAAACATACATATTTTTATTTTTTTAAGCTAAGTGTAATGCTTTTGTGTAATGCCAATTATTATATGTCCGTTTTCTATTCACGCATTTATTTTTTATTTTATTTTTTTGTGTGTTTGTTTGTGGGAGGGGTGGAGAGATTTAAGTTTAACTTTTGCACAATTTTAATGGAATCATTACTATTTTGTACCTGTTTAAAATGAAAAATATTTTTCTCTGAATTCATTTCAATTATATCTAGTATTGTTTTTCGAAACCGTGATATTTGACTTTTGTATTTTCATTAATTTGTAATTTAATTCAAAGATATTTCAGTTTCAAATGAAAAAGTTCTTGATTATGTTTGCAAATCCAGCCTTTCAAGTTAGATTCGGAGAGCTATAAATTTCGAAATTTCGTGTATCTTTTACTCGTGTGGTACGTCAGCCGCATAATCAGCTTCAGCTGTTTACAAGTCGAAATCATATTCTCCGCCAAAGAATGCATGCTAAAGGAATCCTCCACCACAATCGATGGCAAGTTGAGGATGCGGATAAAATTCGACTTACCTACTGGCAATTCGACGTTGTTCCTGCTCTCAAGGAGCATGACGAGGTTACGTAAATCTGCATTTCCCATAGCATGGCAGTGAGGTTTTCATGCTTGTTTCTCTTGGTAGCATGTCATGTATCATAGTAATCTGTAATGTTCTTGCTCTCACGCTTCCACATCGAATTCACTCTTTCCGTTTTTGTAATTGGTTTTACAGTCAACCTACCACACACGATATATAATTTTTGGATATTACTAATTTTTTTTCCTATTATCATACATTATTAGAAATAATAAAAAAGCACATTAAGAAGATTTCTAATTGTTATTAAAATAATTAAAGTAATTATATTGTAGCTTTTTGCGAAGGGAAGGGAATGTTAGATATTGATGGTAACAATTAAGCATAATGTTAAAAAAAAAAAAAAAAAAAAAAAAAATCGTGGTGTTATGAGAAAGGTTAACATGAGGAAATATTTTAACTGGCAGAAAAAATATTGGTTATCATATTAAATTTGGGGCTATTTTCCTTGGTTCTTGAAGTATGAAAGCGAATTTGAATATATATATATATGGTAAACATATATATTTTTATTTTTTTAAAGCTACATATAATATTTTTGTGTAAGGCCAATTGTTATATGTCCGTTTTTTTTCACGCATTTTATTGTTTATTTCTTTTTTGCGTGTGTTTGTTTGTGGGAGTGGTGGAGATATTTTAGTTTAACTTTTGCACAATTTTAATGTAATCATTACTATTTTGTACTTGTTTAAAATGAAAAATATTTTTCTCTGAATTCATTTCAATTATATCTAGTATTGTTTTTCGAAACCGTGATATTTGACTTTTGTATTTTCATTAATTTGTAATTTAATTCAAAGATGTTTCAGTTTCAAATGTAAAAGGTTATAGTTCTTGATTATGTTTGTAACTCCAGCCTTTCAAGTTCGATTCGGAGCGCTATAAATTTCGAAATTTCGTGTATCTCTTACTCATGTGGTAGGTCAGCCGCATAATCAGCTTCAGCTGTTTACAAGTCGAAATCATATTCTCCGCCTAGGATTGCATGCTAAAGGAATCCTCAACCACAATCGATGGCAAGTTGAGGTTGCGGATAAAATTCGACTTAACTGCTGGCAAGTCGACGTTGTTCCTGCCCTCAAGGAGCATGACGAGGTTACGTAAATCCGCATTTCCCTTAGCATGCCAGTGAGGTTTTCATGCTTGCTTCTCTTGGTAGCATGTCATGTATCATAGTAATCTGTAATGTTCTTGCTCTCACGCTTCCACATCGAATTCACTCTTTCCGTTTTTTAATTGGTTTTACAGTCAGACTACCACACACAGTATATAATTTTTGGATATTACTAATTTTTTTTCCCTATTATCTACACCTTCAGCTGTTACAATTTATATTAAATTGTAAATATCTATATGATACATAATTAGAAATAATAAAAAAGCACAATAAGAAAATTTCTAATTATTACTCAAATAATTAAAGCAATTATATTGCAGCTTTTTTCGAAGGGAAAGGAATGTTAGATATTCTATGATAACAATAAAGGATAATTTGAAAAAAAAAATCGTGGTGTTATGAGAAATGTTAACATGAGGAAATATTTTGTCTGACAGTTTTATACCTTATTTAGTTTTGCTTTTTAAAACTATAAATTATGATGTTAGTATATTTAATCATAAGCACTTTAATCAACATACTTTTACTTTAAAGCGTATGTTCTTCTCAGAGAACCGGGGTTAGTCCCTCACAGACGTAGTGTAAGAGAGATTGTCTGTCGATGCATTAAAAAAACTTCGCTTTAGAAACTTTGTCAAAATTTGTCTAAAACCATACTCATTCATGATTTTGGGACTACTTTCTCTAGCTCTTGAAGCATGAAAACAAATTGTAAATATCTATATGATAAACATATGTATTTTTATTATTTAAGCTAGATATACTGGTTTTGTGTAATGCTAATTATAATATGTCCGTTTTCTATTCACAGTATTTCATTATTTTGCGTGTGTGTGTTTGTTTGTGGGAGGGGTTGGGAGATTTTTGTTTGACTTTTGCACAATTTTAAGCTAACCATTACTTTTTGGCACCTGTTTAAGATGAAAAAACATTTT
Organism: Maratus speciosus; assembly: GCA_963932465.1. Classification (NCBI taxonomy): domain Eukaryota; kingdom Metazoa; phylum Arthropoda; class Arachnida; order Araneae; family Salticidae; genus Maratus; species Maratus speciosus. Next base: position 232,436,077 of record OZ010791.1, on the reverse strand, counting down.
CTCTGAATTCATTTCAATAATCTAGTTTTGTTTTTCGAAATCGTGAATTTTGACTTTTGTACTTTCATTAATTTGTAATTTAATTAGATTATGTTTCAGTTTCAAATGTAAAAGCTTATAGTTCTTGAAATTTCCAAATTTTGTGTATTTCTTACTCGTGTAATAGGTCATCCGCATAATCCTTTCAGCTGTTTACAAGTCGAAATCTTATATTCTCCGCCTCGGAATGCATGCTAAAGGAATCCTCCACCACAATCGGTGGCAAGTTGAGGTTGCGGATATAATTCGACTACCCTAATGGCAAGTCGACGCTGTTCCTGCCCTCAAGGAGCATGACGAGGTTACGTAAATCCGTTTTTCCCAAAGCATATCATTGAGGTTTTCATGCTTGCTTTTCTTTGTAGCAATTCATGTATCATAGTACTGTATAATATGGCTGCTCTCATGCTTGCATAACGAATTGACTCTTCCTGCTTTTTTTAATTGTTTTTTCAGTCAACCTACCGCACGTAATATACACAACTTTGGATAAAACATTTTTTTTTTTTTTTTTTTTTTTTTTTTTACAATTATACGTTATTAATTTTTTTATTAAATCTTTAAACGGCATTTAAATTTTTAGTTACATAATGATATTAATAATGTTCCAGGTTTGTTTTTTGTTTGGGTTTTTTTTTTCGATTGGGGAAGGGAGTTTGATTATTGCACGCTAAAATGAAGCATAATTTGAAGGGGGGGGGGGGGGAATGTGGTGTTGTGATAAATGTTAACACGACGAAATATTTTGTCCAGAGGTTATTCAGTAATTTCGTTTTTTTTATTGATACCGTAAATTATGACATTAGTATATTTTTTAATATGTACTTTAATCAACAATTTTTTTTACGTTAAAACGTACGTTTTTCTCAGAGTACGGAGAGAGTGCGTGAAATACGTAGTGTGAGAATGATCTCTGCATTGTCTGGTGATGCATTAAAAAATCTTCGCTTAAGAAAGTTTCGGTTCGGCGAAAATCGCGATTTCTTTTTCGCGCACAATCTATGAAATTTGCGATTTTTTCCTGCGACCAATGGATTTCTGTTTCATGATATTTTTTGGGACCGACATACAAATTTTGTAATTTTTTCCATGAGCTATTCACGAAATTCGCGAATTTTTGGAAAAAAAATCGCAAATTACATCAATGTATATCAGGAAAAAATCACTCGTCGATTGGTCATTGGAAAAAAAATTGTCACGTAAAATATCACAAAATTCGCCAATCACTCATGAAAAAAAAATCGCGAATTTTGTCAATCGTTCATAGAAAAAAACTTGCAAATTTCGAAGATCGAGCACAGAACAAAAAAGTCGCGAAATAATTCGATCGGGGGCGGAAAAAAATCACAATATTCGTTGATCCGTTGTGGGAAAAAAAATCGCGAAATTTTAAAATTTATCGCTGAAAAAAATCGCGAATTGCGTCAATTTATCGCAGGTATCGCAAATTGGTTGTTTGAAAAGATTGCAAATTTTGCCAATCGGCAATGGAAAATTACCGCGAAATCTGTCAATCGGTCTTTGATAAAAATTTCGTCAATCAGTCGCACTTGATTGACAAAAGAAAAAAAAACGAGTTTTGTTAATAGCTCGCAGAAAAAATAGCATAATTAGTCCATCATGCCTTGTTATTTCAAAAATAAGCTTCCTTTTATTTTAAAGTAAGTTATTCTTTAATATTTTTTTTTTTATAATTTTCAATAACGTTCAATTATTTAGAAATTTTGTGTAATTTTTTTTCTCCAAGTTACTATTTGTCAAGAAGAAACCGTTAATCTTCATAAAGTGTTGAATGGTTATTCATACAGATGCGAAGAAGCCTTGCATTCCTTCATACAATTATTTATTTCCGTTTATTTTTATTATCCTCCTCAGACCCGATGTATCCTATAGGATACACAACTTCACAATTTTTTTTCACGTATATAAATAATGGTAAAAAAAAAAGGAAATTGGTGTGTATGGAGCCTTACAGATAGCAGAAATAAACAAAATAGCAATTTGTTTCTTATAGTGCTTTTTAAGCGAGATACGTGTTATATCAAAATGGCTTGCAGCAAAAATGCACGAAATGTACAAAAATGTACAAAAATGTACAAAATGTGAATACGTAAATAGTTTTTCAGTATGTAAAGATACGATTTGTAGAGTCCATTAGAAATAAAAAATTATTAAATGTATAATTATTTCACGTTTTGCATTGTTTTTTCAATGCAATGCAAAAAAAAGTAAAATAAAAAATCCTAACAAACTGTCAAAAAATATACTTATTGGGTCCCCATGTATCACCGAATTTTATGTACAAAAAATACATTTTAATTTTTTTTCACTTTTCAATCTTTCTTAGTTATTGGTTTGTTAATATAAATTCATAACTGAAGTTTAAAAAAATATAATAATAAACCCTGGGGTCTGAAGAGGTTATAGACAAAAAATAATTATTTATCAAGTATAAAGACTTATTATGCCCCCCTACCTGCCCGATATAGAATTTTCTCTGTGTTACTGATGTGGCCCTCGATAACCCAATCATTTTTGTAAGTGGCCCTTCTCTTAAAAAGGTTGTGCACCCCTAATCTATACGATAAATGTATTTATTTTTTCATTTGTTAAGCTAGATATGTTTTCTTTAATGCTAATTATTTAATGTCCGTTTTTCATTCACAGTATTTTATTGGTTTTGTGTGCGTGTGAGTTTGGGGATTTTCAGAGTAAAACCTATTTTATACTTATAGCACATGTAAAGAAAATAATCCGAAAGTCAATAATTTATAATTGTGTGTTGCTTTATTAGGCAATTGGTATTTCTGATTATATAAATTCTTGAGTTTGATATGTAATAATTCGACATAGAATTATAAATCAATGATTTTCTGATTTTTTCCTATGCAAGTGCTATATGACCTTCCTTTGAGACAAATTTGAAGGTTCTATGTCAACGGGAAGTGCCCTATATGTTTTGAGAGGGAAACCTATAGGATACTTTCCGTTGACCTAGAGTCTTGAAATTGGCACAAAGTAAGGTTTTATAAACATGTAAAGGAAAAAAAAATCCGAAAATCATTAATATTTCTATGTCGATTTTTTCGGTGATCGATATTTCCGATTATGGAAATTCTTGAGTATGTCACGTAATAATTTGACATCGATGTATAAATTAATGATTTTCGGATTTTTTCCTATACATGTCCTATATGACCTTGCTTTGTACTTTGCCCTTGGTACAAGGAACACCAATAGGTAAAACTCTTATAGGTTTTGAGAGCAAAACCTATAGGATATTTACCTTTGACCTTAGAATCTTGAAGTTGGCACAAAGTAAGTTTTTATAAATATGTAAAGGAAAAAAAACCCGAAAAACATTATTTTATAATTCTATGTCGATTTATTGCGTAATCGATATTCCCGATTCTGAAAATCCGTGAGTCTGTCGCCCTATAAATCAAAATGTAATGTAAATAACCGACGCGACGTTGGTGCGAGTCCTACTCGCTTTTCTCCTATTTTTATGTCTTTCATGATTGTACCTCCAATAATTATTATATAATAATATATTATTCTACATTCAAAAGGTATTTAAAGTAATATTTGGTACTCTTTACTACTTGATACACATTTAAATTCACTTTTATAAATGGAATCAATACTTATCGTATGGCATCAAATGAATCTTTTACGGCATCTTATTGATGAATGCCTCATCGTAATAACGAACGTAAATGCAAAGCTCTTATTTCAAAGAAGTCTAATTGAAATTTCATTTTAATTAATTGAAATTGGAATTTCTTCTCTTGAAGCTTTAAAAAAAATCTGATTCCTCCAAATGATCAATGATTAGTGTTGTTTCATTGTTGGTTACATTGTGTTCAAATACTACATTGTTGATTACATTGTTGTCATTGATTACATTGTTGGTTTCATTTTTGTCAAACTTTTTTTTTTCTTTTTATAAAAGAAGAAAAATGTTCAAATTGAGATCCTGTTTCTAATTTTCTTTGAAAATTAAATAAAATGATTATTTATATAAAATGAATAACACTATTCCGATATACTTTTTTTTTTTTTTTTTTTTTTTTTTGTCATTAAATCTATTTATTTTTGCACCAAAATGTATCCAAATCTCACTCTATTGGAACTGATGCAATACAAATGTACAAAAGTTGTCGGTCTTATAAAAATAATATTTAAAAATTCGATAACATAAAAAGTGAAACATATGTTAAATAACAAAATCACTAATTAAATAAGCAATCATCTGTTAGCGATTCACAAATTTTATCACCACAAGTACTTGTTAAATAGTAAAACCCCAAATTACCTCAATAATGTTCGGTTATTCAATAATATTTGATTGTTAGAATTATCGGAAACCGTAATGCGTATGAAATAATTTTTGATACACACCTACTCGCGTATATTTATTAATACAGGCTTGTGTGTATAATAATGTTTACTACATTCGTGTGTAATAGATTCAGTAATATTCATACCTTTAATTGCAGTATATATTATAATATAAAATATATAATTCATAATAGATAGCATAATATAATACTAGATAGTACCTGTCAAAATTTGACGCTAAACAACTTGAATGTTTCATTAGAAAAATGCTTGAATTTTTAATTAGTTGCTTTGAAATTAATCAAGTATTGAAATCTTGATGAATTGCTATATTGTATAAGTACTTGTAATTCCTATAGATTTAAGGCGATAGCAATGAGATAGGTGTTGTCAGTCTAATCTATACTCAATGAAGTGAAAACATTTTAAGTTTGCAATTTATAACAAATTATGCTTTCTTTTTGTCAGAAGTGTTAACTAAAAATATTGGGTAAAGCATACTTTTTACTTACTACAGTCTTTTTTTTTTTTTTTTTTGAAAAAAAAATAACAATATTTAATAGTTTCAAAAAATTTTAATTACACTACCGTCAAAAGTTTTCATCTACTTTATTTTTATCAGTCTCATTCTAAATAGCTGCAAACGATTTATAATAGATGCTTTTTAATTACTTGACTTTTATTTTACATTTTCACACATTATTTAATTATTAAACCGTGGATATCAAGGTAATTTCTTTTATAGTTCTTATATGCATATTTTTCTTTCTTTCTGTTTTATTTTTTATTTTTTACGGAAAAGAATGACAAACTTTTCTTTATATACACACGCATATAAATTCATGTTCATGGTCAGAAAACATAGCAAAAATTGTAGATCAGTTCAATTTATTTAATTGATAATTATAAATATTTTAACTTAAATATCTTTAATATAAAATTGGTATTTTTTTTTTTTAAATTTTACTGAGTGTTGAATTTTATTTAATTATAAAACATTCGAATAATAATAATAATATAATACAAATCATATAACTTCTCCTCCTGAAATAAAATATGGCATTATTGAAATTAATGATCGCAAAAAATATTACAAAAAACATTCTGCCGGGCGTGGGGATCGAACTTGCGTTCTCCACAAAGATTCACAGCTTTAAACTGATGCCTTAGACCACTGAGCTAACCAGATTTCGTCATACATTTCTCTAAAATTTAATAGGTTCTAGATTTAATTTTACGCATGCGCAGTTATGCTCATTTTGCGCTGAAAGGAAAATTTACGTTAGCATTTAAATATATATAGATAATGTAATACAATAGAAAATGAGTGTTAATACTTATCCTTTGATTCCAAATCCACCAGAGCGGCGACAACCTGAGAACAATTCGGCAAAAAATCCGTCATCTTAGAAATGCGGAGCTCTTATTCCATACAACTATCTTGACGTATCTTCTTGAAATGATAAGTTTCACAAAATTTTATGAATCCAAATAACAATGAAATGTTTTTGGCTCAATTGTTGGGCCATTTTTTAATTATTACATGGCATTGTTAAAAATAACAAAGTATCATTATAACATCAGCATTCGCAACAGGATATTGCCTTAAAATAATAAAATAATAATAAATAAAAAAGGAATACCAGAATTTTTAAAGTCTGTCATTTTAAGTAATATGTAAAGAAGATGCCATTTACCAGAAAAAATTGTTCAAAATGAGCTCTTGTGTCTATTTTCCTTCGAAAATTAAATAAAAAGAATTAAATAAAATTAATGAGCGCTTTCGTGACACAATTGTTTTGCCGTCCTAATCTATTCCATCTGAAGTGATACAAATTTGTACAAAATAAGGAGTTGCTTTATAAAAAACATTTAAATCTTTTATAACATAGCAAAGTGGCACATATACTAAATAGCAAAATCACTGATTAAATAAACATAAATTAACGGCCCCCCAACTTATAATAACCTTACTTTTAATAGATACTAATAAGGCTTACTTTTTGGCTGTTACTTTTAAAATGTAAATGCTCTAGAGAACCAACAGTTTCGGAAAAATTAACAATTAAAAAGGGTGTAGGCGTAAAAAACGTTCGAAAATTGCAATTTCTGTGATAGGATTGGAGTTAGAAACTTGAAATTCGGCATGGGGGTTACTTGTAAGATGTATAGATGATCGCTGGGAACGGTTTCTTAAAAAAAAAAAATCGAAAATTAAGAGGATGAAATGAGCGTACAACGTTCTAAAAAACATTGTAAATTATGTGTTTCATATGGAATTGTTACCGGTATAAACATGAATTTTGATATGGCGTTACTTTAAAGACGTAAGTGCTTGCGCATAACAGTTTTCAAAAAATTCAAAATTTAAAAGCTGCAGGAGAAAAAAAGTAAAAGAAAATAGTGTCAAAGTGGGCGTTTTGAACCGAATTTCTGCGCGAAAGAAGAATAACCACTCACGGAAGGGTGAAAAAGCCTTTGCCACATGATAAAAATCGCTTATAACTCAATAGGTAATTTATTTATCAAAAAATGGAAAACACAGTTCGATTCCATATCGCTTCCAGGTCTTCTTCTAATTTTATATCTTCCCGTTAAAAAAAATGAATTTGTAAATGTGTCAAAATGTTTTACGCTTGTTGAGCAGAGCAGTTGAAAACAGCCTTAAATTATCCAAGCAGTATCAAGTAAACAGGATTTGCGCCCTGATCCTTCTTGGATCGAAGTGCCACGGGTTTAGTTTAGTTTTTTAAATAGGCACACAACACAAATACCACTTGGCATATTTCAAAAAACACGCATGCGAAAAGCCACGCTAATAACATAAAATTGGATCAAAATTCCCTCAGCTGTTCGGAAAAGAGATCTATATTTTTTTGAAACTGCATGGTTATTTTGACTATTATTACAATTTAAGAGAGTTCGGTGTCATCTATTGGTGATATTTAGAACTAAAACAAGGTGGTGTCGTAAAGGAATTGCGTCACCGTCGACTTTTTATTGAATTTTGAAACTCTTCCGTTCGTCCATTTTAGGGCACTTTGTAAATTAATAATACAAACAATACACAACTTAAAATTTAGATTTATTTTCAAGTATCTTTATTTGAAAAAAGAAAAACAGCTTCCATACTGAAATAATTTTCATTTTCTTAGAAATCTTTCGACATATTTTAGGATTTCTTTCTTCGTAGTTTCACAAACATCTCCAGGAGGAATACAAACAGCGAAACTCCAACGCATAACGAATACAGAATAAAAACTCCCAGAAGATCACTGATTCTCAGAGGTTTCGCAGTACTTGTAGTTGTTCGAGTGCATGTGTCATAGTCGGCTAAAGAAGCGAGCATACGCCGTTGGTACAGTCGCCCTTCACTGTACCATAAAAGCCTGTCAAAAAAAAAAAAAAAAAAAGATTGGGGTATTATTTAAATGAAAACAATAATAATAAGTTTTACACAAACATATTCCCTTCCCTCTCAACGTTTTCCGAAAAAAAAAAAAAAAATTATTGTTATAACTGTGTCTATTAAACTGTGTCACTTAAAAGACGGCAACGCTTGAGATGCCTCTCCTCTACTCAGAGATATTTCTTTGCAGCGGATTCAAAGCACCATTTTCCCGTTAAGCTTTTTGGAACTTATAAACGGTAATAAAATATATATGCAAAAATCCAGTATTTCAGGGGAAATCCGGTATGCTATTTCTTTCTCCCGGGTTATTTTGTGTCGCCTCCGAAAAATAACGTTACCTTACAGAAGCCAGCCGTAAAACAAAGCAGTACGATTAAATACTCTATAGCAATTTTATTTAACTTCTAAGCATCGCACATTTTCAATTTTTATACCGTCGTAATGGGAAAAAAAAAGTTCTTTTAAATGCATTTTGTTTGAAAATTGTATCTCCATTTATTTTTGAATTATTATTATTATTATTATTAATTTTTTTTGTAGTTTTTAGCTAGTAGTTTGCTTAATATTGGCAACGGAAGTACTCCATTTTTGTAGAAAGTAAAGGAAAAATAGATCTAAAATAGTAATTATATATTTTTGTTGCCATTTTCTCATAACAACCGAAAGAAAATTTAATTAAAATACGTGCTATTTTGAAAAAAATATATAAATGAATGATTTCTGTTAAAACAATGGAGCTATTATAAACTATATTTAATTTTAAGTATCTGTGAATCATTAGATAGCCTATTTTTTTGTCGATTTTCTTGAATGACGGCATCTTTTTGCCGCATTTGTGCATTATTTCGCGAGAGTGATGCGCTATGCTTGCTTTACTGTAGATGTTTAAAAGTAGATCGTGAATGTGGAATTCTTAAGCGGATGCGAATGACGTCATTTTACATAAAATAAAACGTGTGCTTTAAGTCTTCAAATTGAAATATGTTTTGTATTGCAGTAGAGTCCCGCTTACCCGAGTTATTTTCGTCTGAAGGACTGGTGGCTTTTATTATTATGAAACAGACATTATAAATGAAGTGTTAGGTGAAGATGAAAGAGCTTTACAAATTAATTTTTAACAAAATATTTTTTTTTATGGCCATTTTTTCCCCTCATCTGACCAGAAAATCAGAGTTCTAACTTTTTATGGCTGTTCTTTCATCTTCACCTAACACTTCATTTATAATGGGTGTTTCATAATAATAGAAGCCACCGGTCCATCAGAAGAAAATGAAGTAATGGAAATGCCGGGGGCGACACTAAATTCTGAAAAAGCAGAATTCCTGTTCTCTAGTCTTTATTTATTTATTTATTTATTTATTTTCTCACATAACATTTAATATTTAATAATGCTGAATAAACATCGCTAATCGAGCTTCCATTTCTTTTGCTTTGACTGTTTGCTAATAAGCAGGGATGTAGTGGAGGGTATACGGGGGTATACGCCGTATACCTTCTGGATTTTTTCAAGGAACACCGTATACCCTCTGTTTCTCAAGAAAGCTATAGTTTATAAACTCTAGGGTATACGCTCTGTCTTGAGCGTATACCCTCTGCTTAGAGCGTTTACCCTCTGTTTTTTTTACGACTACATCACTGCTAATAAGTGCTACACAACATCCCCAGTGGCTTCCTTCTATTTAATGCTTAATTATTTATAACAGAGAGGGGTATAGGAGAAAACTTACTTTTCATTGAACTGTTCTTGGAACTTCGGCCGATAGCTTTTTCTGAAAGCGAATGACATGTAAGCCGGGCAAAAATTCACAGTCGTTACATAAATTCCACATCTTCTTCTTTGCTTGAACCGTGCAGCAACTAAAGATTTCATCATAATAGCATCTGCCACAAATACTAGATTGCCATCTTCAACATCGTCTAACCATTCCGGGACACCAGCTGATGCAGGAGGCCTGAGATTTTGATGCACCCGGTCGTTGAGTGGTTCTAAACGTATGTCCTTCAAGTTCTAGAATGTAAAAAAAGAAAAACTCGAATTAAAATATATATAAAAGAGAGAAAAGGTAATGGGAAATTGCATCGTAAGGATGGACTTTTACAAAAGTTTACGAACGTTATCAACATTTTCTATGTTTTTCTATACTGTACAAATGCATAAAACTCAATCAAGATATTTTTAAATACTAAATGCAAATTTTACGAGTAAATATTGTAATATGTTATCTTGACTTTTCACATAAAATTTTTATTTCAAACTGAGCGAAAAACCTAGAACAGGAGTCGAACCTGGGATCGCTTTAATAACATGCCAGCGCTCTACCAACTGAAAAAGTCTGGGCGAATCTGGCCGACGCAAACCGCTCAAACAACCTATTAGCATTAAGGGGCTACTTCAGTCACTTGAAAAGACCTGCTCGCTAATGTTAATCCTATGGAAGAAATTCTTAGAGATATCTTGTTTGCATTTAAATATTTTTAAATGATTTTTTTGCATTGGATAGCAGAGGTCGGTCTGTACAAAGCGTTTCTTACTTATAATAAAACACTCATACTACAATATATATTAAAACACACATACCCACATAAATAACGCCTGCATTCACCAGATAAAGGTATATATAAATATTATACAGACATACAAACAATTGTTTGTATGTCTGTATAATATTTATATATACGTTTCTTACTTTTTCGATTTTGTTTGCAGATTTTTTTGTGAGGATGCTTTCACTTTCGAAACCAGTTCCGAAAGTGAAAGTGTCTTCATTAAAAATACCTGAAAATAAAATCGAAAAGTAAAAAACGGCAGAAGTATAGATCGATCTCAGCTAGCCAATGCCAAAAAAATCACTTAAAAATATTGAAATTCAAACGAGATATCTTAAAAAAATTCTCCCATTGGATTAAAATTAGCAAACGGGTGTTTTCACCTGACTGAAGTAGCCTCTGGCACCCAGTTTGTATATCCTATTCAATTCACAGCTCAACAGATAAAACGCAAGTCAAAGGAACTCTTTATTACTCATGGATATGTAATAAATTTTTTTAAACAAAAAATATTTTTGAAATTACTGATATAATTTCATTTTTCAGTGCTTTCCATCAGTCCTCCATTCGCAATCACGTGTTCGAATCCAATTGTGATGTTTGCAAGAAAGTTCATAATTGGGCGCAAAATGTGAACACATGCCTATGCGATGGATCGTTTAAAAAATGTTTTAAATATTTTATAATTTTTCTTCAATGGGATTTTTTTTTTAAAAAAGGTTAGCATAAAAATCTACTCAAATTCTTCCTTTAAAAAAATCTTTAAATGTTACGATGAATTTTACAGATAATAGTTTATAGCACTACCTATCGGTACAATTTGTAATTTATAAGAATAAGTACCTCATTCAAAATTTATACATTATTCGAATTAATAGCCTCTTAGTTGGAATTAATAATTTTCAATAATTTTTCTTCGGCAAAAGTCTTTTTATTTATTTATTTTTAAAAATCAGGTAATCATTTTCTAGACACTCTGCACATTGGTATTTGTTTAGTGAAAAACTGATGCAAACATTATTCCAATGATAATTTGCAAACATTATCTTTTATATTGAATTTTATTTAATAACTTCGATTTATAATAATAACCTGAATCATTAACAAATCTCAACAATCTCCTAATAACTGTTACATCAGAGTTACACTGTTACTGTTGTTTATTCGAATATTATCAAGAGGAAAGCAGCGTTACCAGCCCGCTTGTCTTTTATAATTCAGATTGCTTGATTACCACCACTTTCTTCAAATAATATAATTCATCTTGTTGTTGTCTGAGTTAATCTATCATTAAATAAGGTAAACATTACTATTTCAGACGAAGATCACAAAAAAGACAGGCTTCCGCGCTACCTTTTGCCTTAGACCGCTACACTCACGTGATGCTCTTTTCGTGCACCTGCATTAGTGGATTTGACTATCACGTGGCTCATGACATCTGTAAAAAGGGACACGTGTAACGCACCGCGGTAGCCTGTCTTTTTCGTTAGCCTCGGTTTCAGAAAAGTGATCTCATTTTTGTTGTTCTTGTTTTTGTTTTTCCTTACCTTAAAGCATGCTGATGGGAACGAATTTTTAAAGGTACTTGGTGCAATATCTGTATCCTTAAGCAGTTCCTCAAGCGATTCTATTCTCGGTTTTAATTTTCCGGAGGCAAAGGTAGATGTGATTGCACTTTGATATGTGTACATGAGAACTAATGCTGGTCCAATGAGCCATATGCACAATAGAAGTCGGAAACTAGCAGCTATCCAAACACGTTTCAGAAACCAACGCTTCTCTGAGCCAAGATCTGAGTGGAAAGAATAAAAAAATACAATCTATTAGACGAATACTTATATGGAGAATATTTCTTGATGAATCTTCACTAAGCAAATTAAATTCGGGTAAAATCATGTAACTCACATTTCTGAAAACTCGTTTCAGCATTGAGCGATGCTTTATTTAGCTGGGCTTATGTTAATGATTTTGGATATTTATTTGAAACCGACCGCTTTTTTTTATGTACGTTTTACTAATAAAAATGTTTGATGTTTATATAGTGTAAATGTGCCAATAATGGACAACCGCCAAAATGGCTATTATATAACATGCTTTAATATATTTATTATAAAACCTGACCTGTATGTCTTACAGATCATAAAGTTGTTTTAAAATATACAATAATGTCTGATAACTGGTATATAAATGGTAAAATTGAAATTTCTCATTTTGTGATTCCATCCTCCCCCCTTGGGATTGTACTAGTATACACTATGCTTCATGAAAGACAGTTTCTTCGAGATGTTTGAAGAATTATACATAGTAACAAATGATTTAACTGGATTTTATTATCCTATATTTTAACTAATTCATGCGTGATTTCATAACTTGCAAATATCTATACTTGCAACTTTCGAATAAGATAAGTTTCATTTTCTTTTCGAAAACTTTGTCACCAAATTTCAAAAATGATTATCGAAACCAACAATGCGTAACTTTCGCCAAATATGTGCAAGCTTCTTTTTGAAAATAAGTTTCTCATACGTAAATTAAAGATTTAAAAAAAAAAATTCTGTTTCTACTATTAATACTTTTAGTTTTTTGTAATAAGAACGTCCCATGAAGGCATTTTGTTAGCAAGTGTTCGATTGGCTCTAAGAGTTAGTCAATACATTTATCTATTACTTTGGTCATAACACAAAACTTGATTGACTATTTTAAACAGTGCTAGATTAAGGCATGAACACAGGCCCAGGGTCCTCACAAATCTGTGGTAGATAAAAAATTTAAAAACCACAGTGTGGTTTCACTACTGAAATTGTAATGATACAAGAGGTACCGGATTACGAAAATTATTTTTCTCCCTTCAAAAGTGTGATTTCTTTTGCTAATGATTAGGCCGATTACGACTTAACGCTACTGCTCAATATTTCATTTTAAAAAGTTCGCTGTGTGGCTTTAATTAACACATTTAATTCGGTCTTAATGTGTTATTAATGGGCATTTGTACTGCTATGCAAAAATCTGATATTGTGTTATTTAAAGAATGTGCCATTATTAACACTAGAACTCCGAACAGTTGTCAATTCGACACCGACCAATGGAATAACTGTCGATTCGAAACAGAAAGTTCTTCATAAGATAAGTTAAATATAAATTACACTGAAATATGTTAAACAATTAATTTTAAAAAGTTTAAATAAATTTTCTGGTTTAAAATATTTTTATAAAACTTGCGTAAAATATCCCGGCGTTCTAGCGATTAAATTACATAAGAGTTACATGCACGAAAATTATCTCTCTTTACTACATAGCATATGTGTGAGGCCCTGCTTAAAATTTATGCCAAGGGACCCCAAAACTCATTATCGGGCTCTGATTCTAAGACGCAATTTTCAGTCGAAAAGAATAGAAATTTTAATTTATACTGAATTTAAAATCTAGTGTGTTTGAAAAGCAGTATAATTTAAAATAATTGCATGGTGAAAAAGGATAGACATAATGAATAATTTCAACTTACCTTTGCCTAGGAGAGTTCCATAAAACATCCAAGTATACTTGAAAAAGACTTGACTTTTAGATTTCTTGGGGGAGGATTTTGGAAATGTTATGTATATAAAAGCAGCTGCACCCGATGCTACAACTATTGATGATATAGTAAACAACCACACCTATAAAATGTTAGTTATATATATAAAAAATCGATATATTATCAAAAACTAACAAATTGAATCTGGGATATTTTTATAGCAACGTTATCATAATGAATGTATAACAGTTTAATATATAGTTTTCTTTTTACGTTTAACATTCCCAATTTCTGAATTAGGAACATTAAAATTTTTATATATATATTTTTACCAATTTAAAAAAGCAGAAAATAATCAATGAATAATAATAATAATTATTATTAAAAATATATATTAAACAAGTAAGAAAAAATCATGCGCCAAGCATAGATTAGGAAACACTTTCCAACACATTCAGAATAATGTAACAAAACTGCACCGTTAAAAAAATTAATGTATTACGTCTAATTCAACCATATGGAAAAGCATAATACATTTCAAAACCCTATTTAAACTGGTCCCATCCACAATTGGAGAATTATGCGAATTTTTTCAGAAGCCTTGTATATGATATATAGATTTGAATCTATTAACTACATGCATGCCAAAATTTAGTTCACTTAAGAGGTACATATACTTCAATCGAAAATTTACCTTCAGCAAATTCCTGTAATAAAGAGAACGGTACGTGAATACTTTTGTGCAGCCCTGTATTTGAGGCATAGAATTTATAAATAACGAGTAAGATACAAAAAATTAATTAAATTTAAAAGCGCATACCGAATTTTAAACCTTACACCCCAGTAATTATTACTCAAAGACAGTACTGTACTGTAACTGATTTCTTTTGTGTGTCCCTGTAAATAAGGGATGCACAACCTTTTTAAGAGATGGGCCACTTACAAAAATTTCTGGGTTGTCGAGGGCCACATCAGTAACACGGAGAGAATTCTATATCGGGAGGTAGTCTGTGAGCTATAATCAGATAAAAAGTATGGTTTCAGAGGAGGGGGAGGGTTACCCCTCTAGGTTCCTCTACCCCGTCAACATATCCAATTTAGTTGCCAAGAATATATCAACAGTTTACGTTTGTATATATCACATAGAGATATAGCAAGGATTATTTAGAATGAGTGATAATACTCTTTAACTTTATTTGGGGGAGTAAATTTTGTTCTATTAAAAGTGCTAAAAAACAAACATAGGCATGAAAGTGGTTAGTGCAGAAAAAAAATGTGAACTTTATGAACGAAGGTGGGAGGAGGAGTCGATCAACGAAATTTGCGATTTTTCCGTGCCTGATCAACGAAATTCGCAATTTTTCCATTCCCGATCAACGGAATTCGCGATTTTTCCACGCCTAATCGACAAAATTAGCAACTTTTTCGAAGACGATCGACAAAACTTGCGATTTTATCGATCATCTTTCCGCGCCTGATCCAGGAAATTCGCGATTCTTAACTGACTCTGACGAAATTTGCCATTTTTACCGCGCCAAATTCATGAAATTCGCGATTTTTTCTCACGATAAACTGACGAATCTCGCGATTTTTCCAAAACCAATCAACGAAATTTTCAATTTTCCCCCTCATCTGCTAGAAAGTTCGCGATTTTTCCGTGAATTATGAACGAAATTTGGTATTTTTCAGCGCCTGATCGACAAAATTCGCGATTTTTTCATCCCGACCAACGAAACTGGCGATTTTTCGGAGCCCCATCAACGAAATTCAATATTTTTTCCCGCGGCAAATTGACGAAATTTGCTATTTTTTCTCACGATAAACTGACGAAACTCGCGGTTTTCCGCAGCCGACCAACGAAATTTTCAATTTTTTCGCACATCAGGGAGAAAGTTTGTGACTTTTTCCGTGCTTGATTAACAGAATTTGCGATTTTTCCGCACCTAATCAACAAAATTTGCGATTTTTTCGTCCCGACCAAAGAAATTCGCGAATTTTCCGTACCCGATCAAAGAAATTAGTGATTTTTCCGTGCAAGATCAACGAAATTGACGATTCTTAACTGATGACGAAATTTGCAATTTTTCCGCACAAATTGACGAAATTCGCGATAACAATACAAAATACGCGATTTTTCCGCAGCCGATCAAAAAAAAATTACATTTTTCCACTCCTAATCGACAAAATTCACAATTCTTCGGCACCCGATCGACGAAATCCGTGATTCTCAACTGACTGAGGAAATTTGCAATTTTTTTCCGCGGCAAATTGACGAAATTGATCTTTTCTCGCTAGTGACGAAACTCATGATTTTTCCGCAGCAAATTGCAACAAAAATTGCAAATTGCAACAAAAGTTTCAATTTTTCCGCTTATCATAAACAAAATTTGTAAATTTCTAGCGCCTAATCGACAAAATTCGCAATTTACCGTGCCCGATCAGCGAAATTCGCAATTTTTTCGACGCCTCATCCACAAATTTCGCGATTTTTCCGTGCTTGATCGACGAAATTTGTGATTTTTCCGAGCCTCATCGAAAAAAATTCGCTATTTTTCCGCACTCGATCAACGAAATACGCGATTTTTCTGGCGAAATTTTCAATTTTCCCCTCAGCAAATTGATGAAATTCATGATTTTTTTCCTGCGACCAATGGACAAAAATTGCAATTTTTTCCAGTTAGAAATTGACAAATTCGCGGGCCACACGTTAACCCATCGCGGGCCACCCGTTAACCCATCGCGGGCCACAGGTTGTGCATCCCTACTGCAAATGAATAAAAAATGCTATGAATGCCCTGTTCTAACGTGATCGTAGTGAAATTCTGTGATTTATATCAGTTTCCATACGTTTGAAATAGCGTAATGTCATTAAAATACTCTACAAACGATTTTTCCTCATATACCATAATGTAATGGAATACTTTTGAGTGCCCTGTAAATGAACGATTAATCCTACATACTTCATATACAATACCAAACATAATTTGGTGACCCTAAATAACTTTTATCAATTTCCTGAAAATTCGAGTATATTTACGGGAGTTAGAGCGTGGACAGATGGCCATACGGGCAGACGAACAGACAAACCGAATGCATAAACACTTTTCAACTTTGTTGGATTTTTTCAAACATCTACTTTACCATAGCCATCATTATGCTTGACAAAGTAATAACATAAGTACACTGTTGTCATTACATTATAAACGAGTTAGCCAAGAAAACATAGTTTTTTTACATGAAGAATCTCATTTCAGTTCAATTAAAGTTTGAGAACTCTTGTGTTACGAACATCTTTGTAATACAATGTTAAAATATTGGTTTAATATTTCACCTAGACATTGTGCTAAAAATTTTGCCACCGCAAGATTGGAAAACCTTGCTCCAACAATTTGTGATCTGGCTGAACGATAAACTTTTGTAAGTTAAACCATGAGCTTGTAAAATGTTCAACCATCACTTGGTAAAATGTTGAATTAACAACTTCTAAATTGTTGAACAAAAAATTGGTAAAATGTTAAAACACAAAGTGGCTACATTTATATTTTAGAAATAATGGATAACTAAACAAAGACCTCTGTTTAAAGCGGAATATCTAAGCTGGTGATACGAACCTGTCACTTCTTGAATTGTAGGCCCTGCATTCTAACAACTAAGCAATACAAATAGGTGGATAACATCGTACTCTAAAGCAACATATTGAGAGTGCATAGAACTACTTTTACTTATTGCCATAGGACGGTGAAAAGTTTACCCATTGTTGAATTTTTACCATAAAAAGTAGTTTTGAAAAATCAAGAGAATCATGTTTTGACGCACTTCCCCCACAACCCTTTATTTTCATCATCAAATGATTTTACGCTGAACATTTTTTATTTTTTTTTTACAGTGTAAAAAAGCACCCCCAGATAATCTTATCAATAACATTAAAAGTAGTTACACTTCCTGACACTTTTACAAATAATTAATATTCAACGAACAGAAAAAACAAGAAGTCGTGATCATAAATATATTCAATTTTGTCGTAAGGTGATAGAAGTCAGAAGTACTAGAGTTACATTATATGCTAAAGATAAAGAAATACCACATAAATACTGAAATAAAAAAGTAAAGAAATATATATGTTTCTTCCCTTTTTTCTCAAAAGTAAACTAACAACAAATATATATATATATATATATATATATATATATATATATATATATATATAGTAAAGGATGCTAAATGGTCATGAAGTTTGAAATAGAAGCCAATTTGCTTTTATTCCAGTTCATAGAAGTGTTCATGACCTTAAGCATGTTGATTTACCATGTTATGCATAAAATATAAGTATTAGATGTGTGCACGTGAACAGCCTTCCTGGACGGTGCTCATATCGTTCACACAGATTCTCAACCATTTCCCGAAATAAAGGTTGTTGATGATTCCTGACACAGCCTACATTTTTCTTGTATAATGCCTGAGTAGCCTTGGTAAATCTTACAGCTTAGATTCACAACAAGTAAACAAAATATTTGTAAGACCGGGAAAATGGGTCGGGAATGGGAAGTTAGTATCATAGAAATAATTCACTCTAAAAATTCCTGGTAGATTACAATAACCTATAAGCTCTAAAATTGTTGCATAAAATGTTTATTTTCTTTTCTTTGGAGCGTGGGGGATGAGAAACGAAAAATGTTTGTATTAACGACCATAACTCCCTCTAGAGGTTATGAACCGCCATAAGTACATGAAGGCCCACGAAGCACGAGTTTTAGTACTCAAATTTGGTACTGTCCCTTTGAGATAAAATAATTCACATTTCCTTTAGTCAGCTCAGATGTAATACTACATATTTTGTTACCGTTTTTTATGGATATATCCAAAAACAAGGATCATTTCTGAACGGTCTGATTTTATAAGTTAGGCCATATTTTATATCGGCTCATAATTTGTTAATAGCATATCAATAAAAGTGAAGTAAGGGTTAAAATCAAATAAAATAATTTTAATATCCACAAAATTGTTTAATAGTTGTAACATTTATTCTAAACATACAATCCAGGGTTCTTATCGATCATTAGGGTTCCAAATCGCGATAAAATGTTTCATTTGGCGAAGAAACGAAAGATTGAAATTACCAAAGTGCGAAAGTTGATTTTTATTTTCTTTTGGGAGATACTCTGAATGATGTTATAGAACGATTAAAAGTTTTTTGTGTAACATATCATTCGTGTTTTGATATTTTTCAGAATTCATCCAGGTTAATTAAAATTGCATTTAATTTTATTTAACCCACTCACATGCTATTCTGAATACCGAGTTAACTCGGGTTTTGTTCCATAAAACTACTTAAAGTAAATTGTGCTAGATTTTCTTTTCGACTTTGCAAAGCATTTATAAAAACAAACACTATAAAAACAAACACTTGGTTTATTAGTTTCTGTAACCGATAATTTGATTTAGATTAATAACTGCCTTAAAAGTAGTGAAAAAAAATTGAACACGTATTGAAAAGGAAAAGAGGGTACATTAGGGAATTTAAAGAACGATTTTAGAATCGGTGTTTCATGTCAAATCTATTGATAACATTATTATTTTGATTTGGCTATAGTTTTCCTTTAATGTCAAACTTCCAAGATTAGTCAAAAGCCAATGATATGCATAAAATATATGATAGTATTTTGATAGTATTTTTTATGGAATAGTAATAGTATTTTGATTACCCTGATAGTATTTTTTTATGGAATTACAGCAAAAACATTCTAAAAATTCTGAACGTTTATAAGTTTATAACACAGTGTTTTATTCACTAAAACGTGGGCCATACTTTAAATTAAGGCAGATTTTATGTGAAAAGACATGTTATTTTTATTTTTCTCAGAGATAGTACCGGAACGGCGGCGTTCAAGCACCATTATACCTCTTATACCTTGTATATCAATTTCTTTCAAGAAAAATAAACTCATAAATGACAGTAAGGTCATATACTAGTTAGACTTTTTATTTTAGTGTTGTAAATTTTGGCGAATATTCTGCATTTTTCGTATAAGTTTTAAGAAGTATATATATTTATTGAATTGTTTGTCGTAAGAGTTTACAAGCTAATTCCATTTTATATTTAACAATTATTAGTATTTTTCTAAGAAAAGAACAAAACCTTACTTGCAAAGCAAACACTTTAAAAATAAGAAATGGTTCTCGATTCGCCGGCACTAAACCAGAAACTATCGCCATCTGAGAGAAGGTAAATGGTACGGAAAAATCCACAGCGCTTCCCCGAGCTTCATTAACGAAAAATGGACCTGCCATGTCTGACTCCTACAACATAAAAAAAATAACATTTAAAGCATAAAATAAATACGTAATTTAAAATGAAAATCAATCAAATTAGTGATAATTTAATAGACTTCTTTGTTATAAGAATGTACAAGTTTTGCACAGAGTCTATTTAAAATATATACAGGATGTTTCAAAACAATATGTCAGATGTAAAGGCAGGAAGAGGGGACCTAAATAAGCAGATTTCGTACATGAATGTAGGTGCGGAAATGGAGCGTTGAAGTGCTGGCACGTAAGGCAGTATTAACAACAGATAAGTGAAAAGACAAGTAAAGACAAAGTAAAGCAACAATTTATTTATCAAACAGTTTATAATAGCTGCTGAAAAGAGTGACCACAAACAGCGATACAAATTTCACAGTTGCGGAGCATGGTTTGGCGTACATTAGTAAAAATGTCAGGCATGTCGCACAAATTTCCAGTAGTCACAGACAATAGGGCCACCAGATCTTCAGATATTATGGGAGTATCGTACACCATGCTCTTAATGTGACTCCAAAAGAAGAAATTCAAGCATGTCAAACTTGAAGAGCGCAGTGGCCAAGGAACAAGTCCACCCTGTCCTATGCAATGCAGGCCGTAGGCAGCGTCCAGGTGATTCCTGAAGTTCCTTCTTACGTGAGCTGGGGCTCCATCGTGCTGGAACCACATTCGTGTGCGAACAGCTGGGGGAACATTGACCAGATTTTAGGTAAGACATGTTGTAGGAAGTTGCCGTATATGTGACCGTTTAAACGACTAGGTAAAATGCTCGGCCCTACTAAAATATTATGCACAATGCCTTCCCAAACATTAATGGGAAACCTTTCTTGTAGCCGCGTGTTCTTGTGCCATGTAGGTTATCATGAACCCAAAAGTGATATATATGGGTGTTAAGCAAACCCGACCGAGAAAAGATAGCCTCATCAATGCATAAAACATTCGCATTGAAGGTGGGATTGGCTACCAGCAGGAAAGGTTGACACGCTGGGGATAATCGCCAGACCACAATGCTTGCACTCTCTGCAAATGGCACGGGTGCATTCTGTCTTCATGTAAAATCATCCAAAAAAGTTACATGGCTCACACCCAACTCACGTCCAGCAGCTCTCGAGCTTGTCGAAGGACTGCCCTCTCGATATCTTCCAGTGTCCGTATCACGACTGGAAGCATAAAACGATCCACTCGCGCACAACTCCCTATGAAGACGCTCAAATGTTCGGCGATCAGGACCCGTGAATCATTCCATGTACGTACATTTTTTAAGCAGCCGTTACATTTCATTGCACAGCCCCATACATGAAATTCATGTCGGCAAGCTCCGCATTGGTGTAACAATGAACGTTGCTCGAAATCCGTGCGGGAATTCACGATTCAAGTCAGTAAAGCGATTTCATACGACGAACTCAACAGCGTGCTCTACTGCCTCAACACTGCATTTCTGCACCCACATTTCTATACGAAATCTGCTTATTTAGGTCCCCTCTACCCACCTTTATATTTTTGACATATAGTTTTGAAACACCCTGTATAAACACTAGAGGTCGCGCTTCGTGCGCTAACCCCCAGACTGTTAGCTGACCTCTTGACTTGCGCGTTACAAATTAGTTCCTAATTCATCCTCTAGTAGAAACGCATAATAACCAATCCCACCATAATAACCAATTAAATCTTTTTGGATTAACAGCATTTGAGGAAATTTAAAATGTGCATGGATGAACAAGCCGACAGAGAGCTTAATTGCACATACCTTGCATTTATGTGTTTTATGTAACAACTTAGTTGATTGCTTAGTATCAGTAATGAATAGCTAATTTCTATTTCATTTTCATATACGTAATTTAAAATTTTGTTTATTTCGTGAAATGAATTTTTAAATTTAAAATAATCACCGTAAATGTCTTAATAGAGTAAAATAATATAATAACATAAATAACCGCTAATAACATAAGCTGTCGCAGAACAAAATTTAGGGCAAAATGTTGGAGCCGATGTGCCCTTATTCCGTTTCCAAGGCCCCGGTGTTTTGATTTTAATAATGAATATAAACATGAAATAAACTAAACTAAGACTTTTTTTGTCAGGACCTAGATGAAAGACAAGTTTTTAACATATCAACATAAAAACAATACAGAAATTTCACTATAAAGATATATTAAAAATCCAAAAATAAACTTCTAACCGACTTTTTTTTTTCAAATAAAGAATGGAAACAGATTTTTTTTTCACGAAAAATTCTTAGTTATTTTTTCTCTTACTGTTTAACTGTGTTAAATCTGTTACTGTTTAAATGTTTAATTCGAGGAGTATACATTTTATTTTGTTTTCAAAATCAGAAAAAAAGAAAAAGAAGTTAATTAAATATGAAAATACTGGAAGGGGCAATTACCCTCACCTTGCGCTCGGCCATAGCTGATAATTTCTAATCAGTCGCATAAGTTTATTATAAAAATATAAATAAAAAAATAAATATAAATAATAAACATAAATAATAAATATATATAATAAATATAAATTACCCTCACCTTGCGCTCGGCCATAGCTGATAATTTCTAATCAGTCTAATAAGTTTATTATAAAACTATAAATAAAATAAATGAAAATAACTTAAGGGAAGTCTCGTGTAAATTTTTCAATTAATTTATTTTAATAATCAGTGTAAGCGTAAAAGAACAGCATTAAGAATGAAAACTTACATTACGTTGCAACGATCCCATCATGCCAGTCCAATTTCCTGAAGAATCTAACGAACCATACACAAAATCTTCCTGAAGAGTTGTTTCAAAGCTATAAATATAAATAAATATGAAATAAGAAAAAAACGTTTTTTTTTTTTTATATCTGAACCAAACTAACATCTGTCAAAATAATGTCGAAAGAGTCATGGTAGTTTTAACAAATTAATCTATTTTTGCCAAAATCCGATACGAATGCCAGAAAAATTACTAGACGGTTTTAAAAATTAACAACTTTTGGATTAACGTTTTTTTCTCTTCTTCTTTTTTATTGTGCAAACTGAAGGCATTACGATTTACCATAGCTCATACCATCGCGATGTTGAATATTTTGAAAATTAACAATATTTATTGTTCAAAAGAATACGCTGAAAACTAATATTTCTGATGATATATGTTTTGGTCGTAAGCATTTGTGAATAGTGTTTGAAAAAGCCACGTCAGAATGAGAAGTTTCATGTTTCCTTTACATATGTTTATAGAGAAAAAATTATATTCATCTGAATGCAGTCGAATTAATAAATGAGACAAACAACTTGCAACCTTACCTTTAAAACATGATTAATTTTAAATGTAACTTTTTACTATTTTATTTGATTATTTTTCACAATAAATGCACGAAATGGCTTGTATTTTTCACTGAGATTCATTAAACTCCTCTATATTAGATTGCTTTGATTGATATAGATAGAAAGCCGTATTGGCTTTGATTTGGAGAGCTCTCCCAGATAGCAATTTTAGTTTGCAGAAAATTTTCAGCAATCTTACTTTGCAGATTTGCAATGTTGCAGCAAGCTCAGCATGACAAGTCTGAAAGTTCATAACAAGACTGCAACAAGATTATGCAAACTCCGAAGTCACCATACTTTGAACTTGCAGCTAAGTTGTCGTGCAAGTTGCAATCTTGTTGCATCAATCTTACTGCAAACTCATAGCAAACTAGTAATATTGCGATGTCAGACTTTTTGCAAACGCATTGTAAATTTGCAATATTGTCATGTCAGAACATCTGCAAATGAATTGCAAACTCGGAATCTTGTCATGACAAGTATAGCTGCAAATATGTAGTAATTTCATTGAAATGTTAATTCTTTGAATTTTGCGTGTAGTACACAGGTAAAATAGGATTTTTTGAGACAACAGATGCCCATTCACCCAAATTAGGGTAGAACTTGGTTTTGATACTAAAAATGAAGATCTAATGAGTACTAAAAAAATAAAGTTGTTTTATCATGTTTTTTTGCGCAAAAGGGGGCATTGTTAGCTCAGGGAGGGGGGTAACTAAAAATAAATAAATAAGTAGGTGAAATGGGATATTGTTTATTATGTTTTTTATAATTCCGAATCAGGTGAAATCATCAGCAAGTCAATACGATCATTTCTTACAAAGTTACGGCAGGTTTTATTAATACAAAGTCTTTTGTAGGTAAAATAGGTTTTTACAGTAACAAGTGATTGTTATTCACGAAAGCTTGAGACAAATCTCGTTTTGGCACTACAAATTAAGATCCGATGAGTCTCCAAAATGTAAAGTTGTTTTACTGTGTTTTTTTTTTCTTTGGGGGGGGGGGGGCATTTTTTGATGGGCATTTTAGCTCGAGGGGGGAAAATTCAACTTTTTTTAAATAGGTCAAGTGGGATATCGTTTCGTATGTATTTGAATAACATTATCGGCAAGTCGATACGAACATCTATAAGAAAGTTACAGAAAAGATTTTATCAATGCAAAGTGGAAAATTATATTTTATTTTTTACATAGTTTTGTCACATTTATGTTACGTTTAAAAAGAGTTTTTTATATCATATTAAGCAGGGCTCCCAAATGGTCCGCCAACTGAATACCAATAAATTTTAACAGAAAAATTTATGGTAGGTTTGCGCTAGAATTAACTTTCAAATGTGTTTCCGGGGCGGTTTGTAAGAAAAATCTAAAAAGAAATTTTTTCTAAAATAATATTGGTATTCAGTTGGCGGACCATTTGGGAGCCCTGTATTAAGTCATCTCAAAACTATTAAATGTCTTCAAAATAGCAATAGTCAAAATCAGGATAATTTTGAGTTTATTTCAAAGTCATTAAATTTACCAAAATCCACTGCTTATAATCTGGCCTAACTTTGTAAACAATGATCGTATCGGCTTGCTTGCGATATCATTTGATTCAGAATAAAAAAATGTTAAAGTCCCCCCCCCCCCCTCCTCAAAAAGAACCCCAAGATGATTCAACTTTATTTTGGGGGAACAAATCGTATCTACATTTCTAGTGCCAAAATGAAGTTCTTACCAGATAAATTTTCTTGAATGGCTATCAGTTGCTGCTGTAAAAACCTACGGTACCTGCACCAAATTATAGTTTTCGACTTCGTATTCATAAAACTTGTCGTAACTATATAACAAATGATCGTATCAATTTGCAAATGGTAATCATTCCATTAAATAATAATAATAATAATAATAATAATAATAATAATAATAAACGATACCTGTCTCTTAACATACCTAAAAAAAATTTAGTTTGCCCCTCCCGCTCCCCGAGTAAAAAATGCCCCAAAACATGATAAAAGAACTTTATTTTTTAAGGACTCATCGAATATTCATTTTTAGTATCAAAATGAAATTCTTCCCAAACTTTGGTGAATGGTCACTAGTTGCCGCATTTCTACTCAAGTTTTGATTGTATATTTTTTATCTGTACGCTAATAGTCGTACTTTTGAAGGTTGTGCGAGTTTTGTGCAGGATTCCATATAATCGGAGGTTTGTCAAATGCTTGACATTTTTATGCTACATAGACCGAGTAAACAAGGTTTAAAGTACGAGTAGATTCCAAATCACCACAAATATACTACCACAACCGCAGGAATTAAACCCGACATAGTTGAATCGGAGGCCACAGGGCTAACCATTCAACTACCTGGTAAGCCCCAATAACTTCCAATAATATACCTTAATTTGTTTAGAAGTTTTATTAGACTCGCCAATTCTCAATTAGTTGCTTATTCCCTTCTAATTCTTAGAAGGTAATTAAAAACATTATCTAAAAATAAGTGGTCCATGTACATAACCAATGCAAAGCAAACCTAGATGAGTATAAACACACCCCCTCAATTTTAATTTCATATATAATTTTATTAAAGAAAATATAATTTATTTTCATTTCTTTTTGGCCAGAGTGGAATATATTGCTAAAACTTATTAACTTCCAGAAGGAAAAAAAAAAAACTCATTTTAAAATTAAAATTTCCCTATGGGGTGATCCATAAATGATGTCACACTTTTTTTAACATTTTTAGCCCCCCTCCTCCCCTTTGTCACAAAATGTCACTCTTCACCATACCCCCTCCCCTTGTCACATGTCACGCTATATTACGTAAATATATACTTGCAGCTCAGAAACAAAGCACTATGTTATAGGTCATTTTTCAAATTTTATTTTTGAACTTTAACTATGTGTTTTAATGACATTTGTGAGCATAACAATAAAACTGATTCGTGTATTTATTTTATATGAAATAAGATTACTGTTTACAACAAAAAACATAATATACAATAATAATAAAATATTAATATGAAAGAGCAATTGAAAACAGTAGTATTTTAGAATTTGAAATGGAATTTAATATATTTGGTTTTTAAATCCTATATTTACTTTATGAACACAAAATACTTTAAAACAGATTGATTTTGAAGAAGAAGCCTCAATATTAGTTTTACTTAAATGGAATTGCCATAACATTTCATTTGTCACATTAATATGAACATTTATAAAATTATATATTAAATCATAAAATAGAAATTACTCCGAATCATTTACTATAACGACTCTTCCTCCCTTGGAGAAAATATATGCTCGTCCATAGAGTACACAGGCATTTTGGCATCGCACTTATCCTCGGGAATAGTAAGTCCTCTAATATCTATGCAATGTTAGTAAGACCTCTAAAGTTTAACCAAAATGTGTGATGTCAGACATCTTCTTACCCCCTCCCACCCCTTGTCACAAACTGTCACAATTTCACGAACCCCTCCCCCCCCCCTCCAAGCTTGACATCATTTCTGGATGGCCCCTATTCACAAATCTGATTAACTATAATTCCACAAAAACAAAATATTTGAAAAGTTTCAAGAATATAAAAAGAACAAAGTTATAATAAAACAATACAGTCTATTAAATTACAAAGTTTATTTTCACACAGCTACAAATAATAGTTTCTAATACAAAGTATTAACATAATATTTACCAAATTAACATACAATTATTTAACATTCTTCTATATATTATTTCCGTGTCGTTGCATCCTAAAAGAGAGAAACAATAGAGTGCATTTTAAAAGTTACAAATTAAATTTTCACTGTTTTCAAGAATCCTGCTTAGATTTAGTTCTAAAGGTGATCACAAATTATAACTCTTCAGGCAAAATGACCGAATCGCTAATGTTAATCCAACGAGATATATTTTTTAAAATATCTCGTCTGTATTTTTATATTTTAAAAAGACTTTTTCTTTTGCATTGGATAGCTGAGATAAATTTCTGCAATTGCGGTTTTTACTTTATTTTAAGTTCGTTGAAGTTTTTATTTGATTTTCTTTCTTTTTCTTTTTTTTTTTTTTTTTTGTGCGGACACTTTCACTCTTTTCACTGTTTATACCGGCTCGAAAGGTGAAAGTATATAAAAAAATCATTTAAAAATATTGAAATGCAACCGAGTTACCTTAAAAAAATTCTCTTATTGGATTAACATTGGCGAACTGGTGTTTCCGTTTGACTGAAGTAGCCTCTTAACCCTTTAAGTGTGGATTTTTTATAATGGGCCAAAATGGATTTGGACAATTTCCAAAAATAAAATTTAACTTAGAGCATATTCAAAGTTATTTTTAGTATCACCTATGATGGCAAATTGGGTAGTATGAATATTTGAGCTAAATTTTCTAAATAAGTTTGTCTATTTAGCATATGTTGAGAGAAAAAAAGGAGAGAATGTCAATTGGGTGACTTTTAAAAACCAGTTGTTTACAAAAGTATTAGATGGAGAATGATACATTTTTTTAAATATATAAAATGGTCTGAATAGTTTATCAAGAAAAAAGTCTTAAAACAATCTACATGAATATATTTTTTCATAAAAAAGGGGACAGAAAGTTACAAAAAAGTAATATTTTGTAATTCCACATATAAAAGTTTCAATTAAAAAAAAAACATACTGAAGAGAAAGCTTTAAACATATCCATCTCCTTAAACAGTACATACTGATAAGTTTTTAAGACAAATTAAATATATATATATTATTTTAATTTAGAAATTTAGAAATTATTAATGTGTCACCCCATTGACGCTAGTGTCACCCCAATGACGAAGTGTCATCCTATTGAAGAATTTGCTTTGGGATGACACTTGAGGATGATCATTCCATACTGGACACACTATTATTATAAATATGAATTTTATGGGTATATAAAGAATATAACACATTGAAATAAAAACAAATACATATACTGCCCCAAAATTTTATATTTTAAAAATGATGTAAAACAAAACTTATTTATTGAAGACATAATGGCCTCGTTTGTTAAAGGTGGGCTCGTTTAGAATTTCAAGTATCTGTTTCTGATCAATAAAGTCTGTGTCATCATTCTCTGGGAAAATGTAAAACTCCCCAATCTTTGATTTCTTCAGAAACTTCACCTCGTACATCTCATCAATTTCAACAGACGTGATTTTACCAATAAACTGATGCTTGCTTCTTTTCCCTAAATACTCAACTCTTACCCATGTACCAACATTAGGAATTTTATGAGAGATGCTTGAAACAGATTGTGGAAGTACTAATTATGAGAGTGAAGGAAAAAAAGAATGTTTAAGTGGTAATTTTTTAACATTGATAATCAAAAATATAATGCAATTAGAAATAAATAACTTAAAAAAGGATACATAAAGTTGGTTCTACAGGCACCACATTGAAGTCAAAGATAGGCTTGTCCAATGGGAAGTGATTACAAATAGAGTCGAGGCAGCAAACAAAACAGCTGAGACTTCGGAGAAAGATTCTTGGCCTTTGCTCTTTTGAATACGTAATTTGATGAGTTTTCATAATATTTGGGATTGCTGGTAATTTGCTAGGTAAGGATGACCTCATAGCTTCAATTTCTTCTTCTTTAATAAGAAGAACTTCCACCTTACTTTCCTGAAAAACTTTAACAAAATCTTCTGCTGATGATATATCATTGCCATGCATTACAAAAGCATCTGCGCTTCTTTTCAAAAAACCTCCTACCCCATCCATAGGTCCTTTACCGTGTCCGCTTTCGGAATAGTTCCAGGAAAAAAATTTTATGTTTGAAAGAAAGGTGGTATTCTGTGTGATCATGAAAAATATGTTTGACCTATTTCGATATTGTGATGTAGGCCCATCTGAGAAGAAATGAATGGTGTCGATATCTGGAATTTTATTTATAAGCTTCTTTAATATGGGATCTAAATGTGCCCAAACAGCATGAGCACCATGATCTATGTTATTAGATACTGTTGCAAATGGCAAGCATGAAACTGAATCTTTTTCTAAATAATAGGCTACACCCGTGTGAATGGATATTTGTCGCTTTGATGCACCAAAGTGCATGGATTGAACTTCATCAAAGATTTTGGTAACATAATTTTCTGAAAAATCAATCTGAAGAATAATTTCATTGTATTTTAAGTTTTTTCGTTTACTTTGCAAAGTAGTTATTTGATGATATGCTGAAAAAATATGTGCTGGACAGATAATTACACCTGTTTATTTTTTATTAAATATATTCAAAATTGTTAATTGGT
The DNA here is from genome assembly GCA_963932465.1 of Maratus speciosus. NCBI lineage: Eukaryota > Metazoa > Arthropoda > Arachnida > Araneae > Salticidae > Maratus > Maratus speciosus. The sequence goes on along the minus strand of OZ010791.1, from coordinate 232,406,384 downwards.
CCAAATCATCCAAGCAACCTCATAGCAAATTGGTATATAATTTTATATACCTTAGATAAATTTAAATAATATAAGTGATCGTACTTACCTAAATTCTAGTAGAAGAGCAACGCGAAGCATTAATAAAATTAAATTATAATTCGCGTCAAAAGGTAATTATTAAATTTGAATAATTACGAATAAAATTAAGAGTTTGCGTTGTGAATTATTTAGACGAACTCTTCCACTTATGAATTAAACTAAAATTTAAGCTGTAAAAAAAAGAATTGACACACTTTAAATATTATTAATTAAATAATTACAGAAACTTTTTAAAACTTGATTAAATATTTTATTTACATTGAACATATCTATATACAGAAAAACATAATATTAATTCAAAAAATAGAAAGCAACACTTTTGTTTGCTTCTCATTATTTTAAGTATGTTTAATCTTTTTTTAAAAAAAAAAGACAATATTTTCACGTACTCTAATTATTATAATTGTTTCTTTTTGCTAAAAGAAATACTCTCTTTCATTTTTTTTAATTACCTTAATCTTATTTAATTATTGGTTCGGTCGGATCTCAGATAACTCTCTACCATAAATATCAGAAAAGTATTTTTTAAGATTTTTCATATGATCTTGAGTGGTAAAAGAAAATGTTTAAAATAGTACCTTCTTTTAATATACGGGATGGTGGCCTTTATTCGTCAAATTCCGAGTTGTTGCGTTGCTTAGGATCATGGCAATGTGTCATCAGGAACGCATCCTCAATTTTGGCTTGATTAGGATCACTCCGATATGTACATCAGGAAGACATCCTCAATTTGGCTTGATTAGGCTCACTCCGATAGGTACCTCAGGAAGACAACCTCAATTAGGCTTGATTAGGCTGGATTAGGCTCGCTCCGATAGGTCCATCTCGCCTGGGCTTTACTAGGGCTTACGGGACTCATTGCACGGGCTTTCAGGAGAGCTCTTGCATCCTCTACATCTTTTTTCAGACTATCCTTTTTCAAAACTTATTCTTCTTGCACACCAGCTCCTGCAGTGGGAGGAACTATTTTTGTCTAGTCCACTGTTATTGGATGTGAGAAGATTTTTTATTATACTTCGATAGGCCTATTAGCTAGCAGTCTGCAAATGGCCCCTAACATATACTTTAATATTATTATCTGCCTTAAAGTTTGGGTGGTCTGAAAAGTCATAAATTTATCCCAACACTTTTATTGAGGCCATAAATTGATTCCAACGTTTTTATGATTTTACGACTTCTAATTATACACCACTTTCCATTGGCTTGTCATAAAACGACACCATGGCGTCTGCGTATTGTTGTTGTCTGAGATCCGAACTCAATTCAATATTATACATTCATTTTACAATACAACAATTTTTTAAAAATATATATTTACTATTTAAAATCAACTTAATAATTTTTGTATGAACTTACACTCTTATTTTACTTAAATATATAAACATTATAATTTTACACTCATAATTATATTTTATAAAAAATATTTATACAAACAGAAATAACCAATTACGCAATTTTACTTTGATTTAACCAACATGGTGCGGGAACATATCATAGTTATATGTTGCCCAGCATCTCTCCCGGTATCGGAAGAAAAAAAAAATAAAAACTGATTGCTGGTTTTATTTTTTTTGTAAAGCTTGAAGGAATGTACGTGTCCATATGACTGTGTATCTACACAGTTTTTGAGCGAAGACTGTAAAGTTCAATTATCAATGGTTCTGGTATATTTTATAAGAAGTTCTTCTATTGTTTCATAACAGAAAGTTCAACCCATGATAGCATAGTTGTCTGTTGACATTCACATTTATAGAAGACCTCTGTACTGACAATCAAACGTCTTTCTCGAAGCCTTTTTTCTTTACCACACACATGTTTACTAATTTTGTAACTTTACAGTTTAAGTGCCCAAAATACATTCAAAGCTATAATTTTGTCTGAAATTAATATGCCGAAATAAACCTCATTATAAGAAAAATAATGGCATACGCATTTGACATATTATTTCATCACATACAACCTTATGACACAGTGTTTTATCTAAAACACCTTTTATACTGAATAAAAGTAAATACAATGCTTGTAATATGACATGTTATATTTTCACATAATTAATCTGATGTATTCAAATTATAATCAGAAAAAATATTGTATACAAACTTGTTACATTATTTTATTTATTTGTTACTTCTAACATGTATGATCTGTCAAAATGTACAAGCTAATTCATCTCCTTTAATATATCATTACGCAATGCTTTCCAACTTTACCCGATACGAGAAAGAGAGAAAAAAAAAAGAAGAAGGAGGATTGAATAAAACCAGTTTTGAACGTCCCCGATTCTTTCGAAACGAGGGGTTGGTCAAGCTACTAATCGCTTTCTGTGAGGTGAATTGTGCTGTGACAAAATTTTACGACTTCAAAAAGTAAGTATTTAAAACCATTTCATGCTTGTAATTACCGTATTAATTAGTATAATTTCTTGATATACTTTCTTCTTAACTCACTGTGCATGCCTGTATGTAATTTTAAACATAATCTATGCATAAACAGTGTATGTATTTGTATCGTATCTAATGTAAACCTTCTGCTTTTTTTTATTATTTTGCAGGGGAAAAATGGCGATTCTAGCATCTGCATTCTCCTGCCTCATACTGGAACTGAAGCGAGGGTGGCTTTTTATGCATTCAGGTTTAATCTAAACCAAATTGCCTTTCAGGATTAAAAAAAAAAATGCATATAATTTTCTTTAACTGATTACATTGTATATTTTTAGACCTTTTTAACAAACACAAATTTTGATTCATGATATTGTTTACTATTAAAATGTAAACAACACGGAAAAATGACTTCTACGGCCTCTCAAAAAATGCAAAACATGCATTACGCTGACCTTAAAAATGCACCTTCATTTAATACTATTAAATAGTGTTGTCAGAAAATGCCATTGACGAAGAAGAGAACAATTTTTTTGTCTTAAATTATTATTTATTTAGCCAACAATTCTATCTTAAAAGATTGTTAAATTTTCATATTTATTTATTTTTTTACTGAATGAAATAAAAATTTATTTATTCAAAATTTTATTTATCATTAACATTCCGTATGTGAATTCTACTGTCTAAAATTTAATGATATGTTTAAAAATAAAAGATAATAAATTATTATTATTAATCCAACATTAATAATTATTATTTAATTATAAAAAAAAATGTACTTAATACACTTGTATAATTTAAAAAAAAAACAAAAGTAAATGATAATTACTACGTAAAATCGTATGCAGCCCTCTATGAGTACCCGGCCGGACCAAAGAACTTCTGCCAGCAGAAAAAATCTTTGTATACTCACAAACAACCACATGCAATTTTTTTTATAGATCAAGTTTTTAAAATAATTACTGTACGTACTATAAAAAATTAAGTAAATAAATTTATTAAGCCATACTACCTATTTTAATAAAAATAAGGCCAATATATATAAATATATTTATTTATTTATTTTGTTTTCTTATGTTAAATTGGCCAAATTATATAAAAAAAAAATTTATGAACTCACACACTCAAATTTATCAATACTATGTATATTTATATGTGTTAAATTTAGAATTGCATTTAATTCTAAGGGAAAGTAAAGAGAAAAAAAAATGCTTAAATTCTAAACTAACATAAATTTATAAAATATTTTATTTAAAAAAAAATCTAATTTCTAGCTGATTTCAGCAAGATGTCATTTAATATTTATATTAAATAATTTTGCTAATACATTTTATTAATTGTTAAATTTGCATATTTTTACATATACAATAAAAATATAATAGTCTTACATAAAATTTTACACTACAACAATGTTATTAATTAATTTAACTTGAATTTAAGCCTACTTTAATTCTAATTGAATACCGTTAATAAAAGTAAATTAGCTTATCAAGTTAAATATAATATAAACTATGTTTGTCTAATGTTAATTTTGCTGAAAATTCCATAAATTTTAACTGTAAATGCTAATTGCTATACCTTTTGTTATTTATTTTGAAAACAACACGAACTTATATTTTTATTTATTATTTTTTTATTAAATCTAGGAACTATACACTGAGCTAGACACTCCATAAATGTGTAAAACCTAAAAATCAAAAATTTTCCTAAAGAAAACTCAAAATGCTGCTTTTTACAATATAATATTACTAATTTTATTGTTTGAGCATAACATCTAGTAATTATACCATACTTAATTTTTTCTTCGATTCCTTTTTCAGCCAAGAATCCTGAAATTTATGCCTAAGTGATGACTATATTGATGTATCTGTGAATTGATAAATTTTCTACAAAAATTTTGTTGGTGTTGGTGCATACCCAGCCGTAGGCCAAAATTGCACCCTATACAGAAAGCCTTTGGTGAGAAAATTTTAATTTTACTTCAATTATTTATTTGTGTATTTTTTTTTACTATTATTTTTGTGTGCAATCATGTTGAAATAACTTGCCTTGTCCATTGTTATACATATATATGTTTTTTTAAAAACCAATGTGCTACACCAAAATCCTTTTTTTAAATTTTTTTATAACACTTTTGTTCATAAAACTTATCCCTGCTGTCTAAATTCTAGACTTTAGCATATAAGTTGTACTTGAACTACCGGAATAAATCTTAGCACTTTTTGTATATTTTATTATATTTAGGCTTATAGCTGACCGCTATCCTAATATAGAGTGCACTAATAATTTATTCCTTGTCAACCATATATTTATATAAGAAAAAAATATATATATATGAGTATGCTATAAAGCTGTTCTAACTACCCTGAACCTATAGCTTACACCTACTCATTTTAAAGAGTAATTCTGAAATTTTGTCATCTAAATTGTAAGGCTATTAGCAAAGGCTACCCTTATAGAAGACAGAAAAAATTCTCTTTTTTTTTTTTTTTTTTTTTTTTTGAAAATTACTCCAACATTATTTACTATTAAATTAATTAAGTTTTAATGTTATTTGGCTTTGTTAAGATTTTATATTTTCTAATTCATATTCGAAAAGAAAAAAAATATATATATAACTTTTGCCTGGAGCGAAATATTTCACTGCTCCATTGAAGTTTTGTGAAGCACATTACATAATTTTATAAGTATGTTTTCGGGTGCGCCCTGCACATTTGCTCAATATTGTAACCCTGAGACAAATTGGCGTTCCCATGTTCCTATCCTTTCTTATTATTATTTTGAATTTTAAAAAGGCAAGTTATTAATTTTGTTTCAATTTTTTTTTTTTTTTTTTTTTTTTTTTTTTTACCTAAAAGAAAAAAAATTTATTTTTAAATTTTGAAAATTTTTTTAATTTTGAAATTCGATTAATTATGCATTTTGATTTATTTTTAATACCAATTCATATCCCTTACTTGTCCCTTTGATCATCAGTTTTACCCTTATTTTTATACTTTTTTGGATACTTTTGAGCATTGTCTTTTAAATTCTCATTTTTATCCTCATTTGGATAATAACTGGCATGACTCTGAGGTTGACTATTCCTATATGGCACATGCTGAGGGAAGTAATTTGGTGGGGGTGGGGGATATGGAGAATATCCATAGTAACCACCTGTGGGTGCATAAGATTGAAAATGCCACTGCTGGTTTGGGTTAACAAATCTAGGATTAAAATTCGCTCTCGGTTGATACTGTCCATTATAAGAGTACCTTTTATTAAAATGCCGACCTGCGAAATCTCTGCTATCCTTATATGTATTTTTATTATCATTTTTGTACCAGCACGTTTCTAAAGTATGCGAATTTTTTTTACATAATTCGCACCATCTGCTTGATGCAGTATCTTTTGTTTTAACTTTCAAATTGTTTATTTCGGAAGTCAAAATTTTAATTTGCTCCGCGCTTTCCATATTTAATTTTAACAATTTGTCCAAATTTTCCTCAGTGGAGGTTTTTGTAATCGAATTAATTTCCTTTGATGCAACTTGATTGTATGCATCTTCCATTTGTTTCGCAAATTTACATGCGTCGTTGAAATTTTTCGGCGCCATTCTTCGAATGTCCAAACTTAAATCTGCCCTAACTGATTCTAAAAATCTTGTGAATTTTATCATTTCAAATAAACTACCATTACCGTTGTCAATATTTTGGCCACTTTTATCTAGGTAAAGTTTTGCAGCCGCATTGAATTCACTGATAAAATCAGCGATAGCCTGCGCAGGTTTTTGCCTAAGAGAAAAAAAATTGCTTTGAGCCGCAGAAAAACTTGTTTTAGTAGAAAAAGTATCGATTAATTTTTCTTTAAATTGACCATAGTCCTTTTCTGTATTAAGATTTTCTTCGTTAGCTAATTTATCTCTAGCACTACCGACTAATTTCGTTTTCAAGAGCGCTAGTTTCGAAACATTCTCTAATTCCGTTTGTTTAATTAGATTATCGAATTCGTTCAAAAAAAATTTAATATTCGACTCTTTCTTTCCGTCAAAGACGGGGATACAATTCAACAGCGTATCAACACTAGGTTGAGTCATTGTATTCTTTTTAGTTTTTTGTAGCGAATAATTTAGAGAAATAATTTTATTTTTCTGTCCTCTGGTTTTAACTCCAGAAGTATTTAAATCTACACTTCTCCTTTTAAATTTTCGCTTATTGTTGGGCATAACCTTTTAACAGAATGTTTCTGTTTATCATACTTTTTTTGTTTATATTACCACATATGTATGAAAATATTCTAAATTGCATAAATACATTAAAAACAACAGCACTAAAATTTAAAAAAAAATTTCTTAGGAGATGAAGTTGTTTTGTCGATTATTCTTTTACACACATAAATACCCCTAAAATATTTATAATACACGTATATATAAAAAACAACATAATTTCATTTAACAGAAAAATATCTGTCTTTTTCTACAGAAAAAACAATCTTATTTTTTTTTTTTTTTTTTGTAAATATTGTACTACTACTTCGTAGTACGACTCATAAATTTTCTTTTGTATCAAGGTGATACAATTTCAAAAATCATGATCTATTGACATTTCAATCATTTTTATACCAGACATATTATCAAATTTTACTTATTATTCTTCTTATTATTATTATTTATACAGTATAAAAAAAAAATTATTTTTACAAATGTGTCATCTGTGATGTGCATGCCATTATTTCTCAATGGTAACTGAGATCCAACCACAAGAGAAAAGAGAGAAAAAAAAACAAAATTGTAATTCCTAAATTTACCTATTATAAATCCCAGAATTATTTTTTTCATTTCCTTTTTGTTTTTTTTATTAACATATATTATTCATTTTATTTATATAAAATTATTATATGTGTGTCAGTATTGTTACAATAATAAAATTAATTTTAATAAAATTTTAATCAATTAAACTTACATACCTACAATATCTTTAAAATTGTGACATTAAAATAATACTTAAATTTATTTTCCTTTATTATTATTATTATTATTATTATTATTATTATTATTTCTAATGACCTCAGATGAACGTTCCTGAGTCATAGCACCATTTACCTATCTAATGACCTCAGATGATCGTTCCTGAGTCAGAGCACCATTTTTACTTATGAAGGGGGGATGCTGGACAGATAATTACACCTGTTTATTTTTTATTAAATATATTCAAAATTGTTAATTGGTCCAAATCATCCAAGCAACCTCATAGCAAATTGGTATATAATTTTATATACCTTAGATAAATTTAAATAATATAAGTGATCGTACTTACCTAAATTCTAGTAGAAGAGCAACGCGAAGCATTAATAAAATTAAATTATAATTCGCGTCAAAAGGTAATTATTAAATTTGAATAATTACGAATAAAATTAAGAGTTTGCGTTGTGAATTATTTAGACGAACTCTTCCACTTATGAATTAAACTAAAATTTAAGCTGTAAAAAAAAGAATTGACACACTTTAAATATTATTAATTAAATAATTACAGAAACTTTTTAAAACTTGATTAAATATTTTATTTACATTGAACATATCTATATACAGAAAAACATAATATTAATTCAAAAAATAGAAAGCAACACTTTTGTTTGCTTCTCATTATTTTAAGTATGTTTAATCTTTAAAAAAAAAAAAAAGACAATATTTTCACGTACTCTAATTATTATAATTGTTTCTTTTTGCTAAAAGAAATACTCTCTTTCATTTTTTTTAATTACCTTAATCTTATTTAATTATTGGTTCGGTCGGATCTCAGATAACTCTCTACCATAAATATCAGAAAAGTATTTTTTAAGATTTTTCATATGATCTTGAGTGGTAAAAGAAAATGTTTAAAATAGTACCTTCTTTTAATATACGGGATGGTGGCCTTTATTCGTCAAATTCCGAGTTGTTGCGTTGCTTAGGATCATGGCAATGTGTCATCAGGAACGCATCCTCAATTTTGGCTTGATTAGGATCACTCCGATATGTACATCAGGAAGACATCCTCAATTTGGCTTGATTAGGCTCACTCCGATAGGTACCTCAGGAAGACAACCTCAATTAGGCTTGATTAGGCTGGATTAGGCTCGCTCCGATAGGTCCATCTCGCCTGGGCTTTACTAGGGCTTACGGGACTCATTGCACGGGCTTTCAGGAGAGCTCTTGCATCCTCTACATCTTTTTTCAGACTATCCTTTTTCAAAACTTATTCTTCTTGCACACCAGCTCCTGCAGTGGGAGGAACTATTTTTGTCTAGTCCACTGTTATTGGATGTGAGAAGATTTTTTATTATACTTCGATAGGCCTATTAGCTAGCAGTCTGCAAATGGCCCCTAACATATACTTTAATATTATTATCTGTCTTAAAGTTTGGGTGGTCTGAAAAGTCATAAATTTATCCCAACACTTTTATTGAGGCCATAAATTGATTCCAACGTTTTTATGATTTTACGACTTCTAATTATACACCACTTTCCATTGGCTTGTCATAAAACGACACCATGGCGTCTGCGTATTGTTGTTGTCTGAGATCCGAACTCAATTCAATATTATACATTCATTTTACAATACAACAATTTTTTAAAAATATATATTTACTATTTAAAATCAACTTAATAATTTTTGTATGAACTTACACTCTTATTTTACTTAAATATATAAACATTATAATTTTACACTCATAATTATATTTTATAAAAAATATTTATACAAACAGAAATAACCAATTACGCAATTTTACTTTGATTTAACCAACATGGTGCGGGAACATATCATAGTTATATGTTGCCCAGCAATATGTTTCTTGAAAGATGGAATTTCTCGATTGACATTTTCAATAATTTCTGATGGTTTTTTATCAAGGGACACTTTTTTTGTAACCTTTATTTTTCTCACAGAACCTTTGATGCTCTTCTCAACTGTCTCTGTCACCCATTTAAAATGACTGATGATGTCTTCATTGTGTTGGTCAGCTTCATAAGTAATAACATTATCTTTACACTCTTTACACTTGCCCAGCATACAATCAGCATTTTCATTATTACACGTCAAGCTGCCCACTAATATTTCAGGATCAGCAAAATTGATTATTCCTACACTGTTCAATTTCTTTGTCAGAAACTTCATATTTTCGTGCTTCACACAAAGGCAGGTGTTTCTATCGGATAGTCTTGGAAGAACAACCCAGAATGGTTTGTATTTCCAAAATGTTGAGTATGAAATGTTTCCATTTTCCTTAATGAACCTTCTATGCAACCGTTTTATGTTTCCCAACAGTATCCTTTTCTGTTTCCTATTTTTTCCTCGTACAATGAAATCCTTCTTCCCAGGGCACATCCGGGAAACATCATCTCTTTCAAAATAGGATCGAATGGCTTGTACATTAACAGTAACATTGCTTTTTCTTTCATACTGTGCAACATTTAAGTTTCGGGCAAACTTCTTATTTTGTTTTGGGGTCAGAATATCTTGTGCAAGGTGTTGCACTTTATATTTTTTTAATGTACTCCCACTAATGCATTTATTAAAAATTTGCCTCACACAAGAACGTGCAGGTAGGGTTTCAGCATTAGATTTTAATTGAGAATGCAAACTTATTCCATATAAAAGTTGTTTGTGAACTGTTTTTGGTACAGTGTACCCCCGAGTCAGAATTTTGACTTTTTTATTAGGTGAAGGTGAAGCTGCTGAATTCTTACTAGATGATTGTTTTCGCTGAAGAGATTTTTGTAGAGTTTTCACCTTGCGTTGCAATATAGCAATTGATCTATTTCTTTTTTCTATCTCCCTTAACATCCGAGCACGGTTTTGTGTTCGAACTTTCTGCCCACGCACCCTTTGTGAACTGAGAGGCGTATGTGAAAGTGCAACATGTGGTTCTGGTTCAGAATTCATTTGACTTGTGTCTATATTTTCCAACTGTTTCCTTCTCTTTCTACATTTTTCTGAAGCTTTCCTCCAGTACTTTCTCTTATTTCTTTGCTCTCTGGGTTTTAGATCATTAATTCCTTTAATTAAATTTAAATCCTTTTTTCTTTGGTAAGCTTCTCTTTTCTTCCTATTTCTTTCTTCTCTCTGTGCTTCATTTAATTTTGCTAAATATTTCCTATTCCTTACATTTGCCTTCTCCCTGTACTTTTTATACTCGGTTGACTTACTCTTTACTTCAGAAACTCTTTTACGATTTTTTCCTTTTTTTTGTACTTTAGATTCACACACTTCTATAGAATTGGTTATCTGAATATTTTTCTCTTCTTGGACATCTTCCATTTTAATATTTTTACATCCGGAATAACGATTCTAAGCAACAACAAAAATAAATAACACTAGTATCAACAAACTGCAAGTAAAAGCAATGAAGGCGCCAATTTCTATTCTAAAAATCTACGATCAGTTTTGTTTACAGTTAGTACGCAGACGACTGATTAATAACACAAAATCCAGAAAAAGAAACAAAAAATGTGTCTACAATTAAAAAAAAAAAAAGAAGAAGACGAAGCAGATAAATACCGATCGCCGAACTGCATTTTCTGTCAATCGAATGACAAGCAGTCATTCGGGCGACACTGCATCAGCAGACATGACGTCATCCCATTGAGCGTCGTCCGATTGACAAATTGTAAACAAAGAGCCTTTACGTTCCGAGTAGCGCATAGAGGAAGGTTTTAAAACGAAATATTCTAATAAGTCAGCAGGCTTAAACAACTAAACAATTAAATTACTTACCAAAACAAACCGCATTTATTTTAAAGCCGTGTTTTTTTCGCGAGGTGTTCGTGGTCGAGGTAGGTTGCTGTCGGCCCGGCTCCGTGCTTCAAGTTGTGGTGTCCCCGTTTTGTCTCTAGAGCTACAGGTTGTAGTTTTTCCTTTTTTTTCATTATTGCTTTTTGTTTCAACGTGGTCTCCAGCCCCGTGTGGCGTGGTAAGCTTTCCGCGTTTGTAAATGTTTACTTTTTGCTGTGTTTAAGAGTTGTTTATTTTTATTTTTTTCTCTGACTCGCAGGTCGAGGACTGGTTGTGTTGTTTTTATCGTTCAGTATGTCGTCCATTTTTACTATTACAGATGCGAGTGCTGGTGATCCAGAAATATATGTGCAAGAAGTTAGTAGTCCTTCGCAACAGGTGACTTATGCGTTCGCAAATGGAGTCTCCAGTGTTTGTGTCTTTCTTGAAGCGACTGAGGGTAAGATTCCTCGAAATAGGCCTGTGGCTTTAAAAGCTGATTTTGATAAAATAGTTGGTCCAAATGCGCCTTTAAAAATTCGTTTTACCAGGACGGATAAATTGTTAGTCGAGACGTCTGATGCTCAATGCGCTCAGGCGGTCTCTGGTATTGACAAATTACTTAATGTGCAGGTCAAGGCGTATATTCTACAGGAAACTATCACGTCACGGTTTGTCTTACACAATATCGATACAAGTATTAGTCTCGAAGAGTTGGGAAAGGAAATTCAAGCCGAAAATAAGCTGAAGGTTAAGGATTTGCGGCGTTTTACCAGAAAGGATAATGGTGTTACCAAATTAACGGAAACTGTTTTAGTGACTATTTACGGCACATTTATTCCTGAAAGGATCAAGTTGTTTTATATGACGGAAAGAATTAAACTTTTTTATGACAGACCACGCCAGTGTCTTAACTGCTGGCAATTTAACCATGCTACCAGCAAATGTCCGAATGAAACCACCTGCAGGAAGTGTGGGGGTAAACATGCGTCTGCCACATGCAGTACTGCCGAGCTTACTTGCTCTAATTGTCAAGCCTCCCACCTGGCGTCTGATCTGAAGTGTCCAGCCCGACTAAGGGAAATGGATTTCCAAAAATACAAATCTGATAACCATTTATCAATCACCGAAGCCCGTAGACTGTATGCTAAGATTTCTAATCCAAAAACGTATGCTGATTCCGTTAAAATGAACTCTGAAGTAACCTTGAACCCCACATATGTAACTAAAGCTGATCTCGAGCAAACGATGGAGCTCTTTTTTCAGCGTACTCAAGAGTGCATCCTTAATGTGTTACAACAACAAACGAACTTATTTATACAAACCATGGAAGGATTGGTTAAGTCTTTCACGGCGGCCTGTGCGGCCAATACACGGTCTGCTGGTGCTTCTAAAGATACGGTTGGCAGCTCTCCCTCCGATCGGCCGAAGAAAATAAAAAAACAAAAGGTGACGGCCCAGCGGCTATCCTTAGCGAACTGTCGGGAACAGGTTTACAGTAAAACGAGCGGGAACGAGTTTGTTCTGAAATCGGGCTCTGAAGAAGAGTCTGGTGGCGACGACATGGAACAGGTTTAGCGCCCCCTCCTTCTTTGTTTTTCTCCTTTTTTGTGCTGCCCTTTTTGGTGTTCGCCTGTTTGGACTTTTTGTTGTTTGTGTGTTTCCCAGGTGTTCTTTGTCGTTTTATTTATGGTGCAGTTTTCGATCCCCTTTGCTGTGATCCAGTGGAACTTGAGAGGCATTAAAAATAAAGTCCATTGGTTGAAGTGTTCCCCCTTTTCGAAGGCCGATGTTTTTGTTTTTCAAGAATCTTTTCTTAGAGTGGATGATTCCTTTGCCTATCCGGGTATGGTGATCTATCGTCAGGACAGAGCTGGCAGGGGTGGTGGTCTGCTCACTGCTGTGAGTAGGAGGCTTACCTCTGTAATGCTCGATTTGGGCTCTCTTAGCACCCAGGGTGTGGAGGTCCTTGGGGTTAGGGTTTGGATGGCAAGACGGTGGGTGACTATCGTCAATGTTTACGCTCCCGAGGGTAGAGTTAGTGAATCGTGGCTCCAGCAGCTTACCAATAAGATTTCGCATCCCTTCCTGATTCTCGGTGACTTTAATCAAAAGCATCATGCCTGGGGCAGTTCTTGTAACACTTCGGGCTCTGAAGAGATTCTAAACTGGCTTCTCAACAATAATGTTTGCATTCTTAATACAAATCATCCAACTCACGTCACTCATTCTGGCTCTGCATCATTGATTGACCTCTCTTTTTCAAGCCCTGATTTTTTTCGGCAAACTGACACATACGTTCACCCTGATCTGTTTGACTCTGATCACTGGCCTATCATCCATAAAATTAACCATGTGACTACGAACTACCTGCATACTTCTACTAATTGGGATGGAGTCGAGTCTTGCCTTAATCGGACCCTGGATGTTCATGACGTCACCTCATTTGAGTACCTCCATAAGAGCTTTCGAGAGGTTCTTTCCCATAATTCTTTCAAGCATAGGGTGCAGCGTCGAGATAACCCCCCCTGGTGGGACTCACGTTGCGCGTGGCTCCTCGGCCAAAAGCGGAAATTCCTGAGATTAGCCAGAATAAACTTATCGAGGGATTGCTGGAAATCGTATAAGTCTTATGCTGCTCAGCTCAAGCGCTACATGAATTATCAGGCTCGCAATTACTGGGGCGATATATGTGAAAAGGCCTCCAAAGGTACTATCTATGGAATCATCAAGGCTTTAGCCAAGAGGAGTAGCTCTGAGGAGTCAAATTTCTATTTGATGGACGAGACTGAAGAACTTCTCGACAGGTCTGACCAAGCCAATGCTTTTGCCGAGCAATTTCGAAGCACCCGTGAGTTCTGTAGTATCCCTTTTGATCTCAGCAGTTCGGATGAGCATTGGAACAACCCGATCACGTTCGAAGAGTTGAACCGTGCAATTCAGGACGCGAAGAATACCACCCCTGGCGAAGACGGAATTCCGGCTCGAGTTTATAAAGCTCTTACAATTGGAAACAAACAAAAGTTGCTTCGGCTTTTTAATGATAGTTTTATGTCGGGTAGTGTTCCGGATTGCTGGAGAACGGCGGTGATCCTGCCTATCTGGAAGGTTGGGAAACCTAAAGGGTTTCTTAGCAGTTACCGGCCCATCGCTCTCACGGCTGTGGGGTGCAAGATTATGGAGCGCATCCTCCTCAAGAGAATCCTCGACTGGGTTATGCCTAGACACCTTTTCAATGATCGACACTTTGGTTTTCTCCCCAATAGCGACTGCACGAAGGCTTTGAAGCTGTTTTACTTAGACATTAAGCGTGCCAGATTGGAGAGGAAGTACATCATCGCTCTCAAGCTTGACATCCACGCGGCGTATGACTCTGTATGGAGGGATGCTCTTATTTACAAGATGGCTAGCCTGGGCATTGCTGGAAGAACGGCCTTGTGGATCTTAAAGTGGATCGAGATTAGGAAGATCAAGGTTAAGTGGAGAGGTGTTTTCTCTCATCTGGTGAACTCTTTTCGTGGTGTGCCGCAGGGCAGCGTCCTTTCGCCCATCTTGTTCATGATCTTCCTGTGGGATTTATTCGAAGCTGTTGATTCGGGGGTCCAAATCATTGTATATGCCGACGACATCCTTCTCTACTTTTCAGATCTTTCCTTAGAAGACGCTTTTTTGAAACTTCAGGAGATGCTGAACAGGATCAATGCTTGGTGCACTTATTGGAAGCTTGAGCTCCGGCCTGATAAATGCTCGGCAATAAATTTCTCTCGGCAAAAGGATCTTCCCCTGCAGAATTTCAGTCTTCATGGATCAGACATCCCGTGGCAGAATACTACTAAGATCTTGGGTGTCATTTTTACTCACAACCTGTCTTTCAATCAGCATATTGAGTTTTTATGTAAAAAATGTATGAAGCGCCTTAATTTATTAAAAGCTGTTGCCAGTCCTCAGTGGGGAGCGAAAACCGTCCATCTCATTCCTTTGGTCAACTCCCTTATTCGGGGCGTTATTGATTATGCGTGTCCTGTGTACGGCGTTGCAGCTAAGACCTCTCTAAAGAAGCTGGATGTGGTGTATAATGCGGCCCTCCGTTTTGCGACCGGCCTGCCCAAGTGGACTCCCATCTTCAAGCTTTATCGTGAATCCAACCAAGCTCCTCTTAGTTTTCGACGAAGCTATCTTACCTCTTCCTTTTACATCCGGTGTACGTCTGCTGTTAATTTTGGTCGTCCCTGCTCCAATTATTTTCCTGATGGGTTTTCTTGGACTACAGACCATGCTATTGTGACTCCTGATATGCTGATTACTTCTCACTGGCCTTGCGGGAGCTTAAAAGATGTCTGTAAGATCATAGTTGATGAGTTGCCGTTTCAAACTAAAAATCTCCCTCCCACTGCCATCAGTCAGTGTTTCAGTCTGTACATGGATGAGTTCCGTCATCTTACCAATTCTTGTTTTATCGCCACGGATGCTTCGAAGAACGATTTTAAAACTTCTATTGCTGCTATTAATATTACTGAAGATACATCCTGTGCTTACCTCACCCATCATTTAAACTCTACTTTTACTGCAGAAGCTCTAGCCCTTAATCTGGCTGTCCAGCGCTTTCTTATCAAGAGTTACAACTATTTTATTTTGTCGGATAGCAAGTCTGCCCTTGAAGCTTTAATACATATTAACCATAGGTCCCCAGCTGTCATCTTAGACCTTTTCCAGTCTTTATGCAGCGTCCGTGGTTCTGTGTGTGGGATTACCTTGATCTGGGTCCCTGGCCATGTTGGTATCCTTCCTAATGAGAAAGCTGATAATCTGGCTAGAAATGGCCCGTATGCGGTTAGCACTTATAGTGGGGTGGCCCCTGAAGACTTAAAGAGGCATTTAAAGGATCAGCTTCATGCTAGCTTCCAGAGCTGGTGGAATGATTGTAAATATGCAGTCGATTCGCCGTATCTTGGTCCGAATATTTATAAGTGGACGCATAACCGTAAAGAGGATGTTTTTATTGCTCGTTTCCGGACGCAAACGGCTGTCACTGACAGGAAGTTATATATTTTCAAGCTTAGTATTTCTCCCACGTGCTCTCTTTGTTCTACGGAGGATGGGACGGAATTCCATTACGTTTTCAAGTGCCCGGCTTTTGATGCTGAAAGAACGATGCTACGGGATGCCATGGCATCTGTTAATTTCTTTCCTGATGACTGGACTGACTTTTGGGAATGTATCAACTCTAATCGTCATTGTTTTCGTCTGTTCATCAATCTCTTCCTCGGGAGCGGGCGTTTTTAGTCGCCTTTTTCCGTTTATCCTTTTTCGCTTGTTTCATCACTCTTGCTTAATAGCTTTGTTGTCTTTTTGTTTTTGGTGCTGCTTGTCTGGATGAGTTGTTGGGCTCCTTCGTTTTAGGTTACCCCTGGTTTATTGTTTAGGGTGCGTCTTTTTTGCGTTTTTCGGGGTAGTTTTTGTCCTCTTGTTGGGGTTATCAGTTCGTGGTTTGTTGTGTGGGCCGTCCCACTTTGTTTCTGGTGGTAAACTGGTTCTTTTTGTTCCATTGGTTTGGGTATATGTGATCATTTGAGGTCATGCCGGCCGGAGCCGCAGCGCCTACCTCAAAGCTCAAATAACAAATAACAAAATTTAAAGCCGTCATCCGATTGACAGCTGTAGGTTGAACTAATCCGATATCACTTACTTTATCTCGCTTTGAAGTAAAATAAACAAAACTTTGAAATTAATTTCATATTTACCGGTAAAGAATAATAAAGATTGATGGTAAATTGAATGCGAAAGTGCAGATGGCGCCATATTTCGTTTAATGTAGGAATCCGAAAAGAGTGTCATCCAATTGACTGAAAATTCGGCGACATGTTGAAATCGTGCATTTAAAAAAAAAAGGGGGTTAAACAGTTGTAAAGGACATAAAAGATGGGTTTTAAAGAGTTTATAGAAATAAAATTTTAGTATTTTGAAGATAAAAACACTGTGGTAATATTTAACACAGCCGTATAAAAATAATTTTTCCGTACGGCGACACGTCATCCGATTGACTATTTATCACTTCTACATTTACAAGCTATACTAAAATGATTAGTTTTCAGATTTTTTCTTTCAAAAAATGAAATGCACTGCTAAATTTTAAATTTTAGAGACATTTTTAAATCTTTAAAGATATATAAAACACGAAAAATGTACCGACGACGCTAAATCTCCCATTATAAAAAATCGACCCTTAAGCCCTGACCCACGCAATTGTACGGGCGATTACTAAAGTAAAAGAGAATGACTATTTCCTGTTTTTGTGCGATTTAAAACCAAATCCGCACATTTATATGAGTTAATTGGCTTTAGATGTTTTGATAAGACACAACTAGGGGGTACCATCTACAATACAGGGTTATATTTTCTGCTTTTAAAAAGACTATATCATCTGACAGCAATAGACAAAAAGTATGAACTGTCGTAATTTTATTTAAATATGATTTATAATGTTTGCTTGGATTTAATATTTCTTTTCATATAGTTTATTCATGATTTTAATTGATTTTGTCTTTGATAAATTTAATTAGGCTTCACAAAAGTTGAAAAACAAATGAACCACACAATTGTGCGGGTCCGGCATTTACCATTTCCAAAATAGATACAATTCCTAATATATATATAAAAAAAATTTAAGTGATTTTTTTAAACTTATGTTTTTGGCAATTTATTTTTTATTAATTACATTTTTAAAGCTGACCAATTTTTTATTAATAGGTTTGTACTATTCATGATTTCTATTTAAAATGGATAGTATTAGATATATAATATGCACATGCAACGAACTGTATGTTTCTGCTCTGAGTTATAGATGCCATATATGATTTATAAGTTTTATATGAGTTATATGCATACCACGAGATTGATTTTTAAGTTTGATAAATTCATTCCATTTTGTCGACACAGCAAGTAAACCACCAGGAATAAATAATAAATTATAGAACGTTCAGCAAATGCTCGACAGATTCCGTAGTGTCTGCTTGAATTTACCAGGAGATCAGGAAAATTTTCCATAGATGAGCAGACGATTCCCTTTTTTAGGACGTGCCTCGGTAAAGCAGTATATAAAAAACAAACCACACTCTGCTGTAACAGCATCATCTGGGATAGTTTTAAATTTTGTATTATACCAGTGGGAAAGTACAGACCTGGTCCACAAGGATCTAGGCTTAGGACCTGCTGTCAGGGCCGAAACTAAGGGGGGGGGGCAGAGGGGGCATGTGCCCCGGGCGCCAGAACGAAGGGGCGCCAAATGAAGGATTATACCTTTGGAAAGGATTATTTTCTTCTGATGGACTGATGGCTTCCATTATTATGAAACAGCCATTATAAATGAGGTGTTAGGTGAAGATGAAATAGCAGTCGTAAAAAGTTAGAACTCTGATTTTCTGGTCAGAATGGGAAAAAAAAATGGCCATAATTTTTTTTGAAAAAAAAAATAATAGGTATAGGATAAAAGGGACGAAATGGGGAAAAAATGGGACTGTAAGGATGGGACGGTAAGGAAAATTATCACCTATTTTTAGGAAAATCATGTTAAGATTAAGTGATAGCCACAATGTTCATTGATTTCTAGAAACAGTTGTTAACATTGGATTAAATATTTTTTTTTTCTTAATTTACCTCGAAAAGTGCAGAAATAAACCTTGGGGACGGTAAGACTACCAATAAAGCCACGATCTTGAAATTGATATTTAAATGCTGATTTAAATTTTGCAGTAAATTTCCTGTCAAAGAATTTTAGACATTCTTTCTCTAGCATACTTCCATGAGAAAAAACTTGAAAAAAATTCTGTGGCTGCATCTGAAGTGATTTTCTGTATAAGTTTAGCATGAGGGACGGTAAGGATGAAAAACCCAGGGACAAAGTTCAAAAAATAATATCAACCGTAAAAATGTGTGCAGGTTAATTTTTTGCACAATATTTATATTAAACAATTGTCCCAGTTTCGGAAAAAAATTACATCGAATTGCTTTTATTGAAACAATTTTATACAGACAGCTCCAAATTTAAAAATCAGCATCAGGGACGGGACGGTATAGGAGTTTTTCTGGTATTTGCACCCCCAACATCGTCCAAAACTTATTTATCTCGTTAATATTGTTATATGCAATCATGCAATGGAATGTTCTACAGTATATGAAATAAAAAAAACCCACAAAAAATGTATTAAAATAAAAATTATTATTCAGGGACATAAAAGTCAAAAGATTGTGAGAATTCTCCATATATTGTTGTGCTTTTGTACTTTTTCGGTTTTGGTTACAGTTTTCTTTTATATGAGTACAGTTTCACTTTCAGAACAGGTTTCAAAATTGAAAGTATCTGCATATAAAAAATTACATAAAAGCTCGAAAAGGTACGATTGCACAACTATATATATCAACCAGGTGTATCCTATGCAAAAAATAATATTAAAAAATATTAAAATGTGAGCCCAAAATATGCAAAGAACTGCCCATAGAATTAACTATAGCTTGAATGTTAAATTTTACTTCGGGTGACTAGTGTCGGTTTTTAAGAATTACATTTTATTAAAGGTTGTTATCATAGAAGAAAATAATAAATAAAGATGCAGTTGAACACTATTTTACATGTGAAAAAGGATTCAAAACGAAACATTTTTAATAATAACACAAATAAATAGTCTTCGAATCTGACATTAACAATATAACAATGGAATTGAGGTTTTAAGGTCCAAAGTTTAAATTATAAAAAAAAAAAATATTTTGTAACTATTAAAATAATATTTTGGTGCTATGGTATCCGAGGTTTTAAGTATCACACAAAGCTATTTTATAACTTTTTTTTGGGGGGGGGGGTAGGGGGGGAAGAGTTTAAGTAATTAGTCAATGCATTTTAGTTATTTAGCTCTAATTCATTGCAAAAATTCTGGATTTTTTTTTTAAAGCTCCGTATACTCCCGGTTTCTCGAAAAAATCTATATCGTACATACTCTAGACATGACGTTCATAACTTTAGCGTACACCCTCTGATTTTTTTTACGATTACAACACTGCAAACCAGATCAATATTTGTCATAATTTTACGAACCGGAATATTGTTCCGATTTGCTCTGCACATTTCAAGCCCAGGTTTGCTGTCGCGAAAAATTAACAATTTCAAAATATTCGTATTTAAAATTTAAGAAAAATAGGAAATAAAACGACTTATACACATCCGATTAACAAGCAGTTATGTCAAAAGAAAAGAGAAATTTTTAAAGAATTAAATAAAACTGACGCCGGAAGGAAATACTGTTAATAACTTTAATAAAAATTAGAAAATAGCGATACAATAGAAGTCCATGATAAGAAGCATGGAGAATAGCACACAAGAAACTGTTTAAAATACTTGATATTTATATATAGAAAGGGGTTTAATGGCCATGAAAAGATAATTTAAATTTAAAAATACATTCGAACGCACTGCTGAATTCAAGAGGAGGGGGATTCCCCCCGGAAGGTTTGATATTTTATGCCTTTTAATAAGCAATTTCCACACCGAATCTCTAAAATGCCCCCCCCCCCCCCTCCAGAGCCGCAGAAATTAATCCCGGAGAAAAATATCTGAATTCAACACTGCTCGATCGGCGTGAGCAAGAAAAAAGGCAAATATTAATTAAAACGATATCTTAGAAATTCCCCTTAAAGTTGAGAAAAATTCATTTAAAAATTAAAATTTTCAATAATGCCTTAACATGGACCAAAACCAAACTATTTAAAAATGTAAGCATTCCTCAGTAAATAAACATAACTTTTTAATTTATTAAAATTTCTGTACGAAATAAGTTGTAGTTTGTACAGAGAAAATACAAAAATATCCGAATCACATTTGAATAATTAAAATAATAAATACCTTTATATCTTGGGTTCTTTACTTGAACGCTAATCCAATGGCGCTGCTTCATGGAATTCAATAAAGAAGTGTTGTAATTTTGTCTTTGTAAAATTTCCGCGCATGCGCGTTTATATCTGTTCTCCTTCCAACAAAAGGAATTTTTCGCTTACGTCGTTATTTTATGACAGTGTTGTATCGGGTTTAGTGCAAAGTTGCGTTGCAAGAAAGCGATTGATTATATTCCGTCTACCTAGTAATGTCCTTGCGGCAATATTATTACTTCAAATTTTTCGTGACAAGAAAATATCAAGGAAAAATTAATCTTGCTGCAATTGTTCATGCTATCTGGGCTAGCTCTCCAAATCAAAGCCCATCGTCTCCTTGGCGCCCTTCGAGAGTTTTCTCAGCGTCCTTTCGAAAGTTTTATGTTACTAACTTTTTTAAAATATAAAAATCCTTTTTATAACATGCTTTCTTTAAAATCAATAATATTTGTTTTTTTATTTTGTTGTAGACGCAATAAAATTTTCTAACTCCTTTATCCTATAAACGTTTTTTTTTTCAGATAGTCCCCCATCCACCTTTAAAAAAAATCAGATTCTAAATTTATTATGATTTATGTTCTGCAACTTTATTTTACAGGGAGTTCCTGTATCATACATTGTGAGATATATGTGCATCGTATAAGATGTGTGTGACGTGTGCATCGATAGCATTGAGACAACACTGTTGCATGTTTTGAGCCATGTAAATAATAGCGCCCTTCATCAGATGAGCCCTTGTTTAATGAAAGGTTCCTGAGGCCTACTCTATAGAATACCCGTGAACTCTACGTTTCATAAAATACATACCCCCCCCCCCCCCCCACACACACACACACATACACACTTTATTTACCAACGTCATTTTCCAATCTGACTATTAGCTTGTTTCAAAGAAGAAAAACAGAAGAAGATTCGAGTTTTAGCCAAGATTTCAGTGAAATTCGCCACTGCTCACCGTCTACCTCTGCAAGGTAAGTCAGCTACTGAACCTTATACTATGTTCGCACTGAGATAGTTGAGTCACTTAACTTGAAGTTTTTTGGAGCGGACGTACCTGGAATCAAGATTATGACTTGAGCAAGTTTCTGAAACTCACTTAACTTTTGATACTCTCTTAACTATGAGTTATTTTACTATGAGAAATTTACCTGCTGAACTCTTTTTCCTATTTGAAACTGTTATTAAAATTAGAGTTGAGTTCTACAAATAATTATTCAGCTTTTTCGAACGACCTTTTGAATTGTTTATTTAATTAACACGCAGCAAAGAATAAAAACAATAATAAACTATGTAGAGTTAGAAGTTGTAGTTACAAATCTAACATAAGTTAAGTCTCTTAAAACTTTTTGCAATGTGAACAGGCGAAGCCTGATTCTGGGTATCCCGTTTCAAAAAAGTTAAGTGACTAGCAGTTCCGCGGTCCTCGAATTCATTTCATGCAGCATCCTAGAGGTGAATTGAACACCGTTGTGATTTTGGATTTTACTATATTAAACAGATTTCTGGAATATAAGCAGCAGAATATGTTCTAAATTTGACATTTCCAAATTTAGAATATATAATATTTTTAGTCTCTTTAGTTCACGTGAGGTGCAGTGTTCCCGCTGGCTTTTGACCAACATTAGCGATTTGGCGAATAAGAAATAAAAAACAGTAGCCAAATGAATAGAAATGTTAGCAAAATAAATTCGGCTTGAAATACTGAAAAATCTATCTTTAACCCTTTATTGTATCCCTTTTTTTCAACATGTTTTAAAATAACCTAATTTTTTGTAATTGCTTATACAATAGAAATTCGACTATCCGCTATAAAAACTATTAAAAATAAGTACATTCTAAATGTGTAAATGTTTCAGACATTCTGTTAGCTGTTCTAAATAAAAATTAAAAACAGCAATCTTTGATTTACCGTTGTGAAAATATACACTAACAATTTCTATGAGATTTCGACTATTTACCGATTGAAAAAATTTGACCAGCCAATGATACTTTGCATACATTTAATAAATAGTATGGTAAATGGCTAATTTCAACACCGCATTCCTAAAAACAGTTTCTCTATTTGGCGCTTAATGCGAGTAATTTTGTTTGCGTTTTTACTGCCGCGACGCTGGTGCATAGCTAGTGGTTAACTGACAATAGACAAATACCTATCGCATAATTCTTTCTGTTTCTTTGGCTGTTGCTAAACTGAATTGGTGTTGAGTCAGTATCTCTATAAATAGAACAATGGAAATGACACGGTGCGATTGAACATGCAAAGCGACATCAATCGTTCAGTAACGCGGCTGAGAATCTCGACTGTATTGGCACACCACACACACAAACACACAAACTGAGAATTCGCAATTTGGCGAATTTGACTGTTGGTTTACTCGCCAAATGAAGAATTTTGTCGCGATTTGGCGCAATGGCGAGCGGCAGCAAGGACCCTGGTGAGATGGCATTTAGTCGATTGAAAATAATCGAAAATAAATGCGGGTCTCGCCTGACTTACGAGACCTGAGAAATCTTTAAAATCTTCTGCTAATCTCTGTTTCGAAGGAATTTGGAAAAAATTAGAAAATTAAAGTAAAAGCTAACAGATTTCGACTGCAATGAAAATGAATAATTGCATATTAATAACTAAAATATGTTAATAAGTCATTATAATATAGATATATGATTCCAAAAATATAAGTGCGGCCCTGGGGTACACTTTTCTTAGCAGACTTTGGCTCTAACTAAAACTTTGGTGAATACCATTGGTGTAATTAAACAGCGTATTCTCATTTTTGAGGGAGGATTTCTCGCATTAAAACGCTGTGCTCTTTGAGACGAAATTTCAAAATAGATGATTATTTTGAAAAAACAAATTTTCGTTCAATCATATATTTCTGCATATGTTTGAACTCCAAAGTAACAGGATTTTAAATCTAAAAGGAAAAGAAAGACGTTTTTTTGTTTTGTTTTTTTGTCTAGCAAATTTTAGGTCAACACTTTTAGATCATGGACGCTCACAAGAATAGAGCGGGGAAGAGCAAAGGAAGGCAATTACCTCTCTCTGGATTTTTATATTTAAATAACTAAATTTTCTTTTTCTCCTTCATGATTTTGAAAAAAAAAATATTCTGTTCAAATGTTTTAAAATAATTAAAAATTAGGAGGAAAAGGATTTAATGATATATTGTAAGGTAGGCAAAACCCACTAGATTTCTAAATTCCCGTTCCTGCGTAGAAATTAAATTTTAGATTTGTTTCTCTTTTCATACCCAAGTATAAATAAATAAATAAATAAATATATATATACCTGGTGAGGCAAAACTTCGTTAAAACTTTAAAAAAATCCTAAAAAAGGAAGAAATTATGACAAAAAAGTGTGGTTTGCAAGAAAAGACTCACAAGGTACTCGGACTTTTTTTAGCAGCGAAAGAAAATTTAGTTTAAAAAGTCACCTGTAGATGGCGCTGACAACCCGAAACAGAATGAACAGGACAACAGTACGCTCCATTCATTTATTCTTACAATAACAAATGCTCAACATGATATCAAATAGTCCCACAACCAGAAATCGACCGGAGTAAGGTCGGGTGATCGTGGAGGCCAATTCGATCTTGCAGCCTCGACTGATTAGTCTGTCTTTACCAAAAGTACTCAATAGGAATCGTTTTATTGGATTGGCATAGTATGGCGGTGTTCCATCCTGCATAAATCTTATTACAGATAACACACCTCTTTGATTTAATGCGAGCACGACTTTGCCACGCAAAAGAGTGAGATAACGCTCAGCGGTTACTGTGCACGTTTTCGAACCCAATATGGGACACGGTTCTTCAAAGAAGAATGGTCCGACAAGACAATGAAAGATGAAGTGAAGCCACACCAGACTGTCAACTTGTCTGGATGCAGTGACTTCGTCGTGTATTCACGTCCATATACGATTTTTCTGGCTATTGACATCCCCGTGTAGTGTGAAGTGCGCCTCATCCGTCCAGAAAACATTGATCAACCACTGAGGGTTGCTTTCAATTCTTGTCACAGACCACTCGGTAAATGATTCCCTCATAGCTGTGCCTCCTGGTTGTAGCTTCTGCAGTGACTGCAATTTGTAGGGATAGAGATGCAATATCCCGTGGGAGATACGTCGAATCGATGAGTGAGGCACATCCAATATCGTTCCAGTTTTGCGAGCACTGCTACTCCCCGTGGACGATTCCGAAGCTAAATCATTCATAGTGATTTCCACCGCCGTAATTCGGCCCTCCGCTAACGAGGGTCCTCCACTTCATGGCCGATCCTTCAAAGAGCCAGTTTCTTCGAACCGTTTGACAAGCTTCACTATTCCATGTCACGATATGGGGCCATTCTTCGTCTTCAGTCCTTCGCCGTGCGAAATTTTCACAACCCAACAGATGCTGACTCTACGTTCACATAGAACAACTTCACTAACAACGCTCGATCGGGTAATGATAACATTCTGAAAGCGAATTAGAAATCATCGTGTATCACGGTCTTTTATTGCAAGATTAATTTGCATAATTCTGCTGAATCTCTCGCATGTCAGCGTCATCTACAGGTGACTTTTTAACTAAAACTTTTTTTTGGTGCTAAAAAGAAAAAATTCGACTACCTTGTGAGCCCTTTCTTGCAATCCGCACTTCTATATCATAATTTCTTCCTTTTTTATGATTTTTTTAAGCTTTAGCCAACTTTTGGCTCACGGGTTATATCCCAAGAGTGGCAGATCCCTCCTTAGAAAAAAATTATAAACTGTTTTAATTTTTAATTTTGAAAAAGTCAGCAGAATATTATTTTTGAATTTTTAATGCATCTTATTTCTTACATTTCTATGTTACTTTTATGTTGATAAATTTAAAAATTATCTTGCAGGTAGAGTCCGACTAAAAGTTCTTGTTTTAATTTATTTTATGTTTATATTCTTTATTTAAAGGAAAATAAAACAAAGCAAACAAAAACGTTGTCTTAACAGCGGAATACCGGCACATCTGTTCCATAAAACCTTGCCTTTCTCCTCTCCGTGATTTGTTCTTCGGGCGCCCATGTTTCAGGTTTTATATTAAGTACATATAGATATAATAAAATAGGTAGATAAAAAGAGATATAATTAAAAAATCTCTTACATTCACATATTTCTCATGTTAGAGTAAATATGAAAATAATGCAAAATATAATCAAAAATTACTTCACTATCAATTTAAAAAGATTTTTAATTTTATATCACTTACCTTACGTTGAAAATTGCACCAAGGCTGTCATATATTTCTTTAGAAACTCCACCAAGACTTGTTGTATTTCCATTTGTTACCAGTACAGACCATGGAGACCACTATAACGTCGAAATTAGGAATAAAATGTATTCCGAAGTAAAATTCAATCATATTGAAATGAATCAGCAAATTGGAGGTTTTTTGAAAGATTCGCTGAACGTATACTTTATACGTATTAGCCGGCGTTTTTGATGCTAATCTAGAGGAGGCGGTTGCTTCCGAGTAAAATAAGCAAAAAGGAAATGACCTAAATTATACGGCTATCACTGTAATTGGGCCCTGTGCGTTTTGCACCCATAAATTGTTAACAAGGCGATCACTATAACGGGTACCTGTTCGCTTCGTGCGTCGTAAATCTTTAGAAAGACAATCACTATAACCTGAACTCAGAACCCAAAGAAATCTACTCATAGAGCTCCTAAGAAAGATGAATATACTAAAGCAGCACCACCCAAACTCAGAAGATGTAAAAGATTGGGGCAAATGCTTGAAGCTGGCGGCGCAGTATGTTTAAGTGCAACGTTCTAACTAAGAATGCAGCTAAGCGTGCGACTAAGAATGCAGCTTGGGGGATATTCTGCAGCAGTAACTATAATCTATTTGGCAAAACACAAATATTATTCACAGGAAAATATTTTACTTCTGATGAAATTATGCTCGAACTGCGGCCTAGCAAAGCATCCAGACAACACAATCAGAGAATTTCACTCAACAGACCTTTGGCAATACATTATATCTAAAACACGACAATAGAGACATTCAATTTACAGCACCTCAAGACAAAAACTTTACTAAGGCCGAAATAAGAACAGTACTTAAAGAAAAGAATGTACCTGGACCTGATTCAATTGACTCCAGACTCTTTAAACTAACATTCAGAATTTTAGAACAATTACTGCGCACGATGGACTAATCTTTGTCTGTCTCACAACTACTTTTCACTTGTCCAGAGGCAAGGGGTAATTTTATATTTCCTGAAGCAACAGAAGTCGTCCTCTGATCCACGCTCTTATCGGTCGATCTGCCTATTACTAATGCTAGGAAAATTGCTGGAAAAACTAATCGTCATATTGCCAACATTTGATATTTATTTAGAGTCCAATAGCCTTTTTTTATTCAAAGCAACTTGCGTTCAGTAAGGGCAGATGCCGTGAGCAAGTATGTTCGAGTTTTCCGTTAACAGCATCGTCATAAATTAAAAAATGCATCTTACCATAGTGTATCCGTTCGAATTCGTCTTCGATGTTTTGTGTGAACGACCATATACGAAGGTCATACTGAAATTTTTGAGACACGGCTAAATGTTACAAATTAAATGTACCAACTCTTAAGAGTGTTCGAAGTACAGTCCTCCCCACTTAATCGGGTCACGGATAATCGAATATCCCGTTTATTCGAATAGAATCCTCCAGAACCGAATTTATTCCCATTGGTTCTATATGTTATTTTCACCCGCTTAAACCAAATACCTTTTACGAACGTCCCCGCTTAATCAAATAACAATTGTGTGACGGGTGTTTGAAAATAGGCGCGGAAAGCTCGTTTCAACTGGAATTTCCTTCCATCTTTTGTCATTTTTGGTTCCTTTACGCTGAAAACAAATTTTCTGTTCTTCCTGCAATGATTTCGGTCGGCTGGTGTATAATGGACAGGTCAAATGATTTCCCCACCTTAATCTCCCTATCATCACTTCTTGCTGTTAACCTGGCTTTAATGGCAATGCGCCGTCACTTCGAGACTCGAAATGGTAGTTCTGATATTTTACACTCATTCGATCAATAACCCTATATCTACTCCTTTAAAATTCCACCTAAATAAACCCCTTTAAACTATTTTTAAGACAGTATCAATAACGTAAATTAGAAGTTGCAAAGTTTTGACAAAATTCAAACGAGCTGCATTAAGTGTGATGTAAACCATATAAATGTATGTACTGACATATTAAATTAATATGTATATTTACTTTATATTAGCATTTGTGTTTATTTTAGTTTATGTTATTCTATTAACGATTTATTATGCTGTTAATTAAATGTACCGTAGATGGCTATTTTGCTTTTTTATTACGCATTAAACATTACAGTTATGATTATCCGCTTAATCAAATATCCCGCTTAATCGAATATTATTTCTGGAACAGCCAATATTCGTTTAAACGGGGACGACTGTAGTTCCCTCCAGGATCAATCCACTTTTGCAGGCGAATTTCCCACAAATTAAATGTCTCAAGCCACCAGCCACCCATTTCTTGGAATAGTTGAAAAAGGTGCTTGCATAGCCTCATCAATTTCACAGTTGGAATGGAAACGATATCCACATATTTACTATTATTACTAGCAAACCCCGCGGCTTTGCTCGCGTAATAGTTGAAATATACCAGGTGATATTTGCATGACTATTTTTATTAGAAGAAAACTTTTTGAAATAATTCAAAAATTACAAATTAAGCCACAGTTTGACTAAACTTCATCATAGAAGTGCAATAGGCAGAAATGAGATTTTAATTAATAAGAAGAACTAAAACTAATTCCAAATAAATGATAATTTAGAAAGTATTTTGAGACTTTTATGCTCATTTCATACGCTCATTTCAGTATTCATTTAGAGATTTGAATTTTTTAGAAACCATCTTAACTCATTTACATCTAACCATCATGTGAAATTCCAATCTTCTTGTATAACAATCTACCACCTCTCTGGCAGTGGTGTAGTCGTAAAAAAAAAACAGAAGGTATACGTTCTAAGCAGAGGGTATACGCTCAAGGTCGAGGGCATACCCTAGTGTATATATACTATAGCTTTCTTGAGAAACAGAGGGTATACGGTGTCCTTTAAAAAATCCAGAGGGTATACGGCGTATACCCCCGTATACCCTCCACTACATCCCTGCTCTCTGGTGTTAGTAACACCAACTTAAAACGCCGAAGCAGAATGTCTCGAAAAATGTTGAAACAAAGACTGTCACCATTAATTTGCCAACATTAACCTTGAAATCGGTTGGTATTTCCTAATATTCTATAGAAAACGGAATTTAGATGTTTTTAAAGGCTTTCTTGTTGTTTCTGACAACCAGGTGGTAGTGACACCGCCATAAAATATAGCCCGTATAGGACCAGGGACTATCACTCTTGATTTGCAACCAATAACTTCTATAATCGGTTTATTATTTCCTGATATTTCACAGAAATCGTAATTTAGGACTCTTTTAGAATGCTTTTCGCTCCTTCCCTCCGCTTCACCCCTTTAGAAAGTTTTTTGCTCCTGCAACCCTCGACATAAAATAGAGTTTATGTTTGAGCAGGTTCTATCACCATTAATTTGCAACCATTATGTTTGAAATTGGTTTCGTATTTCATACGATTGCATAAAAATGGTAATTTAGAACGCTTATAGAACACTTTTCGCTCATTTCATCCTTTTAAATTTGGAATTTTCTTTCGACAATTCTTAGAAAGCATTTGCATCTTTGAAGTAATTACCATTCCAAATTTAAAACGTTAGACCCCCCCCCCCCCTCTTTAGTAACACAAAGAACGCAATTCAGAACATTTTTTGCTCCTGTAACACCCAGGTGGTAGTGACAACAACGTAAAATATAGGCTATCTTGGTGCGTTAACTGTCACCATCAATTTGAATTCATTACTTCTTCATTACTTCTGAAATCGATTTATATCTCCTGAGATTGCGTAGAAATCGTTATTTAGAACTTTTTTAGAACGCTTTTCGATCATTATTACCCCTTTTAATTTTCAAATGTTTAAGGAACTCTTCTCAGAGAGTATTTACATCTCATAAGTAATTACCATGCCAAATTTCAAGTTACTAGCCCCTTCAGTATCGCAAAAATCCCAATTAAAATGCAATTTTTGAAAATGCAGCCGCAAGGTGGTAGTGGCGCAGACATGAAAGAGATCCTATATTGGAGCAAGGGCTATCATCATCAATTTCTAACCATTACTTTTGAAATCGGTTGTGTACTTTCTGAGATTGCGTAGAAATCGGAATTTAGAACGTTTTTCGTCCATTTTCACCATTTTTAAATTTCAAATTATTTAGGAAATGTTCTTAGAGAACATTTATATCTTATAAGTAACTACCATGCCTAGTTTCAAGTTGCTAGATCCTGCAGTATTGCAAAAAACGCAATTTAGATCGTTTTTTGCTCCTTCACCCCCTTTGAGGTAGTGGCACCGACATGGGATACAACCTAAGTTGAAGCGAGGGCTGTCACCATCAATTTCCAGCCATTACTTTTGAAATAGGTTGGGCACTTTTTGAGATTGCGTAGAAATCGCCATTTAGAACGTTTTTTAGAACTCTTTTCACGCATTTTCTCCCTTTTAAATTTCGAACTTTTTAAAAAATGTTCTTATAGATCTTTTATATCTTATAAGTAACTACCATTCCAAATTCCATGTATCTAGGCCCTTCAGTAACACAAAAATCGCAATTTCGAACGTTTTTTACTCCTGCACATTCTTTAGGGGTAGTGGCACCGACATAAAATGTAGCCTATAGTGGAGCAAGGTTTGTCACCATCATTTTGACACCATTATTTTGTAAATCGGTTTGGTACTTCTTGAGATTGCGTAAAAATCTACATTTAGAACGTTTTTTAGAAGGCTTTTGCGCATTTTCACCCCTTTTAAATTTCGAATTTTTTAAGAAATGTTCTTAGAGATCATTTATATCTAATAAGTAACTACCATGCCGAATTCCATGTTTCTAGGCCCTTCTGTAACACAAAAATCGCATTTTTAGAACTTTTTTGCTCCTGCACCCCCTTTTGGCCAGTGACACGGACATAAGATATAGCCTATGTTCTAAGTTGGACCAACACCATCATTTTGAGTTCATTATTTTTGGAATTGGTTCGGTAGTTCCAGAGCTTACCTCCTACAAATAAACAATTTTTACCTCTTTATAATATTAGTATAGAAGATTATTAAAAAATAGCCAAAAGAAACACGTAGCAATATCAGGAAAATAGGATGGCTGTTCTATCACTTTGATGTTTTTTGTTCAAGGAATTCGACTGTTATGGAGTGCATGAGATCTCTTAGACTATTCCTGGGAGGCACTTAGTGATGTATCAGTAAGCTGTAAATATCTTCTGTCCTAACTTACTTTTATGAATTTAACCAGATCTGTACTTATGAAGAACTCTGCATACATTGTGTTTTTCATTTCTCAATTTTTTTTTTCATCGTTGTTGGTTTGAGATCATCTTCAAAGCTCATGCTATACTTTCCTGACCTGTTGGAACATCAAAAAAGTATGTGCAGTCGTGGGAAAAAAAAGTAAACACCCCTACTAACTCCTCGGTAAATCATCGTAGAAGAAAGTTACTGGTACCGAACGATTGGAAATAAAGTCTACTTTTAAATGATGTATATAAAATATTCTTAGGGGGTCATCTACATATTAAAACGAATGCAAACTTCATTTTTTTCAATGGCAATGCCCAATTTTAAGGAGATATTTCAAATTTTCCGTTCAAACTATGCCTAGACACCAAATTTCAAGTCATTTGAAGGATAAGTTTTTGAATTATAAACATTCAAAATTTAGTGCTTCTAATGTTAAATTACATTTTCATATTTTTATTTATATCTCCCGAAATTATGCTCCTAATGTGCTAATTTTTTTTGTAGTAATAATACTAATATACCCAAACATAAATAAGCTGAATTTTCAATTTTTATAATTTTATGATATGAATTATGAATTATGAAATTAATATTCGAAAAAATTATGAATTGCAACCTACAAATTTTTTTTGATGGATTTAGATTTATTAAGTCCTGCTTTATGGAAATTCAAAAATTTTACATTTTTATTCCAAGTAGTTTTCAAATTATGCTTAAAAAACGGCAAAATGATGGTTTAAGGGGCCGTCTATGATGGAAGTGAGTAGACATTTTGAAATTTATTCTGCTGTACTGTAATCTAACACGCTTGATTGACTCCTTGAGTGGCGCTTAAGGTGCCTTGATCAAGGAAGGGGCTCTCTCGGTGAACAATCCAGTACGGAACTTCAATTTGGATACAGCCCTTAAAATAAGCTCGTTTTAAAATAATTAATTTCTCGGAAACTTATGGTACGAATTGCATAAAAATTCGTTTTTAGGCTAATTGAAGGGTGTAGAGTTCATTTATGCTGTTAGAATTGGGTACTGCTATTGAAAAAAACAAAGTTATGGTTCGTTTTAATATGTAGATGGCCCCCTAAGCAAATTCTATATACATCATTTAAAAGTAGACTTTATTTCCAATCGTTCGGTACCAGTAACTTTCTTCTACGATAATTTGTTGAGGAGTTAGTAGGGGTGTTTACTTTTTTTTTCCACGACTGTACGTCTCATCATCAGTTATGATTTTAGAAATGATGCACTGCCCACAATCATTATATATATATATATAGATAGATAGATACAGTCAATCAGGGTAACTTTGATCCGCATTTTCTCTATTTTCATATGCCACACTCTTATTTGAAGAATATTGTCGCAACTAGGGGCATAAAAGAGAAGAAATGATCCTAAATTATTGTTTGACTATAAAAAATTAAGGAATAATAAGGATAAAAGCAATAAAAAAATGGATTTTTAGCCTGGTTCAAAGTTACCCAGCCATTTAGGGTAACTTTGCACCATATGATAAATTTTTATATAAAATAATTGATTATAAAAATATTATTGTAGTCAGGACAACTTTAAACAACAAAAAATGTTTTCAGATATGTAAAGACTGCGAATTTACATTTCCCAACACCACAAGATTTGTATAATTTATGATATTACAACAATTATCAGACATAAGAAAAGTGGAAGAAGAGAACCATGAACATTTAGAAATAAAAAAAAACCTGTTTATTGTTCATATAAAACATAAAAATGCAGTAAAAAACAATTTTCAATGTTTTAACTCTATAATATATCCATAGTTACAGTAATACATATATACAGTAATAATACTAGTATTATTCAAACAAGAATAAAAAACGTCGAACGTATGAAATGTCAAATTTGAGTAGCTCCGCCCCTAATCACGCCTCTAAATGAATTTTATGTATTTTACACATATTTGTAAAAATATTTACACGTCATATCTAATGCACACTTTCTGCATTTATATAAAATATACGTGTAAATATGGGAAATTTTCGACAGTAGCACCTATAATCAGTAAATTATAAGCATCAGTGTAACTTTTAGCCGGCTCAAAGTTACCCTGAAAATGCGGTAAAATGCTAGTGCCTTCTTATTTTAGATTTTATTAACTATTAATAAATAAATAATCACAA
The DNA here is from genome assembly GCA_963932465.1 of Maratus speciosus. Classification (NCBI taxonomy): domain Eukaryota; kingdom Metazoa; phylum Arthropoda; class Arachnida; order Araneae; family Salticidae; genus Maratus; species Maratus speciosus. The sequence goes on along the minus strand of OZ010791.1, from coordinate 232,372,707 downwards.
AATATTAACACATTTACAACATTTAGATAATAATATGTCTGATAAATGAGTATATTGTTACTTACTACGAAAATTTAATTGGATTACAACAACTTCAAAACAGCATTCAAAATTAACTTGAAAACAGTACTTCACAAAAATAGTTAGATGATGCAATTAATTGCGCATAATGTTGTTAATTTATTTTCTAAAATAAAGAGTAGAAATCCCAGTTTAGAACCTTGCCAACAGAGCACAGTTCTGGAGTTTATTTAGTCTTTTAGAGTCAAAAATATTGAAAAATAGGAGGTGGTGCAAAGTTACACCCCGTGGTTCAAAATTACCCTGATTGACTGTACATATTTTACTGATTTTGACACATTTAGTCTTTTGATGTTCTTTTAAATTAAGGGGAACTCAAAGACAAACTAATTTTTTCATATGCAGTCTATGAATAATTTTACGTATTGCTTCGGATCCAATGTTAATTTCATATCCTTCTACAACATTTGGTAGGCACGGCGATTGCCATCGATAAACATTTTTCGTATAACCAACACTGATTTTCTGAGACTATAGTTTACAAAGATCTTTTTGTATCTTCTTCATCCAGGAGAGAATTTCGACCTATTCTAAGTTCTGTAAAAATCTGGGTCCCCATCGTAGGGTCTTTCTAAAGGAACCTAGCATTGTATTTACTCAAGATACCCAAGGTCTGAAGGAAACCACGGAAAACTTTGAACGATTAGGTCGACGGGCGGCATTGGGTTAGAACCCATCACCTCCCGTGTGCCAGTTTTGACAGCAGAACCTTTCGGCCACTAGTGGGGCTATTTCTATGCTGGTAAATACATAATATAATTACTAAACGCCTCTAAGCAAGATACGTCTATAAGCAATAATGCTGAAGAACTTTTTGTATGGTTCTGTATATGAGCTACAGAATTCATACGCACCACGTAATGTGTTAAATTCTTTTAACATCAAAAACGCATATTGCATTTGAAAAGCGATTCTAGCGATTATCGCTCATAAACAATACTGTAACCTAATTCTTTTTTGTGCCCCGGTAAATGGATAAATGAATGCTATACGCTCCATATTCTACAGTCAGAATCTTGTAGTGCACCTCAGCAATATATATCTATTTCATTATGTTTGAAATAGTGTAACACCTTTAAAATACACAGCTGATGATTTTTCTTCATAGGCCATAATGTATTGGAATTATTTATTGTGTCTCTGTAAATGAATAATAAAAGCTATGAATTCCATATTTCACCGAAAGAATGTTGTATTATACCTCAATAATGCAAATCAATTTCATTGTGTTTGAAATAGTGCAACTTTATTAAAATGGGAAGGAATTTTTTCCATTGGCCATAATGTAAAGGATTTCTTTTATATGTCCCAGTAAACGAATATAAATACTACACAATCCATTTGTAAAAATATCAATAACACACATCAAGCTCATGGTAATGCAAGTATATTTACACGAGTTAGAGCAGGGACAGACGGCCAGAGAAATCGAAGACATAAAAACTTTTTAACTATGTTGGAAAGTATTAAAACATAACGCAGTTAAAAATTCTCTTTCAGTAATTGCTGTTCATTGCTGCCAGTGATATATACTAATTCTTTTGTGCAGCCGTGTGTAAAATCTATAGGTTTTATTCATATCACATCGTGAAACTGAAATTTAAATCAATTGGAAAGAGCATCAAGCAACTAAAAACGTTTTTCTGGGAATTACCACCTAATTATGACAGCGCATTTTTTCAGCCATGTATATAATTTCATTTTTATTATACTGTAGTAACACTGTAAAATGTAATAAAATTTGGTTGAGTTAAAAGGTTTTAAAATCTTTGAAGTGTACGTTCAGAAAATCGCATCATAGATTGATCCGAATTCTCTTGTGTAAACCCACATTTGTACAATTTATGTACATCACATTAAAATATTAAATTTAATTTAATTAGCAAATGCGTAACGCAGTTAAAAACATCCTTGCAATCAATTAACATCCATATGCGGCAATGTATCCATTTTTTTTTTTCTTTTTTGCACAGCCCTGTATATGAATTTATTTAAATTTTACATGCTACTCTTGAATCGTACCCTTCCGGGAAGTGCACTTGAAATAACGCTATGACACAAGATTAACAATGACAACAGTTTATTTAAAAGCAGTAATAAGGGTGATTGGCAGTGGAGCGAGCAGATTGTAATCAAAGTGAGCAGAAATAAACAAGTTCAAATCATTCAAACTGAGGGAGCGAAATACTTTCCCAAGAAACTTACTAAATTGAAGCACTTAGCTCAAGGTGAATTAGCCCCACAGTTTGTTTGCAGAAACCTAAGAAGACGTCACTTCAAGCTCACTGTGCATGTCACTAGAAACACTGTAAGTGTCACTTAAAACACAGAGATATCGCTATCGAAGGGAACCCCGTGAAATACCAATACTCAATTTTAAATACCAATCTTTAACTCCTTACCACGTTGCCGAACCCACAGTCGAAAATTGTACCCCAAAAACAAATAATGGAAACTTCGCTAGCTACTCATCATGTAGAAATTTCGATGTTCACAGCAAGAGGCAGAGAAAATCCAGATTAGATTACCATTAATTCCGTGGAAATGCACTAAGTGCAATTCCTACCGCAGTATATATAGCAGCTAAATAACCACGGATACCTAATTATCATATCATTTCACAAAATGACAGTGAAAATCAGATTTTCGAAAATCCAGATACACTTTGCGAAACTTAAAGCAATGACAGAATAGATAGCTCATTTGCGCACAGATGTTAGATTCGTGATATTTTACATGGACTAAAAATGCAAAATTGCAAAAACTATGTTTCCACTGTGCTATATTACTATTTTACAAAATATTTAAATTGAAATAAATTTGAAAACTCTTATAAAAATTCTACGACTGTTTCCTCAAAACATATAGACATCAAGATTTAAACATTTTAAGAATAAACAATTTTGTATGTATTTTTCTTCAAATTTATGTCCCTTCATTGAAAAAAAAAATAATAATAACAGTAACGCTTTATAAAAAGAAAAAATATAGAAATGACGTTTTTATTTTAAAAACATGTGTAGGTTTAAACTGGGTTTTTCTGTTCGTTAATCATTATTGGGAAATATTAATCTAAAACTGGTAAAATTAATAAAACAAGAAATATCTTACCGATGCGTATTTGACACGGATGTTTGACATTGCAAGAGGTAAATTAAAAAAAAAAAAATGTTGCAAATAATACTAATTTGAAAATTCTTGCAAGTGCATATTCTTTAGATTACTACTATTATTTGTTCAAGATATCTAGCCTCAGAATATAATAAATTTACTTTGTGATCTGTTTCATAATAAAAATTCATACAGAATTCTCCAGTATTTAAAACGACACGCTAAGCTTTGGCTTCACATTGGATACAATAGACCAAACTATTAATCTAAGTTATAAATGCTTATTTGATTTTTTTCTTTGATAAGAAGATACAAATGTTCATTGATTTTGTAACTATGATGACACTGGTTTCCGGCACGATGGTCCTTAATCCCTGATTCAATCACATCCCACCAGTCTATCAAACTTGCATGCACATTATTCCGCTATTTGTTTAGCTTGATTGATGTTAAACGCAATTTCCAATAATTCAATGTACAATAAATACAAGACATTTTATGGCTATGGGGGAAATTATTATTGACTTAAAACAAATTTTACAGCATAGTCTCAACAAATCATCCGTAGCTTTGTTTATTTTCCCATTTGGATTATTTGGATAATAGCAATACTTTAAAAATAATAATAGAAGTAGTTAATAATAATAGTAGTAATACTTAAATAGAATTGAAAGCAAATAATTTTGAAATCCATTACAAAATGTGTTTTAATGTATTCTATTTTAGTGAAACAAATTTGATAAAGTTATACAAAATGATTCAACAGTTTTGCAATCTTTTAAAAATAGAACTAAAAAGTTCAATGAATAGAGACTCTAAATATGTAAATATGTGCAGTATATCGTCTACTACACTGTTTACAGTGTACACAGTTTATACATAAAGAGATGTAAATCTACAAAACTAGTTTTTGTAAAGCTACAGAAATCTGTGTGCGCACTAAAATTTTATCGGTAACCCGGGATAATTACATGAATTTTTTTTGTTGCGGTAACATGCAAAAATCTGAGCATCCAAGTTTCCTAGAACATTCTTAGTAACCTTACAGATATATATATATATGTTACTGTGAAAAACCGAAATTGGAGAATGTCGACTTTCACCGGTGAATGTCAACACATACCAAAAACGTCGGTGAAAGACCGAATATTTGTTTATATTCTTGTATATTCGGACCTTCACCGGTGAATGTCAACAAACACAGATATGCTCTGGTGGAGGTCGAACAGAGAAGTGGTGTTTAACAGAGAGGCTACAGTCTGTCGCCAAATTCTTTGTTCTACTACGAGTCAGTCAGCTTTGTCAGTTTTATGCAAGGTTTGATAGTGCGCGCAACGGTTTCTTAAATTTTATTTTTTTTTTATTCAATATCCTAATTTATATTGAATGGATACTGCAGTAAGTCGTCATCTTTTTTTTTTTTTTTTTTTTTTTTTTTTTTTTTTTTTTTTTTTGAAAAATTAAATACATTAACTGAGAGTAAACAAGAAAACAATTGCTTTTTTTTTTTTTTTTTTTTTTCCAAGAACAGTACTCTAAAATACTTTCTGAAGTGTTATCTGCTAAAACTAAGTGCAGCACGCATTTTCACAATACTTACTTGGTTCGGATTGGAGACATGTATTTTTCTCAGTTTAGTTTTCTGGTATTAAATATGGAATATTCTGAAATATTTATGATATGAAGCCGATCGCTATTCATGGAATCATGAAATTGTTATTTGACTCGCTCGAGGTGAAGTGTCCAATTAACCCTTTCAGGGGTAAATAATTGTGTTTCCGTAATGTTGATTTCACACCGGAATATACAAAAAAAAAATCAAAATAAGGAAAAGCTATTTTACAACTTCTTTCCACCAAAATTATAAAATAAATGTGTAATTATATGTTTCTGGTGCAAATCTTGATTAAAATTAGGTAGGATATAATATATTCCACCGCCCCTCAAGCGGTTAAGAGAACCCGTCTTTTCATTTCGTATTATTTTGCCTTAAGGGGGCTGATCACTCAGCTTCGGAATTCTCCTCCGTAATGATAAGTCTATGGACTTTTGATGCATTCGTATATTTAAAATATCTTCTCGGGAAATTCATATTTTTGACATCTTTATTCTGTGTACTCTTCTTAAAGGATGTCTCTTTTTTCCTTAGTTTTCAAAATATTTCTAAAATCTAGGCTGAATTTAATATTTTATGTGTTAAAAGCGGGCGAATTGTGAGTAAGATTTTAACACTTCCTATAAAATGAAGTCTGCACTTTAGAAATATTTTCAGAACTAAGAAAAAAAGAGACATCTTTTAGGAAGTGTACACAAAAAATAGAAGTTAAACAAATTAATTTCCTTAGGAGATATTTTAAATATACGAATGCATCCAATGCCCATAGACTTAACATTACAGAGGAGAATTCCGAATCTGAGTGACCAGCCCTCTTAACCATTAGTTTTGTTATTATCTCCATGTAGTAATGATAGTATTCTAATTCTAATAATATTATACATATGAAAGTGTGAAAAGGTATGGCTGAAGTCAACATTAAAACAGATGATTGCCTCTGAATTCATTATCCGTTACATTCATTTTTTTTCCTAATGTGCAAAATGTTCCCTTAAGTTAATAAAATGTACATATTTTATTTGCTTCTATGAGATAAAATAAAACTTATAAAAATAATATCTATTTTCAGTCAAATGTTTCAATTTATAGTTTGTACATAGTTGTGCCGTGCTTTCAAAAAATATTTTGCGATTTCACTATTAATATTTCCAACATAGAGTAAGTATTTTTACAATATTGACGTTTTGTTAGATTATTACAATGTACAGCAACCTTTATGCAGCCTTCACGTTTCACTACCAATATTTCCAAATATTTTATCAAAAATTTTCCAAATATTTTATTTACTATCATTTTATCAATATTGGTACTGCGTTCAAATGTTAGCGATTAGTATTGAAAACTAGGCGTACTTTTATATTAAAAAAATACCTGAATTTTTTAATAATAATTTTCGCTTTGTATAAATATATTTCGTAGAATAAATACCATGAAAATTTCCATTTTTTAAAAAAGTGGTAGATATTTTGAATCCAGAATTTCTGCTAAATTGCCAACTCTGTTAGCGATGACTAAAAATATTGTCCAATATAGCAAATATACCTGAAACAGTTTTTTCGAGTAATTACTTTTCTAGATTTTTATAATATTTATTAACAAATAGTAATCTTCGCCTTATTAATTATCAGAATTCGTATGGCAAATATGCTATTAGGAGGAAACAGTGGTTATAAGAAAAAACAGAAACACAATCATTCCTTCAAATATGTAAAATTTATAAACTTAAGTAAAAATTTTATACAATGTAAAAAAAAAAGAGAGAGAGAGAATTGAATTGATAATGGATACATTACTAAAATTAGGATTCTATCATTATTACATGGAGATAATAACAAATATACTTGTTGAGACAAAATAATACTCAGTGGAAAGACATGATCACTTAAGGGAGTCTCAGGACTCTTAAAATTGGAAAAAATGAAAAAAAAAAGGACCATTTTCAACATTCAATATCTTAAAATGTATTTCATTTTAAGACACAATTTTTATTGAGATGAAAGATTCAGAAAATCGTCATAACAGATTACGCGCACGATTACAAAATAAATTTTGCAACCTGAACGAAAATTTTTGTGCCTACTTATACTTCAGATTATAATAATTACCCTGAACCTAAGTAAATTTGTATTTAAAGCATTTTTATATTTTTAATGCAAAGTTGTATTTAGCTAATGCAAAATTTAGATAATTTCAACAGTATAATCACCTAAAAAACTATTTTTTTTAACAATAAAATGGAAATTTTAGGTTCAGTTTATACAGACTAATATGAAACATATGTTTTGAAAATGTCATGAAAAAAATCAAGAGTTTTTGAGATATCGTGCTCATTATACCTAAAAACATTTAGAGAAAAATGACTTCAAAGTTTTGGAAACGCCGCTTCAGCTATTAAGTAGGTATAATTCTAAAAGCCATAACTTCTGCTCTAAATGGAATTTCAAGGAAACAATTATATCAAAATGTTCAGAAATGATACGAGTTTAACACATAAATAAAATAAAATTTCGAAGATTTTAAAGCTTTAAGAGTCCTGAGACCCCTTAATAGGACGTTAGGCCCCTAATGGATTAACCGTTTGAGTGCTGAACAAATCGTGTGGATATATACCAAAAATGCGAATGTATTTGGGTTTATATATAATAAAAAATTATCCGCCGTGTAAGCCGACTATATATACAGAAATCGCACGCTTCGCTAGTGCAACCAACTTAAATGCACACCACACTGAGACAACAAATAGGAGCACCCTCTCCGCAATTTTAGCATAAGGGGACAAGGGACCTTTAAAACCTTAAAAATTAATTTTTTATCTTTTGTAAATTTCACTTTAAATATTATTTGAGGGTACATTATATGCATTATGGTAAGCATTTATCACAAAAATAAATGAAAAAAAATTTATTTTTGAGAAAAAAGTGGAATTTTACGCGTCATCTTAGAAATCTTCGAAATGCGGCTTGCGCGTTCCATATCATTGAAAGTCCCTAATATCTTTTATAAAAGTCTGTTTTATATATATAAATAAAACGGTGCATCGAATTTTATATATTTATATATAAAAACTAAAAAAAAAAATTTCAAAATTTTTTGAAAATTTTTCAAAAAAAAATTTTTTTAACTTTTATATTCAAATAATATAATATTCGATGCACAGTTTTATTTATATATATAAACCAAATATTTATAAAAAATATTGGGGATTTTCATTGATTTGGAACGCGCAAGCTGCATTTCGAAGATTTCTAAGACGACGCGTAAAATTCCATTTTTTTTCTCAAAAATAATTTATTTTTTATTTTTTTGTGATAAATAGATGCTATAATGCATATAATGAACCCTTGAGTAATATTTAAAGTAAAATTTACGAAAAAAAAAATTCAAAATTCAAAAATTTTAAAATTTTAAAAAAATTTAAAAATTTCGAAAAATTTCGAAATTTTTTTTTTTAAACCTTTATATTTAAATACATAAAATTCGATGCACAGTTTTATTTATATATATAAACCAAACTTTTATAAAAAATATTGGGGATTTTTATTGATATGGAACGCAAAGGAGGCATTTCGAAGATTTCTAAGACAACGCATAAAATTCCATTTTTTTTTCTCAAAAAAAATTTTTTTTTCATTTTTTTTTTGTGATAAATGCTTGCCATAATGCATATAATGTACCCTCGAATAATATTTAAAGTAAAATTTACAAAAAATAAAAAATTGATTTTTAAGGTTTTAAAGGTCCCTTGTCCCCATAAAACAAAATGAGCGCTATCGCGCTTCCCGCAATAGTGGCACATAACGAGTAGCGCTATCGCGCTTCCTGAAATTTTAGCATATAACAAGAGCAGCGCTATCATCCTGCTCCGCACTCAAATGGTTAAATAATAACTCAAAGCTTGATGAGATAGCAATCGCCTGTATATGTGTTTCATACCAGAAAAATATACGGAGATACCTGTGTCGAATCCGAACCGATTAGGTATTGTGAATATGCGTGCAGCACACCTTTGGATTACAGACGATTAAAATGTTTTTATGATTTAGAAATTAATGATCGAACCTGAAATACGGAGAAGTAAATACAAATTTTCGACATATTCAACATTCACCATTAGTGCATGGTGAATGTCGGCATTTGCCGGTGTAAGTCAGAAATAAGGATATTTAACAAATATTTCGGATACACCAAGCGACTATGTGAATGCTGACATTCACCGGTGAAAGTCGACATTCTCCAGATTTCGGCCTTTCACGGTAACATATTACATATGTTTATATATATATATATTTATTTATTTACAGCGTAAACATGAATCATTTACATGAATTTTGTTTGTTGCAGTTACATAAAAAGTTTAGGCATCCCAGTTTCCTAGAAAGTTCTTAGTAACTAGAGAATTCTTAGTAACCTTTTTTTACTGTGATTACTAGATTTTTTTTTACAGTGTTGCGATCCTTTTTAATGGGCGATCGCATTTAAGCAAACGAAATGGGTTGTAATAAACGTTAAAAAACAGTCTCCAATTTGTGTCTGATATTTTTTCCGCTTTAGGTACTTTGTTTTATTATAATTGCTAAAATATATAATACAGGGTTCCATAAAAGAATGTTCCAATTTCAATGGTGTATTACATCTGTTTAATTTAGACTATTTACGACAAATCATGCATCAAATTGAAGGTAAACTAATCTAGTTTTTCTTACAATTGTTCAATACATGCACCTTTAGTTATACGACACATCTGACCTAAAGTCCACTTCTTCCCACACTTCAGTTAACAAGTCCGGAGTAATGGAAGCAATAGCCTCTTCAATTCTGTGTCTCAACTCTGACAAATCATTAGATAGCGGCAGAAAGTAAACACAATTTTTTATAAAGCCTCAAAGGAAACAATCGCATGTCGTTAATGTCCGGTAGTGTACGCTTTTAAATCTTCAGCCCAGCAATAACGCTTTACGCGCTGGAGTTGTTTTCCGAACAGATTTCTTAGGACTACACACAGGTAAGATGCTCTGGCACAGTCAACATCCCATACAGACACTTTTGGTTGTCCCGTGCTTTTCCCTTTAAAAACATATCCAGCCGTTTCGAATTGACTATACCGTCGGCGAAATCTTTTGTCACATGGCGGGTCAGAATTAAACTTTAAACGAAACGCACGTTGAAGTGAAATTACAGATTCACTCTTAGCAAATTTCAGAACACAAAACGCGTTACCCTCTGGAGTTGCCATTTTGCGTTTGTGGCACTGCAAGCGAATCCATAACAAAACAGTACTCGGGCATGAGATTATCTAAAACTGTTTGAGTTACTCTTTATTTGTGACCTTGAACCAACACTCTACAACGCTTACGGTTGATACTATTAAATTTTATAAATGGGATATTTTTTTATGGATACCCTGTATAATAATTGTTATATTGTAATAATCTAAATATTCTGTTTGTAAATTGTGTAAAAAAATAATAAAAAACGGAAAAGTAATCTATCTAAAAAAATATTAATAATTTCCGAAAAATCACAATGTCCCAATTTTGGGACGCTATGCATAAATGGGTTAAATGGTCGAACAGACAACCTACGAAGCAAACCATTAGATGAATCTTCAGTGGTATTTTGATTCTTTGTGAAGTTTCTCACATATATTCAAATAAGTGAGAGTTTAACAAAAGAATAAATATTTAATTAATAAAATCAGCATAAAATTGAGTTGAGAGGAATGTTGTTCGAGAAATTAAATTGTGAAAGAGTGGATCGCAGGATGCCTTAAAACCAGGTTTCAATACAGTGACGATGAATTTTACCTTAGCTTTAAAAAAAAATTCAAAAATTTTTGTCCGCAATTGACTTCGATCATTGAGTGCCTAATCATTAAATAGGCAATCACAATATTTCAGACTTTTATTAATATAGATTATTACATACCGGAAAAGTATAATGAAAAGTATGCAAAAGCCTTTTTGGTCTTTGGTGATATTGGACACGATATAGCACCTTTTTCATTAATAATTTTTGTAAGTTTTGTTTTGTTTTTTACAATTTTCACACAATGGGTATTGCGTATTGCTTGATCTTAATACACTGACTTAGTAAAAATAATAGCAATAATACTAAAATAAGTGACTGAAATAGGTGCCTTAGAAAATGTTTAATTAAAATTAATGTGCACCCCTTCAATTGAACAAACCAGTGGCAGTTGAGAAGATAGAAATATTAGTCAATAACCCAATAGTAGATCCACCCTTAGTTCCGTATAATAATCAATACCTTACTTGATCGCGTAATTTCTATCGTTAAAGAAGGCGAATATCACTAATACGGAAATGGTGGTAGCTCTGCGGCCCGCGATACATTTGTTGGAAACTCCTGATCTATACATATCAGTGCTGCGAAGAATTTCTATTTAGCCCTTTTTTTTTTAAGTGGGTTAATTGATTTATTCATATAACTGGTGATCACGCAGTCAGCTAATATTTTGACCTTAGCCTACACTTCAGTCATTCAAAAAATGAGGGTGGGGGGGGGAGGAGAATTGTATAAACTTCTAATCTGTTTTATTATTTAAAAATTTTTCATTTGGCAATATTTTTCTCTGCGATGCTTTTGTCAAGGCGATGTTTAGCCATAGAACTTTCAAAAATCAGCTAATTTTTAGCGAAGATTTGTATGGCTCTTTTATCATATTGATATACATATTTCTGAATGTTTCTATGCGAATGATTCAAATCAGAGGTAATGACGATTATTTCTTAAACCACTTGATGATAGAAACATACTTTCAGTTACAAAAATTATACAAATCAAGTGTAGCTTCCAGATATGGTATTTGTTTTATAAGGAGTTTTATACATATTAATTAAGAAAACTTTACTTTTTTATACAACCCCCTTTTCTTATAACTTATATTTAGAAAATATTTCCGAGCTTCTAATAAGGACATTAAAAACATTCATTCTTTTACGACCAAAACTTATCGAGTATTTGACACTTTGAATTTTATGGATTTTGAGTGTTTTTCGGCCCTGAAATCAAAAAGACTCGCTACTCACTTTTAGAACCGTTTAATTTAGAACTTTCTTATATGTAAAAGGGCCTTTTCAAAAATTTTTTAATCTTAACTCTGTCAATAAAATCATTCAAACGATCATTCGTTTAACCTTTCGTTCATAAATTATAATAAAATAATAATAATAATAAAAAAATGGTGACAATCAATAAAAATGAAATGCGAGCTTGCATTTTTTTTTACCTCTTCGCTAGCTCGGTCCCCGTACGTGGACCTCTATTCCTTTCATCATAGAAACTAAATGTTCGAACTTTTTACATTTTGACTTCACTTCTTAATAGCTGATTTTTTTTCTTTAAACGCAAACCAATAAATGTCAACATCTATGCTGATCTAATTATAAAATAAATGTTATTTTCATCTAAGTTTGGAAAATACCTTCAAGACAGTGTGGCCAAGAACGTGAGAAATTTTCATAAGTATTTAACTTAAATCCTTTAGAATTAATTTTTTTAAGGAGTTGTATATCATTCACTTGTTTAAAGCCCTTAGATTTGTGATTGTATGAATTTAGGTTAGTTATAAATAAATAGATATTTTAAGGGGGTTTGTAATTTTAGATCCATATATGTGAACCTAAATTACTAGTCCCCTAAGGGATCAATTTCAGAAAATTTCTTTTTTCTGTCATCTATGATGTCATTTTGTTTGTAAAAAATCAAAATGAATGAACATTTCTAGTATTATTTTAGCTTCGGGTCTGAAGAGGTTAAGAGACATGCTCACGTTTCATGACCTTTTCCGATATGAAAATTGTTAGTTTAGCCTTTTGTGAGAGTTGAAACAAGTTCAGAGGAATATTAAGTCTGTTCTCAACAAGCTCAAAACGTTTTGACACATTTACAAATTCCTTTTTTAACGGAAAGATATAAAATTGGAAGGCCTGACTATGGAAGCGATTTGGAGTCGAGCTGTGTTTTCCATTTTTGATAAATAAATTTCCTATCGAGTTAGAAGCGATTTTGATCACGTAACAAAGACGCTTTTCATCCTGCCTTGAGTGTTTATTCTTCTTTCGCGGGGAAATTCGGTTCAAACCGCCCACTTTGACACTATTTTCTGAAAGATCTATTGCGTTTGCAAAAAAGAAAAAAAAATTAAAAACAGTTCGATAACATAGTTTCTGAACAACACCTGCTAGTTTCATGCATTTCCTAACGAAAAATAAATTAAAACTTATGTCATAAAGTTGCCTTTTTGGATTTCAGAACAACCTTAACTAAGCTAATCTAATGGATCATTAAAAGTACTAGATTTTTTAGAATATAAATTCAAGAAAACCTATTTCGGAATATGATTTTTTATTCCCATGTATTCTCAAATATAAACCTCGATAAAATTTAAACCGAATTAATTGTAATATGATCTATTTTATAAGATTATTTTAAATTGTTATCCTATTTGATTTTACAGTTATCACGAGTATCAGTTTTAGCATGCTAATTTATTCTCCTAAAGCTGTCTAGTTCAAAAGCAAGATAGTTAATAACTAAGAAATAAGAAAAGCCGTTGACTTTTTTAATTGCTTAAAGGGATTATCCCACATCATTCCGAAATATTTAATTTTTTAACTCCTAATAGTCCAAGAGCCGGCAGCACAAAAACCTATGTTATCAAGCGCAAAAAAAAAAAAAAAAAAAATCATTAGATTCCCCTACTTCTACTCTTCCATAAAAAAAAAACCCTTTATTTTATGGATGAGTAGAAGTAGGGGAATCTAATGATCCATGTCTGCCGGAAGTGAAGTGGTGCATAAGCCAAAAATTAATACCACCAGTGGTTGACTCGTAGGTTTATCATTGTGTTTTCTTGCTCCCAGTCCTCCACGTTTTCATATCTTTGTTTGTAGGACAAACACAATGATAAACCTACGAGTCAACCACTAGTGGTATTCATTTTTGCCTTATGCACCACTTCACTTCCGGCAGACATGGATCATTAGATTCCCCTACTTCTACTCTTCCATAAAATAAAGGTTTTTTTTCTTGTGCTTGATAACACAGGTTTTTGTGCTCTCGGCTCTTGGACTATAATTTAATGCATGAAAAATGCTGTAACTTGGGAATATATTCGAAAAGATAATTTTGAAAAAAAAAATTACGGTATTGCTGATAGATTTGCTTGCATATTCATTATAGTCACATTTTTTTCTAAAACAAGTGGGTAAGTGTGATCACAGATCGCACAGAGGGTTTCGTTTAATATTCCTTTCAAAACACTTTATCCTTTTGAAAAATCTGTTAGTTCTACATTTCGCAACCAGGGGCGCACTCTATTCTAAACAAATCTCTATCCAAACGAAACTCCGTTTTACGTACTATCCGTAGATATATTAGTCGAGGGGATTGGACCCATAGCACCCGAGATAAGTAGGCACCCCTGGCGGTAAAAAGTGGAACTAAAATATGTAACGCTATGGTGCATAATATGAAAGACGGTTCAAAGGGGTGTCGGCAAAAGTTGGAAAGTGCTCCCCTGGTGAAAAGGGCGGAGGTTAGAAAAATTGCTTAAAATACACAAGTTAGAGCCCGGAGGAGTAAATAATATAAGACTTTTTGAAATTTTTTGGATTTGTCGTGTGACGTGTGGTCTGGGGTATTCAGCTTGTATAAGTATGCAAAAATTCATGTCTCCAACTTAATTAGGGGCTCTCTTAGAAAGAATTGCTTAAAATACATATGTGGTAGCTCAAAGGGTTAAACGTAAGACTTTTTCAAGATTTTATCATTTGTTGCCTGGCCTCAGGTGTTTTGCTATAAATATGCAAAATTTCAAATCTCCAATATAATAAGGGGCTCAGTTAGAAAGAATTGCTTAAAATACGCATGTGGGAGCCCAAAGGGTTAAATTTACGACTTTTTCAAAATTTTATGGTTTGTCATTTGATGTGAGGTGTTCAGCTATAAGTATGCAAAATTTCACGCCTCCAACCTAATTAGGGGCTCAATTAGAAAGAATTGTTTAAAATACACATGTGGGAGCCCAAAGGGTTAAATGTACGACTTTTTCAAAATTTTATGATTTGTCGTTGGATGTGAGGTGTTCAGCTATAAGTATGTAAAATTTTACGCCTCCAACCTAATTAGGGCTCACTTAAAAAGAATTGTTTAAAATACACATGTGGGAGCCCAAAGGGTTAAATGTACGACTTTTTCAAAATTTTATGATATGTCGCTTGATGTGAGGTGTTCAGCTATAAGTATGCAAAATTTCATGCCTACAACCTAATTAGAGGCTCACATAGAAAGAATTGTTTAAAATGCACATGTAGGAGTTCAAAGGGTTAAATGTGCGACTTTTTCAAAATTTTATGATTTGTCGTTTGATCTGAGGTGCCCAGATATAAATACGCAAAATTTCACGCCTTCAAATTATTTAGGGGTTCATTTAGAAAGAATTGTTTAAAATACACATGTTGGAGTCTAAAGGGTTAAATGTACGACTTTTTCAAAATTTTATGATTTGTCGTATGATGTGGGGTGTTCGGCTATAAGTATGCAAAATTTCAAGTCTCCAACATGTATAGTTTCTGAGAACGGGCTCTGTGACAGACGGACAGACAGACGGACGGACAGACAGAGGAGCGAGACGAATAGGGTTTCGTCAGATGAACGAAACCCTAAAAATCAGTCACTTGTTTTTGCTTCTTGCTTTGGAAACACCTTTTCTTTATTCTAAATTACAAACTATTGTTTTTCTTTTAGTATGGAATAATTTTTATCTCGAAAATTCTTGATATGCTCTTCTCAAATTTATCATAATAGTCTTATTTAATTGTTAAATATTTTAATTGCTATGTTTACGTTTGGTTAATAAAATCAAGAAAATACATCAAGACTTTATATCTGATATTACAAACATGGCAACCGAATCTAGAAATATTCCTCTGTTATTTTCGAATACATGAATTTTTCTGTTTATATGTATTAGTAGGGCTTATTGTATTTTCCTTGCTGTTGGCTTGAATTTAAACAAGTGGGTAAGTGTGATCACAGATCGCACAGAGGGTTTCATTTAATATTCCTCTCAAAACACTTTATCCTTTTGAAAAATCTGTTAGCTCCACATTTCGCAACCAGGGGCGCACTCTATTCTAACCAAACCTGTATCCGAACGAAACTCCGTTTTACATACTATCCGTAGATATATTAGTCGAGGGGATTGAGCCCATAGCACCCGAGATAAGTAGGCTCCCCTGGCGGTAAAAGTGGAACTAAAATATGTAAGGCTATGGTGCATAATATGAAAGAATGGTCAAAGGGGTGTCGGCAAAAGTTGAAAAGGTGCTCCCTGGTGAAAAGGGCGGAGGTTAGAAAAATTGCTTAAAATACACAAGTTAGAGCCCGGAGGAGTAAATAATGTAAGACTTTTTGAAAATTTTATTATTTGTCGTGTGGTCTGAGGTATTCAGCTATAAGTATGAAAAAATTCATGTCTCCAACTTAATTAGGGGCTCTCTTAGAAAGAATTGCTTTAAATACATATGTGGTAGCTCAAAGGGTTAAACCTAAGACTTTTTCAACATTTTATTATTTGTTGCCTGGCCTCAGGTGTTCTGCTATAAATATGCAAAATTTCACGCCTCCAACCTAAATAGGGGCTCACTTAGAAAGAATTGTTTAAAATACACATGTGGGAGCCCAAAGGGTTAAATGTACGACTTTTTCAAAATTTTATGATTTATCGTTTGATGTGAGGTGTTCAGCTATAAGTATGCAAAATTTCACGCCTCCAACTAATTAGGGGCTCACTTTGAAAGAATTGTTTAAAATACACATGTGGGAGCCCAAAGGGTTAAAATGCACGACTTTTTCAAAATTTTATGATTTTTCGTTTGATGTGAGGTGTTCATCTATAAGTATGCAAAATTTTACGCCTCCAACCTAATTAGGGCTCACTTAAAAAGAATTGTTTAAAATACACATGTGGGAGCCCAAAGGGTTAAATGTACGACTGTTTCAAAATTTTATGGTTTGTCGTTTGATGTGAGGTGTTCAGCTATAAGTGTGTAAAATTTCACGCCTCCAACCTAATTAAGGGCTCACTTAGAAAGGATAGTTTAAAATGCACATGTGGGAATTTAAAGGGTTAAATGTACGACTTTTTCAAAATTTTATGATTTGTCGTATGGTGTGGGGTGTTCAGCTATAAGTATGCAAAATTTCAAGTCTCCAACATGTATAGTTTCTGAGAATGGGCTCTGTGACAGACGGACAGACAGAGGAGCGAGACGAATAGGGTTTCGTCCAGGGCTGCGGAGTCGGTAGGAAAAATGACCGACTCCGATTGCGACTCCGACTCCTGGATTTCTGAAACAATCGACTCCGACTCCGACTCCGGCATACACACAGGGTTTGCCGGAGTGGCTTTTTCAATCTCAAAAAGATTGAAATGCGCTTTAATTTTTTACCTTTTGGAGATATATAGATAATGCAAATTGAAAAAGTGTTCAAAATTAAATAGTAATTAAGATAAAGGATAGACCGAAATCAAAACAGAAACCGAATTTCGGTAATATTTCTATTTTCGACCGAAAATTTAGTGCAATTAGTTCTAAATACAGTAATAAAAACAATTATATTTATTACTTTTTATGGGGTGTCCATTGCTGGAATAGAGGGTGTCCATTACTGGAACAAAGGGTGTCCATTACTGGCATTTTAGGGGTTTTGATATATTTCTGCTAAATTTACAATTTAGCTTCATATTGGCAGTTAAATTTTGATTCATATTGGGAAATGAGACTATGGGAATGGTTAAATGTCATTGATAAATTAATGTAATATTGAAAAAACTAGAATATAATACACATAACTATTACTTAAAAAACAATTTTTAGAGAAATTCCTTAAAGATGTCCATTACTGGCACATCTACCCTATTTATAGATATATAACCCATATAATCCGACTGGCAGGATTTCCTGCCAAGCATTATAGACAGTTTAGCGCTTAAAAAAAAAAAAAAAAAAAAAAAAAAAAAAATTGTTCGGTTGGTACCAGTTTTTTGAAATAATAATTTCCCCCTTACTTGAAGAATGATATATTAGATGAAAGGAATATTACTCTTAAAGTGCCGAGTAATTATCCTCATATTATAAAAATGTAATTATCTACATTTGAGATTGTAATGCCTGTATTTATAATTTACAGTTTATATACCAATTTCAGACATTAATTCATACTTTAAAGACAATTTTAATCACTGTAATATATACAGGTCGGTTTCCATAAAATACATTTAAAAAATATATGTTAAACGCCACATTAAAAATTCTTTTGGTTTTTTTAAATGTGACGTCTAATATAAATTTTTTAATGTTACATCAAATATATTTTATGGAAACAGACCTGTATATATTACAGGGACTAAAATTGTCTTTAAAGTATGAATTAATGTCTGAAATTGGTATATAAACTGTAAATTATAAATACAGGCATTACAAACCTCAAATGTAGATAACTACATTATTATAATGTGAGGATAATTATTCGGCACTTTAAGAGTAATATTCCTTTCATCTAATAAATTATTCCTCAAGTAAGGGGAAAATTATTATTTCAAAAAACTGGTGCCAACCGAACAATTTAATTTTTTTTAAGCGCTAAACTGTCTATAATACTTGGTAGGAAATCCTGCCAGTCGGATTATATGGGTTATATATCTATATATCTATAAATAGAGTAGATATGCCTGTAATGTACATGTCAATAAACTGAAAAATAACTAAATATTTATTAATGTAGGGTAATTCCGGGATTTATGCCGCACATTTTTTTGAATTTGTATATAAAGTCCCATGGTAGACATAAAAAAAAAAAAAAATCATGCTGTGATATTTAATGGTAAATATACAACGTGTGTAGTGCGACAAAAAAATTCAAAACAGATTATTAATATTTTTTAACAATTTTTTTCTAAAACATTACACTGCGGCGCGTCACCCGTACATTCAGGCTGAGACGCCGCACTTGTGCGGTAGTTATGCCGCGCTTATAATAAGAACAGAACGAAATTATAAATAAAAATATTAAAAAAATATATTCATATCTGGGCTATAATTAACGTTGTAATAACTAAATGAGTACAATGAAACGTATTAATAGATTCAAATTAATAATTGTTGCCTACTTTCACTATTAAAATTATCGACTTATTATTTTTGCATTAAATTTTAATTGTTATTTCCACAACAACATAACATCAATGTATTAGAAAGGGAAAAGAAAAAAGTGAAATTGTGTTTACATAATTTATTTGTTAACCCTTTCGGGACCGGTGGCTTTTACACACATTTTATTCGGTTGGTACCACTTTTTTAAAAGAAGTTACCTTTACTTGAATAATCATGAAAATACTCGAATTAAACAAAGCAAATATTACTTTTTTTTTTTTTTACTGGTGCCAGAAATAAATTTTGTAAGCTCTTTATGAAAGTGCTTATATGCACCTATGGTCCCGAATGGGTTAAGTGACCTGTTTTTTCGACTACAATCTACAGAAAAAATTTCGAAAAAGTACAGTCTTTATGTAACTACATTTAAACACATGATGCAACGAAGCAAATTACACTTCCTCTTTTTTGGAGTAGTTTGCAAAGAACGTCTGCGTTGCGCGTAATCCAATTTTTCATTATTATCATCTTGACTTGCATCTTTCGTGCCCTTCTTACTTTTAATTTTCCCCTTTTTCTCTTTCGGTTTTAGTAAACTTGATAACATGCCTAACATGGTTAGTCTGTGCAAAAAGAAAAGGAAAAGTTAATAACACTTAATCATCCCGTGCAAAAGAAACTGCGGCATGTATACCGGAACAGCAGTGCAGCATGTATCCCATTTTGCATGGTGCAGATGTCGGCCATCACAGTTACCTGTCATCGCTAAGGGGTATGGCGTAAACATACGCACAGTACTCTATACAAACGCTATACTTAGTTTTGACTTCGAAATCATGTTGCATTTAGTAATTAGTGTATGAAAAGTATTTAACATAACGTGTTTAAAATTTTGAACAGTGAAATCATGCACTTACGTCAAATTAAGGATTGTACTTCTACAAGTAAACATCGAAATGGGATTCACACTATACACTGGTTAAAATAATCTCATTGCGCACCTATACTGTGCGTTTGACGACCATCTATCGAAAATTACAAGAAATACAAGGGGTGCGGCATCTATCCCGTATGCGGCGACTCCCAGAGTTACCCTATAGAGTTAAAAAAATAAAATAATAATTTCGTTCATAAATTTAAAATTAAGCGTAATTGGTTTTATTTTTTGTTTCACTTCAAACTGTTCAGCAAAAAGTTTGGAGTCGGAGTCGGAGTCGGCATATTTTTAGCGACTCCGACTCCGACTCTTTTCACCGAAAAATCACTCCGACTCCGACTCCGACTCCACGACTCCGAAGCCCTGGTTTCGTCAGATGAACGAAACCCTAACAACAGCCAGGCATATAATTTTTGTATCATTATTTTAAATAGATTTACTTCAATGTTCTAAAATTATTGTTTATTTTCTATTAGTATAATCTACAAGTGTTACGCAAGTAATAATCATATCTTTTGTCACGCATACAATATTTTTAGTTGGTTGTGCTCTTAAGTGTATAATGCATGCGCGCTCGAAAAAACAGTACAATTCGGAGAAAAGGGATTACATAAATATAAAATGTTTGCTTTTGCATTTCATTATTTGTATTGTTCTTTGAAACAATTTGGGTTATTTTAAAAATCAATCGCAGATTTAAACTGATTTTTTTTTAATAAACAAAGAAATAATTATTATAATTTTAAAAAAAATTATAAACTCTGCCTTTTCTTTATCTAAAATGCAATAAAGCGTAGGAAATAACAAATATATACTTTTTTTTCAAATTAGTGAGAAAAATTAAAATTTTTCTCTATGATTATTAACTGAAATATATTTACATTTTATTGGGCATATACATTAAGGCTGCTACACTGCTAGTCACTCAGCATCCGTATACCCCTCGCCAATGCTTAGTCTATGGGCGTAGAATGCATTCATATATTTAAAATATCTCCTAGGGAAATTAATATTTTAACTCCTTTTTTCTGTGTACTCTTCTTAAAGGGTGTCTTTTTTTTCCTTAAGGGGGTCCGGGACACATTTTCAAAAAAAATTTATTTATTGAGTTAAAATTTTGAAATTTTTTCTGATGGTTAACCATATTATTTGTAAACAAAATCGCATTATAAAACATCTCATAATTTTTTTTAATTTAAATTTAAATTTTCTTAAAAAAGTGGGGTAGTTTAAAATCGTTATAACTCGAAATATTATTTATAGAATTTCAATTTTTTTTCATTTAAATAAACAGAAATATATAAATTTTAATTTAGATTCAGCATTTAAAAAAATATTAATTTTTAAACAAATTAAAAATATTTAAAGTAAAAACTAAAAAAAAAAAAAAAAAAGATGTAACTTTAAAAAAAAACTAGTTTGATGTGCCAATCCCAAAACTTTCTTCTATCTTATACATCTTAATATTTTAAAAAGTAGTTACACATGTTAATACTTAAATATTATTAGTTCAATGCTATACCAACTTTCATTTTCTTCTTAAATTTCTGCTTCAGTCAATTAAACGGATTAAAAACGAGTTAATCTATATCATGATATTTGTTAAAATTAATAGTTTTTCCTTATTCTGTTGATATAAGCTCTTTGCGAATAGCCGGCTTCGCAGGAAGCGAGTTCCCGCCGCTGCGCGAGCCGCCGATGGACAATAGAACTACGAAAAATCAAGAAAAGTATACAAAAATCGCTCACAGAGCTCCTTTACCGCGCAATATTTCCAAATTCAAGGAGGGCCTGTTGGCCATATCCAAAATTATGCACAAAAAATTTGGTTCAATTGTATGCATAATTTTATACACTTTTCAATGGTACAATAAAGAAAATGGTACAAACTTCGGTATTATAGCGCCCCCTTTCGGCAGATTTTTTTCAAATTCAGGGAGGACTTGCTTGCCATAGCAAGAAACATACACAAAATATTTGGTTCAATTCTATGCATAACTTCATACACTTATTGATGGTACAATAATAAAAATGGCGCAGACATTGCAATTAAATAGCGCCCCCTTCTGGCGGAATTTTTTCAAGTTCAGGGAGGACCTACCGGCCATAGCCTTACACATACACAAACTAGTTGGATGTGCCAATCCCAAAACTTTCTTCTATCTTATACATATTTATATTTTAAAAAGTAGTTACACGTGTTAATACTTCAATATTATTAGTTCAATGCTATACCAACCTTCATTTTCTTCTTAAATTTCTGCTTCAGTCAATTAAACGGATTAAAAACGAGTTAATCTACATCATGATATTTGTTAAAATTAATAGTTTTTCCCTATTCTGTTGTTATCAGCTGTATGCGAATAGCCGGCTTAGCAGGAAGCGAGTTCCCGCCACTGCGCGAGCCACCGATGGACAATAGAACTACGAAAAATCAAGAAAAGTATACAAAAATCGCTCACAGAGCTCCTTTACCGCGCAATATTTCCAAATTCAATGAGGACCTGTTGGCCATATCCAAAATTATGCACAAAAAATTTGGTTCAATTGTATGCATAATTTTATACACTTTTCAATGGTACAATAAAGAAAATGGCACAAACATCGCTATTACAGCGCCCCCCTTCCGGCAGATTTTTTTTTTCAAATTCAGGGAGGACTTGCTTGCCAAAGCAAGAAACATACACAAAATATTTGGTTCAATTCTATGCATAACTTCATACACTTATTGATGGTACAATAATAAAAATGGCGCAGACATCGCAATTATAGCGCCCCCTTCTGGCGGAATTTTTTCAAGTTCAGGGAGGACCTACCGACCATAGCTTTACACATACACAAAAAATTTGGTTCAATTCTATGCATAACTTCATACACTTTTCGATGGTACAATAATGAAAATCGTGTAGACATCGCAATTATAGCGCCCCCTTCCGGCGGAATATTTCCAAATTCAAGGAGGACCTTCGTGCCATAACCAAAAACAAACACAAAAAATTTGGTTCAGCTCTATGCATAACTTCATACACTTTTCGATGATACAATATTCAAAATGGCACAAAAATCGCTATTACAGCGCCCCTTACCGGCGAAAATTTTTCCAAATTAAGGAAAAACCTGCTTGTCATAGGCAAAAACTTAAGAAATTTTTTTTTTGGTTCAATTCTATGCATAACTTCATACACTTTTCGATGGTACAATATTCAAAATCGCACAAAAATCGATATTACAGCGCCCTTACCGGCGAATTTTTTCCAAATTCAGGGAGGACCTGCTTACCATATCCAAAAACTTAAAATAAAAATTTGGTTCAATTCTATGCATAACTTCATACACTTTTTGATGGTACAATGGCAACAGACAGACGGACACACGGACAGACAGACATTTTCTGTAAACATGTTTTATGGGATCTCTGCCCCCTAAAACGAGTAAATCCGTCGAAAACCGGAAGTCGAAAAAAATTTCGATTACAATACTTTCTTCTATTGAAGATAGAAGAAAGTAAAAATCATATTTTCAAAAGTAATATATATTTTTTAATTTGCTGAATCTAAATTAAAGTAAAGCTATTGAAAAAGACATGTTCCAAGTTTTAACCATTTATCTGTAACGGTTCTTGATTTATAAGAATTTAAATATGAGTAAATGTGAAAAAACCCATCATGAAGAAAAACGCAATTTCACAAGATGTCGTTTCCTTGACAACCATAGATTGAAAGGTAGATTTTGAAAACAAACCAAAACGAATAAATTAATATTTCCTATCCTAATTAAGATAGAAACATGATTTAAACGCCATTTTAAGCAAAATACTGCAGAGAAATTTTTAATCCAAGAAAAAAATATTTTGAAAATTTGAAGATTTTTGTGTCCCGGACCCCCTTAAAGTCAAAATACTTCTAAAATCTATGCTTAATTTAGTATTTTATATATCAAAAGCTGACGAACTATGAGTAAGACTTTAACACTTTATATAAAATTAAGCATGTATTTTAGAAATATTTTAAGAACTAATAAAAAAAGAGGCATCCTTTAAGAAGAGTACACAGAAAAATGGAATTCAAAATATTAATTTCCCGAGGAGATATTTAATTATACTAATGCATCAAAGGCTCATAGACTTAACATTAATAAGGGAATTCGGAACCCGAGTGACTAGCAGCCTTAATAGACCGGGCAGCGGCGACAAAAATGTCTACGTCATCGAGTTGCGAGATGAAATCATAATGTAGGACAAGATTATTAGGAGCAAATGAAGGAATGGCTGATCTGCCTCGACATTTCTTCGTATAACGAGCAGCAGCGGGCGCCAAATCGTCATTTTGGAGCCACTATCACGTCTTCGAGTTACGAGATGAAATTGGTGGCAAATTAAAGGTAAAATAAAGTATTTTGAAAATATTTTGGTGCCTGCTTATAACCTGCTAGAAATTTCGGCAGACTAAAATTTATAACAAAAAAGAGATGTCATATTGTGCAATTCAAATTCAATAAACATAATGTTTTACATTACATTGCCCTATATATTACTTCGCTATCGACTTTCAAGATGAATTAATGATTTAAGAAAAGCTTATTAATAGTACGTCAAAGAATGACTGATTCGGCATAGCTTGAGACAATGCGAGAAGAACGGGGCGCCAATTCCCAATTTTGACATTGCTATCACGACATCAAGTGACGGCATGAAATTTTGGCACATTAAATATACCGATTACTATAATACAATTATTTCAGTGTGCCTCGTCATATCTTGATACGAGATGCGCAGAGCGGGACGCCAATTCCTAACTTTAGCTGTATTAACACGTCATCGAGTTACGGCCTGAAAATTTAACACATTAAAAATACAGATTAGTACATTTAAAATATTTCAGTCTGCCTCGTCTGTCGTCTTATCTTAGTACGAGATGAGCAGAGCGGGGCGCCAATTCTGAATTTTTATGGTACTATCCTTTAATCGAGTTACGGCCTGAAAATTTAACACATTAAAGATACAGAGTAATATAGTAAGAATATTTCAGTATGCCTCGTGATAATTTTGTACGAGATGAGCAGGGCGAGCCGCCAATTCTTAATTTTGGCGGTATTAACACGTCATCAAGTTTCGTCTGGAAAATTCGATACAGATAGTACAATAAGTATATTTCAGTTTGCCTCGTCATATCATGGTACGACATGAGCAGAGTGGGGCGCTAATTCTTAATTTTGAAAAGGGTATAAAATCAACCTTATAATCCCGTCATTCCACTAATAACCTACAATGTACAACGATACCATGAGGCAGACTGAAATATTTTTATTGTGCTAGTCTTTATCTTTAATGCGAGAAATTTTCAGGCCGTAGCTCGATGACGTGATAATACCACCAAAATTATAAATTGGCGCCCCGCTCTACTTTTCTCGTTACAAGGTTTTTCGAGGCAGACTGAAATATTCTTAATGTACTAATCTGTAACTTTAATGTCTTAAAGTTTCAGGCCGTAACTCGATGACATGATAATACCGCAAAATTAAGAATTGGAACTCCGCTCTTCTTATCTTGTACCAAGATATCACGAGGCAGACAGAAATATTTGTATTTTACTAATCGGTATCTGTAATGCGTTAAAATTTCATGCAGTAACTCGATGACGTGACAGCACCGTCAAAATGGAGAATTGGCGCCTCGTTCTTCTCGCATTGTACCAAGTTAAGCCGAATCAGTTATTCTTTCATGACGATTAATAAGCTTTCCCTAAATCGAATCCCTAAATCCTGAAAGTCGATGGCGAAGTAATACAATCGAACCCGGTTAAGACACGTTTCAAGGGACTGAACAAAATTCGCGTATTAAACGTGATTTCCATAATGTAGAAAGAACTAATTTTTTTCTACGCGCATCTAATCGTCTAAATTAACTTAAGAGCTTTAGTTAATATATTAACTGTCAAAAATTGTGTCTTTTACGCATATTTAGATTAAAGCGCAACTGTGTTCAAGTTTAACTCATTATTTGTTTTTATAGAGCCAACACGAATAATAACTGGAAATAAACGTGTATTAAAATATAATCTTACTGACGATTAATAAGTTACACTAAAAAATAAAACAACAATAATATTTTTGTTGCCTAATTTCTTTTGCTAGCTTAATTTCTTTTAACGCAAACCAAAGATTTAAATCTTTGCAGATGAACCAGTTATTAAAATCATATTTAATGCTTTTAATAATAAGTAGCCTTATAATTAATCTGTAATCTGCTACATAGTAAGAAGAAACGCGACATTTCTAATTCCACTAGACTTCTGTTCTAGTGTACTTCAGAACCTGTTCTAGCGTCCTTAGAGCCGTTCTGATTGGCTGGCCCGATTCAGATGAAGTGGCCAGACGACAGAGCACCGTTTGCACAGATTTGCCATGTTTGTTTTCAGCTATTTCGTTTCTGATGCTACATAAGTTTGATTTGAAAAAGTTATTTTTAATTTTTAGAAGATGAAAATCACCCCTGACCCCCCAAAAAGTTTCTGATTTTATATTTTTTCATGGTTTAGATATGCAAATTGCCCCTGCAACTGTAGCGTTTTATAAGTGATAATGCGTTTTTAATATAAATTATATATTTAATAATTTTTAATGTAAATAACATTTAAAATTTATAAAACAGCCTTTATCTGAAAAAGTTTTGAAAAAAAAAACAGTTTTAGTATGGAAATGATGGAGGTTTGTTTTATACAGATATTTTTGAATACTTTCAAGTAGAAAATAACAGTTTCATCATCTAAAAATGAGAAATAACTTATTCAAATCAAACTTATGCAGCATCAGAACCGAAATTTCTGAAAACAAACATTCGAATATGTGCAAACGGTGCTCGGACGTCTGGCCACTTCATCTGAATCTGACCAGCCAATCAAAACGGCTCTGAAGGACGCTAGAACAGAAGTCTAGTGGAATTAGAAATGTCGCCTTTCGCATAACAGTCTTCCGTGATTGACGTGAACCGGAAAATCAACGTAAATTACAAAATTGACACCGTTATCTTAAAGGTCCGATGCTTTTATATTAAAAGAGGAAACACTGACTGATTGCTTTCTATCGGTATAACAGGATAATTATATTCACTTACGAAGGAAAGTGACCTCGTAAGTCTACTACAGTGTCCTCTGCATTAGCAGAGTTCATGACAAATAGATATAATAACCAGTAAAGTTATTTTCATATGAAGAACGATTATGACTCGTGTGCAATATACGATTAAATAATTTGAAAACCTTAAGCTAATTCTAGTCTACTAAAAATCGAAGATAACATTCTTTTCGTGTTATATAACTAAATAAAAAATAAATAAACGATCGGATTAAAAAATATCTTCTGTCACAAACGAAAAACCTTCTAAAAACAAATTCATTGTTTGTGCTTGTTTTGATTGGCGCCATATTAATTGATCGTCGTCGGAAATGCCGTAGACAAATCTGAAAACATCACAAATTTTCTTTTGAAACAGCAATCAAATACTAAAATAAATAAACACGATGTTTGTTCCCTCTTCATTTTGACCAAAATAACATTTAAAAGTAATTTTAAGCGGGGGAAAAAAGTTCTTCCAATCTTTTCTATACATAAATAAATAAAGTTTTCCGATTTCAGAAAAAATGAGCCAGAGCCCAAGATTAGAATAAAAATAGAGCCCGAGCCCGTATCGGGCCCGGGCTTGTGCTCGGGCTGAGCCCGTCTCATCTCTACTGAACACTAGGCCTGAGCACTGACACAAAAATGGTGGCTGCCGAAGACGGATTTTTTTTCAGTATGTTTACGATCCCTTGAATTTTGTACTAAAAATTTTTAAAAGTTTTTTCCTTTTCGTGTTTCTGAGATTAAACAAGACAAATAAATCTTTAATAAAATACTGGTATCAAAATTTAGGGGATTTAAAAAAATCAGCCTTTCCCGAACGGCGACATACGGGATATAAAATTTGATTGGTTGAGACGATTTTAGACAAAAGGGAGTCGCAAAGTATCTTGGAGAGTATGTCATTATCCCGATTTTTTATTTATTTGTTTTACACATACATCTGACTTGTGTGCTTGACATCTAGGTCCGCTTATAAGTCATCGTCAATATACGGGGACGAGATAGCACAATGAAATTTACAACACAGAGAAATTACATCCGGGAGCTCCACAAAGAGTGTGCAATGAAGCCAGCGAGAGTCGAACTCGCAGACCTCTGCCGCTCTCAATGCTTGGCGGCTGGCAGCGCAGTGTCCTAACCGCTCGGCCACCAAGGCCCTATTTTCCCGAAGTTCATGCTTTCTCGATGTCTCACATCAAACTCATGCAAATGAATATGGTTACAGCGTCTAGAATACTAAGGCTGGGATTA
Organism: Maratus speciosus; assembly: GCA_963932465.1. Taxonomy (NCBI): domain Eukaryota; kingdom Metazoa; phylum Arthropoda; class Arachnida; order Araneae; family Salticidae; genus Maratus; species Maratus speciosus. The sequence continues at coordinate 232,344,413 of OZ010791.1, read as the reverse complement.
CGGTGCCTCACTTAAGATCAACTTAGAGACTTATAACATAAACAAAACGTAAACGGCATTACGGTGCCTCGCGATCTTACGACGGCTTGGAAGCAGCCGTAAGTTTAAGCGCAAGTGGATGCGCGCGCAACCACAACAAATGTAACTGCGGCCTCTGATTGGCTGACTGCAGGAGGAGTTACGCCGAAGCACGAGGACTTACGCTGAGGCACCGTATACCAAGTTACGATCGATTGTAGGAACGCCCATCCTACAATCGAGCGTAAGATTTAAGATAGCGAGGCACCATAATCCCAGCCCAGGGAGGAATGAAGACTTAAAGGAGGCGACACGAAGCTAACGAAAAAGACAGGCTACCGCGGTGGGTCCGATTCTTCTTTTTTTACAGACCGCTGGAGTCACGTGATGCTCAAATGCACCAATGAATGTGTGCGAAAAGAGCATTACGCGACTCCAGCGGTCTGTAAAAAAAGAAGAATCGGACCCACCGCAGTAGCCTGTCTTTCTCGTTAGCCTCGGAGGCGACGTCACTTGAAGCTGTTTCTACTATAGAAGTACCAATAACGAGAAGGAAGGCAAGCATATCTTTGCATTGCATCTTACCTGCCTGCTGTTTGCCACCTCTTTCGTTAATCCCCATGAGCACTTGCGGCAAAAAGGGGTGGTAGTAACAAAGCCCATTGGATAGTAAGGTGAAGCGTTAGGGGGGTTGCAAGCAGTTCGTCTTCGTTAAATCCCGTCAGGTCTTGCGCGCTTCAGAGCTAATCCGGTTTCTTGTCTTCCTTCTCGTTATTGGTACTTCTATGATGTTATTTATTTTTAACATTTTAGTTAAAATAATGATAATTATTTTACTATAAACATAACTTCTTTAAACACACAAAACATTTATTTAGACAATCACATCACAGCAACTACGAATACATATCAAAAGCAAAAAACCCTAATAACAACATAAATCTCATCGTAGAATATCTCACGTTTTTCGTCTGAATAAAAATTAAATTAAATACATGGAGTAAAGAAAAAAATGTCTATTGTCCAAGAGTTCATCTTCTGAAAAAGATAATTTAAATATTGTCATGGGACTTTACTTACAATTCCTACCCCGCTCCTTCCGCTTTCCGCCATACTTGACCGCGGTGAGCTGCGCTGTGAACCAGTTCTTCTCGCTGCGCAAATCAACTACGGAAAAATTGAATATGGCGGACGCTGGAGAGGCAAAATTTGACTTTCCATAAGACTTTTAGCATTAGTACGAAATCTGGTAATTTCATTGGCTATCGGTGAACCGAGCTTCTTTCCCTGAAAGGAAAAAATCCATTTTACAAGTAACAGCGCTGCTACTCATTTCATCAATTGTATTTCTTGATAACGATAACTTGATGCATTAAAAAACAGCGTTTACATTTCTCAAACTGAACACAAAATCAATTGTTATAAAGTTAATAACGTAATATATAATTAATTATTAAATTTGATTTAATTTTCTATAAGAAAATTATCAACAATTCTAAAACATCATTGACTTAGTTAAATTATGATAAAATAATGAGATTGTTATAAGCTGCTTAGAACTTTTTTTTTTTTTTTTTTTTTTTACTCAGATGTTTGCAATCAGTATTCAAGTTCTGGCAGCTTAACTAAAAATAAGTAATTAAAGTTCCATCTAGATATATAAAAATATTTTTCTATGTCAGTTTAAAAGATACTATTATTGCATTTAAGTAGATATTTTATTTTAATTACATAACATTAGCTCCTAAGTGGTATTATGTAGTAAAATTTAATCACAATATTATATTTCGAATCAAAATTGTAAAGCTACTGATAATAAATTAATAAGTAAAGATAAAAACCAAAATCTCCATAATAATAATAATAATCGTTATTTTAAATATATGTATTGGAACTAATAAGAAAATATTTTTCATTGTTCATGTTTGATGTATATTACATTTTTATTGCAACATATACCGGGTGTCCCAAAAAGGACTGACGGATTTTAAAATTCAATAACTTGCAAACGGTGACAGATATTTAAAAAATTCTTGCAGGAGGGTTATGCATAAGGTCAAAAGTTTTTTTTACCGTGATTTTCAATTTTAGTTCGAATTACAAACAATAGATGGCGCTGCGATCAATAGACGCTGAATTCAGGCTCGATTTTTGGTACTTCGTGGCCCGGATAATACATTTCCATCTCCTTTTTCAACATGGAACAAGAGAAAGGACCAGAAATCGAGCCCGTATTTAGCGACTAGTGCTTACAGCGCCATCTATTGTTTGTAATTCGAACTAAAATCGAAAATCACTGTAATAAAACTTTTGACCTTATGCATAACCCTCCTGCAAGAATTTTTTAAATATCTGTCACCGTTTGCAAGTTATTGAATTTTAAAATCAGTCAGTCCTTTTTGGGACACCCGGTATATATATATATATATATAATAAAACTTTTTGCGAATAATTATTAAATCACAGATATATATATATATATATTTGTTTTTGTTGCATTTTTACCATACATTCAATTATTTAAAGTATAGTAATTTACTGTCTTCAATGGTTAAATTATTATTAAAATATATATTATTAATATAATTTATAGATAAAGGATAAATAATTCATTTCTAAAGATGAATAATTTAATAATTTAATTCTGTTAATTACTATTTATATGTTACTGGAGTTCTAGCATAAAAGTACTTTTCATGAAAGTGTAGAAGATATTAAAATTAAATTTTAATAAATATTCATTTTAAACATACAGTTTATATATGATAAGAATTTAGTAGTATTGAATATACAATAAAAAAATTAGAAAGCAACTGATAATTGATAAATATTTTTATATATGAAAAATAATTCTTAATTTTGAGAAATTAACACTTTAATAAATTACTTCTGCTAATTACATATATATATATATATATATATATAACTTACTAAAGTTCCAACAAAAAATATTTTTAATGTAAGGTAAGAATATATTATTATTACATTATTATTAAAAAAACAGATTAAATGAATATTTTAATTTAATTATTTAAATTTATTTTTAAAAAATCTAATTGACAATTTTTTTTTCGAAGGAACTGGTGATAAAGATCAACTGATTTTAACTAACTGACTTAAGGGTGTTCTCAAATCCAAAAAGGCAACTTTCTGACATAAGTTTTAATTTATTTTTGTTCGAAAATGCATGAAACTAGCTGGTGTGTTCAGAAACTATGTAATTGAGCTGTTTTTTTTTTCATTTTTTTGCAAACGCAATAGATTTTTCAGAAAATAGTGTCAAAGTGGGCGTTTTGAACCGAATTTCCGCGCGAAGGAAGAAAGAGCACTGAAGAGCAGGCGAAAAACGTGTTTGTCACGTGATCAAAATCGCTTATAACTCAATAGGTAATTAATTGATCAAAAAATGGAGAAAACAGTTCAATTCCAAATCGCTTCCATGGCCAGGCTTTCCAATTTTATACCTTTCCGTCAAAAAATGAATTTGTAAATGTGTCAAAACGTTTTGAGCTTGTTGAGCAGAGCAGTTAAGAACAGCCTTAAGAAAATATTATTATTACTCTTTAATTATCAAAGAAATTTCTTTATTAGAAAAATACCCTATAAGTCATATGAATTTTAAAATTTAATTCAATTATCTGTATAACATTTAAAATAAAAAAAATAATAATCTAAATAACAGATAAATTTAAAATGATCAGAACTTTATAAAATTCTAACATGAAAACACTTTTAATGTAAGCCTAGGAGATTTATTATCGCATTTTAATAAATGTTTACTTTAATTATTAAAAAATACATTAAATGAATTTTTTAATTTAATTATTTAAATTTATTTAAAAAAATCTAATTGACAAAAAAAAATTACAGCGGAACTCGTAATAAAGATCAACTGATTTTAACTAACTGACTTAAAAAAAAATATTATTACACTTTAATTATTAAAGAATTTTTTTATTAGAAAAATACCCTATAAGCCCTGTGAATTTTAAAATTTAATTCAATTATCTGTATAACATTTAAAATAAAAAAATAATAATCTAAATAACAGATAAATTTAAAATGATCAGAACTTTATAAAATTCTAACATGAAAACACTTTTAATGTAAGCCTAGGAGATTTATTATCGCTTTTTAATAAATGTTTACTCTAATTATTAAAAAATACATTAAATGAATTTTTTAATTTAATTATTTAAATTTATTTTAAAAAATCTAATTGACAAAAAAAAATTACAGCGGAACTCGTAATAAAGATCAACTGATTTTAACTAACTGACTTAAAAAAAAATATTATTACACTTTAATTATTAAAGAATTTTTTTATTAGAAAAATACCCTATAAGCCCTATGAATTTTAAAATTTAATTTAAATATTTGTGTAATATTTAGAATTAAAAATTATAAAGTAACCTATCATAAATTAATAAAGATTTTTATGTCTCGAGGATAATTTTAAAATAAAAAACTTTTAATATATTAATTCTGATAATTTTGCATTTATCTGTTACTATATTAACAGACAAATTTAAAATGATCAGAACTTTATAAAGCTCTATTATGAAAATACTTTTAATGTAAGCCTAGGAAATTTATTATTGCATTTTAATAAATGTTTACTTTAATTATTAAAAAATAGATTAAATGATTTTTTTTTCAATTTAGTTATTTAATTTATTTTAAAAAATCTAATTGATAAAAAAAAATTACAAAAGAACTGGTAATAAAGATCGACTGATTTTAACTAACTGACTTAATAAAAATCAAAACAAAATTCTAAAAAAGTGAAAACGCCAGCGAAAGGACAGAACACGCAACTCTAGGATTACAAATGCAAAATCTTAACCAGCCCTAGTCTTGACCACTGGGCTAGATTATTCATACGCTTTTGATACCAAAATACCATGTGCCGGCTTTACACAGTATTTTACTCTTATACTTGTCCTCTCAGGGAAAGAAGTTCCGTTCAATTTCATTGGCTATCGGTGAAACGATAGCCAATGAAATTGCAGGATTTCGCACGAATGCTAAAAGTCTTATGGAAAGTCAAATTTCGCGCTGGAGAGGGGGTGAAGAGAACCCGTCTTTTAGCTTCCACCTCTCCACGGGGCTAGATTGATATGTCGTCTCCTTTTAATATTTATAGCTCCATGTCCGAGCCATAGTCTGGAAATCGACTATCCCAGTAATACTTAAAAAAATGCTAAAATATTGCATCCCTTAAATGTCAAACGATGCTGGAATCCAATGAATTGATCACAGCGACATCTGCAGGATATATTCTAAAACTCCAAGACGATCTGGTCTAGACGCTGTTAATACACGATACGACGTTACAATGCGATGTTTACTTTGAAATTTGAAAATATATCGCAGTCATCGCTGCGGCGATTTTACAAACCCTCACGCGTAGCGCGATTGAGCAAAAATTTCAAATGATGATTGGCTGAAAGATGGTTACGTAGTTACAGGGGGAGGAGTTAGATATCAATTCAATAAGCACATACACCAGCGACTTTGTTTCAGTGATTGAAAGCTGATTTTGCTTGTAATTTTAGCTAACAAGATGTGTCCTTGTCCCATGTCTTAGATTTTTGGGAGTTCTGTTTTGATTTTTATTGAATTAGCTAATAAGGAACGTTTATTAACTGCTAATAAAGATTTTTTATTATCAGTTGCTTCGTATTTTTTTTAAATTGTCAATATGATAAAATTTAATTTTTATTAGTACATAAAATTAAATTAAATTTTAGTAATTAAAAAATATAATATAAGCTATTATATAATAAGTAAACATTTATTAAAATTCAATAGCTCCGAACTTTAAAAATATTTTTATGTTAGAACGTTAGTAACAATTAGACAAATATTAATTAGCAGAATTGATTTATTAAAGGTTTATTTATATCCTTTAAAATTAAGCATTATCCTTTATATATAAAATTTTATATTAATGTACTGGTATTCTTTTTAAATTTTTACTGGTTCATCTGTAGTTATAAAGTAGTTGAAGATTACCACAACTAAAGATTTTTTTCTTTAATTATTATTACTTAAATGTATAATTAATATTGATATTTATTTATGTATAATAAATATAAAAGTATTAATATTAGTATTTAAATTTATAGAATTATATAAATTGAATTTTTATTTTAATTTGTAATTAATACTAATAAGTATTAATATTAAAAGTCAATTTTTGGTTTAATTATTTACCTTATTTACGCTTAACATTGTTTGTATTTTTTATGGTACTTTGAACAGTTTTTCACTTATATTTAAATAGAGAGAAGAGGGAAGTAAAGATTACAATATAAAAGTATTGTGATCTTTTGAGAACCAAATAATAATCGCACCTAATAATAAATATTTCCTATATTTGTAAAAAAAAAGAAAAAAATGTGTATTGATAACAGCTTTTTAAACATAGGACATAGTTCTTATGTAGGATTATTTAAAACTTCAATTTAAATTAAAAATTAATTTAAATCATGATTTTATTAAAATTTTGATTTAATTACGCATAAAATTTAAATAAAATATTATTTTATACTGATGTTTACTTCTGGTTAAATATTACTTCAGTTATATGTATAGATGATTAGATTAAATTTATGATAATTTGAAAAAGTATTAATTTGGAAATTAGTGGCTTAACTTTTCTTTTCTCCTTTTTTAATCTTCGGACATTCATAAACTGCTCACATATCTATTTTTTTACACATATTTTATAAACTGGAATCTTGCTTTATGGATAAATTTAGGTAAATGGTAAAATTTAGATTAATTATTTTCTGTTATTGCAAAATAAAAAATAGAACAAGAAAGTTTTCAAATAAATTCACTATTTTTTAGCAATTTTAAATTTAATAGCATTTCTTTTTTTTTTTTTTTTTTTTTTTTTAAATATAATATTTGGTAGTTACAAATATTTTCTCTTAAATGTAACTAATTTTATTGACATTTTTCAATTTAATAGGTTTTGAAAATAATTTTATGAAACATGTTATTATTGCTCCCAATATTGATAGCCCCACCAGTGGCCGAGAGGTTCTGCTCTCGAAACTGGTAGACGGGAGGTGCTGGGTTCGATCCCAATCGCGCCCGTCGGCCTAATCGTTCGGAGTTTTCTTCGAACCTTGGTTCTCCAAGCGTTAATACGGGTTAGGTTCCCTTAGAAAGACCTCCACGGAAGGCACCCCCCCCCCTTAGGTCCTATATCCCACGTGCAGATAATTGGCCGACATAATACAACCAACCCAATATTGATAAGAAATATTTTCTTATCAATATTGGCTTTGAATCTCGATAATAGATGGCGCTACCATGCAATGTATGAAAGTAATTATTGAAAATACTACTTCAAAGGCCGATTTTAATTATATTTTGTACCTATATACTTGTATATTTTTTTTAATGCAAGGCAATTTTTTAATATTTTTTTTTTAACCAACTGAATTATTTAATTTCAGAACAAGTTTTATTTCATTTATTTTTTTATGTGAATACATGAAATATTGCAAGCTTTAATTTGTTGTAAAACTTAAAAAAAAAATTAAAATATATTTAAAAAAAATTAATTTACATGACTAATTTTGTATTTTATTCTTTTTTTTTTTTTTTTTTTTTTCTGAGATGCTTTAATAAACCTCTGAGTTCCTCTACCTCCCCCCAAACATAAAAATTTAAAACTACATTATTTATGACAAGTTTCCTGTATGTCAGTTTTATACAACAGTTTCAAAAGTTATTAACAGCTTGATAAATTTATTTATATTTTTACTTCAATTATCACTATGACAATACAATAAACATTTTTTTTCTGCTTTACTTAATTTCATTCTTGTAAAATACTAGTTTAATTTGTTGATTCAAGTTCCATCCCTAAGTGCCAGAAAATGACAATGCTATAAAATAAAATTCCGAATTAGAGTTGCTTCTACAAAAATAGTAATTTATCTAAATTTTGTTTAAAAACTGGAAGTAATAGTTTACAGATATTAAAGAATATGCTAATTATAAATAAAATATTAAGAACAAAATTAATATTTATTCTTTGACTTTATGTAAGGTTTTGTTATACATCAGTAAATTATGCAAAACGTTTAATTCCCACACCCTTAAAAAATTATACAAGAAGGTACAAATTAGTTATTTTTCAATTACCTTTTCAGTTAAAATATTGGGTTATCTTTCTTATATATGTAAAAAAGAGAGTTGAAATATTTGATTGTTCATTCGATCTGTTTCATTTTAAATGATATAGATTATTTTCTTTTAAATTAATAAGTTAATAATTTTTGTTGGACGCGTTTATTATGTCACAAGCAACAACAATTATTAAACAACAATATTAACAAAACAATAAAGCAAATATGAATATCAGATTCAATATGCAAAGTATGAATCCTCAACGAAATGAAACATAGATTCTTCCTTCTTCCAGTGTACGAAGCTCCTCCTACAATGCTTTGGGCAACCGACCAATCATCGTTCGACTTCGTCTTCAATCGCTATACACGTGATGGTTTGTAAAATCGCATCGCTGCGATCGGTTCCCTGGATTTCAGCATCATTACACATTTAAGGGATACAACTATTTAGTGCTGTTTGGATAGCAAATTTTTACACTATATATTCTAGATGCTGTAGTATCGTCGTCTGGTTCTGGTTTGTCCTAGCTTGGGCAAAAATGTTTGTATAAGTTTGCACTCTCCTATAGAGGCACCTTAGTTAAACCACAGAGTGCCAGTAGCCAGTGTCCTGTCTTCTGTGTGAGTATAGACAACCAGCCAACCAACAAACCCTGTAAACAAAATAAAATTATCGTTTGTTTAAAATTTATGTTTTGTTTGGCGGTAACAAAATTCTTACTGTTACTTGTGTTCTTTCTAAGGAACTTCTAAAGTTTTTAAAATCCGTTTAATGAACTAGCATGGAAAAGTCTAAAAAGTTTCACATCCCTGAAGATATAGATGATTCCTTTGACGAAATTTTGGCCAATGTGAGTTAAGTGTTATTATTTTCCCCCTGTAAATGATAATGTTTAATGTTAATTATTGGTTTGTTTCTTATAGGCGCCGAAATGTTTTAAGCCAGGTTCTTTACAGCAAAAAGAAGGAAATATCAACGAAAAGCCTTCTCCATCGAAAGAACCAAGCGTTGAAAAAATTAATTACCCGTTAGAAAACTGTGATGGTAGAGTTGTTGAAAAAAACAGCAATCAAGCTTCTAATAGTAATCAAAATAAAAGAGAGCCGCAAACACGGTTTGAAAAAGAATTTTCGAATCTCCGAGAATCAAAATTCTACAATAAATCTCTTGAATCATCCTCGTAAGTTTTTAAATGCTTTTTCCTTGTTTCATTTATTATTTTTTAAGGACTTACATTGATCGTAATTATGTTTTTGGCCATAGGGGAGAGTGGCTCACCTTGGGGTACTTTTTTGGGCGATTCCGTGCAGAGTGTCACACACGTAACGCAGGCTTCAATTTTCATTTATTCAATTATTTATTAAATTTTAATTTTAATTCTGGTTTTAAGTGGTATGGTAAATAAGTTATTGTGGCGACGCCATCTTGCGCGGTCAGTAAAACGAGTTTCTCGCAGGAAGCGATGGAGCTAGCCTTTTGCTCGGCACGTAAGATCTCGCTTTCTGACCGTGGGTTCTCCGGTTCGATCCCTATCAGCGCCCATCTCCTGCATTGGTGACCTTGGACAAACGAACACGCACCTTCACAAACATCATCATCTCCTTTCGAGACCAACAGATGGCAGCACTGAAAACACCCCCAGGAGCAAAGCCTGTGAAACGCTCACAGCACGCAACCAGCAATCAAAGCCTGTGAAACTGTCACAGCACACAAGCAAAGCCTGTGAAACTATCACAGCACACAAGCAAAGCCTGTGAAACGCTCACAGCACGCAAAGCCTATGACAACTCTCATAGCACAAAGCCTGTCATGCCACGCATCTTCGGGGGCACACACATGCGCACGACAGCATCAGCCAACGCAACACGAGTGCACATCACTCGTACAGCATCGACAAGATGCTCTTCTCACTGGGGGTGGAGTACTGTGGCGACACCATCTTGCACGGTCAGTAAAACGAGTTTCTCGCAGGTAGCGATGGAGCTAGCCTTTTGCTCGGCACGTAAGATCTCGCTTTCTGACCGTGGGTTCTCCAGTTCAATCCCTATCAGCGCCCATCTCCTGCATTGGTGACCCTCACCACCGCACTTCACCTGCAGTTATTACCATATTTTTAAATTTAAATGTGTGGCAATTTTGAATGTGTGGCAACTCAAAATTTGCTTTTTTTCCTACTTAAGAAAAAAGCAAATTTTGAGTAAAAAAATTAAATGATATACTTCTGTGAGTTTTATTGCCACACATTTAAATTTACAAATATTGTAATAACTTATTTATCATACCACTTAAAATCAGAATTAAAATTTAATAAATAATTGAATAAATGAAAATTAAAGCCTGCGTTATGTGTGTGACACTCTGCACGGAATCGCCCTTTTCTTTCTTTTTTCATTGCTTGTTATATTGATCAATTCTCAAAATTTTACCTGTTATTCATTCTTTTAACTTTTGCCTACATTATTAAATAGCTTTTGATCTATTATAGAAAAATTTAAATATATATGTATTAAACTTATGCTTTGTCCCAAGGTGTATCACCTGGTGGGGCACCTTGGAACAGTTAAAAATAGATGTGAAAACAGGTGTATGTTTAGGAAAATTTTAGGTCCTTTAAAGGACCCTTCACAAAATAATTTATCTTTAAAAAGGTCCCTTCACAAAATAATTTATCTTTAAAAAGGTCCCTTCACAAAATAATTTATCTTAAAACAGGGCCCTTCACAAAAAATTTTATTCCCAAACAGGACCCTTCACAAAATTATTTGTCTCTTAACCCTTAAATGCCTGGTGTTGCTTTTCGGCAACATACCCAATTTAGGCTCTAAAATACTATTAGAATAATATTGAAGCTATAATGCCTAATGTTACTGATAAAATGCAGTCTGAAAATATTATTAAATCGATTTTCAACATTTAGATGGCAACACTTGCGCTGTTTAAGAATAAAGATAAATTTATTTTTTCAAATGTTTCTACTTGTTCTTTTTGTTTTGTTTGGAAGCTTGCGAAATATCCTATTTTGACCTGCAGTGAGCAAGTAAAATTTATTTCTTATTAAAGGTCCTAATATTCTTGTATGTTTAATATTATAGAATTTTATCAAGGAAAATTATTTTTTCAATTAAACACCAGTATTGCCAATTAGTAACAAACTGTTTTTTAGCCGTAAACTATACTTAAGACAAAATATGATTTTTTAAAGTATTTTTGCCATGGTTTATTTAAAAAATGAAAGCCGAAAAACATTATTACAATGATATTTGAAAAATCTGGTATTTAAGGGTTAAATAGACCTTTCACAGAATTTTTCCACCTTCAAATGGAACTTTTCACAAATTTAGTCATTTAAAAATAAAATCATGGCTTGTAAGTAACACAGCTGAACTCACCAAACAGCATATTACTTCGCTTTTTATATATGAAGGATAGAACATGAAGGCATCAATAATTTAAAGTTCATAAAATTATGACTAGAATTTTCACAAAAATAAGAAAAACTTCACAATTTCACAAAAACAGGACCCTGTGAGAAAAGTCTGGACAGACCCCTGGAAAAGTTCAATAATTGAATTACAATATACATGGAATTGACTGTTCAGGAAAATAAATTTATTTAATCTAATAAAGATAACTATTATTGTAAATTTTCTCAAATTTAGGGATGCAACGAATATTTGGTATTTGGCCTAGGTATTCCTTTCCAGTTTTTTTTTTCATGCTCCTAATTTGAAGAAATGTTCTGTTTATTTGCTGAAGCATATTCATAAGCAAGGGTATGCGCATCATTAATTGTTAGTCCATAGTGATATTTCGAAGCTTGTAAAGTGCTGCCTACCAACTTTCCTTCCTCATCATTGGTGAATATTTTTCGCCTTTGTATCTTTGATATATACTTGAAGTTAAAATTTGGCTGTTCACTTTTTTAAAAAATACTAACATGACGATTCAGAGTGGTCTTACTAACATTGTAGACTGCAGCAGATTTCCTAAAAGACATTTCACTTGGTAAAATTTTTGCAGCAGCTTTCTGAATATTGTCAGCACAAATTGCTGCATTTTTTTTATATTCTTAATTTCCAATCCTTGCCTAATGATAAGCCTAATGACTTCCTAAAAGAAGAAATAATAACTATTAATAAATACATGTTATTTAGATTAAATAAAAAATGTTTTAAACACAATATTTTCTTGTTAAAATATTTCGAATAAAAGTTAGCTGAGGTATATCTTGTATCCCAAGGTGCCCCACCTCGACCTGTCCCAAGGTGCACCATATACCCACTAGGAAATTTTAGAATACCATGCTGCAACGCTTAGCACTAGAACTATTATTATACATCAGTTTTATAGAGAAAGCTTTAAATTTCATTATGTTACATTTTATTTCAAAATATTTTCAATCAAATTCTACTTTACAATTTATCAAACTTTTACATGAAAATTACTAGGCATGTTTGCAAAATAAAAATCTTAATATATTCTTGCTTGCTTCATCAATGGATCAAAATATGTCTGAAAGTTAGATTGTGCTGCTATCTATCTGTGTATACTGCAAGAGCTAAGAGTTAATTTAAAATCTAGGGCAAAAAATAAAGCTTCCCAAGGTGAACCACTCTCCCCTACTCTTTATTTTGATATATAGCCACTTTATTTACATTTAAGTTCATCAAAAGATTCTCTATCAATTAACTGGGCCTGTAGATTGTTAAGTAAAAATATTTAATCTGTTATAATGAAATATTTATTTAAGTGCCATTAAGCAGGATATTTGTTAATCTTAATTTGCTTCTCAAGTGATTTTATATTTCATTTATAAAGGACAGGTTTTGATAGTTAAATTTACGTAAATATAAAAATATGTTAGTTTGTTAGTAAATCACTGGGTATTATTAAACTAAAGTTATAACACTCTAAAAGTAACAGAAGTATACATTTAAAGGCATATAAATATCTTTTATAAAACTGATCTACATTCTTGGATTGCACAATCAAAGACTTTAACATTATCATTCATTATATCTGTGATCTCATGATTTTTGTCTTACAAAGTTCACCTTTCAATTTTTATCAATATAGATCTTGATAAAGTTGCCGATTTTGCATACGAAAAGTTTAGATTAGTTTATTAAAAGTTATTTATATGCCTTTAAATGTACTTTTTTGGGTTAGCCGGGTGCCAGTGTTATATTATATACATATATATGTATGTGTAGAAACATATATATACATGTATGTATAGAAATAGAAACATATATATATGAAAGGATAAAAACCCTTTTAAAATTCAAACTTCCAAAAATTTAAATTAAAATCCGAAGTTTCTTTCTCCTAACTTTAAATCTCATTCTAAAACCAGTTTTATCCCTTGTAACTTTGTTTCCCAGCAATACATCTTATTACTTTCAGATATCATTTTCGGTCGATTTTTAAGAGTAAAAATAGCTGAGTTGCAAATTTTGTAGCCATGTGGTGGTTAGCTCATCCCTGCGCTAGCCAAACCCAGTTCTGGCATTTGAGTCCGCACAATCAATCAAAAGCTAATCAGCCAATTAAAGAAATATTCCTCCCAAATTTACAACTGTGCCCTCTGCTGGAAAATATGATAAGCTCCAAGATATTAGCTAACACGCATGCCCAAAAGTGGAGAATTTGCATTTTTGAGATGCCTGCAAAACCTATGGCGATGTAGCTCCTAAAATCATCACCTAACGGGCTCGAGGACCTCTGACCGGACTCACGAATCAAACTGTACGATGAGCAGCGAAATAAATGAGTTCGATCCACCAAAAGGTTCCTGAGTCTAATTATTATTCCAAGTATGACACCCCAAGATCTACTTACTTACATATGAAAAGCTGGCTGCACGGACACATGCCGGGAAGTGAATGGGCTGCAAGTCCCTTACTGGTCTCAACGTGCAATACATTACATATATATACAGTAGAAGATCTTTATAACGCAATTCTCCATATAACGCACAACTTCTCAGATGTAAACAATGATTTTTGCAGTTAAAAAGCACCTGCATTTTCACATTGTAAAATATTGCTACTCTCTAGATGACTAAATTTGATACATTAGTTCAACTTTATCTTCTAATTTAAGATCTTTTTACTGAAAAAAATGCTATTATTACAATAAACATTTTTGAAAATGTCTAATATAAGGGATGTTTGTGTCAGTCATATTTGGATCATGTTTATAAACTAAATTTAATAATGTCTTATGCAAAAATTTATAATTTGGATAAATCTTAGTAACAAGGAATGCAGTATAAAGATATTCTAATATATTTTGATATGTTTCAGACATATTTGGCCATGTTTACAAGGTGAATGTAATGATGTGATCCATATAACGCAAGACTGTGCGTTTTTAGGTTTGCGTTATAAAGATCTTCTACTGTAGATATATATGTGCATAAGGGAGAGTGGGAAGGAATGGGACACTTTTTACTAAAATAAGAAAATCAACTTTGTTTTACACAAAAGCAAAAATTTTAGTGCATAGTATACAAAATGAAACATTTTTTAATGTCCCCAAATAGTGTAGAAACATAACATACAAAAACAATTTTATAATTAAGGAAATTGTAAGTTTCAAAATGTGTCTCATACCTCCCTACTAACAGGAAGGTATGGAACAGCCTTAAAAACAGAAATATAAGGCACAAATAGTCTATTATTGGCTAAATATGCAGTCTAACAAAGATTGTGGCTGATAAATCTCTTTAAAATGCAAATAGTAACCAGTACTGATCAATCATTTGTGAAGCTAGCAATTTTAACAGAACGTGTACTTCTCAACATATGTCAAGTTGCCAAAGAAAATGAAATCTTCAGTTTTCATATTCTTTTCTCTTATGAATTGTACACTAAAATCAAAAATGTCTTCTATATAGCTTCAATTATTTCTATATAATTTATGTCTACTTTCTTGGCATAGTTTTTAACAGGAACAAAATCATTTACACTAATGAGAACATTATCATTAGACCAATTGATTTCCTTCATTACGAATTTTTGAACTTCATTGATAATGCGAAAAGGTGAATACCTGTGTCACCATATCAAATTCCAGTCTCTTCACTACAGTAAGTTTCTGAAAACTAAAAAGTATCTCTTTTTTTTTTTTCTTTCTTTGCTTATTTTATGTCTCTGGATTAAGTTTTAAAATATTTTCTGTTCAATGTTTTAGTCATTTCTCTGTAAATTTAATCCTTTTTATTAAAATATTTGCATATTATTAATAATTTACATATGTATCCAGGGGTCGATCCAGGCAAAATTTGGGGCCCATTTAGGGCCCCTTCACAAAAATGAATTTAATAAAATGGGACCCTTCACAAAATTCCTTTTAAAAAAATGCTTCTTCATAAAATTCCTTTTCATAAAAACTTACTATTGTTTATTATTTTTATTTTGTAAGGTTTTAAAATGATTGATTTGTAAATAGAACCAGTTCAGCAGAAAGGAAAAGAAAGAAGTTTTTGTTAATAAATGCTTGGCTCGAATTGGATTTCAACTTTCATTACAAAATGTCATTTTTCACAAAAATATAATGAAATTCACAAAAATAACTTCTATTTTTCACAAAATGGGCCCCAAGAGAAAAAACCTGCATCGACCCCTGGTATCTTATTCAAAAGAAATAATTGGATTTGTCTCATTCCTCTTTTTGTTAGCATGTCCCATTCCTCCCCACTACCTTCTTTTATATTAAACTACTTTTATAGACAACAGTACTGCTTTTAAGCTTAGTTTAAATTATGGATAATATACAGTATAATCTATAATGTTCTATAAATAGGGAAACTATAACATCTACACATAAACAAGTCATTAATATACAGCAAGCATAAGTATATGAGGCAAATTTACTTTTGATTCTTGGAATAATATTTTTCTTTATACAATTGTAAGCTTATGCAGATCAGCAACCTTTTTCAACAGAAGATGCTATCTCTCCTTCATCTAGTGTGCAATTGATAAAATGTTTAGAATCATACGCAACGAGAAACCTAACAGTGTCCCATTCCACCCCACTTTCCGCTATATACAATATATGTATACATATATATATATGTGTGTGTATATAACACTCACACCCAGCTAACCGAAAAATACCCTTTTTTCACTTTTAGCATATTTTAACTTTAGTTTACATAACTGTGTTGTAATTCGTAAAAGTTATATTGCACTGTTCTCATCCGGCACGTTCAGTCATCATGCCGGATTACGAAATTTTTCAGATTATAGGATGAATGTCAGGAAAAAGGTGTAGAAGTTGGAATTAAACAAAAAAAGACAGTAAAACGCATTTTTTATTCTTTAAACAGCTCGAATAAAAAGAAAAAACTCAATAATGTAAAGTACAACATGAACTTAACTATAAAATGAAAACGTACACTGTAGGCCCAAATAGTAGGCCTACAGGTAAAAGCCATCTTAAACAAGTCTTGAATATCAGATTGTTTCGTAGTAGTCTTCTCTCTTCTTTTTTTAGGAAGTACGTATGATGTGGTGACCCTACACACATGCCGATATACTTTGTTTCGTAGTAATCTTCTCTCTTCTTTTTTTAGGAAGTATGTACGATGTGGTGACCCTACACACATGCCGATATACTATGTCCAGCACAATGTCTATCAATCTCACATGCCGATGTTTTGTATGTTTTGTTCGATATAAATTTGTATTTACTCCGAAAATTCAACAAAAATATTTTGTTTATCTTTCACAAAAATAAAACAAACATTTGAATCCAGGGCTTAAATTTCAGGGCGGGATTCGCGCCCAAAATTTTGAAGTCCCGTCCAAAAGAATATCATGGGCGGGACGCTCCCGTCCAAAAAATCTTACCATTTTCCTGAAAATTTTGTATTTTGAAATACTATCAACTCCCGTGAACGCCTTGCAAATTTCCTGATATTTTCGCGTGACCGATTGACACATTTTGCGGGTTTTTTTTACCGCAAAAGATCGTTGAAATTCACGAATTTTTCACGCAATCGATAGACAAATTTCATTATGTTTTTCATGAGAACGGTTGACAAGTGTCTGTGACCGATTGGCGAATTCAGGAGTGATTCTGGTACGAATTTTCTGAAAATTATGAAACATCGGTCATCAGTTTAACAGAAAAATATTGCGAATATCGACAAATGATCGCCGAAAAAATCAATTTCGTAAATCGTTCAAGGAAAAAATCGCCAATTTCGTCGCAAATAATTGCGAATAAAATGCAAATTTTGTCAAAGGATCGCGGAAAAATGTGAATTTCGTTAGATCGCAAAAAAAAAAAAAAAAAAAAACCCTTGAAATTCATCAAAGGATCGCAAAAAAACGCAAAATACATCAAAGGATAGCAAAAAAATCGTAAATTTCGCCAAAAGAACGCGGGTTTCGGCAAAGGATCGCAAAAAAAAAACGAATTTCGTCAAAGGATCGCGGTAAAATGGAAATTTCGTCAAAGGATCCCGGAATAAACGCGAATTTAGTCAAAGGGGTGCAGGAAGCAACCGCGAATTTCATCAAAGAATTGCGAAAAAACTCTAATTTCGACAAAGGATCGCGAAAAAACGCAAATTACATCAAAAGATCACGAAAAAACCCCGCAAATTTCGTAAAAAGGTTGCAAAAAAAGCGAATTTCGTCAAAGGGTCGCTAAAAAAATGCGAATTTCGTCAAAAGATCGCTTATAAAGCACGAATTTCATCAAAACATCGCGGATAAATAATAATTATAGTAGAAGATCTTTATAACGCAATTCTCCATATAATGCACAACTTCTCAGATGTAAACAATGATTTTTGCAGTTAAAAAGCACCTGCACTTTCACATTGTAAAATAATGCTACTCTCTAGAGGACTAAATTTGATACATTAGTTCAACTTTATCTTCTAATTTAAGACCTTTTTACTGAAAAAATGCTATTATTACAATAAACATGTTTGAAAATGTCTAATATAAGGGATGGTTGTGTCAGTTATGTTTGGATCATGTTTATAAAGTAAATTTAACAATGTCTGACCTATATTATGCAAAAATTTATAATTTGGATAAACCTTGGTAACAAGGAAATGCAGTATAAAGATATTCTAATGCATTTTGATGTCTTTCAGACATATTTGGCCATGTTTACAAGGTGAATTTAATGATGTGATCCACATAACGCAAAATTCTATGTAACGCACAACTTTGTGTTTTTAGGTTTGCGTTATAAAGATCTTCTACTGTAATACAAAATACTTAAGATAAAGACAAAATAACGTAAATCTTTAAATAACATGCAAAATAACGGTGGGTTTTAGATTTTTGTCTCCCTTCCAAATAGTTCATCTCCCCTCCATTTATAAATGTTAGTAGGGAGACTCCCCTCCTAGGAAAAATTGAATTTCAAGCCCTGGAATCTAATGATCCACATTCTTTATATATTACTTGATGACTGATATCAATTTCCGTTTCAAGTTGAGAAATCTTTTCTGAAATGGAAAAAGTATTTAATTCTAATGATAGAAATGTGTTTTTCATTTCAACAGTTTTGTAAATTATCCACAGAAATGTTTTTTTCTCACTGCAGTTCCACCAGATTATTATAAATGCCAGGTGTGATTCAACAAGAAATACTATTTTTTTTTTTTAAAGTTGTGCCGGATTATCCAGTGTGCCGGATTAGAGGATGTTTACTGTAAGAGGAAAACATTTCTATCTGATGCAGAATGTATACTTTTGCAACTTTAAAGCAAATTGATGTGAAATTCAAGCTGGGTAGTTAAATAAATTATTGAATGGGATGAGCTCTGTATTATATTGCAGCGAAACAGCACCGAAAACTGGCGATATGAAGCAATTAAACAAAGTTTTATTAAAGTTTTTTTACAAAGTTTTATTATTTTAATTTTAATCTGTATTATATTATTTTATTATAACTATTGTCATCTCAAAATCTTGGTCTTAAAAAAAAAATAATAAAAAATACTCTCTGTTTGTGAAAGGAAATTAAACTGTTAGGGTCTTTGTGTGAGCCTTAGAATTTTCCAAGATATGATCTGATTTGAATGACTTTTAACATGATTTGATAGTTGTGTCTATTAAAATTACAAATGATTATACCATATACTGCTTCTGTGTACATAAGTTTCAGTGTCAAATACAGCATCAGTTACTGAAAAAGTTCTAACATAAAGAATAATGTATATATATTTTTTAATTGCACATTTTCAGATAGATTTTTCACATTGTGCTGATATTGCAGATGAGCATTTTTTGTTTCGTATATCAATAAACATTTTAAAATTCATATTGTATTGATGCACATGACATGTGTTATGTTAATTTAGATTTGTATATAGGATATATACTTTTATATTTAATTTTATAATTATACTAGGGGGCTCTGCCTCCTGCAAGCTACGCTCGCCAACTCCCGTTCAGACACCGCAGAATCTAAAAGCATACTAATTTGATCGGTTTTAAAAAGATTAGAGAAGATTGAATTATAATGAAAAAAACCTATAGTGATCTCCCTGTAAACGGGTTTCCATTCAATTCCCTTTGATTGTGAAAATTTAAGACTGAATCAGTTGCTGTTAAGAGTTAAGACATCCAATGGTTGTTTTCATGTTTGATTAAAGAAGATCAGTTAAACATTTGAAAAGAAGCTAAAATAAAATTAATTAAGTAAACAGGGTCTTTGCCTCCTGGTATTTTTTAACAGCATTATAAAACAATTGACATAATACAATTTACTGCTTTAACCCCTTCAAGGACGGTGGTTCATTTTTTGACCACTTAATTTTAATTCTTAAATGCCACATTGGCACCAGAATATTGGAATGAAAATTTTCCTTTTATTAAGTAAATGAACAAAAGCATTTTCATATTTCGAAATTTGTTTGTAAATTCTGGTGCCATTCATTCATTTCAACATTTCATGAATAGAAGTAACTTGCCCCTGAAAGGGTTAAACGCATATTAATGTATTTATTATTTTAAAGTTTCCTTTCTCTTTTAATATTCACGTGTAAATACAATTTTCAAGACATAATTTTCAATATTTTCCTGCTTTTAACACGTACTCATTTAATAGTAATTAAAAAAAAAAAAATTCTGTTTTTAATAGTCGCGTATAAATAAATTTTTAATCGTTAGGAAATATTATTCTTTGCGCTGTTTTTTGAATTGAAAACAATCTCTATAATAATAGTCTAAGTCATGTGACTATCATCAACAGTTCCGGGCAGATCCCTTTGCTTTTTATATTCCAGGCGGCCATTTTGGTACTTTAATGTTAGCCAGCCACAGGCGATAAGCCGCCAAATATTATTCTATCACCATCATTTCACTTATATTATAATAGTCCAAATCATGTAACTGCCATAAACAATTACAGGCTGATCTCTTTGCTTTTCATAAGAAAGGTTTCCATTTTGATTAAAGAATCAAAATTATTTTTTCAAATTAAAATACATAAAAGTTGCCATGATCGCAAAGAATTCTTGGTACTTTTATGTTAGCCAAGTGCAAATCTCGCCAATAGCTTTTTTTAACTCGCCAGTTAGCATTTTTTTTTTTATTTTTTGAGTGCTAAATTAAAAAGGTACTACTTAGTTATCCCATCGACCAAAAATCTATCGCCTGGCTATAAGATTAAATGCCAATAATGGTTGATCGTAAATGTCACATTCACTTGACTGTAAGGAAGTTACATGTGTTTACACCATCAAGTGATTTTTATTTCAACATTTAATTTGTATTTTTATTAATGTTATACTAATTTATTTGTTCTTTCATTATTTAAAATAAAAATTACATCAATTTGTATAATTTGGCGAGTGGTTTGGTGATTTATATAATTTGGCGAAATTGGTAGGCAGGATAACTAAGTAGTACCATTAAATCATTGCTTTGAATTTGAAATTAAATGTCATGATTTGTTACATTATTTAATATTTAGCACAGATGTCATATACGCACCAGGTTTGGCAGGATTTTTTTTTTTTTTGCGACAATTTGGCGAAAACCTCGTTTTCGAATACCAGTTACGTATGTATTTTTAAATTATTTTCTATTATTTTTAAAATGAAATAACAATAAATTAAAAAAAAATTAATTAATAACTATAGAACAAAACAGTTTAACATTTTTTTCTAAATAAAAAGAAAAATGTAAATAAATATTTATTAATAAATAAGCACAATAGCCGGGTTACCATGTCAGGCAAAATAACACCATTTTGGCACCAGTTAGGTACCCCGGTGCGTATATGACATCTGTGCCTAAAATTTTTCTATTTGTTTTGTTTAAAAAAATGAAAGAAAGAAGTGAAAGCCATTAATTTTAAACGTTTCAGTTTTAAATGAAAGTTTTGTATTAAATAAAATGATAATGAAATACAAAAAAAAAAAAAAAAAAAAAGCATTGTTCTTAGCATACATTTAAGATGGGCCAAACTGGTCGCCAAATTAGTTTAAAATAATAACCTTTTCTAAAATATGAAAAAAATATCTGTTATGATTAAAATTTGAGTTGCCATCATTAGAGAAAAATATTTAAAATTAGAAAAAAAAATAATTTTTGAAAACTAATTCGAATTTAAAAATTCTAATACCAGTTTTGAAATCTGCGGATCAATACGGATTTTTGGTGTTAATTTCATTGCTAAGTATTCCATATTTTAGGAGAAATCGCCGTGAAACATAATCGGTTGTTTCATAAATTCATTTCATTAGGATTTTATATATACAGGCATAGGGTAGATTTTACCATTATTTCACTTTTGTAATAATACAGATTACAGATAAATTTCAGCCTGATACATTTTTATTTGATTATTTTTTATTTCAAATTGAATATTTACTTGCTATTTTATCTTTGAAAAATCAGAGTAATTTTTCTGGCAACGTTGATTTTATGTCAGCCTTTTTTGTATAAGTGATTAAAAGAAGTTTATTCATTAACAAACTTTAAGCAAACCAAGTTTTGCCCAAAAAATATGTATTTCTGCTATGCTGTGTTTTCGATGTGTCCCTGCAAAAAAATCTTATGTGTGGCACAAAAACTCATTTTTTAATAAGCAAACAAACATCTTGTACATAGGCGTAACTTGGGCTCTAAGACTGGGGGGGCAAAAGTCTCCAGGCACTTTTGTACAAATTTATACTCCCCCCCCCCCCATTTATCCACACACTTAAATACTTAAAAGCTTTGATATTTAAATTTAAGGCTGTTCTCAAATCCAAAAATGCAACTTTATGACATAAGTTTTATTTATATTTTTTTTCTTGTTCGTGTTCAGAAACTATGTAATCAAACTGTTTTTTCCCTTTTTTTTTGCAAACGCAATAGATCTTTCAGAAAATAGTGTCAAAGTGGACGTTTTGAACCGAATTTCTGCGCGAAAGAAGAATAACCACTCAAGTAAGGGTGAAAAAGTCTTTGTCATATGATCAAAATCGCTTATAACTCAATAGGTAATTTATTTATCAAAAAATGGAAAATACAGTTCGATTCCAAATCGCTTCCATAAAAAAATGAATTTGTAAATGTATCAAAACGTTTTGCGCTTGTTGAGCAGAGCAAAGTAAAATTTTTAATGTTCAACCATACAAGAAAACATAGGGAGAGATCATAAATTGCACATTTTATGTATTTAACGGAATATTTAAAAATATTGACCACACGCCCATTACATCTCTTATGTCTGATGCAATACTCAATTCGAAAAAAAATCAAACAAATTTAATAAAAATTAGTCAAAACCATGGACTTTCGAAGTTTTTTTATTTTATTTTTTTTTTTTTTTTAATGGTTGTGATGTTTAGGAAGGTTGTTGAGATAAATATGTTTAAAGCCTCCATTTAATGCTTTGACAGTCTTGAAAAAAGGCAAAATTGTAATGTTGTTTTCTCTTCATTTTGTTTTAAATGAAATTCTGATTCTTTTCAACATTTTATAAAAAAAAAAAAAAAAACTTAATAACGAATATTAATACAATCCTTCTAAGTATTAATCATTGTTCAATGTATTAAAAATACATTAAATCAATAGAATTATATTGCTTGTAAGGGGTTGTGCATATATAACGTTATCAACTTTTTGGAAATTTTGTACCCCCTCCCCCCCATAAGATATCATACGTTATCATCCTTTGAACCCCCCCCCCCCCCGGTAATGATATCGTTATCAATGTATAAAAATTCTTTAAATTTTAGGAATTTTCTTTCTTTTGTTTGGAATGATATACAAATATGGTTACATTTGTTTTTCGCATACTTTATTAAATCAGATAAAGAGAAGTCAATAAAATATCAGTTTATATATTAAATAACATTTAAAAGAAATAGTTACTATTTAAAAGTATTTAATAATAGATTTTTGTTACATAATGCATTCAACAGTAATAATATCTTTTTGCACTTTCCTCCTGCACGGTGTGGGGCAAACAGAACTTCTTTTCAAGAAAACAGGTGGACAATATTCTTTCTCTTTTATTTACTATTAAACACAAGTATGATTTCAAACATACTTCGCATATGGTTTGTCGAACAGCGGATTATATATGCATACACGTATGACAAAAGAATAGGAATGCCAAACGTCGGGATGTTCCATATTTTGGAATTGAATAATTTTATAATCATTTAATGATTTTAATAATAACTTTATACTTTCATAAAAATAGATAACACACTACTTTGATGTAAAGGCCAAGTTACAAATAAAAATAGATAAAAAATGATAACGATATCAAAAGACAAAACCCCCCTCCCCCTAGAGGTATCTTACGATATCATGTGCCAGACCCCCCCTCCCCCCTAAAATGATAACGTTATATATGCATAGCCCCTAATGCAGTGAAACCTGGAGCTTAGTGAACTTATTAACACGGGCTTGTCAGTGAGGGGGTTGTGTTGACAAATGATAAAAGTTTATTTAAAAAAGTCTTAACTAGCGTTCTGATTGGAATGACAATTTTTGTGGTGAATTTTAGGGTACATGGAATAAGTTTAGTTTAAAAATTTACATTGCCCATAAATTTAGAACATTTTGAACTCTACCTCTTCACATCGTTTCAAGTGAAGAAAAACAAGAACGAAAACTCGTGCATCGGTTATAGATTATAAAAAAATTTCCAACCTTATTTGAAAGAAATTTTATTTTTTTATACAATAAAGTGAGATATCGAATTAAACAATTTTAAATTCACAGAACTATTTTCAAGAGTTTTCCATTTTCAAGAGTTGCTGTTCATAGCATATAATGTATATATGATCTATAGAGCTTAGCTTTAGACATACCACATCGTGAATCAGTTGGAAAACAAATAAAATGTTTTCTTAGGAACTGCCATTTATAGAAGACAATGTATCAATATCCTTTTGTGCAGCCATTACTATGAATGATACAGTAAAATTTGGTTGAGTTGAAAGTGCATTTTCAGGAAACGCTTCCATAAATGTTACTACGAATTTTTGGGAGTAAACCTGTTTCTATATGCCTTATAAACTTCAAATAATACTAAAATTTAATTCAGCTGGTAAATGCTTAACACAACTAAAGAGACACTTTCAGCAATTAACATCCATAGGCGGAAATATATTTAATTTCTTTTATGCACCCATATGAATTTATTTATATTCTAGAAGCATTTTTTGGTAAATAAATTATATTACAGCTGAAAAATGCCTTACACAGTTTAAAACACACTTTAAAAATTCACATCCATAAGCTGAAATGCTTAGGATTCCTTATGTTCAGATCTGTATATGACCTATAGAATTTAAAGTCATCGCGTAATGACATAATTTTTTTTAAAGTTTAAAAACATATGAAGCAGCTGAACCCGCGCTTTTGGCAATCATGTTTTACAGTCAGTCCCGTAAATGAACTACATACATATATATGCTGTTTACTTCATACTCTATAGAAAGCCTACCATAGTTCACCCCAGTGACATATATAAATTTCATCATGTTTGATGCATCATAACATCACTAAAAATTCCTGCCGGCTCAGCCTACAGGCGCAAGTAATTTCGAAGTTAAGTACTAATTTCACCAATAAAAACTAAAATTATGATTAGAGATAAACCCATTTTAATAATTTTATCTGTCCGCTTTTGATGAGTTTTTAATTTCATTTTTATATAAGAACTGGTTTTATCAGAGGCAGCATTAAAAAAATATTTTTCCATGCTCTACAACTCGAAATTTTCTGATGCATTTTCAGATTCATTTTTAAAAGGAAAAACATGAAACGTGATTTTTAAGGCATTTATAAGCAACCTATATTTTTATTTTCCGTTCAATTAATTAGAACTTGATTTATAAACATTTTCTCTATAGAACCATATTTTTCGTTTCCAACACAATCGCTTTGAGAAATTCTGTTCAAAATGCCCACTTTGACATCACTTTTTAAAATATATTCTGCCTCAAAAAATCGACCATTACGGCACATTATATAGTTTCTAAATAAGAGAATCTACCAATTGGGTGTGTTTGAGAGCAAAAATAAATTTAAAAATGAGTCAGAAAATAAGCAGTTTGGATTTGAATACATCATTAATGCGATATTATTTTCTTTAACTTCTATGTATTTTTAATTTGTTTTTGCTGTAAGAATTAGTTCTATCAAAAACTTGTCAGTATAAAAGTTGTAGATAGTATTAAGAAGATATATAATAAATTCATGCGTGTTTGATATCTTGTGAACTGACGCAGTTATGATTTTTTTTCTTCACCCCCCCCCCCCCCTTTTTGTTTTCGTTCTTTTTTTTCGGTAAGAATTGGTCCTATCAAAAAGTTGTAGATAATATTAAGAAAATTTATAATAAAATTAATTGGATTTGATATCTTGTGAATTAACCAGGTTATGAATTGTTTTCTCCCCAAAACCCAATTTTTTTTCGCCCCTTGAGTCCAATTTTAATTGTATCAAAAATCTGTCATACATAAATTTTTGGCCCCTTTTTTAGAAGTAATAATAACTTTAAACTGTGTCGATATGTATTATAATTAAGAAGTTATGGGGTTTTTTCGTTTTTCACAAAACCCCTCCCTATTTCCATCTCCTTGGTCCGATTTTGTCCATTAACCAACCTGCCCGAGATTTTATGCCCCTTGATTTTATGTATCAGGTTGAAAAAGATTTGTGCAGAATTATGGAAGTTATCGTGCCCATAAAAAAGTGGTACAGACAGACAGATAGATAGATAGATAACGTTTTTTACTGGGGGTGGTTTTGGATTCTAGGGGTCATGATCGGTGTAAATCTGCAAAAATTTCTCAGAAATTCCAACATAGGGGAGAATGTAATAGGTAGTATCTTATTTGCTTTAGGAAGCAACATTACTTTCTATAATGAGTCTTTTCACACTTTGACAATTTAAATTACATTTAAAAAAAATATTTTAAAGGGAAGGTGTATGTTGAAAATAATTTTCTTCTTTGATTTAAAAGTTCTATAATCTATTGCTATGACTGACATAAAACAATTCTACCGTGTATAGAACATTTTGAAATAAAGCACAGAAAATTTCTGGACAAAAAAAAAATCTTATTTTATAAACATAATGTATAATAAATTAATTTTTAAAAAAGCTCCAAGCAATTTCTAAATGATTCAAAATCAATGATTATTTTAAGGTGGTTTTCAAAAAAGTATTTTTCCCACTCAACAACGCGAAAAATCTGCCACTTTTTTTAATATAAAAGCATATCTTACAGGCGTGATTATTAAAGTGGTTTGTAATCAAACAGATTTTGAATTTTCCGATAAATTAATTAAATGTTGAGTTATAAACACCTATTGTGGCAAGACGGCCATTGTTTCCTTTCCTGAGCTGTCGCGTCCCAAAATTCCGTTCAAAACCCCCCAATTGAGAACATTTTCTGAAAAAAAAGTATATACTTGTATATATATATATATATATATATAAAAGTTCAATTACATTAGTTTCTTAATAAAAACACCGTTCAGTTTGATATGTTTGCAAACGAACATAAATTAAAAAAATGCTTCCAGAAGCTTCTGAAAGAAGCCAGTTTGGATTTGAGCCTTAATCCAAGCTCCTAAAAATACGTATATACAATATTGACTGCAGTTTTGTAAAATTTATTATTATTAACTGCATTTTTGGTTAATAACTTTGTTCCATGTTTTAATAAAAAAAGTGCATTTTTCACTTTCAGAACTTATTCAGCATAATTAGGTATTTACATTAGGCTAATTTTTCTGACAAATTAATGATGAAGTTTCTTTTAATGTAACAAAAATGTATTTGTTGTATATCAACTATTACTTAAAATTATAGATATATTTTTCGCAACTTAGGCGACCTTTCTTGATAGTTCCCCTTAATATTGCATCTGACATTTAAAACTATGATAATTATTCCTTGTTTTTCATACGGATATCTATTTATTAAATAAATAAATAAAATAAAATAAACATACAAGAGAAATTTGAAAGGGTTTGAAGCACAGGGTTCGCAAAGCTGGACCCAGTTTGAAAAAACCCAGTGGGTTTTTTCAGACTGGGCCCACTTGAAAAAGCCCACCGAAAAACCCATAATGTGGGTTTTTTCAATTTTTAGCAATATTTAAAAATTTAAATATGTATATTTAATGAATTTAAGTCATTTCAGTTAATTTTGAAAAAAAAAAATTAATATACAAAAGACATTACATAAACACCTGAAGTATAGCACCTCTATTTCACACATTGAAATATTTTACTAACATAGAACATAGTAGGCAACATACATAGCACACAGGGACATACGAAAGGGGAGCTCAAGTCCCCTCCCCCATTGAAAACTTTTTTTCCCTTTTGGATTATAGTGTCTTCTTTAAAGTAAACTTTAAATTGTAAACGTTAAAAAAAATGACTTTTTATTTTGTAACGAAGTTGCTACCTTTTTCGAATCTGTCTTACTGTTGCAGTTTTTCATGTACAAGGAAAGTAATATATCTAATCACTTTCAGAATTCTTGGAATGGGAATGTTACCATAAATTTAGAACAGACTATTAAGGGGTATTTGTAATGGGAACCAATGCAAGAAATTCTGAAGTTCCTACAGAGAAAGTTCTGTCAGTTCACATTCCATTTATTGTGATCAATCTAACATTCTTGATGTGTTGAAAAGTTCAACAAAAATGGATTTTCTTTCCAAATCCGTAGCATTGGAATTGGTAGTTATTTGTGCTGTATGAGGTTAAGAGGGCTGAAGAGGGAATGCAAAAAGGCCCTAGAAACATACTTTTTTTTTTCTTTCATATTCTTCTGTCATATTTCACAAAATTATAAAATTTAATTTATTCCTTAATATTTACATTGAAATAATACATATAAACATTTTTAATTATGAATAAAATTAATTATTAATTAATCTATGTTATTACTTATTAATGAGATACATTATCATTGATTGATTTTTTCAATTTTACAGTTATTTTGATCATCCTGAATTAGAAATTATTTGATCCCCCCGCCCTATGATTTTTAAATTGCTACGCTACTGATAGTACATAATTACAGGTAAAGGCATATTATAAGAATGTCTTTATATAAAAAAATCAAATGTTCATGAAAATAAAACTTCTAACAAGATCAAATTTTTACTTTTTTTTTTCACTTTTTATGCAAATTAACAATTTATATTTTATATTATGTTATGTTAAAAACTAATTTGTAAGAAACACTGACATTTAATTAATTTCAATTCATATAATTTGTAAAAGCATTATAATTACATTGCATATAAGGGACAATATACATATATATATTTCCGCTGTATTGTATGTACAATATATAAATAATGTAGCATACAATAATGTAATATCACGTATATTATACTTTTGAAAAAACTCGATTTTCCCCGGGGAAAATTGGGTTTTCCATGAAAAAACCCACCTGGGTTTGGTTTTTTTTCAAAAAACCCCGGGTTTTTGCGAACCCTGGTTTGAAGGAAAAGTAAACAAGTAAATTTTAATTGGTTATTTTAATCAATTTAAATCCCACTTTAAGATGAATCCAGATAATTTATCAATACGAAAATTTAAACCACACGCTGATTTTAATTTGTTTATTTTATTGGAAATGCTATTAATTTTAAACCTTTTCAAAGTGGACTAACCTTAAAGACCAAAATAAAAATATCTCAGTTTTATTTTATATTGTTTTTACTTTTAAAATGTCAAATACACATTTTTATATAATTTATAGTATTTTGCTTAAATTATAAAGAAAAAAAATGTCATTTCTGGTGCTTCTGTCCAGATTTCTATAAAACATTTTTCTTTTCTTTTTTTTCTTTTGCCATATTCTTCAATTGTACTTAAAAATATATATGAAATATATTTATAAAAATGTTTTTACGTTTACGAATTTCGAAATGACACAAACGCAAGCGAATACTAAAAAACTGAATAGAATGGCAGATTTTTCTATGCCTTTGGAACTAACTGCTCTATGACTACCTCATTGCAATTTTCCTGCTCAATATATAAAAAACTAAAGCATCAAAGCGATTATGTTTCTCTTCGTTGAAAGGTTTGATGTGATCAGGCACTCCCTTTTGTGTTTTATGATATCTATCGGTTGTTTAGAGGTCGGCGGTGGACATCGTTGACATCTTTATATTCGGCTCTTTCTATTGTTGAGACCCTTCTCTCTTTTGTTGACGACCACAGAACAGTTGGAAAATAAGAGGTCCGGAGTAATGAATTAAGTCTATCGTCCGGTATTTTTGAAAAAAGCATATTAACGCACCTTTTAATTAAACAAGGATTTGTTCTATAAGCAGAAAATGTGCTTTACATTTCTGTTTTTGATGTATTTCCCGGTGAAACTCGATGAAGTTTTATGAGCACCGTGAATTTCTGTGACTGATACGACGAAATAGGGGACTATAGCTGGCAGTATCAGAGAGTTCTATTTGTATTCCTATTACCCCAAGGTTACTTCATCCTAAAGAAAATGACAATGGTCAAAATCAAGAGATTTATTCCACACGTGCAGATAAACAGCTCTATAATGTGAAAGAAAAAAATAGGTTCCGAATTTCAGAAACTAAAGAGCAGGGGAAATATTTTTACTTGAACTTTGCCTACTCCATTAAAGATTTTGTTGGCATAAGACAAAAATTATATTACTATGAACATAAAGACGTTAATACTGGGTTATTTTGAATTATCCAATATTTATTCTAGTTCGCACGCAAGATAGCACATAAATAGTTAAATAACAAAAATGAAGATAAAATTAAAATACAAAACTGTGCTTTAACCATTAAAATTAAACAATACAAAAAACTGGAGGGGCAAAAGGTAAGTCTTGCCCCTGCTCTTGAAAAACTGCGGGGGCATATGCCCCCCCTTGCCCCCGCCAGATTACGCCCATGATCTTGTATGCTCACTTTACCAACATTTTCAAATTTTGATGCAATCTGAGTCTCCTTACTAAGATAGCATATAATAATGCATTCAAATTTTTTGTGTCCTTGTATAAGTATGTATATAATAGTGCTACCATTTTCAAATGAAATTTTTGTGCTGTATTTGAGCAAACTATTCAAATTTTATACCAATTTGTACTTTTTAAAAGATGCAATGGATTATAATATGAACGCAATTTTTTTGTATGTTCTTCTTAAAAAAAAAAACTATATATGTGGTAACTGTTTTCAAAACAGAAGTCACTGCTATTGTTTAATAACATAGCCAAGTTTTCTAACTGGGGCTCTTTTTATGAAAGAAAGAACGGTACCAAACAGTCAGGCCAACAAACTTTACATATTTGGAGCATAATAAAATTTACATAAAAAAAAGAGAGCTCCTTTACACATAAAAAAAATATATTGAATTGTATAGCTTCCTTCATTTGAAGTTGGTTAAAAGAAATAAGGAAAAAGCACTGTGTAAAGTACATACTTTCCAGTTAAAGTATTTAATGGTTGCCTATAGTAACCTAACAGCAGCTTTTATGAAACTCTAACCAAATTTGATTCTCAATATTTTAAAATGTGTTGTCAATCTCTTACAAACTTCTGTCAAATGTAACATAGATGGTTTGTTTTCAAAGTTAGCCAAGTACAGGTGTCTGTATATTAAAATAAAGTTTAATGTACATTTTGATTTTGTTCTCTTCCTTCTTTTGCTTTTTTAAAGTTTAGGGTTTATTTGTTTATAGTATTATTTCACAATTAAGTAATTAATTCATTTTCATGTTATTATTATAATTTCTTAAAAAAAAAAAAGAAATACTTTTTACTGAAAAACAAAAATAATAGAGCATTTGAGTGCAAGAGCCTTCTGTTTCACTGGGAATCTTCAAACTTGATATAACCATAATAAAAGAATTAAAATGTAAGTATATAATATGTTGAAATAGGGAAAGAGGCTCAACAAGCAATTAGTACCAAGGTTTTTAAAATGATACATTGGTCCTTAACAAATAATGCTTGTTATGTTTATGATTAATTAGCTTGTTTTCAAATATACTATAGTATTTCTTTTTATGTTTGTTTTAGATCTACAGCTGATAATGCCCAAGGAAAATTACCTAGTAAATCTGGAAGCTTCAGTGCTCTTTTAGTCAGTTCGAGACAGGTTTGTTCATTCAATATTCTATGTATCTGAGTAAGCAAAAAAAATTTAGTTATTAAGAAATATATATATATCATGTTTCTAAAACTTGTATACATTTGTAATTCAGACATGGCACATGTCCAGTCTAGTGCTGAATTCAAATCTTTCCTGTTATAGGTACACTGTAGAATTGAACAGTAAATTTTGCCATTCTTAGGGATAGTGCCCTAAAGGCAAAAAATTCCTTCATAGGTATTTGAATTTCTTAGTGTATTTATGTAGAAGTCTTTTTTTTTTTTTTTTTTATTACTACTCAAACTTGTCCAATCTAAGCTTATAAAAGAATTCTCTCATAAGCACATTCCAGAATTTATTCAGCTATATGCTCTTTTTTTCTATGCTTAAATTTCCTGCTAGTCATACCAATATAGTAATTCTTTTGTCTGTCTGCTCTAATAAATGGTATTTCATACACCCCTGAGTAATTCTCAAAACTAATTAGTGTCAATTTTAGCACAAATGATATTCTTCAATTTCGGAGGTGGTTTTGCTTCTAAGCAGATATTGAAACGTTTAAGGCTATATTTTAATTTCTCAAAAAAGCTTGGAATATATTACATTGTATAAGGTTTGTATTTTTGTGAATCAAATTATCATGCAAATTTAGAATTGCTTTATTTATTTGTTTTTGTAAAATGACTCTGGAGGAGTTGGGACATGTCAACAGTCGAAATAAATGTATTTTTACCAGTTTTAAAGTTTCAATTTACACTTTTAGCATTTGAAATTAATATATTATTACAAGTTGTTATTTACTATAGATTTCCATATAATTGTTTTTACTTATTTATTTTGGTGAAAAATGTAATTGAGAAAATCTGTGAAAATGAAGCCTGTCTATATCAGAATCCTGCATTAAATGAAAGAATTTCTTGGTCTCAGCAAA
The DNA here is from genome assembly GCA_963932465.1 of Maratus speciosus. Taxonomy (NCBI): domain Eukaryota; kingdom Metazoa; phylum Arthropoda; class Arachnida; order Araneae; family Salticidae; genus Maratus; species Maratus speciosus. Next base: position 232,311,698 of record OZ010791.1, on the reverse strand, counting down.
AGAATACTATACAATGATACCTGCTAAGACACCAAAATTGAAAATTTTCTCCAGTCCCTTGCAATTCCATTTTAACAAGTTTTTGTTAGAAAATGCTCTTTTGTTTTCAAGAACATCCACCAGATGGCAGCATCAGACAATCATTTTTTATTTGATCTACTGTGACAGACACTCAGTTCAGTGAGTGTTGCTTCTTCCCTTATAGCAGTTGGCAGCAAAATGCTGCTTGATTAAAAAAAATTCAATAATATTCCAAAGGAATATAATATGATAAAAAAAAAAACTGCAACAAGCCATAGTTCAAAGTATTTCTTTGTGTTTGTAAATAGTCTTATACATCTGTTTTGTTTTTATTGTGAAGTGTGATCTGTACTGTGACCAGCATATATATTATTCTAGTGTATTCAATCTTCTAATAAATGTTTTTTGTTCATCCAAAGAAGAGTATATTTCCATTGAAACACATCAAAACATAAAGGTAAAACTTTTAACTTTTTTTATTGTTTACCTATTGAGGAATTTCGTATTCATGCCTTCCATATGGAATAACATTCTAACAGTCGATTATGAGACTGAACTTATCTCAATTTTAAATATAGTAATATAAAAGAAGAAAATATAATATAATTAAATTCAAAGAAATAATTATTTTCTGAATGTTGGTATTTTTCACAAGTGAATGATATAAAAGAAAATTCAAAGAATTGTTCTTATTTTGAAACCAAAAGTGTATTGATAAGAAAAGAAATTATTTTGATTTTGATTTTGCCAGTTTCTTATTGAAATTTTATTATATAAGTTGCAAATGTAAATTTATGTTTTAAACAAAGAATTTAACATTTAAGAACAGTTTTTCTGAAATCAAAAGTAACTTCAAAAATTGTTCTCAAGAATTTTATTTTGTTCTTATTTCATCATTAGCATTATATTTGAGTTTATAATTGTTGTTTTGATGTATTAATAAGAGAAAAAGTTTTATTTTCTGTGAAATAAGCAAATATTATTATACCATAATGTCTAGTATTAGAGAATCTCATTATGTTGATAAATTAACTGATGACAACTATTCAGTTTGGAAGTTTAAAATAGAGCAATTGTTAATCAAAGAAGGTTTGTATGATGTTGTATTTGAACCTAAAAAGGAAAATGATGATAATTGGGTAAAAAATGATAGAAATGCTAGGGCATTAATTTGTTTAAATATCTCAGATTCACAAATTGTTCATGTCAGACATGCTAAAAGTGCTAAAGAGACATATGATCAATTGAAATCTGTTCATGAAAGAGTAAATTTAACAAATAAACTTTATCTTCTTAGGAAGCTGTATTCCACTAAATATAATGAAAGCATTAAAATGCAGGATCATATTAATTCTGTCTTAGAATTAGCAGAAAAATTAAGAAGTATAGGTGAAGTAATACAAGATGATAATTTAATAGCTATTTTGCTCTGTTCCTTACCAAATTCTTATAGTACCTTTATAACTGCTATTGAAAGTAAATATGAAACAGATTTATCATTAAAATATGTTCAAAACAAATTAATTGATGAGTATCTTAGAAGAGTTGAAACTAAACAAATTTCAACAAAATTTGAATCTATTGCTTTGAAGGGTAATAGGGATAAACCAAAGCATTTGAATAAGCAAAAATTTTGTTCTCATTGCAAAAAGAATAATCACAACCGTGAAGATTGTTTTCACTTAAAGGGTAATAATACTAACAAAACAAAACCAAATTTCACCCAAGATAGATCACGTCAACAGTTTAAAAAACCAAACAATTTCTCTGCCTCTACTGCTAGTCAAAATGAAAATCTATCAGATTCTCAAAACTATCATGAATTAATGGAAGAATCAAATTCTTTGAATTTTGTTATGAAATCTCAACAAAATGGAAATAAAAACAAAAATTTGTCTTTTGTTATTGATTCAGGTGCGTCTGTTCATTTAGCTAATTCCTTGGAACTGTTCTCAGAATTAAAAAGTTCGAATAAAGATACAATTACAATTGCTAATGGAACTAAATTAACTGCAAAGGGAAAGGGTAAATGTACTTTTAATATTGAAACACTTAATGGTCAAACAAATAGAGTTACATTGGATCATGTGCTTTATGTTCCCGAGTTGGATAGTAATTTATTATCTGTCCAGTCTTGTACTGAGAAAGGTTTTGTTGTAACATTTAAAGATGATATATGTTTAATTAAAAAGGGCAACATCTTAGTTGCAGATGCAAAAGCTGATGAGGGGTTATACAGATTAAAAATAATACCTACAAATGAAAAGGTATATAGTGCTTCAGAAATATTACCCGTTTGTTCTAATGTTAACTGCATTCTAAAATGGCACCAAAGGCTGGGCCATAGAAATTTGGAATCCATCAAGAAAATTCAAAAGGATGATTTAGCTTTAGGTATTACTGTGAATAATTGTTCTCATAATACTGAATGTTCAAGTTGCATAAAAGCTAAGTTAACAGAAAAATCATTTCCAAAAGAAACGCAATACAGAAGTAAAAAACCACTTGATTTGATATACAGCGACGTATGCGGTCCTGCAGAAACAAAAAGTATGGGATCAAAAAGATATTTCGTTACATTTATTGATGATTACTCTCGTTATACACAAGTATATTTTATTTCTTCTAAAGATGAAGTATTTGATAAATTAAAAGAGTATGTTGCATCAACAACAAACAAATTTAGATTGAAGATTAAATCTTTGCGTAGTGACAATGGAACAGAATATTGCAACGAATCTGTCAAAGACTACCTTAAAAACTTAGGAATAAATCATGAAACAACGACGCCATATTCACCGTCCCAAAATGGAGTTGCAGAAAGAAAGAATCGCTCGCTTATTGAAATGAGTAAAGCCATGCTTATAAATGCTAAATTGCCAAAAACATTCTGGGCAGAAGCCATAGCTACAGCAGCCTACTTACAAAATAGATTACCCACAAAATCAACTGAAAAGACACCATATGAACTGTGGAATGGGCATAAGCCAAATTTGAGTCACCTTAAAGTATTTGGATGCAAAGCATATGTGTATGTTCATAAACAGAAGAGACAAAAATTTGACGAAAAGGCCACTGAAGGAGTCTTTGTTGGTTACGATTTAAGAAGCAAAGGATATCGAATTTATATAGGTGGTAGAAAAATAGTGATAAGCAGAACAGTGAAGTTTTTTGAAAATATGAACTGTGAAAATGTCTTTCAAGAAAATCCTGAAGAGCGAATCTCAGATTTAATGCATTTAAATTTTTCAGAAGAAAATCTTGAAAATGATAGTGATGCTATCCAAATAGAAAATACTGCAGAAGAAATAAATACGGATGAAAAATCAGTAGATAGCCCAACAACTGAAGAAAGTGAAGATAATTTCCAGAGAAGAATATCTAACAGAGAGACTAAAGGAATTCCACCAGAAAGATATTCTTACAAAACTGAAGACAGTTGTTCCAAAAATCAAGATCCTGAAACTTTTAAAGATGTTTTACAATTACCAGTAAAAGATCAACAGAAATGGTTTCAAGCTATGAAGGAAGAATTTAACTCTTTAAAGGAAAATGAAGTGTTTGAGCTTGTTACTTTACCCAAAGGCAAGCATGCCATTGGCTGTAAATGGGTTTACAAAACAAAACATAATGAAAATGGAGAAGCAATAAAATGCAAAGCACGATTAGTTGCCAAAGGTTTCGCTCAAAAATTAGGCACTGATTATGATGAAACCTTCTCTCCTGTCGTCAAACATACAACTATTAGAGCTTTTCTGACCTGGGCAGCTTATCATAAAGCCAGAGTATTTCAAGTAGATGTTAAAACAGCCTTTCTACATGGTAAACTAGATAATGAAGAATTATACATGCATCAACCAGAAGGCTTTCATGATGAAGAAAATAAAGACAAAGTCTATAAATTAAAAAAGGCTATATATGGTCTTAAACAAGCCGCCAAGTGCTGGAATGAAGAAATAGAGAATACTCTAAAGGCATATGGATTTAAACAAAGTGAAGCTGATCCATGTTTGTTCATAAAAGAAAAATCAAAGAAGACAATTCATCTCATACTGTATGTAGATGATATGCTGATGAGCTCAGAAGATGAAAATGAAGTTAATGAAGTAATAAATTACTTAAAGAAATCTTATCCCATAACATCACTAGGAGAAGCAAAATACTTCTTAGGTATAGAAATTTACAGAAAAGAAGATGGAAGTTATTTACTTTCACAAAGAAGTAAAATAACTCAATTAGTTAAGGATTTTCAGCTTGAAGAAGCCAAACCAACTTATACCCCAATGGAAACTAACTATTATAGTTTAGATAAAGAAGAAAATCTTTTATCATCAAATGATAATTACAGACAAGCTATAGGAAGTCTTTTATATATTTCCTCATGTACAAGACCTGATATTACCGCTCCTACACACATACTAAGTCGAAGATGCAATAATCCAAGAGAAAAGGACTGGAATGCTGTTAAGAGGGTAATAAGATACTTAAAAACAACGAAAGACCTTGATCTCCACATTTCTTCAAAAGAATATCCTAATATAGTTGCATACTCGGATGCAGACTGGGGACAAGATGCTACAGACAGAAAATCCACCTCAGGAAATGTAATCTTCTTAGGCAATAGCTGCATTTCTTGGTTCTCGCGAAAACAAACATGTGTGACGTTATCGTCAGCAGAAGCTGAATATGTGGCACTGTCACAAGGAACTCAAGAGGTGCTATGGATCTTAAAATTATGTAAAGATCTCAATTTACAACAACATTTTCCTATTAGAATTTTTGAGGATAACCAATCTACAATTAAATTGGTTGAAAGTGAAAAATTTAAATCCCGCACTAAGCACATTGATACAAAGTATCATTACATACGAGATTTAAAAACTAAAAATGTTATAGATGTCAAATATCTATCAACAAATGAAATGATAGCAGATATAATGACGAAGCCACTGCCAAAAGCCAAATTTGAACTTTGTAGAAACCTTATCCACCTGGTGTCAGATTCTATCACAAAACGGGAGAGATGTTAGAAAATGCTCTTTTGTTTTCAAGAACATCCACCAGATGGCAGCATCAGACAATCATTTTTTATTTGATCTACTGTGACAGACACTCAGTTCAGTGAGTGTTGCTTCTTCCCTTATAGCAGTTGGCAGCAAAATGCTGCTTGATTAAAAAAAATTCAATAATATTCCAAAGGAATATAATATGATAAAAAAAAAAACTGCAACAAGCCATAGTTCAAAGTATTTCTTTGTGTTTGTAAATAGTCTTATACATCTGTTTTGTTTTTATTGTGAAGTGTGATCTGTACTGTGACCAGCATATATATTATTCTAGTGTATTCAATCTTCTAATAAATGTTTTTTGTTCATCCAAAGAAGAGTATATTTCCATTGAAACACATCAAAACATAAAGGTAAAACTTTTAACTTTTTTTATTGTTTACCTATTGAGGAATTTCGTATTCATGCCTTCCATATGGAATAACATTCTAACAGTTTTACTGTATTATTTTTATAACATTTTTATTATTACAGAATTTTATATCCAAATAATTCTTGTTCATTTCAATGTGTACTTTTTTAAAATTTGGGATACAATAATTCTTTCTTATATCATTCATAAAATATGTCTAAAATTGTGTTTGCTACATTTAATATAGCTTAATTTATAACATCAATGAAATAAGTTAAATGAGCATTAATTTTGTTTTGAAAATTGGTTCTCTGTTACTTACTCACAAGAAAGGTCTCCTTACAAGGGATACTCTGAATATATTGAAAAAAAAATTGCTAGTGAAACTACTCATGTATGTAATAAAGAATCAGTTAAATTTAGTGGCGGAATTCCAGTAGAAACTCTGTAAAAAAATAAAATTCTTTCGAGTATTTGGCTCGGAAATACGAAAGCGGTATGTGATTTGGTGAGCAGGATTTTTCCTCGCTAAAAACAAACGATTTTAATGTATCTAAAAATTTCTTGTTGTTTTTTAGAATGATAGGTATTTAATGAATTTAAACTTAATCAATGAAGGAATTTATTATATATATATATATATTTGTATTACATATACATGTTGCTTTATTTTATTTTAATGCTGTAGTTATTTGATTTTATCACTGAAAATATATTTTCTGTGTTTTACAAATTGCAAATATCTTTAAGTAATAGCCAGCTGACATTTGATTTTTAATTATTTAATTTATTCCTTTTATATTTTTCAAGTTGCAAATACTTACTTATGAATATTATTACATTTGCAGCAATATTAATTTAAATTTTTATGAAGTAATAAATAATTCACCCTTTTTTTCTTTTTATTGCTGATTTGAATGAAATTTTACCATTGCTTTATCCTCCAATCCAAGAGTTTTTTTAAAAATTTAAACAGCTATTCAAAAATAAAGTCCACATGTCTGACATTATATGTTTCCATAGCAACAAAATCCAATTGACAGTGCTGAATCGAGCTTATTTTTGAGCTTGAAACAGTTTAAATTTTGTTATACGGGAATTAAATTTCATTATAAATATATATGACAAAAAACAAACTAAAACTGACAAAACTATAGTTAAAACAAGCTAAAAATGTCAAAACTAAAGTTATTGAAATTAAACTTATTTAAACAAATTCAATATAAGAAGTTTTTTCCTTGAAGGGCATTCAGCATAGAAGCGTATTTCTGGAAATTTTATTTCATCACCAAATAAACAAAAATTTTTATGGAGGTTCTGTTCAGGTTCCACAGAAATTTTTTTCATAAACATATCTATCCACATGAGAAGAACAATCTGTAATTTTTTCAGATTTTTCTGAGTATGCCCATATGGCGACCTTCCTTGTCAGATATAAAATGCACTGTCGAAATACAATTTTTGGAGTTATTTTAAGTGTTTAAATGTATCATATTTTTTTATTAGTTTTCAATTTTTATCTAATTAAAAGTGCTCTTTCTATCTTAGAGAGGAAACCCTTTGTTAAAACACATAAGAAATGTTCCCTGGGAATTTTCAGAAATTGAGCCTGATTATATTATGGGAAAGACAGCATGTGCACTTTTCTTGAGGTATGCTGTAACTCTATATATTTTATTTAATCAAAGCTTATTTTATTTGAGCAACAATCTATGAATGAATTAAAACTTGAGCAAATTAAACATTTTAGAATTTAATTGTTCCTCATGTTTGTATATGTAATGTTAACTATCTCTGCTTGATTGTTGCTTTGAAACAATTGACATTTTATTGGTTATTATTTAAATTTGATGCAGTCAAACTTCTATATTAACACATCCCCTGCCAATGGTGTGAAAACACATAATTTTCTTAAATATATATATTTTTTCTTTTGTGAAACTAAATGATCAACAATTTTTTTTTTATAAACTAAAATTTGAATTTCTCTTAATTTTTATTCATCTTAGAATAAATTCATATCAGTCATACTTTCATTTTGTTGTTCTATCAATATCTGATTACATTATTATTTTTTAATATATATAATTCTTTCTGATTGTCCATTTTTGAACTGGGTTATAATTCTTTAACTATTAAAACCAGGGTTGTATTGTATATAACCAGGGATAGTTTTAACCATGGTTAAAACTGGTTTTAACCATCCTGATCAAAATAGATTTTGACCATCAATGGTCAAAACTCACTTTGATTGGGAAAAGAAATTAAAATTTATTTTCTTAAATGGTAAACTTAATGCAACATTTGAAAGGGTTTGTCAAAGCAGCATTTAACAATATTTAATACTACACTTGGGAGTGTTTTCAAGTATTTTACTTGATGTTATACTTTAATTTTCACAACTTTTTAATTTAAGAGTACAAATTTTTTTAAAGATAGGCAATCATCATAAATATTGAAGTACAGTGGAACTTTTCTTTAACGAAGTCTTATACTTATCGAAATTTTCTGCTGAACCTTGACTTTGAACCCCATTAACATGTAAAATAATCTCCATATTACGAAAAACATATTCTATATAGTGAAGTTTATTCCACTTTTGTGCATGTACAGCATTCAAACAGAGAGGTTGCTGTTGCGATGGATGTATGAATTTATTTCAGTGGTTTGTATGAAATGAAATGATTTATTTATTTAATCATTTCCATACTTCTTGGTGCTCAGGGCCTGATTAATGCACGGGCCTCCGGGGCCTCGGCCCTGGGCCCACCAATTTCAGGGGCCCACAGATTTGTGTGTATTTTCTCACAATTTAAGTTTTTCCACTGTTTGCATTTTATAGTTTGGTCCCTGACGTAAAAGCAAAGTTTTACTGTAATATAAAACCTCCATATTTAATTTTTCTGTAAAAGTCCTTTTCAATTTGAGAGTACATATAATTTTCAAAACTTGCCGTATCCAGAAAATCAGATTTGGGGAAAATGCCGAAAACTGCATACTGTGTCTATTGGTTTCAATATAAACGAGGATTTTACAATGCCAGAATTATAGTTTAAAATGATTACTAGACTGTTAGGGAAAACACAATTTTTATGATTTTGGATAAGACGCGTTTTGAAAAAGACGTCCTCCGCAGAATAAATATTCTGCATTATAAACTGGGATCATAGATGTTTGTGAATTATACAAATGCTTATTTGAGAAAGTGGACGGTAATTCATTTTCTTGATTATTACGTTAATTTTTTTTTTTTTTTTTTGTAAACTTGAAACTTTCACCCAAACAACTTTGTCAACTCATCAAATAAACCTACTTTTTTCTGAAAGTGTTGCCGGGAATGGGGAAGTAGGAGGGGCCCAACTTTTTAACAGGCCCTGGGGCCAACTTCAGCTTGATCGGGCTCTGTTGGTGCTAGACAAAACAATTTTTTTGCACCAATAAAAACACTTGCTATCTCCACTCTCTCACACAGACACTTCAGAGCTGACAGTCGGGGGGGAAGGCAGAATCCCCTTTTTACATTCAGTGATCAAAAAGATGCAGCGTCACAATATGGGCACCAGATACAAATACAATGGTGCAGCTTCAAAACTGTTGCTGTATTAGATGTTTTTGAATCAGATACCTGTTTGTCAGATTTGAAGTAAAAATGGCAGCAACTGAAAGACATGGAAGGTCTTAAAAAAGAGCATATTGTAAAATGTAGTGAAGAAACTACAGTGAGCGATGAAGATGACAATGATGAAGAAATTGAAAGGCCTTCAAAAGAAGAAATGCTAAAAGCTTTCGATACAAAAAAGAAGGTGATTCCAGTTTCAAAATAATGTTACAGATAAATTGTTCGGATACTTACAAAAATGTGAAAATTTTTATGAACAGTGCATTTTTTATAAGAAACCTATAAGTAATATTACACACTTTTTTAAAGTTAAATATTTGGAATACTGAGAAAAAAGAAAAAGGTACGCTACGCTTCAGTTTTTGTTTACCTCTCTGTATTATATGTTTTTTTAGACATTATTCGAATCAAATGTTTCTGATATGTCTACATTGCATAAAAAAACAGGTTACTGTCTCGATTAAATACTTTTTCTCCAATATTTCCATTTTATGCATGTGTATTTTATTATACAAATTTCATGAAATTAAGTCAATTTCTATTTAATGAATTTTCTCCATAATGAAGTGTTTGTAACAATGAGACTTCGTTAAATGGAAGTTTCATTGTATTTTTAACAGTTTGATTGCCTATGTACTTTTAGATAAAAACTGCTGGAAACTAAATTGCATTAAGTGAAAGAAACATTTCAAAATATTAAAAAAGTAGATATTGTACATCTTTAGTTTTAATGTGTGCTTTGCTATTTTATTATTTATATTTTATATGCCAATTTGTCAGACATCGTTACATATTTTCCTTTCACTAAGTAGTTATCCGTCTGTTCTCATAAATTTATCTTTACTAATACAGTCAGACCTCGATATCTCGAAACCCTTGATATCTCGAAAAAGGAAATTTCCCTGCATTTCCATCAAAATTCTTATGTATTTTCCATAGTTATATCGAAATATATTTTCCAAAACCCTTAATATGTCGAAATTTTTTCCACAGAAATTAGTTTGACTTTTTACTTTTGGCTATTGTCAGCTGTAGAACTAGTTTGATGGTGATGCTGGTTTCACATTCTTTTATCCCTTTGTTGATACAAAGAACTTAAAGGGTAAGAATAGGAGGCTTTTGAAACCGAAAAAAGGGACAACATCGTTTTATGGAAACTTTGCGGTGAAAGTGCATCAGGTGATTCAGTTACCTGTGAAGAGTGGCTTTCAGAACTTCCTTCTCTTTTAAAAAGACTATAAAGCAGATGATGTGTTTAACGCAGATGAAACTGTATCATTGTACTAGTGTTTTTCCAACAAAATGGCTACATTTAAAGGTGAAGAAATCCGACGTTGGAAACAGAGTAAACTTTGTGTAACTGTGCTTTTGGCAGCAAATCAAAGTGGTAAAGAAAAGCTTCCTATCCAAAGGACTATCTAAAAATCCGAGGTGCTTTGCTAAAATTAAGTCATTTCTAATGCTATACTGGTCAAATATAAAGGCTTGGATGGCAACACAATTTTTGCTGATTGGCTCATAGGAATCGATAAAAGAATGGCTAAAAGTAAAATACACATTCTCCTCTTCATAGACAATTGTAAATCCCACTCTGATCTTCCAACACTAAAAAATATCACTGTTAAGTTTTTACCACCAAACACGACTTCGAAGTTTCGACCAGATCAGGACAACCATTCAACCAGGAGGTAATCCATAGCTTCAAAGTTGGTTATCAAGTCCAAATTGTGAGAAACTTCTGAATAATATCGGTGAAGATAAACCTTCTAGCACACCTATCACCATCTTACAGTCAATGCGAATGGCTGACTATGCATGGAGGAATGTTACAGAAACAACAATAAGAAATTGTTTCATAAAAGCAGGATATTTAGAATATGTAACTTCCAGTCAAGTTATGTAACTTCCAGAGGAAGTTGATTCCATTAATCAAGCAACTGAAGAAGAAGAACTGAATCCAGAACAGTGGGAATCAATACAAAAATCGTGTCACACTGAGATTTCATTTGAAGAATACTTGAATGTAGACAATGAGCTTGAAACGTGCGGCACTATGACGGATGAGGAGATTGTTTCGGGCATTAATGCAGAAATTTCTGATGAAGAAATTAAAGACCTACAAGGTCATCAAGAACATGAAAAAATTACAGTGAAAGAAGCCGAGAATGCATTTGACCTGCTGCGGAGATTTCTTGAATCAAATGAAAATATTAGAACTGAAGCATTTGGTACATTGCTATGTGATAGAAAACTGTGCAATTGCAAAAAGGTTCTGCGAGACTGGAGGCTTCAATTAAAAATTTTTTCTTCCGAAACAACTGAATGCATTTCTTAATGAGGAATTGGATATTATTTAATTAAAACAAGTGTGTGTGTAACACAATTCTGAAATTATTAAAACTTTGAGCGGTATAATTTGTTAATTATTAGTACATTAAGTGTAGTTTTTGATGAATCTTAGCAAAATGCGGTTTGTGGGGTTACATTTTTAAATTTTGTCAAAACTTTGATAACTCGAAACCTCTCTCGAATTTTTTTTCTCTTCCCCACAGATTCGAGATATCGAGGTTGTACTGTATATTGTGTATGAACGGCAAGACATATTTCTAGGATATTAAGTCTACTATTCTTGTATATATTAAGATATTTTAACATATTTTTAAAAGACCGGCAAACATATCTTAATGATAATAAAGATTTAAAATTTTGGAAAGCAAATTAGTTTATTTTTAAAGACTTACATTTATGAATAGCGAAGGGTAAGCTTCCACTGAAGAGAAAATATGTAATGATGTCTAAGATAGTACATAAATGATAAAACATAAAAAAAAAAAAAAAAAAAAAAAAAAAAAAAAAAATTAGAACTTGGAAAAGGATTACAGATGTTATTGTATTAAGTTAAGACAACTTCATAGTTCATTCTGAATGAAATCAAACTTGGAAAATAATTTTTCTACTGATGAAGAGTTAGCACAAACATTCATCAGGTGCATTATGTAATTTTCAAAATCAGTGTTTTCCAATTTTTCATTACTGCCCCATGCCCACCAAATATTGTAAATAAAGAAAATAAGATTTATGAAATATATTTCTGTATAAAATATTATGTAAGACACAAAAAAATTACATCTATGCTTAATAATTATTAAAATTAATTATTATTATACGTATATACAGTGCATATCAAAAGTTTAAGCACAACATAAAATTTCAAAATAAAGTTTTATTATTGACTGAAAGTTACTTTTCACATGACCTACAAATTCAGTTTAAAAAAGATATTTAACAGATTTATCCTTTAAAATTTATCCCAAATAATAGAATTTATCAAAAAAAAAAAAAACAAAAATGACTGTGTCAAAAGTTTTAAGCAGTGTAGTTCTTTAGTCTTTAGTGAAACAAGAATTAAAAAAATGAATACTTGATTATTACTCCATTCTGCTGAATTACTTTAAATATATGGTCTTCTATTGATAAAATGGGTTTTTTTATTGTTTCTGGTTCAATTTTAAGCCATGCATTTTCAATGGCATCTTTCAAATCTTTAACTGAAGAATACTACTTTCCATCTTGATAAACTGCATGAGTGAGAATACCCCACATATTTTCTATAGTGTTTAAATCAGGGCTAATTGTCGGCCATTTCAAAACAGATACTTTTTTCGAGTTAAGTCATGTTGAAGTTGAGTTTGAGGTATAGATCGAACATTATCAGGTTGAAATAACCGTTTTTCTCCCCCAAAAACCTTGACAACAGGGAGCAAATGATTGGTAAGTGTCTCTTGATAGTTTTCAGAGTTTTCACAATGACTGACGAATGCTAGAGATTTCTGACCATTGAAAGAAATAGCCCCCCATATCATTACACAACCACCACCATGTTGTCGGCTAACTATACTCCTAGGTTCTTTGTGGAGATCATGCCAATAGTACTTAAACCCATCAGGGACATTGAGGCTCCATTTTTTTTCATTCCTGAATATATAATCATTCCTGGCCCTCTAGTTCTTCCTGAATGGAATTTTTGCTTGAAATCATTACCACAAGCCAAAACTTGATAAATGCCTCGTTTTGATCTTTTTAATGCACTTGCAATTGCAGAAACAGACGTATGTTTTGCTCTCATACTCCAGATATGTATCACCTCCTCCTCCTCTGTAAATTCTGTTGACTTAGGCATTTTGTACTAACTTAAAAACAACTGACTGTTTCTTATACATCCAGAAATCGTTTGCGTGCACAATCGCATACATCAATTTGTAAAATTTGCATAAAAGCGATTTTATGCTTAAACTTTTGACATGGTATTTTTTGTTCTATTCTTAAACTCCATAATTTGAAATAAAATTTAAAAGATAATTTTATTGAATATGTGTTAAAACTACTATTATTAACATATACAAGACAGATATTGAAATAAAGTGAATATTTGAAGTTTTATTTTTAATTTGTTATTGTGCTTAAACCATTGACATGCACTGTAATATGAAATTAATGTTCACATGAATATTATTAAGTTCAAGCAATTTATGTAGGCTAAAATTATTTAATAGAGTTTTGACCACTTTTGAGTTGGTAAAACCAATTTTAACCACTTTTAGAAGGTTAAAACCAATTTTGATCACTGTCCTGGTTAAAATTAGTTTTGACCAGTCAAAATTACAACCCTGGTTGAAACTTTTTTTTTTTTTCAATTTTGTCAGTATTAAGACCTATTTAATAAAATATTAGTATGAAATAATTTTTGTAAAAGTTATTGTGGCAGGAAATGAGTTAATCATTATAGTGTGAAATTTCCAATATTGTTGCTCTTTTTTCCAGTAGTTGCAATATAACTGTCTTTTTTTTTTTTTTTTTTTTTGTTTAAAAATTATTATTATTTTTTAAAAGATGTAGTTTGTAGAAACCTGGTAGGTAGCACAATTGGTTAAAATATTTGAATATAAAGAAAGTTTACTATCTACTGTATTATTTCCTTGTTTTTTCTTGACTTAACCTGAAAAAAAAAAAAGTTCTTCAAGAATGATTTAATCAAAGTAAAATTTATAAAGAACAATAATAGTATAATTTATGTTGGTTCAAGCATTTCTGACATGATTTCAATTTTTAAATTCAATTTTCTTTTATTCAAAGACAATCTAAATTATATATGCTTTAAAGAAGACCATTTTATTCTAGTTGTATGTAAAAGAGGGGGGGGGGGGAGGATCACTACATGTATAACCCATCAATTGAAAATAATTGAATTGTATTGTAAAATCCTTACACTTACTTATCCTGGCCAAGGAATTTTTCAATGTTCCTTAATTTTTGAAATATTAGATATTAATATTCATCTTGCACCTGAATGATTTAAAATTTAACAGGTTCTTATTATCCAAAAATTTGCTTGTTGTCCAGATTGTTCTTATTTGATTCCAACTTTATAACGTTCCATTTTATTTGTTATAATTCTAAAAATATGCAAATTTTAATTTTTTTTTTTTTTTTTTAGAAATATACAAAAAGAAAGTTGATAAATCATCTATATAGGATTTGAACCAATATATGAACACATAGATTGGTAAAATGTTTGTCAAATAACAGAAAAAAAAAATCCCTGTTTTAGATAGCATGCAAACTAATATCACACATGATGATAATTTTTTCAAATAGTAAAATTTATGTGTGATCCAGATGTAAAATAGTTCCTATTACTTTACCAGTTCTTATCCTCATTCTTGTGTAAATTCTTGTTTTATCTCTGTATGACCACAAATAATTCATTTTATCATTTTTTTATTGTTTTACTTAATTTTTTTTTTTTTTTTTTTTGGCGCTATCAGATACACAGTCTAATATTAATTCCAATATTAAATAAACTAGTCTACCTCATGCACTTATTTATTTATTTGTTTTGTTAATTTATTTATTTATTTTCAATTAATACACCAAAGTAAAATAAATAAATATACAATTTTGGTTAAAAGTTTGATTTTTAAAATGAAGTTTAACAAGTAAACTTAAAAAATTGAAATCTGTAAGAAGTCAATGATTTATCAATAATATCAATTGTTATCAGTCAACAGAATTAGAAAATTCAATTATCTGATATTATCAATAATTATGGTTAAAATCATAGCAAATTTTGAAATAATTATTGATGTTGTAAAATTGTAATGAACCAAATGTTGCTAAGTAAATAGTAGAAATGCGACAGATATCTGGTGAAAATACTGTATCTAGCCAATATATGGTAGTAGCCGGATATTATGATTATCCGGCAGTACATTCGGCCTGAAATTATAAGACCATGCTATGCTTTTATTGTTCATTAAACTCATTATTAAAATTTCCAGATTATAAAGCTAACAGTCTAATCTTGCAAAATATACTGCATTAATTTGTTAAACTAAAAATAATTTACTTCTATCTATGACAAATTGTGTTTCTAAACCTATACAAGAACAAACATGTGAACAAAAAATAACTATTTATACAATATGTACTTGCATATACATTTAATAGATACAGTAAAAAAGGCAAAATTTCAGAGAATAACTCATCAAACAAGAAAACTTCTTTTTGCTATCTTAGCAAGCAAGGTAAATAATATTTTACAGTCGAACCTCTGTTTTGCGAATTTCTCTATTTTGCGAACTTTTCCTTGGAACCAAGAATATTTTGCGAATTTCTTTGTAAAATAACCTCCAAATAGCGAATTGCATTCTCTATTTAACGAACTTTTTCTTGTGATCAAAAAATTTTTTCTCCCCATTTCTCAAAATATTTCTGGACATTTCAAACTTATTCTTTCTTTAAAACATTTTATGATGTTCAATGGCCTTGAACTGGTTTTACCAGGTGCCTTCTTTGTCAGCAGTGAGAATTCGGTAAGTACGGAGGACGAAGACGATAATCCCTTAGAGTAACTTTTAAAAATGTGGATACAGTGAGAAAAAAAGAAGAAATTAACCATGATGTGCTTATTGATGATTGTATTTCACTTAATTCTGAAATTGAGACCTCGGAAACACTATCCGAATTGGATATTTACGACAGTGTGAAAAATAAAAACAATACAGCAATGAATTGCAATGAAGATGAATATGATGATGATGGAAAGGATCATGATGCAGGAATTAACAAAACTTCGTATGATGAAATGCTAAAGTCATTTGAAACAATCCGACGCGGATTATAGTTAGAAGAAAATACGCATAAAGAAGTTTTTGGTGTATTGCAAAGATGCGAGACGTATTATGAGACGAAAAACTTTTTAAAAGAAAAACTGACAAAATTAACAGAGTTTTTCAGAAACTAAATTTAAGGACGCATATGTTAACCCTTAAATGCCTGGTGTTGCTTTTCGGCAACATACCCAATTTAGGCTCTAAAATACTATTAGAATAATATTGAAGCTATAATGCCTAATGTTGCCAATAAAATTCATTCTGAAATTATTATTAAATCGATTTTCAACATGTAGATGGCAACACTTGTGCTGTTTAAGAATAAAGATAGATTTATTTTTTCAATTGTTGATACTTGTTCTTTTTGTTTTGTTTGGAAGCTTGCGAAATACCCTATTTTGACCTGCAGTGAGCAAGTAAAATTTATTTCTTATTATAGTTCCTAAAATTCTTGTGTGTTTAATATTATAGAATTTTATCAAGGGAAATTATTTTTTCAATTAAACACCAGTATTGCCGATTAGTAACAAACTGCTTTTTAGCCGTAAACTATACTTAAAACAAAATATGATTTTTTAAAGTATTTTTCCCATGATTTATTTAAAAAAATGAAAGCCAAAAAACATTATTACAATGATTTTTGAAAAATCAGGCATTTAAGGGTTAATGTATGGTTAAAATTATTTGTTATAATAATAATAAATACGATAAGGTCATTAAAATTCATTAATTTTAATGTAAAACTATTTACTTTAAACAGAAAATACAGTGTATTCCCGCACAATGTTTTGTTTTCCTTGCAGATTTCAAAGATTTAAACACATAGAAAAAATGAATTGATGATGGATATTGGTGGGTAAAATAAATAAATCAATATAATTTATTTAAAAAATGTGATTAATTACTTTTAGTAAAATTATTTAGTGTTTATGAATTTAAAATCTATTTTATGTAGTTTAAAGCATTTTAAAAGGTGAATCTCTATTCAACGAATTTTCCATATAACGAACTTTTTTCCGGGATTTAGCAACTTCATTAAATAGAGGTTCGACTGTATAAGATAAATGATGGACACCATGAAGTTAAAGAAAAAAAATGATAGGTAAAGATATTCTGCTTCAAATGTATTCAGTTTTAACTTATTTTCATGTGAATAATTTACTATTACATTAATAAACTAATATCTCAATTTATTATTACATTTCTTATTTTGTTATATAATTAAGTTGTTAGATTAGTAATAACTACCAAGAACAAGTTTGCTGTTATCACAATATCAAACTTGTTTAAGTGGTAAATTAATAAGAAGTAATAAGGGTGTTTAAGACCTAAAAATACCATGTTAAAGGAAAAAGAGGGAGATAAAAGTACTAAATATTTTCTTTAAAATGCATTCAGTTGTAAATTTTTCTCATAAAATAATTTACTATTACTAAATTAATCAGCAGATGCTGACATAGCTAATTATGTAATTATAATATTGGTACTGAAACTGAAATAACCACAAAAATAATTGCTAACAAAAAATTTAAAAGTAGTATAAAAAAAAGAAAAGAAAATGTATAGTATTAGCTAGTTAATTAAACCCATAGCTAATTTCTTTAAATAATAAATAAAAATATGAAAGGTCGAGATTGAAACATACTGCATCTGGATGGCTGAATTTCCAGCTGGAAATTTTGCTGAGTATCCGGTTTCCAGGCAAATTGATATCCATTGCTTCTCTAGTAAATCAAATAACATAAAATAAAATTCCATTGTGATTTATGTGAAATTATTAATCCTATCAATAAATGATTTCAGCCTGAGGTACCACAATTTGTTTCCGAATTACATACATGAACGCTTGAAGGCACTTGGAAAATCTTATGCACTCAGAGTACTTCTTGCTCAAGTGGATGTAGTAAGTCACTCTATTGTCTTCTGTATAAAAATGTTGTAATGTGCTTATTTTTTATGGTTTTCTTTTCCTTTCAAAAATTGTTTTAATTTTTTTTTTCAACTTAAATTTTTATGTTGTATAAATTGCAATTCTTATTTTCAGTTATAAACATGCCTAAAGGCCATAAAACATTCGGTTATTAGGACATCACTTAGTATAAAATTTTAGTGTTGAACCATATTTTTATCAATTTTCTTGGTTGTATGGAAATCTCACCTCTTTCTTGATGACTTCAGTCAACCATTTACTCTTCTTATCTGATATCTTTCAGATCTTATCTGTGGGTTAACTAAGGTGTGTCAGCATTAATTCAGGCACTGAGTTACTGTACAGTAACATGACTGTAACATGGGACAACCAATTTTTTTCTGACCTAATGGTGTATGTTACTCAGGAACATGCATCATCTTGGATATTACTATAGATCTTATAGGGGTACCTTTCCCCTCATGGGCTTAAATTAGATGTTTTTCTGCATTTTTTCCAGTTTCTGCCTAACCTCTCTTCCCTCCTACTACTTAGTTTTCTTCTAGGGATTCATTCTTCCCCTCCCTTCTTGGCAACTTGGCTTCTTCTGCCAAAAGACATCAATCCTATTCATTTTTCAGTTGCCCGCTTCCCCCATTCCTTATATATTTTTTATATCTAAAATAAACCTTCAGTGGACCCTACTTGCAGTGTATCTTAATACAGTAGAACCTTGATTATTCAAAATAATTGGGATCGATCATCTTTCAGAAAATCGAAATCTTTGAATAATTGAGAAATAAATTACCTGAATTTTAATTTTTGAAATTAAGTACCTTTTACATATTTCTCAAGAGTTTGAAAAAATGTTTTGTTTGTCACAGTTTCGATTGTCTTTGCTTTGAAGCTCTATCACAAAGTTTTTTAATATTATTAATTCACCAGTATTGCAGTCTTTCTGTTGCTCCAGCCATGCCAAATCTTTTGCAAAGCATTCAAAAGCTTTGGAATTGCTAATTTGTTCGTTTTGTTCATTCCATTCTGCAGCTTACGGGACCTCAAGTTAAACTCAAAGGAGTTCCAAGAAAGGATATAAAAAATATTTATATGCACTCGTGGTTCAGAAAGGGCCACTTGCACACAAGGAATATGATAGTTTTAAAAAAAATAAAGCTTTAAAATTGGATTTTGGTTAACTGAGAGTTTCAGTTAAAATGTTTCGGATAAAAGAAGTTCTACTGTATAGGATTATTATGTCATCGTCTTTAAATCTAAATGCTCCACCAGTGACTGAGAGGTTGTACTCTCAAAGCTGGTAGACGGGAGGTGTTGGGTTCGAACCCAATCGCACCTGTTGGCCTAATCGTTCTGAGTTTTTCCTGGTTTTCTTCGAGCCTTGGATATCTTTGCATAAATACGAGTTGGGTTCCCTTATAATGACACCCCCCCCCCCCCCCACGGAGGGCACACCCTCTTTGGACCTATATCGCTCATGCAGATATTCAGCCGTCATAAATAACACCAACACTTTAAATCTAAACTAAACTTGTGGCTATACATCCATGAAGGATCAGGGCCTACAGTATCCAACCCTTTTCCCTTGGCCCTAAGGTGCTGTACAGCATATGTCCCGCTCAGATAGTCAGCCTAATGTGGTACCCTCAATGATTAGTTCCCAAGCAAACTTGGTACTTATTTTATCGACCCCAAAGGGATAAACAGTTGAGTTAATCTTGCCCAGCCAGAAGTTGAACTCGTGCCCTGTAGTGCAGCAGACAGGTGTGCTAACCACTGTGCTACTAGACTTCACATCCCTAAATCTGCTTTGTGTTTTTTGCTAGAAGCTATTATTTTCTAGATTTAGGGGGCTTTTGTGCACCAGTTTTCATTTTCCACTCACCCCCCACCCCACCCCCACCACCATTCTTTATGTATTTTTTATAACTAAAATAAATCTTCAATGAATTCCACTTGTACTGCATCTTAATATAGGATTATTGGATCATCCCTAAATGTGCCTTGTGTTTTTTGGTAGGAATAATAATTTTCGAGATTTAGAAGGCTTTTGCACAATACTTCATTTTCCACTCCCCACCCCCACCCCACCCTTTATTGTTTATCTCACATTCATGCTTTTTCAGTTTCTGCACCTTGGGCTGCAGCTCTTCCTACCTTTTAAGGTTTTGTTTAATAAAGACAGTAAATTATAGCTAAAGCAATATTAGTCCTTTCTATTTTTTTCTGTTAACACTCTCTCCCCTCCCCCTCCTCACCCTTCCTTCCTCTTGGGATTCATTGTTATCCCCCCCCCCCAACCCTCCTCTTTCTCATCACAGCAACTTGGCTCCTTCTGGTAAGGGCCATTGGTCCTATTAATTTCTCAATTGCCACCTCCCCTCTCATTCCTTGTATATATTTTATTACTAAAATAAGCCTTCAATGAACACCACTTGTAAAGTATCTTAATATAGGACCATTAGGTTGTTGTACTTAAATCTGCCTTTAACTTTTTGCTAGGGCCATAGAATTTAGAGATTTAGGGGCTTTTTTACCCACACTTTTTGCCCCCCCCCCCTTAATTTTTATCTCATATTCATGATTTTTCAGTTGAAAGCATTTTGATCCTCAGCCCCTCCTTCCCCTGAATTTTTAATTCAAACGCTAAATTCTAGCTAAAATGCAGTTAGCCCTTACTTCCCCCCCCCCCCTCCCTCCCTCTCCTTATTTTTCTTATCTCTTAGCACTTGAGGTGAATCCTTTTTATTTTTTAATTTTAATTGTGTTTTAAATTTTAGTGCCTTTAGGTGTTTTGCTTACAATAGCCCTACTCCACCATAACTTATTTTTCTCTCTAAACATCGATGAAGTGACCGTTCATCACTATTTCCTCTTTCTCAAATTTCATTAGGAGGAAAACATGGAAATAGCAGAATTATCGAGCAATCCTCATCACTACGATCAAATTTACTGCCAATTTTTTTCAATTACTGTTTTTTGCTTCTCAGTGTAGAATCAATTGTAGAATTTGGGAATTAATCGATGACTGTATCTATTGTTATTTTCTATGAATACGATTTTTCTTGATTGTTGAATTATCAAGAATCACCAGTCACTATAATTATTAAGTTGCTATTTGGCATAGAATGATATAAATTTAAAAGCAACATTTAAAATGCCAGAATATGCAAACTTTGAGCAGACTAGTTTCAGTAGCCTTTAGTGTACCAACCTCAGTGCAAAGAATAACAGAAAATTGCTCAATTATATAGAGAAGAAGCAGATTCAACTGAGAAGTTCATTAACCAATGGAGAAACAGGAAAATATGGGCACCAGCCAATAGGAGAATAGAATAGGTAATGCCACCAAAAATGTGAAAAATACTGGTGGTAATTAAGCAAAAGAGGGTTTTATGAAATATTTCCAGCAATCTGATAAAGGGGGAACAGCAAATTCACTATTAACAATATTGTCAAAATTTTTGTAGATATGAAATGCTTCAAGAAAGTTAAGTTCAGTGTAGAAGTGGGTTTACAGATGATTTTGGCTGAATTAAAATCAAAAGAGTGGTTCTTCTCCCAGCAGTGTTTAGCAATTGAAGGAATTATTGGATTTACATGTAAAGTTAATGGTTCTTCTTCCCAATTTCATGTTAATTATAGTTGCCTTACTGAAATACAAAAAGAAAATTTATGTCATCTCATTATTGCCAATGTTAATTTTAATTCCAATAATACTAAATCGAATCTCACTCTTCTTG
This sequence comes from Maratus speciosus, assembly GCA_963932465.1. Classification (NCBI taxonomy): domain Eukaryota; kingdom Metazoa; phylum Arthropoda; class Arachnida; order Araneae; family Salticidae; genus Maratus; species Maratus speciosus. The sequence goes on along the minus strand of OZ010791.1, from coordinate 232,289,801 downwards.
AAAAAACTGCCTTGAAAGATTTCAAATCTAATGATAATATTGTAATTATGAAAGCTGACAAGGGTGGTCAGATTGTGATTCTTGATAAAAATCAGTATATTGAAGGAATAAAAAATTTTATTAATGATGGTCCATATAAACTTCTACCTCGGGACCCGTCCTCTCAGTTATCACACATCAAATCAGTTATAAAGTCTTGTCCTCTACTTTCTAAGTCTGCGCAAAAGTATATTTCTCCTTCAGCCACTAACTGTGCACGATTTTATGCCCTTCCAAAAGTTCATAAGCCCAATTTATCTTTTCATCCCACAGTTTCGAACATTGGCACAGCCTCATGTTGCTTAGCGAAATATCAACCACAGTTTTTTCTCCTCTTCTGTCCACAAATACACATACGATAAAGAATTCCATCACCTTTGCTAAAACTATTAATAATTTACCCTCTACCAATCTAACTATGGTATCTTTTGACGTTAAATTGCTATTCACGAATGTTCCGACATGTGGCGTTCTCTCGTTTCTTGAAATGAGATTTCGTGAATTCCATTATTCATTTTCGAATTTTATGAGCTATTATCTCTTACTCAAACTTGTCTCTCAGAAACAACTTTTTCATTTCAAGGCAATTACTGCAGGCAATCTGACGACTTAGCCATGGGTTCCTCCTTGTCATCTATCTTTGTAGACATCTATATGCATTATTTTGAATGCTCACTTTTTAATAAATTCTCCTTCCCATTCTGGACTTGCTGTGTTGATGATACTTTTACCTTGACTGACACCTCTCTTCACAATATTGATAATATCGTTAACATTATGAACTCGCGTTTCTGGATAGCCTTGTCACACATACTGTAAACGGTTTCTCTATATCGGTCTATCGCAAAAGTTTTGCAGTTTGTCTAGCTCCCCATGCTCATTCTTATCACCCTCCCAGCCAGAAAATGGCTGCCTTTTTTACTTTCATAAATCGTGCCATACATGTTTGTTCTGATTTGTCTGTTCACTCATTTAACAGTGAAATTCAATATCTTAGAGTCATTGTGATTGACAGAGATTACAATCCTTCTATTACCGATACTGCTTTACATAAACTACAGCACCTTCATTCCTCTAACTCAAATCAGTCTTCTTCTCTTTCTAGAAGTAACATTGTGTCACCTTTCTTTCCTAAATCCAGCTTTCCTATTGCTAAAATTCTTAGACAGCATGACTTCAGAATAATTTTTACCCCTACAAATAAACTTACCCTCCCCAAACTCAAAGATTCTATTGAGTTATACTACTCATGGTGTATCTATAATATTAATTGCCAGTGTGGTCTTTCCTATATTGGACAGACAAAATGGAGTTTAAAATTTTGTATTAAAGAACAACAAACAATATGTTCAATAAATCTCCAATGGTTAAGATGAACCACTCTTTTGATTTTAATTCAGCCAAAATCATCTCTAAACCCAGTTCTATACATGAACTTAGCTTTCTTGAAGCATTTCATATCTACAAAAATTTTGACAATATTGTTAATAGTGAATTCACTATTCTTCCTTTATCAGATTGCTGGAATTATTTACTAAAATCCTCTTTCGCTTAATTACTACCAGTATTTTTCACATTTTTTGTGGCATTATCTATTCTATTCTCCTATTAGCTGGTACCCATATTTTCCTGTTTCCCCATAGGGTAATGAACTTCTCAGTTGAATCCGCTCTCCTCTATATAATTGAGCAAGTTTTCGTTTGTATTCTTTTCTTATAGAATGACATGAAATAATGAAACTTTTCTATATCTCCTTTAATGTATGAGGTTAGGTTGAAAAGAAATGCACGTATGCTTGTAGAACATGAATAAAAACATATTACAAGATTGGACAAAAAGTACATTAAAGTACAATTGTTAAGCTTCAAAATCATATATATATTTTTCAACATAGTCACCGTTAAGGCTAACAAATTTCTCCCAACGTGTAACAAATTTTTAATTCTGTCACTGAAAACTTCTTCCAACTTTTATGCGCAAGATCGAGAAAGTAAGGAGGGTGTGAAATAAGTTCAAACTTCAGGTTTCGCAGAGCCTCTGCATTTACAGATTTTATGGTTGTTCAATAATGAAGACGACACGTTCCTTGGATATTCCAATATGGTTTGCAATACACATTTGAGTCAGTCATTTTGCATCAAATTATCGTCGAGTTTGTGATGATTATTGTCTGTGGCAGTGATTGGACGCCTGCTGCATTTTTCATCAACAATTACGGCTTTTCTAGGCTCACAATCACAAAATTTTTCTGCCAATCGATTTACAGTAGATTTATCAACAGCCTTGTCATCTTTAAAAGACGAGGAATCACTTTTTCAGAAGTTAAAAATTTGATAATAGCTCGCTGTTCAACTTGCATTGACATAGCACCTGGAACACAACTCCATACTTCCGCTTCTCAAAACACACTGGATGAATTCAGCGACTTGAAATCTGCACATGCGTATATAGGGAAAATGTTACTTCCACATGTCACCGGGCATTCTTCTGAAGATAATTTTGTTCGTGCTCTACAAGTATGTGTGCATTACTTATCAGCCTATCCTCTTACATTTTATATTACCTTATCCAGTTTTATAATACATTCTTTTGTTGTAACTTTGTTTGTCAGTTAAATAAAACATAAAACTAACCAATCAACCAATTGAATGTCAGTAATCAGAACTTTAGACTGAATAATTTAAATGAAATTTGGAGTACTTATTATTACAAGTAAGTTCTAGTTAAATGTCTCTAAGGTTTATTATTATTTTCTTTTTATTTTCTGTGTTACAAACTAATGAATCTTTTTGAAGGTTAATAGAATTATAGGAATCATATTTAAAACAAATTAGTCTAGCATTTATTTTTAGCCAAATTTTCCATATTGCATTTAATACGTCTTTTTGGATTGAAAAAAACAAGTTTATATTCTGTTATTAAAAAATTATTGTTAAAATTATTCCTATTATCATTATTATAAAATCATTCCTGTATTATTTTAATTTTAGGCTGAACCAAATCCTCCTTTGAAAGATTTATCTGTAATATCTATTTTAGCAGATTGCACTCTTATGGTTTGTTGGAGGTATGTTTTCTAACTTATTCTTTCAAACTTATTCTGGTTCCCCACTCATTCTTTTTATTGTCCCGGCCCAGATCTATGTAGTCTCTAGTGCACCTGTATGCTCATGTGTAGTCTTGCTGCCTCTAATTACGTTTTAATCTTGCTACTGAACATCAGTGTCTTTTTGTTCATGAAGAAATCTATTTTTTTTTTTCCCTCTCTTTCTCAAAATATTGTCAATTTTTAATGCCCAATTTCAAGAGACTAAACTTTATTTTTCAACTACTGATGATCAGAGCCTTATTATTGGTGGTAAAAAATATGTATATAAAATGTGTTTGCAATACTAATTTTAATGTATATATGCCCAAAATTAATATTCCTTCTGGAATCTTTGTTGGGTTAGTAAGATATTGCATAGAACACTGATTATTTTTATGGTTATTCCTAATATATCAGACAAAATTTTCCTTAAAACCTCAGACAAATAGAATACATCCATAACTTTCACCACAATTTGAATGCAGAATCTTCCCTTCATAACAGCCTAATTGAATAATTCTTTTCTTTAAACTAAATAACTTTAAGGCTGTTCTCAACTGCTCTGTTCAACAAGCACAAAACATTTTGACACATTTACAAATTCATTTTTTAACAGAAAGATATAAAATTGGAAAGCCTGACCATGGAAGCGATTTGGAATCAAACTGTGTTTTCCATTTTTTTATCAATAAATTACCTATTGAGTTATAAGCGATTTTGATCACGTAACACGGCATTTTCCTCCTTTTACTGACTGGATTTTCTTCGTTCGTTCGGAAGTTCAGTTCAAAATGCCAACTTTGACAGTATTTTCTGAAAGATCTATTGTGTTTACAAGAAAACGAAAAAACAGTTCAATAACATAATTTCTGAATAACAACACCTTCTAGTTTCATGTGTTTCTGAATAAAAATTAATTAAAACTTATGTCGGAAAGTTGACCCTTTGGATTTGAGAACAGTCTTAAACAAACTTTAAAATAACTTTAAACAAGTATTACTTTTTGTTATGCTTTATTCACAAATATATCATTTGTTATATATAACAATTTGAATAAATGCTTTAAATTTCTATTGAACCATGTAAATGGTAAATCATGAATAGTGAACAGTTGTATATACTTATGATATACAGTAAATTCTGTCTAATGCGGATTCTGCATAAGCCGAAAATCTATCTAACATGAAAATTTTTCAAAGTCCCGGCGAACCCAGAGTAACTAACATTATCCATGCTGTTTAAGCCAGAATCTGCCTAGCATGGAAACGGAAAGGTTTTTAAGGTCCTACTGAACTGAAAATTTTGCATAAAGCTGAAAAATGATATTTTGTTGGAATACAACGTCCATTTGTCTTACCATTTTCTTTCAGCGCATGCACATACAGTGATGTTTCTCCAAATCCGCTCTGCGAGCGAGATTAATCTGTTCTGTTAAAAACATGTCAGTGCTTAGTTGCACATAATCTATGTATATATTTTTGTCTTTGTGTTAGTATTAATAAATGTTTATGTCGAGCTATTCTGCTAACTCTGTGTGCCCCAAAACCAACATATTTTAATATTGAATGCATTTGATTCATGGAACTTTGAAACTGATATGTATATATATAAAATAGTCTTGAACATTTTAATTAAATTTCATAATAGATTAATAAAGTTAATTCAAAATAACCATATTTAACTTTATGGTTAAATATGGTAATTTTTAATCATAAAAATGAGTAACACAATGTGACTCATAATGTGTTACTGAAGAATGCTTGTTAAAATCGGAAATAAAAACAAGCATCGATAAAATATTATTTTCCATCTCGTCAGAAACTATGTTAAAGATGAGGTATATGATTATATTTGTTAAAGTGAATATTTTTTATTTAATTCCAGAACTGAAAGAATTTCTAATCAATACTATTTATTTCAGTGTTTGAATAATGTTTTTCAATAATATTAAAAACCATAAATTTAATAAAAAGTTTAATTTCGATAAAAATTTAATTTTAAAGAACGGTACTAAATGTTACAAATGTAAAAAAATATATAACTTATACATTTTTTAATTTTACTTATTTATTTATTTTTTGGGGGTATTTGCATAAGGCTGAATATTCTCTATGGCGTAAAATTTCATCGATCCCACCTTAGACAGAGTTTACTGTATTTATAAGTCAATGTAATCACATGCAAGAAAAATCTAGGGACCCATCAAGCAACCTTAAGAAGGTCTTTAATGACTATATTTGGAGATGTGTATCATCAGGTTTCCCAAAATGTGTTCATAAAATATCCTGACCTTATACTTCTTCCATTAAGAAGCCTATTTTTGTATACTTTCTTGGTATCCTATCACCCTCAGCAAGGATTGTATTCATTTTAACCATGGTAAAAACTAGTTTTAACCATCCTGATCAAATATTTTTCAACTGTCTTGGGCAAAATGTTTTGACCATCAGTGGTCAAAACTCATTTGAGTGGCGAAAAGAGTTAAATTTGTTTTATTAAATTATAAATTTAGTACAACATTTGAAAGGGTTGTCAAAATAACATTTCAAAATATTTAATACAACATTAAGGCCGGGATTATGGTGCCTCACTTAAGATCAACTTAGAGACTTACAATATAAACAAAACGTAAACGGCATTACGGTGCCTCGTGATCTTACAACAGCTTGGAAGCAGCCGTAAGTTAAGACACACGTGGATGCGCGCGCAAACACAACAAATGTAACTGCGGCCTGTGATTGGCTGACTGCAGGAGGACTTACGCCGAAGCACGAGGACTTGCACCGAGGCACCGTAATACCAAGTTACGACTGATCGCAGGAATGCCTATCCTACGATCGAGCATAAGATACGGTCGAGCGAGGCACCGTAATCCCAGCCTTAGAAGTATTTGCAAATATTTGACTCAGTACTGTACAGTACTCAGTGTTTGACTCAGTACTCAGTAATTCTCATTACTTTAAAATTTAACAGCACAAAAATTTCTAAACATAAGTAATTATCATAAGTGTTGAAATATTTTTAATAATTAGATTGCATATCTAATTTTATATAAAAAGGGGATGGAACTAAATTACGTTAAACAAAAGATATTTTTTTTAATTTTTGTTTAGGACTCGAAAAGTGATTACAAAAGTGTTGTTGTATTTAACTAAGATTATTTCACAGATTATTCTGTATAAGATCAAATTTGGAATATAATCTTTCTACTGATGAAGAGTTTACACATCCTTCGTCAGGTGCATTATGAATGTCCGATTCAATATTTTCCAATATTTCATTACCACACATCAAATGTCATAGTGTATTAGTTAGACTTTTTAAAAAATGATCATTAGTTTTCTGAAATATGTGTTTGTGTTTGAAATACTATTACATAAAACAAAAATATTCCATCTACATTTAAAAATTATTATTTTATTAATTATGTTTAATTATTTTATAGTGTAATATGTAGCATGTCAATGATTTTAATCAGTTGATTTAAATCAGCGATTAAAATCATGATTTTAATCAACCGATTTAAAAAAAAAAATCATTGATTTAAATCAAAAATTTTCTAAATGTTTAAAATGTCAAAAAAAGTATTAAAATCTAACATAAACATAATTTGAAAGTTTCTACAGGTATTTTGACTTATGAATAAACAAGAAAAGAACTTTAAATATTTTTTTCTTAGCTTAATTCATGAGTATTGTAAAAAAATTAAAAACAGTTGAGTTTATAAAAAATATTGTTTTTAAGTTTTTATCCAAATTAAAGCAGTTTCATTTAAAAATGATATTTAAATCTAATATAATTTGCAATGTCATAAATTCCTTTAGGTAATCAATTTAGGCATTATTTTACATAAAATTACACATAGCAAGTGTAATACATTTCTACAAGTAAAAGAATAAATAGTAATTAATAGCAATCTCAAGTTAAAGAAGAATGAAAGAATGACATCTTTTCAAAGCTAAATTGTAAACGAATGCATAAGAGAAAAAGAAATAATTGGTATAAAAATGCTAAGCTCAGCAAGAGCTTCTTCGGTATAGGTTGAATAAATGTTTTTAACTTTGTAGCTCATATATACTAAATAAAAAATAATAATTGGGAATTGAAAAGGCAGAAAAATTTTTCTTAAAGAACCATTGAAAGCTAATAATCCACACTGAGAGGTAATAATGCTGTTACTTAAATATTTTGAGGATTTCAGATATAAGTGGCTAACTTAGATTTATCCTATATGAATGGGTTTAACTCATTTTCATGATTCTTTTGGTTATATACATACATGTGTGTAAGTTTAGATTTTGGTGGTTTACAGTAATTTTCCTAAATACAAATGCAAAACGAGCTGCAAATAATATTTGTTATTTGTGTTACTAACTAATGAAATTACTTATTTGCAGTTTTTATTAATCCTGTAATTATACTATTTCTTCTAGGACTTATTTTAATGGTGCTGCACCATGCCCCTTTTGAAATTGGCAAAATGCACCGTGCCTTAAAAAAAATAGTTGACATTCACCTGTAGTTGTAGCCAGAGATTTCTTGTAAAAAACTTCCCCATTCAACAGTATTTCTAAATTCATGTGGCCAAGATCTTGCAAAAATATAGAACTTTATTTATCATACTAAAAATTCTTCTTTTTTTTTTTTTTCCTTATATCATTACTAAACTCATTATGAATATATTTCCTCATGAAATAGTACCCTTTTTTTGGATCTAGCATCCTGTCCCTTTTTCTTTCTAAAGCTTAAAAATGTATAATATGTTCCTAATTAGAGAGTCAATTGTTTAATAATTATTAATTTGAAGTAGTGTTAACTATTTAATATAAAATGCAGTTAATAATTTTAATAAATGTTAAATATCACTAGTATTTATAAAGTTTTACATAATTATTACATTATTAATGTATATAACATTATTATATGATACTACCTAATGAAACTACTAATTTGCAGTTTTTATAATTTCTGTAATTACTAGCTAATAATTATAATTTTATTAATTGAAGTGTAAAAACATTGATTATGTTAGCAATTAGTGGTTTAATTGTTTTGGAAACCTAAAACTCTTGGTAGCTATTCAGTATTTGAATGCTAGGAAAAAAATCATAAAAATCCGATTTAAATCAAAAAAATCTGATTTAAATAAAAAAATCCGATTTTTTTTTATTTAAAAAAAAAAAAAATCATGATTTTTTTACACCCTAGTAATATGGCATTAACATTCACAATAATATACAGCTTCAGCAATAAGCTAAAGTTATTTAACAGAGTCTCGACCACTTTTGAGTAGTTAAACCCAATTTTAATCAGTTTTAGATGGTTAAACCAGTTTTAACCACTGTCCTGGTTAAAATTAGTTTTAGACAGTTAAAACCATTTTTATCCTCTGTCCTTGTTAGAATTAGTTTTGACTGCTAAAATTACAACCTCAGCCACAACTTTTGTATGTTCCAGTGACAGTAGATATTATCATTAAGCTTTTAACTACAGTGAAAGTCTTTCTCCAGTTTGAGATATCTTTATGCAGCATGAGACCCATACTAGTAAGTTGTATCCACCAACAGGATAATATAACAATATGAATGTAAGAATACTCTGTCTTGAGAAGTTTAGTTTTTTTGCTGAAATAATACTGCACAAAAATTAATAAATTAAGTGATCGCTTTTTAAAAATTTGTTTATAGACACTTTTAAAATAAAATTACTTTTCTTACCTATATATACAGAGTGTTTCACTACCAAACTGACAAACTTTGGAGCATAATAGTAGACATGAAGACAAACATTATTAAATAGGAAACCATGGGGCCCAAACGTCTTCTGTAGGAGTTAGGAGCCATTAAAGTTTAAGGTCCAAAACGTCAAACGATGGTAAAAAATGGAAAAAGGGTCGATTCGTTTGCGGTTTTCACTAAAATCATTCTCTATATCACGATTTTCTTAAATTTCTTTTTTAAAGGTTGCATTCAAAAATTGTTGATAGAGGACGCTTTAGACTTTAGACTAACGAACAACTACTTTTTACCGTTATTTTTTGTATGGGGTTAAAATTATTTTGAAGTTTATTCTTAAATTTTAAGCCCAAATTCGAAAACATTGGGATCAGATAACTAATGAAAATTGAACTGTGAACAGAGAGGGGGGATTTTAAACGCTCATAAACATTGAACAAACTAATAGATTTTGTTGTGGTTTGCATGTAGGGCATTCCCTTGGTAATTATTTTATTCAAAATGATGTACAGCTGTATTGTCCTCCTTTTGTGATAGAGGGCGCTTCGACATATCTCCGACTTTTCAATGATATTACTCCTGGGTGTTTTACTACCAGACCAGCATATTTCCAGAAAGTGTTAGGGATGCAAAGACGACTCGGAATCACATAGGAATGTAATGTTTGAATTTTATTTTTTGTGAGTTATGGTTAAAAGAAGCAGAGAAACAGAAACACGTTAATGTGAAAGAAAACAGTTTATTTAAAGGTTTTACTACAAAAGGTGTTCAAAATTGCGACCAGAAGTAGCCCAGTAAGTTTGACAGCGGCGTTGCATGAAATTCCTCACGCTCTGGAAGATTCCTGGCATCTCTGATAGCTTTCTGGCAGCTACAGAAATACGAGCCACAAGGTCTTAGCAGCACCATCTGCCGTCGCTGTCAAGCTTGCCGGACTACTTCTGGTCATAAATTAGAACACCTTTTGCAGTAAAACCTTTAAATAAACTGTTTTCTGTCACATTAACGTGTTTCTGTTTCTCTGCTTCTTTTAACCATAACTCGCAAAAAAGGCATTTCCAACGTTACGTTCCTATGTGATTCCAAGTAGTCTTTGCATCCCTAACACTTCCTGGAAGTAAATTGGTTTGTTAGTAAAACATCCAGGAGTAATGTCATTGAAATGTCGGAGGTGTGTCGGAAGCGCCGTCTATCAAAGAATGAGGACATCAAAGCAGTACGTCATTTTGAATAAAATAATTACCAAGGGAATGACCTACATGTAAACCGCAACAAAATCAGTTAGTTTCTTCAATGTTTATGAGCGTTTAAAATTCCACCCCACTCCCCCACTTCCCCTGTTCACAGTTCAATTTTTGCTAGTTACTTGATCCCAATGATTTCGATTTTGGGCTTAAAATTTAAGTTAAAGTCTAAACTTTAGAATAATTTTAACCCCATACAAAAAAAACAGTAAAAAGTAGTTGTTCGTTACTCTAAAGTCTAAAGCACCCTCTATCGACAATTTTTGAAGATAACTTTTACAATTTTTTTTAAAGAAAATTGTGATACAAAGAATGATTTTAGCGAAAACTGCAAACGAATCGACCCTTTTTTTTCCGTTTTTTTATCATCGTTTGAAGTTTTGGACCTTAAACTTTAATGGCCCCTAACTCCAACAGAAGACGTTTGCGCCCCATGGTTTCCATGGTATTTAATAATGTCTGTCTTGTCTTCATGTCTACTATCACCCCTCAAAGTTTGTCGGTCTGGTAGTGAAACACCCTGTATATATATAAAAGACATCCTTGAGTTGTATGTCCTTGATACAAATCTACAGCTTTTGACCAATTTGCAAGAAACTCGATACGCATAAATTTTAGAATATGAGTAAAAATTCTGTCAACTTAACTTTTTTTTATCAGACCACTGTATATCCCTTCTTTCAACCACCTGCTATAGTTTATCATTATAGGAATTTATGTTTTTTTTTTTTTTTTCTTTTCTTAATGCAAACTTTTTTTTTCTGTTGAAAATTTGAAAAAAACATAATGCATAAACTTTATTTTTATAATCTGATACAAATTCAGACTCACTTGCTGTATTTTTGCCTTACCAAAATTGACGTCATTCTAAGCAGAAAATGCCCACTTTTCATATTTAAAATAAAATCTTTAACTATAAGTACATCAAAATGATTTAAAACCTTCCTTTAAATGTATTTGAAGTTAAAACACCTGCTACAATACAAAAATTTTTGTTTCAATAAAAAAAATAACTTATTAAATACGATGTCACATTTAATAAGTTTGACATCAAACTTATTCTAAACAAACAGTTGCTATGTTTTCTTTTCTTTTTTGTTTGTATACTGCATCTATATCTTTAGTTCTAACATTTTCTACAATTTATATTAAATAGAAAATTAAACATAGCAACCACTTTCTTAGAGTCAATTCTTTCTCTTTTCAAGCAAAGCTTCATGACTGATGTCACAGCTGAAAGCACTTGGAAATTGGTGTCATTTTCAATCATGTAACTGTTGTAGATTTAGTTTTTATGAATGAAAAGATAAGTTTCCATTTAAAAATAATTGGGCAATACATAGTGGGCTACCAGTATTTTTTTACATTTAATATATTGTTTTAGATTACCCAACAATTACATCGAAAATCATTTTTGTGACTTTCATTTTAGCGAGTGGTTAATAGTGAAACTTTTTACTATATGTAGTAACCTACTATTTATAGGCTACATATCTGCAAAATTTCTGCATATCTGAAAAATTTCAAAAAGCAATTAGTGATAAATCTGTCATTTTCTTTTGTATATTTCTAATATTTGTAATTTGGGTGATTTTACCAGTTTGATGAAAATGTCTTATTTAAATTTTCAAATTACTCTTCTTGTATGCTAATGCCAATCTTTTTTTTTTAGTGCTGAAGAAGCCGGCAGTTATCTTGAAACATACAAAATTTATGAAAATAAATCCGCAGATTTGATCAAGGAGAAGCAAGATAATGACAATTATTCACAAGTAATTTTGATCAATTTTTAAACTCCTAATTTAATAGTATTCATTCATGAAGACCTCATTGTGTTTTTTGCATGTATTTATCAATTTGTTAAAATGCTCGTATTAGTTTAAAAAAATAGATTTAAAAAAATTTGGATAGACATTAGTATTTGTTGCTGTGTTTAAATCCCAAACCATGTATTGTTTACACATTGAACATTTATGTAGTTTATATGGTATGTTTTGCCGTTATTTTAAATACATTTATATTTTCATTCAAAGTTCAAGAGATCCTGAATGTCAGTTATGCATTTTGAGTTAAACACTAATGTAGAAAAAAAAAATAATTAAAATGTACTCTACAGTGAAAATAAATTTTTTTATGCACTTAGTATTATTATTATTGAATGTTATTGGATATAATGATAATATTTATTTCTATAGTGTTGATAAGTCAGTCACTTTTACTGAAGTAAATTATATAAACATTTTTTATTTGAACTCTATTGTTTTTAAGCATCCAAAAGGAAACATTAACAAGGAGAGGGTTCGAGGTTGGTCTCACCGCATGCGATGAACATTTGTGTATCGATAGAGTATAGTTAGTATATAAATATATGAGCGCCATAAAGTGCAACCCCCAGGGAGTCTTGAGAAAATAAGTCGCAAAGTTTAAGCTACAGTTCATAATCGGATAAATTTCCTTCTTTGGCAAGTGGTTCAGTAGTGCAATCGGCAGCACGCTGGATTTGAATTTTTTTTTCAGCCCGGGTTCAAATCCGACTCGGACTTGTTTTTCAGAACGAAAATTTTTATCAATCATTTTTGAACTGCAATTGAAAAAATATGTATAATAATTGAAATTTACGAAAAATATGAATTAAATGTATGTTTTGTAGCATATAAATGCTTTTTTAACGATGAAATTTTGCGTGTTTAAATATATAATGAAAAGTTTTTTAAAAAAAGCATATTTATGTATCTAGAGCAGAAATTTTTTGTTGTTATTTAAAATTATTTACAGTTAATTTCAATGAATAATCGACTATTTTTCACAGAGAAATAAATTAAAACATGTGATATAAATGCCTGAATAATTATATTAAACAAAAATCTAATTTGCAGAACAAATTAAAAAAACAAAATTTATTTCCTAAATTGTTTAAGCCCGAGAAGGGACAGATATTAAGATATTTCATTCAATTCGTTCTACATTTAATGTTAAATTTTTGTAACAAATAAGCTAAACCAATTGAACATTTAAATTACACATTAAGAAATAAAAATGAAATTCATACAATATAATCCTTTAAACACCTATATACTTAGATTCCGTTCAAATGAAATCGAAATAAATCTTAGACTTTTTTTAAAGTTTTGTATTTTGCATGTACCTTATCATATTATGTACAATCGTCATAAGCATAATGCAGAATCTGCAGTACAAATATTTACAACTTAAAAATGGAAAAAGTCTAAGATTTATTTTGATTTCATTTGAACGGAATCTAAGTATATAGGTGTTTAAAGCATTATATTGTATAAATTTTATTTTTATTTTTTAATGTTCAATTGGTTTAGCTTATTTGTTACAAAAATTTAACATTAAATGTAGAACGAATTGAATGAAATATCTTAATATCTGCCCCTTCTCGGGGTTAAACAATTTAGGAAATAAATTTTGTTTTTTTAATTTGTTCTGCAAATTAGGTTTTTGTTTAATATGTCAAGTTTTTTATTAACTACTGCATTCAGACAAACACATTTCAAAATTAATGGAGGGTATCATCAGTCTTTGATTTGTGCGATATCGCATCACAATTTGTGATGCAATTTACCTATGTATAATTCAAAATGTTTCACCAGTGCAGTAATGCAGGTTGCTGCAGTTTGGTCAAAAAATTACAATTGGAACTTAAAAAATCTGCTTGAGAATGTCATTTTTTCCCCACTATGACGTCATATTCATCTTCTTTTTAATTCTTTAAAAAAAAAAAAAAAACTATTTCAGTTCTATGTTTCACGTGAAAATCATTCAACTAAAAATAGGCAAATTATTATTATGTTTTTTGAATTATTTACAACAATGAAGGAAAAATGCTAAATTTTATTAGAAAATGTTCATTGATTCTCAATGAAAAAGCAAAATTTGGAATTATTAAAAAAAATATTTGAATAATGTAAATAAAAATTAGCCCATGTCACTCCCTAAATTATAATCCACCTATATGCAAAGGCATTTTATGATCCGTTTTGATCCTGACGTCTGGCAAATGTTTTTCCACTTTAAATTTATAATATTATTAGAATTAGCAAAGAATTAAAAATGAGTGGCATCAGGGACAAAAAGGTGGGAAGAAAAAATGAAAAAGTTATGATCTCCATAGGCTTTTCTATGTTAAATTAACATTGAGAAGTGACACTGGAAATAAATAAGTATTGCGCTGCTGCACAATACTTAAATTATTTTTATTTTATTTCTATATGAAAGTATTTCGAATATTTAAGGATTTTTTTAATGCCCTTTTTAAAATTTTTAATATGGCTTTTTTTATTTCAGATTTTTGGTTTTTTAATTATAGTTTTGTAATTATTACCTACGTAATAACTATTTTCAGCAATTCAATATCTTTTTAGAACTTATTTTTAAGGACAAAGACAGTTATTCTAACTGAACTATAATTAAAAAACCAAAAATCTGAAATAAAAAAAGCCATATTAAAAATTTTAAAAAGGGCATTAAAAAAATCCTTAAATATTCAAAATACTTTCATATAGAAATAAAATAAAAATAATATAATTATTCAGGCATTTATATCACATGTTTTAATTTATTTCTCTGTGAAAAATAGTCGATTATTCATTGAAATTAACTGTAAATAACTTTAAATCATAAGAATCCAAGATTTAATTCAAAAGTTAAAAAGCCAGTTGGTAAAAAATGATACATTTATTTCACTGTGAAAAATAGTAGGTTATTTATGTAAATAACAGTAAATAAATTTTAAAATTAGCTTAATTTTATGGTCTATAAAAGTTCCAATCGACTTTTTTTTTAATTTGTTATTATTATTTATTTATTTTATCTTTAATTTTCATTAAATATATAGACCTGCAAAGATTCGTACTTAAAATTGTATTGATATAACTAAACTGCATTATATAAAAATATTAAGCAAGAAAAAAAATTGATTTCTGAAAGAAATTACTACATAGACATTTATTCTAATTAAAAATCAAGAATTCCAGACTTTAAAAATGATATTAAAAATATAAAAGCATATTTTTAATAAACCATCAAATATTTGAAGGATTTGAATGAGGAAACAAAATGAAAATAATATATTTGTTCACTTATTTTAATTTATTTCTCTGTTAAAAATTGTTGATATTCTTTGAAATAACTGTAAATAATTTTAAATAACAACAAAAAATTTCTGGTTTATAAACATATAAATATGCGGTTTTTACTTTTCATTATATATTTAAACATGCAAAATTTTGTAGTTAAAAAAGACTTATATGCTACAAAACATACATTTAATTCATATTTTTCATAAATTTCAATTATTATACATATTTTTTCAATTGTGGTTCAAAAATTATTGATAAAAATTTTCGTTCTCAAAAACAAGCCCAAGCCGGATTTGAACCCGGGCCGAAAAAAAACCTCAAATCCAGCATGCTGCCGATTGCGCTACTGAACCACTTGCCAAAGAAGTAAATTTATCCGATTATGAACTGAAGCTTAAACTTTGCGACTTATTTTCGCAAGATCCCCTAGGGGTTGCTCTTTATGCCGCTCATATATTTATATACTAACTATACTCTATCGATACACAAATGTCCATCGCATTCAGTGAGACCAACCTCGGGCCCTCTCCTTGTAAGATGAATATTTTTAAGACAGAAACCTACAGAAGTACAGAAGCTTTTTCAAACTTTGATAATAAAGCAGCTTTTTCAAACTTTGATAATAAAGCAGCTTTTTCTTTCTTTTTTTTTTAAATTGAGAAATAACTTTTACAATGTGCTTCAAAGGAGTTTTGATTAATTTATTGTTATACTCTTTTCCAAGTAAACTAATTTAATTGATGGGATTATTATTCTAGTACTTGGATACCTTTTTATATTTGCCATGAGTTATTGCTGTTGCATACAGGCAGTTAGTGCCAATTTTTAGTGTGGTCCAGTCGCCCATAACAATTTTTTTTTGTGTGTGTGTATAATAATGCATGTAACTCCTGTTAGTACGGCCTTCCAAGGAAGGTAATTTTTTGCCCATGCTAACTGAAATCTGCTTTAAACCATGTAAACATTTAAATAATGTTATCCCTTATGTTGAATAAATTAAATACAGTTTCCATTGGAAATTTAATAATTTACCAATTTTGTGATAAAAAGGAAAAAAATCTTTAATTTGCTTAATTTTAGAAGAAAAAAATGACAATTTTTTAATACAAAACAGAAAATTACACTGGACAACAAAATGTGCAAAAAAATTTCCATACTTACATAATTTAACTTTAATTAAAGTAATCGCCTACAATGGTTTGGGATAGTTGTTAAATGATCTTTTCATCATAGAAACTCGCAAAAGAAACATCATGCAAGGAACTGCATATGAAAGGAATTTCTGCCAATTGACTCCAAATGATTTTGCAAAAAATTTTGAGGTTCTGTCTAGTTTATATTTTGCAGACTGGCCAAAATAGGATCTCGGAACCTCTATAGCTCATGTTCTATTTGCCATAGAAACAAAATTCTTGTTTCTGTAGAATGATGCATGCCAAGTGTCTAAGGAAACAAAATTAAAGTGTATCCAACGAATAGGTTTGTAGTAAATGAGATTTTAAAAGTGCTGTTTTTTAACCTTTTTAAATTCTTATTCAGCTCAAATCTATTGAAAGGCCTACAGAGATGTGTAATTATCGGAATTTTATGCAGTTTGGTAAGTTGAATTTATGAGGAGTTCAAACCTTTTAAAGTTTCATGTAAAAATATTAACTTTTTGATTTATTTACCATAGAGCAAAAATGTATTAAATGGCCTAACTCTTGTCAAAATGGTCGTATACACATGATTTTAAAATGCGTTACTACAGTTGAGAGTTGACCAAGAATGCTGGGCCGAAACTAGCCTTTTTTGTGCCTGAGGCAAGCATAGATTTTGCCCCCTTCCTTCACAAAGAAAATTTACAAAAAGAATTTTACTAAGTTTCTAATAGCTGGCTTATTTTAAAATTTAAAATATGTAATCAGCTTTGTCAAATATTGATTTATTAAAACCTTGAAAACGGAATCGAAAGGAACCAAGAAATATTCCGCTTTATACAGGTTTCCATCTGAACAGGCATAATTGTTGATATTCTTTCTATTGAAAATATATAATTTTTTCATTTAAGGCTACATTTTGTTATTGTCAGATTTCGTTTTCACAGATTTTACTGTAGTTGTAGTATTACTATTAGCAGTGGTGCATCCAGGATTACGCTTTGGAGGGGGCTAGCATATTTTAGAGGCCTATATGTGTCCAGATCTGGCCCGGCCCAGTGCCAAGCTCTGTCTTTCTTTCATTTGATTTGATAGAACGTGCCAGATCAGGTCCTGACTTACATTTTTTTCTGCTGGCTTGAGCAGAGTCGTAACAAGCCAGAGAAGCCAGAGGAAGATCTGGAAAGTTTTGGTGGGTCTAATTCTAAATGCTTTAACATGTTAAATAATAAATATTGTAATAAAATATTCTTAGTTTTTGCGATTTTTTTGGTGTGTTTCTGTATTTTGGTAATTTTAAAGTGTGTTTGCAATCAATCAATTTAAAGTTTTATTATTAAATTATCAAAATATTATGAATGTTAAAGAGAGCAAGAGGTTGCACGGGGTGAATTTCATAATAAAATTTATAAAGGAGAAAAAATTGTGTGACAAAATTGGTATCTTTTCAAAAAGTCAGATTTTTTAAGGAACTATTAAAAAAATATATATATTCTTTTATAATTAAAAAAAAATTTAAATATCTAGTCTAGTATGGGAAAGGCTTCAGCCCCCTTAGCTCTCCCTGTGGGTGCGCCAGTGCAATTGAGGCATTTAAAGTCACAGTGATATAAATTAAGAGACTATTTTAGTCACGCAAAGACATTTGCAAGCTAATGTTAAACCTGTGAGAGCATTCTTGGCAAATATTTCGCTTGCGTTTTATTACTTTTAAATAAAAAAATTTTCATGGTATACCTGAAGTCGATATCTAATGTTGTGCCTTTGTACTTTTTCGAGTTTGGTTAATTTTTTTTTTTTATATTCGGACACTTGCATTTTTTAAAAACTGTTTGTAACTGATTCTGAAATTTAAAGTATCCTCATACAAAAAAAAATGCAACCAAAATAGAAAAAGTATTAACGCACAACAAGATATTGACTTCAGGTATCATATGAAAAAAAAAAAATTTAATTCCAGCGAGAATTCTGAAAAGAATGCTCCCACAGGTTTAACATTAGCATGCGAGTATTTTCATGTGAAACTACACTAGTCATGCAAAGAAATTGGAATGCTAATGTTAAACCTGTGGGAGCATTCTTTTTAAAATTTATCGCTAGCATTTTAATAGTTTTAAATGATTTTTATTTTTTGTCTATTCTAAATGTTGAATTCTAACCGGGGTTAGTGTTTACCTTTTCAATTTTGATTGAAGTTTTTTTTAAAGTTACTTATACTTTCAGTACTTTTCTGTTTTTATTTTCTGGATGTGAGACATTTTTATCCAAATTTCATATATATATTACCAGCCAAACCTGATTTTAGGCCAAACTAGTTTATCCTAACATGCATAGGATAAGCTAGTTTTTCCTAGGCCAAAGTAGTTTATCCTAACGCCCATAGGATAAACCAGTTTTTCCTAGGCCAAACTACTTTATCCTAACGCCCATAGAATAAACTAGTTTTTCCTAGGCCAAACTAGTTTGGCCTAACGCTCATAGGATAAACTAGTTTAGCCTGCTATTCATTGGTCCGAACTAGTTTGTCCTAGGCCAATTCAATTTGCCGTGATTTTATTGATCTCAAAGACCACCCCGGCACCAACCTTCTAGTTTATCCTACGCCGATCTAATTTATCCTAGGTCAATGCCATTTGACATGTTTTTTATTGTTCCCAACGACTGCTCCATCACCAATCTTGTGCAAAGTAGTATTGTTGTCACCCCTGTACAATATATTTTATTCTATGGGGAGTGGGATACTGTCTTTCTATCTTCCACATTTCACCATCATCGGTAATTAAAAATATGTCCCACATGACAAATTGTGTGCTGGAGGACCAAAGAATGTGATGAGAGGTTAATATCATAGAAATAAAAAGGGCAGAATTAAAAAAAATTAAACTTAAAAATTTTTAAGATTTTTAATTTTGTGTGCTAGGTGAAAGCGGGGGGAGGGGGGGGGGGAGATTTTTACTGAATAAAAATTTAAATGGTGATGATAAATGTGTAACGACATTAAAATATTATCGTAATTCATTTAAATGCGCGCTTCAACTTCCACTTAATTGAAAATATTTTAACTGCAATTTATTTAATTGCAGTATACAACTAAAATATATTATTTTCAATTGAACCTAATCGCAATTGAATTTTAATTAGTTGCAACTTGCTTTTAACCTTTAATCGCTATTAAATCAAATCCACTTATTTTTATTTCAATAAATTTAGTATTTGAATAAAAATATAATTGAATGTTGCTCATAACTGCACAGTTATGCTACTTACAACCAAAATCTTAAATTAAATCATTAGTAGTAGTCGTAATAATATTTTTCAAAGTTCGATTGTGCTAAGAATGAAGTCAATCAATTAATAGAATAATATTTATTATAAAAAAAACTGTTGCTTCTGGAGTTGGTTTTTTTTGTGTGTGTGTGTGTGTGTGTATGTGTGTTAAAAATAAGTTATCAAATTTCTTCAAACTTTAATAATTAGGGAAATTAAGAATTACTATTAACAAACTGGAAAAATAAATAAAATTTCTTTATTTTTTTGTTGAATTATATGTATTTCGAAATTAAAAGCATTTAAACCTCAAAAAGCTCTTTGTTTTAAGAAAATGCATTAAATGTAAACCACTGTAAAGTAATAACATTTCCTCACTCTAATTCTCCTCCCCCTACTTGACAATATATATATGAAAGAATCCCCCCCCCCCTTCTTCGCAACAGCAATGGAATAGGTGGAAAAATAATAAATATATGAATTTTTATTGTGGAATAATAGCGATTTTAAAATGTGTGCATTTAAAAAAAGTTACTGATATTTTTACTGAACTGACCAGCGATCCTGCTGGTCCAAAAGATTTTCATATGAACTGGGTGGGAAATTGAACTGAAAATTTCTGCCTGCGCAGACCTCAAGAAGAATGCAGTCCAGTCCCGACTTAAGCCGAAAAAAAATTGAGTCCCAGTCCATCTCGGTCCAAGCCTCTCAAAGAAAGTAATCCCCAAACCAAGCCCGGACCGAGTGCAGGAAAGGAAAATTGGGCGGGCCCGTAAAGACCCTTACATCGAATAACGAAAAGACTGGCTCACATTTTTTTTTTTTTTTTTTTTTTTTATTTGGACGCTAAACTTATATTAAAACGAGATTTTAGTGAACTTCGCTCACTGCCATAGATGTATTTTAGTTGAGCAGATTCGTTTGAAAATTTTTGAATTTGAGAGTGAACTTGACTCATTTTTGAGAAATTGGATTTCAGTTTGATTTAGTTTTTTTATGTGGGCGTGCTCAACACTGGTTGGCATCAATTAAAGCACGTCAAATTGAATTGGCCTAGGAAAAACTAGATGTTTGGTGTCAAAGTGGTCTTTGGGTCAATAAAAGCACACCGAATTGAATTGACCTAGGATAAACTAGTTCAGACCAATGAATAGCAGGCTAAACTAGTTTATCCTGTGAGCATTAGGCCAAACTAGTTTATCCTATGGGCATCAGGATAAATTAGTTTATCCTATGTTTGGCCTAGGCCAATCTAGTTTGGACTAAAATCGGGTTTGGCTGATAACATGTACATACATTTTTGTATCAAACGACAAACAAAATCTTCATTTAACGCTCCCTTTGCCTTTTGTACTGGTGCACGGGGCACATGCCCCTTCTGCTTCCCCCTAGTTTTGATCCTGCAAGAATGTTTGTTATTGTAAAACAGAATTGTAGCATTTACAATTCGTTTACAGGGTCATTCAAAAGATCTTTTGATAGGGCTACAGAGATGTGTAATTATCAGATTTTTATGTGGTTTTCTGTGTTTTATTTGTTTTTATAAGCAGATCAAATTTTTAAAGTTTCATGTAAAAATATTAATTAGTTTTTATTTATATCAGTTTAAAGTAATTGATTCCTATTGAACATAGAGGAAAAACGATATTAAATAGCCTAACTTTTGTCAGATATGTTACTGATTTCGACCTAATTAAGCTTTCTATTGTAAAACAACATTGAAGCATTTAAGGTTCATTTACAGGGTCACTTGAAAGATCTTGATTATAATACAACCAATAGATATATTTATGGTGGCATATATTTTAACGACTTTATACTATTTCAATCTCTGTAAAAATTTATTATGTCACTTGAACAAATGTAATATAAAAGCTTGCATGATTTAATAGTTATAATACTTAAATCATCAAATTTTCTTTAAACTCTAGGATTAACATATCCTAAAAGAATCTCAGTTATCCTTTATTATTTATTGCATTACAGGTGACTTGCCAAATGCCCTGAAAGATTTTAGCAATGAGAGAGCAGTAAATTACCAAATTTGAGCACAAACTACAAATGGGTATGGTACTTCTTTTCACACCCCCTTATAAAAGCTCAAAATGGTTTGTCACTGTAGCAAATGACTATGTGGGTCCTGTTTAACGCTCGAGTACATTTGTGTAAGCATGGCATGCATATTCGTGAAGGTGTTAACGTTTAAACGTACCCCCTTATAAGGGGATGTGAAAAGAAGTTTTGATTTGCCATTCAGTGCAAAAAATAAATAATGAAATTTTGGCAAAAGAGTCATGCAATCAGACAACCCAAAGTGAAAATGTATTTATTAATTTTATACTCTGGACATGATAGGTTTTTCCATTAGGACAATATTTGATAAATAAATTTATCTAAGATACTTGAAAGATCAACGCATTGTCCCAATGAGGTTTGAATTAGTTCAGTGTTTCAGACTTGATCATGATGACAAATTTTGCATGTTTTTTGCTTTTCTTTGTCCTTGTAAGAGAATTATAAGAGATTAGATTAGATTAGAAGAATTAGTACTATAGTGTAATCTATATACACTAACATGCAAACTTATCCAAAATATTTTATCAATACACAGTCATAGTTAATTTTGAATTGGGTCAATATTTCAGATGTTATCGTGATGGCATGTTTTGCATATTTTTTGCTTTTGTGTGTGTCCCTGTAAACAAACTATAACAGTTACATACTTGATTAATGAAATCATCCAAGATACTGGCAGATTAAGTTACTGTCCGAATTTGGTGTAAATTAATTCAGTCTCGATAATTTGCATTATACACTGGCCTCCAAAAGTTAAGGAACAATAACGGATGCTTTCAGTTGTACACAGTTTGTCGAATATCTACCAAAATTCTTGATGAATTATCCTTGAACTTTGAGGATGTAAAGAACATATTTGACTTCATATTTTTCACTGAAGATTTAGTGGCAGGGTCAATTAGGGAGGTTAAACAATAAATTTAATAATAAAATAATGTAGGCCGATCACCTATGTAACAGAAAATGCTCAAAATGGTTTGTCACTGTAGCAAATGACTATGTGGGTCCTGTTTAACAGTCGAGTACATTTATGTAAGCATAGCATGCATATTCGTGAAGGTGTTAACGTTTCTGTGAAAAATTCAATTTTTTTTGTTTATTGCATACAGAATTTTCAAACAAATTTAACACCACTTTCTGGAAATATGAAAAGATCAGTAGAAACAGTATTCTGCAGTTGACACTTGAATATTTGATGATATATGGACATTTGTATTAAATACTTTTTAACTGCACATGTGTGAAAGATTCCAATATTTTTAGTTCTTAATTTGATAGTTTGATAATTTTAGGGCAACTCATATAAAAAGTCCAGCCAAATATTGTGAAATCTCAAAAATATATTTTGAGGTGGTTGACCCACTTAGTCATTTGCTACAGTGACAGAGCATTTTCTGTTACATGGGTGATTGCAAATGTTATTTTATGATTAAATTTATAGTTGGCACCTAATTGCACCTGCGACTGAATCTTCACTGAAAAATATGAAGTCAAACATATTCTTTACACCCTCGAAGTTCAAGGACAATTTTTCAAGAAGTTTGGTAGATATTCGACAAACCATCTACAATTGAAAGCATCTGGTCATTGTTCCTTAACTTTTGGAGGCCAGTGTATATATATATATATATATATATATAAACAAAGTGATTGCAATAGATTGATTTCTAAAGAATTTAACCTAAAAATCTTAGGATTAATATACTTTCTAACAGTGATTTCATATTTAAAATTTAAATAAAGCTCTGGATCAGAAACTTCTGTTTATAAATTTATTTTGGAAAAGAGGTAGGGTGCCAGAATTCATGTTTGCACTGGATTTAAAAAGATCCTAATTTCGTCCCTATTTATCAAATGTGGCCATCTTAATTTTTTTTCACTGAATTTTAACTGAGACTTTTATTCTCTATATTGAGAATGAAGTGCAGATTTTTAACAATTGACTGTATATGAAAAAATATTAATGATGAAAAGATTTAGCTTTATAATATGAGGGATTGTTAATAAGTTCTACATTACATTTGCAGTTCAGATGATAATACATCATTATGTCTGTACAAGTATCCTTGCCAGCTTTTCTATTTCATTATTCGTTGTTTCTGTTATTCTCGTTTTCATTTTCAAACATATTATGTGTACTAACTTACTAAGGAGTAGAATTATAGCATTATTTGCAGTCTAAATATTAATAAAATAAAAATATTAAAATAATAAACACCCTTTTATGAACATTCAGTGGTCATCTTGAAAATATTGCCTATTTTTTTACCGTAATTCATGTTTTCACCCCAAAATTCCTGTTACAATGCATTAATTTGATGTGGACAACAAACTCGATTATGAAAAATCCATTGTTTTTTTTTTATACTTGGTAGAAAGCTCAAGCAAATGAATTTGTTTAAAAAATATATAATTTTTGCTTCATTTATTTTTTAAGAATGAAATCGGGAAAGAAAAAAATGGAACATTTTTTAAAGCTATCTTTTTAGGATTTGTAAATTGATTTCTCAATGTATAATCATAAATTAATTAATATATAACTATTAATTAATAAAACCTTTTTTGCATTTTTCATTTATATTTTCTACTTTTTATCCTTTAAAATGTTTCATTGTTGCATTTTCACAGCTCTTTTGCATATTTTAATGAGCTTTATTGCTACATCATTAAATCCAATGTTTTTTTCAGCTCCCATACAATTGTATGAGTTTTAGAGAATATTTGGCAATTTATCACCTGTGCAGGCTAATTGAAAAATGCCTTAAAATTAATGTATTAATTAATAATTAAGTTATGAAAATATTAAAATGTTGTATTGTCATCAGAAACACACCTTTTTACATACTTTTTATAATTCTCGATTAGCAGAAAGTTTGTTAAAAATCAATTGCAAAATTACATCTTCACATACAAAAACCATGTTGAGTTAAATAGAAGATTATAAAAATTGTTTTATTTTCTGGTCCTTTAAAATAATTTATTGTTTTGTTATGTTTTAAAAGCTTTACATAACATTCCCCATTTAAAATTTACATAAATTTAAATTTTTATATTTTGTTTATTTTAATAAACAACTTCAAATTACGATCTTTCAATTTGATAGCAAATTTTACTAAGTTTTCTAATATTAAAAATCTAAATTCTTTATTTTTAATTATTTTAATTTGGAATAACGTTTATTGTATTCCAGTATTTTTTCTCATTCCTCTGGTAAAATTTCAGCGCAATTGAGGTTACCAGATAAACAAGAAAATGATTTCTAGACTCTTCTTTATTTATAATTGCTCTCTATTCATACTTTGCCTCAAAAAAGCAATCTCCTAGTTCAGAATATGTTTCTTATCATTGGAATGCGCTGGAAATTCCATTACTACGTCATAAGACCACACATACAGCAGGCGTCTCTTTCACTCCCGCCCATGAGAGTGTTGCCATTCCATAGTTGAAATTCTAGCGTAAAAATATTTTCGCAGGCTTGCTATCCACAGATCGTCTTTTGGAGCATTCTTTGGCTCGTTTTGCCAAGAATGGAACTCCGTTCTTTTGCCGATCTTTTTTGAATAGAGTCAGTTGAAGAAAATCTCGGAGAATGTAAGATGTACGAATCTTTAGGGGTGTTTTCCCCGCTAGGCCTCAGGGTCTAGCCGGTGCGTAAGAGTATTCAACAAATAAGCATTTCTTATTAAAATATGTTCTACATTACAAGCTTTGAGGAAGACACTGCTTATTTTAGTTTTAAATAAAAAATCTACAGACAGATGAAAGATCCTTTATCTTCACCACTCTATAAACAGAAGACAGATTGTGCCACTCATCATTTTCTTTGGTGATTCTACGAGTGAATAACAGACGTCTCCCGAATTTGTGATTTCCTACAGATTACATATATTTTCATCAGATTTATTCTTGTGGATTATGATTCTTCAAGTAATAAGATTCCTGCTATAACTCCAATGGAAAACGTGTTATATCCGATTTCTTAGAATGATCGTTTTTTTACCAAAATGCAATGTGTCACTTTAGCACCACAGTGTTTGCGTTTCTTCATGATAAAACAATGTACTTACAAAAGAACTCTTCATGCATACTTCAGTGTATTAAATATTCAGAAAGTATCAATTTAAAAACTTTGCTGACTTTATTTGAAATAATAACCATTTAGATCATGAAGATAAGTGTACCATAAACAATTTTCATACCTATAAACTAAACTGTGCGCAAGATATTTAAGTTCATTAAGTGTTATGATAAGATAAGTTCATATTTTCAGAATCGATATTTTATATTTTTATTTTCTACTGGATCCAGTATTAGCAAATGGAGAATGTTTTGATAAATAAAAATTTCTTCAATATTTAATCATCTTGGATTATTTGTGTTTCATGGGGTGATTAATCCTTTAGTTTTCTTTTTTCAGATTCACAAAGTTTATTACAGAAATCGGCCAGTTACTTAAATCTAATTAATTTATTATTAGGTCAATATATCTGAGTGATTTTTAATTATCTATAATATTTTATTACCATTAGAAAATTAATCAACTTTAAATATATTAGTTACAACGTGTATTGTCATCCACTATACTTCCAGTCGTAGTGTGATTCTGGGAGGTGTGAATTGGATTTATTTTGGTTCAATTTGAATTTTTCAATTGAATTTTCACTCCAATTTACATATCCCAGAGTCACATTACATGTTTGAATAACTTTTTAGATTTCAGCTGTACTCTGTGTAAGAAAATATATTTAATGCATATATGTACTTAAATTTCATTTCTTATTCTTTGTTTTTTTTAGCTCATTGACTGTTTGACTACTATTAGATCTGTCAATAAAACTGATGCAGTAGTCCTTCTCTCCACATTCAAAGTAAATATTTTTTACTGTGTGCATTCAGTTATTTTTTTCTTTCTCTGTTTTTGATTCTTACTGTTATTTATTAAAAATTAAATTCAAGGCTGTATAATTTGATCAAATCCAATATCTACATAAATATAAATTAGAGATTAAAAGAGTTATCTGTATAATGTCTAAGTATTTGAAAATAATTATTTGTCTTTCTAAATGTTACATATCATATTTTTTGCACATAAAATTTATATGTGCATCTTGATTAATCATTCAGTGGAATTATCCAAATTTAAGACTTAAAAAGTTCAGACATCTAATTGTTTAATTCCTTAATTTAATAATTTGTTTTTGTTTTTCTCATAAAACTTCCATAATGACTTCAGAAAATAAACAATTGATTAAAAAAGAACAGTTAATAGCTAATTCATTCAGTAAATTCAGAATTATATATAAAGACAAAAGACAGGAAGAACAAATAAAACATGTATGTAAATATAAAACTATAGTTAAAAGTTATTTTGAAATATAATGTTGCAGACATGTAAATATAAAAATTAATCAGTCATATTAATTTTGTGTTCATTGGAGACTGAAAAAAGTAGATTTCCTTGTTGTAACTTTGTAGCTAAATAAATTAAAGTTTAAAGGGGATGAAATAAACTCATCCTTCAAATATTTTAAGATTTTAAAAAATATATGCAATAAAAAAATTAAATAATGGTGAAAATATGTAACAAAATTCAATATTTTTAATAATCATTATAATTTAGTGGATATTATCATCCGCACTTAATAATATTAAATGCAATTTTTAGTACAGTAATCCCTTAACATTTGCGAGGGTTAGGTTCTCGGAAACCTCCGCGAATGTCAAAATCGTGAATGTTGAGACTATCTTCCCGTGCATAAAAGGGAGTTAGGCTTTATGATTTTTTTTTTTTAAGGAAAAAAGGAATTGAAACGTAAAAATATATTTATTAAGCATTAACAAATACATGCTGAAAAATAAATTTGAATAATTATAAACATGTTGTACAAAGTTTGGTTGCTAGTTGATGTCTGAATTTTTTTTAATTTTTTTTTTTTTTTTATACAATTGTTTGGAACAACAAATCTTTTGTTTAGGAATTTCCGTAAAAGGAAAAGTTATTGTCTCGATCTCTCTTATAAATTTAAGACTCCTCAGAATTTAAGGATTGCTTTCTATTGCTTTTTCAGCAAGTTATTGTTGAAGCTTTAAAATTTTTCATGTAATTTTTGCAGAAAAATCTTCACTTGCAGTAAAAATTTTGAATTTTAGAAGATTAAGAATTTTTTTATTTTTAGCATCAAGTCATGTTTCACATTTCTCTGAATTACTGATCTATATTTTGCCTCAATACAATGGTTGGAATTCTCGAAACTTATGCTATATGGTACAATGCAGCTGTCCAGTGTCAAATTGTTTATGGAATTGGTCAAACAAAGCAAGTTCACTTTGTAAAAAGTATTCTTTGTAAAACAAAATTCGCGAATAACCAAGTTAAGTATTTGCGAATGTTGAAATTTTCCTCATTTTTTATTTTGCGAATAATCAAAACTTGCGAATGTTAAGGGATTACTGTATTCGGAAGAACTTTAAATTATAGTCTATACAAGTAATTACTTGTCAAATTTGGCTAAAGTAACTAATAATGAAATTAATTTCTAAAATGTTTTATTAGGTATTGCTAAACTTCATTTTATCATATCAAAAGAGAGGAAAATTTATAATTTGTTAAGTTGTTAGCTCTAGCTTTGTTTTAATTTTCTTCTTTTGCTTCTTTTTCTTCTTTAATATTCTTTCTTTTCTTTTTAATTCCCAGACATTAAAAGGAATTATTCTTGCATCTGTTGATGAATTAGCTATGTGTCCTGGTATTGGCCCATTAAAAGTAAGCATTGTATTTTATGTCATTATATGTGCATATGTATACGCTTATAAACATATTTGTGATGCAAAAAGTTTCTAATTAATTAATGACTATCACTTTGTTATAACTTAAAACATATTTTTATAGTTTCTTTCCATTACTTTTTAAGGCTAAACGGCTGTATGATGCTTTGAGAAAACCCCTGAGGATTGAAAAAAAGAGTTAGTATTGATAAAAAAAAAAAGAATGTGTAATTATAAATGTAAATATATATGGAATAAATATTGGCTTTTTATATTTCTAATCTTATTTTTCATTTCAATGTTTGTGTCACATTACATATTTTTAATAATGCCTAATAGCTTGGTGTTCCTAATTTTTTTTTTCCTAATATTAAAAGAACATTTCATACATATTTTGTATAGTTAGAAAATTTTTGGGTTTTTATTGCTAATTCTTTTTATATGGGTCATTCTACCAAAAAAAAAAAAAAATTCCTTTTGAGCTTAAAAATTTAAATAAAATCTTATATGGTAATATTCATAGTTCATCTTTCAGACATTTTAAGATTTATATAGGTAATCATTAGAGATGCACCAAATATTCGATATACAGCCTATTTGGCCGTACTACTGAATATTCGGTTAGGCCGAATATCAAACTATTCGGTATGCTGAATATTCGGCCAGGCCGAATACTTAATAGACCTTTTTAAAAAATATTTTTTAAAACCTTACAACAACTTTTATTTTTAATTGTAAATTAATAAAGATATTTAGAATAATTAGCTATAGAATTATATTTAAATAAAAGAGAATGGTTTTACATTTTTTATTTGCTATTTGAAAAGCATCATGTAAAAAATTAACCAATAATGATGATTTTAGTCCCTTCCTGACAAATAACAGTATATGACTGTAAAATGGTTCATCCAATTTTTTTTTTTTTTAATTTCACTTTGATTTTAAAATATTTGTTTTAGAATATAAGAAAATTTTATTAATTTGTATTAATTCAGAAAGGAATTCATAAAATTTTAAATTTTATCAATTAAAGAACCTTTAAAACTATCCTCTTCCTAAATAACAATTCATAACATAGATTTGTTTAAGTGTGAAATTTACTTGTAAAAAGATCTTGTTTATCAATATGGAAGTATGTGGGTTAAATAATATGTAAAATTGTTTTAAAATTTAACTTATAATACTTTCAAACTTTGAAATTTAAAAGTATTTGGCAAGCTGAATATTCAGTATTCGGTCTACCTGTTTGCCGAATAGTCGGTATTCAGCCAAAATCACTATTCAGTGCATCCCAATTGGGCATACAGTCTTCTCATTTTTTTATGCTTAATTTCCTTAATAATATTGCAATGGAGAATACATCTACAGAGGATACCAATACACATTGTTTTGGTTTATAATGCCATTCTTAGTTAGTGTAGTATATAAAACTTGAAGTAAATATCTTCATAAAAAAAGCTGTATGTATGTGAATTTAAAAATATTATTAAGTAAACGATGTTTACCTTTTAAATAAAGAATGGAGGATACATAAAATTTATGGTCATTTATAGTTCACAGGGAATGCATGAAAAATTAAAGACAAATGATAACATGCACATTCATGGTTAACTATTGTAATTAAAAAGAGTTGCCTCCTACCTCTGAATAATTTTGTTAGATGACGAATGCTACTAAATTTTGGAAATTATTGCACAGAATGTTATTGTAACAGCCATTTAAACATTTTTTTTTTAAAGTATTATTTATTTCATAATAACATTTAATTTTCATATAAAGAAATTTTCAGTGAAAAATAATACAGTATTTAATGATTAATGATTTATTGCAATTGCAAAATAATTGAAGATGCTTAGAGGAAGTTAGGTCTAATACATGATGGAGGTATACCAGTATATATTCGTTCATTGTAAAAAAGAATAAAAATATATACAAATTATCATTCTTCATCAAACATATATATATTTTTAATGTGTCTTGTTATATAAAACCTCTAAAACTTTTTTTTATTATCCTGCCAGCAATTAATTCCCATGTGCCAAAAAAATAATCCTTTTTTTGTAGAATGACTTATATGTCTCAATAAGAACACTAAAAAATATGTGACTCAATAAAATTAGCAGAAATTCCTAAAAATTGTATTTGTCTCAATTAAAAAAATTAAAGAAAATTTAATATTGTATATTTCTGTAAAATATTGTATGTTTGTATAAAATTGAAAACTAATTTTTATCTAACAAAAATTTTTAATGATTAGCTTTAAAAAGTATTCATTGGATTCAATTTTATCACTAACTAATAATATATTCACAGTCCGTGCCAGTAAATTAAAACAAGGAATGTTTTATTTATTTCTCTCCAAACTTTTTAAGAATAGCGTTCATTTATATTCTCTGGCACTGCATATTGGGTGTTCTTTACCTAATAAGTTTTGGATAAGTTAGAAACTTATCCACTATTTAAAAAAATCTTAAAGGCCTAGAAGGCCTTTAACATTTCTTATAATAGTGACATATTTTATAACCTGCCCTACAAAAAATAACTGCCAGGAAGTAAAAAAATCCTTTTCTCTGTATATTGAAGATCAGAGAATGTGTAAACGATTGGAAAGTAAAATTTTAAAATTTCAGACTTTTTCTAGACATTAAATGATCACATATAATCTGCATTGTCATGTATGCTTATGTACAGTGCTAGAAAAAAATTTAAGACAACATGCTAATTTTGTTGATTATAAAAAAATTCTGAAAAAAGTTATATATCTTGAATTTAGACCCATATATCTGGTATAATATGCAAAGTTAATTCAATTGTAAATGTAAGAAAGTATTTATATCTGCAGTTGTCAAAATTTTGTAATATTAACAAACAGGGCCGAAACTAGCCTTTTCTGCACCTGGGGCAAACATGGATTTTGGCACCCCCCTCTTCCGCAAAATATATTTACAAAGATAATTTTACTAATTTTCTAATACCCAACTTATTTTAAAATTTAAAATATGTAATACTGAACTACATAATCTACAATAGCGGATCCAAGGGGGAGGTCATGGGGGTCATGACTCCCCTCTGAACACCAACAAAAATAGTCTAAAGATCATTTTTTAAATGAAATATATAGTAGAGTCCCGATTATCTGAGTTTCCGCTTTAACCAAGTTATTTTCTTCTGATGGACTGGAAATGGATGGGAAAAAAAAAACTACTGATGGATGGAAAAAAAAAATGGCCATAATTTTTTTTTTTTTTTTTCAAAAAAAATTATGGCCATTTTTTGTCCCATTCTGACCAGAAAATCAGAGTTCTAACTTTTTACGGCTGCTCTTTCATCTTCATCTAACCCTTCATTTATAATGGCTGTTTCATAATAATGGAAGCCATCAGTCCATCAGAAGAAAATGATCCATTCCAAAGGTATAATCCTTCATTTGGTGACCCTTCACTCTGGTGCCCGGGGCACATGTCCCCTCTGCCTCCCCCCTTAGTTTCGGCCCTGTTAACAAATGGAAATAAGTTTAGGACCAGTAGTTTTAAATTTACCCTGGGAGGATGATGTCATGACTCCAGAATTTTATGTGGGATTCATCTGTGATGATGCTTATAGATTAACACCCACTAGATTTGAAGATTAGATATAGGCAGCTGCTGCTTTGACCATGAGGTGCGGGAAATCATTGACTAAAGAAGAAAAAGGTAAAATCAGGGCTTTTGGGGGGAATAAAAGGCAAATTGCCCCATAAGTAAAAAAAATTAAACTTGTGCACAATTTTCTTTATGATCCGATGAACTATGGAAGAAATGAAAGAAGCGGGTGGCCATCAAAACTCTCAGCCAGGTGTAAACGGAACATTATTAGAATGTTGGTTCAAGATTTTGCCTAATCTTTTACTATAAAATCTGCTCTAGAACTTTTAAGTAACGCCCAGAACTGTTATAAATGTGTTAAAAAGTGCCAAATGCTTGAAATATGATAAATTCAAAGTTAAAACAAAACTACAAAAGTATCACATTGATGCAAGATTAAAAATTTGTATTGTCCAATATCTTAAAATTTTTACTTTTTACTAATGAAAAAAAATACAATCTTGATGAACCAGATGGTTTTAAATATAACTTGCAGGATTTACGAAGCAAGCCATATCTGCTTTAAAGATGTGTTCAAGGTTGTGTCTCAGTGATGATTTGGGCAGGCTTTAATTAAAAGGGAAAAAAAAGTTTGGTTTTCACCAAGACAAAGATAAATTCTTTTAACTATCAAGATATTCTTAGTAATAAATGTGGCTCCAGTTAAAGATGAACTTATAAATCAGAATTTGGTTTTGCTTCAAGATAATGCTTCTATTCACAAGTCTGTGTCAACTTCAGATTATCAGACCTGCCAACTGCTACGAAAAAATCGTAGTTGCTACGATTTGGACCTATTAACTACGATGCTATGAAAATCAGTCTTAAACTATGATTTTTGGCAAAAACACAAACGCATTTTTTGTTTCTAATTACGATTTTTATTCCACGCAGCATATTTTTTAGGAGTGATTCTGTTCCGAAATTTCCAAAATTTCAAAGTATTCATCTCCGAAAGTTTTTAAAAAATGGCCATTAGTCCGAAAATTTGGACATTAAAAAATGCCCATGAAAAAAAAATCTGGGCTGCAAAACAAACTTCTTAACATAAACCCCTCTTTATGTATATTAACCACGAGTGAATCGTGTTTCTGTAAATATTTATACAGGAATTCCCTACCTTAGAAAAAGGTGCCATTTTTAGAATGTGTGTGTGTGTGGGGGGGGGGGGGGGGGGGGGGGGGGGGGTTGAGGGACAAGGTTTGAAATTGTGTGCAAAATCACACGATTTGCAATAAACTATCGCGAATTTCGACAGTAAAAAAAAATCAATCCGAGTAAAAAAATATCAATTTCATCAATTGGTCGCTGGAGAAAATCAATTTCGTCAAAGGGTCGTGGTGAAAGCGTGAATTTTGTCAAAATATCGCAAAAAGAATACGGGAATTTCGTCAAAAGATCAGTAAGAAAATGCAAATTTCATCGAAAGGTCAGTAAGAAAACGCAAATTTCACCGAAAGATCATCTGAAAGAAAACACTAATTTCGTCAAAGGATCGTGTTAAAAAATGCAAAATTCGTCAAAAGTTCATGGTAAAAAGTGTGGATTTCAACAAAAAATCGTGATAGAAAAATGTGAATTATGATTGTGGGGGAAAAATTTAGAATATCCTGAAATGATCGCAGGAAAAAAATCACGAATTTCGTCAAAATTTACTGCACTGGGCTAAAAAATTGGAACCAGGCTCCTTTTACGAATGTAATAAAAAAATAAAAAAAAACGCTGTGAAACGAAAATAAACTCTATAAATTGTATAAAAATTTTCAGAGGAAGAAATTTACTACATTGAGTTTAAAGACTGAAACATTATTCCTTTTACGAATGTCAAAAGATGGCTGTGAAACACAAAAAACCAACCAACCAATCTCCAGATTAATTTTAATTTTGTGTGCTACGATTTCTCATTTTCAAAGGTTGGCAGGTCTGGATTATTATCTGAAAACAACATTAAAACTTTGGATTTTATAGCTAAAAATCCTGACCTAAATCCCATAGAAAACTTGTAGAGAACTGTGGTTCACTAAGTTTATGCCAACAGAAAGCAGTTTCATTTGATTGCTGAATTGAATGTAGCCATTTTGGAAACATGGAACCAAATACCCATTTCCATGTGAGAAAACCTAGGCAAATCCCTGCAAAAGCATCTTTTGAAATCTTCCGTGTTAAGGAGAAGCAAACAAAATACTCAAAATTAATGTGCAAATCTATTACACGTGTAATTTAAATATTAAATATACTCGTCTTAAACTTTTTCCACCAAGTTTTATTATGTAGAAACTAATTTTTTGCAAGTTTTCTAAAACATTGCAAAATTTGCATAGCTTCATG
This sequence comes from Maratus speciosus, assembly GCA_963932465.1. Lineage (NCBI taxonomy): Eukaryota > Metazoa > Arthropoda > Arachnida > Araneae > Salticidae > Maratus > Maratus speciosus. Next base: position 232,255,392 of record OZ010791.1, on the reverse strand, counting down.
TGTATAATTTTGTAATGATTTTCGTTTTTCATAAAAGTATGAGCTGTACTGTTTTTGTTGGTGATCCTAAACTTATTTCCAGCACTGTATATGCTTATTACTATGAATCTGGTTCATCATGTTTATAGTACAATATGTAAACATGATTAAAGTGTGAAATAAAAATACATTTTTAGTTAATTAGTATGGTTTTAAAGATGTTGGATATGTTTTAATTATTCAAATAAAAATGTTAATATATTATGCATTATGTAACTAAGAAATATTCATAATGTTTGCCTTAAAAAAAGTAATGTAAAATAACCTTCATAAACACGGTGAAAACAATTGTCTGAGATCATTCTTTGAATTTCTTTATATGATTGCTTGATTAAAGTTTTCAATTGTAATCAATATCCAGTATAATATTTACATCTGTTTAATTACAGTTTTACTTATAAATGAAATTAGCTTTTTATTTATTTTTTTCTGATTACAGACAATATAAAATCATGATTTCTTTGATATATAGTCACTTACAAATAACTTAATAATTCTTAAGTTTTTGAACAACAACTTCCGGTGGATTTATACTAAAAAAAAAAAAGTGGTTTAAATATTCTAAAAACTTTAAACCAGATAACTCTATTAATTAAAATTTAAAAAAATTCTAAACAGACACAACTTATTATTTTTTAAATACATTTTTAATGAGAATAATAATTTTTTGTAGTAAAGTTTTAAATGATGATATCAAGCAGATGGTTTCTTTCTGTATAAACTTGCAAATAATTTTGAACTCAATTGATTTGACCATTTGTGTCAATATTATTAGTTAAGAAGCTTGTAAAGGAAAATTAAACATATTATTACCTCTACAAGTAAAATTAATTAAGATCCATTTCATACATTATTATTATTATTATTATTATTTTGCAGCAGTAAATTGGATTGATCTCTAAATGTTGCTAATGTTTCTCTGTAATGATCTCTAAAGTTTGCTAATGTTTGTATAAATGAAATCAGATTTCACATATCAGATCAAAAATTTTAATTTTGCAGCTAATTGCTAGAACAAAATCAAACTTTCCTTACAAGTAAAATATTGATAAATTCAGATTTCAACAACTTCTTGAAATCTTTGAAATTTTTTTTATCAATGATAAAAAAATTTCAAGCCTGAAACTTCTTGAATAAGTAAAACTAATCCTTGAAAACTCCTTAAATTTACCGCAAGATAAAGGTTATACTGCTTCAAACACATGCTTTACTTACACTGGGAAAAGTATTGTACAGTTTGCTTGAAAAATAATTTATACACATTATTAATAATGTAAACAGATAGTAGTAGATTTAGAGGTATGACTGGTAGCCTTATCCTGATGGAACTTAACACAATGAAGATTGTTTGGGTAAAGTGATGTAATGTCTTCTTTAAAAACTGGTGTTAAAACATATTCTGATTGCAATTAAGATAAAATAAGGAAAGTAGAAATAAAATGTCAAAATTAAGTTTTTTGTTATAATAGAATCCAGTAATAACCATAAAACCTTTAGCCAAACTTTCTTTATTTTTGTCTGAACAAAACATTTTAAGTCATTTTCTCTTTCTTTCTTTCTTTTTTCTCCCCCCCTCTCTAGTAAATCAATCTTTTCCTATTGCTATTAGATAAATATACCCAAGCCTCAGCATTTGGAACTATATCGCTTGTGGGCTACAATAGTGGCACAACTCAAAAAATCAGGTTCTGAGATTAATGGGTTTGAAGTTTCGCCTTGTAATGAAATGCAAAATTTACACAATTCATTGTTGTCATAAGTGTTAAGTGGTACTAAATGACTCCGTAAGGATTCAATTAATAATAATGCAAAACAAAGTACCCTCACACCCCGTGTTATATTAATCATAAATATGATTATATGATGATGCATTCAGATTATATCATATATATGGCAACAGTGGCACTTCTGCCATCTGTTGGTGAAATACTGAACTACAAGATATGCCCCTGTTGCTGCTGGAAAGAATACCAATCTGCAATGCTGGAGAGCGCATTAACTCAAAATTCATACTTTCTTAGTTGTGCCACTGTTGCAGCCCACGAGTGATATATTTCCATTTTTTTGCCTGCCAAATAATTTTCATACATAGTTCATCTGCACATAATCTTATGCTGAGAAACTTGTTTTCACATTAGGCGGTGAACATCACGTTTTTTTCATTTGATTAGCTTTAAATAATTTTGTTTACAGATCCTATCGAGATGTTTAAAGATTTTGTGATAATTCTTTGAGGGGAGGGGGGAGGTTTTTCTTTTAAAACATAAGATTTGACTTTAGCTAAAATTTGCGATTAAGGTACTGTTATTGGGTATGCTATTTTTACCTTTTTCTCTGTCAAATGTAAACTTTGACGTTTCTCTCCTTTTTTTTATTAATTATGTCACTTATTTTATGTGTAGAAATATTAAGACCGTGCTCACGCCTTTTTTTATAATCGAATAAGAGTATTTGTTTTCGTAAAGTGGCAAATACTTAGCCTTCGATTCACTGTTCATTTTCCAGTAACATTTTAAAGCAAAGAATATTTTTAATGATGCAGATGATAATTGAACCCTATTCTGAGTTGATGCCATGTAGGGTTTTATTTATTTATTTATTTATTTTCATTTAAATTTAAATCATAGTGAAATTCAAAATTATAAAAATGTGTGAACACTTTCTGTAAAATCAAAGTATACCAAATCAAAGTTTGGCTTTTTATGGTTTCATTTGTTAAGCCATGGGTAAGGAGCTGTGAAGCAGCAATTCTGTGGGTGTGGTGTGGTGTAGCTTGTAAAATGTACAACAAATTGAATAAGGGTTGGGAAAAAAATTGCTATAGGTCCTCTAATGTATAATTTTGCTACTGGAAAAAATATATATTTTGCTACTGGAAAAAATACAAATTTTTCTAATAAATGAGACATAATTTGTATTGAAATTATTAGAAGACCCACTTTAATTTAAAAATAATAGTAATAATAATAATAGTGTCGGATTCCAAGGATCTGGATCAAAAAGGTCGAGTGGCATCACTGGTGCAAAGTGTAGCTTTAGAGCAAAATTTTAAAAAAAGTTTTGATGAATTTTGGAAATTTGCTGATGAAAATTCTTGCAAGCTGAAAACAAAATGCTGCAACTTTATTATTAAAATCAAATAGCTTTAAGTAAAGAGCAGTGCAGAAAAACCTGTGGTATAATTAAAATTATAATAAAAATAAATTCCCAAGTGTATATTATTTATTACTTTGGTGGAACACACACAAAAAAAAAAAAGAGAAAAAGCAAATTGGAAAAAATTTTATTTGTAACTTTTTTATGTAATTTTTTTTTTCTTTTTACCACATTGTTATAGACATATTTCTCTTTTATATGATACATTTCTATTCAATTAAACATGTTTAAAATTTCTGGACTTATCAAAAAGTGTTATTTAATGATAAAAAAAATGCATTAATATGCATATATTGTGCACGACAGTTTTAGTTTTAAAATCTTAACAAGTACAGCCCCATAATTTTTCTCTTTTTAATTTGTATGAACCTTAGTATAAATTTTTTTTTGCATATATATATATATATATATATATATATATATATATATATATATATACGTTTCATTTTTTCTGGTCTTTTTTCATTGGTTAAATTGTTATGTTACATAAAGCTTGACAAAATACTTCAAATATTTAGGATTTCCTACATATTTATCGTTATTTATTTATCTTTTTTATTTTATGCATTCACCTTCCTGATAATATTTACCTTTCACATATTTTAAATGTTATGATTTTTTAATACTTCATTTATAAGTGATTGGATCTAATATTATAAAATTCATTAGTGATTAGTTAATTTAATAATTGTTCATACAGTTTAATATGTATAATGTCTATATCATATCTTGATACTCAATTTATAAATTTTATTTAAAAAATGATGATGATTTGTAATATTCTATGATGGTTAACTCTTAATAAGCTTTTAAAACTCTACGATCCAGTTTTAGCAGAACATTTGGAGTTCATGTATAAGTGAAGGTAAGATTTAAAGTTTCTTTTTTGAACATTCAACCATTGAATTTTAGAGTTAATAATTTTTCACCACAAACTTAAATAATTGCGATGACCACCGAAAATTTTCACGCCACGCCACTAATATATATATATATGTATGTATGTATATCCAAAAACTATACTATAATATACAAAAAACACTGAACTTTCCCAGAGTTAAAATAAATAAACTGAACAAAATGACAACAACTTAATTAACTTAAAAGCGAATCCGGCATCCCTCAACACCAAACCAGCAAACTTTAAGGTTATATATATAAGAAATATCTTTGAATCAAAATTTATCTTACAAGTTCATATAATGATGCTAACCAAATTCTTAATGAAGATGGCATGTAATAATATAATACAGTAATCATTATAAAACAATATTAAAGTAAAGCTAACTGGCATACAGAATCTAATAAGAAATCTCAAAACATTGAAAAATCTAAACAGTTTAATATTATAATATCATTATATATATATATATATATATATATGAATTGCCTATAGTACAAAATATGCAGAAAATTACGAATAATTTTTATATCAGTACAGAAATCTATGTGCTCTGTCTGGATTAAATCTCATGCTGAGGTCTAATTTTCTTGCTAGTCTAAAAGCCAGTTTAGACCATTCTTCTTCTAAAGCAATCAGTAAATTTGTTGAGCCTTTGGCATCAATTAATAATCTTAAAATACTGTCACCACCCGCCCAACCTATAATTTTAAAATCTTTCAGTTCGTTCTCTTTTTCAGTACCTTGAATAGAAGACTCAATGCAGAATATATTGTCAAAAAAATCTTCTATAACTGGTTGTATTATACCATCGTTTGTGGATCCACGTAAAATCATCAAATCTATTTGTCCAGTTATGTGCTTGCTGCCAAATGCACATCTCTTTGATAACAATACATCATTATCCATTCCAAACTAGTTGTTCTTGAAAGTATTTTTGCCTGAAAATAAATAACAAAACAAAAGTTTAAACTATTTATTATAATGATCTCGTTCAATAAATAACGGATTGTTTTAAATCATACTTATCAGAATAGCCATTGTGTAAAAATAGATTATTCTAAAAATGGAAGATATTTTATACAGGATTCCATTCTTATGTTTTTAACCCTGCAGTACTTCAATAGCTCGTATGCCCCTCCTTATTACTGCAGTACTTATTGACAGTACCTCCAATACTTACTGCAACTTTTACTACATGCATATTACTACAATTACTTACTTATCAATGTGATGTAGGTAAGTCTTGCAGGGTTAAAAATAGAATTATTGAAACACAAAATACTTTAAACAGTTCCATCTAGATATTATTTTGAAACATATCAACTGTTAAATCAATTAAGAGTAAAATGAGGAGGCATTAGAGATTAGATTATAGTTAGGCAGGTCACACACTGAACAGACAAGCGACGAAAAAGTGCAAGTCAAAAGACATTTCACCCTGATAACAAAGAAGAAACTGGTTTGAACGTTACAATTTATCTTGTATCGCATGGTTTTGTCTGCTTGTCTGTTCAGTGTGGGATCTGCCTAAGGCCCTTATTTTGCCTCACTTTTTTGAGGGTGGGGGTGTATTAAGTAGCAATCTTTCTGCCATTAAATAGCTTGATTTCAATATTCACATATTGTCGAATTTATAAAGTGTTAAATGTTATTAATAAAATCAGAACTAATATGATGAATGTTTTTATTAATCAAAAATACAAAAATAATACAGGGGTTACTATTTTTCTGAAATTCATATTCTTGATCGAAACCATCTTATAAAAATTCTGGATGTTGCATTGACGATTTTGTTGTATAATATCTAAAAAACCATAACACCGATGCAATGTGAGCACAGCATCTTACTATACATGATTCAACCTTATACTGGCAGTACCAGCCTTACAGCAGCTTAAATGAATTAAGTTAATAAATTATGCAGTAAGCTTATAAGTTTATTTTTTCATTATGAATATTAAGGCATAGCTGTCGACCATTCCATATTAAATCAAGTCAAACAAGCATGTTTTGAATAAGAAAATATATTTAACAGTATGTGTCTTGTTTCTGTGTAGTATTTATTTGATTTCAGGTTCAAAACTTGTTTTTTTTTTTTACTTTTAAAAAACTGGAACAATTGATAGCTAAGATATGGGAGTAAGTACCTCTCTAATTCTTGCAAGTGTTAAAAAATGTACTTTCACAGATGATATATAAAATTATTTTTAGCACTTTTTTGTTAAATAACTGAGCAAAAAGCATGAAAAACTTTTTTTTTTCACATTTTTATGAAAAAAGTTTAGCAATAACTTTGTGTTAAAGTTGAAAATTTAAAACATGTTTATCTATCTATCTATCTATATATATATATATATGAAACGATAGAAGCTAAGCCCCTTTTTAAAATTTAAAAATCCCCTTTTTGCCCCTTTTAAAATTTGAAATCCCCGTTTTAAAAAACAGAAATTTAAATTTAGAAATTAAAATTAAAACTTTTTAAATGCTTTAGTAATTGTGTCTCAATTGATTGAGTGCCGCTGCCACTGTTAAATTAGTTTTTCAGCATCGCATCTTATAACTTTCAAAGATCGTTTTGGCCCATTTCATAAAAATACTTTTGCTGAGGTAAGTGCAATTTTAAAGTCGAGCGGCTACCCGTCGGCCGAGCTGAGCCAACGCCTTTGGCCCGGGCAATCAATCATTCAGCTAGCGGCCAATTAAATTTTTAATATGGGGTCATTCCACATGAATCCAACCAATGGGTGTTGCACCATAGTCACAGATTTTTTTTAAATTTTTATCATAGACAGACATGGTAATGAAACCCTCAAATCTGAAATTTAAATATAATTTTCGCAATATTGGCTAAGATATAGCCATTTTAAAATTGGTCATTTTTACCAAATGGCAGTCATCTTGGAATCTTATCAATGTCTGTAAATGGCCATAACTTGACAACTAATGGCTCAAATTCTATGTTTCTGGTACCAATTTGAAGCTATTTGTACAAAGAATGCATATTTCTCATCAAAACAATAGTAAATTTTCATTTCTTTACTTTTTATTATGTGCAAACTGAAAATATCATTCAAAAAAAGTTCTGACTGTAATGGTCAATTAAAAAAAAAAAAAAAAAAAAAAAAAATCATCATGAATTTTTCTGAAACTTGGTAGAAACATTGCCCCAACCTGTGTGCTTTAAATTAAAAAAAAAAACAGAGAGGTAAAATTTGTTGTTTAAAAATAAATGGTTTTTTACACATAGGGTGTCATTAACTAAATAATGATCATTTTAGAATCTGTAAGTATTCCTAATTTAAGAAATAATGGTTAAAATAAAATTTTCTAACATCTGAATTAATGTAAAAGTATATTGAAACCCTCATTTGTACTAATTTCGTAGGAATCCCCCCCACCCCACCCACCCCCCAAAAAAGTATACAATTGAAAAAAATTTTACACTGAAAAAGATAAGAAAATAACTTAAGGAATATAATGTATAATTAATTATAAAAAAAAAACCTATAAATGCAATACATATAAATGAGGATTTATTTTACATATAGGGGAGAGTGGGGTCAAATGGGACAGTAGGTTTTTCTCTTTATGTATCATGCTAAATATTTCATCAATCACAGATTAGATGAAGCAATGGTACCCCAATCTTCAGTTGAAAAAAGTAGCTGATCTACGTAAGACTTAAGCGTATGTACATACGCTTTATACAATTGTATAAAGAAAAAGATTATTTCAAGAATCAAAAACAAATTTGCTTCATATACTTTTTATGCTTTCTGTATATTAATGATTTGTTTATGCATAGGTGTAATAGTTTCCCTATTTATGGAACATTATACTGTATATTATCCATAATTTAAACTATCCCTAAAAGCAGTATTTCTGTTTGTACAAGAAGTTTAATATAAAAGAAGGTAGAGAGAGGAATGGGACATGCCAGCAAAGGGGGGACTGGGACAAGTCTAATTCTTACTTTTTAATAAGATTAGCGTAAATTGCTAATATACAAATATTTTTAAAGGGTAGCATATTAATTATAACATTGAAAATATATTCATTTACTTCAAAATATAAATAAATTGAATGGATGATTTCTCAATATCATCTCTGATTAACAATCCTGAATTATCCTTCCAGTGATGAAGATACTGGAATTTGATATTGTAGCAAGACATTATCAACCTACAGTCTTTGTTAGATTGTAAATATAGCTGACACTAGACTGTTTGCTTCTTATAATACATTGTTTTATAATTGTCTCATACCTGCCTGTCAGTGTGTGTGTGTGTGGGGGGGGGGGGGGGGGGGGGGTATGGGACACATTTTGAAATTTACAGTTTCTTTAATTATAAAATTGTTTCTGAAAATTATGTTTCTATATTGTTCAAAGACAATAGAAAGTGTTTCATTTTGTATTCTAAAAATCGGAATTTTTCTTTTTGTGTTAAACAAAAATTATTTTCTCATTTTTGTAAAAAGTGTCTCATTCCTCCCCACTCTCTCCTATACATAGAACCTATTTAAGACCTTTTTCCCACTTAAAAAATTAAATTTATATGGCCAAATTTTTACTTCTCACTTTACAAATTTTCTACTTATAAAGTTTAATATTAGTGTGTGATCCTTTACAGTAGAAAACTTCTACTGTATATATATATATATATATGTGTGTGTGTGTGTGTGTATATATATATATATATATAAATCATTCAGAATGCATTAAATGTTCAGATGTAAGTATATCAGTGTATAATTTTTATTTCAGTATATTTAGTATAACTGGGCTTACTTATAAAACTGATTAAATCCTTGGTAGTTTAAATCTGAAGAAAAAAACTATTATATTACAAAGTTATATGCATGTAAGTAAATATTTTGTTCTTATTTTGTCTAGATTTGTTCCATGTGTAAGTTTAAACTTAGGCTTATTTCTCATTACATTCGATGTTTTGCCCTGGATTTGTATTATATTATTTTTTTTTTTTTTTTTTTTTGTCTCACTGTATCTAGATTTTTGTTCATATAAATTGTAACTCAGTGTGAACTAAAAACATCAAATGTCAACTCAATTAACTCATTTATATATTTTTATTTTATTTTATTTAAATTACACAATTAAATAAATTCAACTGTAATTAACAACTAGTATTTTTCCATCATTTCAGGATATGTGGCTTATATTATGTGGCTTTTTTTTTTTTTTAATGTAGTCCATTATAGTAAGGGATTTAATATTTATGTAATTATGTTTTGAGAATTACATTCTCACATTTTAAATGAAATAAAAAGTACTGTAGAAATGAAAATTTACTAGTATTTTAATACAATATATGAATATTTAGTATAAATAGCTGCAAGTTGATGTTTCTTTATTTAATTATATAATATACACACAATACATTAATTCAGATGCTAGAAAATTTTATTTTAACCATTATTTCTTAAATTAGGAATACTTACATATTCTAAAATGATCATTGTTTAGTTAATGACATCCTATGTGTAAAAAAACATTTATTTTAAAACAACAAATTTTACCTCTCTCTTTTTTTTTTATTTAAAGCACACAGTTGGGGCAATGTTTCTACCAAGTTTCAGAAAAGTTCATGATGATTCATTTTTTTTTATTGGCCATTACAGTCAGCGCTTTTTTTTTAATGATATTTTCAGTTTGCACATAATAAAAAATAAATAAATGAAAATTTACTCTTGTTTTGATGTGAAATATGCATTCTTTGTACAAATAGCTTCAAATTGGTACCAGAAACAAAGAATTTGAGCCATTAGTTGCCAAGTTATGGCCATTTACAGACATTGATAAGATTCCAAGATGGCTGCCATTTGGTAAAAATGACCAATTTTAAAATGGCTATATCTCAGCCAATATTGCAAAATTATATTTAAATTTCAGATTTGAGGGTTTCATTACTGTGTCTGTCCATGATAAAAATTAAAAAAAAACCTGTGACTATGGTGCAACACTTTTTCTTTAAATTGGTTGATTTCACGTGGAATGACCCTACACCTCCTTTGACTTCAACGACCCCTAGCAGGAATAATGCAAAATACCTCATACTTATACCACTGCACGGGCTGCAAGAGAGGGCTTTTTACCATCTAAAGAATGCCTTAACTTCACGCCACTCTGCTCTCCAGGGATCGCTTTGCGATACACCTAAGTTCCCCTGTCCAGAAAGGGTTAAATTAACAGCTCTCATGTCAAAGGGGCCTGATTTCTCAAAAGGATGTACCAAAAGACCAATAAATCAGGTCCCCGAAAAAACTGTGTCTTCATTTAATCAGACACTCACTTAATCTGACTTTTATTAGCCCCCGGATCAACACTCACGGCCTGCGACTACAGAACTCTGATAGAAACTCAGAGGAAACACAATGGGAGTAGCGCGAAATCTCATTACATACATATATATATATAACCATTAAATAAACATTACCGACCACCATCAAAAACTGTGAAATTATTAATAAAATGACATTATCAAATACAGTTCCCCCCAAACACTTAACATAGGTTCCAAAAACATAGTAAAAAGCAGCAAAAATTGAATAACAGAAATGGAATGATGGAAATTTGTAGAACTTGGACAGAATCATCGGGTTCCAAATGCCTTAAGTTCCACAAATAAAATGTGTGGTTTCATCTTCATATTAGTCATAAATTAGCTAAAGAATGTGAATTTGGGACTACCACACACATAAAACCAAGAAATAAACCATTGAACAACAAATAAGTTCAAAATAAAATAATAAAAAGATAGAGAAAAAATAAAAAAACAAGTTACCAAATTAAAATCCATACCGTCATAGCATTAGGTATAATAACAAATACACTCTCTATGCATTTTATTATCATTTAAGATAGTATACTATTAGAAATTAATATATTGTCCTGAGTAGGCTAAAATTTAAATACAAGTTAATCATTAACTTTTAAATATTAATGAATATGAATATATTTAATATGAATTGATAAATATATGAATATAACTACACCATTATACATATAAAAGTATCGAATCAACATCCAGTATAAAATGTGTATTAGCAACTTAATTATAAATCAAATGCCCCATATTTTTTTAAAATAAATTAACCATTGCATATTATCCAAACAATGCCACCCTCCTCCGTACTCTAACACCTACCCACCCAACCACCCTATAATAATTTTTTATTATTATTTTACCATTTTTAATTTTTACTTTCATCTATCTTCAATAGAAGAAAGTATTGTAATCGAAATTTTTTTCGTCTTCCGGTTTTCGACGGATTTACACGTTTTAGGGGTCAGAGATCCCAAAAAACATGTTTATAAAAAATGTCTGTCTGTCCGTGTGTCTGTCGCCATCAAAAAGTGTATGAAGTTATGCATAGAATTGAACCAAATTTTTATTTTAAGTTTTCGGCTATGGCAAGCAGATCCTCCCTGAATTTGAAAAAAATTCGCCGGTAGGGGGCGCTGTAATAGCGATTTTTGTGCGATTTTTAATATTGTACCATCCAAAAGTGTATGAAGTTATGGATACAATTGAACCAAATTTTTATTTTAAGTTTTTGGATATGGCAAGTAGGTCCTCCCTGAATTTGGAAAAAAATTCGCCGGTAGGGGGCGCTGTAACAGTGATTTTTGTGCGATTTTGAATATTGTACCATCGAAAAGTGTATGAAGTTATACATAGAATAGAACCAAAAAAATTTTTTAAGTATTTGGCTATAGCAAGTAGGTCCTCCATGAATTTGGAAAAAATTCGTCTGTAGGGAGCGCTGTAATAGCAATTTTTGTGCGATTTTGAATATTGTACCCGAAAAGTGTATGAAGTTATGCATAGAATTGAACCAAAAAAATTTTTAAAGTTCTTGGGTATGACAAGCAGGTCCTTCCTTAATTTGGAAAAAATTCGCCGGTAGAGGGCGCTGTAATAGCGATTTTTGTGCCATTTTCATTATTGTACCATCGAAAAGTGTATGAAGTTATGCATAGAACTGAACCATATTTTTTGTGCATGTTTCTGGCTGTGGCAAGCAAGTTCTCCCTGAATTTGAAAAAAATCTGCCGTAAGGGGGCGCTGTAATAGCAATGTCTGTGCCATTTTCATTATTGTACCATCGAAAAGTGTATGAAGTTATGCATAGAACTGAACCATATTTTTTGTGCATGTTTCTGGCTGTGGCAAGCAAGTTCTCCCTGAATTTGAAAAAAATCTGCCGTAAGGGGGCGCTGTAATAGCAATGTCTGTGCCATTTTCATTATTGTACCATCGAAAACTGTATAAAATTATGCATAGAATTGAACCAAATTTTTTGTGTATGTGTAAGGCTATGGTCGGTAGGTCCTCCCTGAACTTGAAAAAATTCCGCCAGAAAGGGGCGCTATAATTGCGATGTCTGCGCCATTTTTATTATTGTACCATCAATAAGTGTATGAAGTTATGCATAGAATTGAACCAAATATTTTGTGTATGTTTCTTGCTATGGCAAGCATGTCCTCCCTGAATTTGAAAAAAATCTGCCGGAAGGGGGGCGCTATAATAGCAATGTTTGTGCCATTTTCTTTATTGTACCATTGAAAAGTGTATAAAATTATGCATACAATTGAACCAAATTTTTTGTGCATAATTTTGGATATGGCCAACAGTTCCTCCTTGAATTTGGAAATATTGCGCGGTAAAGGGGCTCTGTGATAGCGATTTTTGTATACTTTTCTTGATTTTTCGTAGTTCTATTGTCCATCGGTAGCTCGCGCAGCGGCGGGAACTCGCTTCCTGCTAAGCCGGCTATTCGCAAACAGCTGATAACAACAGAATAAAGAAAAACTATTAATTTTAACAAATTAGATATAGATTAACTCGTTTTTAGTCCGTTTAATTGACTGAAGCAGAAATTTAAGAAGAAAATGAAAGTTGGTATAGCATTGAACTAATAATATTGAAGTATTAACACGTGTAACTACTTTTTAATATTAATATGTATAAGATAGAAGAAAGTTTTGGGATTGGCACATCCAACAAGTTTATAATTATTTTCTTATTTTATATATATTTTTTGTAATTTTTTATGCATGTGTTAATTTGTTTTTTAAGATCATTTAAGTACTAATTATATATTAAAGAATATATGAATTTTTTTGGAAAACCATGATTTAATGCATCATAAATTAGTTTTTTAATATTATTGTTAATTAGATGAGAAGAACATAAACACTTTATTCTATATAAATGACTAAGGATTATATTACGATATACAGAATTATGAAGACAAGATTTAAAATTAGTACAGTTTTACATTTAAGTACTAATTATATATTAAAGAATATATGAATTTTTTTGGAAAACCATGATTTAATGCATCATAAATTAGTTTTTTAATATTATTGTTAATTAGATGAGAAGAACATAAACACTTTATTCTATATAAATGACTAAGGATTATATTATGATATACAGAATTATGAAGACAAGATTTAAAATTAGTAAATGTATTAACTTTGAATTTAAATTCTTCACGTTTATCATATAGATCAGTTATTGTTTTGTTTTCTTTTATTGTAATTTTAAGATCTAAGTTAATTGTATTGTTATATAGGAGATTTTCCGTTAATTCTAAATTAGTAGGATAATCTACTGGAAATTGAGAAATATTAGTTTGATCAGTGGCAATTAAAATTATGTCATCAATATAACTATATAAATGTAGATTACTATTAGTAAAAGTACGTTCATAGTGATATAAATATAAGTCAGATAATAAACTGGATGTACATCCACCTTGTGGTATACCGACGTTCTGTAAATATAACGTGCTATCTTGCAAAATATAATTATAGATAATGAAATTTGTTAAAGATTTAAAGTAAGCTATATCTATATTAAATGGTAAATCCAGTTTATGAGGATACTTTTTAAATAATGCATTTTTAATATTATGTGGATCTAATAAATCTATATTATTAAAAAGATCTTTGAAATTATATGTCATTATATTGTTTACACATTTAAGATTTTTCATAATATTGACCAGTTGATAGCTATTTTTTATACAATGTGTATTATCAGTGGTTGTTGTCAGTATATATATTTGATTGAGAATTTTTAATAGAAGTTTATTGGCTATATTGTTATATATGTTGCATCCAATAGTTATAGTCCTAAATTTAATTGGTTTCTATATATATACCGAAAGAGAAACCTTTTATACAATGTAAATTACAAGATTTTTTTTTCCTATTTTACATCCCCAAAATTTTTTTACTGAGGTTAAAAAAGAGCTTTATAGCCTTGTCTCTTTTGATAAACCACATATTTTTGTGAATTGATTTTAATTTCTCAATTCATAATGCTTAGCTATTCTCAAAGAAAATAATAATACAGTAAAATCTCCATAATAGACACTTCTATAAACTGAACACTTTTTCAATCCCGACACATATATATATTTGTATGTTTTTACCTCTGAAAAGCAGACTTCTTCGAATAATGGACAAATTCCACGCTCCTGAGAGTGTCCGAGGGTCAGAAGTTTTACTGTACTACTCAATTTTTGGCTCTCTACCCTATGTTTATTATTACCCTGAATCTCCCATTTTAAAAAGAAACTAGTCGGATGTGCTAATCCCAAAACTTTCTTCTATCTCATACATGTTTATACTTACGAATTTTGAATATTTCCAACTGAGCGAAAAAATGCCCAGGCTGGGAATCGAACCCAGATCCTTGGCTTACAAGGCCAATGCTTTTCCGTTTAAGCTAACTGGGCCGACAACCAGCCAGCATATTTCGCTCAGAAAACCTTATTGGTAGAACATCTGGTCTGTCATGTAGATTACAACTCAACAGATGTACTCAACAGATTAAACCGCAGGTAAAGGAACTCCATATAAACGATGGATACGTAGATGAACTATTATTTTAACACAATCAAACTGATAGGTAAAGTTATCATGATGGATACCATCGTTTATATGGAGTTCCTTTACCTGCGGTTTAATCTGTTGAGCTGTCTACATGACAGACCAGATGTTCTACCAATAAGGTTTTCTGAGCGAAATATGCTGGCTGGTTGTCGGCCCAGTTAGTTTAAACGGAAAAGCATTGGCCTTGTAAGCCAAGGATCTGGGTTCGATTCCCAGCCTGGGCATTTTTTCGCTCAGTTGGAAATATTCAAAATTCGTATGATAACTTTACCAATCAGTTTGATTGTGTTAAAATAATAATGTTTATACTTCCTGAAAAATGCACCATAGCAGCGCTACCGGTTAGGTGATTTACACCAAAATCTACTCAGCAACAACTTATGTCAACTTCAAATTGAATTTGAAATTTGATGAAAATCCGTGCATTAGTTTTTGAGATAGAGCTATTGCGAAAATCGTGAAAAGTTCTGCATAGCAGTGGCACCTGTTGGGCAATTTACACGAGAAAATTATCAGGATCAATTTATCTCAGGGACTAACTGAATCTAAAGTTTGATGAAAATTCATGCATTAGTTTTTGAGATACAGCTATTGCGGAAACCGTGAAAAATGCAGCAGACTAGCGCCACCTATTGAGCGATTTACACCAAAAACTAAACAGCACTAATTTATATCAGGGACTAACTGAATCTGAAGTTTAATGAAAATTCGTGCATTAGTTCTTATATAGAGCTATTGCGATAATCATGACAAATGCAGCATAGCAACGTCACCTATTGGGCGATTTACACCAAAAAGTTATCAGCACCAAATTATATCAAGGACTAACTGAATCTGAAGTCTTCTGAAAATCCATGCTTTAGTTCTTGAGATATAGATATTGTAGAAATCATGAATAATGGAACATAGCAGCGCTCTGCTGGGCGATTTACACCAAAAAGTAATCAGCACCAATTTATATCGCGAACTAACTGAATGTAAAGTTTTATTAATTCCCGTTCATTAGTTCTTGAGGTAGAGCGCCCACAAAATTTGTGTCGCACACAGACAGACATTTTGTTTTCGGGATCTCTAACCCCTAAAACGTTTAAATCCGTCGAAAACCGAAATTCGAAAATTTTCACGAATCCAATACTTTATTCTTGTAAAGATAGAAGAAAGTAAAAAAAAATATTTTGCTAGTACAGTAGAGCACCGATTATCGGAACTCCAATTATCCGAACAGCCTATTTCTCTCAAAAATATATATGGGGATTTTTTAGCTAAATTTTGACGATATTGTTAAACAGTTATTAATTAATTTAATAGTGCATTTTAAATAATGTAATTACTATCTATTTATTTTATTTTATATTATATTAAATGTATTTAACATGGTATTTCAAAATTTATTTCAAAATGTATTAACTGCATCCTTTGGTATCAATTACTGTGATTTCTTAACTGTTTTATTCACCTTAATCTTTATGATATTCTGGTAGCCATGTGCGCGTGGATATTTGTAAAATACTGAAATATTAATCGGTATGGTGTTTATTATTTCTATTTTATATCCTATAAATAATTAAATAGGTTTTATTGTTTCTTCCATTTCATATTATTTGTTTCTATTCTGTTTTCATTTTTAATCAATTCACTTGATTTTAATGGTTGTTTGGGCACAGGGGAAAATAATTTTTAGCTTTAGCTCATTTTTCTCACAGAAAACAACCATTTTGCTTATATCATTGAATTCTGTGCCCTTGACAACGTAATTCAATATATAAGCTTTTCCATTATTTGTCGGTGTCCACTTTTTTCTTTTTCTTCCATAATAATTCTTATAATAAATTAATTGAATATATATATATATATATATATATATATATATATATATATATATATATATATATTTTTTTTTTTTTTTTTTTTTTTTAAATACTTATAGCTTTAATTCATAATATTACGGTTTTTGATGTTGGTAGGTTATGTTTAATTAATGGTTATATATATATATATACCGGGTGTCCCAAAAAGGACTGACTGATTTTAAAATTCAATAACTTGTAAACGGTGACAGATATTTAAAAAATTCTTGCAGGAGGGTTATGCATAAGGTCAAAAGTTTTTTTACAGTGATTTTCAATTTTAGTTCGAATTACAAACAATAGATGGCGCTGTAAGCAATAGTCGCTAAATACAGGCTCGATTTTTGGTCCTTTATCTTGTTTCATGCGGAAAAAGGAGATGGAAATGTATTATCCGGGCCACGAAGTACCAAAAATCGAGCCTGAATCTAGTGTCTATTGCTCGCAGCGCCATCTATTGTTTGTAATTCGAACTAAAATTGAAAATCACTGTAAAAAAACTTTTGACCTTATGCATAACCCTCCTGCAAGAATTTTTTAAATATCTGTCACCGTTTACAAGTTATTGAATTTTGAAATCAGTCAGTCCTTTTTGGGACACCCGGTATATATATTTTTAACCAAACTTCCATTTATCCGAACAGCCTGTTTCTCTTAAAAAAATTTTTTTAATGTTGATGAGATTGTGGATGATATTTAAGATGAAAAAGAAATTGAAGAAATGAAAACGAATGCTCTGGTCTGAAATGAATGGCCCAGGTCCATCACATAACGAAGTCTTTGAATGTTTGGAAACAGCTATGAAATGGCAGCATTGACATTCCTATTCAACTAGCGTATTTAAGAAGAATTCAAGATATGGCAGCATTGGAAAGAACGTCTTCTTTGAAGCAAGCAACAATTGAAAGCTTTTTTACTTAAATTATAGATTTCAAAAAATGATTAAAAAAAAGGGGGGTGTTTTAAACACGCTAGCATTAACTGGTGCTGCCAGTCCTAAGCCTGGATAAAATGTAAAGGTTTTAGGATAGCCAGGAACATCCCTTAAATTGTCTGTCCATTTATCCGAACTTTTGCTGATTCGAACTAGGGTCGGTCCCGACTTGTTCGGATAATCGGCGCTCTACTGTAATTGTTCTATTCTTCCTTTCTCATTTCTGACTTCCTGCTGGTCACAAAATGAGAAACTTGGGCCGATGTTCTCGGGTTTGAAACCAGCGCTGTCTGGGTGAGGTGACTAGTTTTGACAGGTGTCCCGATTTGCGCGTGTTGTCCCGATGTTCTGTAGTTTGTTCAGTAAACCCTGTGATAACAGACCTGTTTATAACGGAATTCTGTTTTAATAGTTAGCATTTCATTGCTCCAGCGATTTCGCTTACGCGGAAAAATTCCTATTTTAAACGGATTTTCGTCTTAGCAGGTATAATTGTACGGTATTCTTATAGCAGAGACAATGCAATTTTTACGTTTGCAGGGTGGTCACCGACCTGGAAAACATGGAAATCTCAGGGAAATTCAAACTGAACCTGGAAATTGATTGAAACAAATACTAATTTCCATTACGATTGCGGTAATTTGGAAAAAAAGATATTAATCTCGGCTTTCGCGCTCAATTCGTACTTGAAACCAGTTTGGACTGTTATTTTAGTTATACCGAAGGGGCTAGAAACTTGAAATTTGGCCTGGTAGTTAATTTTAAGATGTAAATGTTCTCTAACAACTGTTTCTAAAAATTTTTAATCTGAAATAAGTGAAAAGCATTCTAAAAAATTTCTAAATTTCTATTTATTTATTTTTTTTGTTGTTGTTGTTGTTGGAATTGTTAAAGACAAAATCTTGAAACTTTGTATAGTAGTTTCTTATATGGTGTAAATGCCCTCTAAGATCAGTTTAAAAAAATAGAAATTTAAAAGTAGAAAATGTGCGAAAAGCATTCTAAAAATTCTTTAAATTACGATTCCCATGGAATTGTTAATGATAGACACTTAAAGTTTGATATGATAGATATAAAATGTAAATGCTCTCTAAGAACAGTTTCTAAAAGATTCAAAATTTAAAGTGGTAAAATGAACAAAAAGCCTTTTAAAAACTTTCTAAATTACTATTTCTATGTAATCTCAGGAAATACCAAACCGATTTCAAAATGCATATTGGCAAATTCATGGTGACAACCCCTGTTACAACATATGTTATGTTGGTGCCACTACCACCTGAGGGGTGGTAGACCATTAGACCATCTTGAAATATGGAATGATAGTTATTTTTAACACTTTGAGATCTGAGCTATTTCAACTGCATATCTCACTCTGAACTGAGAGTATTTGGTACTTTTCATGATTTTTTAAAAAACAGTTGGAAGATATGGATTTTAATATTTTTTATTCATGATGAAGGAGCTACTTAAATGTACTTTAATATGTAATTATGTAAATTAATTAATATTTAATGAGAAATTATTAAAAAAGAACGTTTTATATATTTTTTAAAAGTTTCCCATAAGAAATCATAATTTTTTAACATAAAATTTCACATAGACTTTAACAAAAACTTACCGAAATGTTGTACAAATATCTGAAAATAGATTTTATTTGCATATGAACATTATTTGGTATAATTTGCTTTTGTGTGGTACATTTCAAAGCACAGATTTGCACAAAGAGCAGCACCACAAAATCCACAATAAGTTCGAGTTAAGCTCTGATTCTAGATATTTTCATACACTTTCTCCTGCTTAGTGCTGCAATCTCTATTTTTTTTCTTCCAAAATAGAAAAGTCGTAGATAATATCTGAAAAGACCGCAAACGTATATAGTTGGTAATTTTATAGCTCAGAGAATTAAAAGTTGACAAAAGAGACTCTCTCGTGTTTAGTTCGCTTCACCGAAAATGGCAATCCGTGTGACACTCAGGCTTAGACCTCAAAGTGTTAAGATGTAAATGCATGCTAAGAAAGGTTTCTTAAAAATTCAAAATCTCAAATAAAAACTGAAATGAGCATAAAAGCTTCAGAACACATTCTAAATATTTTTTATTTAGAATTAGTTTGAGTTCTTATTAATTTGTCTCATTTTTACTTAATGCAGTGTAATAATGGAGTTTAGCCAAACTGTGGCTTAATGAGTAATTTTTTAATTATTACTAACAGTATGATTTTTCTAATAAAAATAGGCACACAAATACCACTATCATATTTTAACTATTATGCGAGCAAAGCTGCGGGTTTTGCTAGAGTGATATAAAGAGAAATATTCTATTTGATTTTTGAAGCCTTTGCATGGCCAGTGTTAAAAACATACAGAAGCTATGAAATATCTCTTATTGTTTCTCTCTCTCTCTTTCTGTTTGAAGTCCCTTGTTTATTGGAAAACAGAAATCATGTCTTTTTGCCATAGTTGTATAAATGATATTTTAATAAGAATGAAAATAGTGACTTTTACAGATTTTTGCCAGTGGTTGGATATAAAAAACAAATTTGCCATTTTAAACAGATTTTCAGGAATATGAAAATCGCGGTAATGAAAATACTAATCTTGAAGCAATTTTAAAATGATTTTAACAAATTCCTGTTGTGTGCTTTCGGTATCGCTCTCAGCCAATTAAAAAAAAAAAGAAAAGTCTGAACTTATCTCTAGGATGAAAATGAATGGTTGTATTTTCCCTGTACAAATCTATAACTGACGAAACTTGATATGCGAGTCATTCTCAATAATGGGAAATTTTATGTCCTTGTCTAAAAAATGTGAATTTATCAAGTCAACTATGAATGTTTGAATTTTTTGTGAACATTTCTGTTTAAGCACTAGCTATATTATGCACTTTAAATATGAAAAAAAAATCAATATCTAAAAAAGTTGTAAACGAAGGGCTTGTCCCAAATTTCAAATTTATTAATTGAAACCCTTGTTTTTAAGATTTGGAAAGCTTTAAAACAAATGGCAATGATTACGTGGTATATTTCCCATCTCTATTTTTTACCCATTTGACACTTTAGACAAAACAGAAAACATATAAATTAATTATCAGGTAATTGTCTATCAATCTTGACTACTTTTTATCCTTATTTGAAGTTTGTCCCTATTGTCATTACCAAGATGCACAGTAATTTTTCATTCGGCTCCCTACTAGATGTCGTTTTGATACTATTCGACGGCATTCTCACATTGTACAGTACCACAATCTAACAGGCAGTAATGTCTATTTTTGATTAACTATGCAAAAAATTGTAGTGTGATTTTTTTTTTTAATATAAACTTTTACTAAGTAATGACTATATGTATTAGAGTAAATGTTGTAAATGAAATTATCTATGAAAATTTCATTTTTTTTAACGCTAACCTGGAAAAATCATGGAAATATCCTTGAATTTTAAGATAAGAGATTTGTGACCACCCTGGTTTGAGACAGGATTCCATTATAAACAGATTACGTTTTTAATAGGGTTTATTGTATTTTTATGTCCCGATGTCGTTGTCCCGCTTATTTTGTCTCTCTGTCCCGTTTTTTGAGACATTGTACCGGGCAACACTAGAGGTGACATGCAAGGTTTTCAGGATTTTCCTTGTTTGAGAACTGTAATTCACTTTCCCTTGAAAAAGTCCTCCCTAGAGGCATCCCTTCTATAGCAATATGGCCAATGCTTGGCAATTCCATCCATCCATTTAACTTTGCTTTATATATAGCTTGTATGCTCAGACATTCGAGTATTTCATATGTTCCTTCACTTTTGAGTAGCATTAAAAATAAAGCAGATGGCTCTAAAAAAATTCCTGCTAAATGGAGTCTATTTTCACAAACAGAAACATATGAAATTGGAAAATAAAAATAAAAAATGGTATGATTGTTCCTAAATCGGGACATAAAAAAGATAAAGGAATTTTCCTTCATTTTATAATTATTTTTTAAATTGAACAAACCCTAAAAACACGGTGGATTTAAAATGAACGCAGCAAGTACTTCGAGTAATTAACATTATTGTATATCAGCAACTCAGTCTCCACAAATGAAATTTAATTTCTCCCAAACTAAAACAATCCACACTCTACATGATGTAAAAAACTTGTTCAAAAACCCCCTTATTCATTAGAATTGCCTGTCAATTATATCTATTTCCTTGATCAGAAAATAATTAAACAAAACAAAACTATCAATTTTCTTTATTATTATTTTACTATTTAAAACGTTTTTGTCACTTTGCAATATTCCCCTTCTATCAAAAATGATTTTTTTTCAATAATTATTATATCGTGTACAGTCGTGGGGAAAAAAGTAAACACCCCCCTACTAATTCTGCAACTACGTGTAATAGAAGAAAGTTACTGGTACCAAATGATTGGAAATAAAGTCTATTTTTAAATGATGTATATAAAATTTACTTCTACAAATCAGAACCTGAACAAACTTTATTTTTTTTTAATTGCAACATCCAATTTTGACAATATATTTAAAATCTTCGGTTCAAACTATGCCTAGAAATAAAATTTCCAGTCATTTGAATGATAAGTTTTTGAATTATAGACATTCAAAATTTAGAGCGTCTAATGTTAAATTACATTTTCATATTTTAATATCTCCTGAAATTATAATCCTAATGTGATAATTTTGTGTGTGGGTTATAATACTGAAAAACCCAAACATAAATACATTGAATTTGTAATTAAAAAAATTTTATAATAGGAATTATTAAATTAATATTCGAAAAAAATGTGAATTGCAACCTACACATTTTTTAATAGATTTATGTTTATTATGTCCTGCTTTATGCAAATTATCAATTTCAAATTTTTCTTTTAAGTAGTTTTCGAATTAACATTAAAAAACGTCAAAATGATGGTTTAGGGGGCCGTCTAGGACGTCCAGAAAAGCATAATTTGAAAAATATATATTTTACTCATTTTATTGAAATATTTGGGCTGGCAATAGTCGAAACATATTAAGCGAGTGAAATATGGTCCTATTGGCAAGAAATAACACATAAATAGAAGTGACATAGTCAGTCTGTATCATTTCAACAATCGAGTATCGAAATTCAATTTGGATTCAGTCCCTAAAAAAGGCTCATTTTAAAATAATTAGTTTCTCGAAAACTAATCGTAATAATTTCATAAAGATTTGTTTTTAGGCTAATTGAAGGGTGTATAATTTATTTATGGTGGGAAACTTGGATATTGCTATTGAAAAAAAAAGTTTGGGTTCGTTTCGATATGTAGATAGTCCCCTAAGCAAATTTTATATGCATCATTTAGAAGTAGACTTTATTTCCAATCGTTTGGTACCTGTAACTTTCTTCTACGATAACTTGTTCCAGAGTTAGCAGGGGGTGTTTACCTTTTTTTCCCTGGTGCTTTTAACTCTTTTCGCGCTATATACTCATTGTTCGATATTTCAACTTGGGTCAAATGCCCTAGAAATTTTTTCGACATATCTTGTATGCACCCTTGATCCTTCTTGTGTTTGTTTACATGGATGGCTATGTTCGCTCTCGCGCGTTCCTTTCTCAACCTTGTTATTGACATTTTTATAATCCTTCACATCCACTGCCCCTTCCCTCTTTACAATTTTAGATCAAAAAATTAAAAAACTCCTTGCAGAATCTGTTTTCTCGTTGTTCGGGTTAACTACTCTCTGCTACTAATCATCTGATAAAGAGAGCCGATAATTAATTTCTCTCGAATGTATAGTTGTGTTCTCTACTCATTGTATGGAGAAGAAAGATCTTGTTCTATATTTTTTTCTTCTCCGGTTAATAATATCATTTCTGATTATTCACGTCCTCAAAAATGTTTAACTTTTTCTTTTTTTTCAATAAAAGTAAAACGTATTGTCAAAGTTTCTGTTTTACGCTGATTCTCGGGATCTGGCAATCACAAAAATGTCGAAAAGAATTAAAATGTATCATATATAGATAGATATAGGGAGAAAACTGTTAAAAATGTTTGCACTTGGATAGGAATATCTGAACATTTAAGACACATTGGAGTGAAAATGGAATTTATAATATCATGCCAAAAAAAATCGCATTCTTGAGCGGAGAAAATTAAATAATGAGTGAACATCTTCAGTCATAAATTATGCTTTTCCGTCTTTCGAAATTATAGTCTTAATGAAAAATATCTCATAAAAATTATACCTTATTTATGAGGTATAATTTTTATACCTCATTAAAAACCTCAGGCATTTTTATACCTCATAAAAAATGCCTGAGATCCATTTTTTTATAAATTAAAGACCCATCTTGATTTTTCTTTCTTACATTTCTAGAATTTAAATAGCTTTCCATAGACAAATTAATATCGTAATGCACACAAAAATTTAAAAGAAATTGATTATTAAGAAAAACCGGAAGTGACGTCCCACGCAGTGCCTTCACACGGTACCGGTCCTTGCCCCCGGAAAACATCGGGACATCCAGCGTTAATCGAGACACCTCACGTCACAACTTTAATCTAAAACAATAACTTCACTTACCTAGTAGAGAACGCTTGTAAATTGTTCGGAATCAACTTTCAGCTGATGGCCCGCATTTAATCAACATTCCATAGTATAAAATTAATGACGCGCTATAAAACCAACCAACCAGCCAACATACATTAATTGTTCAGTTTCTTCTTGTTATACACTGTTAAAAACCTACAAAATGAAAAGCAAGAGTCAATACTCGAAGCAAATCTGACGACTATAAAGCCCAACTCAGCGAAAAATAAAAGGTTCGTCGCTTTGAAGGCCTTTTGTCATGGCTCAGCCAACTTTTTAAAACTTAGTTTCATTGTTCTACGTATACCTTCATGGCTCGCAAGTTATTTTTTTCCACCACTTCAACCCATTCGCTTCGTGCATAGTGTTGTTGTTTCCGGTACAAAATTAACTCATTATCTAACTTTCTTTTTTTAATTCATGGAAGCAATTTTATAATCTGATTCTACCAAGGACTGACTTTTGGCGGCTGATTTGGGAATGAATTCGTGTGTAATTAATTAATTGTTCATACATTTAATAAACAAGTCGATTTAAGGAGCTTTATTTATTTGTAGTATGCTGCTTTTTTTAAGCCCCCGATATGCTATTTCTTTCAAGCAACAATTAAAGTGTCGTCACTAAAAAATAACGTTCCGTACATAAACCAGCCGTAAAACGAAGCAGAAGTATCATTGAACGGTTAAATACTTATAATCTCTACTGCAATTTTTTTAACTTCTTCTAAGCGTCGCATAGTTGCAGTTTTTATGCCTTCGTATAGGGAAAAAAGTATCTTTAACTGCAATTTGTTTGAAAACTGCATCTCAATTTATTTTTGAGATATTATTATTATTTTTTTTTTTTTGTAGTTTTTAATGACATTTCTGTAATGGTGGCAACTGAAGTGCTCCATTTCTGTAGAAAGTAAAGGGGAAATGGTAAATTACTATATATTTTTGTTGCCATTTTCTCATAACAACTGAAAAAAAAATGTAATTAAAATACGTGCTATTTTGAAAAGATATAAGTGAATGATTTCTTATAAAACATGGAGTTATTATAAACTATATTTAATTTTCATTATTCATATTAATGTTTCAAACAAATGAAGGCATAAAAATCATTAGATAGCCGATTTTTTTTTTTTTTTGGTCGAGTTTACGACATTGCTTTTTGTTGGGTTTGTGTATTATTCCACGATAGTGACGTGATATGCATACTTTTCTACAGATGTTGTTTAAGACTTTGTCGTAAATGTGGAATTCTTCAGCGGATGCAAATGACGTCATTTGATATAAAATAAACGGATGTATTTCAAGTCTTAAAACTGAAATATGTTTTGTACTATCTATATAGGGTAGATGTGCCAGTAATGGACACCCCTTGATGTTTTTGGTTCATAAAAAAATAACTAATAAATATTTAGCTTTAGTTATTTTTTTTTATAATGCCCCCCTTGCATGTTTTATAAAACTGGATTATTATTGACACTTTTAATCAAACCAATCAGGAGGCAGAAAATAATGTTTCAAAGTTTCACTGTTTTTCTGTGAAAATCTTAATGAAGAGGCTAAGAGCTGGGTTCGTTTAATTAATTTATATATTACTTATTTTCTTGCAAAATTTTAATGTTTTTGTATAGAAAGCATAGAATTTTATATACTAATGGCCATTTGCAATATTTCATCTATTTTTAAGGTTTTAAGAGGGGGTGTATATTACTGGGATGGTTAATTTGTCATTTTCCAGTAATGGACACCCCATGTAGACATTGCTAAAACTGCAATTTCAGTCATGTTTATAATGCATAAAATATTTTGACTTGACTGCAAACCTAAATAATCAAATTTAATTTTTAAATTATACTTACCAAAATGTAATAACACCAAAACTTTTATAAATAGCTGCTTTTAAATTATTTTATGTGAATAAAATTTCAATATTTTATTCTTTTTTTTTTTTTTTTTTTTTTCTTTTTTTTTTTTTAAACGTACTATATGTACTTTGCATATTTCATAATCTGGCAATCAAACCAGCCAGGAAGAAGAGGGTCTCATGGGTCTTAATCCATCTCCGTTTAAATAAAAACAATTAAGTTACAGAAGCTATTAAAAATCTATTTCCTGTCTTAAATGTTTCCTTATTCACCTCTGACCCCCCCCCCCCCCAAAAAAAAAAGTAATACTAATGAAAGTTATAGGTAACATTCATGAAACTAGTAAATCTGCAGGCCAGTGACCTCAGTTCTACAGTTTTATTTTGAAATTATTTTATTTACTATGTAAAATATTCAACTCACAATATCATTTCTTTCATATTTGTAATATTAATTATTATAAATGATAAATCAAGTATTCTCTGGAAGATTAATTGTTAAAAATAGTGAGATAAAACTAAACACTAATATCCCAAAACTTTTTTTTAATTACCTTTTAAATCCCCCACTGTTTCAATAATTTGATAGCTGTAATTGCCTGATATTTAGTATTTTAAACTATCCATCTAAATCTAAAATAATTAAAACATCGATCTTCTGATAATTACAGTAATACAGTAATGCAAACAGTAACTTATTATCACAAATATTTTATTAATTACTGGTATCCTAATTGTTAAATTTATTTGAAAATAACTATTTTGTTTCATTAGTATGTATTTATTAAATTCTGGTTCTAAATACAGTCATAAAAACAATTATATTTATTACTTTTTATGGGGTGTCTATTACTGGAACAGAGGGTGTTCATTACTGGGCCAGAGGGTGTCCATTACTGGGCTTTTGGGTGTTTTGATATATTTCTGTTATTTAAAATTAAATTTCGATTCATATTGGGAAATGAGACTATAAGAATGGTTAAATATTGTTGATAGGTTAATATAATATTCCATTAACCAAATTCTGGGGTGCAAAGTGCATTCATTTAAATGGCGAGTGTTATACAGTGGTGTTTTTACTAAGTTTAAGGGGGTTGGTTGCTGAGATCTCAAATTCCCCTAACTTATGTTAAACCTATGGGCGTGTGATGTATTCGTATTTTAAAATATCTCCCTATCTATATTTTTAAGGGGTGGAGGACGACGTTTTTCTAAACAGTACCTTTATCATGTATCGGCTACATGTTTTGCGTTGATAAAATTATGCGAAAATTTTAGGATTACTCTTTACCTAATATAGTTATCTATCTACAAACAGTTTTCACAATATCACAATCAGAAGGCAGACGTCAAATGCCTACGCAATGCCTTTATTTATTTTTTTTTTTAAGGATCCTTTAATTTTAAGTATTTTTAACATATCAAAGAGATAAAGGGGTTAAGTTAACTAGTGTTTTCAAAAAAGTTGGTACACTTTTTAAATACTTATTTACATATACTTAAGAAAAAATAAACATTTGAATATTTTGTTTAAATACATCCAGAAGTACTACTTAAACAGGAAATCCATCAATGGTTAATTATACTACTTAAACAGGAAATCCATCAATGGTTAATTATACTACTTAAACAGGAAATCCATCAATGGTTAATTAGAAACGTAACTTCTAAAATGAATTAGTCAATTATAAATGCGTCACAACAAGTGTGCATGAAAAATACATACTACGCGGAAAAAATAAGCATTGTAAACTGAAGTGGCGTGGTTTAATTTCTCTTGATTAACTGCAAAGTTGATTTTACCAATTTGAAAGTCCTTTTTTTTCATAAAGGATTCCCGTAATAAAAAATGTGTTTTTATGACAGTAGATGGCAGCACTAAAACAATTATTAGAAGAAACTCCTTGAAAAATTGCAATAAATCATTTGATACCATTTGCTATCTGGAGAAAATTATAAATTTATTTAAAATATTCTATTAATTATAATCACAAGTTCACTGTTTTTCATCGCAAATCGGCTCTTTTTTTCGTTATTTCACTCGTCCTTTATATAGAATCTTTTCTAAAATCATAGCAAGCATACATGACTATTTCAGTTATCGTTATACTCTATAGATGGCAGCACTACAATTTGTTAAAATATAAAGTATTTATTACTTTTATATTTATTTGTAGGCAATAATTCATTATCATTTCCGAAAAAGCTGGTTACTGTTGTGTTCATGTGTAAAATATGTAAATAATTTTTGGAATATGTAAACCGATTTTAATGGTTTACTTTTTCTTTTTTGAGCTAACAGACCGCGAGCAGAAAGGAAGAGTATTTTGACAGTAACTTGTCACACATAATTGCCAAATCATTAAATAAGAATAAGGCTAAAAGTGGTCTCGAAGATTAAAAAGAGGCTATATTTTTATAGAATAAAAAACGCTAAAAAACTGAATTTTTGTCAAATGCGCTAAAAAGTGTTCTGATATCAATGAATAAGTTAACGAATACAGGATCCATATAGCAATATTGTTATAAATTTTATTACTATTCATTGTAAGAGTCTAAAATCTCTAGTCTCAAGTCGAAGCTTTAATAGATTTCAGTATAGTTGAACGTTGAACCGAATTTTAAAAAAGCTAGCACTATAACAGGGTTTTATTTCTATTTTCTATTGGACCAGATTGTCACCAGGGCACACGGGACATGTGCCCAAGGCCCACATTTCCAGGGGGCTCTAAAATATATTTTCTCTACTCTCTGAAATTTCCATTTATAGTTCACAGAAAAAAATTATTTTTTACCAAACTAAACTATCGCAGTGATCGTCCCAACGACAATAAAAAATGCAATGTAAATTTTGAAATACAGAGAAGAACTGATATAATATCAAACGTGTTTCATTCAGTCCTTTAACCCATGTTGGACCGTTGTCCTATAAATAGGACAGCTAATAAAACATTTTTTAAAATAAAATTGGTAAGGATTTTCTGGATGCATTTTGTTATGACGTCTTTAAAATACATAAAAGTATAACATATAAACAAAAAAACAAGTAACCAATTAAAATTTAATTGATAAAAATCTATTTAAAAAATTCTTTATAAATTGTGATCTTATAATCTAGAATTTTGCCGTTATTAATATCTTTTTATTGGAGAAATCATAGAGTATTTTTGTACAACATAAACAGTATTTTTAAAGTAAAATAAAATATTTGCTCATAAAATTAGTTTATGTATGCATTTTATATGTCCTTACTATGTGTCCTACTAATATGTCCTGTTTATAGGACAGTGTGATGTAGTGGGCCAGAGCTTTTTGGTTCACTAAGCTCTTGTGAGATGATCGTTGAAAAATAATACATATTTCTTACCAAAGTCCTTTATTAGAACAACTAAAATAGATTTGAAAAATGCAATAACAAACTTTACCATTCATAGGTAGACACTCTCACTTTTTATTAACAGTTCTATACTTCTCATAGCCAACCTGAGTAAAACGATTTTTACTCGCATCTCTTCCGTTGGTAAAAAACAACCTCACTTCATCAGTGTCTCCCAGTCTACTACTCAGCCTTCTCACCAACTCCTGCCTGAGCCTCTTTTTACTTTCATTTTTGGGACGAGTTCTCACACATTGTCCCGTCCTCCCCATTTCTTGGAAAAGTGGAAATACCCTGTTGAGCAGATCCCAAGGGCAGAAGTATTCCTGCTATTTCCTCTGCATGCCTTTACACAAAAGACTATTGTCCTCCACGGAAATGCCTGTTGCTTCACCCGTCGAAAATTTGTGGCGAAGGTACGATATCACAACACCTCCCCCAAAAAGAGATTTCCACAGGAAATATTTGGCATGAATTCACGTAATAAGCCCTTTTAATAGATTTCCCGAGAGGTCAAGCACACCATTCAATCAGCAATAAAATATCATTTAGACTTTTGACCCAATTATGAAAGTTCTACTTAAATTCAAGAATACCCACTCTCAGTTTCAAAGGACATACCAAAAATATGAAATTTTTAGAATTTTCCTTACACATAATTAATCAAAAGAATAAAAAGAATTTACATTTTTGATGCTAGAACAATTAATTTAAATTTAAAATATTTGAATATAATACTAACTCAAAAAAGAAAAAACACTATAACACAATCTAGGTAACTCATTTTTTACATACAGCACAATATCTTAATAAAACGCCCTAATTACAAGTATTAAAATTTTGAACACTAAATTCCAAACAGAAAATCCAACTCTGATTCTAAATCTTCCTGCTTAGACCATCTGCATTTCCATGTAATTTTCCTGGCTTATGTGTAATTTCAAAATTTAATGGCTGCAAAAATAGAGCCCAACGTGTCAAACGAGAGTTTGTACCAACCATTTTCAAGTACACTAATGGATTATGATCCGTTTGTATTTCAAATTTTTGCCCATCCAAATAATAATTTAACTTTTTTAATCCATATACTATAGCCGCTAATTCTCTTTCTATCGTGCTATAATTTCGCTCCGCACGAGAAAATTTTTTGCTAAGATACAAAATTGGATGCTCTTCACCTGCAATAATTTGAGATAAAACAATTCCTGCCTCATACAAACTCACATCTGTTTGCTCAATGAATTTCTGCTTAAAATCAGGCGCATATAACACAGGACTTTTCATTAATTTTAACTTTAATTCTTCAAATGCATTATTACACTTCTCGTCCCATATGATTTTTTCTTTTTTCTTTTCCCTTTTAAAGCATCTGTTAACGGCACTGCTATGGTAGCATAATTCTTTATGTACCTCGCGTAATATCCTACTATTCCCAGATATGCTCTTAGCTGTGTTTTCGTCGTCGGAATTGGAAAATCTTTAATAGCCTGCAATTTAGCTTCACTAGGAGACCTTTTTCCTGACCCAACTTCGTGTCCCAGAAATTTTACGTGATCTTGCGCGAATTGGCATTTGGATGGTTTCACCGTAAGATTTGCTTCTTTTAACCGCTTAAGAACCGCCTCCACATCTTTTAAATGCTGTTCCCAGGTCTAAGAAAATATAGCTATATCATCGATATATGGAACCGCAAATGACTCTAACCCATATAAAACTATGGCAATCAATTTACAAAAATAATATGCTGAATTTAAAAGCCCAAACATCATGACTTTAGGTAAAAAAGTCCCAAATGGTGTTACAAAAGCCGCATATCTCTGAGCTTCTTCCGTGAGAGGAATCTGAAAATAACCTTTCGTCAGATCCATAACAGTAATAAAAGGCGCTGTACTCACTTTCTCAACGACCTCTTCAATGTTTGGCAAAGGGAAAAATTCAGTTCTGGTCTTTGCATTTAATTTCCTATAATCCACACAAGGGCGAGCGTCTTTACCCGCACTCTCAACCAAAATCATAGGCGAAGCATAATCTGATTGCCCGACTTCAATCACACCCAAATCTAAAAGCCTCCGAATCTCTTCACGCATAATCTCTAATTGCCTCGGCGACATACGATATGGTTTTGATCTTACCGGCACATCATCCGTTAAAACAATGTCCATTTTAACTAACGGGGTACTCCCAGGGTCCGTAGAAAAAACTTTCATATGACGCTCAATCATTGTCCTGAAATCTCCTATTTGCTCTGTAGAAACACGTTTTTCCAAATTACTTTCTTTTACTAATTCCCAAAAGTCTAATTGAGTGGGATCCGCAATGGGATAAGGAATTTCCGTTTGATCCTCAATTTCCTCACACTCCTCATCAATCAACAAATTTACAAATTCAGGTCTACTATAATATGGTTTAATTAAATTAACATGATAAATAGTAGACTTATTTCTCTTTTCCGGAATATCGATAGTATAATTAGTTTGAGATATTACACTAGTAATAGTTCCCGGTCCTATTCAATTAACCGCCATTTTATTTGGTTTCGAAGTAGCCAGAACTAACACTTTATCTCCAACATTAAATTTTTTATACACCGCATTCTTATCATACCATTGTTTTCGTTTCTCCTGACACTCTTTCATTCTTTTACACGCTAATTCTTGACAATGTTTCAATCTATTACTTAAGTTCAAAATATAGTCCACTACATTCTGATTTACCGTTTCCTTTTCCATCCAATTTTCATATACAAGAGTATGTGGCATTCGTAAATTCTTACCATGTACAAGCTCAGCAGGGCTAAATCCCGTGCTTTCATGACTTACAGTGATCAAAGCAAATAAAGCCATTGGCAAGACTGCTTCCCAATCTTTTCCTGCCTCCAAACATAATGTCTTTATAACCTTTTTTAAACTGCCATGCATCCGTTCAACGCTATTCGATTCTGGGTGGCAAACTGAACTATGTACAACTTTAATATCAAACCTATCAAAAAATTCCGATGCCAACTCACTTGTAAATGACCTACTCAAATCACATTGTACCTCTTTTGGATAACCAGTCCTAGAAAATATTTGTATTAGCCCCTCAATCACTGACGGAGAAGTTAAATCTTCTACTGGAATCGCATCTGGATATTTTGACGCAACACAAATTGAAGTAATCAAGTAGCTATTATTTTTCTCGCTTAAACTCAAAGGGCCTACACCATCAATATTTATCCTGGAGAAAACTTCTGAAATTATTGGCACGAGCTTCAAGGGAGCTTTCTTTTTATCTCTATTTTTACCAACCTTTTGGCACAGATCGCAAGTTCTTACAAATGCCTCAATTTCCTTGTAACAATTTGGCCAAAAATAGCATTTAATTACCCTATCTTTTGTTTTAGTCGCCTCTAAATGTCCCGCAACTTCCTCATGACACATTTTCATTATTTTCTCTCTAAATTCTAATGGCAAACATAATTGTAATTTCTCATCCCCACTATTTGAATGTGAAACTCTTACTAATTTATTTCCCATTATTTTAAATTCCTTTTCTTCTACATTATTCGCCTTTTCCCATAATGTTTTTAAAGATAAGCACTGTTTCTGAGCTAAGCTGAAATCTTTCGCTGTAATTTTATTCAATCCCACATTATCTTTCACCTCCCATTTCAGTAATAACATAAGACCTCCGATTTGACTTTCATCCTGTTTATTCTCATCCATTTGAACTACCTGCGTTTCTTTGTTCTGTGAGCAATCCCCAATTTTATCTACCCTACCTGGTTGCTCTTCTAACTTTGCATGCTCGATAAACGACATTTCATTATCAGCATCCGGTTGCTCCATTCTTTTTTTTTTAAGAATCCGTCCTACTACGGGTAACTACCATATTTATAGGAACACCATCTCCTTTATTTTGCTCAATAAGCTCCGCAGTTTTATTACCTAAGAGATAGTAACCTTGCTCCGACTCCGATGGTTTAATCGCCGCCTTAGTGGTGATGCAACCAAAATCCCCTTTTATAGTCACCCATGCTAATGGTAAACATTTACATTCATTATCAAGAGGTTGACGTACCCAAGTTATATCTCCAGTAAAATCCTCTGTTTTAACCCAATTTCTATCG
The DNA here is from genome assembly GCA_963932465.1 of Maratus speciosus. Taxonomy (NCBI): domain Eukaryota; kingdom Metazoa; phylum Arthropoda; class Arachnida; order Araneae; family Salticidae; genus Maratus; species Maratus speciosus. The sequence goes on along the minus strand of OZ010791.1, from coordinate 232,221,705 downwards.
CATAGATCAATCCCTGCTCCCGTGTCCCTCAAATAGTGTCTTTCAACCCCATTTATTAGAGCTTTTTTTAGATAAGGTTTAAAACAATCCCCTAAATCAACATCATTATCTAAATGATTAACTGTATTGAACTGATTTTTCTTTTTTAACCATTCCGCACAATCTGGTTTTATGTGCCCTGGTTGATTACAAAAAAAACACCTAATCTGCCTTTTCCACTTAAAAGCCTGGTCTTGTTTAAGTTTATCATTTTTAAAATTTTCAGTTTTATTCTCTAACTCCGATTTAGCTTTTACTTCACCCTTAATTTTCGGATTTAAATTGCTTCTTTGCATCTCTGAATAAGGTTTTTTTTCCAAGATTTTTTTTCTGATTTCCTGAAACTACTTCTAATACTCTCATATTTGTCACATTTATCAGCAAGCTTCGAAGCCTCTTTCATTTCATCCCATTCATCCATAAATTTTTCTTTTACTTCAAAAGGAACGCGTTTTATTACTTGCTCAGTGAGCATGAGTTCTTTTAAAGACTCGAAATCCTTTATTTCTAATGATTCCAACCAATTATCCAAATAACCCCTTAATTCATATACCAAGTCTACCCATAACGCTCCAGGTTTCCTTTGATGATTTTCAAACTTCTGTTTTAAAGCACCTGTTCCCAATCTAAAACGATTTAATAAAACTTTTTTTACATGTTGAAAATCATCTCCTAATTCTGCTGGTTGTTTCACTATAATTTCCGCGATATCTGATGGCAGTAAGGGAATTAATTGGCTAACCATATCCTCTTGCGAAATTTTAGCTTTTAAGCCTGTTTTTCAAAGATCATAAAGAAAAGAGTGATGTCAATTAATTTAGAATCAAAGCGTGGAACTAATTCTTTCAAATTAATTTTTGGATTCCTATGCGAACCTACATTCATATCACTAGACGAAAGACTAACAGTTTCCGAAGAATTTTGAATTCTTAATTTTTCTAACTCAAATTGTCTTGCTTTTACACATCCTTCGTTTTCTTTACGTTCTGCATCCTCTTTAAGAATACATTCCAAATTCGATTTAGCAAAACTCTCATTATAATCCGATGCTTCTAAAATAGCCTGAATTATAGTTTTTTTCTTATCAGTTGCCGGTACTTTGGTCTCAAATTCCTCTGCCAGCAAAAGCAAGATATTTTTAGTATATTTACCTAGAAATTCTTCCATGATTTTCCCCCAAAATATACTAATCACAAAAATACACAAATATATACAATTTGTAAAACACCAAAAACCAAAAAACACAATAAGGAATAGGATTTTATCCTTTAGATATATTTCAATGCATAAAACAATAATACAATTTTCCTACCGAAAATTTTCATGCACTTGTTATATCCTTTAAAACTGAGTAAATCCTCAAAATTATTTTGATACTCACAGTACTATATAAATACAATTTATATAAAAACAACTAATCCCGCTTTTTCCTACAGCATACCCATAAAATTTCAAATAACTTTATTGCTGTAATAAACAAAAGCTGTATATGCCCCAACTTTATAACTAAAAGTTACATCCACAACTATGATTAATTTTAATGATTAATATTCTTTTATTAATCAACCGTAATTTACTATCCTCAAGTAAATTATGAAATACATAAATATTAAATTTTCAAAACCAAATGAATTACCGTACAGACCATAAGAAACCCGTTTAGTATAAAAATTCTAACTAAAAATTTCGATCCCACATTAATAGCTACCCTAGACTTTTTATCTATTAAACATATACAAATTACCAAGAACAGACATATACAATATTAAATCCTAACAGACCTCTCTGGAAAATTTCATAAAAGGGCTTACCTTCAAATGTAGACATTTCTCCACACTGCTCCAAGGCTTTCCTGCACTTTTTTTTTCAGGTACTGTCGTATCTCCGGATCTAACTTGATTTCCGCCGGGAAATTTACACACAAGCTGTCTCCATGGATTCCTAAGGGCGATCGATGAATAGTCTTCTATCCACTGCACTGGACATTTACTGAAGAAATTTTCTATATCGTCGGATCCTTAGTCCTTGTTACATACCAGCTAACATATTCGACACTCCAGATTTCACCGTTCCTCACCGGATACACTTGAAAATCTTTCTCGTCAAACACAAGATTTCATCACCGACTGTCCTTGTTTCTAACACAGTTTCCTTCTGTACATCAAGTTCACGTGGGTCCAGTCTAATTTATGCTAGACCTAATTAATCCGTAAGCTGCCACCATTTATAATACTATAGCTGTGATGTAGTGGGCCAGAGCTTTTTGGTTCACTAAGCTCTTGTGAGATGATCGTTGAAAAATAATACATATTTCTTACCAAAGTCCTTTATTAGAACAACTAAAATAGATTTGAAAAATGCAATAACAAACTTTACCATTCATAGGTAGACACTCTCACTTTTTATTAACAGTTCTATACTTCTCATAGCCAACCTGAGTAAAACGATTTTTACTCGCATCTCTTCCGTTGGTAAAAAACAACCTCACTTCATCAGTGTCTCCCAGTCTACTACTCAGCCTTCTCACCAACTCCTGCCTGAGCCTCTTTTTACTTTCACTTTTGGGACGAGTTCCCACACATTGTCCCGTCCTCCCCATTTCTTGGAAAAGTGGAAATACCCTGTTGAGCAGATCCCAAGGGCAGAAGTATTCCTGCTATTTCCTCTGCATGCCTTTACACAAAAGACTATTGTCCTCCACGGAAATGCCTGTTGCTTTCCCCGTCGAAAATTTGTGGCGAAGGTACGATATCACAACAGCTAGTTACTTAAAAAATTAAAAACTTTTTTCTCAAAATTTTGCTAGTTTCTACTTAATTACACCATATTAATGATATAATCGAAGTTTTAAAAATTTTCAAAAATATTTAATCGGTGTGGTCCAATATGGGTTAAGTTTAGAGTTTTACTCACTCTAAATAGCACATAGTGCATGGGAAGTTAAAGATTTTACCTTCTCATGATTTTTACATGCGTCTATAATGTATCCTTTTTTGTATAAAGCTATGGTTTTACTTTTGAATTTCACATAAAACTATTTGCCATATTTATAATGCTTTTTTATTTAAGGCTGTTCTCAAATCCAAAAGGGCAACTTTATGACATAAGTTTAAATTTATTTTTGGTCGGAAATGCATGAAACTAGCAGGTGTTGTTGTTCAGAAACTATGTAATCGAGCTGTTTTTTTTGCAAACGCAATCGATCTTTCAGAAAAAGTGTCAAATTGATGTTTTGAATCGAAGTTTCCAAAGAAAGCAGAAAAACCAGTCAGCGAAGGGAGAAAAAATCTTTGTCACGTGATCAAAATCACTTATAACTCAATAGGTAATTGATTGATCAAAAAGTGGAAAACACACTTCGATTCCAAATCGCTTCCATATAGTGAGGCCTTCCAATTTTATATCTTTCCGTTAAAAAATGAATTTGTAAATGTGTCAAAACGTTTTGCACTTGTTGAGCAAAGCACTTAAAATTGGAAGGGATTTGGAATCGAACTGTGTTTTGCATTTTTTGATAAATAAATTACCTATTGAGTTTAAAGCGATTTTGATCACGTGACAAAGACGTTTTTCACCCTTCCTTGAGTGGTTATTCTTCTTTTGCGTGGAAATTCGTTTCAAAACGCCCACCTTGACACTATTTTCTGAAAGATCTATTGAGTTTGCACAGCAGCGGAAAAAACAGTTCGATTACATAGTTTCTGAACAACAACACCGCTAGTTACACGCATTTCCGAACAAAAATAAATTAAAACTTTTGTCATAAAGTTGCCCTTTTGTATTTATGAGCAGCTTATTTATAAAGCCAACACAATCATTTGACAATACCAATAACAGATTCATTAATTCAAGAGGGGCTTCTAAATCATGCTCTTAACATGAATCAATATATGAAATGAAACATAGCTGAAACCTGAAACACTGTAACTCAGTTGTATTGAAAATTCACAATGAATGAAAATTTGTCCATGCGAGGAGTCGAATACAAGATTATCCCTACTCATATCTCAAGATCCAGCTAAAAGATGAGTTAAAAGGCTATATCCTATAAATTAGATATAAATCATAACTAGAAGTGTCTGAACAGCTAAATTTAGATGAAAAAATTAAATAAACACTCTTAAAAGAAGAACTTAAATAGGGATAATAAAAGAAAAAAAATAAGAGTTTCAAAACCTGCCAGTGCCAAATATTGAAAAATTCTCAGGGGCTAACTACTTTATTACACTAAGAACCTACATTCATCGGCATACGATATTCGCGAGCTAATGTTAAACCAAGGGGGCCATTCTTTACAAATTTTTCGTTTTCATTTAAATATTTTCAAATGATTGTTTTTGCATAGATATCGGAGGTCGAAGTCTAACGTGAGAGTTTTGTACGTTTTCGACTTCTGTTGTAAGTTTATTCTGAGTACACTTTCAAGAATGAAAAAGAAAAATCGAAAAAGTAAAAAATTATGACGTTAGTCTTCGACCTTGGATATCTATGCAAAAATAACCAGTTAACCCTGCAACGCTGACCCTTGTGTGCACCTCCTTATTACTGCAATATTTATTGACAATGCTTTCAATACTTACTACCTCCCTATTACTGAAATAACTTACTGACCAATATATCCATGGTGGGTAAACGAAAAAAGGTGACAGAAAAAACAAGAGCGGAAAAAACGGGACCGGAGAAAACGTGACAAGGAAAAATGGTGACCGGAAAATACGTGACAAGGAAGTGTTAAATATTGAACTTGTCGATAAATAAATGCTAAAAACTAAAGTAAAGTTTTACCACTGTCATTTTCTTACAGCGTAGGAGGTGGGGTGTGTGTGTGTGTGGGGGGGGGGGGGGCAGAGTTAATGGGTGAGTTAGACAATTCTAAGATTTGGTCCAAGAAAACACAATTTTAACATTTCATTAAGAGAAGTTTAATATGACTTCTACAAGGGACAAGCTGGTGCTTTCTACGGAGGGGGGGGGGGGGGGGTGATTAAGGAAATGCAATTTATAGATTCTTTCAACTTCACATTCGCGAACGCGAATACAAATATTTTTCGTCGATGTCTACGAATGCTAATATTGAAAAAAATTGAAAATTCGCTTACGATAATTCTAATTAACATCACTACTTGATATTTGATATTCGCGAACGGTAATACCAATATTTTCCGTTGATGTTTAAGAATGCTATTATAAAAAAAAATTCCTGAATATTCGCATATGAAAATTCACATTTACACTACTACTTAATTTGGACATTATGTGAATAAGAATGCTTTCCGTTAATAATTAGAATGCAAATATTGAAAAATGTTGTGAATGTTCGCATACGAGAATGCTCGTTTACGTAACAACTTGTTTTTCGACTTACGCATTACCATATATCATATAAACATTTTTTTTTCCTGTAAATTTTAAAGAAGTCAGTTATAATAGATTCGATCGGAAAGTTTTATTTTTATTATTTTTATTTTATTTAACGCTATTTGATTTTTTTGTTTATTAACATAAAATTATAATAATATTAATAATAATAACAACATTTTTTTAGGCTTTCTGAATCTCTTATCAATTTATAACATTTTATGTCCTGATCAGTGGCATTAGTATTTTCAGATATTAACAGAACAAATAAAGAAAAAATAATAATAAGTAAATATCTTTGTTAAGATGTGCCTAAAATTAGAAATTAGCATAGTTTGTTACTTTTTTTTTATATTAAGCAATTGATTGAAGTCGAATTTTTTGCAATTTTTGGTTTCATCATGGAATTTCCAGATATATTATTCTAAACATTTAAACTAAACAAAATAAATTAAAATAAACATTTCTTTAAGATACCGGAATCACGGGAAAAAAGCGCACATAGGAAAAAACAAATCGGATAAAAGACCACGGGAAAGTATTCTTATTAAGTTGTATACATAACAGGAAATATAATATGAAGTTTGTTTTTTAAGGAATTTAATATCTATTTTAAAAACATAGTAAACCTTATATTTTTTAAACGACATGAAGGCCATATTTAAATAAACAATTAAATTTAAAAAGTAAAAAAACCCAACTGCGTAAAAAGCAAACTAATTAATTATTTCTCATCAATGTGAAACTATTTTTACAATTCCTACTATTAGCTCACACTTTCGCTATATATATATATCTTGTTCAAATTTTCAATCGTTAATAAAATACTTATTATTCATTTAATCAAGCTCAAATATTTTTTTTTAAACTTGTAGTGGATGACACTTGTGTCGATCCAGTTTTTTCAAATATCAATTAATTAAATTAAATTAATTAATATTCAATAATCGAGAGAGCCCTCTTCTTGGTCAAGGTATTTTAAGACCCAAAGAGTCCTCTTCTTGATCAACGCATTATAGTCAATGCCTCACATCCATACCAGCCCCGCCCATATATCAGAATGAACATAGAAAAAAATAAAATAAATTGGATAATTCCGCATAAAAATCCATTTATCTAAATTAAGAAGAGGGGACTTGCCCCCCTTTCCCCCTTTTATATTCAACCAACGAATCTCCAAACCTAATGAAGGAAGCGCCATATCGGAATAAACCGATATATCAAACTTGAAGCAAATCGAAAAATTCTGCATGAAAAACCCATTTATTTGAATTAAGGGGGGACAAGCCCCCGCCCCTTTCTTCATACTTAACCAATAAACCTCCAAATTTAATCAAGGCAGCTCCTTAGTGTAATAAACCGGTATACTAAATGTGGTGCAAATCGAATAACTCTGCATGAAAAACCCATTTATCTAAATTAAGGGGGGTCTAGCCCCCTCTACCCCGTGTATACTTAATTAATGAACCTCCAAAACTAATCATGGAAGCTCCTTAACATAATAAATCGGTATACTAATTTTGGAGCAAATCGAATAATTTTGCAGAAAAACCCATAGTAGCCCCCCTTCACTCTTAACCAACAACCCCCAAAACTAATCAGGGAAGCGCCTTATCAGAATGAACCTGGAAAAAAAAATTAAAGCAAATCAGATGTTTCTGTCAAGAATTATCGCGTTACGTACATACAGACGTAAGTGCATACATACATACATACAGAACCTGCGTGCACATTAGCCCTTGGGCTTTGATAGCCTGCGAGCAAAAAGCAGGATAATGAAAAAATTCCTCTAAAGAAAATGCCTCCTTAGAGGTCTGCACGGGCCCCGCGGAATGAAGGCGAATTTTCAAACGGTCCGGGCCGGCAAAATTAGGACAATTTTTTCAACGGGCCGGGCCAGGCCGACAGACAAAATAAACGGGCCGGGCGGGGCGCCAAAAGAATTAATCGGGCCTATCGGCCCGATATAAGAATTTAAGCGAAGCAGATAAAATACAAGCCATTTTCAATGAATATGATTTTCTCGAGAAGTATAAATGTGCGTCACAAGCCGATGCGAGTTTAACAACATCAATACAGAAATGTAACATGTCCATCATAGAGATCAGCATCGTACAGTTGCAAGATGTCTGATTCCGAGTTTAATTTTTTTTCAACAGACTCGTGCCAGGACGGAACTGGTCTTATCGATCTCAGGATGTGTAGAACAGTCATTGTGTTATGTAGTTTTAATAGTGATAATGAAATTCTCTTAACAGTATCTTTGGAAATATACCTTAAGGTAGTTCTCATATTCACTGCTCAACAATGCGAAGCTTTCAGACACATTTTCTGACAAAATATTTAACTATAAAGGCATAAAATTGAGAGGCCTGCCTATTGAGGGCATTTGGAAACGAATAGCTTTTTCCATATTTGATAAATTACTTACAGAGATAAAAGAGATTCCTGTCACGTGACTGTTCGTTTTTCTCCTTTCCTGTGCCATCGCTTCCGGAAATTCGATTCAAAACGCTAACTTTGACAGTATTTTCAGAAAGATATATTGCTTTTATCTATGAAAAAAAAAACGACATTTACATAGCTTCTGAATAAGAATGCTTGCCAATCTTACGCGTTTCCGAAAAGAAAAGAATTCATAAATGTGTCGAAATGTAGCTCCTTTGGATTTGAGAAAAGCCTTAAAAATGAGAGAAATATTTTCACAAATCAACTTTTTATTATACAGCTTCAAAAGTGATCATGTTTTTAATCCTTTATTCTGATGAACTACATTAATCTTTTAATGAATCCTTATTTCCATTTTGAAATGTCTGTAGACACGATGACTAAAACACTGTAAGTAATCGGTAATGTTTACTATTGTGTGTTTTCTGTTTTGCGAACATCATAGTAATGTAAAATATACTGTAAAATGTTCCCATAAATATGTATGTAGTATTCATTAAAAGAATCGTAATTGTATGTTGAGAAAAAACAGATTTTTTTTTTTTTTTTTTTTTTTTTTTTTTTTTTTTTTTTTTGTAGAAATTCTATCGGGCCGGGCCGGGCCTGTTTTCCCTGATTTTTGTACGGGCCGGGTCGGGCCGAGAACTGTAAAAATGCAAACGGGCCGGGCCGGGCCTCGAAATTCCGGTCCGTGCAGACCTCTATGCCTCCTCTCTTCGTCTTTATTTTATTCCCTTTACAAGCTGTGTACGTAATTTTTTCCCTCCTCCTCCGCCTTATAAAACATCTTTGCTCATATATAAACTATCAATAGCGAATTGAAAGAATCAATAAATTGTATTTCTTTATACCCCCCCCCCCCCCCCCCGCCTCCGTAGAAAGCACTAACTTGTCCGTTGTAGAAGTCATACTAAACTTCTCTTAATGAAATGTTAAAATTGTATTTTCTTGGACCAAATCTTAGAATTGTCTAACTCACCCATTAGCTCCCCCCCCCCCCCCCCATACGCTGTAAGAAACTGACAGTGGAAAAATTTTACTTTAGTTTTTAGCATTTATTTATCGACAAGTTCAATATTTAACACTTCCTTGTCACGTTTTTTCCGGTCCCGTTTTTTCCTTGTCCCGTTTTTTCCGCTCTTGTTTTTTCTGTCACGTTTTTTCCGGTCACCTTTTTTCCTAGATTCCCATGGTGATGCAGGTCAGTCTTGCTGTATTAAAAATATTTAAATGCAAACTAGACATTTTTAGAGAACATTGGTTAACTAACACTTCCATTGGTTTAATCTTTGTCGTTTTCCTTGTCTGCTAACCCCCGGTATGCGGCCTATGCGAAAGTATATATTTTAATAAATTTAAAAACTTTAACTGAACGCATAAATGATATTTTTCAAATGCAAGTGCTTTTATTATTGTTAGCGGGCAACCTAAAAGATACATATTAAATGTAAAAATTATATTAGAGCTATCAATTAAAAATGCTTTTCACCTATTTTCTGTACACCGGCAGTATGTTCTGTAACCCTGGAAGCTGAAAGGCTCCCCTGGTTAATATAAACGTGGAATTGTACACTTTTTCATGTATTAGCGGATAAACCTGGCACATTTGGAGCTGTTGGCGGCTTTTTTTTATGGAAGAAATGGTAGGTTTTTTTTTTGGTTTTTTTTCCTTTTTTGGCTTAATTAGTATTTCTATCAAAGATTCATTTTTTATTTCACATGAATAAAGTCACGTGGTTAAAAATAGTAATTAACAAAATGTTTGATTCTTTGGAATCAAATCAAAAATATACTAGAATATTTCCGGCATATCGAGATTTAAATGAGTTAATTATAAATGAGCCAAAAAGGAGCGCGTTCTCAAGTAGAGGAAAATAAAACATTTGAGAACACTCTTCAAAATTGAATGTATCGTAATGAAATATGCATATATCAGTCAATATGAGTTGATGACCAATTTATTTTTATTTGTCTGTTTAACACTCAAAGATGTCATTAGTTCATGTTTGCCTTCTCATATTCCGTGTGAATCCATTTGTATCTCTTTTTAACTCATCTGCCCGGGCAAACCATAAACACGACAATACCTTATTGTAGGGTAATTTTTCTATCTTTTCATGGTTTATGGGAAAGGATGGTTATCTTTAAAAAGCAATCCACCATTTCATTGGAAATTTGTTCTCCTGTGTCAAGAAATGTTGCCAGCCACGTGTCTACCACCTTCGCGTGCATTGTGAAGGCTGAAGAAAGTTCGGACATGCCTTGAGGGTAGAGCGGGGACAACAATGTAATGCCACATCAATCGTCATATTATCAACAATAGTGGACGACACAGGAAGGGGAGGTCCTCACTTGTTTGTCGAGCTGTCTTTCATCTTCCTTTCTTCGGCAAAAAAATGTCAACGAAAGTAAAAACGTAAAAACTGAACCCACGGGGGAAAGATTATGGGAAGTAAGAATAATGATAAACAATTACGCTCTTTTTCAAATTGAGGATGGATTCCCATTCAAAGACCAATCATTCTTTCTCTCACGTAGTGGGAGTCTTTTGATTATTTTTCTGTGGAAGATATATATTTGAAAAAAACTGCTATAGCATTAGTATGCCACATTCATCAAAAGTAAGGGAAAAAATTGCGGTATTGGCATACTTTATTTACGCGCCAGAGCGACTAAGATTACTAAATACTTTTAATATTTCAATCACCTCCATGTTTAGTTTTATGTTTATTCTTCTCATGCATAACAATCTCATACGAGGTTGTATTAGAAACGGCAGCCAAGGAGCTGCGCATATGTTACTTTTATTCTTGTATCACATACAAACTTCATATACAGTTTAATAATGATTGTGGAATGCAGCAATAGATAACAGGGACTTTTCCTTTTTTAACATTATCCAACATAGTTGAAAAAGGTTCATAAATTCGGTTGTCTTCTGCCCTTTATCTGGTGTCTGTCATCAGGCCCTTATTATCGAATGGGCAAATCGGGACTTTACCCAGGGGCCCCAGACCTCAAGGGGCCACCAAATCCATATAATAATTTATGAAATATTTATTTTTTCCCCCAATTCCAACCCTGAAAATTTTCGAACACACACACATTTCATCTTTAAAAGATTCTACTAAACTTTCTGAAAAACAAATTTCATTTTGAACTCACAGAGCCCAATGCTTTCGCAAAGCTAACCTCAACCAACTTTAAATAAGAAATAATATTTTGATTTTAATAGATTGTATTAGCAATGAAATTAAATCATATCTAAACTTTAGTGGCTGAAAATAATCGGTTCTAATTGTCATGAGATACATTTTCTTCCGTATTCCAGCTTTTTTCTTTTAACTTAGAGTTAAATATGAAAAAGAAATCCAAAATTGTCATCTTTTTTAGACTTATTGAAAAAACACTTTTGACTTGTGAATGTATTTGATTTCATATTATGTTGTGTGTAGTACAACTTAGAAAGATATAAAAGAAAGTAACTTGACTAACACATATTTACATGTTAGAGTATTCAACATTCTTCCATAAGTTGAAGTTATTAAATTCATCTTAATGTAAACAAGTTGCTAAAGTTACATAAAAGAGTTTTGCTCTGTACTAAGAAAAAAAAGAGTATTTTTATTAATTAAAGTACTTAATTTAGAATTGACGGCACTAACAATTTTCTTCTATTTAAAATCCAAGGTGCTAAAATATTCTTTATGCATTACACATGTGACTGACCATCAGTTCTATGTGAATAATGTTGCAACGATTCAAATGGGGCCCCCTAATTTATCTTTGCCCAGGGCCCCAATTAGTCATGATCGGGGCCTGTCTGTCATATCTCCGTGCTCTGTGCTAATATATTTAGAATACCATGTAATTGATATACGTTATTGACGTTATTATAGAATATTCGGGATTAAAAATAAAGTGTGTATTCATAGCTACAGGGAACTCAAAAGTGTATTCTATTACATTACGGTCTATGGGGGAAAAATCGTTTGCAGAGCATTTCAATGATGTTGCACTATTTCAAACGTAAGGATGAAATTGATATACATTTGTCAGTTGTACTAAAACATGCTTTCTGCAGAACAGAGAGTGCAAAACAGTTACTGTTCATTTACAGGGTTGCACAAAATTATTTTTACACAATAGTTCACGAGAAGGGGGGGGGGCTAGGGGGAGATCGTTCGCAGTTTATTTTAATGATGTTATATTACTTCAAAAATGATGAAATTGATGGTTACTGAGCTATCCTATCGCCCACTGTAATATATGGTGTGCATAGCGTTTATCCTTCCTGTACAAGGACACACAAAGCAATTCGGTTGCTGTAGTGCCTGTCTATGAGCGAATTTCTAGAAGTGCATTTTCTGTTGTGATGTGGTTTTTAAGTCTAGCTAAATTTTTGCATATTACGTGATATGTATAAATTCTATGGATCATATACAGGGCTGCACAAAATAATTCGTAAGCATTACTTTGCGGCGTGAATGAGGTAATTTTTAATTGAATTATGAATTTTTCACCTGACCTATGATTTAGTATACTAAGATAAGTTTGTGGAATATAAATAAATTCATATACAGGGCTACACAAAGACTGTATACATTATTGCAGATGGGTGAGAATTGCTGGAAGTGCATTTTTAATTGTGTTATGCACTTTTTACCTGAAATAAATCTAAATTAATATGTGTGATGTGTATAAAATCTATAGATAATATACAGGACTGCACAAAAGAATTCGAGCGCATGTATTGACGAAAATTGCTGAAAGGGAATTTTAAATTATATTATGCGTTTCCCAACTGAACTAAATGTTTGCATTCTATGAAGTATACAGTAAACTTCCGATTATCCGTCACTTACGGGACCGACGGTGTGGCCGATAATAGAAATGGACGGATAATCGAAAGACAGTACAAGGTCATTACTAAAATTACATTTCTATATGTTAACTTATAAATAAGAATAATAAAAAGACTTTTTGCATTTGATGTACACTTTCGTTTATAAAAAGCATAACTCATAAGAAGAAATCTATTTATCAAATTTAGAATTTTACTGAATAAATATGTAGTGCCTGTTTCAATCCAAAGAAATCCATTATATCTTTTTGTTTGCGTTTTGTTTGTGCTTTTACGTTTTACTATGCAGCAGGATTTCGAATTCTACGTAATAAAAGTACTATCTTAAACCAATTAATGCATTCAGACAGCATAGTCTGCGTCTGCATGATTGACTCCTGGTTCCTGGATGATCATTCCCCGATTCATCATATTCATCCGCTTCAGGTTTCTCTGGATTCAAAACATTTTTAATAATTTCGTCATCCGTTAATTCTTCATAACCAATATCATCGTTGTCACAATTAAGCCAATCTGTGGATTTCATCCGCAGAAATATTTTCTAGCTGCTGTTCCTGACTTCAGATAAGCATTTTACTCTAAATAGCGTTGTCTTACTCGGGTTTGTGTGCATTTGAATTTTCGTTGTTCGTTGCTGATAAGAAAAAAAAAGGAAAAAGGGGTTGGCGGTTAACCGAGGGTGGCGGTTGATAGAGTGGCTAATAATCGGAAGTATACTGTATATACAAATCTATAAATCATATACAGGGCTGGACTAAAGTATTTGGATATTTTTCCGACTATAGATGGTAATTGTTGAAATTGGGTATTCAAATAAGCTACACATTTTCCAAATTGTTTACTTAGGTGAAGATGACACCTAAGACACCTTAGACATCGTCTTTCATCTTATTAGACGGTGAAGTTTAATTACAATATTCTGAATGTGTGGGAAAAAGTTTCACAACCTATGCTTGACGCATGATGTTTCCTTCTTGTTAATGCATATTTCCAAAGAAATATTTATACTGTTACAATTTCTTTATGTGGAAAAATATTGGAAAAACGAATTAAAATATTCAATGAATAATAATAAAATAAAGAATCGGATATTGATTTTAAAAGTCTGAAATTCAGAGAGGCCAATTGCCCACCCCATGACGCCTCTGCTTACATCGTGTATATTTATCTCCATCTTATTACATACATTCCTCAGATAGATCTTATAACTTGCTTATGCAAAACAATAGCTATAACAACCCTTTTCTCAGTAAAAATGGAAGTAAATAAAATAGTTACTAATGACGAATCTTCTATAGATTATTACCTACTATATTATTACCTACCTATTTATCAACTAAGATTATTACCTACAATTCAAGCAATAATCACAGCTGAAATTAAATGTATTCAAATGATTTTTTTTTTTTTTTTTCATGATGGGAAGTAGATTTTAGATGCGTTATTTTCGTTAATTTTGAATTTTATTCATCGAACTATTTTATATCAGCCTTTTATTATATTTTACATTTTTTTTTTTTTTTTTTTTTTTTTATTTTAATACATTGTAGTGTACTAATTTATAAAAACAAAATGTAAGCCTCATATTTTCCCTCCTAACCAGTTGGTTCCGTGCTTTAGGATATAGTGCACGAAATACGCTGAGACTAACTTTTTTATAAATTATTTATTATTCAAAGCATCTCGCGCATGTTGCTATGAATTGAATTGTGTGCGAATAGCCAAAGGATTGGAAGATGTGCTCAATATAGCATTTTTTAAAAAATGATTATAATGTGAGATGAATCTTCATGTTTACAGCTAATATACATTACAACAGAAATCCTCTGATATTTCCAGAGGCAGAAATCGCGGGGATGAATATTCGGACAATTGCAGCACTGCCACTACCATTGCCCTGAAAACGCTCTGAGAGGTAAACTGGAAATTATACAAATATTTTAAAGTATCTCAAAACAAAATTTGCCAATTCCAAATCCAAAATGGAACATTTTGTTAGGAATTTTCAGTACGTGATATTTATACTTCCTGCGCCGTTGTGTCCGTGTTTCACAGACGTAGTTCGTTACAGTCAGTATAAACACACGCTAATATTGCAATTATTGCTAAATTTAGCTTGAATCTGTAAATCCTTTCTTTTATTATTGACTTCATTTGTCTTAGGCTCCTGACACTTTATGATGATATTATCTAATTCACTGTTCGTGGAGGTTCCTTTGTTGTATATCAAGTTTCTGATACGTCTTATCTCTGTTGACATTTACTGGAACCATAACGATGCATCGACTTGCATAATGTGACTCAAAAGTGTTAAATTAACTTAGACAAGATAAAAATTCAAAGCAGCACATACATTCGTTGATTACAAATAGCATAATCGTTTGATTTCACATTTTTCAGATGTTAGCCTTTCCCGTATATGGTATATCTAGAAGACCCATACTTATGATCCATATCATAATCTCTCGACTAATTAAAATACAATGACTAATTGAAAGATGAGCGGGATATCATTTCCGTGTATAAGCGAATTTACACGCACATTTTGTCTGTGACATCGATCATTTATTATATGCAGATAAACATTTCAGACTGTACCTACTGGCATCACGTAAAAGTTGGTAAGAGGATTTTAAGCCATTTTTAATTACATAATGTTAAAGCTTGCGGGTTGTAATCCGTCAGAAGTGTCACATACGTCGTCGGAAACAATTACTTAAAGCGTCAGGGTTTATTTGTTATTTTGTAATCTATTTCCTTGCGTTTTGATTACCATTTGATATCGTATTCTGGATTTACATTTGAGACTCATTTGTAAGGTTACCTCGTATCGTGCAAGTAATATATTCTGCGATGCGAATCTTATTATCTAAGTTTACAACGTTTTATGCATTGTTTTACTCGATATTAATGGTTCCAAAGATATCTGGACTGAGGTATTGTTACACTATTGTGTCCGGAAGAATTTTAGCGAAAAAAAGGAAAAAATATATTTAAGACAGTAAAAATAAACATTGTTTTAAGGGTAATATAACGGAAAGAGAATTTTGAAACGTCAAATACTCGGGAAAAATACACGCATTTTACAAAATGAATAAATTAAATGAAGTTTATTAGTCAAAAATTCGCTTAATGTTTATAAAAATCTAATTGCAAAAAAGAAAAACAAACATATAAGCACGTAAAATAATAACTGCTATTGTTGATTAGCATGATGTGAAATATGAAAAGTTATTGTATTTGTAAATAAATAAATAAATAGATTTGAAAGAGTGAATTTTAGGATATCAATCATGGCATCGATTAATTTTTAAATCTTCAGTTTAAGTTATACGATAAAATAAAACATTTTATAAGTTTTTTCCGAAGAGAAAATTCTATCTTTTTTTCTCATCATATTCGGTAATTTTCTGGCAAATTGAATTATTCTCAAATTCCTTTTTTCTTCTTCCATTAATGAACAAAACACACTTAGAAGGATCTCTCATATTCCTAAACAACAATAATACAGTAATAATAATTTATTGTTAAGATATTTTCAAAAGAATTTTATTCGGCTAAACATATATACACTGAAACTTCTTTTAAAGGCCACCCCTATTCAAGGGCCACCTCTATTAAGAGCCAATATTTTTAGTAACGAAAATTTTCCCCATAGACATAATATTAAATTTACTCCTATTAGGGGCCACACCTACCTCATAAAGGCCATTTTTTCACATGTGCCTTAAATCCTGAACAGGTGTATTGAATTCCTGAACTAAAATACAATGGTTCAACAAACAACTGCACTTGCAACAAATAAGGCAGGGGGGTGGGGGGGGGGGGGTGGAGAGGATTTAGTAACACAATGAAGCACCAAAAAATTTTTCACAAGTGAAACAAAAAGACGTTCCTCACACTTTGTTTGATCTTTCAACCTGTAGGGATTGAGTTGGAAGGGAAACTTGACCCTTTGTTGTGGGACACAAAGGATAACAGGTTATCTAGAAAAACTGATTCCACATTTACTAAAATTGTGAATGCATATTGAAGCACAATTTTTACACTAGAAATTTTATGCCCAGGCTTATGTAAAATTTAAAATTATGGCACCCAAATCAAGCCAAAGGGTACCTTTGGATTTGAATGACAAAATCAAAGTTCTTAATTTTCATGATCAAGGAACATCTGCAAGAAAATTGGCTTCACAGTTAATTGCAACAAGAAACAATATTGTTAAAAACAAAGAGAACTTACTGAAAGAATATGCAGATTTTAAAAATTGCGGCATAAAAAGAAAGAGAAGTAAAAATTTTGGTCACCCCTATTCAAGGGCCAACGCTCATAAATGCTAATTTTCAATGGAACGGCAGGTGGCCCTTACAAAGGGGCTTCACTGTATATATTATATCAGGAAAATATGCGTTAAAAATTATAATTAGCAATAGTTTTTGGGGGTTTTTTTAATTAACAAAGATAAACTAACGAAATCATGACACATCTAATAACATTTATTGCTATTTTTATTTATATATAATTAAGTAATAATATATCGTATTTACTCGCGTAATAGTTGCACTTTTTTTTGCCAATTTTTCATTGTGAAAGTCTAGGTGCGACTATTATGCGGAGAAATGTACTACACAATATTGAACACTCTAATGCTAAAACATTACTGGTATATATATATATATATATATATATATAAAAAAAAAAAAAAAACACATAATAAAATTAGTAACTTAACAGTTTTAATGTTTCCAGATTATGTGTTGCTTATTAAATACCATTTTTCTTTTTATGGTAATATTTTTATAGACATAAAATTTAGAAATGATCTTTGTGTAAATTTTGACAAAAAATTCTCATAATAAATCTCTTCGAGTATTACTGACGATTTTTTCTGCTTCAAAACGGGGGTGCGACTATTACGCGAGTAAACACGGTGGTATATATATATTAAAACAATTAATTTAGTTTAAATTTACCATTTCAATCAGCAAATTAATTGTTATTTGTTAGTGATTTCAAAAACAGCACAATTTAATTTAACTTCTTGTTAATGGGGCAAATGAAGGGCTTAAAAATGAAAGGCTTTGTAAATTGTAACTGACATTTAAAAAAAAATTTCCGATTTTCACTTAAAATTTTTTAACCGCATTCTGACAAGCTTTTAAAAGTACGAAGTTTATTTTTTAGTCAAAATATGCCACTATAATCAAAGATAAGTTTTAGATAGGAATTTTAATAGCGAAGAGTTTTTGCATATTAGTCCAATAAAATAAAATGTATCAGACAAAAAAAAAAAAAAAAAAAAAAAAAAAAAAAAAAATTGCACATAAGTCTTAAAAAAATTAGCTGTTTTACTTGAAGAAATGGATTGGAAACTCGATTCTTTTCTTTTAACTAAGATGTAAATTTATAGATTTTGTTTTGCCACATTGCAGATTCTGTAGAGATTGTCTCTTAGAGCATTTATATCTATTTAGATTAAAAATCAAAATCTTATGTAATTTTCCAAACTTAAAAAACACATATATATTCTATATCAGAAAGTAATATTTTGGGATTTTTGTCAAAACTTCATATGTATAAGAACCCGTTTTTCCTTATCAAACAAATTATCATACGAGTATGAAATTTACATTATGAAAAAGCACAGTTTTTATCTATATGCCGTCCAACGCCCTTTTTTATTATCTCGTTGATATAGCGATTCACGATAACCATCCTTCTTCTAAGCATTTATTCTTCGCAATTTAAAAACGATATGGAAGATTTAATTTGTAAATTTTCCAGGTGCATAATTCACTTGTCGTAGAAATGTGTAGAAATAATAAATCTTTACTTTAATAATTTGTTTTTACTACTTTATGTCTAACTTTCCTTTTAGAATTTC
Organism: Maratus speciosus; assembly: GCA_963932465.1. Lineage (NCBI taxonomy): Eukaryota > Metazoa > Arthropoda > Arachnida > Araneae > Salticidae > Maratus > Maratus speciosus. Next base: position 232,203,115 of record OZ010791.1, on the reverse strand, counting down.
ATGTTTGGGGTGGAAGTAAAAAAAAAAAAAAGGATGATTTGCATGACATTAAATCAAATTTATATCGTAGCAGAGCCATACTAAAAAAGACTGTGAGAAATAATACAAAAAACATGGGGAAAAAGACAGAAACGGATGCAGATACATTTATAGATGGTAGACATGTATGAAAATAACTTATTGCATGGCCTGAAACAAGATATGCAAAAGAAAATTATAACTGAAAGTGTAACAGTAGAAAAGTCCCCCTTAGTAACAAATTCTGTAGCTCCCCACCCCTTCTGAATATTTTTCTTAAAATTGAAATATCTGTATTATTGAATGTAACTCTAAATGCATATTTAAATGAAGGTATTACGTCAGTGGTGTATTCAAGGGGAGGGCTGATGGGACTGCAGCCCTCTCCGAAATTTACAGAAAATATCAAGCTTAATTACGAAAGTATAGACAAATGTAATGATACCTGCTAAAATGAAATTTAAAAGGAACCAGTAAAATATTTCATTTTAGACAGGTTTTAATCTTACAAGGAAGGTCTCCATACGGGCATACTCAGAAAAATCTGAAAAAAAAAAATACAGAATGTTCTTCTTTCATGGGTATATATGTTAATAAAAAATTTTCGGCGGAACCTCGGTAGAACGTCCGTAAAAAAATAATGAAAATTTCGTTTATTTGGCGACTTATCACCGTTTGGCGAAGAAATAAGATTTCAAAAAATACGCTTGTCGAATACTCTTTAAGGAAAACACTTTTTATGTTGAATTTGTTTAAATAAGTTTAATTTAAATAACTTTAGCTTTGTCATTTTTAGTTTGTTTTAACTATAGTTTTGTCATTTATATTTATATGTACTTATAACGAGTTTTAACTATCCTATTTTACGATTTAAAACAAAATCTAAATTGATTAAAACTATTCCAAGCTCAAAAATATGCCCCATTGATCACTGTGGATTCAACTTTGTTGCTATGGAAACACCTTCTTCGGTATGGAAATGTATTACGGCAGCATTATTCATCTGGCGTTAAAAGTTATTTTTATAACCGTTAAAGCGGTTATAAAAAAAAAAAAAAAAAAAAAAAAAAAAAAAATGTGGATTGGAGAATGAAACAATGGCAAAATTTCATTCAAATCGGCAAAAGCAACATGTATAATACAAAATGTAATAATAATAATAATAAATTCTTTCATGGTTTACGTTTAAATTCATTAAATACCGCATATTCTCAAAATCAATTACCAAACAATTTTCATATTCATTAAAATCGTTTGCTTTTGGCGAGGAAAAGTGCTGATCGCGTGCCGCTGTCGTCTTTTCATGCCAATTATTCGAAAGTATTTTATTTTTTTAAAGATTTTCTACTGTATTTCCGCCGCTAATTGTAACTGATCCTTTATTACATACATGAGTACTTTCACTAGCATTTTTTTCTACATATTCTGAGTATGCCCAGTACGGAGACCTTCCTTGTTAGTTACATGTTTTATTTCGCAGAGACCATGAAATTTTTCATTTCCGCCAAGTTTCCGTTATACTCAGGCTATCTTTACACCACGTTTTACTGTATAAAATAAGATATGTGGTGATTAAAAGTTCATTATTAATTTTTATTAGTTTAAAAACATTAATAAAAGGCTTATTCTTTAAAGTACGTGATCTTGAATTCAGGTAGTCAGTCTTATCAGTGTGAAAATCTGTAATTAAGGTAATGCGCATATATTGAATTATCTTCTCAGTATGAAATGCAAAACCTTGAACCTTTTTTTTAAATTTTACTGAAATGCTTGGTACTTTATAGACTTGTTATTCAGCTCGTTACAGCATCGTGGTGTGTTATTTTATTTCCACAACATTACAAAATATTAACAAAAAAGGTTGTTTTATAATAGTGATTAGAAATAAGCTTTATTCCATTTAAAATACATCATAAATATAATTGATTGATTCTGAATCTCGAATGCACAAAAAGTGTCTTATCAACCACAATTTATGGTTTTAAAAAATTCTAAAAATGCTGTCAAATTTGGCAGTTTACGCCGATTTTCGGGGCGTGGGAGTCTCAAAAAAGCCATCATGAATGAGTTTTGATTTTAAGTTTGCGGTGGATCTTTTATAAGTATGAATTCTTTTCAAAAACGTTTGGAAAATGTCGGTTTGAAAAGAATTCATACTTATAAAAGATCTACCAAATTGAAGATCGCACGAATAATCTGTTTTTGTTATTAATTGATAAAGAAATGTTGGGGCTACTGAAAAAAAAGGAAATTTTTTCTTATTAGTGAGAAATTTGCCACAAAAACACGGAGGCTGGATTACACTTACAAATGAAATGTCAGTATAAAAAAAAAAGTTGCAGATTGTAACATTTATGTTCATTTAAAGGAAGTAAAATAATTATTAAACTTCTGGGTTTTTTTAATTAATTACAAAAAACACTTTTCAATAAACAGAAAACATGGAATGATTTCGATGGTAATTGGTACGGCGCTGGAAGGAACTATAGCGATGACCATCAAGAAACCTCACGCCTCGCCACTGAATATGGTTGAAAATAAATTTATATTTATTTCTTTTTCTATGTAAATTTTACTTCCTATAAATCGCTTAAATTACACGGTAACACAGGTATGATTTTGAAGTGATTTGTAATCCAATAGTTTCTTTCCTTTTCTGATAAATGAAGTACAACTTGCTTTATAAGCGATTGTTGTCTCGAGACTGAAGTTTCTTTTCTTTTCTGCACTGTCGTGTCCAGAAATTCGGTTTAAAATTCCAACTTTGACGGTATTTTCTGAAAAATCTTCTACCTTTACCGAAAAACGAAAAAAAAAAAAAAAAACAGTTATATTAGATAGTTTCCTAATAATATTACTTGCCACTTTGATACTTTTGCAAACAAAAAGCACAAATAAATTAGTGTCATACACTGTAACAAATTTCGATTTAATGGTGAACTAATTTGTTGGAGCATCAAAAAATACGATTCATTTGATTTTTTGAAACTCCTAATTATATGATGAAACTTCAACAAAGGTGCAGATTTTGATCATCTTATATAGTAATATATATAACAGTCAGCCAAATAAAATAAATAGTTTTAACACAGTTTCAATATGCTACTTAGAGGACAAAGACATCTTGCTTGTCTAATGGTTGGTTGGTTGGTTGAATAGAGTTTAATGGCGCAAAGTCATTCTGGTGTAAAACTTAAAATAATTTGTATTCAAGTAAAAGTACTTTAAAATCATTTAAGTGCAGCTTTTTAAGGAGACACAATATCACACAATGTTCGGCCAATGTCGCGCCTATCGGAAAAGGGTTTGTAACGAATAATCAAACTAAAATCCACATTTTAATGTTTCGTCATTGTCACTTATTAAATAAAGCTTACGCCGTAATGTTAAAATAAATTCACGTAAATTAAATAATTTTTAATTCAAAAGTTTCAAATTAACATGTAATATTTACTTTCTAATAATTATACATAAAAAAAAAGTCATAGTAGATTTTTATATTCTATGTTTATGCATTTGAAACAAAGAGTTTGCTGTTGGTCTATTGCAGTTTTTACACTCTGTTATTTAACTTTTTTTTTTTTTTGTATGTAAAGATATAATTTTCTAATCGATTTTTCACTCACTTTTCTTATGGCATGCCAGATTATAAAAGTTATATACATAGACGTTTCTGAAATAACATTATACGATTTTAAGATTTTTAGAAACTAACTATAAATTGATCAATTATTTTAAAGATAATTTTCGTTAGATGTGCACACAAGATGAATCGCCAAATATTCTTCATAGCCATTACAGTTATACGGGTTACAACAGTAATAGAGTTAATTATGCATTAAACCATATTCGTCAAAATATACAAACTGGCTGTAAAACTGGGGGGGGGGGGGGGGATTTAAACCCTAAACAGTAGAAAATATAAATTTAAAAAAAGGTTTAATATATTTTTTAAATACTTTTTCATCATTTGTATTGTTTAATATTAATTAAATTATGATTACATGTTGACAAAATGGAGTTACGAATAAAAAGTAGGAGACATATAGTGTACTCTCTATCAGTTACGAGTGAGGTAACTGAGGGGTTGTCAAAAGATGGCGGTTGTGTTTTATAAATCGGATGAACAGCTTCTGATTACCGCCGGGGCAAACTTCCCACCAGCAAATTTCAATAGAAAATTCTGTCTTATTTAAGCGCCTTATTCATGGAATATTTTCTCACAAATTCCTCACCAGGACATGCTGCGCCAAGAAAAAGCTTAAAATAAAAACACAGAATTATAGTTTAAAAGCTTGTGATAAAATAATATGAGCAAAAAACATCAGTGCTTTATGAAATATGTAATGATGAAATGTATAAATAAAACCATTTAATAAAAGCCAAAATGCTATAGCTAAAAATGCAAAATCTAAAAAAGTGAAATAAAGACCGAGTTACAAAATTAATAATGAAATAAAGTATAAAATGTAACATAATACAAGTTACAACACCACAGATAAATAAAGAAAATGGTAAAAAAAATACAGATACGTAATAATGAAATTGCAAAGTAAAAATCTGTACAAACATCAAGGAATGAGATTAAATTTACTAAAACACATGTTAAAATTAAAATATTTGCTAAAAGGAGGGCTGGATAAAAGCACGTAGGATCAGATACTGCTAAAACATCATATCCCTCATTTTTATATCTTGTGTCACATGTCTCTGATTCTATAGCGTCTTCTGCATAGCGGAGGAGCTGTTTAGAATCCTTAAAATTAGTGAATGGTGCTTCAGTACGTGATTTTGTTGACTTTTTCTTAACGATTTTCCATTGCGATGGTTCTTGAAATATTTTCTTTTTCTGTGTGCATGACTTTTGTTTTTCTTGCTGTGCTACAGAAATATTAGGTTTTTATAATTTGCTAGGAGACTGTGAAGTAGACTGTTTTGGCTGCATTTTTGAAAAATGTGTTGATGAATCAACAACCAAAGACATGTAATAATGTACAGCAGGATCAAAATATTCTATTTTAACCGATTCTGATGATGGTGGCCAAGATTTTAATTTTGCAATAGGTTTTGTATTAGCAGTAAATTTCACACTACGGGTGTTTTTATTTATAGTGATGGATTGTGTCCCAGGTGAATTATTTGGTGGAAATGAGGATCCCGCTTGGGTGCTTATATACCTTATGAATTTTGATTGTTGTTTGAGTAAACTTGAATAAGAAACACCAACAGATAGGGTTCTGGATTCAACAATTTTGCGAGCTTCAGGGTAAGAAAGTTTTTGAATAATTTTAACAGTAAGAAATTCTTTTTCATGGATCCAATTAGGACAAGAGCGAGAATATGCTGTATGATCACCTTTACAGCGTTCAGGTTTTTCACAAGATTTACTGTCATGGCCGACTTCTGCACAACATGCACAGGTAACAGAACCACGACAGGTAGCGTTTGTATGGTCATAACGCTGGCATTTAAAGCAACGGAAGGCATTAGGGATATAGGACCGGACAGGACAGCTTAAGTAAGCAGTTTTAATTCTGGTTGGTAAACTCGGGCTATTGAAAGTTAGAATAATGTGTTTTGTAGGAAGTACTTGACTATTCCAACGGATAATGATACGGTGTGCATCTATAACAGTTTGATATTTTAAATTTGTTAGAAGTTCTTCTTTTGTGGAAAGTAAAAGGTCTGGTTCTGATATAATACCACGCCAGTATTTAGAGTTTGATGTGCTTTAACAGAAACAGAAAAAGAACCTATTGTATTGCAATTTGATAGAAGTTGTGACTGGCTGGCTGAAGAAACCTCAACTTGTAAATCCCCAGACTGCAATTTTTTGAGCGAGTGACCATCACCAAAAACAGACTGGAAGGTTTTGGCAATAAGAAATAGTGAATTTTTTTGAAAGAACTATCAGAAAGACTATCAGTGCGTTTAATAATAAAAAATCGAGTGAAAGAAACATTCTGTACACTTTGTTGCTGTCCACATGGGAGAGATATACAAAGAAGTGAATTATTTTCATCCATATTTGAAAGAAAATAGAATTCAGACCCCGGCCGCACCACCCACTACCGAGCCCAACAAGGGGATGCACATTCGTGCACCAGTTTCTAGCCAGGGCTCATATGGTCACAAGAAACTCCTATACCAGTCTCCACCCTTAACGAGATGACTAGTAAGTGCCCGTTCACTTGATCCTCAGCCGATTGATGCATGCGGGACCAATATGCACACCCTGCCTACCTGAAGTAAAGGCCAAAGCAGTGTGTTGGTTTCCCTCAACTACCAGGATCCCCTTTCCAGGAACACGGGTCGCTACACATGGCAAACACGTGGCTGGTTTACAATTCTCCATAAGTCGATATAGACAGGATGATATCGTCTTATACAGAATGGCCTTCACCTCCAAAGAGGAAACCTTAATGAGAGTGAAACGAAGATGAAAGAAAGAAAAGAGGAAAAAGGAAAGGAGAAAAATCGCTCAGGTGCACGGGGTTGCGAAGCTCGTGAATACCTAAAGAAAGTATTCTCTTTGGGGTTGCTTGTCTAATAATGGTTAGAACGCTTAGCTACAATTCAAAGAGGTATTCTGTTCGATCCTGGTTCGGGCTTAGATGTGGTTTAGATTCCACTTAAACCTTTTGACGAGTAAAGTTGATTCACAGTAAAATTGATCAAATTCCAGATTATGAAAAGGCAGGAGTTTACATAATCCCATTCAGCACAGAACATCAAATAAGTTTATTCTACATTGGTATGACATCTCGAAAATTTAAAGAAAGGCTAAAAGAGCAAAAGAAAATATGAAGATAAACTTCGAAAAAGCTAAAATGATCATTTCAATATCTAACCATTACTCTTGAATAATCCGTGAATCAATTGGGATTTTACTTAGGAATGATACTGTTTGTAACGATATCCTTTCTTATAATATCTCACGATTTGGTATACTATCCTAAGTATTTCAAGAGTTCCAGAAAATATGAACTGGTATTTTCACCCTGATCACAATAGACTGAAAATAGCTTGCGCATGCGTAGTATTTTGTTTTGTTTTTAAATATCTTTCCTATTCTAGTCAGTCATCTTTTCCCTTTGAAAATGAACGCGTGTGCGTTTGATAGATCTCAGGGTTATATTAAATAATATCTTTATACATCCTTTTAAGTAACCATAAGAATGTTTTAAAGTTTATATTAATAACAAGGTGAAAATTCCTCCACGACACTATTTTTTTAATACAGCGTTTTAACTCTATTACTTTACAGTTTATTGTTAAGCATTTCACCAGTTCTCAGTTCCACATTCTACCAGGTCATGGTTGATCATTTTACCTGTTCATGGTTCAACCTACACAAGTTGGTTCAACCAGAGCATTAAATATTGGAACACGCTTTCACCAAGTTTTGGTGAAATGTTGAAATGTATAATATAAGTAATAAAATACTTTGTTAATAACACCATAAAGTAAAAAGTCACGACAACCGTTACAAAATTTAAACCATCCTTCTGCAAGTAAGTGACAAGCCACATGCAGCGAAGATACAAACAAGAAATTTCTAACTTTGGCATTTACTTCAAATTACTGTTAGATGTAAGGAGATACAACATCAATTTACAAAGCAACGAGGATGTCGAATGTTAAAATAATATTAAAAAATATATATAAATAAAAGACTTAAATCAATGCTTATCTTGAAATTACCGTGCTATTTCAAAAAATCAGAAAGTAGTGATTCGGAAAAGGTTATCAGGGATGAAAGAAATTAATCTGAATTACCCTACCTTTTGGAGCAAAGATAAACGTTAGCTTTATTAGCTATACTTTAAGCAAATGTTTATTTAATTAATAATAATAATAATATATATATAAGATCAAATGATCTTTCAAATTAATAGTATTTTGACTGTTGCATGTATAATCTTGCGTGATTTACGAATGGATAACTATTTGGTAAATTAATTGATTATCGATTAATCGTTTTATAAAAGCCAATAGAATCGAAACATTTGGTTATGGAGTATATTATTGATAACGAGTCACATTTTTAAAACGGTCGATAACAGTTTGGTGGGCAGGTTAGGGCCCAAGCAATTCGGGCCCCTTATGATAAGCAGGGCCATAAGGGTCATCGGTCTGGATTTAAAATGCAGGATTTTTTTTCATTGCCAATAATTGTTCTTCAAAAATTTCTTACATTTTAAAGCGGTAAATAGACTTCTTTTCTTTACTGCCATCAAGTTGTTTGCCGTCAAGTTTTGACGCGTTCCATCTAATGTAATCTATAACAGTTAAAACCCTTTTAAAGTAATTCAGGGTTCCAAAAAATATTTTTGTGTTCGGACTCTTTAAATAGTCAGACTGATAGGTCAAGACTGACCACCACAACAACAACATACGTAATTGATAAGTAGTTTTTTCATCGTCATGAAGGAAACCATTTCGTTATCGTGTCCAAAGGTTCAGATGCACCAAACATGTATGACGCCAGCACACTAATTGTTGTCTCTACGTATGTACTCACCAATACAATCTCTACATTTTATAAACAAAGTTGATAAAAGTTCTACAATGAACATTTCGCGTCTTGGGCTTTAATCATTACCTGATTTTACTATATATGATAAAACAGTCTAACACTTTGAACTACACCGCTTTGAGACGAAAATGAAACTCAAACCAAAAGTTCTATGGCCAAAGGTCCTAGAAACAATTAGACTTATAAAACAGGTAGGCGACTGTAGAAAATTCTTCATTATCGATATACATTATAAATTATATATCCGAAAGAAGTTGCTAACTTTGATAATATTTACAGAAAGATTCTTTGCATTTGTCAAAAAATGAAAAAGTCTGTTCTATACCATAGTTCCTGATAAAGCCTTAAATGGTTTGCTTCGATAGAAAAGATGAACAAAAGGAATTATGTTATTTCACAAAGACAGGTAAATGTGATATTTATGTAAAATCCATAATATAATGTTAAAAACAATAAAAAGGTATTAAGTATTGGACATTAGATTGAATTAAGTTTTTATGATTTATGTTTATTACTTTAAATGACTTTATTTTTAATGTTTAACTTCACATAATTTAACATCCAAAATATCAAAAATAGCCCTCTCAAATTCTAAATTTTCCTGCAATTTTGTCTCTTTAAAATTTTAACGCTGGAAAAAATCCCTCTTTTTTTCCATAATAAAAATAAAGTTGAAAATTGTCACTATGTATTTATCTTCAACGCAAGTGTGATAAAAGATTTTTTCCCCTTTAGTTGTTTATTGTAATAAACATGCAAGGCCCGCGGCTATGTCCGTGTAGAAATAGAATACAGTTGTTGAAAACGTTGTTAAAATTTATTTTGTGCGCTCATTAAGTTTGGAAATGCTACTACCCAGCAAAGAGGAAATTGCTGGCCAGTAGCAAGATAGGTGCTGGCAATGATGGAGAAGTGCTGGCTGATGGTCTACCACTGCATGACTACTGCTGGACAGCTTCAGTCAACTTTGCTGGTGGAAATCATCAGATAAAATTCTGGTGGGCATCCATTTTATCTCATGCGCTGGCCCACCACTACATGGAAGTGCACGAACTTTTGCAATATTATTGCTGGGAACCATTACGCTAGGTGGCGATGCTAATATCGAAGACACTGAGTATTTGAACACAAATCTGAAATGAATATCTTAACACCATTTAAGCTGTGAAGCTATTTTTTTTTAACTGTAAAAAATATAGCACCACTGCCACCAACAAAATAAATAAGTAAATGAATAAATAAATAAATTCTTTATTTCAACGCACTTTTTTTTTTCTCCTTAAATCTGGTTTTACTAAGTTACAAAGGATTTCGGTTTTCATAATTCACGCAGTTCAGAATCAATAATAATAAAAAAAAAAGCGTATAAAATACATAGGATTTCTACACAATAGAATAATTTCTATACCAGTTTAATGATTGGGAACGTAAATCACATAAGAAACAAACTTGAAATAGTGTAATGAGAGCTTATAAACAACGAGCAATCGTAACGTACGCTGAAAGCACTTGTTCATGTCCGATCACGAAAACCAAGCGGCATCGAGCGCGGTCAGTACTTGGGAGGGTGACCACATGCTGTTCAAATATTTCTATAGACATTTCTATTATAGACACTTCTACAGATGTTTCTATAGCTCTTCGTGAAACTAGCTTATTGAAAAAAGAGCCATAATTATATAATACTTTGTTTTTTTTATAGAATTCTACAAGAAATTTTTGTAAGGGAAAGTGCTGGGCCAGCAAAGGAATAGCAGTGGGATAGGTGCTAGCACTGCAGAAAAAGTGCCGGATTGAAGTAATGTGATGACATACCAATGCTGGCCTGCTGTTGGCCATCACTGATGGGCCAGCTGCATTCGGATCGGATACTTTTCGACAGGTTTAAGTAATGGCACCCTTGCATTTTACCGCTGATAGCACTGCTGGCTGCCATCTTTTTTCCAGCTGATGGCCCACTGTTTCTTTCTTTGCTGGGTATTAATTAAAAAAGAAAATTTTCATTTTAGCCTCCTCCCCCCCCCCCCCCCCCTTCCTGAAAATCAGACAAATTCTTGTCTATTTGTGAATTCGATTCACCCCCTATCCCTACAATAAATATAAAGTTTGAAATCGGTTGTATAATTTCAAAGTAGCTGTATAATTTTAGAATTTTTCCGCTCTTTTTTTACCTTTTTTGAATTTCAAATTTTTAAAAATTGTTCTTCTAGTGAGAATTTACGTCTTAAACGTATAACCATCATTTAAAATTTTACGTTTCTAGCAAAAACAGTTTCAAAGCAATCGTAATTTTAGAATATTTTTCATTCTTGCATCTGCTTGGGTAGAATGTGCCAAAATAAATAAATAAATAAAATAAATAACTAAAATAAAATAAATAAATAAACTTTTTTTAAGGGGAATTCACCATTATAATACCGAAAGAGTTTTGTAAATCGTTCAGTAGTTTCAGAGTAATCGCGTTTTAGAATGATTTCTACTGATTTCACCCTTTTAAACTTCGAAATTTAAAGAAATCGTTTTGTGCGAACATTCTATGCAGTTATCTCTTAAAAGTAGCCACCATGTCAAATTTCTAGTCTAAACAATTTCTAAAAAATCGTAATTTTACAACGTTTTTCTTTCTTGCACACCCTGAGAATCGGAGATCTTGAGATTAAAAAAAAAAAAAAAAAAAACTAATGTTTAAGCAGAGATTAGTCAATACTGGAAGAATTTTTGTAATTGGTCCGGCAGTTTTGAACTAATTGTTTTTTAGAACACTCTGCTCATTTCACCTATTTAAATGCGAATTTTTACAAAACCGTTCTTAGTAATTGCTTATGTCATAAAAATAACCACCATCTCAATTTTCAAGATTTTAGTCCTGGCAATTTCAAAGAAATCGTTATTTTAGAACTTTTTCGCTATGGCAACCACAACCCTTTCAATAGTACCGACAAAAAAAAAAAAAGGAGCCTGTGTTGAAGAAGAGACTGTCACCATCAATTTACTGCTAAAATTTTAAAAATGAGTTTCGTTAGTGTCAGACTTTACCTTCTCCAAAGAAAAGTTTATTCTTTATACACTGGTTATCAAAAATTAAGGAAAAGTCACAAAATGCTAATTTTCAAATACGTGAACACTCAAAAGGAAATAATATAATTCGAGTAATTACTATCTCTACAACACAGCTAGCCCATATAATATCTCATTCATGTCACACATGGTCACAAGTATCACAGTCACTACGATGAAGCAAAAAAATAGGAAATTTCATGCATCTCATTATGAGTCTCAAATGATCACTATATGTGACTCCACTGAGACGTCACTGTGACTGCTGCTTTGTGACGAGTCACCATGTGACTTTACAATGTAGTTATATTGTGACTCTCATGTGACTGTCATTTGTAGACTCAATTTCAAAGTTATCGTGAACGCTGCATTGTGATAAGTTACCAAATAATGTCACATTAAAGTCACATGATGACTTTCAGGTGACAGAGAGACTACTGTGAAGTCACCATTGTGCTCTTTTGGGAAAAGTGTCCATGTGACTATAATATGATATTATTTGGTGACTTATCATAATGCAACGTTCATGATGACTATTAAATTAAGTCTCAAAATGACAGTCACATGAGAGTCACAATTTAACTACATTGTAAAGTCACCTGGTGACTCGTCACAAAGCAGCAGTCACAGTGACGTCTCAGTGGAGTCACATATAGGGATCATTTGAGACTCATAATGAGATGTATGGAATTTCCTATTTTTTTGCTTCACCGTAGTGACTGTGACATTTGTGACCATGTGTGACATGAATGAGATGTTATATGGACTAGCTGTGTTGTAGAGATAGTAATTACTTGAATTATATTATTTCCTTTTGAGTGTTCGCGTATTTGAAAATTAGCATTTTGTGACTTTTCCTTAATTTTTGATAACCAGTGTAGTATTAGTATAGTATAGATTAATAATTTTTATGTTTAAATTGGAGATCGACCGAAAATTCGATTTCGTTTTCATCTCAAAATCTGAGTTTCGTCGAAATTTTCTTGCCGAAGGTTCGGCCGGACCGAAACTTGTCTGAAACTACCTTTATTGCAAAAATCTCGTTTCTTCCTTAGGAAATTTTCAACATACTCATTGATTTAAGCTGTATCGGCTCAAATGAGACACTTTTTATTTATTTCTATGAACTTCACTGTTTATAATTGTCAGTCATGACTGACTCAAGACGTGAGTGCAAATTATAAAGCAAGCAATGCATATATGACTAAACTTTGAAGACGCTTTTCATGTGATCATTAAAAGCTGCAGTATAGTAATAACAATTTTTAGTTTGAAACCGCAGAAGTGTTTCGAATACTCTTTGAGAAAGTTCTAGTATAACAGATGATTATTTACAAAAATTATTATAAAAGATAAATCGACGTATGTATACCTAAAACAATTTTTTGATTAGATGAAACTCGTATAACTAGTAAATCATTCTGTGTCGAACGATGAATTAATTACATTTTATTTTTATATGAAAATAAAAATTTTTGGTCAGAGGCAGAAAGTCAACATGGGTCACATGTATAATGAAATTACACATATAATCTATACTAATATTATAAAGAAGTAAAAATTGTTTGTTTGTTAGAGGTAATCTCTGGAACTACCGAACCGATTTCAAAAGTAATGATATCAAAATGATGGTGTTGGTCCAACTTAGAACATGAGCTATATTTTATGTCGGTGTCACTATACCCCAAAGGGGGTGCAGGAGAAAAAAAGTTCTAAAAATGAGATTTTTGTGTTAGTGAAAGGCCTAGAAATATCAAATTTGGAATATTGGTTTCTTATAACATACAAATGATGTCTAAGAACATTTTCTAAACAATTCGAAATTTAAAAGTGGTGAAAATGCACAAAAAGCGTTCTAAAAGACGTTCTAAATGGTGGTTTCTACACAATCTCAGGAAATAACAAACCGATTTAAAAAGTAATGGTGTCGAAATGATGGTGAATATCCTTGTTCCAACATAGGCTATATTTTATGTCGGTGCCACTAACCCAAAGGGGGTGCAGGAGCAAAAAACTTTCTAAAAATGCGATTTTTGCTTTACTGAAGGTCCTAGAAACATGAAATTTGAAATATTAGTTACTTATTAGATATAAAGGATTTCTAACAGCAGTTCTTAAACAATTCGAAATTTAAAAATGGGTGAAAATGCACAAAAAGCGTTCTAAAAAACGTTCTAAATGGTGATTTCTACACAATCTCAGGAAATACCAAACCGATTTAAAAAAATAACGTTGTCCAAATGATGGTGACAACCCTTGCTCTAACATAGGCTATGTTTTATGTCGGTGCCACTACCCCAATCGGGGTGCAGGAGCAAAAAACATTCTAAAAATTATTTTTGCGTTACTGAAGGGCTTAGAAATATGAAATTTGAAATATTAGTTACTTATTAGATATAATATTAGTATAGATAAAGGAGAAGAGTTCTTAAACAAGAACAGTTCTTAAACAATTCGAAATTTAAAAGGGGTGATAATGCGCGAAGAGGGTTCTAAAAAACATTCTAAATGGCGATTTCAATTCAATTTTGGGAAGTATCAAATCGATTTCAAAAGTAATGATTGTAAATTGAGGGTGACAGACCTTGCTCTAAAATATGCTCTGTTTTATGTTTGTATCACTACAACCTGTGGGTTGCAGGAGAAAAACCTAGAATTAAGAAATTTGGAATGGTAGTTACTTATAAGATATCAATGATCTCTAAGAACATTTCCTAAAAAAATTAAAAAGGGGTGAAAATTGAAAATGCGCGAAAAGCGTTGTAAAAAACGTTCTAAATTGCGATTTCTATGCAATCTCAGGAAGCACTGAACCGATTTCAAATATAATGGTGTAAAAATGATGATGACAGATCTTGCTCCAAGATAGGCTATATTTTATGTCTGTTTCCACTACCCCAGAGAGGATGCAGGAGCAAAAAATTTTCTAAAAATACGATTTTTGAATTATGGAAGGACCTTTTCATGGTATATATTTATTGGACATAAATTATCTCTAAGAACATTTCTTTAAAATTTTTAAATTTAAAAAGGTGTGAAAATGCGCGAATAGTGGTCTAAAAACGTTCTAAATTGCGATTTCTGTTCAATCTCAGGAAATACCAAACTTATTTCAAAAGTAATGTTTGCAAATTGATGGTGACAGTCCCTGCTCCAACACAGGTTATATTTTATGTTGCTGTCACTACCATCTGGGGATTACAAGAGCAAAACATGTTCTAATTTGCGTTTTTTACACAAGTGATCAGTCGAACATTTTGAAATATGGCATGGTATTTACTTACAAGATGCAGCTGCTTTCTAAGAACAGTCGAAAGAAAAGTCGAAATTTAAAAGTATGAAGTGAGCGAAAAGCGTTCTAAAAACGTTCTAAATTACAATTTTTATACAATATTATCAAATACCAAACCGAGTAAAAAAAAAAAAAAAAAATGGGGATAAATTGTTGGTGATAGAACGTGCTCATACGTAAGCTATATTTTATGTCTGTGTCACTACCGACAGAGGATTGCTGAAACATAAAATTTTCTAAATCGCGATTTCTATGATACTGAAGAGGCTAGAAACTTTAAATATGGCATGGTAGTTGCTTAAAAAATATATATGCCCTCGAAGGACTGTCGAAATTACATTCAAATTAAAAAGCGGTGAAGTGAAGGGGAGATGCGAAAAGCATTTAAAAAAAGTCCTAAATTACGATTTCTATGCAATTTCAGGGAATATAAACTGATTATAAAAGTAATAGTTGGGAAGCAATGATAACAGTCTCTGATCCTGCACAGGCTATATTTTATGAAGATGATTCTACCACCTGGGGTTCACAGGAACAACAAACGTTCTAAAAAAGGCCTTTAAAAGCTTTCTAAATTACGTTTATGTGGAAATTAAGAAATAACAAACCGATTTCAGAATTAATGTTGGCAAATTAATATTGACAGTTCCTATTTGAACATAGCTCTTTATGTTGAGAGAGGTGGTAGGACTTTGAATTTGACATGATGGTTAATTTTAAGATGTAAGAAGACGGTTTTTAAAAAATTAAAAATTTCAAATGAATACTGAAATGAGCGTATTAATTCAGCATAAAAGTTCCAAAATATTTACTAAATTATCATTTATTTAGTTTTATTTCTTTTTATCAATTTAAGTCTCAATTCTGCCTAATGCAGTGTAATAATGAAGTTTAGTCAAAGTGTGTTTTAAATAGTATTTTTTGAATTATTCCTAAAAGTATAATTTGTTTTGATAAAAATTAAACATATAAATAACACTTGGCATATTTCAAATTTTACGCGAGCAAAGCCGCGGGGTTTGCTAGTTAATTAATAATTTTGTATATTTATGCTTGTATTAAGTACTTAAAAATTTTTTTTGGACATTTCCGTTTTCGGCCAAAAATAGAAAGATTACCCAAATTCGGTTTTGGTTTCCGTCTTAAAAAGCTATTTCGATCGATCCTTAGTTTAAATATTCAGTCTGTAACAGAACTCGAAATGTACCGGAGCAAACCGGAACGATATCCCGGTTCGTGAAAATCTGACTAATATTGTTCCGGTTCGTGAAATTATGAAAAAAAAACGTTCTGACTCGTGCAATTATTAAAACATACACTGTAAAAAATAGTGGGGACGTTTACTATTCTAACAGGAACATTTCTGAAGGTACCGGATATGTGAGAGCTATTTCTATTTTCCGAAACAACCGGGAATGTTCCTGGGTGTTTCAATTTACTTTCCCTCGTACTTTCCGTGTAACAGAGAAAGCGCCTGTACGCATGCGCTCCAAGTATTTCAACACTATTTCTCCTTACGCTGAAACGGACGGGAAGCAATCGCCTAAAGTGAAAGTCAGCTCCTGTGTATGAGATGGCGGCATAGGACCACGTGTATTTGAATTCGCTTTTATTTTGAAAAAAAAAAAAAAAAAAAAAAAAAAACAATATTATAACATTTTTGTTATATTTTGTGGGTATTTTTTATTGCGTTTTAAAATTATGCAAGAAATGTATCTTGGATATTATCAAAGGACTTTTTCAGAGCTTTGGAAATTTAGTAATTTTGAACGCGGAACGATCGTAATTCTGGGTAAGTGTTTTCTTTTTTTTTAACCATCTACAGTATTACTTTTACTTACTATTATTTATTATTACTTCTTTATTAGTTTTTTTGTTGCAGTACACGAAAAGAAATTAATAACCTATTTATTTTTAAATATATCAGACTTTGTTTTGTCTGTTTTTTTATTATAATATATATACATGTGTGCATGAAAATAAGATAATATAGTTAAACTTGATGTTTATACTGATTGCGGTATCGTATTCTCCTTTTTACAGCGTGTTCTTAACAAATTATTAAATGCGTTATAACTTAAAAGAAAATTTATGTATTATATTTTAATCAAACAAGCTGAAGGTTCAATGTCATTTTACTTCTTTATTGTTGATTGCTTTTACGTAAAAAATACGGTATTGTGAATAAAAATAAACAGTAAACTATTCTTACAATTATAGGATTTATTTTTATAAATCATTATAGTAAATAAAATTGATTCATTTGTTTTGCTGTTTCCTAAAAAGATTTCAAAAATTTCATTTTTTATATTCACCTTTTTTCTTCTCCAATTTTGAAAGAAAAATAAAAAGAATCGTTTTAAGATCATTAACTTGTTTAGTACTCAGGTTTAGATATGTAAATTCCCCCCCCCCCCCCACAAACACACACTTTTTTTTTATGCTTCGAAAAATTAACCATTGCATTTTTTGCGATTTGAATTTTACTTGTTCATCTAAATGTTCTTGCTTGAAAAGAAAAAATGTTTTCTTCTGATTTTGCAAGACTGAATTGTAAAAAAAAAAAAAAAAAAAAAAAAAAATACTATTGTTATTTAACTTATGCACTTTACAGTAAACAAAAATTGAAAAATTCTAGATCATTAACCATCAGCTTATTTTATGAAAATATAGTACACAAAGTTTCTTGCTTTAAGTTATAAGGCATTTTAATTTTTTTAAATTATGCTGTGAAAAGCATACTTGAAAAGCATATTGAATCAACAATAACATAAATTGCAATCATATCTTATTTACATGCACTGATAATAATAAAATGTTATGTATTAAAATGTCTGTGCAACAAAGAAACGCTAATAAAGAACTAAAATAATAAGTAAAAATAATGCTATAAATGTTTAAAAAAAATAAGTGAAACGCTTTTCGAAAGAATTTATCATTCCATTTTCAATAATAATACAGTTCAGGAACTTCAATGTTACTTGTTAATCCGCATGGTTAAAAAAATATCACTGCAAGATGTTAAAACGCAATAAAATTTTATCTAAATTATGAAAAAGTTATAATAATATTGATTTTTTTTTTCAGAATAAATCCAGGCAGATATATATATATATATATATATATACACTCAGAAAAAAGATCATTCAGAAATGAACTTCCATATAAGACTCTTTCATAAAAATTCATTTAATAAAACTGGCTTCTTCACAAAATCCATTTTACTAAACTAAGCCCCTTTCACAAAATAATCTTCAATAATTGAATGTTCAAATACTAGTGCTAAATTCAACTTGAGTAAATAATTAAAATTTATGTAAAAAAGCTCAAATAAATGTACTAAAACAACTTGCAGGTGCATTACACATAATATAAAATTATTTAAAATGTATTAGAAATATCTTAAAAATTTTAACGTATTTTTGAGATATTTCTAATGTATTTTAAATGATTTTACATTATATGTATCCATCTGCAAGTAATTTTATTACAGTTATTTGTGCTTTTTTATGTAAATTTTAAGATAATCCTCGTCTTCAGAAAGGTTCCACATATATTCAGAAACCTTTCCAATTCATAATAAAAGATTTCCTATACATTCAAAAACATTTCTTAGTCTTCAGAAAGATTTCATATGTATTCAGAAACCTTTCCGATCCGTAATGAAAGGTTTCCGATATAGTCAGAAACATTTCATTGCAAATCGGAAATGTTCCGTATTATAACCGAAACAGTTTTCTGCTCGAATCTGAAACCTTTCCGTTAGTATCGTGCAGCACAGGTGTCCGTTACATTCGAAAAAATTTTTTACAGTGTATTAATACAGTTTTTTTAAAATTATTATTTAGAAGTTTGAATACATTTTTAATTTTTTTATGGTTATATATAAATTTGTCTATACTTTCAAAAAAAATTTTTAGTCAACCATAATTTTGAAATAGCGTTCGGTTCGTGGATTTTTCCATTTCGAGCCCCGGGCTTGGGCTGTTATTATTCCGATGCAATGTTTCTTGCTAGCTACAGTTTCATCAGTTTTATGATTTTACATCCCAAATAACTTATCAAATTCAATTTACTGTTATCTTTCAAATTGTTTAAAATTCTATTTCTCTGATGAAGTTAGATCTGAAAACGACTTTATCTTACGCCTTGTTTGCAAGTGGTTACACCAACAAGAAAACCACCGTGTGTATCAATAAGATAGACAAGACACGGGGAATGGCAATGATAAGACTTCTAATCAATATCTCTTCCAATTCTATACTTATCAGTTGATATAAAGGGAGTGTTTTACGTAAAATGTGAATATTATTCAGTGATGTTTCAGAATTTATTTCGGTATAAATTATAAGCAATAGTTTGCAATTTACAGAAAACGTGCCGTGAGAGAGTGAGAAAAAAAAGACACATTATAAATACAAGAACAAATGACCTAAAGGTCTGTACGGACCGGAATTTCCAGGTCCGGGCCCGGTATAAAAAATAAAAGTTCGACCCGAGCCCGGCCCTTACAGAAATCAGGGAGAACAGCGGCCCGATCTGGCCCGACTCAATTTCTGCAAAAAATTCAGATTTTTTTTTACCATATAATTACGATTCCTTTGAAGAATACTGCATACATATTTATGGGAAAATTTTACAGTATGTGATAAAATTACGATGTCTTCGCAAGACAGAAAATACACAATAGCAACATTAATGATTAGTGCTTAGATTCTTAGACATTTCAACATTCAAATAAGGACTCATTAAAAAATGAATGTATAGAATAAAAGAAAAATATGAGGATTAAAAGGATCATAACTTTTGAAGCTGTATAATAAAAAGTAGATTTGTGAAAATATTTGTCTGTCATTTATTAAGGCTTTTTTCAAATCTAAAGGAGCTACTTTCTGACATATTTCTGAATTCAATTCTTTTTGGAAACGCATAAGATTAACAGGTATTTTTATTCAGAAACTATGTAATCGAATGTCGTTATACATCTTTTAATAAAGACAATATATCGTTGAGAAAATACTGTCAAAGTTGGCGTTTTGAATCGAATTTCCAGAAGCGACAGGACGGGAAAGGAGAAAACCTGCAGTCACGTGACAACCCAGCAAAGGAGAAATTGCTGGCCAGCAGCAAGATAGGTGCTGGCAATGATGGAGAAGTGATGGCTAATGGTCGACCACTGCTGGACAGCTTCAGTCAACTTTGCTGGTGGAAATCATCAGATAAAATTCTGATGGGCCTCCGTTGTATCTCTTGCGCTGGCCCACCACACTATGGAAATGCACGAACTGTTGCAGTATTATTGCTGGGAACCCTTACTCTAGGTGGCGTAATTCATCTAAGTTAAAAAAAAATTACTAATTGTAATTTTTATTCAAATATTTTAATATGAAGTGTAAAAATATTTAAACAATTACGTTTCAAGTTTATCAAATAATAATTTAATAGATTTTTAAATACCCAGCAAAGAAAGAAACAGCGGGCCATCAGCTGGAAAAAAGATGGCAGCCAGCACTGCCATCAGCGGTAAAGTGCAATGGTGCCATTACTTAAACCTGTAAAAAAGTGTCCGTGCGGAATGTAGCTGGACCATCACTGATGGCCAACAGCAGGCCAGCATTGGTATGCCATCACATTACTTCAATCCGGCACTTTTCCTGCAGTGCTAGCAGCTATCCCACTGCTATTCCTTTGCTGGGCCAGCACTTTCCCTTACAAAAAAATCTTACAGAATTCTATAAAAAAAACAAAGTATTATGGCTCTTTTTTCTATAAGCTAGTTTCCAAAAGAGCTATAGAAATGTCTATTGAAACATTTGAACTTGCAACGGTTTCCATGTGGTCACGCTCCGAAGTACTAACCACGCTCGATGCTGTTTGGTTTTCGTGATCGGACATGAACAAGTATTCTCAGCGTATGCTACGACCGCTCGTAGTTTTCACGCTCTCATTATACTATTTCAAGTTTGTTTCTTTTGTGATTTACGTTCCAAATCATTAAACTGGTACAGAAATCATTGTATTGTATAGAAATCCTATATATTTTATACGCTTTTTTTTTAATTATTATTATTGATTCTCAACTGTGTAAATTATGAAAACCGAAATCCTTTGTAACTTAGTTCTTTATGCGACAAACATTTATTTAAATATTATTATAATCTAGGAGAAACTTTATTTGACGTTTATTGAAAAAGTAATCAATCAATCATAAATCATTTCCTGTAGTGTTAGAAATATAAACATTCCACAACTTCATCATCTCTTTGTGAGATAACTGTTTGTGAATTTTCTTTTAGCAGTTACTACAATTTTGAAACTATAAATCATTAGAAAGTTTTCTACTTAAAGACATTATCTTTATTGCTTATACAAACTATTATGGTTTATTTATATCTATTGTTCAAGGACACTTCCTGGTTTGCAGTGTAGCTACACTAGAAGAGAGATGCAGTTGAACTTTTATACTCAACCCACGCAGCAGCTCATTGTTTAGCTGTAATATTTTTACTTCGCAACCGGGTAACCAAACCCCGCGGTCCCTGTAAAATCACAAGCACTCATTCCTGCACATGCAGGATAATTGTACCTCATTGTACCTTCAATATATAATTTTATTTTAATCTCCGGTCTACTTATTGGCTGTTTTGACGCAACACACACAGTTCGCCGTACATAGTTTTGGAGGCACGCGGCGTTATCTTTTCAAGTTTGGATTATTCCTCATCATTGGAAGTGTACCCACATCATAGGAATGCACTTTTGAAACGGAGGGCTGTGCATCACGCCATATCTTACTGCAATGTTTTAATAAAGTTTTCACCATTCTTATGTGGGATTACAACAGCCGACGGAGCACCTCGCATCACATTTATTACATATAAGTACATTTTATCTTATTATTATTATCGGTTTGGCTTTTTTTTTTTTTTTTTTTTTTTTACGCTATTCACCTCATTATTTGAATAATGAGTACCGATCCAGAAACCGCAAAAAAGGCTGCTGAAGAATTGGAAAAAGCAGCCATAAATTTACGTGGCAGAGCTAAATCTGCTCTCAGGAGAATAAACATTTTCATCAACTCTGAGCAAACGTTTAAAAAAAAAATGATTTATACAATAAATTAGAAAAATTAGAGACAGTTTACTCAGACTTCGACAAACATGATGCTCAATTACCAGCGAAGCATCTGAAATTGATGAATTTGAGAAAAAATATTATGAAACCAAAGCCAAACTGCAAACGGAACTTGAAAAAGTTACTGTAAATGTGCATGCACAATCTCAATTGATAAATGAACAGATTCCAGTTGTTAGTTCTACTATTTCTAACAATTTTAAATTGCCTAGGCTAAACATAGAACAATTTAATGATGATTTTAAAAACTGGTTATCTTTAAAGATTTATATTTATCATTAGTTCATAATAATGACAGCATAAGTAATATACAGAGGTTTCAGTATTTAAGAGGGTTACTAGAGGAGGAGCCAGCCTCTATAATAAAACACATTCCTATTTCTGAGAATAGTTATTCGGTAGCGTGGGAAAAATTGCTGTCGAGATATCATAAAAAAAAAAAAAAAATTGTTTCTACTTTAGTTAAAACATTCTTGGGCATTCCCCCCATTACTCAAGTGAATGCATTTAACTTACGCTGTTTATCAGATGTATCAGATGAAGTAATTAGAGGCCTTAAATCAATCGATGAAAAGGCATCTGGCCGTGACTTATGGCTCATTTATATTTTATTACAAAAGGTTGATTCTAAAACAAGGGAGGAATGGGCAAGATTTTCCTCAAGCGAAGACTTTCCGTCTTTTGATCAATTTATTCAGTTTATAAATGATAGATGTTCATCTTTAGAGTTGTATAAAAGGGAAAATGAAGGTTCGCATAAACAAGAGAAGCCATATAACGTCAATAGATCTTATTCCAGTGGCATTAGCAAATGTTTACTTTGTAAATTTAATCACTCCCTTTACAAGTGCGTTAAATTTAAGGAATTAAGCACCAGGGATAGGAGTCAGCTTGTTAAGAAAAACAAGTTATGCGCTAATTGTTTCTCTGACAAGCATACTACCTGGCAATGCAATTCCTCTTACTCTTGTCACAATTGTAAGCTTAAACATCATACTTAGTTTATGCGAAAATAAGCTGCAAAATTAAGCGATATCAACTTCTCGTTTAAATGAAAAACAGAGGCAAAAAAACAAACCTGATTCAGAAGCCGGTTTGATTCCCGATGAGAAAAGGAAATTTCTCCTTCCATAAATGCGGTTCAAACATCTTTCGCACTTTTGCCCACTGCTAGAGTATATATTAATGATTGCATGGGTCAAAAGCACACTTTAAGAATCATGTGTGATAGTGGATCAGAGTCTACGTTTGTTTCTGAATCCTGCACGAAAATGTTAGGAATTAAAAGGGAAAATGCTAGGTTTCCCGTAAAAAGTATGTCTAATTCAAAGATCGCAGTAACATAAGGGTTACGCAGGGTTCGCAGCGTTCCTAAAATTTTCGCTCTTTGCTACCAGTATTTTAAATCAAAAATCTTCATGGCAGATTCCTTTAACATCTACAACAGAATTTTACAATAAATATTATCGTTTTAAAATTGTGGTAGGAAAGTGTGAAAATTTTAGGAACGCTGCACTGTAAAAAAAAAAAAAAAACGGACTAAACAACGGAAATACTACTGGCAATCTAGACGCCAGTACTATTTCCGTTTTTTTTACGGGAATTTTTGTCCATAAATTACAGAAAATGTTCCGTTTTTCTGATTAAAAACGGAAAATTTTCTGTAATTTGATCTTACATCAATTTATAATGCTGACACCAAATTGTCTGTGAAGGCATTTATTTTAGATGATTTAACTGCTCCGTTACCTGCGGAAAAAATACATGCGAGAAGCATTTTTCGCATTTAAAGAATATAAACTTAGCGGACCCACATTTCGAGACAGCAAATAAAATAGACATTATTTTAGGGTCTGATTATTTCTTTTCTATTTTGCTTCCTGGTCAAGTAAGAGATACGCAGAGCAATTTAATTGCTCAAAATTCAATTTTTGGCTTTCTCGTATTAGGGAAAATGCCACATGGTAGTACATCTCCAAATTCGATACATAATTTACATATTTATGAAATTAATATTGATAAAGAGGTAAAGCGTTTTGGGGAAGTAGAAAAAGTATTTAATAAGAATACTCAAATTTCGTCGCCTGAAGTTGTTTGAATCTTTGTTGAATCACATTTTCAGGAAAATTATTCAATTAATTCCGAGGGTCATTTTGTGGTTAAGTTACCTTTATTCAATCTAAATCAGAATTAGGTAATTCTAAACCTGCCGTAATTTCTCGCTTGCTTGCTATGGAAAGGAAATTTAGAGAAAAACCAGAATTTGAAAATCACTACAAAGAATTTATGTACGAATATGAAGAATTAGATCACATGGAATTAGTTGCACAAAATGACATTAATAATTATGAAAATGAACACTATTTTCTTCCTCATCATGCGGTTATTAAATCTTCTAGTATCACTACTAAATTAAGAGTAGTTTTTGACACTTCATGCAAAACTTCAAATGGTGTTTCCTTGAATTCCATTTTGGGTGTAGGCCCT
Source organism: Maratus speciosus (assembly GCA_963932465.1). Classification (NCBI taxonomy): domain Eukaryota; kingdom Metazoa; phylum Arthropoda; class Arachnida; order Araneae; family Salticidae; genus Maratus; species Maratus speciosus. The sequence continues at coordinate 232,178,588 of OZ010791.1, read as the reverse complement.
AAGTTACAACGGGACATTTTTGAAATTTTACTTAATTTTCGATTTCCGAAAATAGTCTTTTCTGCGGATATAGAAAAAATGTACAGCCAGATTTTGGCTGCCGAAGAAATGTCAAATGTATCGGAAAATAGTTTGGAGGTCTAATCCTAATGAGGAAATAAAAAATTACAAATTAAAAACTGTCACATATGGTTTAGCGCCAGCATCTTTTCTGGCAACTAGATGTATAAAACAAATCGCTCATGATTACACAAAAAATGCTTGCATTTCGCACATGTTAGAAGAAGATATGTACATGGATGACTTATTATCCGGTAAAATACTGTTAGGGAAGCAATAGAAACTTGTAAAGAAATTACAGATTGTTTAGACGCGCATGGTTTCCACTTAAGGAAGTGGAATTCAAATTCACAGGAATTTCTTAACGAATTTATAGATTCTTCTAGCACTGAATCAAATTTTGAAATAATTCCTAGCGACAACGGAAGCTCCAAAGTTTTAGGCTTAAGCTGAAACTCTTCATCAGATAGTTTTATTTTCATAACTGCACCAACACTCACTCCACCTCTTACAAAGAGACATATTTTAGCCGAGTCTGCACGAATTTTCGACCCACTAGGTCTAATTTCGCCCTGTACTGTAACTTTAAAGGTATTTTATCAGAAGCTTTGGCTTACAAAGGGGGACTGGGACTCTATTATACCGCAACATCTTGCAGACGAATTGCTTTTCAAATTTCCTTTAACGGACTAAATCAATTGTCTGTTCCTAGATGTGTCACGCTTTCATCCGGTAATCCATTTGAATTACACGGATTTTCTGACGCCTCAACACTGGCATATGCTGCCGCAATTTATTGCCGACAAACTTATAACGGGAAAATAAACTCTTTTCTCTTAGTTTATAAAACCAAAGTTGCTCCAATCAAACAGATTTCGGTGCCAAAATTAGAGCTTTGCGGTGCGCACCTACTATCTAAGCTGTTCCGTTCCGTCATGGAAACACTAAATAGTTATAAGTTCGATATTTTCGCCTGGGCTGACTCAAAAGTCGTCCTTTCTTGGCTATCTGCACATCCGCGTAAGTGGAAGACTTTTGTCGCGAATAGAACATCTCAAATCACCGAAATTCTACCTACAAAGCACTGGAGACATGTCCCATCCAAAGAGAACCCCGCAGATATCGCTTCACGCAGTATAAATCCTAAATGTCTTCCAGGTTGCGATTTGTGGTGGAAGGGGCCCAGTTAGCTGGTTTTGGACGCATCCAGTTGACTAAAAGACGACTCAAATGCTGAGGAATTTCATGAGCAAATCAAAGCCGAACAAAGGTCTGATCCAATTTTTTCATTTCACACCCGCACATCAAATGATCTATTTGATAATTTGTTTCAAAAGCACTCCTCGCTTGCAAAAATTATTCGCATTTTGGCATATTGCCAAAGATTTTTCAAAAAATGCAAGAAGTCTAACAAAACAGAAATTTCTTCGCCGCATCTTACTTACAAAGAAACAAAAGCTGCCGAAGAAAATATTGTTCGTTGGATTCAGAATTCTTACTTTCAGGAAGAATTTAAATGCATCCGAGAACAGAAGGCTTTTTCAAAGAAAAGTGCGTTACAGTCCCTCCGCCCGTTTATGGACGATGGGGGTCTGTTACGGGTGGGAGGATGCTTACAAAATTAACAATTATCATTTAATCACAAACATCCTTTAATCTTGCCAAAAAAAACAAATCGCAGTACTGCCAGATTAAAGCAAATCAACTAGGCAACATTGTTGGAAAACGTCTCAGCGTAAGTGGTTTTATGTCCAACACCGCCTCGCCTGTGAAATGACAATTTACCTGTGACATGTGCAACACGCCTTCATTTTCAGTTGTGAAATGTGTTCCAAGATGGCGACACTTCCCTGAGCGAAGTTCTCGTAAGATCACGGACTAATGAACAATTGTGTCAGAGACTTATGTTTCGAAAAGGCGACAATAGATCGCAGCACCAGAGAACTTTTCTGACGATATAGACTCCTTTAATTAGAACTTTTTTGCTTGTTAAGCAGTTTTATTGTTTCCAGACTTTTTTACTCTGTTTTAACTTGTGCTGGCCCCTTTTTTACTTCTCACTTGAAGGGCCGATTTTGCGAGGTCAAGACGCACGGTTTTTTGTGTGTCAACCCTTTGTCCTATGGAAGACTTACGACTCCTACCGGATTTTCGATGTCATCATGTCTTATCTTATTAATATTTAATCTTTTACTTTATATCTTTTTTAGTGTGTGAGTGTGGATCCTTGTAACCCAGAATATTTTCAAGCATTAAATAGTTTTTTCTCTACATCTGGATTCTTCGAAGATGACATTGTTCACAATTTGCCACATCTATTTATTAAATAAAAATTACAGGTTGCCTACGTAAGAAGGAAATCAGCGTATGTCTGTTTTACCAGAAAGGTAAGAAAATAGATTTCTATCTTTCATTATTGATATAAAAATTTTATTGCAACAATTTTATATTTATACTGGGTCCTTAGCTTGACGCTAATCGCGAACTCACCCTTCCTAGATATTTTAAAAAACATAATCGAAGGCAAAGCACGATTCAGCATTTTGCGGGTCCATGTCAGACATAAACGACCTTCCTCCTCCTGTCACACTTAGAGCTATGTGAAAACTTCTGTTATTCCAAAAACTTCCCGAAAAAATATTTTAAATTATTTTTCTAACAATTAATTTTTTTTTTTTTTTTAGTGTAAATTCTAATTTTTCTTAAGCCGTAAAAAAATAGCGAAAGGCTCAGCAATGTACAACGGAACATCAGTAATTCGACATTTGAACACACTCAGAAATGAATACTCAGATTTCACGAAATTTTCTTTGTTTTTGACGAAACTGTTTCCTGGGAAATGCTCCGAGCGAACATTTCGTCAAATTGATGAAATACTTTCTTCACTTGCTTGACGATATAAATTTCGTCAAAAGAGGGCTGGTGGTGCCATCTATCGAACAGTTTGGAAGCTCCTGTATTTATAAAGAAAGAAAAAATCCACTTCTCATTTTCCTCGGGGTGATTCGAACCCGCGACCTTTGGCGTGGGAGGCCGTTGCTCTTCCGACCTCGCTACTGCGGACTTATGTAGATGTTCTTTTAAATTGATGTAATGAATTCTGCTGCGTGTTTATATTTTTATTAGATTGTAATTTTATCGGTGCTGCTGTAATTTCTGAAAGTTTTAAGTAAGGCTAATTTATTATTATGTTTTTCTCATGGTCAATGAATAATTATAATATGGCTTGATTACATAATTTATTAGTGAAATTTTCTTTGCTCACTGAATAGTTAGAATATTATCTGGTTAATTTGTTGCTCACAAATAACGAATTGTGAAGTGATTGCGTGAGATTTTATCATTTTGAGTAGGTGGATAAGATTTGAACACTTTACTGTTTATAAGGGTTGGAGGGATCAGTTATATTTATTTTTAATTTGATTGAAAACATAATATACTTCTTAAATAAATTAAAAAAAGATATCCTGGAAGTTTGAAATTTTGTTGACCGAATTTTCTTTTTGAAATGTTTTGAAGAACTCAGGAAATTTATTCTTTTCGAATTAAAACATAACGAACAACAACATATAAATAAATAAATAAAAATAATAATAAGCATTCCTAAAAATTCTAACAGCTAAAAAAATAACTAATGAAGAAACAATAACTACCTATATTTCAGTATTTTCTGAAAACAACTAAAAAGTGCTATTTTAAAACAAATTATTACAGGACTAACATAAACAAGCAAATATCTGCTTGCTAAAATCGCAGGATATGAGGAGGTACAGCAACTGTTTCCTTAAAATGCATTGAGCTTGACCGTGACTGAGGCAAAACTTTCGTCAAATATTTGAGAGTTTATGTTTCGTTAAAAGTCACGTGATGTTGATAGGAAATGATCGTCAAAAACGACGAAATACAGCTCAAGGATTGCTGAATCGTCAAAAGTGAGAGTTTTATTTCTAAGAGTGAAGGGGCCAAAAAACATGACGAATTATCGCGGCTTTATTTTCTCAACATTGCTCAAAAATTTTATGCTCACTTTGTTGTAATTTTACAAATTAAACTTTAATGCCTTTAGACATCAATGATTTTGGGATTGTCACTTATTAATAGTTATATTTTTCAAATCGACGTAAGCTTGCACAGTTAGTGCTGTCAATTTTGTTTCTCTTTAACTGCTTTTTTCATACTTTATCACACTATTCTATTAGAAAAGCATTAGATAGTAAACCCGTGTTCAACATTCTTGACTATTTTAATTTTTTTACAGGACCATCGAAAAGATGTAAGATGTAAAGATCTAAGATGTTAAGTACTAAGGAATCTGAAATCCAGGAACAGAATTAAAAAATAATAATAATAACCGTAAAAATATGTGCAGGTTAATTTTTTGTTACATATTTATATAAAACAATAGTCCCAGTAGAGTCAAAACACTGTATTTAAAAACATAGTGTCTGCCGTAAAGGAATTTTTACCTTGTTATTAATATAAACTATAAAACATACATATAATTACTTAAAAAGGTGTTACAAATATATATAGATATTATTTAATATAACCCCTATATTTAATATATAGTAATATAATTTTATTGTAATATTGGTATGCCATCTCGAAAATTTAAAGAACGATTATATAAAAGAGCATTTATCTGATATCAAGTTTAACAAGCCAAATAGAGCTTTATCCAGATTGCATTAAAAAGGAAATATTAAAATACACTTCGAAAAAGCTAAAACGATCATTTCAACATCTAACCATTACTCTTCAATAATCCGTGAATCCATTGAGATTTTACTTAGGAAGGAGTGATACTGTTTGTAATGATGTCCTTTCTTAAAATATTCCCGCGACTTTGTATAATATCCTAGGTATTTCAAGATCGCCTGAAAATATGAATTGATCTTTTCACCCCTCTCTAAAGCAATCGACTGAACTTCGCTTGCGCATGCGTAGTATTTTGTTTTGTTTTTAATTATGTTTTTTTATTCTAGTCAGTCATCTTTTCCCCTTTGAAAATGAACGCGTGTTCGTTCGATAGATCTCAGGATTATATTAAATAATATATTTATATATTTGCAACAAATTTTTAAGTAATTATATGTATGTTTTATAGTTTATAATAGTCCCAGTTTCGAAAAAAAATTACGTCGAATTACTTTTATTGAAACATATTCATAAAGACAGCTCCAAACTTAAAAATCAACATCAGGGACATGGGACGGCAAAGAGTTTCATGGTACATTTTGACCCCCAACATTGTCCAAAACTTATTTATATCTTTAATATTGTTATACAATCATACAATGGCATATTTTCCAATATAAGGAGAAAAAAAAACCCAAGAATATGTACTTAAATGAAAATTATTATTCAGGGACATAAAAGTCAAAATTATGAGAGAATGCCTCATATCTCAGCCTTTACCTGTGATGACTTGCAGAGATAAAGACTAGTTGGATGTGCGAATCCCAAAAATTTCTTCTATCTTATACATCTTAATATTTCAAAAACTAGTTACACATGTTAATACTTCAATATTATTAGTTCAATACTTTACCAACTTTGATTTTCATTTTAAATTTAAATTTCTGCTTAAGTCAATTAAACGCACTAAAACGAGTTAATCTACATCAGGATATTTGTTAAAATTAATAGTTTTTCCTTATTCTGTTGTTATCAGCTGTTTGCGAATAGCAGCAGGAAACGAGCCGCCGATGGACAACAGAACTACGAAAAATCAAGAAAAGCATACAAAAATCGCTATCTCCTTTACCGTGCAATATTTCCAAATTCAAGGAGGACTTGTTGGCCAAAGCCAAAAACATGCACAAAAAATTTGGTTCAATTGTATGTATAATTTTATACTCTTTTCGATGGTACAATAAAGAAAGTGGGCACAAACATCACTATTACAGCGCCCCCTTCCAGCAGATTTTTTCAAACTCAGGGAGAGCTTGCTTGCCATAGCTAGAAATATACACAAAAAATTTGGTTCAATTATATGTATAACTTCATGCTTTTCGATGGTACAATAATGAAAATGGTACAGACATCGAAATTATAGCGCCCCCTTCCGGCGGAATTTTTCCAAATTCAGGGAGGACCTTCGTGCCATGACCAAAAACAAACACAAAAAATTTGTTTCAATTCTATGCATAACTTCATGCACTTTTCGATGGTACAATATTCAAAATGGCACAAAAATCGCACAAAAATCGCTATTATAGCGCCCCTACCGGCGAATTTTTCCAAATTAAGGAAGGACCTGCTTGTCATAGCCAGGAACTTAAAAAAAAATTTTTGGTTCAATTCTATGCATAACTTCATACACTTTTCGATGGTACAATATTCAAAATCGCACAAAAACCGCTATTACAGCGTCCCCAACCGGCGAATTTTTTCCAAATTCAGGGAGGACCTGCTTGCCATAGCCAAAAACTTAAAATAAAAATTCGGTTCATTTCTATACATAACTTCATACACTTTTCGATGGTACAATATTCAAAATCGCACAAATATCGCTATTATAGCGCCCCCCCCCCCCTACCGGCGATTTTTTTCCAAATTCAGGGAGGACTTGCTTGCCATAGCCAAAAACTTAAAATAAAAATTTGGTTCAATTCTATGCATAACTTCATACATACACTTTTTGACGGTACAATGGCGATAGACAGATGGACACACGGACAGACAGACATTTTCTATAAACATGTTTTTGAGATCTCTGACCCCTAAAACGTGTAAATCCGTCGAAAAAAAAAATTTCGATTACAATACTTTCTTCTATTGAAGATAGAAGAAAGTAAAAAGGTTAAGTGTTGATAAAAGGAAGCGGCTTTTTCCAAAGGAAGGTTCAAAAAGTCAATAGATGATCAATGCAAATTCAGATTCTTAACAATTTGTTCAAAAAAAAAAAAAAAAAGTAAACAAAAATAAAAATAATGGGCTATAACAATGGGCTCTAATTAAGTCGCATTTAAAGCAGTGCATGAAATATTCGAATTATCCAAACGGATGGTTCGTAAATTTGAATTATATAAGGACTTTAACATTGTTCTAAATACAGTTTTCACTGGAAATGAATTTAAGTTCGAATTAAAGAATATTTTAAGTCATAATAGTTCGAATTAAGACGAGTCGACTGCATTTGGAGTATTACAATACTTTACCTCTTAGTTTTTCGAATTCATTTTTTTGTATCTACAAATTTTCACATTTTTAAAGTAGGCATTTTTTTCTTTTTAAACCTAAAATAATTACGTGGGCATGATATTCATTCCGAAGATGAGATTGGTGAACCATCTATTCCAAGAAAGGGATGGCTTGAAGCATTTAAACTTTGGAAAACTCGCCTTCAAATGTGCATTGATCTTCGAGGAAACTACTATAAACACTTCGAAAGAGTGATAAGTTTAACATGTACTATTTAGCCGTATCGTAAAAATTTCAGTGTAATCCCCATATTAATATGTTATTATGTTAATTTATGTATATCTGAGAACGTGCATGCTTTTATAATGTATTATTATTATTATTATTATTATTATCATCATCGTCATCATCATCATCATCATCATTATTATTATCATCATCATCATCATTGTCCTCATCAATATTATTATCATCAGCATCATTAGTAGTAGTGCATGATGTTAGAGTCTAAGGGGGGGGAAATGGCTTTTCTGATGAAGTGCATAGATCTTGATTTTTTAGAAAATAATACACAAAAAACTTTCGTGTAGAAAAAATATTTTATTGCTTTTAAAAATATTTTTAGCACTATACTTTTCATTTCATAAGTAAATATTTAAAGCATACGTATGCTGTTAAGAAATTTATATTACGTGTAATTTAACTTCAATTACTTATGCGTAGAGAAATCTTGAGCAATGTAGTTTTCAAATTTTATTTTTCATTGCTGAGGAAAAGGAAAATTCATTTGGTACTTACAACTTGCAACCGGACAAATATAGACAATAACTTGACCTATCGCATGTCTATCAAAATATTATGTCAAATCATGTATATACAGTACAGAGTTAGATAATAGTTTGCAATACAGTGTGTAAATTTGCGTTGTCATGATTTGATTAATGATAGGATGATTTCCCTTTTGTTTTCTGAATTCAGCCAGGTCCGAACATAAGTGCTGCTAACGCCTTGCATATGGGTGCTATTCAAAAAAATATTTTTTTGAAAACTGAAACTATTTGATAAATATATGTAGTAGGTTTTTTTAGAGCAAAAGAGAGAGTTTTTCCAATTGGTTGTTTTAAGATGAAACATCGAAGAAGTGAATGTCTGTTTTTAAAGATAATTTTCAGTTGAGGGTATTTTTTTATTTAAAACGTAATTTTTTTTTTTTTTTTTTTTTTTTTACTAAAATGTCATTAAAAATTTTTTGATAACTTTTATACTTTTTTTCGTTCATTATTTAATTTATTTTTAATTTGCAAATATTTTTAGGAAACTTTGAAGATGTTTCGCTCGGTAGCTGAATTTTTTATTCAACGTTCATATTTTTTTCATATAAATTTCTGCATAAAATTTTTTTCTTAATTTTTTTAAAGACTTTTTTCTTAAATATTGTTTTATATTAATATATATTTTTTTAATTAAAAATTTTTTTCATATAATTTTGTATAAAATATTTTTCTTATAAATTTGTAAAAGTTTTTTTTCTTATAAATTTTTGTGTAAGATTTTTTTTAATAAATTTTTTGCATAACATTTTTTATAATTTTTTTTTTTTTTGTAAGTTTATGTATAAGATTTTTTTTGTTCATATATGCTTTTGTATACGATTTTGTATATGATTTTTTTCATAAGTTTCAAAAGTAAATTTTGTAAGTTTTTTTAAAGCTTTTTATGTAATTGTTGGAATCTTTTATTAACCAGTGAATCTCTTTTGAGAAAACTAATAATTTTTTATATAAGTTTTTTTTCCTTGTAAATTTTTTTCGGATTTTTTTTCATATAAATTTTGTATAATTTTTTCGTGTAAATTTTTTTGCTTATACTTTTTGTTTAAGATTTCTCTCTCTTTTTGCATAAGTTTTATCTTATACATTTTTTCCTCATAAGGTTTTTTTTTTCTTTTGTACACATACATAAGTTTTTTTTAAGATTTTTTTCTTTTAAATGTTTTTTCAAATGTTTTTGCGTAAGATTTTGTTACTTGTAAATTTTGTATGTTTTTTTGTTATAAATTTTGTGAAAGTAATATTTCGTATAATTTTTTGAATAAAGGGTCTTTCTTTTTGAAACTGAATTTTTGCGTAACATTTTTTCTTGTAAGTTTTTTTTTTTTTTTTTTTTTTTTGTGTGTTTAAGAATTTTTTCCTACAAATTTTTTTCTTATCATTTTTGTATAAGATTTATTTTTCCTATAAGATTTTTTTGTTTTAATTTTTCGAAATTTTTTTCTCATGCTTTTTTATTATTTGAAGGTTTTATTATTATTATTATTATTATTATTATTATTATTATTATTATTATTATTATTATTATTATTATTCATCTGTTACCTATTTAAAACTACATTGCTAAGTTATGGATTTTTCGTTTGATATTTAACAGTTTTATTTAATACTTAATTATTTCGTCGATATTTGTTAATTTCATTCAAACCATATAATTTTAAGTTTCAACATGGTTTCATTTTAAAGGTTCTGTTTAAATCCATTTACTTTATTTTCTTTCGTGATGTTTTAAGATGGTAATAATGTTTCCACGTAATTTACAGCTAACAGTTCTGATATGTACTAGTATGTTAAAGTGATAACTTTAAAAATGGGGAGTGTGAAACGTTCGTTGATTGAATTATTTTCTGCTATAGGTATTTTAGTTAACTTATTATATTGGTGAAAATAGTTATTAAAATTGTAGAGATTTGAAGTATACATCGAAAGAAAAGAAATCCAGTAAATCAGTATCATGGTAAAAATCAATCTTCTGTTAATTTTTTAAGTTTGAGAAATGGGGTATAAACATAATATTTCTTATAAAGGAATCATTTAATTTCGGTTTCTCAAGCAACTAAATCAATTAAAGTTATCTTAAAATAGTGATAAATATCTAGTTTTTTTTTAAAGGTAGTGGCTAGAAAGAATGCATAGAATACTATCATGTGATCTAGTTCATTGGCGAAAAACAGATGTGTGAGTTACCTAATATTATCAAGTGTTAGAAAGTTCTGTAAAATTTATAATGTTGAGATAATATATATTTAAATATGGGTTTGCAGACAAGATATGTTTACTTAAAATTAAAGATTATAATTGCGTATACGGCGTGGAAAACTATAAAAATTAAATATTGAAATAGGAAATTATGTAATTAAACTGCAAAAGATATATTCACAATACCAATAAACTTTAAAAATTCATCTTTACCATTTAAAAATGAGAAAAAATATCTATGGCATCTATATAGAGAAACGAAAAATCATAAAAATACATTAAAGATAAAATAAACATGTGTGCATATTATGGGGTTTTAAGGAAAAATATATGAGGTTATTTTACTTATATTACTTACAATAATGTAACTAAGCAAGTACACTGAAAAAAAAAATGGGTACTCAAAATTGAGTAAAAAGTACTCAATTTTAAGTACGTGACATACTCAAAATAGCTCCGATCCAAATGTACTCAAAATTGAGAAACACATATTACTCATTTTTGATCCTATGATTGTGTTCAATTATGATCGTTGTGTATTGCCCCCCTGAACCTACACATTAAAGTAAAAATGTACTAACATTTTTCTTCCGTTCTAAATTATTAAAAAGAAACGTTTAATTGATTATTTATTAAGAAAAATAGCAAAATTATTTGCAAGATATCCAAATCGAATATTTTTATAACAAGAGCTTTATTTGTAAGAACTTTAAAATTATTTTAAAATACTGTACATAATTTATTATTTGAATCATCATGAACATCTTTTATGCCACCATATATGAAATAAACCATTACAGGGTACAAAATTATCGTTTTGTTTGGGTTTGATAACATGTGATGATTCAAAGTTGAGAAAACATATATTCATTTTTTATCCAAACATATTCAATTCGAGATGAGTACATCGATTTACTCATTTTTGAGTACTTCATCATTTTTTTTTTAGTGTAATAAAAACAAAAAGTGAACGTAAAAAAGAAAAATATGTATTAATATGTGAAATCTACAGAAAAAAATATTTATATACTTTCCTAAAATAGTGATTAGAATACAAACTTTAACAAACAAAATCTTAGAGATGTGTCAAAATTAAAATAAATATATGAGGACCTGAGTTTGAAACTCGTCTTATCCAAAATTTAAAAAATCGAGTTTTCTCTATCAATCTATCCTATTAGTAAACCTTCATCGAAAAAATACTAGAATCTGCTAACTAACTAACTAGAATCTGCTAACTGCTAATCTGCTAGCTAAAAAAACTAGTTTTATCTTGTATTTCTGGTATTGTAAAAATCTTGGTTTACAATGAAAACCAATGGACGCAGACAGAGGTTTTTCGCAATTTCCCCAAATTTGATTTTCTGGATAAGGCGAGTTTTGAAACTCACGTCCTCATATGTAAAATATGGGTTTTCGGTAAAAGTATGTGGTTAATTTATCTACATATATTTTCAATAGTTAAACTAAAACTAGAATAAATAACGAGTATATTTAAAACTCAATCTTTTCATGTAAAATTGTATAACCTAATATAAAAATATATGAGTAATAACTTAATATAAATTGTAATTAAAGCAGTACATCCTAAAGCATAAGAATTACTAAACATAATTATTCATTAAATATTCATAATTAGAAAAACATATAGGAAATAAAAAAAAAGTCGAGAAAGATGTAATGAAAATTAACAACACGGTTAACACGGTAAAAAATCAGTGTGTGCTTGTTAAAAATTGACTGCTTATCTATTAAATGCCTGCTTCTATACATAAATTTTCGAAAATATAGTTGTAGTATTTCCACAGAATATCAGTAAAAACGATGTCGGTGAGTTTTAACTCCTTTTTTGAATCTCCTCATGAAAACTTAATAAATCATTATTCAATTGTTTAGTTATCGTATTTTTTATGCGAAAGTATAAAAACGCAAAAGAAAATTCGAATGGACTTCTGCTACTCTACTGTTAATATATAAGTATATACTACCTGTATTTCAAAAATGTAAATATAACTCTAGAAAAAAAAAATAATTATCTAATATGATAGTAGAAGATAATATCATCGCGAAAAATGTTAACTTGAAAATTTCCTAATTTCAGCAAGAATATAGTTGCCACAAAGAAAAATAGTAGAAAAAAAAATCAATTTAATTTAATTAATTTCGTACTATTCCGTGAGGTGGTGGCATCGGCGTAATAAAATGTTAAGGGGGGCTACTTCAGTCACGCGAAAAGACCCGCTCGCCAATGCTAATCCTATGGAAGAAATTAAGATACCTTGTCTGCATTTCAATATTTTTAATGATTTTTTTTTTTTTTTTTTTTGCATAGCTGAGGTCGATCTGTACAAAGGCCGTTTTTTATTTTTTCGATTTTGTTTGCAGATTTTTTTTATGACCGTGCTTTCACTTTCGAAACCGGTTCCGAAAGTGAAAGCGTTCTAATTAAAAATACCTGAAAACAAAATCGAAAAAGTAAAAAAACGGCAGATGTTGAAATTGATCCAATACAAAAAAAAAAAAAAAAAAAAAAAAAAAAAAAGTAATAATAATAATAAATAAATAAAATAAATAAAAATATTGAAATTCAAACGAGATATCTTTATACATTTCTTCCATAGGATTAGCATTTAGCCTCGTTATCGTATGAAGAAACTTGAGAAAATTTGTTTTTAAAAAATACAATTAATTTTTTTCACAACAGCTAAAGCCGTAAAATTTCATCATTGTATAACATGATAACCTAGGATATGACGGTAATGGTGGTACAGAGGTGGGAGTAATTCTGCACTGCGTGGTTGTGTTTCATGGCTGTGGTAGTGCCGCAACATCACTATTGCAGAACTGTCACTTATTAGCTAGAATTTGTACGACAAACAAATGACATATAGTCAATCAAGATTTATATTATTATGATCATTTAATTTTATCAAAAATATATGAATAATTTCCTTTGAAATTATTTTGTCAAAATCTACGTCTTACCTCCTATCAAATTTTTTAAAGATGTGTATTAGGAAAGGAGAGCAAATGTTTAAGATTTTTTTCTGCACCGTTTAACATCAACATCTAACATCTGTGTGAACTTGAGATAAATTTTACGGATTTTAATTCTCACACATATCTTCTTCATCTGTAAATAATTATTTAAATCTGACATTTTAAAATTTAAAAATATTTTTTTTATGTTAAACTGAAGTTATTTCCTAGTCGTAATTTATGATAACTTTCAAGAATGTTTGCTGATTCAGCAACAGGATAGCGATTTAAAGAAATCAAAATTTGGTGGTAAAGCATCGTTCAAAACAGCAACTACAGTAAAACCTCTCTAAAGCGACCACGTTCCGTTCTAATAAAAATTGGTCGCTCCGAGAGGTGGTCTCTTAATGGAGGTCATGTTTAAATCTAGATTTTAATTGTTGAGAAAGGTAACAATTAATGTTACTAAAATTTATTTTTCACATTAGGAAAAAATATGAAAATTTAAGCATCAAAACAACAGTTAATTACATAAGTTAATTACTGCAGAGTTTATAAAATTAATACATTGACGTTTGTTGTGATTTTACGGTTTTATAACTTTTATTTCCAAGGCCTTTTGAAGTTCAGTAAAAAAAATGCAATTTTTTTTGGACGGGAACAAATAATGACGATTTCATTATTTTATCTATTTATTTGAGAGTCTCCTGACAGAATTGAGAAGGAAAGTTTATTGACCGTCATTCTTAATTTGTCATTAGAGTCAAATTCATTGCCTAAAAAGGCACAAAGGGGTTTAAAAACTTAAAAGTTACCGGAATAAAATATATAAAAAAAAAATTCTAACCTTACTTTGGATGTTTGATGAATAATGCCGCTCTCTGGAATTATCTTTCCAATAAAACCTTCTTCAAGCGACCAGAAAAAAACGGAATTTGCTTCATTTTCTTCAAAGAAATGGGTCGCTCATGAAGGGAGTTCAACTGGGATGGTCTCTGAATAAAGATAAAATTAGTATTGAGCCTATGGGAATAAATTTCGTTCTATGAAAAAATGGTCGTTCAGGGAGGTGGTCGCTTAATGGAGGAGGTCGCACAGGGAGGTTTCACGGTATTTGAGAAAATTCCACTAGGAAGAATAAAAGAATCAGGATCTCTGATGAATTTCGAGATGATCGGCGCTGCGGCGGCGTCAGGAAACATTGTTTGACCACTTGAAGCCGACATATAATGAAATGAAGATATGGTAAAACCACTAAATAACCGACACTTTGGAACTCGTAATTTGCCCAAATATTCGAAAGTGTTCATTATTCAGAGGTAAAATATTCAAATAACATACATATTGAGGATTGAACAAGTGTTCACTAAATAAGAGCTATTCGATATTTGGGAGTGTCCGTTACGGAGTTTTTACTGTATACCTAAAAATCCCGAGCACTCAGGAAAGGGGATTAAAAAAATAATAATTTCGAAGCTGTTTTTAAAAGTTTGCACTACAAATAATTTTTTTAAATATTTGTTGTGCAAACTTGTAAAAAAAAAAAAAAAGTTGCACATGAGGTTTTTAAAAGAGCTTCCAAATTTCAGTTTCTTTCAATTTTTGAAAACTAACTTTTCTTTAAATAGGTAACGTCAAATCATTTCAGTTTTCTGTCATAAATACAGAGTGTGCATAAATAAAACCCGAACTTTACAGGGCTATTAAGAGAAAACAAAAAAAAGGAGTACAACCTTGTTGTTAATCGGAAATCAAAAATAACAGTTGAAAGTTTAAATTCAACACAGTTATAAGTGCTCAATGTGAGCCTCTCCAGAAACACGAACGATATCGAGGCGGTGTACGATAACTCAGCCCACACTTTTCTCAGCATGATTTTTTTCATAGGCCTCATCAAAGATCAGGTGTTTGTACCACCGCTAGCAACTTCCTTTGTCGAACTTAGGACATGCATTTCTGCAGCCATTCAAAAGTCACACGGGACATGCCGAAAAAAGTGGGGTGAGTTATCGTACAGCCTCGATATCGTTCGTGTTTCTGGAGAGGCTCACATTGAACACTTATAACTGTGTTGAATTTAAACTTTCAACTGTTATTTTTGATTTCCGATGAACAACAAGGTTGTACTTTTTTTTTCTTTCTTTTAATTGCCCTGTAAAGTTGTAATATTCCTTTATGTACACCCTGTATTTTAAATAAACGATACCGCGTGAGTAATACTATTTGATATCATATAGGCCATAAATACATTATAATCGATTACTTTTTTTTGTTCAAATTTTCCGTTTATTTGCTTTTTTTTTATGAAACAGATGAGATTTTCACATCAAACTGTCGTTAAGGCTCGATATCAGTCAGGTCGCAAATTCATCTCTCTGGTGTTAATCGTATGGACTTGGAGTGAGTACATTCGCATTTATCTTCTTCTTCAGAAATTCATTTTTCTTTTCTTTTCATTTTTATTTTTGTATATTCTTCTTAAAGGATGTTTCTTTGCTTTTCGCTTGGAAAAATATTTTTAAAATATAAACTTAAGGTCATATTTCAAGTGTTAAAATCTTAGCGAATTTTCGAGCTGTAAATAAAATTCTAAATAAAATTAACAGAGTACAGATTTTTCTCCCAGAGTCCTGTTTTTGTGAAATTGTGAATAATTTTTAACATTTGTTCAAAAATCTAGCCATAGTTTTGTGAATTTCGAAATGATCGTTACATTCAGGTTCTTGTTTATATATTTTTAAGATATATGTATGTGAAATACATGTAATTTTCTTTATGTATGTAAAAGCGACAAGTCAGATTTTAATTTTAAATTATTACATTTGTGAAAAGCTGAGCTTGGAGATGGAAAATTTCTTTGAAAGGCCTATTTTTAAGACAAAGAATTTTGTGAAAGGTCCTGTTTTAAGAGTTTCATTTTGAGATATAAAATTTTGCGAAGGGTCCTGTTTTGAAAAGGAAAAAAAAAAAAAAATTGTGAAAGGTGCTTAAAATGTTAAAGAACCCAATTTCTTCCTAAACATATCCCTGAGTAAATATATATTTTAGAAATATTTTGCCAATCGAAAAGCAAATACAGCTTTTTTAAAACAGTATACAGAGAAAATAAGCTAACATTTTAATTTTCTGATGAGAAATTAAAAAAAAAAATAATAATGCATTGTAAGCCCATTAGCTGAATATTGAAGGTTTTAGTTTGAATTTCAGATTTGACTGTCGACGGCCTCAGAGCCAAAACTAGCCTTTTTTGCGCCCGGGGCAAATATGGATTTTACCCCCTCCCTTTTCCCTCCTCACGCACAATAAAAATTACTGACCGCAGGTACCCTATGCAAAAAAAGAAGAAAAATCATAAAAAAAAAAATCATTTAATAATAATTAAAATGCTAGCAAGAAGTATCTAAACAACGCTCCCTTGGAATTAACATTAGCTTGAGCGTTAAGAACCTGCACTAGTCATGCGAAGAATCTGGATCGCTAATGTTAAACCTATGAGAGCATTCTTTTTAAAAATTTCTCACTTGCATATTAATGGTTTTAAATGATTTTTTTTTTTTTTTTTTTGCTTAGAATAGCTGAGATGGAATTTTAACCGACTTAGTGTTTACTTTTTCGATTTGGGTTAGAGATTTTTTTTTTTTTTTAATACATAGATATAGTTACTTTCACTTTCACAAATTTGGAACGAACTCTCCCATAGGTTTAACATTAGCTTGCTAATTTCTTTGTATTTCATACATATACACATTTTTGTATGAAAGGACAAACAAAGTACTTCATTTGGCGCCCCCCTTCGCCTTTCGTTCTGGCGCCCGGGGCACATGCCCCCCCCCCCCTAACTTTGGGCCCTGGCTCTGGATAGGCCTGAAGAGCTTTAAGGAAAATAATTTACGCCCTCCTCTCCCTCCAATAATAATAAGATAAATTACATAAGCTGTTGTCGGTCGCACATTTTTTTCTAATTTACAAGACTAATACAGAAAAGACGGCCGATTTCCACGAACAACATTACTTTCTACATTTAAAACAATTGAAAGACTGGATATTTTTTGTGGCGTTCTGGTGCATACATTCCTCCACTGTCACTTTCCAATTATTTTCACACACAACAAGAAAAGGACTTCTATATCTAATCACGCAAAAAAGGGACGTAGTTGACGAGCTCTAATGGTGCTCCTCGGATGCACGAGGGTGTGTTTGGAACCGTTTGCGTTCGCGAGTGCCGTTCCCCTCTATCTACTACACTCTCTCTTAAAAAATAGTAATAAAAAATATTAGCAAAAATAAAAAAAAAAACCTGTTCTCGTCGTCGAAAGCACACTGTTATCGCTCAGTCACGCTGCAGTCAAACCTTTCCGCCATAGCGGCGCGGCGCTACGAGCGCGAGTTACTCATTGGCAGAAAATTGGATAAATTGTAGTTTCTAGATTTGGCGAGTTATCGCTTCTTTTCAAAAAATGCAATTGCAGCAAGCAGAGTTACGAGCTACGAGGATAGTTGTGGTGTGTGTGTCTGTGGGAGGGGGGGGGGGGGGGGTCCGAGGGAGTAGTCGGTCATATGGTAACTGGTAAGCGCATTGGAACTGTAATATCTTCTTCGTTCCCGAAGCTAAAATAATACTACAAATAATCATTCATTGGTTTTAAACAAACAAAATGACATCACAGATGACAGAAAAAAGAACTTTTCGGAAATTGATACTTTAGGGAACTAGTAACTTAGGTTCACAAATCACAAATTAGGATCCAAAGTTGCAAATCCCCTTAAAACATCAATTTAACTATCACTAACCTAAATTGACGCAATCACAAATTTAAGGTCTTTAAACAAGTGAATGATATACAAATCCTCAAAACATTTTATTGTAAAGGATTTGAGTTAAATAAGTATGAAAATTTCTCACTTTCTTGGCCACACTGTCTTAAAGGCATTTTGCAAACTCAGATGAAAACAAAGTTTAATTTATAAGGAAATTAGCATAGATGTTGCCATTTATTGGTTTGATTTTAAAGTAAAAGACATTCAGCTATTAAGAAATGAAGTCAAAATGTAAAAAAAAAAAAAAAAAAAAAAAAAAAAAAAAAAAAAATGAAACAGTTTATTTTTTATGAGAAAAAGACATATAGTCCACACATTTGGGCCCAGGTAGCGAAGAGGTTAAATTCAAACGAGGGATGGCAGTCCCCCTCCCCAAGAACCCCGAGAGGCGTCATTCAGAGTGGAGCAGTTGTCTCCCCCCCCCCTCTTACTTTCAGACTTCCCAGATAGCATGAACAATTGCAGCAAGATTAATTTTTTCTTGATATTTTCTTGTCACGACAAATTTGAAGTAATAATATTGCTGCAAGGACACTACTAGGTAGACGGAATATAATCAATCGCTTTCTTGCAACGCAACTTTGCTCTAAACCTGATACAACACTGTCATAAAATAATGACGTAAGCGAAAAATTCCTTTTGTTGGGAGGAGAACAGATATAAATGCGCATGTGCGGAAATTTGACAAAGACAAAATTACAACACTTCTTTATTGAATCCCATGAAGCAGCGCCATTGGATTAGCGTTCAAGTAAAGAACCCAGGTATAAAGGTATTTATTATTTTAATTATTCAAATGTGATTCAGATATTTTTGTATTTTCTCTGTACAAACTGCAACTTACTTCGTACAGAAATTCTAATAAATTAAAAAGTTATGTTTATTTACTGAGGAATGCTTACATTTTTTTAAAATAGTTTGGTTTTGGTCCATGTTAACGCATTATTGAAAATTTTAATTTTTAAATGAATTTTTCTCAACTTTAAGGGGAATTTCTAAGATATCGTTTTAATTAATATTTGCTTTTTTTCTTGCTCACGCCGATCGAGCAGTGTTGAATTCAGATATTTTTCTCCGGAAGCAATTTCTGCGGTTCTGGAGGGGGGGGGGGGGGGACATTTTAGAGATTCTGTGTGGAAATTACTCATTAAAAAGCATAAAATCTAAAACCTTCCTTGGGAAATGCCCCTCCTCTTGAATTCAGCAGTGCATTCGAATGTATTTTTAAATTTAAATTATCTTTTCGTGGCCATTAAACCCTTTTCTATATATAAATATTAAGTATTTTAAACAGTTCCATAGTGTGCTATTCTCCATGCTTCTTATCATGGACTTCTATTGTATCGCTATTTTCTAATTTTTATTAAAGTTATTAACAGTATTTACTTCCGGCGTCAGTTTTATTTAATTCTTTAAAAATTTCTCAATTGTTTAATATAAATGTTGTGCAAAAAATTAACCTGCACACATTTTTACGGTTGATATTATTTTTTGAACTCTGTCCCTGGGTTTTTCATCCTTACCGTCCCTCTTGCTAAACTTATAAAGAAAATCACTTCAGACGCAGCCACAGAATTTTTTTCAAGTTTTTTTCTCATGCAGAAGTATGCTAAAGAAAGAATGTCTAAAATTCTTTGACAGGAAATTTACTGCAGAATTTAAATCAGCATTTAAATATCAATTTCAAGATCGTGGCTTTATTGGTAGTCTTACCGT
Source organism: Maratus speciosus (assembly GCA_963932465.1). NCBI lineage: Eukaryota > Metazoa > Arthropoda > Arachnida > Araneae > Salticidae > Maratus > Maratus speciosus. The sequence continues at coordinate 232,158,840 of OZ010791.1, read as the reverse complement.
CCCCAAGGTTTATTTCTGCCCTTTTCAAGGTAAATTAAGAAAAAAAAAAATATTTAATCCAATGTTAACAACTGTTTCTAGAAATCAATGAACATTGTGGCTATCACTTAGTCTTAACATGATTTTCCTAAAAATAGGTGATAATTTTCCTTACCGTTCCATCCTTACAGTTCCTCTTTTTCCCATTTCGTCCTTTTTTTCCTATACCGTCCCGTCTTTAATATCCCTTTAAGACAATGTTATACAAAAATTCTGTATTAATTGTACTACATTTTTATTATTTCTTATTTGAATGTCCTGTGGGTACTATGCAAATTCATTATAAGTAAAAATGTAGAAGAAAATAAAAAGTTATAGTGGTAAAATGGTAAGGAAAATTAAACTCGCAAGTTTAACTTAAACCGCAGTTAAATAAAAAAAATTTCGCTGCTGACCCTTTTTTCTTTATTTTGAATCATTAAGGCATTTGCTTATCAGATTAAAATGTGATTTTAGCATGTTTAATTTCACCAGATTTTTATTCCCGAAAGTCAAAAGTTTGTGAGAATGCCCCATATATACTCGTAGTCCTCAGGTATCCTATGCAAATATATATATTATTTAAGCTGTAAAGATTTCTCCCATATACTAACGTTAGCCTTCGAGTTTCTTCGCGTGACTAGTGTAGGTTATGTATAATTATTTAGTGGGTTAAGTATATGTATATGTACTGTTATGAGACTAATTCAGTTACGCGACAACACGCCGTTCGCTAATATTAATACAATGGGGGAATTTTTTAAAGGTATTTTCGTTTGCATTTTAATATTTTAATTTTTTTTTTGTATTTGAAAGCTGGGGTGGATCTGTACAAAGATCATTTTGCATATTTTTTTTTATTTTGTTTACAAGTATTTTTAATTAGAACACTTTCACTTTCGGAATCGGTTTCGAAAGTGAAAGCATCCTCATAAAAAAATCCTGCAAACAAAATCGAAAAAGTAAAAAAAGGTCTTTTTTGAGAACGACCTCAGCTGTCATATGCGAAAAAACAAGTTGGAAATTTCTCGTCAAACGTGGCAAATGAAGTGCGTTCTTACTATAACTAGTTTTATAAATATTTTTTAAACCACATATTCTACTGAATGTATATTTTAGTGCACTTTATAAGTGCATATCAGTTTCATTCTCTTCGAAAGGCTGTACATGATTAAAATGCACTTACAATATTTTTTTTCCCATTGGCTGTAATGTAACGGAAAACTTTTGACTGTCCGTGTAATTAAGCTATACATCCGATTTTCATAAAATTGGAAATGACTCAACAAAATTTCACAACAATTATATATTTAAAATTTCAGACCGTTCGGAAGGCTGTAACATCATTAAAATGCACTTGCAATAATTTTCCCCATTAGCCGTAATGTAACGGAAAAATTTTGAATGTCCCTGTAATTAAACTATACATCCAATTTTCACAAAATTTGAAATAACTCGACAAAATTTTGCAACAATTATATATTTAAAATTTCAGACCATTCGGTTGGCTTAGTTTTTTCTCTGTTATATGCGGACGGGCAGACAGGCGGACCGAACGACGACTATAGGTGTTACGCATTTATATAATTACGAACGCACCTAAAAATCATTTAAAAATAATCAAATGAAAACGAGATATTTTTAAGAATTTCTCCCACATAATTAACATTGATCGAACAAGTGTTTTCACGTCACTGAAATAGCCTCTTACATTAGTCATGTGGAGAAATTCTAACGCTAATGTTAATCCTATGGGAGGAGTCTTTACAGATTTCTCGCTTGCATTTTAATATTTTTAGAAGAGTTTTTGCATAGCGTACCCCATGTCGATGACTTTTATCGTGAATTTCTACTTTTTCGATTTTGGTTGCAGTTTTTTATATAAGTACAGTTTCATTTTCAGTTACCGATTCTAATCGGTTTCAAAAGTGAAACTATCTTGATATGAAAAACTGTAACCAAAATCGAAAAAGTACAAACGCACGATAAAAGTTATCGACCTCACGTACCCTATGCCAAAAATCTTTTAAAAATATTAAAATGCAAGCGAGAAATTTTAAAATTAGCGTTAAAATTTCTTCGCGTTACTAGTTTTAGCCCTTTACGCGGAAAAACTCGAACTCTAACGTTAAACCTATGAGACAAATCTTTACAGATTTGTCCGGTTCACTTTAGGCGCACCACCAGTGGCTGAGAGGTTCAGCTCTCGAAGATGGTCGACGGGAGGTGCTGGGTTCGATCCCAATCGCGCCCGTCGGCCTAATCGTTCGGAGTTTTCGTGGTTTTCTTCGAGCCATGGATTTCCATGCGTAAATACGGGTTAGGTTCCCTTAAAAAGACTCCCACGAAGGGCACTCCCCCCCCGGGCCCATATCCCTAGTGTAGATAATCGGCCGTCAAAAATCGATCAACCAACCAACCAACCGTTCACTTTCGGAAGAGGTTGGAACCTGTTCTGAAAGTGAAACTATTTTCGTATAAAAAAACTGTAACCAAAATCGAAAAAGTACACAAACGCTAACATTAGATATCGATCTCAGGTATCCTGGAAAAAAAAAAATCGTGTAAAAATATTAAAACGCAAGCGATAAATTTGAAAAGATTTTAACCATAGGTTGAACATTAGTGATCAAATTTCTTCCCGTGACTTGTGTAGACCCTTTACGCGGAAAAACTCAAGTTAAATCTATGAAAAAAAATCTTTACAGATTTCTCATTCGCATTTTAATATTTTTAAATAATTTTCATTAATCAGGATACCTGAGGTCGATATCTATTGTTGTAAGTTTGTACTTTTCTATTTTGTTTGCATTTGTTTTTTTATATGAGGAAAGTTTCACTTTCACAACGCATTCGAACCAGTTTCAATAGTGAAAATGTCCGCATAAAAAAAAAAAAAAAAAAAAAACTGAACAAAATCGAAAAATTACAAACGCATAACTATATATATCGACCTCAGGTATTCTATGCATATATTTCTCTCTCATTTAAGCTGTATAGCTTTATCACTGTGAAGATTTCTCCCACATACTTAGCATTAGGGTTCGAGTTTCTTCGCATGGCTAATGTAGATTCTTAAGAACTTTCTTCAGTCACGGGGAAAAGAAACAAGTGGGTAAGTGTGATCACAGATCGCACAGAGGGTTTCGTTTAATATTCCTTTCAAAACAATTTATACTTTTGCGAAATCTGTTAGTTCCACATTTCGCAACCAGGGGGCGCCCTCTATTCTACACAAACCTCTATCCGAACGAAACTCCATTTTATAACCTATCCGTAGATATATTAGTCGAGGGGATCGGGTCTATAGCACCCGATATAGGTATGTGGCCCCTGGTGGTAAAAAGTAGAACTGAAATATGTAAGGCTATGTGCATAATATGAAAGAGTGGTCAAAGTGGTGTCGGCAAAAGTTAGAAAAGTACCCACCGGTTGCAATGGGGGGAGGTTAGAAAAATTGCTTAGCACGGTGGGTAAAGAATGCAAGACTTTTTGAATATTTTATGATTTTCCGTGTGATTGCAAACGTTCTGCTATACGTATGCAAAATTTCAAGTCTTCAACTTAATAGGGACTCAGTTAGAAAAAAAAGCTTAAAATACACAAGTTAGAGCCCAGAGGGTTAAATATAAGACTTTTTCAAAATTTTATGATTTGGCGTTTGATATGATGTGTTCAGCTATAAGTATGCAAAATTTTAAGTGTTCAACTTAATTAAGGGCTCAGTTAGAACAAAAAGATTAAAACACACAAGTTAGAACCCAGAGGGTTAAATATAAGACTTTTTCAAGATTTTATGATTTGTTTTTTGATATGATGTGTTCAGCTATAAGTATGAAAAATTTTAAGTCTTCAACTTAATTAGGGGCTCAGTTAGAACCAAGAGATTAAAATACACAAGTGGGAGCTTAGAAGGTTAAATATAAGACAATTTCAAGATTTTATGATTTGTTGTTTGATATGATGTGTTCAGCTATAAGTATGCAAAAATTTTAAGTCTTCAACTTAATGAGGGGCTTAGTTAGAACAAAAAGATTAAAATACACAAGTTGGAGCCCAGAGGATTAAATATAAGACTTTTTCAAAATTGTAGGATTTGTCGTTTGATGTGAGGTGTACAGCTATAAGATGCAAAATTTCAAGTCTCCAACAGATATAGTTTCTGAGAACGGGCTCTGTGACGGACAGACAGACAGAGGAGCGAGACGAATAGGGTTTCGTCAGATGAACGAAACCCTAAAAACGCTGATGCTAACTTTATGGTAGCGTTATTTTCAAATATCTCGCTCAAATTTTAATATTTTTGAATGATTTTTTTTTTCGCATAGGATAGCTGAGGACGATCTACAACCTGACTAGTTTTTACTTTTTCGATTTCGGTTTCAGATTCTTTTTTAAAAAATACAATTACTTTCGGAACAGGTTCCGAAATTGAAACTATCCTATTATAGAAAAAAAAATAATAATCAAAATCGAAAAAGTAAAAACTAGTCCGGTTGTAGATCATCCGCAGCTATTCTATACAAAAAAAAAAAAAAAAAAAAAAAAAAAACATTCAAAAATATTAAAATTTTAGCGAGAAATTTGAAAATAACGCTCCCATAGACTTACCATTAGCGTTCGACTTTTTCCAAGTGACTAGTATGGGTACTTAACCCTTTAAGACCGGGAGTTTTTTTTGGTAGAAATTGAAAGTTTGGGTTTCCCCTTATCGATAGTTTGGTTGTATTTATGTCGGCCAATTATCTGCACGTGGGATATGGGCCCTAAGGGGGGAAGTGCCTTCCGTGGAGGTCTTTCTAAGGGAACCTAACCCGTATTAACGCTTGGAGAACCAAGGTTCGAAGAAAACCACGAAAACTCCGAACGATTAGGCCGACGGGCGCGATTGGGATCGAACCCAGCACCTCCCGTCTACCAGCTCGAGAGCAGAACCTCTCGGCCACTGGTGGGGCCCTTATCGATAGGATCGTATTTGATTGAAAAAAAAATACCTGATGTCAGGTTATCACAAGAGAGAACCCGCACAATTTTGTGGGTTCGGCCTTAATGCAGCCGTTTTCGGGCTAAATCTACACAATTGTGTAGTTTAGGATTATGTGTGTAAATATCTAAAAATAAAAGTTTAAGCAAAAAAAAGTTGTTGTTTATTGAGATAACTTTCATAAGCCACAATGAAAATATTTGAAACAATTTTTGTTTTTGGACAGACCACTACAATTTCATTTTCTGAGACGTGCTCAATGCTCGCACCCCTCTTAAGAGCCTTTGACAAATAGTATGCCCTTCACTTCGTTTGGATTGTGCCTGATCCTTCAAATTTCTTTTTTTTTTAGTTTTTCCAGCAGCGGTATTTTGTTGAAATATCGATCGAAGTACATAAAACTAGGTCTGAACCAGAGTAAGGACTACAGCAGGTCCTAAACCTAGATCCTTGTGGACCAGGTTTGTACTTTCCCACTGGTATAATACAAAATTTAAAACTATCCCAGATGATGCTGTTACAACAGAGTGTGGTTTGTTTTAGGTAGCTTTCTTTACAAAAAAGCTACCTATTGCAGCCGTTCGGAGGAAAGCGATTTCAAAAAATTTTGGTATATTTTCATCGATCATGACCCCCAGACCCCGAAACCAGCCTCCGTTCAAAATTGATATATATATATATATATATATCTGACCTATGTCACACTGTAACTCCCGTAATTATGAACCGATTTCGATGTAATTCGGTGTGTACATAGTACATACCAATGTCTCGACCGAGTTCGTTGGCCAGCTTCATCCGCCATTTTGTTTCAAAATGGCGGCCATTTAAAATTTAAAAAAAAAATTAAAACTTGAAATGTGGTACCAAAAAATTAAAAATGGAAAAATATTTTTTTCTTATGTATTTGACCTTTATACAAAGATTCCGGAGCAGTTTTTGTTTCGTCTATATCTTAAAAAATGGCTGAGTTATAGCATTTTGAATTTCTAGCGTGGCTGACATTTTGAAACGTCCTGAATTTTGTCACGCGATAAAAGGCGTATTTATGAACCGATTTGGATGTAATTTGGTGTGTACATAGTACATACCAATCTCTCGACCGAGTTCGTTGGCCAGCTTCATCCGCCATTTTGTTTCAAAATGGCGGCCATTTAAAATTTTTTTAAAAATTTAAAATTTGAAATGTGGTACCAAAAAATTGAAAATGGAAACATATTTTTTTCTTATGTATTTGACCTTTATACAAAGATTTCGGAGCAGTTTTTGTTTCGTCTATATCTTAAAAAATGGCTGAGTTATAGCATTTTGAATTTCTAGCGTGGCTGACATTTTGAAACGTCCTGAATTTTGTCACGCGATAAAAGGCGTATTTATGAACCGATTTGGGTGTAATTCGGTGTGTACATAGTACATACCAATCTCTCGACCGAGTTCGTTGGCCAGCTTCATCCGCCATTTTGTTTCAAAATGGCGGCCATTTAAAAATTTAAAATTGAAATGTGGTACCAAAAAATTGAAAATGGAAAAATATTTTTTTCTTATGTATTTGACCTTTATACAAAGATTTCGGAGCAGTTTTTGTTTCGTCTGTATCTTAAAAAATGGCTGAGTTATAGCATTTTGAATTTCTAGCGTGGCTGATATTTTGAAACGTCCGGAATTTTGTCACGCGATAAAAGGCGTATTTATGAACCGATTTGGATGTAACTTCGTTTATACATAGTACATACCAATGCCTCGACCGGGTTCGTTGGCCAGCTTCACCCGCCATCTTGTTTAAAAATGGCGGCCATTTAAATTTTTAAGAAAAATTTAAATTTGAAATGTGGTACCAAAAATTGAAAATTGAAAAAATATTTTCTTCTTATGTGTTTGACCTTGACAAAAAGATTCGGGAGCAGTTTTTGTTTCGTCTATATCTTAAGAAATGGCTGAGTTATAGCATTTTGAATTTCTAGCGTGGCTGACATTTTGAAACGTCCTGATTTTTCTCACGTAATAACAGGCGTATTTATGAACCGACTTGGATGTACCTTGGTGTGTACATAGTACATACAAATATCTCGACCGAGTTCGTTGGCCAACTTCATCCGCCATCTTGTTTCAAAATGGCGGCCATTTAAAAAAATAAAAAAATTTAAATGAGATACCAAAAAATTGGAAAATGAAAAAGATTTTTTTTGTATGTGTTTGACCTTAATACAAAGATTCCGGAACAGTTATTCTTTCGTCTATATCTAAAAAAAAAATGGCTGAGTAATAGCATTTTGAATTTCTCTTGTGGCGACATTTTAAAACGACCTGATTTTTGTCACGCGATAACAGGCGTATTTATGAACCTATTTGTATGTAACTTGGTCTGTACATAGTACATACCAATGTCTCGACCGAGATCGTTGGCCAGCTTCATTCGCCATCTTGTTTCAAAAGGGTTGCCATTTAAAAAAAATTAAATTTAAAATTCAAAATGAGGTATTAAAAAATGGGAAAATGAAAAAGATTTTTTTTATGTGTTTGGCCTTGATACAAAGATTCCGGAGCAGTTTTTGTTTCTGAAAATTTGTTCTTTTGTTGATATCTTAAAAAATGGTTGATTTATAGCACTTTGAATTTCTAGCATGGCTAACATTTTGAAACGATCTTGTATTTGTCACCCGATAACACACGTATTCGCCTATTTCGATATAAGAAGGCATGTGGATAGTATACATCAACACCTCGACCAAGTTCGCTGGCCAGATTCATCAGCCATCTTGTTTCAAAATGGCGGCCATTAAATTAAAAAATATATATATATTTAAAGTGAGGTGCAAAAAAATTAGAAATTGAAAAAGGTTTCTTTCTTAAGTATTTGATCTTGATATAAGTATTCAGGAGCATTTTTTGTTTGTCTTTACCTTAAAAAATGGCTCAGATATAGCAGTTTCAATTTCTATTGTGGGTGACATTTTGAAAAATCTGATTTTTTGCATGCGACAGCACTCCTATATATTAACCGATTCCGATTTGAGTGAGCATGTGCACAGCAATTACTAAGGCCTCGACCAAGTTCACTGCTTAGCCTCATCCACCATGTTGTCTTAAAATGACAGGCACTTTAAGAAATTGCCGAATTTGGCAGCCAAATATAAGTTACTTTAAAGAAAAGCAGCTTGGATAAAGCTGACTAATTTCGCGAAATTCTCATTCATTATATTGATAAAAATTAGTATTGAATCTCCTATATTCGGTTTCCACTAAATTGAGCTTCGTGTGTTTGCATGATATAAGTTGGCTTTTTTTAAATAAGGATTATGAAAGCTACCTCTTCCTCCCGGCACTGGCCGGAAGGACTTTTTTATATACTGCTTTACTGGGGCACGTTCTAAAAAAAGGAATCGTCTGCTCATCTATGGAAAATTTTCCTTGATCTCCTGGCAAATTCAAGCAGACACTACGGAATCTGTCGAGCATTTGCTGAACTTTCCATAATTTATTATTTATTCCTGGTGGTTTACTTGCTGTGTCGACAAAATGGAATGAATTTATCAAACTTAAAAAATCAATCTCGTGGTATGCATATAACTCATATAAAACTTATAAATCATATATGGCATCTATAACTCAGAGCAGAAACATACAATTCGTTACATGTGCATATTATATATCTAATACTATCCATTTTAAATAGAAATCATGAATAATACAAACCTATTAATTTAAAATTGGTCAGCTTTAAAAATCTAATTAATAAAAAATAAATTGCTAAAAACATAAGTTTAAAAAAATCACTTAAAAATGAAAATTTTATATATTAGGAATTGTATCTATTTTGGAAATGGTAAATGCCGGACCCGCACAATTGTGTGGTTCATTTGTTTTTCAACTTTTCTGAAGCCTAATTAAATTTATCAAAGATAAAATCAATTAAAATCATGAATAAACTATATGAAAAGAAATATTAAATCTAAACAAACACTATAAATCATATTTAAAAGACATTACGACAGTAGGTACATACTTTTTGTCTATTGCTGTTGGATGATATATAGTCTTTTTAAAAGCAGAAAATCTAACCCTGTATTGTAGTTGGTACCCCCTAATTGTGTTTTATCAGAACATCTAAAGCATATAAATGTGCAGATTTGGTTTTAAATCGCATAAAAACAGGAAATAGTCATTCTCTTTTACTTTAGTATCGCCGCACAATTGTGTGAATCAGGGCTTAAAGGGTTAAGAGGCTACTTCAGTCAAGCGGAAACACCCATTCGCCCATGTTAATCCAATAAGAGAATTTTTTTAAGGTAACTCGGTTGCATTTCAATATTTTTAAATGATTTTTTTATGTACTTTCACTTTTGGAGCCGGTATAAGCAGTGAAAAGAGTGAAAGTGTCCGCACAACAAAAATAAAATGAAAGAAATAAAATAAAATAAAAACTTCAACGAACTTAAAATAAAGTAAAAAACCACAGTTGCAGAAATTTACCTCAGCTATCCAATGCAAAAAAAAAAAAAAAAAAAAAAAAAAAAAAAAAAAAAAAATGTCTTTTTAAAATATAAAAATACAGACGAGATATTTTAAAAAATATATCTCGTTGGATTAACATTAGCGATTCGGTCATTTTGCCTGAAGAGTTATAATTTGTGATCACCTTTAGAATTAATTCTAAGGAGAATTCTTGAAAACAGTAAAAATTTAACTTGTAACTTTTAAAATGCACTCTATTGTTTCTCTCTTTTAGGATGCAAAGACACGGAAATAATATAGAGAAGAATGTTAAATAATTGTATGTTAATTTGGTAAATATTATGTTAATACTTTGTATTAGAAACTATTATTTGTAACTGTGTGAAAATAAACTTTGTAATTTTATAGACTGTATTGTTTTATTATAACTTTGCTCTTTTTAAATTCTTGAAACTTTTCAAATATTTTGTTTTTGTGTAACTATATTTATTCAGATTTAAGAATAGGGAAATTTCAATTTTAAAATGAGTTTTTTTTTCCCTTCTGGAAGTTAATAAGTTTTAGCAATATATTCCACTCTGGCCAAAAAGAAATGAAAATAAATTATATTTTCTTTAATAAAATTATGTATGAAATTAAGATTGAGGGTGTGTGTTTATACTCATCTAGGTTTGCTTTGCATTGGTTATGTACATGGACCATTTATTTTTAGATAATGTTTTTAATAACCTTCTAAGAATTAGAAGGGAATATGCAACTAATTGAGAATTGGCGAGTCTAATAAAACTTCTAAACAAATTAAGGCATTAGATGTAAATTTCCAACTGGGCGAAAAATGTCCGGACCAGGATTCGAACCCGGGACCTCCTGGCTGAAGCCGCCAGTGCTTTGCCATCTGAGCTATCCCGAACGATTCTGGTCGAACTATTTCACCCAGCTAACCTTGATGATTACAGCATCTAGTCTAAAACCTGGTTCAGCTCAACAGAATAAATCTCAGGTAATGGAACCAATTGGTACCAATTAGAATAATTGTGTTAATATTAATCTAGTGTAATTTCGTATCCAGCGATTTCTGGAGTTCCATTATCTGAGATTTATTCTGTAGATTTATTCTGTTGAGTTGAACCAGGTTTCAGACCAGATGCTGTAATCATCAAGGTTAGCTGGGTGAAATAGTTCGACCAGAATCGCTCGGGTTGGTTGGTTGGTTGTGTTTATGTCGGCCAATTATCAACACGAGGGATATAGGCCCTATGGGGGGAGGGGAGTGCCCTTCGTGGGGGTCTTTCTAAGGGAACCTAACCCGTATTAACGCTTGGAAGTCCAAGGTTCGAAGAAAACCACGAAAACTCCGAACGATTAGGCCGACGGGCGCGATTGGGATCGAACCCAGCACCTCCCGTCTACCAGCTTCGAGAGCAGAACCTCTCGGCCACTGGTGGGGCCAGAATCGCTCGGGATAGCTCAGATGGCAGAACACTGGCGGCTTCAGCCAGGGGGTCCCGGGTTCGAATCCTGGTCCGGACATTTTTCGCCCAGTTGGAAATTTACATCTAATATGATTTGTTTACCAATTAGAATAATTGTGTTAATATTAATCTAGTGAAATTAAGGTATATTATTAGAAGTTATTGGGGCTTACCAGGTAGTTGAATGGTTAGCCTTGTGGCCTCCGATTCAACTATGTCGGGTTTAATTCCTGCGGGTGTGGTAGCGTATTTGTGGTGATTTGGAATCTGTTTTAAACTATAAGTACTTGTTTACTCGGTCTATATAGCATAAAAATGTCAAGCATTTGACAAACCTACGATTATATGGAATCCTGCACAAAACTCGCACAACCTTCAAAAGTACGACTAGTAAAGGCGTACAGATAAAAAATATACAATCAAAAGTTGAGCAGAAATGCGGCAACTAGTGACCATTCACCAAAGTTTGGGAAGAATTTCATTTTGATACTAAAAATGAATATTCGATGAGTCCTTAAAAAATAAAGTTCTTTTATCATGTTTTGGGGGCATTTTTAACTCAGGGAGCGGGAGGGGCAAACTAAAAATTTTTTAAGTATGTTAAGAGACAGCTATCGTTTATTATGTTCTTTTTTTTTTTTTAATCGAATGATTACCATTTGCAAATTGATACGATCATTTGTTACATAGTTATGACAAGTTTTATGAATACGAAGTCGAAAACTATAATTTGGTGCAAGTACCGTAGGTTTTTACAGCAGCAACTGATAACCATTCAAGAAAATTTATCTGGTAAGATCTGGTAATTTTGGCACTAGAAATGAAGATACGATGAGTCCCCCCCAAAATAAAGTTGTTTCATCGTGGGGTTCTTTTTGAGGAGGGGGGGGGGACTTTAACACGGCATGGGCGAACAGAACTTATTTTTAAAATGTCAAATGGGGTATCGTTTGTTATGAATTTTTTTATTCTGAATCAAATGATATTGCACGCAAGCCGATACGATCATTGTTTACAAAGTTAGGCCAGGTTATAAGTATTGGATTTTGGTAAATTTAATGACTTTGAAATAAACTCAAAATTATCCTGATTTTAATTATTGCTATTTTGAAGACATTTAATAGTTTTGAGATGACTTAATATGATATAAAAAACTCTTTTTAAACGTAAAATAAATGTGACAAAACTACGCTAAAAAATAAAATATAATTTTCCACTTTGCATTGATAAAATCTTTTCTGTAACTTTCTTATAAATGTTTGTGTCGACTTGCCGATAATGATATTCAAATACATACGAAACGATATCCCACTTGACCTATTTAAAAAAAAAAAGTTGAATTTTGATCCCTCGAGCTAAAATGCCCATCCCCCCCCCCCCCCCAAAAAAAAAAAAAAAACCAACAAAAAAACACGGTAAAACAACTTTACATTTTGGAGACTCATCGGATCTTAATTTGTAAGTGCCAAAACGAGGTTTGTCTCAAGTTTTAGTGAATAGCAATCACTTGTTACTGTAAAATCTATTTTACCTGTAAAAGACTTTGTATAAATAAAACCTGCCGTAACTTTGCAAGAAATGATCGTATTGACTTGCTGATGATTTCACCTGATTCGGAATTATAAAAAACATAATAAACAATATCCCATTTCACCTATTTATTTATTTATTTTTAGTTAACCCCCTCCCTGAGCTAACAATGCCCCCTTTTGCGCACAAAACATAAAACAACTTTATTTTTTTAGTACTCATTGGATCTTCATTTTTAGTATCAAAACGAAGTTCTTCCCAAATTTGAGTGAATGGCCATCTGTTGTCTCAAAAAATCCTATTTTACCTGTGTCCTACACGCAAAATTCAGAGAATTGACAACATTTCAATGAAATTACTACATATTTGCAGCTATACTTGTCATGACAAGATTCCGAGTTTGCAATTCATTTGCAGATGTTCTGACATGACAATATTGCAAATTTACAATGAGTTTGAAAATAGTCTGACATCGCAATATTACTAGTTTGCTATGATTTTGCAGTAAGATTGATGCAACAAGATTGCAACTTGCACGACAACTTGGCTGCAAGTTCAAAGTATGGTGACTTCGGAGTTTGCATAATCTTGTTGCAGTCTTGTTATGAACTTTCAGACTTGCCATGCTGAGCTTGCTGCAATATTGCAAATCTGCAAAGTAAGATTGCTGAAAATTTTCTGCAAACTAAAATTGCTATCTGGGTTTCTTTTAAATCATAATCTGTTTCTGTAATTTCGTATTACTAGGTGAACACTTTCATTTGTTTTACCAATATATTAATAATTGGATGCAAAAATTTAATTTTTAGTCGAATTTGAGATTGTTTATATAATGCTAATAGAAGCATTAGACAGAAATTAATAACTTTTAATAATATTTGCTGAAACCTTGCTATTGCAGTATTCTCAAAGTGAAACATCTTTATCATCAATAAATACTTTGATATGAGTTTAAAAATATATATGGGAATAAAGCTATATCAATTGCTTCTCACTTGTGCACAACAAGTAGAAAGTTTCGAAACGGCGACCCTGGTTGGAACTATGTAATTTACAGATCTGTGTATGACTTTTTTTTTTCTTTATATATATATATATATATATATATATAAATTTTGATCAATTGGACTAAACAAGTTAAAGAAATAATATTTTTGAAAGTTTCAGATCATAAGGACTTTGAACGAGTTACGAAATGATTAATTTCATACAGAAAATGCTTTTTCATCCATCCATTCATCCACCCATCTCTCTCTCTCTCTCTCTTTATGACATATACGTATAGACGTATTTTGACGTAATTTGAAAGGGTTTTCCATTTCTAGTAGTTTTAGTTTTCAAAACATGGATTTGTTTCACTCAATTACTTCATTTATTCAAAAATTTTATTACGATTGCATTTTGAAACTTAAATATCACTTGAAAAATAATAATTTCAATTGAATCAGTCATTTCAAAAACTACGTAGATTCAAAAAATTTTCAAGGATCAATAAAAACTGCGCTATACGGAATTATTAGATTTTTTTTTTTTTTTTAAGAACTTATGCTTATTAAGTTTATTAAATCTTTACATTTTTAAGTCGGTTTATCAGTTATTTATGTTTTAATAATTAAAAATTAAAGAAATACTTCTGGACATGTTGTTTTTGCCAGAAATGGAATTATTGCCTGATAAAAGATACAAAAAAATATTAATAATATTTTTTAAGCTTTTGACAGAATATAATAGACATATAGTCCACACATTTGGGCCCAGGTAGCGAAGAGGTTAAATTCAAACGAGGGATGGCAGTCCCCCTCCCCAAGAACCCCGAGAGGCGTCATTCAGAGTGGAGCAGTTGTCTCCCCGTAGACGTTATAGAAATAAATCTATAACGTCTGCACCTATAGGATTGACATTAAGGCAATAGTCATATTAAGGGGTCTTAGGACTCTTAAAATTGGAAAAAATGAAAAAAAAAAAAGACCATTTTCAACATTTAATATCTTAAAATATATTTTATTTTAAGACACAATTTTAATTGGAATGAAATATAGAAGTATGTTCTTTCATTTCATGTATTTAAAAAATTATAAGATGCAGAATTAGCTTTTACAGGGGGCTCCAAACTGTTAGACATTTGACAAGCAGAAAATCGGCATAACAGCTTACGCGCACGATTACAAAATAAGTATTGCAACTGGAATTAAAATTTTGGTGCCTACTTATGCTTCAGATTGTAATAATTACCCTGAACTTAAATAAATTTGTATTTAAAGCTTTTTTTATATTTTTAATACAAAGTTGTATTTAGCTAATGCAAAATTAAGAAAATTTCAACCGTATAATCACCTAAAAAAATATTGTTTTGAACAATAAAAAGGAAATTTTAGGTTCAGTTTATACAGACTAACATAAAACATATGTTTTGAAAATTTCCTGAAAAAAATATTCATAAGTTTTTGAGATATCGTGCGCGTTATGACCAAAAACGTCATTTGGAGAAAAATGGCTTCAAAGTTTCAGAAACGACGCTTCAGCTATTGAACGTGTATAAATGTAAAAGCCATAACTTCAGTTCTAATTGGAATTTCAATGAAACAATTATATCAAAATGTTCAGAACAGATAGGAGTTTAACATCTAAAAAAATTAAAATTTCGAAAATTTTAAAGCTTTAAGAGTCCTGAGACCCCTTAACTATCCTATTCGATCCAATTTTCTTCCTGTTTTGTTATTAGCCATTGGTATATGAGGCATTCTCACAATCTTTTGACTTTTCTATATTTTTCTGTTCCTGAATAATAATTTTTAATTTAGTACATATTCTTGTTTTTTTTTTTTTTTTTTTTTTTATATCTTATACTGCAAAACATCCCATTGCATGACTGCATAACATTATTAACAAGATAAATGAGTTTGAATGATGTTGGGTGTCATACCACGAAATTCCTATATCGTACCTTGTCCCTGATGCAGATTTTTAAGTTTTGAGCTGTCTGCATAAAATTGTTTCAATAAAAGTAATTCGATGTAATTTTTTTCCGAAACTGGAACTATTGTTTTATATAAATATATAGCAAAAAATTAACCTGCACACATTTTTACGATTGTTATTATTATTTAACTCTGTACCTTGGGTTTTAGATTCCTTACCGTCCCTCTTGCTAAACTTATACAGAAAATCGCTTCAGATGCAGCCACAGAATTTTTTTCAACCTTTTTCTCATGCTAGAGAAAGAATGGCTAAAATTCTTTGACAGTAAATTTACTGCAGAATTTAAATCAACATTTAAATATCAATTTCAAGCATCGTGACTTTATTGGTAGTCTTACCGTCCCCAAGGTTTATTCTTGCACTTTTCAAGATTATTATTATTATTATTATTATTTTTATTTATTTTTTTTTTTTAATTTAATCCAATGTAAATAACTGTTTCTAAAAATCAATGAACATTGTGTCTATCACTTAGTCTTAACATGATTTGCCTAAAAATATGTGGTAATTTTCCTTACCGTCTCATTTTTACCATCCTTTTTTTCCCTTACTGTCCCTTTTTCCCTGTACCATCCCCCACTGCCCCTTCTTTAACACCTCTTTAAGACAATGTTATACCAAAATTTTGTACTAAAAATACTACATTGTTATTATTTCTTATTTGAATGTCCTGTGGGTACCATGCGAATTCATTAATAAGTAAAAATTTAGAAGAAAATAAAAAGTTAGTGGTAAAATGGTAAGGAAAATTAAATTCGCAAGTTTAACTTAAACCTCAGTTAAATAAAAAAAATTTCGCTGCTGACCATTTTTTTCTTTATTTTGAATCATTAAGGCGTTCGTCTATAAGTTTAAAATATTATTTTAGTAAGTTTAGTTTCACCAGATTTTTACTCCTGGAAAGTCAAAAGATTGTGAGAATGCCTCATATATACCTTGATCGGTGATTATTTTTGTTTTTGCAATAAATCACTATTTTTCCGTGTTCCCATAATTAAATAAACATATGTAATTTCTGTCCCCAGATATGAGCATACCTTCAAGGACACATTTGTAACAAAAAAGTGCATTTAGAAAAAAAAAGAAAAAAAAAAAAAAAAAAAAAAAAATTGGGCATGCATCATGCAGTTTTTGGAAATGACCGGTTCAGTTTCACCCTTCCCTTTGTAAAAAATAAGGATCGGCCGGAACAGGTTCTTAACACCGAAACCGAATTTCGGTATTCTTCCTATTTTTGGCCGAAAACGAAAATTTCCAAATCTTTTTAAAGTAATTATTACATACATAAATATTAATCAATTACATACATGTGGCCCAAGTTGGCTCTCTGTGCCTCTGGCCAAAACTTTTTATTTTCATATAACATAAAATGTAATTAATTCATCAACGACACAGAATAATTTTCTAATCATACAAGCTTGATCTAATTAAAATCTTTTTTAGGTATACATACCTCGATTTATTTTTTATAATGATTTTTGTAAATGATCGTCTATTATACCAGAATATCTTCAAAGAGTATTCGAAACACTTCAAACGAAGAATTTTATATTGCTGTTAAATCTGCAGCTTTTAGTGAGCACGTGAAAAGCATTTTCAAAGCTTAGTCCTATATGCTTTACTTGCTTTATCATTTGCACTCACGTCTTGAGTCAGCGATGACTGATAATTATAATCAGTGAAGTTCATGCCAATTAATAAAGAGTGTCTCATTTGAGTCAATACAGCCGAAATCAATGAGCAATGTTGAAATTTTCCGAAAGAAGAAACGAGATTTTCAGAATACAAGTAGTTTCGGTCGAGTTTCGGTTTGGGCGAATTTTTTTGGGCCGATAATGAAAACGAAATCGGTCGATCTCTGGTAAAAAAAAAAAAAAAAAAAAAAAACTCGAATTATTGAGTGTCTGTCCTAAACGTCTGTACGTATCTTGATAGTATTAATAAATTCATCGTTTTTTTTTTTTTTTTTTTTTTTTTCTGTGTGACCTGCATTTTCATGTTTTGCAAAACACAAAAATTCCCTGTCATTGAAAAAGAATGATTTGAGGGGCAATAGCTTACAGTCTTTCCAAACATTACCGGGAAAAAAGACTTTAGTGCATGTTTCATTTCTGTAATTTCTTTGAGCAATCAGGATAAAATCTCCATCCAGATCAAAACTCTGCGAACTCATCACCACCTCAAAAATAAGAACAGAAAGAAAGAAGGAAAGAAATTACAACCGGAAAAAATAAAATGCCTGTTAAAAAACTGACGCAAAATTCTACTTGTTTAACAAAATAAATGAAAGCTTATGGCAAGACCACTATGTGAACAGGAATCGTTCTTGTACGACTTCTTAAAATCCTTACCTCCAGGGCTCAAAATGGAAAAATTCACGAACCCGAATGCTATTTCAAAATCATTGTTGACTATTTTTTTTGAAAGTATAGACAAATTTATATCTAACCATACAAAAACAATTTAAAAAATGCATCCCAGATTCTAAATAATAATTTTAAAAAAGTTGCAGAAACCACAAAAAGCTATATAGTATATAAAACTGTAATAATATGTTTTAATAATTGCACGAACTAGAACGATATTTACCACAATATCACTAGCCGGAACAATATTTGTTATGATTTCATGAACCGAATATCGTTCCGGTTTGCTCCAGTACATTTCGAGCCTTGCTTACCTCTCTTTTTCTACTCAAAAAAGAAGAAACTTCAGCAGTAGTACGCTTTCTTATCACAGAGGGTCAGAATCACTGCTGTAGTATACACATGGATATTTTTTTTTGTACTGAAAAAAGGTATTCCTTTATGAAGCCATCGTACACAACAAGCTACATATTTATTGTGAATATCCGCGCATATATCTTTAAGCCAATTTGCATGTCATGTATAAACGACTGCTCTGGAAGCTTGAAAATGTCTTTTAACCGGTTTCTTTCACATTATTCTAAGCTATTTGAATTACTCATCTGTCTTCTCAGTATATTTAGTGTAAAGTGGGTTAGGCTACGCTTTGAAAACCCATATCTTTTCACCTTCAAAGCCTTTGTAAAAAACTGACACTTTCCGTTTCGAAAAAAACCACAATTGTTTGAAGAAGTGTAAAAAAGTCCCTCAACAACCGTCACTATCGCTTTTAACGAAGAGGGATAAGGGATTTACACTGAAATGTGTACTTTTGAGTAATTATGTACTGGGTTTCCATCAAACATTTCTCCAAGGGTCAAGTCTACTGCTCCCCCACCCTCTGGGAAAAATTCCGAGCTAGATTATAACTAATGAACTATCATAAGCAAGTAGAATGGCATTGTAAACTCCTGGATTTTGAAATTTAATTAACTAAATTCTCTTATTCTCTCATTTTTTAGAAAAAGAAAAGTTAAATTTACTCTTCACTTGTGACTTAATGGTTAAAGACTAATAGGAAGAGGAATTAAGAGTTTTTCGTCAGGGGTGACGTCCCTCTGAACTCCCCCATGGAAGTCATTTCCCCCCCCCCCCCCTTGTTTGTGTTCGTGTGTTCAAAATTTATGCTGGGTAGAGGCGTCACTTTGATCTACGCCCTGACGAAAAAAGAAGTTACTGTTTACCTTTTTTTTTTTTTTTTTTTGATTGGATAACATTTATTTATTTATTATTATTTTTTTAAATTCTAGTAGAAAGTAGTTAGAAATTTATTTTTGAATATATATTTTTTAATTGTAAAATTTCTGTATTGCTTTTTGTTGTTGTTGTTGTTGTTGCTTGCTGGTGTGTTTCAAAAATTGTCTTGCACGGGGCAGTTCAGATTTAAAAATAATAATAACAGTTTAGCTTATTACCTTTTTAGATTCTCCATTTAAAAAAAAATGCTACCAAGGCTGCAGAGTACATTCATATCTATTCCAAAATCTTGCATATATGGTTCACCGAATAGTTCAAATTAAGGCTGTACTGTGAAGGGGACGTTTAATAAAAACACGATTTCTCCGATCTCTCTGATCTCTCTGTCCGATCATGAAATCTCATGTTAACTTACGAGAAAATTTAATTAGGTTAATTCTGATTACCTGATATATTTATCAAAAAACCGTTCTCACCATCAAAAAGTAGGCACATACTTCTGCGTTGAAATTTAAAATCTAAAAACACTGCAATATCAGAAAAAAAAAAAATCTTTCACGAAAATCACTCAACATTCACGAAAATATCGTCTTGAGGGATCAATTAAATACAATTCAAAATGAACTATGGGCTATTTATTAAAAAAAAGAAATTGCTCGATTTTTTTTACGCTTAAACAATAATATCTACAATTTTCATGCATTTATGGAAAAAAAAATAACCAAGTCAATGTGCAAAAAAATCAACATTTTTAAGGGATCGTGATCCCTCTCCCCCACCACCGCCCTTGATAACGTTTTGCACGAGAAAGGTCCGCAGCTGTAAAATTTTAATTGGAGAATACCTAAAATTTTGCTCAGATATACTCTAAATTTAAGAATACTAAAGCCCAGGGCCGAAACTAAGAGAGGGCAGAGGGGGCATGTGCTCCGGGCTCCAAATGAAAGATTATACCTTTGGAATGGATCATTTTCTTCTGATGGACTGATGGCTTCCATTATTATGAAACGACCATTATAAATGAAGTGTTAGGTGAAGAAGAAAGAGCAGTCGTAAAAAGTTAGAACTCAGATTTTCTAGTCAGAATGAGGGGGGGGGGGGGGGGGGATGGCCATGATTTCTTTTTGAATGGCCATTTTTGTTTCCATTCTGACCAGAAAATCAGAGTTCTAACTTTTTACAGCTACTCTTTCATCTTCACCTAACACTTCATTTATAATGGCTGTTTCATTATAACAGAAGCCATCAGTCCATCAGAAGAAAATAACTCGGTTAAAGCGGAAACTCGGTTAAGCGGGACTCCGATAATCGGGACTCTACTGCATATTTCATTTTAAAAATTATCTTTAGAATATTTTTATTGGTGTTCAGAGGTGGTCATGGCCCCCGTGACTTCCCCCTTGGATCCGCCATTGTAGATTACTTAGTTCAGTATTACATATTTTAATGATTACATATTTTATATTTTAAAATAAATCGGCTATTAGAAAATTATTAAAATTCTCTTTGTAAATATACTTTGCGGAAGGGGGGGGGGGGCGTCAAAATCCATGTTTGCCCCAGGTGCAAACAAAAAAAAAAAAAAAAAAAAGACTAGTTTCGGCCCTGAGAAGACCTTCTCCTTCTTTTATTTTTCATTTCGATTTTTTCGAGTAAGATTTTTACTGATTTCTATACTTGATGATTACACACATCATTTGTTTTATGATTGTACGTATACAGTCAGTATTTCTACCATGTTTGTATTTTTCGCAAAATGCGAACCAACTATCTAGAATGAGAAAATAAAGCATTTCCAGAAACATCTTTTATAGAATTATGACATGACTCAACCCAGTTTAAAAAGATTTTTGCCCAGCAGTATGTCCAGGAAATCTGCTGAATTGCATGAATATGGTCAGTTGGAAATAAGGCGCATATTCGGTGTTTTATTTTCTTCCAACCCTCTTTTAAAAGAATTTACTGACATTGATATAATATGCGTTCGAATAGGTACCGTATAGTTGCGGAAAGAAAAAAGTAAACTCATTCTACAAACTCTACAACAAATTATAGTAGAAGAAAGTTACTGGTACCAAACGATTGGAAATAAAGTCTACTTTTAAATGATGTATATAAAATTTGCTTAGGGGGCATCTACAAATCAAAACCAGACCAAACTTTGTTTTTTATAATGGCAAAACCCAATTTTGACGCTATATTTTAAATCTTCGCTTCAAACTATGGTACGAAATTTTAAGGCATTTGGATGATTAAATTTTTTTATTAAAAACATTCCAAATTTAGAGCTTCTAATGTTAAATTACATTTTCATATTTTTATTAATATCTCCTGATAATCCTAATGTGATGATTTTTTGTATGGTTATAATATTAAAAAACTCGAACATAAATACATTGAATTAGTAATTTGAAAAATTTTATAATATGAATTATGAATTAGAAAATCAATATTAAAAAAAAATATGATTGGCAACCGACAATTTTTTTTTTGATAGATTTATATTTATTATGTCCTGATTTATGCGAATTCAAAATTTAAAATATTTCTTCCAAGTAGTTTTCAAACTATGGTGTGCAGAAAAGTATAGTTTGAAAAAATATTTTACTCATTTTATTGAAACATTTGGGCTGGCAATAGCCGAAACATATCAAGCGAGTGAAATGGTCATATTGGCAACAAATAATACATTAGGGCAATTCCATCATAAGTGACGTAACATTTTATCATCAAATTTTGTTTTCAAATCTATGTAGAAAATTTACTAATAAAGCTAGAACAAATTTTTACAATTTAAAATATTTCTTACTAAGGTCTTAATACCCAAATACCTGCAGATTATTTCAATCTCTCTTTGAGTCTCAAAAATTGCAATTCAAAATTCTGTAACTGATGTAACATAAAATATACAAACATTTTTTCTGCCTTCATTGAAGCGTAAAAATAATCAAAACTATCCCGTTAAAAAAAGTGATTTAATGTTCTCAACAACACTAAGTAATGCCAAATTATAACAGTAACCTGTTTAATTAATTTCTGAATAATAAAAAAGAAAAAACTGGCATTTACACGTGTAACTGACGTAACTTTCATTGTGTAACTGACGTAAACGTTATGACTTTACAAAGACAATAATGGTACTTAACTTAGTTTGTAAACAGTGATTTACAATGCCTTTTTATTAGGATTTTTCTATAGAATATAAAAATATCAAGTTTTCAATCGTACCCTTAAATGAAACATATTATAAATTTGATTCCACCCCCCCCCCCCAAAAAAAAAAAATGATGATTTTCTGTGGAATTGCCCATTAATAGAAGTGACTGTACCAATTCAACAACCGAGTACCGAAGTTCAATTTGGATACAGCCCCTAAAATAGGCTCATTTTAAAATAATTAATTTATCTGAAACAAATCGTACGAACGAATTTCAGGAAAATTTGTATTTAGGCTATTGAAGGGTGAAGAATTTATTTAGGGTGTCAAACTTGGGTATTGTTACTGAAAAACAAAACAAAGTTTGGGTTTGTTTTGATATGTAGATGCCTCTCTACGCATATTTTATATGTTGTAGGCTAATTGAGAAATCAGGCTCTTTGCAAAGATCCTAGGCTCAACCCGACCCGAACCTAAAAATTCCATTTAAAAAAAACCCGGAATCTGAACCGAACCAAATCTAAACCCGACAACAATATTCCAATGAACCGTAACCGATCCGAGCAAGACAAATTGATTTCTGAGGACATGCAACCCGATCCAAACCTAAAAATTATATTTGAAAAAAAAAAACGGAATCTGAACCCGACAAAAATATACCAATGAACCATAACCGATAAGAGCAAGACAAAATAATTTCTGAGGACATGCAACACAACCAGAACCTAAAAATTCAGTTTAAAAAAACCGAAATCTGTCACGAACCAAATTTGAACCCGACAAAATTATTCCAAAGAACCATTACCGGATCCGAGCAAGGCAGAATTATTTCCGTGGACACGCACCCGACTCGAACCTAAAAATTCAATAAAAAAAAAAACGAAATCTGACGCGAACCAAATTTGAAGCCAACAAAATTATTCCAAAGAACCACAAACAGATCCGAGTAAGGCAAAATAATTTCCGTGGTCACGCAACCCGACTCGAACCTAAAAATTCTATTTGAAAAAACCCCGAAATCTGACGCGAATCAAATCTGAACTCGAGAAAAATAATCCAAAGAACCATAGCCCGATCGGAGAAAGACAAAATAACTTCCATGGACACGCAACCCGATCCGAACCTAAACATTTTGTTTAAAAAAACGCGAAATATTACCCGAACCAAATATAATAACCGACAAAAATATTCTAATGAACCATAACCCGATCCGAGCAAGACAGTAATTTCCGTGGACACGCATCCGGACCCGAACCTAAAAATTCCATTTGATAAAACCCTGAAATCTGACCCAAACCAAATCTGAATCCGACAAAAATATCCCCCAAAACCATAACCAGATCCGAGAAAGAAAAAATAACTTTCGTGGACACGCAACCCGACCCGAACCTAAAAATCGCATTAGAAAATCCCCGAAATCTGAACCGAACCAAACCTGAATCCGTCAAAAATATTCCAAAAAACCATAACCGGATCCGAGCAAGACAAAATAATTTCAGTCGGCATGAAACCCGATTCGAACCTGAAAGTTCTACTTGAAGTTAACCTGAAACCTGACCAGAACCCGAAATTAAAATATATCAGGCCGTATACCCCGATCCGAGCAATGCAAATTATTTTTCGCGTACACGCAGTATGACCAGAATCTAAAAATTCCACTGGACGTCAACCTGAAACCCGACACGAACCCGACCGGAACACGACAAACATATTTCAAAGAACCGTAACCCGATCTGAGAAAGACAATATAATTTTCTTCGACATACAACCGGATTCGAGCTTAAAAGTTTCATTTGAAGTCAACCCGAAAACCTTCCATGACCCGCGTTTGGGTCAAATTTCGGATTAGGTTTAACTAGAACTTTGAGGTTCGAATCGGGTTGCCTGTCGACAGAAATTATTTTATCTTGCTTGGATCGAGTTATGGTTCTTTGGAATATTTTTGTCGGGTTAAAATTTGGTTCGGGTCGGGTTGCAGGTTGACTTCAAATGGAATTTTTAGGTTCTGGTCGTGTTGCCTGTCCACGGAAATTAATTTGCCTTGCTCCGATCCGGTTATGGTTCTTTGGAATATTTTTGTCGGGTTCAGATTTGATTCGGGTTTTTTCAAATGAAATTTTTAGTTCGGCTCGGGGTGCGCGTCCACGGAAATTATTTTGTCTTGCTCGTATAGGATTATTGATCTTTGGAATATTTTTGACGGGTTCAAATGTCGTTTTTTTTTCAAATGAAATTTTAGGTTCCGGTTGGGGTGCGTGTCCATGGACATAGTTTTGTCTTGCTCGGATTGCGTTGTCTGTCGACAGAAAATATTTTGTCTTGCTCGGATCGGGTTATGGTTCATTGTAAAATTTTTAGCGGGTCCAGATCTGGTTCGGGTCAGATTTCGATTTATTTTCAAATGGAATTTTTAGGTTCACGTCGGGTAACATGTCCATGGAAATTATTTTGTTTTGCTCGGATCCGTTTATGTTTCTTTGGATTAATTTTATCGGGTTCAGATTTGGTTCAAGTCAGATTTAGGGGTTTTTTCAAATTGAATTTTTAAGTTCTGGTTTGGTTGTATGTCCTCAGAAATTATTTTTTCTTCCTCGGATCGGTTATGGTTCATTGGAATATTTTTGTCGGGTTCAGATTCCGGGTTTTCAATTAGAATTTTTAGGTTCGGGTTGGGTTGCATGTCCTCAGAAATTATTTTCTCTTGCTCGGATCGGTTATGGTTCATTGGAATATTTTTATCGGGTTCAGATTTGGTTCGGTTCAGATTCTGAGTTTTTTTTTCAAATGGAATTTTTAGGTTCGTGTCGGTAACATGTCCACAGAAATTAATTTGTGTTGCTCGTATCCGTTTATGTTTCTTTGGAATAATTTTTTGGGGTTCAGATTTGGTTCAAGTCAGATTTAGGGTTTTTTTCAAATTGAAATTTTAGGTTCTGGTTTGGTTGTATGTCCTAAGAAATTATTTTGTCTTGCTCGGATCGGTTATGGTTCATTGGAATATTTTTGTCGGGTTCAGATTCCGGGTTTTTTTCAATTAGAATTTTTAGGTTCGGGTCGGGTTGCATGTCCTCAGAAATTCTTTTGTCTTGCTGGGATCGATTATGGTTTATTAGAATATTTTTGTCGGGTTCAGATTTGGTTCGGTTCAGATTCCGAGTTTTCTTCAAATGGAATTTTTAGGTTCGTGTCGGATAACATGTCCACGGAAATTATTTTGCGTTGCTCGGATCCGTTTATGGTTCTTTGGAATAATTTTGTCGGGTTCAGATTTGGTTCGCGTCAGATTTCGGAGTTTTTCTCAAATTGAATTTTTAGGTTCTGGTTGGGTCGCATGTCTTCAGAAATTATTTTGTCTTGAACGGAACGGTTATGGTTCATTGGAATATTTTTGTCGGGTTCAGATTCCGGCTTTTTTTCAAATAGAATTTTTAGGTTCGGGTCGGCTTGTATGTCCTCAGAAATTATTTTGACTTGCTCGGATCGGTTATGGTTCATTGGAATATTTTTACCGGGTTCAGATTTGGTTCGGTTCAGATTCCGGTTTTTTTTAAATGGAATTTTTAGGTTCGGGTCGGGTTGCTTGTAGACTGAAATTATTTTGTTTTGCTCGGATCGGAGTACGGTCTGTTGTAATTTATTTTTCGGGTTAGGGTCGGGTTATCGGTAATTAAGCCTAAAAAAAGCATTCTGGTTGGGAAATAAGTGGTCATTTTTCAATTAGCCTAACTGTGTCTAGGCTGTTTGCAATAAGCCTGAAAAATATCAGGCTAATTGGAAAAAGAGAGATGATTCTCCAATTAGCCCGGCTCTTTGCAAACAGCCTAGGCTGTTAGCAAAGAGCCGGATTTCTCAATTAGCCTACGACATATACATCAATTAAAAGTAGACGTGATTTCCAATCGTTTGGTACCGGTAACTTTCTTCTACGATAATTTGTTGCAGAGTTAGTAGGGGTGTTTACTTTTTTTTCCCCCACGACTATACAGACATGCACTATATGGCCATTAATGACCGGACACTTTCAATTTTAGACATTTTGTCGAATATTTAAAAATATACTTGCCAGATTCTTCTGGAATTTCATGATTAAAATGAACAGGTATGATCTCATATTTTTCAACGTCGATTTGTTAAGGGGGACAATTAAGGGGCCTACAAAAAATCAAAGAAAAAATAAGACTTGGGATCACCCTGTAAATTAAAATGCACAAAATGATCTATCGCTCCAGAATACAAATTTGTAGATACTGTACAACATGTTTACTGATTTTTGTAAGAATAACACGTATATTCTTGGAGATATAGCGATATTTTTTTAAAAGTTCGAAAAATTCATGCATGCTTTTAGCTTATATCACGCAGTGTTTTCCACCAAATTTATCGCCAGTTTCCGAAAAATTGGCAAAATGTAGTAGAAACAAGACAGTGCAATTGGAAAATAAATGTATTAAATATTTTGCGAAATATAGGAGCAGTTGTATGAAATAATTTTTATCTGCGCATGCGCGAACGATAACAAAGATATATATATATATATATATATATATATATATTTATTTATTTATTTATTTATTTTAACATAATTTAACAGTCAACGCTATGGAGCAACTCATTAAAAAAATCCAGTCAAATATCGTAAAAATTCAGAAAGATATCGTCGATAGAGTGAACTGATTTTCAGTTGCTCTCTAACAGCAGCTGAATGATAAGGTATTTTCCACAAATTGTCAATTTTAATTTTAATTTTTTATTTCATTTTTTATTGATTCTTCTTGGATAAACACCAGAATGAGCCCATTCCATGATAAAAAGAAGTATCAAAATCGAAGCATTTGTTCCAAATCTACTCATTGATATTCTTTAAATACTAACTTTTTTCTGAAAATCAGTTAATAAAAAATAACCAATTTGCGGAAAATCCCCTATCATTCAGCTGGTTTTAGAGAGCAACTAAAAATCAACTCACTCTATCGACGATATATTTCTGAATTTTCACGATATTTGACTGCATTTTTTTTAGGAGTTGTTCCACAAAGTTGACTATTAAATTATGTAAAAAATCTTTGTTATCGTCGCGCATGCGCAGATAAAAATTATCTCACACAACTGCACATATTTCATAAAATCTTTAATACATTTATATTCCAATTGCACTGTAACTCCGGGAGAGTCGCCGCACCCCTTGTATTTCTTGTAATTATCGATAGATGGTCGTCAAACTCACAGCATAGGTGTGCAATGAGATTATTTTAACTAGTGTATAGCGTGAGTCTCATTTCGATGTTGCAGAAGTACAATCCTTAATTTGACGTAAGTGCATGATTTCACTGTCCAAACTTTAAACACGTTATGTTTAAATACTTTTCATACACTAATTACTAAATGCATGCATGATTTCGAAGTCAAAACTAAGTGTAGCGTTTGTATAGAGTACTGTGTGTATGGTTACGCTATTCCCCTTAGTGATGACAGGTAACTGTGATGGTCGACGTCTGCACCATGCAAAATGGGATACATGCTGCACTGCTATTCCGGTATACATGCCGCAGTTTCTTTTGTACGGGATGATTAAGTGTTATTAACTTTTCCTTTTCTTTTTGCACAGACTAATCATGTTAGGCATGTTATCAAGTTTACTAAAACCGAAGGATAAAAAGGGGAAAATAAAAAGTAAGAAGGGCAAGAAAGATGCAAGTCAAGATGATAATAATGAAAGATTGGATTACGCGTAACGCAGACGTTCTTTGCAAAAAATGTTTAGAAAACTACTCCAAAAAAGAGGAAGTGTAATTGGCTTCGTTGCATCATGTGTTTAAATGTAGTTGCATATAGAGACTGCACTTTTTCGACACTTTTTCTGTAGATTGTAGTCGAAGAAACAGGCCTCTTAACACATTCGGGACCATAGGTGCATATAAGCACTTTCATAAAGAGCTTACAAAATTTGTTTCTGGCACCAGTAAAAAAGAAAAGTAATATTTGCTTTGCTTAATTAGAGCATTTTCATGATTATTTAAGTAAAGGTAACTTTTCTTTAAAAAGTGGTACCAACCGAATAAAATTTGTGTAAAAGCCACCGGTCCCGAAAGGGTTAACAAATAAATTATGTAAACACAATTTTACCTTTTTTCTTTTCCCTTTCTAATACATTGTTGTTACGTTGTTGCTTAAATGACAATTAACATTTAATGTAAAAAAAAAAAAATTATAATAATAAGTCGTTATAAAAACATGTATAATAATCACTTATAAACAAATTAAGTTAAAATAATGCTATAAAAAGTGATAGAATATCTTTATTAAGACTTACGATCGTTTCATCGCACAATCGGCGACATTTTCAAAATCAATCATAATAGAAAATATTTTCACATTACTTAAAAACAATAATATAGTAAACAATGTCACGAGACATGAAGCATAATGAAAATATTGCAACCATAAAATAAAATAAAAATTAAATTAGCTATTTGCGAGCGTGGATTAATTTTCACATAATTTAAAAACAACAAGGTAAAACAATGTCACGAGACATCAAGCATACTGAAAAACATTGCAAAACATAAAATAAAATTAAATTAACTTGGCTATTTGCGAGTGTGGATTAACTTTTACTATTGTTTCTACAATTACTTAGTATCTCTTTCCAAATTCTAGGTAAATCAAGGGACACAGAATCATTGCAAATATTCTCGTTGCGTAAAAATATTTCTATTGATTCTCGGACTATGGATGGAAAATAAAATCTTGATGGATAAATTAACTTGCTATTGTTGAATTCAATCTGTAAAGGTTCTTCGCTGCATAATCTGGCCAAAGCTGTGGTTCTTCTATTGTATTTGATGTCTGCTATATGTTCTTTGATTCTAGTTTTAAGTTTTCTGCTTGTCATACCTATATAAAACTGCTTTGTTCCATCTTCTTTGGTGAAAGGTATTTCGTATACTCCTGCTAATTGGTTGGACTCAATTTGATCTATTTTCTTGCATACTATATTTTTTATTTTCATGGATGGTTTTGCGACTAGGAAGATATTGAATTTATTGAGTTTATATTTTAAGCGTTCGAAGAAACCAGGAAAATATTGTAAAGTGGATAACGTGGAATTTTGTGGCTTGAAATTTCTTTTCTTTTTGTTCTTCAAGCTCTTAATTAATTTTTCTATGGTGCTTTCTTTGTATCCATTGTTTCTTGCAATATCATATATTTTATTTATTTCGTTATTTAAATGTTCAGGGGTACAAACTGTGAAAGCTCTCTGAATAGAATGTCTAAATGCAGAAACTTTGTATGAAAAAGGTGCTTGCGCATTATTAGGGATAATGGATTGACTGGCTATGGGCTTTCTGTACACAGTGCGCTTTATTCCTTGGTGCGTCTTGATTAATAATGCGTCTAAATACGGTAGCGTACCATTTTCTTCTATTTCCAATGTAAATTTAATTTTAGAATCTAGATTATTAATCTGGTTCAGAAAGTTATTGAGCAAGGTTTCTTCATGTTGCCATACGATGAAAATATCGTCTACGTATCTGATCCATGCATGGGGGGTATAATCCAAATTGTATATATCCATTTCAAGAGGTCGTAATATGAATTCAGCTAATAGTCCTGATATAGGAGAACCCATTGGAGCTCCGTTATTCTGTTTGTATATTTTTCCGTCGAAAGTGAAGTAATTATTATTAACTATGAGATTAAGAGCACTCTTTAGAGTAATTTTCATATTTTCGTTAATACTCTCCATGTGGTCGATGCAGTTATTTATATTAGTAACGGCTTTTTGGGTATCAATAGATGGGTATAAAGAGATCTCTTTATAAGTCGTTAATTTTAATAGTGAAAGTAGGCAACAATTATTAATTTGAATCAACTAATACGTTTCATTGTACTCACTTAGTTTCATTTTGTTATTACATCGTTAATTACAGTCCAGATATGAATATTTTTTTAAACATTTTTATTTATAATTTCATTCTGTTCTTATTACAAGCGCGGCATAACTATCGCACAAGTGCGGCGTCTCAGCCTGAATATGCGGGTGAGGCGCCGCAGTGTAATGTTTCAGAAAAAAATTGTTAAAAAATATTAATAATTTGTTTTGAAATTTTTTGTCGCAGTACACGCGTTGTATATTTAACATTAAATAGCACAGCATGATTTTTTTTATTTTATGCCCACCATGGGACTTTATACACAAATTCAAAAAAATGTGCGGCATAAATCCCGGAATTACCCTATATTATTTCTACTACATTTTGCCAATTTTTCTGAAATTGGCGTTAAATTTGATTGAAAACCCTGCGTGAAATAAGCTGAAAACATGCATGAATTTTTTTAACTTAAAAAAAAATCGCTATATCTCCAAGAATATACGTGCTAGTCTTACAAAAATCAGTAAACATGTTGTACAGTATCCACAAATTTGTATTCTGCCGCTATAGATCATTTCGTGCATTTTAATTTACAAGGTGATCTCAAGTATATATATATATATATAATTTTGGTTCCTTGTTGGCCCCCTAATAATTGTTCCCCTTATGAAATCGGGGTTGATTTAATCCTGAAATTCCAAAAGAATCTTAGAAGTATATTTCTAAATATTCGACAAAATGTTTTAAAGTTGAAAGTGTCCTGTCATTAATGGCCATGTAGCATGTAGTTTATAATGCAAAAGAGATGCACAAATATGATTGTCAGGCTAATTCCATACGCACTTGTAGTGTAAGTCACAGGCTGTGATTTTTGGCTACCAGTATTTTAGAACGGAAAATGTCGCTTAGTTTATCGGTGATATCTCATTCATTGAATAAGGCGAGAAAACCTTTCGAAAATAACGGTGGCCAACGAGGATTTCAGTTATCCGCTATGTGACTTACACTACCAAAACCCATGGAATTAGCCTGTCAAGAAATTGCTCAATTTTTTATACTTCCAAAATGATACGTTTGAACAATATTAATTAATATCCTCCATAAAATATTAAGAACCCATTTCAATTTAAGAGAGTTGATTTTTGGCAAAGCACACTGGCTTTAGCTGCTTCTTAAGTCTAATACAAATGACATTAGAAGCAATCAATGCACAGTTAGAATAATACTGATGGTAAATATTAAAAGAGATAAATGAGAGTTTAAGTTTATGGGATGAATTTATAAAGAGAGCTAACGCGGAATGAAAGGAAAACTATGAAATGTAAAATAAAAAGTTTTGAAAAATAATAAACGTGTTTAAATAATGTTATTTCTTATTATTTGTTGATAGTTATATACTAAGGTATTAGAATTAAACTTCTCTTGGTGGTCAATTAGAATTTGAATTATCTTTTCATCCGATATCATGACTACGGTTTTGCAGGGCCACTCGGAGACAGATTTTATTTATTTTTCTCTCTTTCGCGGTCTTTCTTTTTACAAGGTATAATCTATCACAAAAATAAATAAATTAAATTAAAATTAAAACGAGAGAACAGCCATACATTTTAATCAAAAAATTTTCCCAGGAAAAGAAAAGAAAAACTGAAATAGCCATTTGACTGGAAATTGTCTTGCTTTAAATTTATTTTTTTTTTAAAAGCTTAGGGGTCGTCTTAATAATGAAATTATAAATGAAAACTCTTAAAATTTTCAATATGAGCACCTAATTTCGATGTCTTATTTGGCATTTTCAGTAAATTTTAATTTAAGTTACCAAATGGGAAATCATTCGATCAAGTAGTTTAGGTGTTTAATTCATTTGTTATCGTTGCAAAATAGATTGTAATGCAGATAATTTTTTAAGCATAACTTAAGAGCTACTGGACTGAGTAAGCTGTAATTTTGGATTCAGATATTTAAAGTTTCTAGAAATTGATTTCCGTTAAATAATTTATAGGTTACAATTCATATTTTTCTCGAAAATTAATTTTAAAAAAAAGTCTGTTTTGAAATTGACTTTTGAAAAAGATATGAATTGGATAAATTTTTAAACAAAAGTGAAACATCAAATATGCGAAACCAAAATCACAGCTCATTCCAACCACTAGTTCTTGAATTATGCTTAAAAAACTACCCACGTAACAATCTATTTTGCAACGATTATAAATGGTTTAATATCGGAAGTTCCAAACCTTTAAAATTCTTAATCTACTTGATCGAATGACTTCCCATCTGGTACATTAAGGTAAAAAAAAATGTACTGAAAAAGTCAAATATGATGCCAAAATTATGTTATTCGCATTAAGAAATTTCAGTTTTTGGTACTATTTTAGTATGAAGACAACCCCAAAGACTATTTTTATACATTTAAATGCAACATAATTTCCAATCAAATTGCTTTTATTTTTGGTGTGTGGGGGGGGGGGGGGCAAATTGGTGATTTAAAGCATGTAGAAGAGCTCTCTCTCTCTCTTCCCTTTTCTTTCTTTCTTTCTTTTATTGGCTGACTGTACATTTTATGAAAATTGTGTATGTTTTATGTCGTGCATTATCGCAACCTATAAAAATTTTTTTGCTTTTCAAACGAAATTTTAAAGAAGTCATTTATTGAAGAAGAAATTTATCGAACAAACAAAATTTGTGCCTTAGCAACAAATTTGAATTTTGCTAACATAGTTTTTTCAGATCTTTTTTAGAAACCTACAATTAATTTTAAGGTAATTTATAAAATAGAATCAATTATGTTAGATCGACAAACTTGCTTTCTATTTTCTTATCTTACATATAAGTACCAGTAAAATATGTTAATACAGAATCGTACGGGACCGAAAAAAATTCGTTTTAGACAAGTTTCTGTATTACCATATATAATAGAATTGTATTGTTTTAACCGATACCTTAAAAAATAATGTAAGACTCCGTAATATATAGGTTATGCTTTCACAGGATTTACTGTAAGTTTTTAACCATTACATTCAACTGTGAACTGATAAAAGATTTTAATGTTTCATATGCCGGAAATTCGGTAAACATCTCACTAAATTTTAAATTGAACTGATAAAAGTTTTTTAATGTCTCGTAAATGCTACTGGACATTTAAAAAATATTTTAGCAAATTTTTTAAGAGATAGAAGAAAGATTCGCGAAAAATGTGTGTCGGGTAACGCTGCGTTTAAGAAGTAGAAGCTATCCATATTATATTATAATAACACAAATCACGTGACTGTCCTAAATAGATATGGAGATGACCGCTTCGCGTTTCATATGCCAGTCGGTTAGTTTTCTCAAAATTACTTTTTTGAATAAAACTGCATATTTAGAAATAATATAAAATTATTTTCCATTAGGTTTATTGCCTCTCTCCCACAACTGCCTAAGTGAAGGGCACTTTTCCTGCTCTTCCTTAAATTTTTCCGCGGATACCTTCTCCAAACCTGGCTCTATCCCCAATCTTTCCCAGATAACTATCACTGCTTCTTCTTCCTGATCATTACTAGAATCCACCTCATCCTGTTCTCCATCCTCCAAACTAAATTCACTCTCAACTATTATTACAGCGTTCACTGGTACAGGATTACCTCTTGACCTTTCAATAAACTCAGCCGTTTTGTTTTCTAATAAATAATATACTTGTTCTAACTCAGTAGGTTTCACAGCTGCCTAACTACCGTTCCGAAATCTCCATTAATTGTAACTTTCGCCAATGGCAAATGTTTACATTCATTATCCAGGAGTTGTTAGTGCTTTATCCAATTAAATTCTCATTGTCAATCAACTATGGTCACAAAGATCAATGCCAGCACTAGTATCCCGTAAGCAATCTCCCTCTATCACATTAATTTATGTTTTTTTGAAATATAGTGTAAAACATTCACTCAGACTCACATCTATACCCAGGTGATTAACTACGTCTCCAGAAACTTTATGTTTTAACTCCGGACAATCCGGTCTCATGTGCCCTGCACGATTACAATGGAAACATACAGAAGGTTTCTTTCTATCAAATTTATCCTTATGCCAAGAAGTTCTATGCAGCTAATCTTTTTATCCCTATTTCAATTTCCCCCAGGAAAAAAACTAATTAAAATCAAAAAAGTACAAAGACACCCGGTTGGAAATCGATTTTAGATATTTTATGCAAAACATTTAAAAATAGTGAAATTCAAGCGAGGAATTTGAACAGAATACCGCCATTTGTTTAACATTATAGCCTGTGAGTGTTTTCGTGTTGCTAGCATAGGCTCTTAATGCTATCGATATATATTATCAAATTCCAAAATCTCGGTCATCAAATTACGGTGTCCCCGAACACATCTTCTTTCACTGAAAAAAGAAAAAGGAGCGAAAGAGAAAGATTGAAAATAATTCTACCATTTTTTTAAATTTAGTCAGATTGTAGTTTCGCAAGGTCCTATAAAATTTATTTACTTTTAATCAGGAATACCTTGCTATCATTATAACTGTTATTTAAACTGTAAATCTATATATAAAAAAAATGAACACCATTAACTATGACCATTTTAATCAAATTGAAAATTCACTTTTTTCTTCCCATTTATTTATTTACTTATTTTGACACACATGGATTGAAATAACCTCACCTGCGAAAACGGAGGCATTCCGAACTGTGTTATCACAGATAAAGCGAATGCAAATCTGTGTTTAAATACACGCCAAAATGCTCTATAAATACTCTGTAGCAGTGATTTGACTCCCATCTGAGCCGTGACCACCGCCATAAAAGTCGGCCGTCCCGAACAATGACTTCAACTTCTCAACAAGATGACAAACGATTTTATTATATTCCGGGCAGAGCTGCTTTGCATGAGGATCGTCCAACTCACAAACAAAGGACCCAGAGCATTCATTTTGAGAGATTATGAGTGTTTTCTTTACAAAAAAGAAAAAATAATCGAAAGAGAATTATTTGGAACCATCTCGTTGTTTTCTTACTGCACAAAAGTGTTGGGGTAGCAGACTTTTTTTTTCTCTGTTTTTCCTTGAGCGAGCCCAGGAAGTGCATAGTTTGAAAATTGCACGGTAGCAATGTAGTGTCATGCAAAACCATGAGGATCACACACACACACAAAAAAATGTGCTACTATATGTATATGTATATGTGTGTGTGACGTGTAAAAATCAGCGTAAAGAAAAGAGCAATAACCAGAAGTTAGAAGTAGTAAAATTGCTGTTTCAAGTTTTATAAAAGTAGAACTTTGTGGAGTGTATAGTTAGGAAAAGTTTAGGAGTAGGAGTAGCAACATTAGCAATGCTTTCTACAGTGACTTTGGGTAGAAAACGTGGTTTTCTTCCCAGAAGTCTCCAAGGTCGTAGCTAATGGGGGGATCACCAGGGTTTGATCCCCCTTTGAAATTTCTGTCACGATGACTATAAATATGCCATTAACTATCGCTCAACACAGTCAAGATTCGAAAATCAACTACAGTAGAGCCCTATTATACGAGTTAAGAGGCTAAGAAAAGACCCGTTCGCTAATGCAAATCCTATGGAAGAAATTTATAAAGATAGCTCGCTTGCATTTCAATATTTTTAAACGATTTTTTTTTTTTTTTGCATTGGATAGCTGAGATCGATCCGTACAAAGGTCGATTTTTATTTTTTCGATTTTGTTTACGTGTATTTTTTTAATGAGGACACTTTCATTTTCAGAACCGGTTTCAAAAGTGAAAGCCTCCTCATTAAAAAAATCTGTAATCAAAATCGAAAAAGTAAAAAACGGCCTGCATACAGATTGATCTCAGTTATCTAATGAAAAAAATAATCATTTAAAAATATTGAAATGCGATTGAGATATCTTTATAAATTTCTTCCATAGGATTAGCATTAGTGAACGCGTCTTTTCGTCTGACTGAAGTAACCTCTTAATATGGACCAAGCTCAACTCGGATAAGCAAAAAAAAAAAAAAAAAACTCGGATAAACCGGATTTACACAAATCGTCAATAACAAAGGGGATGAAATATAAATTTTCACTTAATTCATTCATTTTTATGGTGCTAGTAATATTTCTTTGATTTACATTTCCATTGCTTTTATATGAAAAACAGGAAATGAAATTGTTTATTTGAAAAGGCGCTTGGTAGTTTTTTGTTTGTTGAATGTAAATTTTTCTGTAGTTATTTGCTATTTATTTATTTTTGTTGCAGTATTACGCTACTGCATAACTATCAATTTCTAAGATTTTTCCTTACCACTAAAACTTACCAGTAAATTTTGCCTAATTCAATCGCCGAAAGCTAACAATTGTCAACGATTAAATATGCAAAAATTTGTATTACATTTTAGAGGTAACAAAACTTTACAAATTGGCAGCTATGTGATTCTATTAGTGTCCTGAAATTTGCAGGTGTAGCCTCTTCTTTCTGCTCAAAGTATTAAATAGCTTTTTTCAATCGAACTTACCTTTGGAATAGACCATTTTCTACTGATGGACTGATGGCTTCCGCATTATTATGAAACAGTCATTATAAATGAAGTGTTAGGTGAAGATGAAAGAGCAACCGTAAAAAGTTAGAACTCTGATTTTCTGGTCAGAATGGGGAAAAAAAAATATGGCAAAAAATTTCCCCCATTCTGACCAGAAAATTTACGGCTGCTCTTTCATCTTCACCTAACACTTCATTTATAATGGCTGTTTCATAACAATGGAAGCCATCAGTCCATCAGAAGAAAATAACTCTGTTAAAAAAGAAAAGAAAAAAATGAGATAATGATCAAATCCCCCTACAAAATATTTTTCTGACTTACGGCCTTGCTTAAAACAGCTTTAAGTTGTATTAATTTCGGCTCTGTTTGCTTAATATCATGCTCTACAGTACACATATGTGGGCAAAATAAGGAAAAAATAATTCCCATTAAGATGGTTCTTTTAAAAAAAAGACACTTTCCGACATTGTTAGTTCAGTGATTTGTAATCGAAGAGTTTTTTTCATTTCTCGATAAACAAAAAAGTTACATCCTGAATCATAATCGATTATTGCCCCATGAGATCTATTCTGTTTGTATCGAAAAAGACAAAAAAAAAAAAAGGTTTATTGCATAGTTTCTGAATTAGCATAGTTTCAGCCAATTTCATGCTTTTGCGAAAAAAAAATTAATTCAGAAATGGGTCAGAAAATATCCAATTTGGATTTGAGAACAGCCTTAAATAGCAGCTGTTTATAGTCTTTATAAAGGAGTCCCTGAAAGATCATTCTAATCTCTACAATAAGCACGTGTGTTGATGCTTTCGATCGTATCCGTATCACTTGCGTTAAAGAATACCACTTATGTTTTGAAAGAGGTGTATGCTAAATTTATTCTAATTTCGTTTTTCTTTACGCCAATTTGATGCGCATCACGTATTTAAGAAAGATAACGCATTAAACCTAGTAGATTGTGGGAATTTTCAAACCACAGAAATATTTTATGTTGTTTAATTTTTTTTTTTTTTTTTTTTTTTTTTATCAATCATCTTTAAATTTTATTTATTTCACTTGATTTATTTATTAGGGGTCAAAACTAACATACCGTCAACCGGGGTCCATCCAATACTTTTGTCCACCCCATAAAAATAGCTTTTATTCTTTGTATTGAACAAACAATACAAGATAAGTTGGAGTTTTTGCCCTTGAAAAATATTTTATACCCTACCATAGGATATTTGAATTTTTTGGGGGTAATTTCAAAATTTTTAGTGGCAATACTGGGTGTGTTTGTAAACAACTATTTTCGTGTGTAAATTTTAACCCTCCAAACTTTCTATAGTGAAAGAATCTGGATAAGAGCTACAAATAAGTTAAGTATCAGAATATTACCTTTAGTAACCTGCAACCCATGTGTGATCAAAGTTTTTCCTTTAACTTTTTATTTTGACAGGAAATGATTAAGTTTTCACAAAGCTAACATGAAATCTAGTACTTCGGGGCTATTTTATGCCAGGCCTTTTTTGGTCCGAAAATAGCCCCGATTACTTAGAAATGCTTTTTGTACAACTCTCTTAAAACGTGTTTTAAGTAACATTTTTTTTCAAATGTTACTGTAGCAAAATGGTACATTAATTATTTTTGTTCCAGTTGCTGAGGATAACATGACGAAAACTGTTTCTCGTTTCTTTAATATTAACAATTGGTTTATTGTGTTTAAATGAAAAAAAAAAAATCATTTGTTCATCGAGTTTTCAGCGTTAATTTATCAGCAAATGCTATTGCAAGGGGGTTTCAATAAAAATGTATTAATTTACATATGAAATGTATTTTTTTTATATGAAACTAAGTGAATGGACCAAAGAAGCCCCCAGCAGGGGCTACTTTGTTCCAAAACTTTAAAATTGGTTAAAAAATAAAAAATAAATAAAATATTTCCTTTTTAAAACCATACCAGTTTACTTCATTGTTTCATGTTAATTGTTTACAACTCCATTTCGACGTTGAAAAATCATATATAATATTGTTTAATAATGGAAATGTGAGTGGAACCAGGAAAAAGTGGCCCAAAGACGGTTGACGGTAGTTCTTTGTTTATTTTTTACTTTTCGGTTTCCACTAAACAGACTCTACAATAAGCTTCAATAAGAAAACTAACTTTACAATAAAAGTTCGCATTTTGCATTACTTATAAAATATTGATAATATTACTATCTTACGTGGATTTGTCTTTATAGGAACGTGCTTTTCAAAAGAATTAACTGAAGGCGAATTTATAAAACTGCTCACCAAAATGACAAAAATAGAAAGCATAAATTATGACCAAGTTCTCAAATAGTCTCAATTACATTGTGGATCACTTTCTTTATAAACAGAATTATGGTTTGAAAAAACCTACTAAAATCCATCAACAAATAATTTAAAAATCAGTCCAAATTTTACTTATTTGTAATAACGTCCGGCGAAGTAGCATTTTTAACAGATAAGGAAATCCCTTTCTTTTGAGACAGAACAATAGGGTATGTTTCCACCCCGAAGAAAATAAGCCATGGAATGTCGAAGGGGAGTAGGAGCTTGGTCAAGACCCCTCTGGAGTGAAATGGGCAGATCAGTCATATCAGTACTTGGAACAGCTAGGCGAAAATAGCTCTCTGAAAAACTCTGTATATGAGCAAAGTTAGATTTTTTTTTTTTTTTTTTTTTTTTTGTAAGCACGTGGCAAACGCTATAATTGGAAAAAGCCAGGATTTTGGATTGTGGAGCTCTCATGTGGAGAACTGATATGATAATTTTCTTTGTGCATAATCTACTTTTTGTTTTTTCGTTAAATTTGTTATGCTTTTCCATAGAATTGCGTGTTAATTCAATTGTTTACTAGCTGTAGTGAAATTTTTTTCAAATGGCGATATGACATAGTGATGTATATGTAACACAACTCATATAAAACATCTATACTCAAAATAAATTACATACTTATAATAAAATAAACAATCCAGCGGACACGTGCGAGCCTTTCGCAGTGCAATCTTTGATATTTTTTGCTGAAACTTTTTTCATTAATTTTAATTAAATGTAGTTTTTAATCAAGCAATGTGCTTTAACGAAATTTGAGTATGTCAAAAAACTTGTCGTGTGATACCTCATTCATCGTTATACGCTTTGCATATGCAAAGAAAAAGGGATGTTGACATCGGAAATAAAATACATATCAGAGGACCCCTGCAAGAGTTTCGCACTTCATTCTAATATTTTTAGATGCAGGTTTAAACTTTTAAATAAAAATTAAGGATAAAAATCATTGCAAACAACATTTGTCAAGCCAGGATATCATCTCATTTATCAATGTTATAATAAAAAAGGCTCGAAGACAGCAAAAGACACGCCCGAGGAAGAAAAAAAATTATTATTATTATTATTATTTTATTTTATTTATTTATTTTTTTTTTTACTGCATTAAAGAATGATGTCATCGCTTTATGAAAAATAAGGGACAACGAAAAATAAATTGAATACACATAAAATACAAATTAGTCTAATATTAAAAAAATATATAGCTTTTAAACTACACGTGGAATACCACTGCTTTGGCGATCTATGGTATCTATTCTTCTAAACATTTCAATTTTACTATCATAAATATAAAATGAACTCGTACGGAGACGTTACACTTTATCTTTTTTTACTAGTTATTTTTTTTTATAATCATTGCTGAGCATGGTATAATGCTGTATTTTTTTTGTGGCAACA
The DNA here is from genome assembly GCA_963932465.1 of Maratus speciosus. NCBI lineage: Eukaryota > Metazoa > Arthropoda > Arachnida > Araneae > Salticidae > Maratus > Maratus speciosus. Next base: position 232,118,559 of record OZ010791.1, on the reverse strand, counting down.
TTGATTTGAAAAAAAAAATCTTTCATTTCATTTATTCATTCAATGCTGATTTAATATTTAATTAGCTGCAATGTTTGATTTTTTTTATAAGTAGCATGTTTTAATAAACTGTGAATGTACTATGTCAGAAGCCGGTTCAAAAACCTTTCGAATGATACCTCATTCATTGTTTTACGTTACGTAGATACGTAGAAAAAACAAGTGGTAAGTGTGAACAAAAATCGCACAGAGGGTTCACAGAGGGTTTGCCTTTAATATTCCTTTCAAAACACTTTATTCTTTTGCAAAATCTGTTAATTACTCATTTCGCAACCAGGGGGCACACTCTATTCTAAACAAACCTTTATCCGAACGAAACTCCGTTTTACAACCTATCCGTAGATATATTAGTCGATTAGATCGGGCCCATAGCACCCGAGATAGGTAGGCCCCCCATGGCTGTAAAAAGTGTTATTAAAATATGTAATATGTAAGGCTATGGTGCATAATATGAAACAGTGGTCGAAGGGCTGTGCAAGGACATATCACGTGAGGGGTGTCGGCAAAAGTTAGAAAAGTGCTCCCGGGTGAAAAGGGGAGAGGTTAGAAAAATTGCTTAAAATACACAACTTGGAGCCCGGAGGGATAAATAACATAAGACTTTTTGAAAGTTTTATTATGTTTCGTGTGATAGCAAGTGTTTTGCTATAAGTATGCAAAATTTCAAGTCTCCAACTTAATTAGGGGCTGAGTTAAAAAAAAAAAAAAAGCTTAAAATACGCAAGTTAGAGACCTGAGGGGTAAATATAAGACTTTTTGTGTGATCGCAAGTGTTCAGCTATAAGTACGCGGAATTTCGAGTCTCCAACCTATATGGTTTCTGAGAACGGGCTCTGTGACAGACGAACAGACAGACAGACAGAGAAGTATGACGAATATGGTTTCGTCAGATGTTCGAAACCCTAAAAACATCTTGACAACAGAAATAATATAAATGATTATTTATAGCTAGAGAATACGACCAGGTCTTCCCGGGTTACAAAATATATGTAAATACATTTTTTTTTTTCCTTTTTTAACTGAAAACTCTAATAGATTTTTTTTTACATTTAATATATTTTTTTAGAATTTGCTTTCCCTATTTATTTACTTTTTCTTTTCTCATAAGCTCGCATAATGAAAGAAGTCTTTAAAACTTTATACGTACTCTTATTATTTTGAAGAATGCACTGTAAAAAATTTATGTAACGTTTCTCCAGAAATTGTTGGCAACATGCTGCCTCCAATTTTATGGATTAATTTAACTTATATAATATGGTGTAATTTAAACTGATATAACTGGTGCAATATTACACATTAGTGTAACGTAACACCAGTTATATAGGTTAAATTACTCAATGAAATGGAGGCAGCAAGGCTGCCACCAATTTTATGGAGTAATGTTACACAAATTTTTTACAGAGTGTGGCTTAATATTGATTCAGATGCAAAATAAATAAATAAAATGACAAAGAAGATACATAATAATTTAATCACAAATTTTTTCCCTGATTCCTTCTTCGCTTATTTCATTTATACGTAATTTGAATTTGCGATATACAATTCATTAAAATGGTATATATTATGGATTATAGAAGATAAACTTTTTTAGTCAGTAACGAAAGCTGGAAGGATATTTTTCAACGTGATAACTATGATTTGAGATAAAACCTTTGTTAAATCTGAAGGCTGCAAAACTGAGTCTATCAGACTTTTGCGTAAATAGGGTTCCAATTTCACTAAATCTTTTAAAAAATGCATTGAACACCACAGAAAAATATTTGAAACAGTTATCATATGCGTAACGATAAGACTATCTTTAGTGATATAGCAAAATCCATATTAAGCAGGTTTAGTATATACAGAGATAAATAATGAATGCGGTACCTGAATATTTCTGATAACTGATAAGAAATGACCACAACCATCATAGCGATAAGGTAGCCCGAAAATTAAACATAGGACTTCGACAAAATTCAATAAAGGGAATTTTAGGTTTAGAGAGTTATTGCATCTTTTCTCGATTGCACTGGTGATTTTTATTAAAAAATTATTTATTCATTAATTAATATATTTTTTTGTTACAGTTTACACTTTTGTTTCTAAAATTTCTTGAACAGGACAAAATCATGATACGTTATTGAGAATACTGAATATGTGATATCATCTGCATCCATAACCTATAGCGTCGGGAAGGAGAGGCATAAGGGGCCTCGACACGTCATAGTTCAAATACTGTACATTTTCTTCTGTGGCCAAATTCTTTTTTTTGTCCCTGTAAATGAATGATAAAATTAACATGCCCTACGGAAAGCTGCCCCGCCGTCATAGACTCTGAGTAGTCCATAAATGCGCAGACATCAGACGGGGCTCAACAACGTGATGGTGCCTTAAGTAGTCAAACCGATCGGTTAGTGTGATGCCGCCACGAAGCCAACTGCCAGCCAAGGAAGAGCACCGCCCAGCACGCACATCTCTCCCTGCGCCCCAAACATCATTGGAAGTCATTCATGGTCGCTGCGATAGAAGCCATGTACTGAAGGACTAAGTCGCGCGGTTCGAGGATCACACTACCGAGTACCTCAATGATAAATTCCATGCACGCCATATTCTACATTAAGCGTTTAGTAGTATACCTGAGTGATATATATACAAATTTCAATATGTTTAAAATAGTGTAATATCATTAGAATACACGGCAAACAATTTTCCCCTATAGACCGTAATGTAGCGGAATTATTTCGAGTGTCACTGTAAATGAACAGTAACTACACACTTCATTTTCAAAACCGAACATGCCGTAGTAAATCCCAATAACATATATCAACTTCATGACCGTCTGACTATGTTTACGCGAGTTAGAGCACGAACAAACGGACAGACCAAACCGAATTCCTTCATAAACAATTTTTAATCATGTTGGAAAGTGTTAAAATGGTGCCTTTTCATATACAGTGTGTCCACGTATAACCTGACCGACCTTTATTTTCGCAACCGTTGGTCCTAGATGCATACTTCCAATTATAAAAATGGTCAAAATTAGGTGCAGGGTTAAAATAAAAAAAGTTTGAAGCGAAAAAACAATTTAGCGAAGAATTACAGAATCTAATTTTTTATACGGTCCCCCGGTCCTATAAGTTATATTTAGTAAAATTTCCCTGTTACACTGACAAGTAAGGCAAAAAAAGTCCCGTTATTTTACGATTAAAATTCACCGAGTAATAGCTGTTTAAAGTTGGAGCCTATTTTTTGCTGCAAATTAGGGGTCATTCACAAATTTAGTAGAAATATAATTTCGTCAGATATATTAAAAAATGGTTAAGAGTAAAATTAGCATTGCAATATAAAATTGAAATCTTTAATCATTCTGAATTATTACTGCGAAATATACAATTTGTACTAAACATATAAGATGGTAAAAATAACAGAATTTTTGTTAAATAAAAAGATGAAAAACAACAGCCTCAATTCTTTACAAAAATGATACATATTTTTAAATTCTGTTAGATTACGCCGTCTTTCAAATTTTGGGTTGTGCCATGTTTTTTAGCTTTTGAAAATTGATTCACGTGTATTTTCTAGCGCTGAATCCGAAAATGACCTTCATTTTAAACCATCATGTCAGAATTTTTCTCAAATCGCAAATTTCAAAGTTAAAAAGCTCAAAGTTAAAACTGATCCCCCTCCCCTCCCAACCTCATCGGACTCTTGAGCTGTTTAGATGTAAGAAACCCAGTATAAGCCACAAAATTGAATAAATTATATTGAATTAAATAAAATTAAACTGAATAAAAAAGTCTTACATCTATTTTATAGTATCAGATTTTTTTAACCTTGAAATTTATGATTTGCGAAAAATCCTGACATGATGGTTAATGTTAAGGTAATTTTTTTATTTAGCGTTAAAAAATATTCGTAAAACGTAAATATAAAAGTTAAAAAACGCAACCATCGCAGGTTTATGTTATCTAATCTAAAACCATTTCTTAAACTTGTTGAAGGTAATCTATCCGAATTTTTTTGTGTTATCCTCTAATATAAGTATGTATAAGATGGTAAGCGTCGAAAATCATAATAATATTACATTGTAATCGGATTTAAATCAGTATGCGAAATTTTAACTTCGATCGAACATTTGAAAGTCAGTTAAAGTTCGAGTACAAATTTTAAACTGGAAAGACGATCGTTGCAATTTAAATAAAACCTTATGAAAATAACATAATTTTTGTTAAAAGAAATCATAGCCTCAAATCCTTGCAAAATACAACGTATGTTAAAATACAATTATTTTAACTAATCTGAAACTCAACTAATAATGTTAACTCAATCGTAATAGTTGTACGATTTCTTTCAAACCGCAGATACCTTGAAGTAAGTTTAAGTACTTTATATACGACCCCTGAAAGAATGGTCGAAATCATCTGGTTTGATACGCAAAAAAAGTGGTATAAGTCATGCATTTCAAAGTTTCATAACTCGGTCAATTTTAATGTTAGATGAATAGGACTTTTTCTTTCTTACTTGTTATAGTGTCACAGTAAATTTTTACTAAATATCACTTATAGGACCGGGGGATCGTATAAAAATTTAAATTTCGTAATTTTTTGTTAAATGTTTTTCTTGACCCAAATCGCTTTAAAAGTAATTCTTTACATTATTTAAACCATTTTTGTAATTGGAAGTATGCATCTGGGACCAACGGTTGCGAAAATAAAGGTCGGTCAGGTTATACGTGGACACACTGTATATATATAACCATTATATATAATACAATTCATCATCTTTTTTTTTAAATAAAAATTAATAAATTGAGTATCAATACATTACACAGACATTATACATAATAAATCTGGATCAACTATTATTAATTTAACTAATCATTAATGAATTTTTTTAAAACCTTTATCCCAATCACCAATATATATGAAGTATTAAAAAATTAAAACATTCAAAACTGGCGAAAGGAAAAACAACAGGAAGGCGAATGCATAAAAAGAACAAATGAATAAAGGTATATGGGGCATTCTCACAATATTTTGACTTTTGGGGGAAAAAATCTGCCAAAATTAAACTTTCTAAAATAACATTTTAATCTGATAGACGAATGCCTTAATGATTCAAAATAAAGAAAAAATAGTCAGCAGCGAATTTTTTTTTTTTTTTTTAACTGAGGTTTAAGTTGAACTTGCGAGTTTAATTTTCCTTACCGTTTTACACCTATAACTTTTTATTTTCTTCTAAATTTTTTACTTATAATGAATTTGCATAGTACCCACAGAACATTCAAATAAGAAATAATAAAAATGTAGTACTTTAATACAGAATTTTTGTATAACATTGTCTTAAAGGGGTGTTAAAGAAGGGATGGTAAGGTAAAAAAAAGGGAATGGTATAGGAAAAAAATGGAGGAAATGGTAAAAAAAAGGACGGTAAGGATGGAACGGTAAGGAAAATTACCACCTATTTTTAGAAAAATCATGTTAAGACTAAGTGATAGCCACAATGTTAATTGATTTTTAGAAACAGTTGTTAACATTGGATTAAATTATTATTATTTTTTTTTAAATTAGAGCAAGGACTAAAAAAATAAAGGCACGATCTTGAAATTGATATTTAAATGCTGATTTAAATTCTGCAGTAAATTTCCTGTCAAAGAATTTTAGACATTCTTTCTCTGTGGCTGCATCTGAAGTGATTTTCTGTATAATTTTAGCAAGAGGGACGGTAAGGATGAAAAACTCAGGGACAGAGTTCAAAAAATAATATCAACCGTAAAAATGTGTGCAGGTTAATTTTTTGCTACATATTTATATAAAACAATTGTCCCAGTTTCGGAAAAAAATTACATCGAATTACTTTTATTGAAACAATTTTATACAGTCAGCTCCAAACTTAAAAATCAGCATCATGGACACGGGACGGTAGAGGGGTTTTCCTGGTATTTGGACCCCCAACATCGTCCAAAACTTATTTATCTCGTTAATATTGTTATGCAATCATGTAATGGGATGTTCCCCAGTATATGAAATAAAAAAAACACAAAAAAGTGTATTAAATAAAAAATTATCATTCAGGGACATGAAAGGTCAAAAGATTGTGAGAATGCCCCATATATGTAGGAAATCATAAATATTTGAAATATTTTGTAAAGCTATTTGTAACTAAAACAATTTAACCAATGAAAAAACACCAGAAATAATGAATCATTGTCAGCATCAACAAATCCTTTGCACGAAATGTACGATCTCAAAATTGAAAATTCATTAATTCAAAAAGAAAAACTACATTATGAACTTAAAATGAGAGAACAATTATGAATAAAATTGGAACTAATGATTTGTAACTCGTTTTCAAGGGCAATATTACGAAATCATTAGTAAAAAGCGGTTAATTTCTGAGGTAGAAATAATAAGCTATATATAATATATATATATATCTGATTTGGTTTCTATTAATACACAGCATATTTTCCAACAAATTACTAAATTACAAAAAAACTACGTTATTACATATGTAGACAAATCTCCTAATAATTATGCTATTATTTGTAAATCTTATTATCACCAACTTCTTACAAATTGTATTTCTTCTAATAAGTCATTTAAAAAAACTAATGAAAATGTAATTGTAAATAATCGTAAAATTCGAAGTTATTATAAACTATTAAATATTTTATCTACTAACTTTAATTATCCATATTTAGTTCTTATTCCCAAATTTCATAAAACTCCAATTAAATTTAGGACTGTAACTATTGGTTGCAATACATATAATAATAAAGCCAATAAACTTCTCTTAAAAATTCTTAATCAATTATATGTACTTACTACAAACAATGATAATACACATTGTATAAAAAATAGCTATCAACTTGTCAATATTTTAAAAAATCTTCATTGTGTATATAATATAACAACATATGACTTCAAAGATCTTTTTAACAATATAGACCTATTAGATTTACATAAAATTATAAATGCATTATTTAAAAAGTATTATAAAAAACTGGAATTACCATCTAATATTGATATTGCATATTTTAAATCTTTAACTAACTTCATTATCTATAATAATTATATCTTGCAAGATAACACTTTATATTTACAGCATGTCGGTATACCACAAGGCGGTTGTACATCCAGTTTACTCTCAGACTTATACTTATATCATTATGAACGTAATTTTACTAATAATAATCTACATTTATATCGTTATATTGATGACATAATTTTAATTGATACTGATCATTCTGCAATTACTCCATTTCCAGTAGATTATCCCACTAATTTGGAATTAACGGAAAACCTTTTATCTAACAATACAATTAACTTCTTAGATCTTAAAATTACAATAAAAAACAACAAAACAATCACAGATTTATATGACAAACGTAAAGAATTTAAATTCAAAGTTAATACATTTACAAATTTTAAATCTTGTCTACATCATTCTGTATTTCGAAATATAATACTTAATCATTTATATAGAATAAAATGTTTATGTTCTTCTCCTCTAATTAACAATAATATTAAAAAACTAATTTATGATGCATTAAATCATGGTTTTCCAAAAAAATTCATATATTCATTAATATACAATTAGTGTTTTTCTTACATGATCCTTTAAAACATATTAACACATGCGTAAACAAAATTACAAAAAAATTATAAAATAAAAAAATCTCTATAAAAAATAAAAATTGTAAAATAACATAAAAAAATTATTATAGGATGGATGGGTGGGTAGATGGTAGAGTACGGAGGAGGGTGGTGTTGTCTGGATAATACGCAATGGTTAATTTATATATATATATATATATATATATATATATATATTAAAAAAATGGGGCTTTTGTATTATTACTATATTTTTAATACGTATTTTATAAGGATGTTGATTTGATATTTTATATGTAATTGGTGAATTTCATTAATTATTAGCTTTATTATTGTTTAATCTTATTTACAATCATTTGTTATAAATTTTAATTTAATAAGGACAATATCATATTAATTACTAATAGTATGCCATTTTTATAGTGATTAATATACATATAAGTATATTTAATATAAATAAAGTTATACTGTATGGATTAAAATTGGGTAATTATATTTATTATTATTCCTCTATTCTTATTAATATTTTAATATTTATTTATTTTCACCTAGTGTTATATAATTTATTATCGGTTTATTGTTTTTGAATGTCCCACATTCATACTTTTAGGATTTTTATGGATGTATAAAATAATCCACACACTATATTTGTGCTTTTTAGGTAATTGGAATTTAAGTATCAGTTCACCTTCTTTATACTACCATATGTTTTTTATTTCCTGTTCATTTTATAATTATCTTATATATAATAGTTTTTATTAAAGATTTTTATATTTTTAATAATTATTTATATTAATTATTAATGAATTTATTCTGTTTTATAGCATATAGCTATATGCTATATTTTATCGATGTTCTAGAATTATTTAAATTCTTAGTGCTATTTAAATAAATTTGCTAATAGAATATTTTGTATGCTTTTTAAATTTTATTAACAATAGTCTTTTTTTTTTTTTTTAAATACATTGTGTGGTTTATATTCAGTTTATAATTATCTATATATAAGGATATTTTTGGTTTTGCTGTTAATAAAACAATTGTTATATTCAATTGCTTACAACTGAAGCAAGTCTTTTGACAATTAAATCATAAATGTAATACTAGATGGCAGCACCACAATTTGTGTTTTTTTTTTTCGATAAGTTCTAGATTTACTTCTTCCAGCTGCATTTCAGTTATAATTTACTACACCAGGGGCAATTTTTAGCTAAATTTTGACGATATTGTTTAACGGTTTTTAATTAATTTAATAGTGCATTTTAATTATGTAATTACTTTCTATTTATATTATTTTATATTATATTAAAAGTTATTTAACATTTATTTCAATATGTATTAACTGCATCCTATGGTATCAATTACTGTGATTTCTTAACTGTTTTATTAACCTTAATCTTTACGATATGGGTGCCATGTGAGCGTGGATTTATTCTAAAATATTAATCGGTATGGTGATTATTATTTCATTTTATATCCTATAAATATTTAAATAGGTTTTATTGTTTTTTCCAATTCATATTATTGGTTTCTATTCTGTTTTCATTTTTAATCAATTCACTTGATTTTAATGGTTGTTAGGGCACAGGGGAAAATAACTTTTAGCTTTAGCTTATTTTTCCCACAGAAAACAACCATTTTGCTTATATCATTGAATTCTGTGCCCTTGAAAACGTAATTCAATATATAAGCATTTCCATTATTTGTCGGTGTCCACTTTCTTATTTTTCTTCCATAATAATTCTTATAAATAATTTAATCTTTTTTTTTTATATCTATATACTTACAGCTTTAATTCATAAATTTACGGTTTTTGATGGTGGTAGGTTATGTTTAATTATTGGTTATATATATACTTAACTTTCTGTAGAATAATACCATTGAAAGATAAGGAAAATGACCAATGATATGAAAATATAAACACCACATTAACCAGATGTTATGTAAAAAGTGTAGTCCCATATGTACTACCTTAAGAGGATTAAAATGGAAGAAAAAAAGAAAAATATGGATACAGAAAAAAATCAAAATAAATAAATGAAATGCTTATACAGTGAATTACTTTATCAAGGGTACAGAATTCACATATATAAGCAAGGTAGCCGTTTTCTGTAGAGAATAAAGCTAAAAGCTGAATGCTTTACTCTCTCTCCGCCCGAACGACCTCATGACGATAATAATAGAAGAAAAATGAACACTGAATTATATGGGCCTTGAAATGGAAAAAATAAAAAATAAATATTTAAATAATTTTTATTATTATGTATAAATGAACTGATGTATTATTACTCAGCTTACCCTATATAATTTTACATGATTTAATCCTAATTTCCTGCTGCACATGTTCCAGATTGCCGCTATAAGGATAAGGTTAATTTTTACAGTTAAGTTAAAACAAATATTATATACAAGGGTTACAGTTAATCTTGATATAGTACCTTGATAAATGCATTTAATTAATGATAAAAAAAAATCATTACAATATTAAAATTTAAATTACCAATTAACACTTTTAAATTTATATAACTAAACTAAAAAAATCCCAAATCACGTAATTTACAAAATTATAGCTAAAATTTGCTATAACTGCCGCCTAGTGATAAAAGAAAAAATTAAAAGTATGTAGCAATGTTAGAATCCATAACTGAATTATATATTTTTTGTAGTGCTGCCATCTATTATGTAATTTTAAAAATAAAATTCATGATATGCATCATAAATGAATGCAAATTTTAAAATATTTTGATCTAGATACCTTAGCTACTATTTTTTTTTTTACAATTTCCAATATTTAAAAGAGAAAAGTAATAAAAAATAAATAAAAATTACATTAATTGAATAAATAAACTAATATTTTTTGTATAATATCTTATCCAATTTTATAATTAGTATTATTCATTTAACTGTCCAATTAATATATAAATATATTTAAGTTGTAATGAAAAATGATATTTTATCCCTAGTATTTAATTTCCATTATCATAAAATAAAAATAGCTAATTAATAATAAAAAATAAAATAAATATAATAAAAAAGTGGATAAAAAAGATGAAAAAAGATACAGTAGAACCTCTTTTATCCGAAACTCTTTTAACCGAAACTCTCGGTTATCCAAAATCCATTTTTAAAGCTTCTTTTACTCTCACATTTCTTGTGTGCAAAATCCATTTTTAAAGCTTTTATTTTTATTTAATTTTTTAATATCATATTCCTTGTGTGCAAGCGGTCCTTTACGAACAACGAGTACATATAAATATTTTGGATCCCCTTTATTAGAGTTCATTTGAATTTAACTTGAGCTCCGTAAGCTACGGAGTGGAACGAAAAAAAACGGACAAATTAGCAATTCTGAAACTTAAGGTTTGGCATGGCTTGAACAGCTGAAAGACTGTGATATTGGTGAACTAATAATATTAAAAAACTCCGTGATAGAGCTTCAAAGCAAATGCAATCGAAAGTGCGACAAACAAAACATTTTTTTCAAACCGTTGTTATATATGTAAAAGGAACTTAATTTCAAAATTAAAATTCAGGTAATTTATTCTAGTTTCTTTTTTGCTATTGCTTTATTTTTATTAACCCGTTGGGGACGAGCGACACGTATACGTGCCGCATGAAGCGCTCAGAATCCTTGTTTTTCCTCACCAGTAAAATTTTACTGTAAAATTTGCCTTATTTAATCAGCGCATTTTCTCGATTCAAGAAGACACAAATTTCTGTTTTTAAAAAACGGTGACAAAAGATTAAAAATTTCGTAAAAGGCTCCCGTCCCGAAGGGGTTAAGTACTTGTTATCACAATAAGGAATATTGCATATATTTCTCCTTAATCTTAAAATTGAAGCATTCTCGATTATCCGAAAATTTCGATTTTCCGAAAAAGGGTCTGTCCCAATTACTTCGGATAATCGAGGTTCTACTCTATTTAAAAAAAATGATAATATTAATATTACAGTGGCGGTCAAAAGTTTCCGACCAGTTACTTTTTATCATTTGCTTGCCAGAACATTCTAGCGAAGAAAAATCGCAATCGCTCCAAAAGTTAGGAATATGCGAATGATCTCTGACCACGATGCGAATGATCTCTGACCATTTTGATTGGATACTGGAGACACTTGATGCAAAGGGGAGGAATTCGAAATTCGCGTGTGCAAAAATTTCCGGCCATTTCGTCATTCCTTAGTTTTTGCTATCAGTAAAATGTCTTTCTGGCCGTGTTTGTTAATTAATCAGCGCGAATAACGTAGCTAAAATTGAAAAATTAAAATTTCAACAATTATTGTTCGTAAACGAGTGATTTGTTTGTCACTAAATAGCCAATCCTCTCGTGAGATTGCGGCAAATTTATCGATCGGAAAATCAACTGGTGAACGATATTTTAAAAAGATATATAAAGATGGCCATGGCCTTCAGGACTTGCCACTGTCCGGGAGACCCCGGAAAACGACTATTCGTGTGGATAAAATTATTAGGAGAAAAGCAGTTGATGGCCCGCATAAAAATACCGCTGCAATATCCTGTGATTTACGGGGTGAAAATATTGTTGAAATAAGTCGGTCTACCGTATCAAGATGCTTACGGGACGTAGGACTTTATCGAAGAGTCGGTGTTAAAATACCTTTCATAAGTAAAAAAATCAGAGGGCCCGACTGGCGCTTATCAAGGAACACAAGGACTGGTCAAGTGAAAACTGGAAAAAAGTACTATTTTCCGAAGAATCGAAGTTCAACCTTTTTGGGAGTGATGACAAACACTACGTCAGACGACCTAAAAACAAAAGATATGATTCGAGATATGTTATTCCTACAATGAAGCATGGCGGAAGACACGTTATGCTGTGGGGAGCATTTTCTGGAAAAGGTATCGGTCCGTTAGTTGAAATCCACGGCAAGATGAAAGGTGCAATGTATAAGGATATATTTCAAGATAATTTGTTGCCTTATTGGAGGAAAAATTGTGGTCGCAACTGTTTGTTTCAGCATGATAACGACACTAAGCATGCATGCAAGATCATCAAGCAGTGGCTTTCGCACAAACAACTTCCACTTTTGAAATGGCCAACTCAATCATCCGATCTGAATCCAATAGAAAATCTTTGGAACGAACTTGACAAACGTGTGCGGAATTATAAATATCCCAGTTCAGCAGAATTTCCTAAAAAATTGCAAGAGTGGAAAAACTTACCATAGACAATCATCAACCGTTCATTGAATCGATGCCACGTCGCTGCAGCGCAGTACTTATTGCTAAAGGTATAACGTCAAAATACTAATTGTAATTGTTGTTGATCACTGTTATATTCTATTATAACACCAATTTTTTCCAAACTTTCCAAGATTGCCGGAAACTTTTGAGAACATGCGTTTTCCTTTGGAATTAATTTTGTCAATTAAATTGATTGATATTTATTTGTTGTTCCATAAATAAGTTCCTAACTATTATGTGAATAAAATGTATAAGTATCACTGTGAAATTCCTCTTCATATGGGTATACTTACAAATTAACCAAAAATTTTATGCTGGGCGGAAACTTTTGACCGCCACTGTATATATTCACATAGATTTTCATGTTATTAAGATAGAAGCAGCATAGTTATTTTATTGAGGCAAACTCACTCAATTTAACCATCTGCATTACCTAACAATATACTAGTAAAATTTCAATAAATAAATATTACCAATAATATGTATCATTATTCATAAAAATATTAAAATAAATATAAATGTAATTAGATTGACCACATTATTAATCTTAAGTTGCGATGTATCTTAAAACATAAATACACTTGTCCATAATGAAATTTAACTATAAAAGATGTAATTTCCAGTTATTAAAATATAAGTAGCGTAGTAATGTCCACAATATATCCTACTACCCTACCCAATAAATCTATACGGAGAATCGAAATAAATTTATAACAATGATAATAATAATAAATAGTAATATACAAAATCATATAATATAAATGTATTAGTAACTAAAACTATTTTGTGGTATTGAACTTATAATGAGATGTATCGTAACATTCATAATTTCATATACATCTGCCAGTTACACCGTATGTTTAAGATAGATTTGACCAGAAATGATGACAACCCATATTTGTGCTTGCTGATGTACAAGTTTTAAATTTTGAGATTTAAAATTATTTGAACAAAGATTATTTATTCTGTGAGCAAAGTTTAGTAAAATATTGATATATACTGATTTATGTAGACAAGAATTATATAATTAGTAAATAAATTTATATGAAATGTAAAATCATTACGTTTATCATATATGTCGAATAGAATTTTTTTTTATCCACACAAAGATATATTTTTAGGCCAAGGAAATTAATTTCATTATTTATCATATCATTAAAGCTATAATTTAAACTTTATCATATTTTTTTGGTAATAAATAATTTGATTTACTTTTAAAGTAGAAGAAAATAATATCATCTAAATAACGGTACATTTTACAGACAGCAATAGGTGTTTTACGCCCATAATAATATAGGTACAATTCAGCCAGAAGAGATGAGACAATTCCGCCATGTGGTAGACCGCATTTCTGTTGATATATAGTATCATTAAAGATAATATAATTAAAATAAAGAATAAATCTAGTTAATGTTTTAAAGTACGATAAAGAAATACCATTTATTAAATTTGGAGAATTCCTATATTCTTTGAATAATAAATTGATAATTCTGAACATATCTGTGATTTTAATGTTATTAAATAAATCATTAAAGTCAAACGTTTTTATATATTTTATGTTATTTAATTTTTTTATATTATTTACTAGTTGTAAACTATTTTTTATGATATATATATTATCCTTTTGTTTTGTTAGATCAAGTAGTTTAGTGAGAATAGTTAATAGATAGTTACCAGCATTATTGTTATATTACAACCAATAGTTACAGTTCAAAATTTTAGAGGAGTTTTATGGAATTTAAGTATAACTACAAGATATGGGTAATTATAGTTAAAATTTTTAATTTTTAGTAACTTATAATATTGAAATAAATTTCTATTATTTATGATTGTATCTAGATTAGTTTTATCAAAAATTGAACTTGTATTTATAGCATTAGATGTTAACTGTGAATAATAATATTTGCATATGAAAGCATAGTTGTTGGGTGATTTATCAACATATGTAATAATAAATTTATTTGTAAATTAAGTATTTCACTATTTAACTGTTTAAATTTAAAATTATAATTGTCAATATTTCTATAAAGTTCAAGATTTAATTTGTCTAAAACATTCAGTTTCCATTCATTGAAATATGCCAGAGGTTTATTATAGTCAACCGAAATTTTATATATAAATAAGTCAAGATCTAAATTAAATTGTTTTAAAATATAACGCATTGTAAAACATGATAATATACGAAATTTAGTCCCATTTGCTATTAATTTTCGTAAAAAAACATTATCTACAATGTTAATATCCTCTGTAATAATGTGCCCATGATCTGTGTTAACATATTTACTATAAGAAGAATCATTACAAAAGCATGGAGGATTATCATTTGATGTTAAAAATTTAGCAAATTTATTGTAATTGAATATTCTTCTTCCCAGTGGAACATTGTATTTATACGATTTGTATATTGTAAAAAATTTTATGGGAAAATTGTTATTTTCATTGTTAATTACGTTATGTAAATTTATTTTAATGAGTACATTATTTGTAAAGGATATTATTAGTTGAGTGTTATTAGTTTTTTTTTTTTTTTTTTTTTTTTTTTTTTTGTAAGTGTTATTTGAAATTTTTACATTAAGTTGATTAATTTTAAATAATAAAAGATCAAAAAATACATCACTAAAATGAGAAGATAAACTTAAAGATAAAAAAAAACTTTATAATACATCTTCAGATTATTCTTTTTTATCGAAAAGATTTGTTTCCTAATATTAAACCAGTTGTATGAATTATTGAATTCAACTGCCATATTAGAAATTTTCTGTTTAATATAATTTCTTGATATATACACTGCACCAGAACTATTTTCCCCCTTTTTGTACATGTAATTTTTTCATTGGCAGAATGATTTAAATTAGCATATGTACTACAATAATGTTCATGGTTATTAGTATTAGTGTATATAAGATTAGTACGATTAAATACCTTCTAATTGAGACCATATGGATGTAAGGAGTTGCGAGATTTTAGATAAATTGATTCATATAATAATCTATCATTAAGATTTTTATGCATACTCAGTATCTTAATTGTAATATTTTTTAAATTGTGGTGTCTAAAGGGTAAATGTTCTACATTTATCGAATTATTATATATATATATATATTTATTATTGGTTCCGACACTATTTTTGAATTATGAGATGTATGAGAGTCAGGGGTCAAAGCATTCACATGAAACTGATTCATGAGCCAAAAGTCACATTTTGCACGAATATCTGCCTTGGGGAAAGTTGTGTATGATATGAACCACATTGCACAGAAGCTGTGCAACTCAAAGGTAACATAATTCAGCAAAAACTTTTTATGAGAGTTTTTGTTTGCTATTCATTTGTTTTTACTTTATTTTATGCAACATTTTAAAATCAAATTTACGTTTTTAAGAGCTTAGAAATAGTACCTGAGTGACTAGAAACGTCTTCTACAAACCTTGCGTCAAAATAAGGTTCCTAAAGCCTAAAGTTAATTAGAACATGATCACATTAAAAGTAAAATTGCCAATCTTTCAGTATTCAGCCGGACAGTCCGGTTAAAAATAATTCCCCCATTCCTTTCTGTCCCCCCTTCCCTTTTTTAAATCAAGTATAACCACAGCTCAAAACTCCATCAGACCACCTGTGAGCAGGAACCAAATTTTTGGAGTGTAAATTAACTGGATTATACTTTTTTTTTTTATGCCACTCATTTTAACATTTGAAAAACCGTCAGAATTTTGACCTTCTGGTCATTTCTTTGAATTTCTGCGCACGATTCAGCTTTTACCAGGTGTCACATGTTGGATTATTAGAGTCTCAAAGTGTTAATATTGATTTTTTGAGACAGTGAAACTGACATGAGTAGCCAGCCCTTTTCCTGTAAAAGAATGCTTTTCTCTCAACAGAACAAATACAGGTCACTCAGCTATCTTTTCACTCGCTCTGACAAGATCCTCCCCGGATATTTCCACTTCACACCTGTAGATAAAAACATATCTATACAAGACTGGAGATATGAACTTAAAAGTTAATAACTGTACTATCGCCAATCATATAGATTAATAATTAATAAACTTTTTAATAATAATTAAAAAAAATACTTCAAAAACTACTACAAAATAATGAAAATCGTTGAAAATGAAATATTTTAAAGATGTTTATTTATTGATTTATTTATTTTTTTTTGTTGTTGTTTTTGTCGAATTTCTGAAAAAGTACCGATTTTAATTAAATTTAAATGGGACCGCGTCGAGAATATCCTCTTTCAATTAAAAAAAAAAAAAAAGAAAAAAAAAAAAAATGAAATCAATCGGTAAACATTCATTAAAAATATATATATATATATATATATACATACGCATTGAATTGAGAACCAATTCTTTTTTTTTTTTTTTTTAAGTCAGTTAATAAAACTGTACTATCGCGAATTATATAGATTAATAATTAAGGTTGTTCTCAACTGCTCTGCTCAACAAGCGCAAAACGTTTTGACACATTTACAAATTCATTTTTGAACGGAAAGATATAAAATTGGAAAACCTGACGATGGAAGCGATTTGGAATCGAACTGTGTTTTCCATTTTTTGATCAATCAATTACCTATTAAGTTGTAAGCGATTTTGATCACGTGATACGGCATTTTTCTCCCCTTACTGGCTGGATTTTCTTCTTTCGTTCGGAAGTTCAGTTCAAAATGCCTAACTTTGACAGTATTTTCTGAAAGATCTATTGCGTTTACAAGAAAACGGAAAAAGCTGCTCGATGACATAATTTCTGAATAACAACACCTTCCAGTTTCATGTGTTTCCGAACAAAAATGAATTAAAACTTATGTCAGAAAGTTGACCCTTTGGATTTGAGAATAGCCTTAACAAAAAAAAAAAAAAAAAAAAACTACAAAGTAATGAAAATACTAGTTGAAAATGAAATACTTTAAAGATGTTTATTTATTTTTATTTTTCTTGATTTTCTAAAAAAATACTGATCCAATTTTGATGAAATTTAAATGGGACCAATTTGTGAGAATTCTCTTTCAAAAAAAAAAAAAAAATAAATAAATAAAAAAAAAAAAAATAAATAAAAAAAAAACTCAGCAATCGGTCGCGTAGTTTCGGAGTAATCGGTGAAAATTTACAAAAATAAATAAATAAATAAAATACATACGCGTCGAATTGAGAACCTCTTCCTTTTTTTGAAACCGGTTAAAAAATGTGAGGGCTGTTTCTATAACTCTCAATGTCAAATGTAATTGGCCCCAAAACATAAAATCGTAAAAAAAAAAAAAAAAAAAAAAAAAAGAGCTGAATTTTTGTTTTTAATTGGTGTTCTGGATTATTTTTTCTGCCTTAATTTTAAACGAATATATTTTTTTTTATACCATTTATTTAGAAGAATATGATTTATCATGAAAACGTCAGTTTAAAAGATTTTTTAAAATTATTTAAATAATTCTACACTAAGAGTGCAAGGTTACGTGGGGCAACTGGGCCATGATTTTACAATGTGACTCTGGAGATTCTGGCAATTTAGCTTCAAAAGAAATCATTCATTTGAATTAAAGTCTGAACTTTTGCAAATGTGTTCAGTTAGGTTCCTTCTATCAGACAGAAATGTTCAAAATTACATTTTACTATCTAAAAAAAAAATATGTATATTTCATCTTTCTTTCCTCATCCTCATGAGTCCAGTTGCCCCATAAAAATGGGGCAAGTGGACCAGGAGGGTCTATGTTCCACATGCTTTTTTTTTTTTTTTTTTTTTTTTTTTTTATTGGGTATCAGGGCCTGTTTGAAAAAGTGTTAACAACTAAAAAAATTTTTTAACCAGGCAGGTCATGTAATCATATATCAATTAAAGGGCATTGTAAGGGGAACCTTTAGAACGTTAATAAAACGCTTCAGATATGTTTTTGATTTCCTACCCTGACCGAGGACAATAACCATTTTTCCAAATGGTTAAAAAAAAAAAAAAAAGCTATGATAACAATTTGTTAAATTTGCCATATAACAAATGTTAAAGAAAAAAAAAATGAATGCTTACTTCAATGCTACTCAAGATTTATAATTTTTGTGGCAATATAATTGTGTATTTAAAAAATATATATTTATTATGGTATGTAATATCTGTACCAGTAAAAAATATTTCTACAAAATTGGGAGAGTACATTGATAATTGATTTATTAAAATATAAATGAATATACCTCTGTTTGTTGACAGAATGCCAATCACACATGCAATGAGTATGATGAATCAATACTAATATTAAATAGTTTAACGATAAATAATTTATTAAATAATGTCCAATAACATTAAATAACGTCTCTTAAAATATAACTAAAGGTAAATAATTACAAATTCTGAAAACTAGGTAGAAAAATTGCAGAAATTAAATTAGAGATTTGTTTTCTATAGTATGTTGCTTAACCACAAGAAAAGTGACACAACTCAAAAATAAATTTCACAGTGAGGGCAAAAGAAGATTCGCTTTTTTTTTTAACGGTAACATAAAATTATAGCACTTAGCTCTGCATGCAGCTGTAAAAACGCGCATAAGAGCATAAAACTAAGGATCGACCGAAAACACAAACCGAAACCGAATTTCGGTAATTTTCAAATTTTTGGCCGAAAACAAAAACGTCCAAAATATTTTTTGAAGTAATCAATAAAACTTAAATATACATAATTATTAATTAATTATACGTGTTTATTAAATATACAGAATTATTAATCCAAAACTTTTCACTGTCATATAAAATGAAATGTAATTAATTTAGCAACGACACAGAATGATTTTCTAATTATTCAAATTTCATCTAATTAAAAAATGTTTTGGGTATACATACCTCGATTTATCTTTTATAATGATTTTTCTAAATGATTATCTGATATATCAGAACTTTCTCACAGAATATTCGAAACACTTCTACAGTTTCAAACTAAAAATTTTCTATTACTGTTAAGTCTACAGCTTTTAAAGAGCATGTGAAAAAGTCTTCACCGTTTAGTCATATATGCATTGTTTGCTTTATAATTCGCACTCACGTCTTGAGTCAGTCATCACTCATAATTATAAACAGTGAAGTTCATAGCAATAAATAAAGTGTCTCATTTGACACAATGCAGCTCAACTCAATGAGTAATGTCGAAATTTTCAGAAGGCAGAAACGAGATTTTTGGAATACAGATAGTTTCGGTCGAGTTTCGGACCGGGGAGAAAATTTTTGGGAGCATTTTCGCCGAAAACGAAATTTCGGTGAAACTCAGATTTTGAACCGAAAACGAAATCGAATTTTCGATCGAGGTCTACATAAAACACTTAAGAATGAAGGATTAGAGGAGGTTTGGAGGATTGGATAAATTTATCCCGCTCATGGTTCGTAAATATGTTTTCGAAAATATTAAAAATGTCCGATATTTTCGATATATATCTTATATTTTCAAAATAGCCAACTTACTGTTGATAATAAATATTTTCATGCAAAATATAAATTAGAAACTAAAACATATTGCACTGAACATGAAAACTTAAAATAATATCCTAAAAATGTATTTTCTTTACCACTTAAAACAAAATTGAAGATCAATTAATTGAAAACAGAAACAATTTGCTTTAGACACACACACACAAAGAAAAGAAAAACTATAGGATTCAGTAACGAAGTATCAAGAAAAATGTATGTTAAAACAAAATTTTAAATACAAAGTAGGCTTTTTAATTAAAATATCAACATAAATGTAAGCTTGTCTTCTTTTTACGGTTTCGTACTTAAAAAATAACAAGTTGGAAATTGCTCGTCAAACGTGGCAAATGTAGTGCGTTCGAACTATATAACTAGTTTTATAAATATCTTTAGCACCGCATATTGTTACTGAATGTATATTTTAGTACACTTCATATGTGCATATCAATTTCATTCTGTTCGAAAGACTGTAACATCATTAAAATGCACTTGCAATAATTTTTTTCCCATTGGCCGTAATGTAACGGAAAATTTTTGACTATCTCTGTAATTAAACTATACATCCAATTTTCATAAAATTTGAAATGACTCGACAAAATTTTGCAACTATTATATATTTAAAATTTCAGACCATTCGGTTGGGTAGTTTTTGCTCTGTTATATGCGCATGGACGGACTGAATAACAACTATAGGTGCTACGTATTTATATAATTTCGAACGCACCTAAAAACGGAACCATTATAAGATTACGCCTATGTCTGTCTGTCACAGCCATTTTACTCGTAAACTATATGGAACGTGGAAAGTTCAAATTGGGAGGAGTAATAAAGGCTATTGACCCACATATTTACAAATTATTAAACCTTCACAAATATATTTAAGAAAAATGTAGAGGGGCTAATTAAGTTACTTGAAAAAAAAATCATTGTATATCGTGTGAAAGCTTTCTTAAAGCTGAACTCAAAAATAGATTTCTTTTAATTTTAGGTATTATATTTTCAGAGATCTCGTCGAAAATGTAGTGCAAAAATATGCCCCTCCCCCCTGTTTATTTCCGAATCTACTGAAACTAAAATTATGAAAAAATTCGGAGTAGTATAGACGTTAATTTAAACCTTGCAGAAAAACTATAGCGATTACCGTAGGTCACATAGTTTTTGAGAAAAGCGCATTTTTCCGTTCTACACAAATTCCGATTTGCAAGCATTCGGCAAAGGTGTTGAGGAGCGCTGGGGGTATCTATCGTAGCAGAAGTATAAAAGCATTGTTGATAATAATATATATATTTTTTTAATCGTCTGTAATTAGCCGAGTTATTAACCCTTAAAGACACTGACGGTTTGGGCATACATAATGACAGGGGCGGCGTACTCTATGTATACCATCGGCTATTAAAGCCCAGATAACAACTTTTCATGATATATTCGTGTAATGCAATGCCCAGTAGCAGTATAAAAGCAATAAACGTCAAATTGTTAAAAACAGACTAGTGTAATTAGAGTTAAATTTAACTTGTTTAATCACATAAATACTAATGGGATTCGCAATTAGTTTGCATTGAGTGGATCTCTCAATGCGCCTCCCGTTTCTTTAAAAGTTAATTAAAAACCTATCCGGAAAAACGCCGCACGAATCAAGGCGACGTTGCACCTTTGCGACCTCCTTTTGAAGCGGGCTTAGCACAATGCCAAGTTTAAACTTTGAATAAGGGTTTTGTTTTTGCTACACTGTAAAAAGAAAACATTACTACTTACGCTGAATTTAGTTTTTTGAAATGCCAAATGAAGTCTAAATGTGCACTATGTTCATTGTCACCGAATTAAGTTCATCATAAACAGATTAGGGTAAGATTAAAAAGTGAGTTATACAGAATAGCAATATTTGATACTGTTTTAGGCTTCTTTTCACTTTGAACTTTTATGGTATATCCATTCATACTTTTCTAGTATATACAGCTATACCCAGCCCTACGTTATGTTTTTTTTTTTTTTTTTTTTTTTTTTTTTTTTTTTTTTTTTACAGTCTTATTCTTTTAGCAACGATTTGTTTTAATAATGCAGTTAATAATTCATAAATTTATTGTACGGAACCCTCTGAGCACGAGTAATGCTCGCACTTGACCGTTTATTTATTTCCTGAGTACAGTTTAAGCCCAACCAAACAGCAACAACAACAACAAAAATCTTTTCAAATAAAGCTATAAATAAATGATTATCTAAACTAGACAGTTTATCTTCCAATCGCTGTTTCGAATTATTTAATTTTTACTTCTACATTTAAAAATAAAAGCTTCAAACAGAAAGCTTGGAAAATACATTTGATTTCTTTGGCTAAAAAAGTCACTGTAAGAGACAAAAGTTCTTTATCGGCAGAACGACACAATCAATAACAATTGAAAACTTCATTTACACTTATTTTGATTGAAAATATCAAAATATCTTACACAGTGAGGTTTTGAAAATAAATATTAAATATGTAAAATATCAAACATCTTTTGATATTGTGAAACTGAAGATCAAATTTAGGAAAATATCGAAATATCACACATCTTGATAATTCTGAAAATAAATATCAAATATATAAAAATATCAAAAATCTTTATATTTTGAAAATAATATCGGATATATATCATGATATATATTCATTGATATACAGTGTGTCCATAATTAAACGACTCTAATTTAAAGTTAACTATTATTCATGAAGTTGCGAAATTTAGAGAAAGACATAATAAAGGGGTGGGAATTTGTTTATAGTGGGAGAGCTGTTGAACATGTTTGAGTAGGTATTTGAGGCACCCTGAAAATTTGTGCAACACTTATTTTGTAATGCCTGAATACAAAATCGAATGTCTGGCTGAAGGATCGTGGTCCAAAAACTGTGCCAGACACGTGTCAAGTGCTATTTTTTGACTACCCAAAAAAAGGTATTTGAGGCACGCTGAGATTGAGACAGAATAATATTTATACTCAGAAAAAAATATTTTGAAAATGACAGACACTTTAGTCGGCACAAAAACTGTGCCAGACACGTGTCAAGTGCCATTTTTTGACTACCCAAAAAAGGTATTTGAGGCACGCTGAGATTGAGGCAGAATAATATTTATGCTTAGAAAAAAATATTTTGAAAATGACAGACACTTTAGTCGGCACAAAAACTGTGCCAGACACGTGTCAAGTGCCATTTTGCCAAAAATGGCACTTGTTTTCGTCTGGCACAGTTTTTGGGCCACGATCCTTCAGCCAGACATTCGATTTTGTATTCAGCCATTACAAAAGAAGTGTTGCACAAATTTTCAGGGTGCTTCAAATACCTTCCCTAAAATGTTTAACAGCTCTTGGACTATTAAGCAAAAAAAAAAAAGTTCACATTTTGCCACGAGGGCGATTTTTAATAAATTACACATTTAGCACTACGATAGCTTGGAAATTTTTTTTACAAGGTGTCCATAATTAATCGACCCTATTTTAAAGTTGTCTATACAGACGAAACTATTGTTCAGAATGTTGTGAAATTTTGTGGAGGGCATAATAAAGGTATGGGAATTTGCTTCAGCAACGAATTACACATTTAGCATACATTTACGATAGTTAAACAAATTTGGTTATATCCAAACAGGTTCCGCATGACGGTTATCATCTTCAGATACCATCTGGAACCGTAAGATAACATGTTCCACAGTTGACCGCGCTGTGTTCTGGGAAAATGCTAGGAACATGTGAAATGCTGTCTTTAAATTTAGGTTAAGCTAATAAATAAAATTTCTAATCTATCGTAATATTAAATGTATAATTTATTAAAAATCGCCCTCTGAAGCCGAAATTTTGAACTTTTTTTTTTTTTTTTGCTTAAACAAATTCCCATTTCTTTATTATGTCTTTCACTAAATTTCACAACTTTATGAACAATAGTTCCGTCTGTAGACAACTTCAAAGTTATGGATACCCTGTATATACCCTGTATGATGGATACCCTGTATTCGTTTAGTTATGGATACCCTGTATATCAACGAATCCGATCCCGCCACACAATTTGCCCCCTTCTGCTGTGGGAAAAGGGCATAAAGCGAAATTTAGCAGTTTTACGGATAACTACACTAATGACACTTTTCCTGTAGCAAGACGCATCTTAGTCAGACCTATTAGTACAATAATATGCAAAAATGAATTTTTTTGGCGTTATGTCACTTCTCTTACGCGGATGAGCGATATTTTTGGCGGCTTGTTGACAAAAGAATACTTGAATTTTAAAATTTGGTTCGTCATCTTGTAAGAAAATCGGTCATAACAATGTTAGCGTAAAACGAATAATTTTTACGCTCTTTTCCGCTTCTTTAAATACGGTTTGTATTAGTTAGTTATGTATGGATTTGCGGTATTTCTCAAAGAAATACGTGACATCTAATTTATTTAAATGTTAATCGGAACTTATGAATAATTTTTCAATGCCGTATTCAGTAAACCGCGCTGATTTTGATTTATTAGTGGACAGTGACGCCAATTTATACGGTCCCATGGGTTGCGAGGCCACCCACTTTCAATTGATTTAATTCGTAGATTATTATTTTTATTTATTTAATCGCTGAAATGAAATTTGGTTTTATTAACGTTCTCAAATAATTTTATTTGAAAAATAGTAAGCAGAAACGAAACTAGCCTTTTTTGCACCCGGGGCAAACATGGATTTTGGCGCACCCCCCTCCCCTCTTCCACAAAGTATATTTACAAAAAGGATTTTACTAATTTTCTAATAGCCGACTTACTTTAAAATTTAAAATATGTAATCATAAAATATTTAATACTGAACTACGTAATCTACAATGACAGATCCAAGGGAGCAGCCACGGGGGGGTCATGACTCCCCTCTGAACACACACACAAAAAAAAATTCTAAAGATCTTTTTAAAATGAAATATACAGTAGAGTCCCGATTATCCTAGTCCTGCTTAACCGAGTTTCCGCTTTAACCGAATTATTTTCTTCCGATGGACTGATGGTTTCCATTATTATGAAACAGCCATCTTAAATGAAGTGTTAGGGAAGATGAAAGAGCAGCCGTAAAAAGATAGAATTTTGATTTTCTGGTCAGAATGAGAAAAAAAAAAGGCTATAATTTTTTTTTCACTTAACATTTCATTTATAATGGCTGTTTCATGGAAGCTATCAGTCCATCAGAAGAAAACGATCCATTCCAAATGTATAATCCTTCATTTGGCGCCTCTACCTTCTGGTGCCCGGGGCACACGCCCCCTC
This sequence comes from Maratus speciosus, assembly GCA_963932465.1. Lineage (NCBI taxonomy): Eukaryota > Metazoa > Arthropoda > Arachnida > Araneae > Salticidae > Maratus > Maratus speciosus. Next base: position 232,093,041 of record OZ010791.1, on the reverse strand, counting down.
TGCCCCCCCCCCCCCTAGTTTTGGCCCTGATAGTAAGAACATCAACTAGACTTACGGGAGATCTGAAAACCTCTTCAGAGAATGCATAATTAAATTTCTCACGAAAACAAATTTCCTGCCTATTTTGCCATCTGTTTTGATGTCTTGAATTGATAAAGCACTTAGGGGACTAAAATGTATGCTTTTCTTGACATTTAGTTTTTACTCTTTCAATAGTTAGCAGTTCCAATGTTATTTAAAATAAATATTAATGTATTTATAAGGAAGACTTATAAGAACATAATTCAATAAAATTATTTATAAAATTATAATTAAATTATAATAATTTAAAAATTTGCTTGGAAAAAACATAATTTTATTTCGAATTATCATCTTTAGTCATTCGCTCCTCCCCTCTCTCCACACACATATGCACTAAGGGGTATAGGTGCAGATTCCCAAAATTTTTAGGAGCCAGTGGCTCCTAAACCCCCCAAAATCCAGTCGCCACTTTGGCTCCTAACCAAAATCTAGGGGCCACATTGTGAAACAAACTCATAAAACAATAGTGTTTATATGGAAAAAACTTAACAAAAAAAAAACTCAGTAATTCAAACTGAAAAATAGTTTTAATAAATACGCATGTACAACAAAACACAGACTAATTACTACAAATGTGTATATTTAATTTAATCCTAAAATTTTTGAAACTTTGATATTAAAAAAGTATAATATAAATCTGGAAAATTCAGAAGATAAAGTTGGGCAAGATATTGAATAACAAAACATGTATAAGCTAAGCAGTCATGATAATGGTAAACATTGGGAAAACTTTATTTCTTATTTTGATCTTGTCATATAAAAGTATACATAAAAAAAAAAAAAAAAAAACTTAGGAATGTGTAAGATTATTTTGCACCATAAAAATCTCGCACTTGCAGAAAACATTTACAGAGTAAGAATATACCTCGCGTTAAATATTTTTTCGTACGAGTTTCTTTTTCTTTTTGTTCTTTTTTTTTTCAGAGTTCGGAATCCACTATCCTCGCAACTCTACGATCCAAAGCTCTTAATTAATCTCCATCGCATTGGGAACTTTGGATTGTTTCGTGAGCAGTTCTGCAGTAAAGGAATATTTATTTGAACTCTGCATTTCGGACGAAACCTTCGAAGAAATGCTTGTTTTCGCTGGTATCCAAAGGAGAAGCTTTAGCATTAGCGCGCTCATGTGCCGAGCTTCGCAGCTGCTAAGCTTTGTAGTGGAGAGGACATGCGCAGAATTATATTCGAACATAATGTTCAGCAAGAAAGCAGTACATCACAGGGGCAGCGTTTACGACTGTAACTGAGATCGCAAAAATTACCGGACTTTTTATCAAGGTCATACTTGATCTCGGTCAGTGAAAAGAGCAAGTGCTTTTCTATTTACAAAAGAAAAAAAAAATAAAAATTCTGCGACGGGATTGGGAACACTGGAAATTGATCTCTGGCGACTAAGACACTGAAAGTTTGTCGCCACAGCAAAAAATTTAGTTGCCACGTGGCGACTGGCGACCGCAAATCTGCACCTATACTAAGGGGGGGGGGGGGAATATAATGTTATTTTACTCAACATTTTTTGAGCCCCCCCCCCCCCAATATTTTTGAAAAGTTGGTGCTACTCTTAGCGGATGAACCAAAAAGAATGAAATGCTTATTGTTAAAAAATAACTTAATATTTTCTATGTTATAAAAATAAATTTAAAAGGCAAAAAATACCTTTATTTATTTACATTCGACATGTTTCATTGCATTCGACGGCAACATTCTCAAGAATTAAAATGATAAAAATATTTTCGAAAAAAAATTTTAAATTGAGAAACTAGTAAACAAAAATCACGCGAACACAAGCATAATGAAATTAACTGCAACATTAAAAATGGAGATTTGTGAGCGTGAATTATTTTATATTATTATTTAATTATTTTGTATAGCATTTCTTTCCAAATTTTAGGAAGCTCCATGCTGGAGGCTGAATCATTGCATATATTCTCACTGCGTAGCAAGATCTCTATTGATTCTCGGATAATGGATGGCAAATAAAATCTTGATGCATAAATTATTCTACTATTTTTAAAATTAATTTGATTGATTTCATCCGGATGCACTTTTTTTCAACGGAAGCACATTTTATAAATAGAATTGAGATGCTTTGGATTTTATTTTTTGTGAACTTCCGTGTGCACGAATACTTATAATTCATAAAAGACTCAATTTTTCCATATCAATATTAGTGGTAATGTTATGGATTAATCTCATACACTGATTTCAATTTAAGTACAAGGTGGCTATAATTAAAGTGCAAAAGGGTTCTAAAAGTTAAACTATTTAGAATATTTTTAAAAGCTTTTGTATTTATACTTTTTAGTGTATGCGGAAACGAGTTATGCAATAAAAATGATTAGTTTGAAATTTTACCGATGGATGGTGCTTAAATGTTAGAGATATGTCTTATCAGTAAATACAAATTAAAAAAAAAAAAAAAAAAAAAAACTCATTTTAAATCAATATTTTTTGAGACGACAATATTACTTCGTAGCAGATAATTCCTATCAATTTGATAAAAAACATTTTATCATGTCAAATTTTCCATAAAGAACTTTCAAAATTTAGCTGGTAGGAAATTCTCCATTTTTCTTTTATATAACCTGACTTATTTTTTTTTTAAATTGCCAAACATATTTTCCGCATGACCTAAACTGAATAAATTCTAAATGTTTTTTAAATATTTCAAATAGTTTAAGCTTGTACACTGTTAAAAATAAAGGTTTAACTTTTCTCCAGAAAACTGGATTAAGGAAGAGGTTTCACCATGTTTTTCGTTCAAGTAAAAATGTCTGGAAAAGATAATTACATGTCGGATGCACTATATCCGAAATTATGGTTCAACATTTGTTATCGTTGAGTGGCAACAATCGATAAACTTTAATGGCGTCTTCCGCTCTGCCGATGCCGAATCAAAACTTGGATATCTCAAGCAGAAACGTGGATACTGGTATCCAGGTTTAGTTTTTCGCCATGTCAATCCATGAAATACTCGAAGTAAGTGCACTAGTGATTGTTTATTTTACTGTTATACACATAATAATGTTTTACTGTAACTCTCGTAAACAAAATTTCGTATCAACGTATTTCTTTTACCGGCAAATGCTGAATATTTTGCTTAAGCCTAAAGTATTTCCGATCTGCATTATATCCGAAGCGAAATTCGTTTGAATTATTGTTTTAATGTGTGGTATAAATTCTATTTTGTGAGTGAAATAGTGCATTCCTTGAATGAATAGAGTGTCTTAACTCAATTTTATAAACATTTGATCATGAATAATAACATTCTCTCATAAAAATTCAAATTCATAAAACGAAGAGTATCACCTTTTCTAAACATGCAACTTTTTACTTTTAAAAACTTATAATATATAACTCTATCAGTATCTTAAACATTAGTTACCATGTTTAAAGTAATTTATACAAACAGAATAATAAAAAAAAGAGATTTATATGAATTTTAAGCATTGTTTTGAAAAAGTTACATGTATCCAGATTTTTTTTTTTCTATTGTCTTTATATTTGATGTAACATCATTTACATTCATGATAATTTTGTTTTGTGAGGGAATTACTGCATTCCTTGAATGAATAGTGTGCCACAATTCAATTTTATAAACATTTGACGATGAATAACAACATTCGCTCATAAAAATTCAAATTCATAAAACGAAGAGTATCGCCTTTTCTAAAAATGCAACTTATTACTTTTAAAAACTTATAATATATATCTCTATCAGTATCTTAAACATTAGTTACCATGTTTAAAGTAATTTATACAAACAAAATAATAAAAAAAAGAGATTTATATGAATTTTAAGCATTGTTTTGAAAAAGTTACATGTATCCAGATTTTTTTTTTCTATTATTGTCTTTATATTTGATGTAACATCATTTACATTCATGATAATTTTGTTTTGTGAGGGAATTACTGCATTCCTTGAATGAATAGAGTGCCATAATTCAATTTTATAAACATTTGACGATGAATAACAACATTCGCTCATAAAAATTCAAATTCATAAAACGAAGAGTATCGCCTTTTCTAAAAATGCAACTTATTACTTTTAAAAACTTATAATATATATCTCTATCAGTATCTTAAACATTAGTTACCATGTTTAAAGTAATTTATACAAACAAAATAATAAAAAAAAGAGATTTATATGAATTTTAAGCATTGTTTTTAAAAAGTTGCATGTATCCAGATTTTATTTTCTTTCTATTATTGTCTTTATATTTGATGTAACATCATTTACATTCATGATAATTTTGTTTTGTGAGGGAATTACTGCATTCCTTGAATGAATAGAGTGCCACAATTCAATTTTATAAACATTTGACGATGAATAACAACATTCGCTCATAAAAATTCAAATTCATAAAACGAAGAGTATCGCCTTTTCTAAAAATGCAACTTATTACTTTTAAAAACTTATAATATATATCTCTATCAGTATCTTAAACATTAGTTACCATGTTTAAAGTAATTTATACAAACAAAATAATAAAAAAAGAGATTTATATGAATTTTAAGCATTGTTTTGAAAAAGTTACATGTATCCAGATTTTTTTTTTTCTATTATTGTCTTTATATTTGATGTAACATCATTTACATTCATGATAATTTTGTTTTGTGAGGGAATTACTGCATTCCTTGAATGAATAGAGTGCCTTAATTCAATTTTATAAACATTTAACGATGAATAATAACATTCTCTCATAAAAATTCAAATTCATAAAACGAAGAGTATCGCTTTTTCTAAAAATGCAACTTATTACTTTTAAAAACTTATATATCTCTATCAGTATCTTAAACATTAGTTACCATGTTGAAAGCAATTTATACAAACAGAATAATAATAAAAAAAAGAGAAAAAGAGATTTATATGAATTTTAAGCATTGTTTTTAAAAAGTTACATGTATCCAGTTTTTTTTTTTTTTCTATTGTCTTTATATTTGATATAACATCATTTACATTCATGATAATTTTTTTTTTCTGAGGGAATTACTGCATTCCTTGAATGAATAGAGTGCCTTATTCAATTTTATAAACATTTGACCATAAATAATCACATTCTCTCATAAAAATTCAAATTCATAAACGAAGAGTATCGCCTTTTCTAAAAATGCAACTTATTACTTTTAAAAACTTATAATATATATCTCTATCAGTATCTTAAACATTAGTTACCATGTTTAAAGTAATTTATACAAACAAAATAATAAAAAAAAGAGATTTATATGAATTTTATGCATTGTTTTTAAAAAGTTACATGTATCCAGATTTTTTTTTTCTATTATTGTCTTTATATTTGATGTAACATCATTTACATTCATGATAATTTTGTTTTGTGAGGGAATTACTGCATTCCTTGAATGAATAGAGTGCCTTATTCAATTTTATAAACATTTGACCATAAATAATCACATTCTCTCATAAAAATTCAAATTCATAAAACGAAGAGTATCGCCTTTTCTAAAAATGCAACTTATTACTTTTAAAAACTTATAATATATATCTCTATCAGTATCTTAAACATTAGTTACCATGTTTAAAGTAATTTATACAAACAAAATAATAAAAAAAAGAGATTTATATGAATTTTAAGCATTGTTTTTAAAAAGTTGCATGTATCCAGATTTTATTTTCTTTCTATTATTGTCTTTATATTTGATGTAACATCATTTACATTCATGATAATTTTGTTTTGTGAGGGAATTACTGCATTCCTTGAATGAATAGAGTGCCACAATTCAATTTTATAAACATTTGACGATGAATAACAACATTCGCTCATAAAAATTCAAATTCATAAAACGAAGAGTATCGCCTTTTCTAAAAATGCAACTTATTACTTTTAAAAACTTATAATATATATCTCTATCAGTATCTTAAACATTAGTTACCATGTTTAAAGTAATTTATACAAACAAAATAATAAAAAAAAGAGATTTATATGAATTTTAAGCATTGTTTTGAAAAAGTTACATGTATCCAGATTTTTTTTTTTTCTATTGTCTTTATATTTGATGTAACATCATTTACATTCATGATAATTTTGTTTTGTGAGGGAATTAATGCATTCCTTGAATGAATAGAGTGCCACAATTCAATTTTATAAACATTTGACGATGAATAACAACATTCGCTCATAAAAATTCAAATTCATAAAACGAAGAGTATCGCCTTTTCTAAAAATGCAACTTACTACTTTTAAAAACTTATAATATATATCTCTATCAGTATCTTAAACATTAGTTACCATGTTTAAAGTAATTTATACAAACAAAATAATAAAAAAAAGAGATTTATATGAATTTTAAGCATTGTTTTGAAAAAGTTGCATGTATCCAGATTTTTTTTTCTCTTATTGTCTTTATATTTGATGTAACATCATTTACATTCATGATAATTTTGTTTTGTGAGGGAATTACTGCATTCCTTGAATGAATAGAGTGCCTTATTCAATTTTATAAACATTTGACCATAAATAATCACATTCTCTAATAAAAATTCAAATTCATAAAACGAAGAGTATCGCCTTTTCTAAAAATGCAACTTATTACTTTTAAAAACTTATAATATATATCTCTATCAGTATCTTAAACATTAGTTACCATGTTTAAAGTAATTTATACAAACAAAATAATAAAAAAAAGAGATTTATATGAATTTTAAGCATTGTTTTGAAAAAGTTACATGTATCCAGATTTTTTTTTTCTATTATTGTCTTTATATTTGATGTAACATCATTTACATTCATGATAATTTTGTTTTCTGAGGGAATTACTGCATTCCTTGAATGAATAGAGTGCCATAATTCAATTTTATAAACATTTGACGATGAATAACAACATTCTCTCATAAAAATTCAAATTCATAAAACGAAGAGTATCGCTTTTTCTAAAAATGCAACTTATTACTTTTAAAAACTTATATATCTCTATCAGTATCTTAAACATTAGTTACCATGTTGAAAGCAATTTATACAAACAGAATAATAATAAAAAAAAAGAGAAAAAGAGATTTATATGAATTTTAAGCATTGTTTTTAAAAAGTTACATGTATCCAGTTTTTTTTTTTTTTCTATTGTCTTTATATTTGATATAACATCATTTACATTCATGATAATTTTTTTTTCTGAGGGAATTACTGCATTCCTTGAATGAATAGAGTGCCTTATTCAATTTTATAAACATTTGACCATAAATAATCACATTCTCTCATAAAAATTCAAATTCATAAACGAAGAGTATCGCCTTTTCTAAAAATGCAACTTATTACTTTTAAAAACTTATAATATATATCTCTATCAGTATCTTAAACATTAGTTACCATGTTTAAAGTAATTTATACAAACAAAATAATAAAAAAAAGAGATTTATATGAATTTTATGCATTGTTTTTAAAAAGTTACATGTATCCAGATTTTTTTTTTCTATTATTGTCTTTATATTTGATGTAACATCATTTACATTCATGATAATTTTGTTTTGTGAGGGAATTACTGCATTCCTTGAATGAATAGAGTGCCACAATTCAATTTTATAAACATTTGACGATGAATAACAACATTCGCTCATAAAAATTCAAATTCATAAAACGAAGAGTATCGCCTTTTCTAAAAATGCAACTTATTACTTTTAAAAACTTATAATATATATCTCTATCAGTATCTTAAACATTAGTTACCATGTTTAAAGTAATTTATACAAAGAAAATAATAAAAAAAAGAGATTTATATGAATTTTAAGCATTGTTTTGAAAAAGTTACATGTATCCAGATTTTTTTTTTCTATTATTGTCTTTATATTTGATGTAACATCATTTACATTCATGATAATTTTGTTTTCTGAGGGAATTACTGCATTCCTTGAATGAATAGAGTGCCATAATTCAATTTTATAAACATTTGACGATGAATAACAACATTAGCTCATAAAAATTCAAATTCATAAAACGAAGAGTATCGCCTTTTCTAAAAATGCAACTTATTACTTTTAAAAACTTATAATATATATCTCTATCAGTCTCTTAAACATTAGTTACCATGTTTAAAGTAATTTATACAAACAAAATAATAAAAAAAAGAGATTTATATGAATTTTAAGCAATGTTTTTAAAAAGTTGCATGTATCCAGATTTTTTTTTCTCTTATTGTCTTTATATTTGATCTAACATCATTTACATTCATGATAATTTTGTTTTGTGAGGGAATTACTGCATTCCTTGAATGAATAGAGCAGGGTTGCCGGCTTTTAGCCAGGCCAAAAAAAGCCGGCCGGCTTTTTTTGGTTTTAGCCGCTTAAAAAAAGCCGGCTTTAATTGAAAAAAGCCGGCTTTTATTTTTCAAAAAGGTGGTTTATAGATAATTCATATAAACTTTGGATTAATTTATTTTTAATACACTTATAAATATTTTCTATGAAAAAAATATTAACTTCTATTAAATTTTGTCAAATAAATAAGACCTTATAACTGTTAGAATACAACTGTGAAAGCATTATGTCTGAAAAAAATTATGAATATTCAGAAGAATACATTAAATTAAGACTCTAAAGTATTGGTTTGGAATTCTTTATCATGGCTCTACACATACAACACATTTTAAAGTTTATATGAAAGAATAAGAAAATGTCATACATTAAAATAGAAACATTCTTACATCTGATATTTACTTTTAAAATTGATTAAAACTAAATAGCTTATACCTATGTATTTAATAACTGAAATTATCTTATGTAATACTTGAGCAATAATAAGTAAATAAGCAATCATTATATAAAAAATACTTATAAAAATGATATATGTAAAAAGTCTTTCTGCTACTAAGCTGTTATGTAACTTATTCCAGATATGTCCATATGGACAGATTAAAATCGTAGAATGAACAATGTTGAAAGAGAAATTAGAAAGGATATAACATTTGAGGAAATTTTAGTACATGTAAGTGCATAAAATAAAGAGAACAATTAAAAAAAAAATTCTCCAAATTAAACTTGTTGAATTGGAATTTTGAAAAGCTACTTACTATTTAAAATAGTGCATATAAATTAATGCATATGTTATTCATAATACTGCTTTAATAGAGAGAAATGATGTTTTTATTAAATGACTTTATGTGCAATTTTAAATAAATGTTAATGAGAAATAAAATAATACTTGTATTATTAATATCCCTTAAAATTAGTTAATAAAATATATAACTAAGCAACCATTGTCCCTTTTAATTATATAAAGCAATAAAAATTTAAAAAAAAGATTGTTAAGGTCAGTGTAAACCAGACAAAGCAATTGGTATGACCTTTTATTCCAATATTAATGTCTTCATTATTGATAAATATTGGGTTATATTGATTTCTACCTCAACTAAATGTCTTTAAAACAAATTAAAAACACATAAAAATGTGTCATTTATAATTAAAATGCTTCATTGTATAAAAGCCAATTTTGGCCAAAAAAGGCCAATTTTGGCCAAAAAAAGCCGGTTAAAACCAATAAAAGCCACCGGCGTGGCTTTTTTTAATTTTAGCCGGCTTTTTTGAAACCCTGGAATAGAGTGCCTTATTCAATTTTATAAACATTTGACCATAAATAATCACATTCTCTCATAAAAATTCAAATTCATAAAACGAAGAGTATCGCCTTTTCTAAAAATGCAACTTATTACTTTTAAAAACTTATAATATATATCTCTATCAGTCTCTTAAACATTAGTTACCATGTTTAAAGTAATTTATACAAGCAAAATAATAAAAAAAAGAGATTTATATGAATTTTAAGCATTGTTTTTAAAAAGTTGCATGTATCCAGATTTTTTTTCTCTCTTATTGTCTTTATATTTGATGTAACATCATTTACATTCATGATAATTTTGTTTTGTGAGGGAATTACTGCATTCCTTGAATGAATAGAGTGCCTTATTCAATTTTATAAACATTTGACCATAAATAATCACATTCTCTCATAAAAATTCAAATTCATAAAACGAAGAGTATTGCCTTTTCTAAAAATGCAACTTATTACTTTTAAAAACTTATAATATATATCTCTATCAGTATCTTAAACATTAGTTACCATGTTTAAAGTAATTTATACAAACAAAATAATAAAAAAAAAGATTTATATGAATTTTAAGCATAGTTTTTAAAAGTTACATGTATCCAGATTTTTTTTTCTATTATTGTCTTTATATTTGATCAGGATGTCAATGATTTAAATCAGCGATTTGAATCATGATTTTAATAAAGTGATTTTTTTTTTTAAATCATTGATTAAAATCAAAAATTTTCTAAATGTTTAAAATGACATAAAAGTATTCAAATCTGAGATGAACATAATTTGGATAGTTTCTACAGGTATTGTGACTTGGGTTGTTCTCTACAATACTTGCAAATTTGGCCAGCAGTCTGACTTGAATGATGCATATGTAAATTTTCATAAAAATTAGATAAATGGTAAGAAATCAGACAATTATTGAAGATTTTAATAGCAACAGAAATTGTTTTAAAAATTTGACTTAACAAAAAAAATAAAATAAAAATTTGTGGAAAAAATAAAATAAAAAATGTGAGGGAATGATGAAATAAGACATTTTTACTAGTTGTAGGGGGGAAATGCAAAATTATGAAGAAATCCAAACTGTTTCCTTTAAGAGAAACACTTAATATATAATGTATGATAAAATTAAAATTTTTGATATTTACAAAAAAAAAATGAATATTCTGTGCGAGGGAATGACTGCTAATAAAAACGCTTCCGGATATACTGACTAAAAAAAAATTCTGTAAAATTAACAAAATCTTACACCACCAATTTATGTTGCTGGACTGACAAGTGCTCAAAATAGCTTCTTCTCTGTGAAGGATGCTAGACTGCTACTGCTCATTAGTGGTAGATATTTGAGATAATAGCAATGTGTGAGGGAATGATGGTCTAACATGGGGAAACATATAATTTAAACATATAATCTAATATAACTTACAATGTCAGAATTTCCTTTTAATAATCAAATTATTCATTCTTTTATATACAATAAACATAGCAATAGAGTGTCAGTGATTTTAATCAACTGATTTAAATCAGATGATAAAATCACATAAGTAGGGAAAGAAGGAGAGTTCAGCGCCATAAGGTGGATTGTGGATTGGGAGGATTGAGGAGGAGGGAGGAATCCACCTTGTGGATGGAGGAGGAGGGAGGAATCCACCTTGTGGATGGAGGAGGAGGGTGGAATCCACCTGTTGGGAGACTTATCCTATAGTAGGAGGGGTTAAATGTTGGAGGGGGCTTAATTTTTGAGGGGGCTTAATTTTTGAGGGGGCTTAATTTTTGAGAGGGGCTTAATTTTTTTTTTTCGAATCAACTTAGAGTAGAGATGGAAATATCATACTATAACATAGGTCTTTTCGAGAGGAAGTATGAAGACACTATATTTTTGGATGGGCTTAATTTTTTGGGGGGGGCTTAATTTTTGAGGGGGCTTAATATTTTTTTTTTTTCGAATTGATTTAGTATTGGAATGGAAATATCATACTATAACATAGTGAGTTAGGTGTTTTCGAAAGGGAGTTTGAGGGGTCTAAATATTTTAGTGGGGCTTATTTTTAGGGGGGGCTTAATTTTTTTTTTTTTTCATCAAATTGACATAGAGTAGAAATGGAAATGTCATACTATAACATAGAGATGTAGGTACTTTCGAAAGAGAGTTTGAGGAGCCTAAATTTTTTAGAGGGGCTTATTTTTTTTTTAGGGGGGCTTAATTTTTAAGGGTGATTTTTTTTTTTCTGAATTGTCTTAGAATTTGAATGAAGATAAAAATGTCTTATGTTTTCTGAAAATAATTTTTGATGCTGCCATCTGTATGCGGTAGTGTGAATTTATTATTGAAAATAGTATTTTATTTTTGAAAAGTTTTGAGGAAGGTTTGAACCTGCAAAATAGTCTCTTGGCTCGATGATATGTTGAAGACTTAGCTAATCGAGCCAAGAAACTATGTCTATATGTTTAGATTTTAGATGTTTCAAAACAAAAAATTGTATTCCCCCTTCTGTATGTGCAAAGAGAGGTTGGTTTCTTAAGATAACTCATTAATACCTATTTTAACTGCTCACTTTGCGAATTCCTTTAATGTGTATGATTTTTAGTTTAACTGATTTTATCGATTTTGTGAATGAGAGTTTGATTATTTTACGCACAAATGTATGATCATTTTAGAAACCCGTGGTTTCGAACCTGCGAACTCCCATTCAAATTTCATTTTTTGTAACTGATAAGCTATCCACTATTCAAACCGCGCCCCAATATTTTCTAACTTACTTTTGAACACTATATATTTTAAAAAAATACCTACCTCTTCCTCTTTCTTATACTAGGGAAGTTAATATAATTTATGTTTAAATTGAAGAAATAATTAATTTTTTATATTTCTTTAATAAGGCAAGTCATTTTTTTGAACGATTAGAAGGCTACCAAACGATTTGAATTAAACATTGTTTTTAACAGTATTAATCCTCTTACCTAATTTTAAAATTATACTTTTTCTTGTGAACCATATCCTATTCATTGAATCGTCTGAAATACATTTCCTAAACCCTCTTATCAACGTTATTCACTATCTATCACAAACATCCGATAAGTCTAATCAGCTTTTTTCAACAGAAAATAGCTAATATGTAAATATTGATAACTATTGAAGAGATTATTCCACTTGTTTACAGATTTTAAACGAAAGTTTGAAATATTTGTCAGATTTTCTATTTATCAATTATTATAAATTGAATCAACTCATAGTTTGTTATTGCAATAGATAATTATTTGATGATTCTACACTAGTTCTAATGAATTTTAAAACTACTACTTCAATTCAACTCATTCTTTTATACAGTTTAATAAATTTAGTTTGAATTAAACCATTGGTTTGTCGTATATTTCACTGAAATAATAAAATTAAAATGTAAAACCTTAGAATGACGAATTCAAAAACGTAACATGATGAATCATATACTTTTTAAACATTACATAAAACCCTTTGGATTGATTCACTTCCTGTGAACTTCCTACACATACTTTTTTATGCCACGTGTTTTTCTGAAATTTTTGCACCAATCATATTACATGATTTGCACTATCGTAATAATTTTTTAACATGCGCCCCCTATGATTATATATAAAATTGAATGAAACGAGACTTTTTCATTAGTGTTTGCTATTTTTTGAGTGTGTGAAGACGCTTTTTTCACTTAAGATAATATGGCTAGTTTTCAAGATGAACATTCTACTATGTTAAGCGATGATGTATCACGTTTGAATAATCAATATTTTTCATCAAGATTAAATGATCAAGACATGGGATTAATAGTACAACCTAAAGTAGAACCCGTTTCAGATGATGAAGCGGAATCCTCCTCATCAGAACTGAAGAAACAGAAGCCACCTTTTTTGTGTACTGTTTGCAACAAATCTTTTTCACGAAAAGGCAATTTAAAACAACATTTGATGATTCATTCAGAAGAAAGACCATTTTTATGCGACATCTGCCAAAAAGCATTCTCTAGAAAGGCTATTTTGAATCGTCATAAACTATCCCATTTAAAGATTCCTTCCCAACATAAATGTGAATCGTGCGGTGAAGCGTACTCAAGAAAGTATGACTTATTAAAACACATGAAGATCCACAAGTCCTCCAAAAACGATAAATGTATTCAGCGTAGTGAAATATTCAATCCCAACTCCGATTTTTTATATCATTTAAAAACTTCACAGAGAGTTAGATGCAAAATTGATAATTCATCCTCTTTAAAAGATATGTTTTTTGAGAAGGTTAAGCATTTTAAAAGGCAAAATGCGTTAAACATATTTACTAAAACTGTAATCAACTCTAACGAGGAGAATGTTATAGACTTTAACACATTTTTTAATAGTATTCATTCGCACGTTTTAAACGAATTAAACTACCAGATTCAAGTTAAAAGATCGATGAAATGGTATGCAAGTGTACAAGTTGTTGTATATCGTGTAACACAGGAGGGTGTATTAGAGATTGCCACACCCTATTTCCATTCAAAAACTATACTTGAATTAACGAAACAAAACTTATCTGAACATGTTGAGGATACCTTTGCAAAAATTATTAAGTCCTATGAGAAGTCCACCAGACGTGGTTTTAATTGGACATTAGATAAAATATTGAATTTAGAACTATCCACCTTTAAAATATAACATGATTTGAAATGTTTATACCTTTTTGAAATATGTGTACTCATGTTCTCACTATTGTAACTATTGAAAATGACGAATAAATAATGTGTAAATGAAAAAGCTGTTGTCTGTTTATTTTTGTTAGAACAACTTGTGATTTTTAATAACTCATGAAGTCGTAACGACTTTACTTACTATTTTTTTTTTTCAATTTCTTATCAAATGAATAATGAGTTAACTATCTTTTACTAATTTCATATTGAAAGTCTGAAATTATCCCTTGAAATAGTTATTTTTCAATATTTCTAATTTTTTATAATTATTTTTAAAGTTTAATATATCACTCGTTGTTTGTATAAACAATTGTTATTGCTCAATAATAATAATATTATCATTTATTACCATACAATTCTTTAAAAAAGCATAGAACCATTAACATAATATATCATTAACCACTTTTTTAAAAACTGTTACCTTGTGTTGCCATTGAATTCTTCAAAACAAAAAAGAATAAAACTAAAATCATTATCATTAAATATCATACACCACTTATATAAAAATTGTTACTTTGTGTTGCCATACTATTCTTCAAAAAAAGAATAAAACTAAAACTATTAACATTAAATATCATATACTGTAAATATAAAAATTGTTACCTTGTGTTGCCATACTATTCTTCAAAAAAGGATAAAACCATTGACATAATATATTATTCACCACTTAAATAAACTGTTTATATATATATTTTTAGACTTAAACTAAAATTAATGGCATTACTAATTCTTTTAAGTGTTTATCTGTAACCGACACTGATTTTTAACGTATATTAAGGGATGTGCTGTTTCTAAACATTCAGTTTCCAACAGATTTTTATTCTAACTTCATCTAATGCTACCTTTATTTTTTGAAAATGGGTTCTGTAGTAAATATGTTAAAAAGATCTTCCGACAAAGTGGCTTCTTCTTCAAAGTATCAACGTTTAGAAGAACCTAATGATCCCACTTCTGCGAGTGAATTAAATATACCAAGATTGGAAATTCCTAATTTATTAAACACTGACTGTGGAACAATATCACGTGATTTATCCACTACTGATTACTCACCGAATGTGAAATCTGAAATCGATATGAATTTTTTTATCCCTAACTTTGGTGATGATACTACATCTTCCGAGAATTCATGCCAAGAGTCAATTTCTGTTGAGGACTATTTGAATATATTTTTCAAAGACATGAATTTTGAATCCGCTTTAACCTCGACCCCAGCTAGTAACATAATTTCCCAAGACGAATCCTTTCAAGAACGTACTATTGACCAAGAGGTTTCTGATTCCCAACCAAGCAACCTTTTTAAAGCAAGTGATGAATTACAAAGCACAACCCCACCTACGAATGTCATTCCACAGTCTAAAACTAGCAAATCCAATCATCCTATTGTATTTCGAGAAGAACTCAGTGACTGTATCTTTTTAATTTTAAAGTTGCATAATAGACAATTTCATATTCATATTCGAGAATTTAAACGCAGTGGGCTTACTAGTGAAGAAATTCTAACGAAAAATGGTATTATTATGGATGTTAACAGCTGGTTCGAATTTTGCAAGAAAATTTTTTCATTTAATTTGAGATATAAAAGTTCCTCATTTGTTTCTAATAACATGATATTAGTGTTAAATTTTAATAATTCTATCATGCGAATTAAAAATTTAAAGAATTATTCTCACATTGACTTAAACGAGTATCAGTTGCTGAAATTAAAAGAAAAAATACATGATTTGAATAAGGAACTTCTTCAACATATATATGTAAACCATATACCAAGCTTAATTAGGCAGAAATGTATCATTGGTCATATATCTACAGAAAATGAACTCATGTTGCAGTCTAAACTTATAACATGTATTGAGAATAATGTATTAACTATACTAAACCGCATTTTTGAATGTGATGGATGTATTTTTAATCAGAAATCTCAAAGCCCTCATTCCTGTTGTATACTAAATAATCGACAAAAATTTGAAAAACTAGGAGAGATGTTATTAACACTTATAGATTTAGATTTTGTTATTTCCCCATTTTTAAACGGAGTGGATTGTGTTAGTGAAAACTTTTTATCAAACATTCATGTAGAAACAATTCAAAACGAATTGTTTAAAATAATAAAATAAAATGTATTGCTATCCTTTATAATACGTGTGTGTTTATTTGTCTAAAGTGTATGTTTATTTTGTTATGTCTTTTAGAACTTTTAATAGAGTGTTAGACTTAAATTTGCATATGTATATAACTAAAGAAATCAACAATTCTTTAGCATTTAAAAAATTAACACAAGTTTAAAATATTAAACTAATAATCTTAATACTATAATTTCTACTTTCTAATATATATTTATATATACATATATATGAAACTTAATTATATAAAAAAGTTTTCAATAATAATAATAAGTTTAGAAAATTAAAAAGTATAAAAAACAAAATTAAGAAACTCATTTAAAAAAATATTTGCAAAGTTAAAAAATTAAGTTTTCAAAATAAAAAAATCTTTATAAAAAAATAATAATAATTAAAAAAAAATTAAAATGTTTTCAAAATTTAAAAAAAAAAATTGTAAATAAAAAAAAAGTTTTCAAAATTAAAAAAAAAAATACTTTGTAAATAAAAAAAAAATATTAAAAAGTTTATAAAAAAAAAATTATAAAAACTTAATACATTAAGTTTTCAAAAGTGAGTTTACCTATTCGTATATGTATACATGCATGTGACTTTCATTATGTTGCAGTTCAATACTTCTTTTTATCCTATAAAAGTGTTAGATTAATATATACTTATAAATATATTTGTAAGTTAAATTAAAAAAAAAGTAACTTATAAAAAAAAATGTTTACAAAATTAAAAAAAACAAAATCTTTCTAAATAAAAAGTTTTCAAAATTAAAAAAAAAAAACTTTTTAAATAAAAAATGTTTTCAAAATTTAAAAAAAAAAATTGTAAATAAAAAAAAAGTTTTCAAAATTAAAAAAAAAAATACTTTGTAAATAAAAAAAAAAATATTAAAAAGTTTATAAAAAAAAAAAACTTTTTTTATAAAAAATATTTTCAAAAAAAAAAATTGTAAGTAAAAAAAAAAAAAAGTTTTCAAAATTTAAAAAAAAAAATTGTAAATAAAAAAAATATTAAAAAGTTTATAAAAATAAAAAGCTAAAAAAAAAAAAAAACTTTGTAAAAAGTTTTCAAAATTAAGTTATTAAAATTAAAAAAAAAAAAAAAAAAAAAAAACATAATAAATTATGTTATCAAAAGTCAGTTCACATAACTGTATATGTATCTGACTTTCATAATTAAAAAAGTTATCAAAAAGTTGAATTAGATTGCAAATACAAGTATACAATCAATCATATATCAATCAGTCATAGCAATTAATCGTTCAATCAATTAACCAATCAATGATATCAATTAATCAATAAATCAAACCAATCAATCAATCATATTAATCAACCAAACAATAATATCAATCAGTCATATTGATCAATAAATCAAACCAATCAATCATATTAATCAACCAAACAATAATATCAATCAGTCATATCGATCAATAAATCAAACCAATCAATCATATTTATCAACCAAACAATAATATCAATTAATCATATCAATCAATCAACCAATCATTCATATCAGCCAATCATATCAATCAACCAACATTCATATCAATCAATGATTCATATTAATCATATCAATCGATCAATCAAGATACCGAATACAAGTATTCATACAAATAAATCACATCAATTGCAGCTCAAGTATTACAAGTTAGTATAATAACATTATAAGAAAGTTTTGAATTAATACAATGATTAACTACCAACATTTTGTAACAGCACTTTTACAAAAGCAATGTATGAATAGATATTTTAGTTACAAAAATATTTAAAATGCTTTTGAATGTTAACAAAATTATTTTCCAAAAATGTTAAAAACATTACAAGCTGCTAAAACCTACAATTTAACAAGAATGAGTTGTCCTATATTTCTTTCTATTTGCATTTGAGCATATGTATACGGATTCCTCCTTTTAATTATGTTTTGTAGTATACACTTAAAATATATATAGTATATATAAAACATTAAATTAAAATATTCTTTAGTTATTAAAAAGTTTAAAAAATCAGCAATTTTTTTAATATTATAAGATAACAAAAATTATTTTGTAATTTATTAAAAGTGAATTTACCTATCGCTATATATGCGTTTCATAAGATAAATCTTCTTTATGTTAACATCCTACCCACATTTTATTTTATAGTTATACACATCGAAACGAAAAAAAAAAAAATAAACAATCTATTATTAAATTCTTCAATTTAAAATTTTAATACATACATACTTAAACATTTATATAAAAATAATGAACTCACCATGTTTGAACTCAGAAAAGAGATGATGAGCTTATCACGTGGTAGATTGTGACGTAATCAATTAGATATCACGTGCCTTCCTCGTGCCTTTTGATTGTCTTATCTACAATCAGATTGTATTATCAATCACGTGATCTAACTGATATGAGTCTATGCCAAGACACTAGCCATTTTCACTTCAGTCATCGAATATGTAGGTCGTATATTTTTTTGAAAGTCTTTTATTTTATGGAATCTTCAGCAACATGACATCAGATATTTGCAAATAAAATCCTATTAAAATCTTTCTGACAAATGTTGAACAAAGATTAATTTTCATATTGTTTAAGTATAATCATTGATTATTTAACTGGATAATAATATTTTTTAGAAGCAACTTAAATTTCTTATAAAAACGGAAGTATTTATTGCATCATTCATAGAATTCAAGTTTGAATATTAACCAAGTTTTTTAAACTTTTATAAACTCTTTATACTAGTACTAGTATATACTAAATACTAGTATAAATTATAAAAGTTTAAAAAACTTGGTTAATATTCAAACTTGAATTCTATGAATGATGCAATAAATACTTCCGTTTTTATAAGAAATTTAAGTTGCTTCTAAAAAATATTATTATCCAGTTAAATAATCAATGATTATACTTAAACAATATGAAAATTAATCTTTGTTCAACATTTGTCAGAAAGATTTTAATAGGATTTTATTTGCAAATATCTGATGTCATGTTGCTGAAGATTCCATAAAATAAAAGACTTTCAAAAAAATATACGACCTACATATTCGATGACTGAAGTGAAAATGGCTAGTGTCTTGGCATAGACTCATATCAGTTAGATCACGTGATTGATAATACAATCTGATTGTAGATAAGACAATCAAAAGGCACGAGGAAGGCACGTGATATCTAATTGATTACGTCACAATCTACCACGTGATAAGCTCATCATCTCTTTTCTGAGTTCAAACATGGTGAGTTCATTATTTTTATATAAATGTTTAAGTATGTATGTATTAAAATTTTAAATTGAAGAATTTAATAATAGATTGTTTATTTTTTTTTTTTCGTTTCGATGTGTATAACTATAAAATAAAATGTGGGTAGGATGTTAACATAAAGAAGATTTATCTTATGAAACGCATATATAGCGATAGGTAAATTCACTTTTAATAAATTACAAAATAATTTTTGTTATCTTATAATATTAAAAAAATTGCTGATTTTTTAAACTTTTTAATAACTAAAGAATATTTTAATTTAATGTTTTATATATACTATATATATTTTAAGTGTATACTACAAAACATAATTAAAAGGAGGAATCCGTATACATATGCTCAAATGCAAATAGAAAGGAAATATAGGACAACTCATTCTTGTTAAATTGTAGGTTTTAGCAGCTTGTAATGTTTTTAACATTTTTGGAAAATAATTTTGTTAACATTCAAAAGCATTTTAAATATTTTTGTAACTAAAATATCTATTCATACATTGCTTTTGTAAAAGTGCTGTTACAAAATGTTGGTAGTTAATCATTGTATTAATTCAAAACTTTCTTATAATGTTATTATACTAACTTGTAATACTTGAGCTGCAATTGATGTGATTTATTTGTATGAATACTTGTATTCGGTATCTTGATTGATCGATTGATATGATTAATATGAATCATTGATTGATATGAATGTTGGTTGATTGATATGATTGGCTGATATGAATGATTGGTTGATTGATTGATATGATTAATTGATATTATTGTTTGGTTGATAAATATGATTGATTGGTTTGATTTATTGATCGATATGACTGATTGATATTATTGTTTGGTTGATTAATATGATTGATTGGTTTGATTTATTGATCAATATGACTGATTGATATTATTGTTTGGTTGATTAATATGATTGATTGATTGGTTTGATTTATTGATTAATTGATATCATTGATTGGTTAATTGATTGAACGATTAATTGCTATGACTGATTGATATATGATTGATTGTATACTTGTATTTGCAATCTAATTCAACTTTTTGATAACTTTTTTAATTATGAAAGTCAGATACATATACAGTTATGTGAACTGACTTTTGATAACATAATTTATTATGTTTTTTTTTTTTTTTTTTTTTTTTAATTTTAATAACTTAATTTTGAAAACTTTTTACAAAGTTTTTTTTTTTTTTTTAGCTTTTTATTTTTATAAACTTTTTAATATTTTTTTTATTTACAATTTTTTTTTTTAAATTTTGAAAACTTTTTTTTTTTTTTACTTACAATTTTTTTTTTTTGAAAATATTTTTTATAAAAAAAGTTTTTTTTTTTTATAAACTTTTTAATATTTTTTTTTTTATTTACAAAGTATTTTTTTTTTTAATTTTGAAAACTTTTTTTTTATTTACAATTTTTTTTTTTTTAAATTTTGAAAACATTTTTTATTTAAAAAGTTTTTTTTTTTTAATTTTGAAAACTTTTTATTTAGAAAGATTTTGTTTTTTTTAATTTTGTAAACATTTTTTTTTATAAGTTACTTTTTTTTTAATTTAACTTACAAATATATTTATAAGTATATATTAATCTAACACTTTTATAGGATAAAAAGAAGTATTGAACTGCAACATAATGAAAGTCACATGCATGTATACATATACGAATAGGTAAACTCACTTTTGAAAACTTAATGTATTAAGTTTTTATAATTTTTTTTTTATAAACTTTTTAATATTTTTTTTTTATTTACAAAGTATTTTTTTTTTTAATTTTGAAAACTTTTTTTTTATTTACAATTTTTTTTTTTTAAATTTTGAAAACATTTTAATTTTTTTTTAATTATTATTATTTTTTTATAAAGATTTTTTTATTTTGAAAACTTAATTTTTTAACTTTGCAAATATTTTTTTAAATGAGTTTCTTAATTTTGTTTTTTAAACTTTTTAATTTTCTAAACTTATTATTATTATTGAAAACTTTTTTATATAATTAAGTTTCATATATATGTATATATAAATATATATTAGAAAGTAGAAATTATAGTATTAAGATTATTAGTTTAATATTTTAAACTTGTGTTAATTTTTTAAATGCTAAAGAATTGTTGATTTCTTTAGTTATATACATATGCAAATTTAAGTCTAACACTCTATTAAAAGTTCTAAAAGACATAACAAAATAAACATACACTTTAGACAAATAAACACACACGTATTATAAAGGATAGCAATACATTTTATTTTATTATTTTAAACAATTCGTTTTGAATTGTTTCTACATGAATGTTTGATAAAAAGTTTTCACTAACACAATCCACTCCGTTTAAAAATGGGGAAATAACAAAATCTAAATCTATAAGTGTTAATAACATCTCTCCTAGTTTTTCAAATTTTTGTCGATTATTTAGTATACAACAGGAATGAGGGCTTTGAGATTTCTGATTAAAAATACATCCATCACATTCAAAAATGCGGTTTAGTATAGTTAATACATTATTCTCAATACATGTTATAAGTTTAGACTGCAACATGAGTTCATTTTCTGTAGATATATGACCAATGATACATTTCTGCCTAATTAAGCTTGGTATATGGTTTACATATATATGTTGAAGAAGTTCCTTATTCAAATCATGTATTTTTTCTTTTAATTTCAGCAACTGATACTCGTTTAAGTCAATGTGAGAATAATTCTTTAAATTTTTAATTCGCATGATAGAATTATTAAAATTTAACACTAATATCATGTTATTAGAAACAAATGAGGAACTTTTATATCTCAAATTAAATGAAAAAATTTTCTTGCAAAATTCGAACCAGCTGTTAACATCCATAATAATACCATTTTTCGTTAGAATTTCTTCACTAGTAAGCCCACTGCGTTTAAATTCTCGAATATGAATATGAAATTGTCTATTATGCAACTTTAAAATTAAAAAGATACAGTCACTGAGTTCTTCTCGAAATACAATAGGATGATTGGATTTGCTAGTTTTAGACTGTGGAATGACATTCGTAGGTGGGGTTGTGCTTTGTAATTCATCACTTGCTTTAAAAAGGTTGCTTGGTTGGGAATCAGAAACCTCTTGGTCAATAGTACGTTCTTGAAAGGATTCGTCTTGGGAAATTATGTTACTAGCTGGGGTCGAGGTTAAAGCGGATTCAAAATTCATGTCTTTGAAAAATATATTCAAATAGTCCTCAACAGAAATTGACTCTTGGCATGAATTCTCGGAAGATGTAGTATCATCACCAAAGTTAGGGATAAAAAAATTCATATCGATTTCAGATTTCACATTCGGTGAGTAATCAGTAGTGGATAAATCACGTGATATTGTTCCACAGTCAGTGTTTAATAAATTAGGAATTTCCAATCTTGGTATATTTAATTCACTCGCAGAAGTGGGATCATTAGGTTCTTCTAAACGTTGATACTTTGAAGAAGAAGCCACTTTGTCGGAAGATCTTTTTAACATATTTACTACAGAACCCATTTTCAAAAAATAAAGGTAGCATTAGATGAAGTTAGAATAAAAATCTGTTGGAAACTGAATGTTTAGAAACAGCACATCCCTTAATATACGTTAAAAATCAGTGTCGGTTACAGATAAACACTTAAAAGAATTAGTAATGCCATTAATTTTAGTTTAAGTCTAAAAATATATATATAAACAGTTTATTTAAGTGGTGAATAATATATTATGTCAATGGTTTTATCCTTTTTTGAAGAATAGTATGGCAACACAAGGTAACAATTTTTATATTTACAGTATATGATATTTAATGTTAATAGTTTTAGTTTTATTCTTTTTTTGAAGAATAGTATGGCAACACAAAGTAACAATTTTTATATAAGTGGTGTATGATATTTAATGATAATGATTTTAGTTTTATTCTTTTTTGTTTTGAAGAATTCAATGGCAACACAAGGTAACAGTTTTTAAAAAAGTGGTTAATGATATATTATGTTAATGGTTCTATGCTTTTTTAAAGAATTGTATGGTAATAAATGATAATATTATTATTATTGAGCAATAACAATTGTTTATACAAACAACGAGTGATATATTAAACTTTAAAAATAATTATAAAAAATTAGAAATATTGAAAAATAACTATTTCAAGGGATAATTTCAGACTTTCAATATGAAATTAGTAAAAGATAGTTAACTCATTATTCATTTGATAAGAAATTGAAAAAAAAAATAGTAAGTAAAGTCGTTACGACTTCATGAGTTATTAAAAATCACAAGTTGTTCTAACAAAAATAAACAGACAACAGCTTTTTCATTTACACATTATTTATTCGTCATTTTCAATAGTTACAATAGTGAGAACATGAGTACACATATTTCAAAAAGGTATAAACATTTCAAATCATGTTATATTTTAAAGGTGGATAGTTCTAAATTCAATATTTTATCTAATGTCCAATTAAAACCACGTCTGGTGGACTTCTCATAGGACTTAATAATTTTTGCAAAGGTATCCTCAACATGTTCAGATAAGTTTTGTTTCGTTAATTCAAGTATAGTTTTTGAATGGAAATAGGGTGTGGCAATCTCTAATACACCCTCCTGTGTTACACGATATACAACAACTTGTACACTTGCATACCATTTCATCGATCTTTTAACTTGAATCTGGTAGTTTAATTCGTTTAAAACGTGCGAATGAATACTATTAAAAAATGTGTTAAAGTCTATAACATTCTCCTCGTTAGAGTTGATTACAGTTTTAGTAAATATGTTTAACGCATTTTGCCTTTTAAAATGCTTAACCTTCTCAAAAAACATATCTTTTAAAGAGGATGAATTATCAATTTTGCATCTAACTCTCTGTGAAGTTTTTAAATGATATAAAAAATCGGAGTTGGGATTGAATATTTCACTACGCTGAATACATTTATCGTTTTTGGAGGACTTGTGGATCTTCATGTGTTTTAATAAGTCATACTTTCTTGAGTACGCTTCACCGCACGATTCACATTTATGTTGGGAAGGAATCTTTAAATGGGATAGTTTATGACGATTCAAAATAGCCTTTCTAGAGAATGCTTTTTGGCAGATGTCGCATAAAAATGGTCTTTCTTCTGAATGAATCATCAAATGTTGTTTTAAATTGCCTTTTCGTGAAAAAGATTTGTTGCAAACAGTACACAAAAAAGGTGGCTTCTGTTTCTTCAGTTCTGATGAGGAGGATTCCGCTTCATCATCTGAAACGGGTTCTACTTTAGGTTGTACTATTAATCCCATGTCTTGATCATTTAATCTTGATGAAAAATATTGATTATTCAAACGTGATACATCATCGCTTAACATAGTAGAATGTTCATCTTGAAAACTAGCCATATTATCTTAAGTGAAAAAAGCGTCTTCACACACTCAAAAAATAGCAAACACTAATGAAAAAGTCTCGTTTCATTCAATTTTATATATAATCATAGGGGGCGCATGTTAAAAAATTATTACGATAGTGCAAATCATGTAATATGATTGGTGCAAAAATTTCAGAAAAACACGTGGCATAAAAAAGTATGTGTAGGAAGTTCACAGGAAGTGAATCAATCCAAAGGGTTTTATGTAATGTTTAAAAAGTATATGATTCATCATGTTACGTTTTTGAATTCGTCATTCTAAGGTTTTACATTTTAATTTTATTATTTCAGTGAAATATATGACAAACCAATGGTTTAATTCAAACTAAATTTATTAAACTGTATAAAAGAATGAGTTGAATTGAAGTAGTAGTTTTAAAATTCATTAGAACTAGTGTAGAATCATCAAATAATTATCTATTGCAATAACAAACTATGAGTTGATTCAATTTATAATAATTGATAAATAGAAAATCTGACAAATATTTCAAACTTTCGTTTAAAATCTGTAAACAAGTGGAATAATCTCTTCAATAGTTATCAATATTTACATATTAGCTATTTTCTGTTGAAAAAAGCTGATTAGACTTATCGGATGTTTGTGATAGATAGTGAATAACGTTGATAAGAGGGTTTAGGAAATGTATTTCAGACGATTCAATGAATAGGATATGGTTCACAAGAAAAAGTATAATTTTAAAATTAGGTAAGAGGATTAATACTGTTAAAAACAATGTTTAATTCAAATCGTTTGGTAGCCTTCTAATCGTTCAAAAAAATGACTTGCCTTATTAAAGAAATATAAAAAATTAATTATTTCTTCAATTTAAACATAAATTATATTAACTTCCCTAGTATAAGAAAGAGGAAGAGGTAGGTATTTTTTTAAAATATATAGTGTTCAAAAGTAAGTTAGAAAATATTGGGGCGCGGTTTGAATAGTGGATAGCTTATCAGTTACAAAAAATGAAATTTGAATGGGAGTTCGCAGGTTCGAAACCACGGGTTTCTAAAATGATCATACATTTGTGCGTAAAATAATCAAACTCTCATTCACAAAATCGATAAAATCAGTTAAACTAAAAATCATACACATTAAAGGAATTCGCAAAGTGAGCAGTTAAAATAGGTATTAATGAGTTATCTTAAGAAACCAACCTCTCTTTGCACATACAGAAGGGGGAATACAATTTTTTGTTTTGAAACATCTAAAATCTAAACATATAGACATAGTTTCTTGGCTCGATTAGCTAAGTCTTCAACATATCATCGAGCCAAGAGACTATTTTGCAGGTTCAAACCTTCCTCAAAACTTTTCAAAAATAAAATACTATTTTCAATAATAAATTCACACTACCGCATACAGATGGCAGCATCAAAAATTATTTTCAGAAAACATAAGACATTTTTATCTTCATTCAAATTCTAAGACAATTCAGAAAAAAAAAAAATCACCCTTAAAAATTAAGCCCCCCTAAAAAAAAATAAGCCCCTCTAAAAAATTTAGGCTCCTCAAACTCTCTTTCGAAAGTACCTACATCTCTATGTTATAGTATGACATTTCCATTTCTACTCTATGTCAATTTGATGAAAAAAAAAAAAAATTAAGCCCCCCCTAAAAATAAGCCCCACTAAAATATTTAGACCCCTCAAACTCCCTTTCGAAAACACCTAACTCACTATGTTATAGTATGATATTTCCATTCCAATACTAAATCAATTCGAAAAAAAAAAATATTAAGCCCCCTCAAAAATTAAGCCCCCCCCAAAAAATTAAGCCCATCCAAAAATATAGTGTCTTCATACTTCCTCTCGAAAAGACCTATGTTATAGTATGATATTTCCATCTCTACTCTAAGTTGATTCGAAAAAAAAAAATTAAGCCCCTCTCAAAAATTAAGCCCCCTCAAAAATTAAGCCCCCTCAAAAATTAAGCCCCCTCCAACATTTAACCCCTCCTACTATAGGATAAGTCTCCCAACAGGTGGATTCCACCCTCCTCCTCCATCCACAAGGTGGATTCCTCCCTCCTCCTCCATCCACAAGGTGGATTCCTCCCTCCTCCTCAATCCTCCCAATCCACAATCCACCTTATGGCGCTGAACTCTCCTTCTTTCCCTACTCACATATTTTCTGATTTTTTGAAATAGAGTAAAAAAGCATTATAATCAGTAATGAAAATTATCACTAAATCACTTGTAAAAACTGTAATATTTGTTATTGTTAATTATAACAATGTTAAACTGTGTAAAAAGAAGTATTATGGCTGAATCCATATCAACTCAGGCAGGGGGGTTACCTTCATAGTCTCAGAAGTTTTTGAATTGAACATATGTTAAAATTTAAGAAAAAGTAAGATACTTGTACATTTTCATTTTGCCCAAAAAAATTCCTGGCCCGAGATACAGGCCGCCAAAGATGGCATCCCCGGCATCCTTTCTCATTCGCGATTTTCGATAAAAATTTTAAAGTGCTCTATCTCTAGAACGGTGCAAGATATTTTGTTGCGGTTTATTTTATTTTAAAGATAATATTCTTCTGTTTAAAATTATATACCCAATTTTGAAAAATGTATTCAACTTTTCTTGTGGCAGCCTTTTGAAAAAAAAAATTTTTTTTCAAAAAAAATTTTTTTTTTTTGGAAATGCCAATCCCAAAAATTTTGATTTTTTTGCTGTTGATCAATACTATTGGGAACTACCTTCACTGTAAAGGAGAACTTCCACTTTTGAGTTTAACAAATTTTAGAAACATTTTAAAAATTCAGAGAAGTTTACAGGAACTGTATATATACAGTTCCAGTAAAAGTCACTGAATTTTTGCTTATTTGTATCATATTTGTAAGGATAAGCATACTATATATCCTAAACAAGTTAGAAATTGCAATATCAAATGTGGCAAATGAGGTGCGTGCGTACTGTAACTAGTTTTATAAATATTCAGGTCTTGGTGCAATAAGTTACACTCTTGGGCAAAAAAGGACATGAATACAAAGTTTATTATGATTCTACATATTAAATTCAGTAATACGGAAGTAATATGAATTCATCTTAAAAGGACTTAATCGCCATGCCAACCTAGAATCATTACCTATCATGGTATATCATTGAATCAATTATGTATTATAGGATTTTTAAATAGAATGAAGAAAACTTTTATTAATGTCTTATGTTTTAATTTGATTTTCATAGCATTTGAAGTGATACATACTTTATTTTCAATACCGAGCATAGTAAAACAATCTCAATAACATATATCAATTACACAGCAATACAAATTATATTAATACAAGTTAGAGTTCAAACAGATGGGCAAACAAATCGAATCCATAAAGACTTTCAACTATGTCGGAGATTGTTAAAAACACATAAATAGGTCGGAATTTCACTTTTAGAATTTTATGTCAATAGACGGAAACATACTTGAATACTTTCATACAACCCTGTATTTTACCTACTATCTTTTTATACATGCCACTATTTAGCTAATATTTAATTAAGATTAAAACATCCTTAAAACCAGTGAAATCACACATCCAGAGATTATCATCCATAGACGGCCATGTATCTAATTTTTTGCATGGACCTGTATATCATTTTATCTATATTCTCCAAACATATCTTAGTATACTAAATGTAGTTCAGTGTAAAAATGCATAACTCATTTAAAAATCACCTTTAAGCTACTTTCATTCATACTCAGTAAACCCTTAAGATTTCTTTTGTGTAGCCCTGTATATGATCTACAGCCTTTATACACACAACGTAATATGGAAATATTTAATTAAACTTGAAAACTCATATCGCAACTAAAAATGCACCTCTAGCAATCATCGCTAATGTACAGTATTTCCAATAAGGTAAAGTATCCGAAATCTTTTGTGTGTCCCTGTAAACACTATGCACTTTCTATGACACAAGAAGTAATTTTTTGTAAACCTCTGCAATAAAGTATGTATCACTTCAAATGCTATGAAAATCAAATTAAAACATAAAAGACATTAATAAATTTTTCTTCATTCTATATAAAAATCCTATAATACATAATTGATTCAATGATATACCATGATAGGCAATGATTCTAGGTTGCCATGGCGATTAAGTCCTTTTAAGATGGATTCATATTACTTCCGTATTACTGAATTTAATATATGGAATTATAGTAAATTTTGTATTCATGCCTTTTTGCCCAAGAGTGTAACACTTATTGCCCCAAGATCTAAATATTTATAAAACTAGTTAATACTATGCACGCACCTCATTTGCCACATTTGATATTGCAATTTCTAACTTGTTTAGGATATATAGTAGGCTTATCCTTACAAATAAGCAAACATTCAGTGACTTTTACTGGAACTGTATATATACAGTTCCTGTAAAATTCTCTGAATTTTTTAAATGTTTCTAAAATTTGTTAAACTCAAAAGTGGAAGTTCTCCTTTACAGTGAAGATAGTTTCCAATGGTATTGATCAACAGCAAAAAAATCAAAATTTTTGGGATTGGCACTTTCGAAAAAAAAATTTTTTTTGAAAAAAAATTTTTTTTTTCAAAAGGTTGCCACAAGAAAAGTTGAATACATTTTTCAAAATTGGGTATATCATTTTAAACAGAAGAATATTATCTTTAAAATAAAAAAAACCGCAACAAAATATCTTGCACCATTCTAGAGATAGAGCACTTTAAAATTTTTATCGAAAATGGCGAATTGGAAATGGTGCCCGGGATGCCATCTTTGGCGGCCTGTATCTCGGGCCAGGAATTTTTTTGGGCAAAACCAAAATATACAAGTATCTTATTTTTTATTGAATTTTAACATATGTTCAATTCAAAAACTTCTGAGACTATGAAGGTAAGATTTTTTCTTTGGCTGCCTGAATTGACATGGATCATACCTTATACATTTAAAAAAACATCTAACTAAATGTTAAATAACTTCAAAATATTATAATATTTAGTAGCTATTCAGATATTTTAATGTTGTGGGGAAACAATCTGATTTAAATTTCAAAATACAATTTTTGTAATCTATTTATAAATTATGTGTGAGTTTGCTGTATACATTGCTACAATTTTTGATCAATTTGACATAAATATGCTTTAGAACCTGTGTAAAATTATTGGCCGCTTTATGAATTTATCAAACGATTATTTATCACCTTTTTTTCAACCACTTTTTCAAAAATGTAGATTGTGTTCTTAATTAAACAGTTAATTGTTTAATAATCACTAAATTTAATCTGTATCATAAATTTGCAATTTATCAATAACTTTAAAATATAAGGAGTATTTAATATTGGTTTATATAAATATTACAAAATATTAGTGCACCTAATGTTATATGCTACTAAAGAAATTTTTAATTTGCAGTTTTTTTTTAATTTCTATAATTACATAATTAAAATTTTATTAATTAAAGCAAAAAAAAACCAGATTATGTTATTGGAGGGTTATTCATTTTTGAAATGCTTAATTCTTGGTAGATGTTTAATATTCTAACACAGGGAAAAAAATAAAAAAAATCCGATTTAAATAAAAAAAAATCAGATTTTTTTTTTTTTTTTTTTTTTTTTTTTTTTTTTTTTTTTTTAATCATGATTTTTTTACACCCTGTATTTGATATAACATCATTTACATTCATGATTATTTTGTTTTGTGAGGGAATTACTGCATTCCTTGAATGAATAGAGTGTCTTAATTCAATTTTATAAACATTTGACCATGATTAATAACATTCGCTCATAAAAATTCAAAATCATAAAACGAAGAGTATCGTCTTTTCTAAAAATGCCACTTATTATTTTGGTTTTCTACTTCTGTTCATCTTAGATTTAAATAATTTTATATGTCGTTTTAAAATTTAGAAAATTTGTGTTTTTAATCAATGATTTAAAAAAAAAATCAGTTGATTAAAATCATGATTTAATCGTTGATTTAAATCAACTGATTAAAATCGTTGACACCCTATTGCAGCCAAATGGCAAACGTCAGTTTTTGTTAATCACAACTGACGAATTTTTTTCCTCAACCAGCTGACACTTTTTGCAATATTTTTCCACATTTGATTCAAGAATTCCACAATATTCTTCTTCTACCTAACAATTGGAGAATTCTGCAGTCTTTTCTTACAAACTTACTTTGCAGTTATCCAAAATTTTCAACATAATAAAATGTAAAATTATGACTAAAAATTAAATAAACAGTACATAAAGAAAAACTATAAAATTATTTAGATATTTCCAATATTTCAATTGACTAAGGTTTACGTTTAATGCAGTTTTATTTATTTTTTTTTAAATAAATAAAATTGTGTGATTTTTGTTTGGTTGTGGTTTTCTCTGAGACGGGAAAACTTAAGTTTACCTGTGAGTGTGACCCTGTGAGAGAAGGGGGAACAAGTTATTGATCCTGCTGACTACTAAAATTTTCAAATTAGTGGTCCAATGTCCAATATCATTTTTGGTTTTCTCTGACCAGTGGACCATCAATGATTTTGAACACTGATTGATTTTTCAAATGCTGAAGATTTCCTTGTAAAAGAGATTTGAATTATATGCTGTTTAATTTTTTGATTATTTCCCCTGTGTGAAATTTGACTTTTATTGTTATGTCTGCACAAGAAACAATTTTATGTCTTAAAATATTTACTCTTTCATTTAAAACAGGTGGAGAAATTAACCTGATGCTTGGATCTCTTCCATTTTACCTGACTGAAATCCTGATTCAGAATATACTAAGCTTCAAGAATTTAAATATTTGATGACCTGAATGGTCAGACAGAGTGCAGCACCCTCCTAAAACTGTCTGAGAGAAACTCTATGTAAAATGATATTATATTACAATAAATATTAGTCTGACATACTATACATATAATCTAATGATTATATAATTTGTATTTTCAATAAATGGAGCGGCATACCGCAAACCAACTTAAATGTGTTGCTATTTAATTGTGCCTGTAATCATTTCTTTTTTCAGCTATTGCAAGGCTGCTGTTGGTGAATATTTTTCTTCTCTACGAGTATTGTTAAAAAATAAATAAATTGTCATCATAGATTATCATTTAGGAATACTAAAAAAATATATATGTAACAATAATTAGTCGCTTGGTGGCGACACTGCTGTTATTAAATTAACCCTTCAAAGTAAGTATTTAATATACTATGGATGTACATTGTGTATTTAAAAAAAGCTTTAAAATTTAAAGTAATACTTTTGTATTAGCTGATATTAGAGGTTAAATGGATTCTGCTACTTATAGCTGCCTTTTTCATGCTGATTATTTCAGTGTTTACGCATATGCTTTTATTATGTATCCGTTATGTTTTGTCTTTATTTATTGAAAAGTGTCATATTCATTATTGAATGTTAAACAGAAACAAATTCTGAGTTTTTTTTTTTTTTGTTGTTGTTTTTATATCCAAATGAGCTAATTTTGCATAATCGAGCTGTGTGCAGTATAAATTTTTAAAAGAATCATGCTTGAAAATTATTTTTAAAACTATGAAAAATCAGTAAATTGAAATACAGATTTAATTTAATTGCATTTCACATTGCAACCCCCCCCCCCCCTTTTAACGACGTAAAAATGAAAATTATGTGACAATAATTCAATTTGAGGAAAAGGGGAAGTGGATTGCTTAGATTGTTACTGTCGATATATGTCAGCAACAGTAGAAAAATTAATTTTTTTTTAGTCAATTTTACTGTTCAAAAATAGTACTATTAAAAATTATGTAACTTAAAATAGTGAAAATATGTGAAATTTTCATATGTGTAACAATTGTACCTTTATATTAAGTATATGCAGAAATGTCTATAAATATTTTTTGCTAATTAAAATACTTTTATTTTTTGTTTTGTGAAAAGAAGGTAAAAATTTGAAAACTGTATAATATAAAAATTTCAGCATCTGGGCGATTCCATGTGGAGAGTCACACACATAACGCAGGCTTTAATTTGCATTTATTGAATTATTTATTATATTTTAATGTTAATTCTGATTTTAGGTGGTATGGTAAATAAGTTATTAACATTTTTTAGTTTAAATGTGTGTAAGTAAAACTCTCAGAAATATATAATTTAATTACTCAAACTGTGCTTTTTTTTCTGAAGTAGAAAAAAAGCACATTTTGAGTAATGAAATTAAATGATATACTTCTGTGAGTTTTATTGCCACACATTTAAATTTAAAAATATATCAATAACTTATTTACCATACCACTTAAAATCAGAATTAACATTAAAATTTAATAAATAATTGAATAAATGCAAATTAAAGCCTGCGTTATGTGTGTGAAACTCTCCATGGAATCGCCCATCTATAGATTCACAACAATTACAAAAAAAAAAAAAAAAAAAAAACAATTACAGATCATGAAAGCAGCAGCTAACTGCATTGTGGAAAAAACTTTTTCAAACCTGTGCAAAAATTAATATTGGTTGAAGAAATTCATTCAGCCATTGTTTAAATTAAAATATAATAAAAACTGGGTATGCATTTAAATCTAAGAAAATTATTATTATTTTTTTAATATTTTTTTGTGAATAAGCAAGCACTAAATGGACTAAGTGTAAGTGAGTGCAGAGAAATATTCCAAAAAGTACAATGACAGAATGGTAATATTTGTGAGAAGAAAAAAAAAATGCAGTTACTTTGTGAAATCAAATTAGATCAAACTGGTTTACATCTGTTTTTTAAATATGTTTCAAAGACAATCGAATCAATAATTAAAAATTTAATAATGTTCGGTTTAATGAAAAAATATATATATATGCTTTCCCTACTGCAATATAATCTCGCATAATCTGAAATTTTGTTTATTATACAATAAAATGATAAATTGAAAACCAAAGTGAGGGGGAAAAAAAAGAAAACTACAATCCGGTGTAACCTTTCCTCATAAAGATGAGAGAAAATCCTGAATCGTGGTTCAACCAAAATTGGAATAGAGAAAACCTTGAATTATGATTTAACATTTCACCAGAAAATGTTATTTAAAAAAACTCTGAATCATGGTTAAACCTTTCACCAGAAAATTGGATTTAAAAACAATCCTGATTTGTGGTTCAACCTTTTACCAGAAAATTCGATTTAAAAAAAACTGAATTATGGTTCAAACTTTTACCAGAAAATTGGATTTAAAAAAACCCTGATTTATGGTTCAACCTTTCACTATAAAATTGGATTAAAAAAATCCTGATTTATGGTTCAACCTTTCACCAGAAAATTGGATTTATAAAAAACCTGAATCATGGTTTAACATTTCACTAATATAATGGTATTTATGAAAGCACCAATAAACTGGTGAAACTTATCACCTATATCTTGGTTGCAGCTAAATTTCAGCGACTTTTAACCATTTTCGTGGTGAAACATCGCACTTTATTTTTAACAGTGTAGAGACCTCAAAATAACTTAATATTTGCGATACGTGATAAAAATTAATTTAAAAGGCAAAAAATACCTTTATTTATACCTTTATTCGACATGTTTCATTTCATCCGACAGCGACATTCCCAAGAATTAAAATGATACAAACATTTTCGCAAAAAAAAAATAAATAAATAAATTGAAAAACTAGTAAACAAAAACCACGTGAACACGAGCATAATGAAACTAACTGCAATATTAAAAATGGATTTGGAGAACGTGAATTATTTTATATTATATTGTTGTTTCATTATTCTGTGTAGCATCTCTTACCGAATTTTAGGAAGCTCCACAGAGGCTGAATCATTGCATATATCGCTCACCCGCAAGGAAAGTGACATATCTCGCAAAAATTCATTTTGTGTTTTATTCCACTCATAGGTTTGTCATAAGTGTGTCTTGCTACACAAAACGTTTCATAAGTGTAGTTATACGGAAAATCACTTTATTACGCTATATGTCCGTTCGTGACCACAGAAGAGGGGTGGATTGTGTGGAGAGGTAAATTTATCTAACCCTCCAAACCTTATCATACGTCTTCATTCTTAAGGGTTTTAAGCTTTTAATGCGAGTTTGTACGCTTGCATGAAAATTTAAATGCTATAATTTCACGTTACAGTAAAATCAAGCAATTTTTCCCTTTTGCCTCTCCTGTGAAATTTACTTTTGTCGAGATGTGTCACCAGGGCCTGATTAATGCACGGGCCTCCGGGTCCTCGGCCCTGGGCCCACCAATTTCAGGGGCCCACAGATTTGTGTGTATTTTCTCACAATTTAAGTTTTTCCACTGTTTGCATTTTATATTTTGGTCCCTGACATAAAAACAAAGTTTTACTGTAATAAAAAACCTCCATATTTTATTTTTCTGTAAAAGTCCTTTTCAATTTGAGAGTACCTATAATTTTCAAAACTTGCTGTATCCAGAAAATCAAATTTAGGGAATATGCCAAAAACTGCATACTGTGCCTATTGGTTTCAATATAAACGAGGATTTTACAATGTCAGAATTATAGTTTAAAATGATTACCAGACTGTTAGGGAAAACACAATTTTTATGATTTTGGATAAGGCGAGTTTTGAAAAAGACGTCCTCGTTTATTCTGCAACATAAACTGTGGATCATAGATGTTTATGAATTATACAAATGCTTATTTGAGAAAGTGGACGGTAATTCATTTTCTTGATTATTCTTGTAAGTTAATTTTTTTTTTTTTTTTTTGTAAACTTGAAACTTTCACCCAAACAACTTTGTCAACTCATCAAATAAACCTACTTTTTTTCTGAAAGTGTCGCCGGGAATGGGGAGGTAAGGGGGGGGGGGGACAACTTTTTAACAGGCCCTGGATTCTCGCTGCGTTAGGAAGGTCTTTATTGATTCTCGGATAATGGATGGCAAATAAAATCTTGATGGATAAATTATTCTACTATTTTTAAAATTAATTTGTAAATGTTCTTATTTTTGTTTACTAGTTTTTAAATCAATTTTTTTTTTCGAAAATATTTGTATTATTTTAAATCTTGAGAATGTTGTCGTCAGGTGCAATGAAACATGCAGAATGTGAATAAATAAAGGCATTTGTTGCCTTTTAAATTTATTTTTATCACTTATAGCAAATATTAAGTTATTTCGATGTTCTAAAGTATGACTTTATATATAGTTTATGCTTATAGTTACCGAATTTTTCAGGTATGTGTTCATTCTCTGCCTATCTTTGCTGATTTAAGTTTCAGAATCGATAAAGGGACAACTGTGTTTCGCAAGACAGATACCTCCACCCATTTACTTTGCAACAAAACAACAATCTCAAGATAAAAAGGGGAAAATTCTTTAGTGTTGTTTACTTAGCAATTTCATGATAACACGCGCTGCAACAAATGTTCTTTATCCAAAATCGATGATTTTTTTTTTTTTTTTTTTTTTAAATCGTGTTTTAAGAATAGATTTTTTCTCATTTTCATGCCTCTTTTTCATTTTATTTACTGCATTTAGACATGACGTATTAAACTAAATTCTAAAGTCTTCGATTTCAGACTCAGTTGGTTCTGTGTGATAAACTTGCCTTTTAAAAGTATATAAAAATTTTATGAAAAAGATGACATAAGGTTATCATTGATAATTTTATTTTTAAATTCCGCTACAAACAACAACGTTTTCAGATTTTCAATGCAAATCTATCAGA
This sequence comes from Maratus speciosus, assembly GCA_963932465.1. NCBI lineage: Eukaryota > Metazoa > Arthropoda > Arachnida > Araneae > Salticidae > Maratus > Maratus speciosus. The sequence continues at coordinate 232,056,380 of OZ010791.1, read as the reverse complement.
AACTATTTTATAGCTATAATATGTATGATCAATTGGATATTAGCTGAGCATTCAAGAGGCTTGATTTACAATTTTTGGGCTGTAAAAATACTACTACTTTATGCGGTAAACCAATATTTGAGACCGAAAGTTTCCCAATGCTGTTGTTTGGCGTCGAGAAGGTGAGATGTGCTATTTTTATCTTTAATCATAATTTCAAAATATGAAGTATTCACTCTTCTTTATGAAACAATAAATTGTCATAAATTTTAATAAACTTGAACCTGATTTATAAATCAGACGCTAAAGCTTTGACATCGATACTTTAGCGACGAATACATACAGGTATCAAAAATCGCTATGTGAATAACATTTTTTTTCTCTCTCTCTTTTAATTTAAGTTTCTTTGAAACTTGCGGTATTTATAATTAAGAAAAATATTTTTTGAAGCCCTTTTAGGAACTCCCTGCGAAAACCGTATGAACTACATTTAAACTTATTGTAATATTTATTATTTACACAAAACGAAGATTGCAAATGAATATTATCGATTGAAAGCTTCATAATTACATGCAATATTGTTTAAAGCAGAGTTAATACTTTATCAAAAAAAGCATTTATCGATTTAAAAAAAAAAAAAAAAAAAGCCTTACAGTTAGGTTTAGGTTAGGAATGTTTAGCTTGTGATAAATCTTAACCCATATTGGACCGCTGTCCTATAAAATAAAACATTTTTAAAAATAATCTGGTAAGGATTTTTTGGATGCATTTTGTTGGATGCATTTTGTTTTGGATGCATTTTGTCTTTAAAATACATAAAAGTATAACATATAAACAAAAAAATGAGTAACCAATTAAAATTTAATTGAAAAAAATCTATTTAAAAAATTCTTTAAGAATTGTGATCTTATAATCTAGAGTTTTACCGTTATTATTATCTTTTTATTGGAGAAATCATAGAGTATTTTTGTACAACATAAACAGTATTTTTAAAGTAAAATAAAATATTTGCTCATAAAATTAGTTTATCTATGCATTTTATATGTCCTTACTATGTGTCCTACTAATATGTCCTGCTTATAGGACAACAAGTTACTTAAAAAATTAAAAACTTTTTTTCAAAATTTTGCTAGTATCTTCTTAATTACACCATATTAATGATATAATTGAAGTTTTGAAAATTTTCAAAAATATTTAATCGGTGTGGTCCAATATGGGTTAAAAATCTATTATTATTATTACTATTATTATTATTATTATTAAATAAGATAATTCTTATATCCAAAAAGTTTTCTACAATTATAATTATAATTAATTTTCAGTAAAAAACTACTTTCTCCCCTGTCAGGATAAATTTTAACTGCACGCAACAAAGCCCATTCTGATTTATATCAAATTTTTATTTTAAATCCAGCAGTTTAATAAATATTAAGCGAGGTATCGTACGAAGAAAAGAGTAAACACTTTCATGTGCGTTGGAAAAATTGAAGAAAAGCAAAACAAAATTTCACCAAAAAGTGGAGATGTTAAGAAGAAAAATGTCTAAAAAAATGTTTTTCTTGGCTGATGAAAATTTTTTCGGTGCGTCGTTTTTAAATCAACAGACATGAGTTTCTCTAAAAATGTATACACACACATACGTCGAATGAAGGAACAAACGTCGGCGAATCTTTATAATGTGGGTTAGCTGAAACTTTCTCACTGTTTTACTACAACACATGAGTTCGCTACAAAGGCGTAGCTACATATTTATGGACCTGGAACAGATAAAATTGGTGCTCCCTTTATAACTCGAAAGAGCTGTGCTGGAGGTCTGCAAGGGCCGAAATTCTGGTCCGGCCCGTGCGAAAGCTATCTTGGCCCGGACCGTTCAAAAATCAATGAAATTAGGCCCGGCTCGGCCCGTACAAAAATCAAGGGCCGACACGACTCAATTTTTATATAAAAATTTTCGACTTTTCTAAAAATACATTTAAGATTTTTTAATGAATGCTGCATACATATTCAAGGGAGAATTCTACAGCACATTTTAGATTACTTGTGTTCGCAAGCCGTAGAATACAGAAAAGCAACATTAATGACCACTTAGACTTTTAGACTATCTTACATTAAACTTACATTAAAAAAAGACATTAAAAAATTAATGTTGTTTAGAGTAAAAGAAAAAAAGATAGTTAAAAGCATCATCATATTTGAAACTGTACACTTCAAAAAAAAAAAAAAAAAATCTATCAAATTGGCGAAAAAAAAAACTCAATTTTGGCGCCAGTGAAAAGCCGTTTAATTTTTCAGAAAATGTCTGTAATTTTTTAACGAAAACAGTTTTTTTTGTAAAAGAATAAAATTTTTTTCTGTAAAAATTGCAAAATATATTACTTGAGGCTGCGCTATATAGCATGTATTAAAGTTAAAACTTTGCAAATCGAAGTAATTTCTTTTAATTGAGTATGTAAATATGTTTTAAGGCGAAATAATTGAGGTTAAAAACAAGGTAAAATATCACAAAAATATGCTGATTGTAAAAGTTTTGATTTAACCATAATATCTGATTAATTGTGAAAATATAAGCAAATATTTTTTTTAATCTTTACTTCACCCTTTCTAATTTTGTGCTGTTAAGGATTCGTAACGCCTGGAGCATTTGGCTTGCTTCAACTGCTCCACGCTCGCTACGCCCTTGGTTTGCTAACTTATAACAGGGATATGTTTAGGAAATTTTTAGGTCCCTTAAAGGACTCTTCACAAAAAATTTATTTTAAAACAGGACCCTTCACAAAATTCTTTGTCTCTTAACTACAAATTTCACAGAATTTTTCCACCTTAAAATTGAACTTTTCACAAATTTAATCATTTAAAAATTAAATCTGACCTGTAACAAAACAGCTGAACTCATCGAAGAGCATATTATGTATTTAGCATTTTTATATATGAAGGATAAAACCTGAATATATTGATAGTTCTAAATTCACAAAATTATGACTAGAATTTTCATAATTCCCCTAAAACAGGACCTTGTGAGAAAAGTCTGGACAGACCCCTGGTATTCTTTATTTATAAGAAATGAGGTTGGTATAAAAGCACTGATCTCCTCCCGATTGTGTAAATGTCCCCTCATATTCTAAGATGATTTTTTAAATATATTTTAGGATTCATACATACTGGCACGCCTAATTGATTTTTTGTTTGAAAAGAAAGTTTAAATACTTTAAGCAAGATCAGAATTATAGATTTGTTTAGAAAAATTTAATAAGTTTCAATTGCATGAATTTGATAATTTTTCTAAATAAAGCACTCATAAACACCATCGTTTTTTTTCTATATATATGTATTATGTGACTAGTAAAACATGTAAAAACTGCGATCTTGTTGTGAACGCTTCACATTAAAAAAAAAAAAAAAAAAAAAAAATAATAATAATAACAGATTTGTATTATAAAGCAAAAACGTGTCCGTGAGAGTAATGCTGATGTCACTTTGATGGTGACTAACCAATAAATCTCGCTTTTACCTTTTTTTTAAACTTTTAAACATCGCACAATTTTAATTTTTATACCGTCGAATAGACAAATAAATAAATAAATAAATAATTTAAATTAAATGCAATTTGTTTGAAACCTACTTTTGAAGTTACTGATTTTTTTATGGGTTTTTAAAATAATTATCAAGCATGATTTTTTTTTTTAAATCTATCTCTAGCACTTGCAACTCGAATATACAATATTAACTCCTTTCCACTTAAAACGATCTAAATACTTTAACATTTTTCGGATAATATTCCATAACAAAAGTAAAACTTCATACATAATTAAATAAAATACAAAACACAAGACAGATATGTAATCTAACTACGCGGCTGAATACGAAAAAAATAAGAACAAAAAAAGATGCTGCAAGCTGCAAGTAACGAAATTTTTGGCTATTAACCCGTGGGATGTGGCTTACACGAAAGTTTTAATAAATTTCACAACTTTATTCGATTACACTATAGATATTTTTCATATGAAAATGCTTTTTAGTGTTATTAGTGGGCAATCTAAAAAATATATTAAATGTAAAAAAAAAAAAAAAAAAAAAAAAAAAAAAAATCCAATAAAATTTTCAATTCAAAAGATTTTCATGTTCATGAGCATTAGTATGTTCTGTAACCACGGAATTCCGGGTCGGATCCCCTGGTTCATATAACTAAAATACATTAAAATTTGCTGAATAAAATTATGTTTCTGAGCTTGTAATAACATATTTAAAGAATTTTCAAATAAAAACTAATCAGAGAGGCGCTATATATTACATCATAAATTACATTAAAACCTCTTAAAAAGAAAAAAAAATCCCTGCCGGCTCGGCCTACAGGCGGTTGTAGATTTCGAAGTTAAGTACTTATTTCACCAACAAAAACTATATCAAGATTAGAGATAAGCCCAGTTTAACAATTTTATCTGGTCGCTTTTGAGGAGTTTTTATTTTTATTTTTCTGTAAGAGCTAGTTTTATCAGAATCATGTTAATACGACAATGTTATTTTCAACCTTTTTTTTTTTTTTTTTTTTTCTGTAAGAGCTGATCCTATCAAAAACTTGTCAATATAAAAGTTGTAAACAATATTAAGAAGATTTATAATAAATTTAAGTGAATTTTATATCTTGAGAACTGACGAAGTTATGATTTTTTTCTGCTTAAAACCCTATTTTTCCGTCCCTTGAGCCCAATTTTTAATTTTATCAAAAATCTGTCATACATAAATTTTTGGCCCTTTTCCTAGAAGTAATAATAACTTTAAACTGATTTCATATGTATTATAACTAAGAATTTACGGGTTTTTTCTTTTTTTTCAGTTTTCACAAACCCCCTTCCTATTTCCACCCCCTTTGTTCTATTTTGCCAATTGACGAACTTGACCGACCGAGATTTTCCGCCCCTTGATTTTATGTAATAGTTTGGAAGAGATTTGTGCAGAATTATGGAAGATATTGTGTCCATAAAAAAGTGATATATATAGATAGATAGGTAGATAAATAGATAGATAGATAAAGTTTTGAACTTGGGGTGGTTTTGGGTTCTAGGGGTCATGATCGTCTTAGATCTGCAAAATTTTTTTGAAATTCCAACATGAGAATGTAATAATGTAGTATTTCTTACGAAATCTACCTAAAATTCTCCTATCGCCGGAGCCAAAAATCTTTGCTTATATACCTTCGTTGGATTTATACTATCATTTAAAAATTCACAAACCATGTTTAGTTCAGAGTGTATAAAGTCTCATATAGTGAAGTAATCTTATTTACTTCTTGACGAGTTATGTTAAAAAATATACGTCTAAATTCTTTTTTTTTTTTTTTTTTTAATGTGAGAACATTTTATTACTCTATCGTCGAAGCCAAAAAAAGATGCTTATATACCTTATACCACTTTATTGAATTTACATTATTATTTAAAAATTCACGAACCATGTTTAATTCAGAGAGTGTAAAGTCTCAAATTGATCAAGTAATCTTATTTACTTTTAGCAGAGTTATGTTAAAAAAATATATTTGATTTGATTTGATTTTTTTTATTTAATGTGAGATCGTTTCATTGCTGTATTGTAGAAGCCAAAAATCGATGCTTATAAACCTACCACTTTGTTGAATTTACACTATTATTTAAAAATTCATGAACCATGTTTAATTCAGAAAGTTTAACAGTCTCAAATTGGTCCTGTAATCCTATTTGCTTCAAGGAGACTTGTGTAAAAAATATTTTTAAAATCTCTCTCTCTCTCTCTTTCTTTAAATGTGAGAACATTTAACATTTTGAGCATTTTTGAAATGTTCTGTTCCATAGGTTGTAGCAAAATTGAAGGAATCCGGTGTCTGGTTTGCGGTGAAACATTAGGGATATATTCTATGAGTCTCCACTCTCATAAAGGGTACCCAAAACGTAATATAGGGTCTAATTATTGAACTAAAATATAAATATACCGGGTGTCCCAAAAATGACTGTTGGATTTGAAAATTCAATAACTTGCAAAAGGTGAGAGATAGTAAAACAATTCTTGCAGGAGTGTTATGTATGATGTCAGGAGTTTTTTTTACATTGATTCTGGATTTTAGTTCGAATTTCAAGCAATAGATGGCGTTCAGAACAATAGATGCTCGGTCCGGACCCGATTTTTGGTACTTCGGAATCCATTCAATGCATTTTAATCTCCTTTTTTTCGCATGGAAGAAGAGAGATGACGAAAATTCGAGCTTGAATTTTGCGGTTATTGCTTGCAGCGCCATCTATCGGTGCTATTTGTAACTAAAATTGAGACTCGGAGCATGGAAACTCCTGACATCTTACATAACACCTCTGCAAGAATTTTTTTAATATCTGTCACCGTTTGCAAGTTATTGAATTTTAAAATGCATCAGTCATTTTTGGGACACTCGGTACACAAAGTAATACAAGTAAAATAGACCAAAAGTTGAGTAAAATAGGACAACTGGTGGCCATTTACAGAAATTTAAGAAGAACTTCGCTTTGGCACTAGAAGTGAAGTCCGTTGAGCCACCTCAAAAAAAAAAAAGTTGTTTTACGATGTTTTTTAGGGGGCAGAAAGGTTTAACCTAGGAAGGGGGGGGGGGGTGAATAAATTTTTTTATTTGGTCCAGTGGTGTATCGTTTGTTAAGTATTTTTTAATTGTGAATTTTAATCGAATGACGCCATCCTCGCAAGTCGCTTCGATCATTTGATACAAAGTTGCGGTCAGGCCTTACGAACAGAAAGTCGAAAATTATACGTTAGGGCAGGTAAAATAGGTTTTTACATCAACAACTGATGTCCATTCACGAAAATTAGGAAAGAACTTCATTTCAGCACTTGAAATGAGGATCCGATGAGCATCCAAAAAGTAAAGTTGTTTTACCGTGTGTAGGGAAGGGCGAAAGATGGGCTTTCTAACTCGGGTGGGGAGGGGGGGGGGGTGAAATTCAGCTTTTTTAAAATAAGTCAAATGGAGTATTGCTTACTATGTAATTTGTAATTCTGAATCGAATGACACCATCCGCAAGCATGTTTTCGCTGGCTTTTGACTTACATTAGCAATTTGGCGAATAAGAAAAAAATCAGTAGCCAAATGAAAATAAATGTTAGCAAAATAGATTCGGCGTGAAACACTGAAAAATCTATCTTTAATCCCTTATTGTATCCATTTTTAAAACATGTTCTAAAAAAACCTTCTTTTTTTTTTTTTTTTTTTTTTTTTTTTTTGTAATTACTTAAAAAATAGAAATTCGACTATCCGCTACAGAAACTATTAAAAATAAATACATTCTAAATGTCCCCTAAATGTATAAATGTTTCAGACATTCTTTTCGCAATCTGAATAAAAGTTAAAAACAGCTATCTTTGATTTACCGTAGTGAAAACATACACTAAAAATTGCCATGAGATTTCGACCGATAGAAAACATTGGCTGGCCAATGATAATTTACGTACAACTAATAAATGTAGGGTTAATTTCAACACCACATTCCAGCAAAACTTTTCAATATTTGATACTTGTTGCGAGTAATTTTGTTTATGTTTTTATTAGAGCGACGCTGGCGCATAGGCAGTGATTAACTGACAAAAACCTATTGCATAATCCTTTTTGTGTCTTTGGCTGTTGCTAAACTGATTTGATATTGAGTCTGTATCTCTAGAAATAGATCAATGTAAATGGCACGGTGCGATTGAACATGTAAAGCTACATACAGGGGCCTCGCTAAGGGGGGGGGGGTGGAGCCCCCCCCCCCAAACATTCGCGAATGTTATTACACTTGGCAAATTTACAAACTTAGTTGGCAAATTTATTTAAAACTTTAATAAAAACTATAATATAATTTCTATTTCTGGTAGACTTAGCAAAAATTACAAAACTAATTGGGAATATTATTAAACTTTTAACAAATAAGTACTACATTACATTTTCTAACTGTGGTAAGTTGGCAAAATTATAAAACGAGTTAGCAAATACTGAAATTTGACTTGGCAATTTAAGGTTCTCAGTGTTGAATTCAGGGGGTGGCCGGGGGGACGCCCCCCCCGGAGCAATGAGCTGCCCCCCCCCCCCGAAGATTTGAGATTGAGTGTTTTCAGTGGTCATAAAGTGCAATTTCTCCCCCGGAACTCTATAATATCCCCCTCCCCCGGAGCCACAGAAATCCCTTCCGGAGAAAAGTGTCTGAATTCAACACTGAAGGTTCTCTCCCCCACCAATAAAAAGACTTAGCGATGGCGCTGGCTAAATCAATCGTTCAGAAACACGAGTGCATTGGCACACACATAGACAGAGCAGAAATTGAGCACTCGCAATTTGGCGAGTCTGATTGTTAGTTTACTCGCCAAATGAAACATTTTGTCGCGATTTGGCACAATGGTGAGAGGCAGCGAGAACCCTGTCCGCAAGTCGATGCGATCATTTTTTGCAAAGTTGCGGCAGGTTTTATGAATACAAAGTCATGAATGATTTTATGAATACGTGGATTTTCACACCTTCGATGACCTTGAAGAACACTCAGATGAGTCTGATTTTTATTATTGCAATTTTGAAAACATTTAATAAGTTTGAGATTATTTAATATGATATAAAGAACATGTTTTGAAAGTAAAATAAATGTAATAAAACTGTGCTCAATAATGAAGCACAATTTTCGACTTGGTATTCATAAAACATGCCATAACTTTGTAACGAATAATTGAACCGTTTTGCGGATGGTGTCATTCGACTCACAATTAAAAAAATACATAATAAATGATACCACACTCAACCCAATTAAAAGTTTTGAGTTTCCCCCTCTCCGGGTTAAAACGCCCCCTACCCCCCCCCCCCCCCCACACACACACACAATAAAAACGTCGTAAAACAACTTTTTTTTGGGGTACTCCTCGGATCATTATTTCTAGTGCCAAAACTTCCTAAATGTTGGTGAACTGCTATCAGTTGTCTCTAACAAATCCTCTTTTACCTGTACTAAAAGTGTTTGAAGGAGTCGCCCCCGGTAGGAAATGTGCCCATGGCCAAATAAATAAATCCCGAGTCCCCCTTTGACATCTCGCGCATAAAACAGAAAATTGAGTGAATCCAGTTAACTCGTTAAAAATCTAAATATATATATATATATATATATATATATATATATATGAACATTAATTCAGTATAACCAGGTCCTGTTAATCTTTGAATTAATAAAAGTTAGTTAACGATCATTGTACCGAACTTCTATTTTGCTTTCTAAGTTACCTCCAGGGAGATAAGGTACCTCCATGGTTTACCTCTCCCCTTTATTAATTAGATTTAATATTTGTTTGGAAATGGTACGTTTTTTTCCTGTGAACGTGGGGGTTTGAGTTTCTGATAAAGGCGTTCGCCGATTATTTGAATCACTGGTTAATGTAATCAGTCTTTTTAATGAATCAAATCATAATGGGTTTTTTTTCTGTAGTTATTTTGGCTATGTTTCATTAAAACAGCGTTGCGTTTACAATATTTTAGAGTTAGAGAGCATAAAATGCACCAATGAAATAACACAAATCTAGGTTACATTTATAAAAAGTGTTTAAAAATGATGAGGCAAACTTTAAAAGATGGATGAGCTTAGTCCAGCAAATAATTTTTGCATAGAAAATAATAGGGTTCCAATTCACTTGTTCAATCAAAAATACAACGGGTTTCATCTCCAAGACAAACCCGAATTCTTGTTCTTAACTTTAATAATAATAATGAAGCCTTTTCAACAAAATTTTCAATAGACTTTTTGTCAAAGGTAACAACATCACGAGAATTGGTGGAGTTTATCATCATCCACGCCCAATTAGTGCTCAATTAGGTAATCCATATTTTGGAATGTAGTTGATGTTAAACATGGTATTGTCGACTTAATTACTGTGCACTTCCAGTACTTTACATGACATCGAATTTGTCATTAAGTGTTAATCTGTTGAAAATTTCGATAAAATAATTTTATTTATTGTTAAAAATCTCTGAAAATATCCGGGTTCAAACTGAAGCCGTATCTGTACTAATATTATCAAAAAGTAACGTTTTTTTTTTTTTTTTTTTTTTTTTTTTTTTTTTTTTTTTGTAGGGGTTAATTCTGGAACTACCGAGCAGGTTTAAAAAGATAATCGGCCGTGTGTGAATTTTATTCTAATACAAAGGGTTACACACAAAATATCTGAACTGCTCAAAGGCAATATACTCGCGTACGTCTAACAATACCACATGCCAAAATTTAATTCTATTGGAATGAAAAACGGATGAATATTTCTCACTCTAAAACAAAGACCTTGTACAAAGTTTAAACTTGGAAAGAGAACCAACCACGTTTCGGAAAGTGGTCGCAAAGATTCTCACGAAAAGTCACTTGTCAATCATATTTCACATAATAGTAGACAATTATAAAGCAATTAAAAAAACGTACGCTTAACAGAGTGACATTTTCAGATTCATTTTTAAAAATAAAAGCATATGCAGGCATGATTATTCAAGTGATTTCTAATTGAAAAGTTTTTTCATTATAAATTAATTTGCTAATGAGTTATGAGCGATTGTTGTCTCAAAATCACTAACTTTTAATGTCTTGGAATTATTTTATGAATTATTTTTTTAACATTTGTCTTCAATAATTGAAGTTGGAATGAAAAATGTTGCTTATCACCATAATTCACATTACCTAAAACAAAGACCTTATGCAAAGTTTAAACTTGGTATTGTGCCAAGCATGCTTCGAAAGGAGGTCTCAAAGTAGCAACAATAACCGATGAAAATCTTATAGAATTCAGACACCAAGGATTATTTTTTTAAACTATACAACAACCCTACGAGGAAAAAAAAAAAAAAAAAACCCAAGAAAATGTCTTCTTAAAAATGCTTTTACCTGTAATAATCAAAATATTTCAGCGAAAATTCCATTTAAAAATATATAATCATATAAAATCGGTTTAAAGATATAAAATCATGCAAATTTGAGGTAATTATCATGGGCCTGGGCAAGGCCGGACGGATCAGCTAGTATAATTTTGATGATATGCAGGTAGAATTCTTTAAAATGTAATAAGTGTAAATCAATGTTTAACTAATTTATTGCTTATTAATTAAAATTAATTCATGATTAGCATAACATTGTGTAAAATTATAGATAGTATTTTTTATAAAGTCTAAGAAAATGTCTTACATTTAACCTTATTTTAACACCATACTCACGGACATGTATCTATAAGTCAATGAAATTACAATCAATGCTTCTTTCCTTACGAGGCACACATGTAGCAGTGCTTCCTCGAGAGCAAGCACTCGTTGCTACTACCAACTATTGAAATATATTCTTTAAATTTGTGTACAGACCCCCTATGGAACAAATGGTTCGAAAGAAACACTGATTGCGATAATTTGTTCAATCAGAATCGAAAACAGCTTTTTATAACTTAAAAGTGCTATTTTTTTTAAATTCTTATTTTTACAAAGATTTTTACTTGGTTACGCAGAAAGATTGGTCTTAGATATAATGGAGAGCAAAAATCGTAAAACAGGGCGTTTGAAAAACTGAGAGTGATCTACAAAGTGTATGTTTTATGTTTTTTCTGGAATTCGACGGTCCTTTATTGTTTCGAACTTGGAATAAAGACAGACGTACGATTAAGAAACGGCCCACTGTATAAGACTTAAACTTAAAGCGTCTGTGTGGCAGGAAATGACCATTCTTTTAGCTTAAAAAGTCTAGAAAAAGTGACTTAGACCATACATGTAATATGCGCTTTCACAGTTTTAAGTAGAATTTTCGCCGTTTAATTGAATCACTTTGTTGAATAGAATTTGATTTAACAAAGCGGCGGATTCTGAAAACAGCCAAAAAGTTTAAATATTAACTTTAGTTTTGATTTATATAAGCGGCAATTATAGTATTTTTTCTTAGCTCTGGGGGGTGTTATAACCCAAAACCCCCACATTGGCTGTGCCACTGTTGCAACCAACATTACAGTAAATTAATGAAAACAGAAAAAAAAATCTCCAAATTGGAAATTTTTAAATGTTTTATTAAGTATATTTAAATATACCTTTTAGATATATTCTGCTATTCTGGTGCTTAAATTGATGCAAGCAATTTTTAACCCCCCCCCCCCCCCAAAAAAAAAAAAAAAAAAAAAAAAGATTAAAAGTCTCCATAGATGATCGGAAAATTAAAATGATGTCAGGACAATCAGTGATTTATATTTTTTTTCAAAACAATATTTTAATCATTGTCTGAAAGAAATCTTGACTACTCTGTTGTTGGTAAATTAAAGTAAATTAAATACTACTACTACTACTACTACTTACTACTACTACTACTACTACTTACTACTACTAATAATTATTATTACAATTAATAATCAAAGTAAATAAGTAAGTATATAATATCTAAAATAAGACCTTAGAAAGCTTTAAAAGAAAAAAAATTATTAAAGTTAGTTATTTATTAATTTTTTTTCTCTCTGTTCTAGACTTTATTTTTTTATTGTTGCTGTTTATTAGATTAATTTTAAAAAATCAGTTTTATAAAACTCTAAAACTTCTTTATGAACGTATATTACCAGTATACAAAATAATAAATCAATAATCTTTATGCAGACATCGTCCACGATTTCTTATCTTACACAAAATTATTAACATATGTTTTTTCATAAAAAAAAAATACTTTCCATTCAATTTTGTGAAAACAGTTAGAAAAAATCATGAATGAAAATGAAAATTAATTTTTTTTAATATTACTTTCCTGATTCTTAAAAAAATAAGTAAAGAAAAAAAAACAGCATTTACGATGCTAAAATAATCATTTCAATTGTTTTTTTAGTAAATTCTAAACGAATTTATCAATTACATTCACTGAAAAGTTATCCTTATAAAAACGCGCATTAAAAAGAAAATCCAATAAATTCACTGCATCTGATTTTCTGTGACGTAACGATTGGTCTTGTCATTTCTTACGATTGACAGCCACCCGCCGCACTACTTTCATTGAGTGATTAACTTCGCGCCAAAGATAAAACTTTTAGAGTCGGTAGAAGCCAAAAATAATTTCCCCCCTGTGCTCTTGGCGCGCTTCTTTCTTTTTCTTTTTCGGCAACCATATACCCGCCCTCTGATTTGCCCGAAAGTTGAGCATTTTGGTGGGTAGTGCTCGCTGTTGACTGATGTAGTTTGTTGGACTAGTGTAGCTTGTGTTTACAAAAGATGAGTTATTTCGGCACTTCGGTCTAACTATTCACCATCACCGATAGATAATATCAGCTGGGAACTCTATAATTTTGAAATATGCCTCATGTGAGCGACGGTGGTGGTGTGGATCTTTCATCAAATGATGAAATTAAAGTTTTTCAAGTTGAAGGGGAGGGAGAAGACGAGGAGCGATCGTCTTCCGAAAATCTCAAAGAGGTCAAAAACAGTCTTGTTGCTGAAGTTCCTGATGAAGAGGTAGGCTGTGTAAAATCGTGCTCATGTTATTTTTCGTTTAGTGTGTGGATTTCAGTATCATGCAGATGCCACTACAGGAATGTGAAGGATAGCCGATTAATATTTGCGTTTTTTGTTGCAGGAGAAAAATGTACAAATTCCCAGCCAGTCTTTCATACCTTCAAAAAATTCCCAATTAGCAAGTTTCAGTCCTTTAACTGGTAAGTCTGTGTGCATATGTACTTTAAAAAAACTAATTTAAGTGACTGTATTTGTTGTCCCAGTGTTAGAAATAATGTATCACTTGTTACACCGGTTTCAAATCGCATGTTTTGTATTTTTGTGGAGTGATTCAGTGAAAATAACAACAACAAAATATAGTAAAGAAATATTTTATATGTATATGTTTATCTATTTAAATCTATCTAATGACTTGTTGAAACTTTTATACTCAAGTAATTTTTTATTTAGCATTTTGTGCCATGTTTACTAATGTTAGTTGCACCACCCAAATAGGCCGATTTGTTTACATTTTAAAAACAGAAAAAAAGGGTTACATTCTATAATTGTTATACCTGATTATCATGAAATTTACTTACAAAATTTATTAAAAATTTATTTTTAAATTTTAGTGTATCAACTATTTTGTTATTTAGTTAGCCCCCACCCCCAACCCTAGCATGGATTAAAATAAGATTATCAGACAATTATGATATTGACAGATTTCCTTAATGTCTAATATATCTAATGTTTTGATTGTTATCATTGTGCAATTTCTCCACACATTATTTTGTACCTCAAAAGTAATTTAAAAATCTTTTAGTTTTTAACAATCTAGTGTTCATTTTAGTTACAGAAAGAGTCATTTCCCCCTAAACTTTTGTCTAAAGATATTTCATTACTATGTCTTTTATATAGCTTACTGATAATTAATTTAAAAAAAAATATTTATACTAGACTTATTTACTAAATAAATCAAAGTATAATTTTGATTGTTTAAATTTCCAATAAAATTACGTAGAATTATTTGCGCTGAAATGATCTTTGTTTGATATGATCAAGTAATTTGATAATATCGTTATGCTTCCATTTATATGCACAACATAATTTGTTATATACAAACATGTCTTGGTTAAACAGCTAACATTAGCTCAAGGAATAAATCTTCATATAAAAGTGAATTAGACATAAGAAAAGTTTGTAAAACGCACAAATTAAATAATAATTAATAACATCTACAGATATATATACTTGTATGTTATTGACGTCCTTTGAATATACCTATATATAGTCTTATTTTTATTATTTTATGTTTTAGAGTATTACACTGAGTATAATTAATTATTTGTAGCGATTTGTTGATGAAATACTTTGGTCAGTTAAAGTCAAGGGATCATTGCTATAATTTTGTTTATTTGGAGTTCAGTTGGTTAAAAGGAAAAAAAAATGATTAAAAAAAAGTATTTGAAAGCGTTCTTTTGCCACTCTTAATTTGAGCATTTCATTGGTATTTGTGATAAATATTATTCATTTGTGTAAAAATAATAAAAATACAGTTAAATTATAAGTTCAAGTAGTCATATTCTATTGCAGCTGATATATAATATCATTTTTATTTTGTTATGTTACTCTTCTATTTCTTTATTGCATTATAGTATTAATTTGCTTTCAAGTAACTAAAAATTACAAAATGTAATCTTTGAGAGATAAATAATGAAAACTACAAACAAAACTATAATGATTGCTTCCGCTAAAACATCTGATTTGTTAAAGTTGTTAAACTTATATCATTTCAGTTAACTTATGCACAACATTTTTTTTTTTTTTATATCTAATTTTTGTCTAATAGATTTGATTTTATTGGATATGTGAAAAGTCTTCGTTATTAAAACTCATATTTAAAATTCATCAGTAATTGTTATGGCATATATTGAGAAAAAACATAAATCTTAAACTTTTAAAAGGAAAAAGTTCTTCAGGACACAGTTTTACATGAAAAAATAAATGTCAGTTACAATTTTTTGCACACGATCTCTTCAAATATGTAATTTTAATTATGCTTTCTATTATTTCATAGTTTTTGTTACCCTTTTATAGTAAATTTTTATTGATAATTGAAACATTTGATAAAAATATTGATTTTCTCGTATAAAATAAATTAGTGATATTGAATGGTTTCTTTAACCACTCTAAATTAAAGAATTACTTTTTGTGATAAGAATATTCATTTGCAGAAAATTAATTAAAATGCAAGGCATTTAAATTATATAAGATACAAATAAAAGTTCATTAAATATTTTAATGATGTGTACTATAAATTATATTTGTATTTTGTAATGTCACACTTCTATTTCATTATTTAGCATTTTACATCAATTTGTATCGAAAAACAAGAATAACTTTAAATTATTTTAACACAATTTATTGGAATACATAATTTTAATTATGCACTTTTTTTTTTTTTTGAGTTTGTTACCCTTATATTATTGTTTTACTGATAATTGAAACTGCTTAAAAATTTGAATTGATTTTGATAATAAAAATAAATAAGTAAATTAATGATATTGGAAGCTTTTTTAACACCTTTAATTTAAAAGCATTTCTTTAGTATTATAAGATTATTCCTTTATGTAAGATTAATAAAAATACAATACTTATTATGAGATATGAATAAAAGTAGTATATCATGTATAATACAAATGATATTTGTAATGTTATTTTGTTATGTTACTCTTCTATTTCAATATTGTATTTTAATATTCTACTATAAATCTGTAACTAATGACAAAAGTATCTTTAAATTAGTTTAACATTTTAAAATTTCTTTAAATATAATTTTTAAAATTCAAGACGGTTTGGATTCGTTCTTTAACAGCAATATAACGACTCTTTCCTGTCAATGGTCATAGATGATAACTGAAGCGTTGATTATTTTATTTTTATTTTAATGTTTTTTTAGTTTTTGGCTGAACAACATTTTATACACCATTTAGTAAAATTTGTGATTTTTATTTTCATGTTAACATTAGGGTGTCAACGATTTTAATCAGTTGATTTAAATCAGTGATTAAAATCATGATTTTAATCAACCGATTTTTTTTAAAAAATCACTGATTTAAATCAAAAATTTCCTAAATGTTTATAATGTCAAAAAATATATTAAAATCTAACATAAACATAATTTGAAAGTTTCTATAGGTATTTTGACTTATGAATAAACAAAAAAAGAGCTTTAAATAACTGTTTCTAAGCTTAATTCGTGAGTATTGTAAAAAATTAAAAACAGTTGAGTTTATAAAAAGCATTGTTTTTCAGTTTTTATCCAAATTAAAACAGTTTAATTTAAAAATGATATTTAAATCTAATATAATTTGCAATGTCATAAATTCCTTTAGATAATCAATTTATGCATTATTTTAAATAAAATTATACATAGCAAGTGTAATACATTTCTACAAGTAAAAGAATAAATAGTAATTAGTAGCAATCTCAAGTTAAAGAAGAATGAAAGAATGACATCTTTTCAAAGCTAAATTGTAAATGAATGCATAAGAGAAAAAGAAATAATTGGTATAAAAATGCTAAGCTCACCAAGAACTTCTTCGGTATAGGTTGAATAAATGTTTTTAACTTTGTAACTCACATAATACTAAATAAAAAAGAATGATTAGGGATTGAAAAGACAGCAAAATTTTTCTTAAAAAGAAAAAAAAAAATTGAACCATTGAAAGCTAATAATCCACACTGAAAGGTTATAATGCTGTTACTTAAATATTTTGAGGATTTCAGATATAAGTGGCTAACTTTATTCTATATGAATGGGTTTAACTCATTTTCATAATTCTTTTGGTTATTATACACATACATGTGTGTAAGTTTAGATTTTGGTGGTTTACGGTAATTTTCCTAAATACAAATGCAAAACGAGCTGCAAATAATATTTGTTAGTTTTGTTATTTGTGCTACTAACTAATGAATTACTTATTTGCAGTTTTTCTTAATCCTATAATTACTTATACTATTTCTTCTAGGACTTTTTTAAATGGTGCCGCACGATGCCCCTTTTAAAATTGGCAAAATGCACCGTGTCTTAAAAAAAATAGTTGAAATTCACCTGTAGTTGTAGCCAGAGATTTCTTGTAAAAAACTTCTCCATTCAACAGTATTTCTAAATTCATGTGGCCAAGATCTCGCAAAAACATAAACTTTATTTCTTTAGAAAATACAGGATATTATTAAAATATGTTATTTAATTGTATTTTTCAATTTGTTATTCATAAAATTATTAAAAATTAAGGACACTTTATTCATCATACTAAAAATTCTTTTTTTTTTTTTTATATTATTACTAATATATTTCCTCATGAAATAGTACCCTTTTTTGGAACTAGCATCCTGTCCCTTTTCCTTTCTAAAATGAATACTTCATTATTATCATTTTAATAATTAAGTCTTAAAAATGTATAATATGTTCCTAATTAGAGAGTTAATTGTTTAATAATTATTAATTTGAAGTAGTGTTAACTATTTAATATAAAATGCAGTTAATAATTTTAATAAATGTTAAATATCACTAGTATTTATAAAGTTTTACATAATTATTACAATATTAATTAATATAACATTGTTGTATGATACTACCTAATGAAACTACTAATTTGCAGTTTTTATAATTTCTGTAATAACTAACTAATAATTATAATTTTATTAATTAAAGTCTAAAAACATAGATTATGTTAGCAATTAGTGGTTTAATTGTTTTGGAAACCTAAAACTCTTGGTAGCTATTCCGTATTTGAACGTTGGGAAAAAAATCATAAAAATCCGATTTAAATTTAAAAAATCTGATTTAAATCAAAAAAATCAGATTTTTTTGATTTTTTAAAAAAAAATCGTGATTTTTTTACACCCTAGTTAACATTGAACTTTTCATGGTGTAAGTGTAAATGTCCAGCTCTTTTATTATATAATTTTAGTTATGCATTTTATCTTTTTTAGGTCTTTTGCTATCTTTTTATTATTATTATTTTTGATAGTTGAAACATTTAAAAAATATTTATTCTTTTTGTAGGTTATTAAATCCCCTTTTAAGGGTAAAGTTTTTACTGTAAAAAAGCTTTTTTGAGTTTGGACAATATTTAACGCAAAATGTTTTAGTCGAATTTAGATTGATTATTTTCAATTTTTATAATAATTTATTCAGATATTTAAAATGCCATTTCAACTGTAATAATAATTTTTAAAAATGGGGAAGATATGCATAGTTGCCATGCTAACTCTTAGGCGCATCCCACACTGAGACGACAAACGACATGAAGACGCAACATGTAGCGCAAAAACCGGTCGAAACAAAGAACGAAGTTGTTTCAAACTAGTTTTTCCAGCGAATTCAAGCGACAGGTCTTATGTGTCGCCTTAGTGTGGGATGCGCCTTAAACTACCCTTTTTTAAAAATCTGTGTATTTATTTAAAAAATGTATTGACAAAATATAAGGTTTAAAATACTGATGATTCTGTGCCAATAAATTCTGTTATAAGTCATTATTCTTTCTTGATTTACCCAAAATCAATGATAAATTATAGCAATATGTCAAATGATTTGATTAATTTATTTTTTTTTATATAAATCCATTATAAAATTTATACCTTTCAACAACATATTAGAATACACATATACTACAATGCAGAAAATTTTTTGCTTAATATACAAATAAAACTTTTAGATGTTCCAAGTCAGATTCAAATTATTAATCTATGTTGAAATTGTTTTTTTCTCTCCATTTTAAAAAGTGCAGCAATAAGAAAAAAATGCAGTAATGAGTAATAAGAAAAAAAAAAATCTAATGTTGTTTAGTAAATATGGCATTGAACATATATGTATACACCTATAATTCATTTGAATTATGATGCATGCAATACTTCTATAATTTAGAAATCTGTCAAATTTACTTGTCAGATATTTAATAATTTTGAAATTGTTTATAAGTTGAGCAAAAATAGCAAATTTCATATCATTGGTTATTATGTTTAAAAGTTATAACATATACATAATATAGTTATGTATGAAAAACTTTGTAGCTGCCTGTTTGAATTTTTCATTTTTTAAAACTAATTTATTTTAACTTATTCTCATACTACATTTAGTTTAATGCTCTTTGCTATTAGCACAAATGTTTAGAATCCATATGTGAAAATTCTTTCTTATGTACATGATTTTAAATTACACCCGTTGCCGATATTGTTATTACAAATGATACTTAACCTTTCCATTGTCATTCAAAATGTGCAATGCCAGAATTTCCGTATATATTCGTGTATAAGTCGATGACTTTTAGACAAAATTTGGGAGTTGAAAATGGGGGGTCGGCTATACACGAGATAGTAAAAAGAAAAAAAAAATTCTTCAATAATCGGCGAATGGGCAAGTCTTTTAAGTAATCACATATGGGTCTAAGTTGGAGAGAGAGATAAAAGCGAACAATGGTCATTTCCCTGTGATTGACAAAAAAAGCTCAACAATAATGTCCCTGTAATTGTTCTACACCCATTTTCTCTTTGGATATAAAATTCTCTTCAATACTGGGCATTCTTTTCAACATTTTAATCCCTTTTTTAAAAAGAGTTCAACTTGAGAATGCATCTAGATATCTCTCCTAAAAGTCCTACAATACAAAGAAGTACTATATTTTAGCAGTCTAAGAAGTTTACCTTTGTAAATAAAGCTTGAATAGATTTTTGAAAGATTTTTTTCTTTTTAAGTATCATTAAATTGATGTGAATAGGTTTCAAAATAGTTTAAGCTTCTTCGGTTTTACATAATTATACAGTTTTAAAACGTTGAACTAAAAAAAAAAGTTTGATTAGAAACGTGAAAAAAAAATTACTAATTTAATGAAAATTTATTATTATTATTATTTTTGTACCCTCGATTACAAATCATTTTTCAACATATTACCAGAAATGTGGTTCGACTTATACACGGAAATTCAATTTTTTTTCAAAATTTTGCTTAAGAATTGGGAGGTTGACTTATACACGAGTATATACGGTATGTTTCAAACAATTTTGATGCGCTTTATGAAAAATTTTTCATGTTATGATAGAATAATAAAATAACTGGTAAATTGGATGGGCTTCAGAAATCTCAAACTTTTCAGTCTTAAAAATTTTCTACAGCCTGTTATTAAATCAAAGGCAAGTTATTTATTCACAATCAAAGGATCTTTTGATTGTGGTTAAAAATAACTTGCTTTTGATTTAATAGTAGCTCCCAGAACATTTTAAAGACAATATAATAAATATTAGTATCTATATCTTATATGTGTAAACACAGAGATTCCCCCAGACAGTTTCAGGAGGGTGCTGCACCCTGCCTGCCCCTAGGTTTACAAAATAGCACCCTTCTTGCCCCTCATTTAAAAAATTAGCTCCCTTGTTGCCCCCACCAGAAAAAAGTGCCTTTACTCCTTTGTTTATTAAAAAATTTACTTGCATAGTAAAAATTGACTCATTGCTGTCTTTAAACTAATGTTCTGTCTATTAAATATTAAAAAGTAGTTTTAAAAATCAAAAGAATGCCTTTAAAAATTTCAAGAAATTCCCTTAAGAATCCAAAACATGCCCTTCGGAATCCAAAAATGCCCTTTTCCCACAAGTAGCACCCTGCCCTTTTTTAAACCTGGGGGAAACTCTGGTAAACATATAAATGACTCTTACTTTATACTTCCTAATTTTAAAACATTGATAACATAAAATTATAACATTGATAATAAGTTAATAATATGTATGCATTATTGAAAATAATAATAAATAGGTGGAAGTTATAAATATAATTTCCATTATGATTATTTATATGTATTAATATGAACATCTACAAGAAAAGCCTAACTCTCCCTTAATTTTTTTTTTCCTATAAAAACTTTCTCTTGTGCAAGTTGTTTACATAAAATAAAAGCCCAAACAATATGATTAACATCAATGAATTTGGACTAGTTTTTTAATCAATTACACAAACAAAAATGCTTAGTTGTATTTAATCCGTTTTTTATGTTCTTTTGCAAATTCTGGTTAGTCCTATTGCAACTTTTCAAATGCATGTCTTTATACATGTATAGGGGCTATGCACATACAACATTATCATTTTAGGAGGAAGGGGGGGGGGGGGGGAGTCTGGCTCATGAAATCGTACAATATCTCTAGAGGGAGGGGAAGTTTGCCTTTTGATATCGTTATCAGTTTTGATCCAACCAAAATTTTCTGTTTTTATTTGTAACCTAGTCTTTACATCAAAATAGTATGTTATCTATTTTTATGAAAATACAAAATTATTATTAAAAGCGTTAAATGATTATAAAATTATTTAATTCCAAAATATGGAATACCCCAACATTAGGCATTCCTTTTCTTCTGTCATACGTGTATGCATATATAATCCACTGTTCTACAAACCATATGTGAAGTATGTTTGAAATGATACTTGTATTTACTAGTAAATAAAAGAGAAAGAATGTTGTCCACCTGTTTTGTTGATAAGAAGTTCTGTTTGCCCCACCCCATGTGGGGGCAAGTGCAAAAAGACATTATTACTGTTGAATGAATTACGTAACAAAAAGCTATTATTAAATACTTTTAAATAGTAGATATTTATTTTTAAGTGTTATTTGATATAAAGTTATTTCATATGTAAACTGATCTTTTATTAACTTCTCTTCATTTGAATCAATAAAATATGCAAAAAATAAATGTAATCATATTTGTATATCACTCGAAACAAAAGAAAAAAATTCCAAAAATCTAAAGAATTTTCATACATTGGTAACGATATCATTACGGGGAGGGGGTCATATTACCAAAAAGTTAATGTTATATATGCACAGCCTCTATATAATGGCTCATATATAGTCTACTCCTGAAAGAAATTGTATGATTATCTTAACCAGAGTTGAGTAATATGGGTGGAATGTCAACAAACTGTTTTATAATTTGAGACTGCACTGGATAAATACTTCTTAATAAGTATATAAAATTATAAGTATAAGTATATAGCATTGCTATGGAAATTGTATCACATCAGTATCCTAGCATAATAAAATAATAGAGTAAGTCACATAAAAATTTGTAAGTCACAGTGCATTAATCTGAATAATTTTGGAACTGATGTCAATAAAATTTAAATGACTATTTTTTTTAAATTTATTTATACATTGTGAACAGTCTCAGAAAATAAGAAATATATATAAAGAACTTTCCTTCATATAAAAATTTTAAAGGTTATCTTCCACTAAATTTCAAAAGTTCATTATCAATTTTTTTTTCTGTAAAATTTTTTTATATTCCCATTTTTAAAATACTTTTCTTAGATCTTCTAAATATTATTTTATGTCTTAGTCTAATCTTTATCTAATTTTCTCTATCTTTGCTAATATGCTAGGATTCAAATGAAAAACACCTGCTTTAGATTATATAAGTAGTCTTATAATATATATAATATCAAACACTATCTTGTTAACTAGTTTTCTTTTTTAATAGCAGTAAACAAATGAAAAAAGACTTATATTTGCCTCTTGCAGTGTTTTTGCATTGTACCGTGAAAGAGTTTCTTTATATGATTGGAAATTTTTTATATTATCTGCATTATGTGGTTACATCTATATAGTCGAGGATAAATGTATGGTCATTTTTTCTTTGACTTTATTTTAAATCAAATATTGTATAAAATTTGTCAAAAGACTTTAAGTAATTGGCAAACCAACCAAATTAATATTTTTAAATTGAAGCATTATGTATTGAATAATGGATTCTTTTGCTTGCATGAGATTTAATACTATGTGACATGTGTTTCAGGGAAAAATCTTCTCTCCCCTTCAGCACCTTATGGATATATACCATTTCATCCTCAACCAAATGGAGCTTTGAGTCCTTTCCCCCTGGTAAGTGCATTTTACATCAATAAAAAAGAATATTTGTACACAGTCAATTTTCTAAAATGTACATTTTAGTACATTTTACTAAAATGTACATCATTAAAATTTCTAAAATGTAATTTTCTAAAATTCCAATATTAATTTTGGGATGTAAACAGTAGTAATAAATTAACATTAAACTCATACAACAAATTTGTAGTAGTGATTTCATCAACTATTAATTTTCTGAAAAAACTTAATTGTGCTTTAAAAGTTTTGATGCATATTAATATAATTAGGTAGGTATAATATAGTAGGTAAAAAAAGAAACAGCAAATGCAAATATCAAAAGATCAATTTCAGTGTTAAGTTATGCATTAATGAAAACCGATAGTGGTTGGGCAGGCATTTTCAGTGGTGTAGTCGTAAAAAAAACAGAGGGTATACTTTCTAAGCAGAGGGTATACTCTAGTATATATATACTATAGCTTTCTTGAGAAACAGAGAGCATACGGTGTTCCTTAAAAAAATCCAGAGGGTATATGGCGTAAACCCTCCACTACATCCCTGGGTATTTTATATCTGTAAATGAATTAGTCTCAACAAACAATTTGTTTCAAAAGCTCTTACATTTTATCTTGGAACTAGAAATAACGACTTTGAAGAATACAGAGAAACAAATTGTTAGTGATACACCAAAACTTTAAATATTGTGCAAATGATAAAAAAGTTATATAGGCAACGAAATTTTAATATTATATAATTTAGCTTTAAGCATATTTAGAAATATTAAGCTACTCTTGCAGTGCACTTTTTTTGCATTTTACTTTTCTTACAAATATTGCTAATCCATTTCGGATTGAAAGAATTAATATGTAAACAAAACAATGATCTATAAATCTTCCAAACTTCCAGTCCTGAACTCTGCAGATTTGAGAATTGACAGTTTAACATAATTATGATGTTTGGTGTATGTTATCTGTGTGTAAATGTAAAAACCAATGCAAGACATGAAAAAATGTAGGTAAAAAACTCTTCATAAATAAGAAAATTTAGCAAGCAGTTGTTCAAAGAATTTGTTAACTCCTTTTTGGGAACAAAATAGGTTTTTTTTTTTTTTTTTTTTTTTAAATAGAATTTAAATGCACTTGCTGTAGAGAGCAGAATAGTCGCTCTTGTTAATTTCAAAATAATTTTTATTAATAAAAATCTTTTCAATGTCATTTTTAAGTTGTAGCAAGTAATTTCATACATGAATTTTTTGGATTTTAGTCCTGTTTCAGATACATTCTCACTGAATTTCTTAATGCAACTTTTATATATATTTCTTATGATCAAAATGTCATTTCTTACAACCAAAATCAAACTGAGGCTATAGAATAGGTTTGCTATTTTGGTGTGTGTGTGTGTCGGAAGGGGGGGGGGGGGGGTAAAATAGAATTAGCACGTTTTGCTGTAGAGATACCACATTAGTTACACCTTGTTGCTCTTGATATTTTAAAAATAATTTTTATAATAATAAAAAAAAAAATTCAATGCAGTTTTTAAGTTGTTAGTAAGTAGTTTCATACATGAAATGTTTGGGCTTTAGTTTCAGGTATATTTGCACTGAATTTCTCACTTTTATGTAGTAGTTTTGTTCAAAATGTCACATCTTACATCTATGGAATAGTTTAGCTATTTGTTTTTGGCACTGATGTATTAAACAGGAATGTGTGTCTGTTATTTAAATATTTTTTTCACATGAGGATAGAAGGTACATGTGAAAACTGTCCATTTCTTCTAATTAACACCAGATAAGAGTCTTTTAAAAGTTGTTGATAGAATTAATTATCAGCTATTGATAGTTTTTTTTATGTTAATTAAATGAAATATACCTTGTTCCCATATGCTCCCTTCTTGCTTATCTACTAATAAGGATAATTCATAAGTTTTTCACATGATTTTGTTAACATTGTTTAATATGAATGAAATTAGGCAGAAGCTTTTTAGGCAATTAATTTATTTACTTTTACTATTTTTAAGCTGTTTTTTTTTTCTCTGTGTGTTCATCGCTACTATCTTTTGTGCTTTTACAAAAAATAAGTGAAAACAAATTGTTTAATGCTAAGCAGTACTTTTAAATAAAATATTTCATTTTCATAAAGTTCTCAAGTTGCTGTTATTTATATGTATACAAGGTGTACCTGTTCATGAAGAATTTGGGTATTTTAAAGGACCCTTCATAAAATTATTTGACTTGAAAATAGACATCTCATAAAACTTTTCTATTTTCAAACTGAGCATTTCACAAATTTAATCACTTTCAAACAAAATCCGACCTATCACAAAACAACTGAAGTCACCAAAAAACTATTATCGCAGTTTTTATAGACATAAAGAATCTTGTTAAAATATATAAACAGAAACTTTAATGTAATGGTAATTTCAAATTATGACTAGATTTTTCACAAACATAAAAATCTGTTTGCGATTTCACAAAAACAGGACCCTGTAAGAAAAACCTGGACTGGCCCCTGGTGTATTTTTTGAAGAAAGTAGTTTCCAAAATCAATAAATAATAATAAGACCACTCTCACTATTGTAAGATTAAATATTGTATTAGATTTTTTCCTTGCTTTGTTAGCAAAATTGTTTCTTTTTAATCAGATTATACTACATGGTATTTATAATTGAATGCATGTTCTTATAAAATAGTTTTAAAGAATTAAGAACAAAATACTAGCGTTTTTTAATTATATACAGTACTTAAAAGTAAACTAATACGAGTCCTGATTAACAAAATAAAAATAAACCTGTTTATATATTTTAACGTCTCATTTTTCTATCTTTTTATCAATTAGTGCATTTTTTCAGTCAACCCAAAAATGTAAGAAATATTACAAGTTTCTGCTGATTTTTTGTTTATTTCAAAAGATGATATTCTTATTTTTTTAGCCCACCGCCATCGTCTTTTTGTATCGCAGAGTAAAGTAAATATATGCTAAGCACTCTTTAAAAAGTTTAAAAATGGGATACTGAAGTATTTAAAGTGCAAGATAAAGGCATTGCAAGTTTAAATTGATCAATTTTTGCAATTCTCAACATTTCTTTACATTGACCATTTATACAATTAAGGGAAAAAAAAATTATTTAAAAAATCTAAAGTTTGTATAGACTAAAAAAAAAAAAAAAAAAAAAGGAAGTTATCCAAAAAAAAAAGAAAAAAATCACATTTTCTTTGTAGGATATAGATTTATAATGAAAGGTCTGAAATAATGAAGCCATAATTTGAAATTCAATTCATTTCTATTTTTTAATATTTTTTATCTCGTGGAGGCAATGAAAAAATGCTGCCACATCAAAATGAAAATTTTACTTCTCCCCCATCATCTCTCCACCCCTTTAGCCTCACCAAAATTTTGCTTATCACACTAAAATTAGAATAGCAAGATGGGGAAAAAATGTTAAAAATCGCAAATGGGAGGGGAAAAAAATCTTCTTTGTTTCACTTACCTGAGGGTAAGAGAGTCGAAAAGACATATTATACGCCGTAAGCATTCTTATTGATGCAATCATAACTTCGGCGGGAGGAGGCAGGAAAAAAAAATCGTTACCCTGAAGAAACTAGTTGTGTAACTCAAGTACTTCTGGCAACAAAGAAAGACGGTTGATGGAAAAAAAAAAAAGAGGTGCCGTAAAAAATAACATTGTGTGAAAATGATTATTTTGATAAATTCTTTTTATATTTCATGTATGCGGGCCCACACTTATTCCCTTTTGATTTCTCTTTTTTTTTATTATTATTATTACGGGGCCGCTGGCAAAACGTCTTGTACCGATAGTCCCGAAAATTTTTCGGGCTACCCGAATTCTTTGTTCTGTATTGTAGAAGCGTGTCAAACTACTCGCCACCTTCGAAGCCCATTGAGTTTCTGCCACTACCCCCTCATGGTTTTTTCCTTGGAAGACCGTTTTGATAGTGGAGGGAGGGTAGCGTCTCAGCTTATACATCGCAAAAAGTCTTCAGGTTCAGTCCGTGGGGGGTTCCAAGAGGATGAGGGAGTATGTTTGCATTGCTCTTTTAATTGAATCTGGCAGATTTTCTGTCTTACTTTGACTTCATAACTTTTGTTTTATTTCCTGCGTAGTGATTACCCCAGGCCATTTCTGGTTGTGAGTAATTATGCCAAGAAGTGGTTCTGCTTTTGTTATAGTCTGTCTATTTTACGCTTCGGAATTTTTTCTAAACCTGTATAATATGCAAAGCGTTTTTCTTTAGTGGTACTCTCAATTTGAGCTATATAAATCACCATTTTGTCGGCAAGTCCTGATTATGGTCTAAGCTCCTAGAAAGATATTGCAAGCCTTTCCAAAAAAAATTCGAGAGTTTTACATCCAAGCACTTACTTTTCTCCCCCCTCTTATATATATATATATATACATATATTTATTTATTCAAGGCACAATAACAAACAAAAAAAAAAGTTTTAAAAATATTTCAAATAAATTTTTGTCATTTCCTTAAAATCAATTTGAAATGTAGTATAAAAACTCATTTACATAAACTTCTAGTTTTGCAAGATTTGCTATATCCAAGTCTTGTAAAAAGTTTCGTTAACGAAATTTTATATGATTGTGTGTAATAAAAAGGAATGCGTAATGGTGAAAATGAAAGATTTTCTTCATCACTCCTCGTTATCGCAAGAAATATACTGCTGCAAATATAATTATTAAAAGAATCTTTATTGAATATTGTAGATATAGCTGTGTCAATGAATCAGTATTTATGTGTGTGTGAATTCAAAATGTGCCCTTAAACTTTAACCAAAACTAAAACTTTAAATCTTTTGTGTTTTAAAATTAGGATTTGGATTTATCTCGAATTACCAGAAGCTTCGAGCTTGTATAAGTCTTTCTGCAAGTGGTAGATGTATGATTATGCATAGTAAAGTTAGATATGTGTATACTAGTTGTAGAGGTGCGCCGAAATCGGGTCCTGTTTGTCTGTCTGTCTTTGAATGCTTTCTGCTCAGTGGAGTTGTAGTCGTATTTGTACGGTATTATCTGCACCTAAACGACCGCAGATTGTACAAGCGATCTCAGCAAGTCTGTTCAATGCTTAATATCGTTTCATTCTTTAAAAAACAAACGCCCTCTCATAATGAACTTAAATATAAACAGCTTTATCAGTAAACTTTACAAAATTCTTAACAAACTGCATAAATATCAACAGCGTGGACATTGGTTTAAATGGAATTTTAAAAAATTTATTTCTTCTCTTTTTAATTTTTCACAAAATGTTTAGGGGTGCGCGTCCTCATGAAAAAATGCCTCGGTAATACGGAGATTTTGCGAAAGGCCGATTCATGTGTTGGAATGACAAGATTTTTTTTTTTTTTTTTTAACTTAAAATGGCGTTAAGGCTCCTGTCCCTGCCGGAGGAGACACTCACGAGCTAATGCTAATCCTATGGGGAGGGATTTTTCTAATATCTCGTTTGCATTTCGGCATTTTTAAATAATTTTTTTTGCATTGGATAGCCGAGGTCCGTCTCTACAGCGCACCTTGGTTACTTTTTCGATTGTGGTTGCAGATATTTTTTAGAATGACACTTTCATTTTCAGAACCGGTTTTGAAAATGAAAGTAACTTTATTAAAAATATCTGCGACCAAAATCAAAAAAGTAACCAAGGTGCGCTGTAGAGACGGACCTCGGCTATCCAATGCAAAAAAAAAAAAAAAAAAAAAAAAATTAAAAATGTCGAAATGCAAACGAGATATTAGAAAAATCCCTCTCCATAGGATTAGCATTAGCTCGTGAGTGTCTTCGCCGGCAAGGATGGGACCCTTAAGTAACGATATATCGTTAAGTAATAGTATATTTTTAATTTCTCGAATCCTGCAAATAGAACTGGGAAAAATTTATAGTAATTGCTTAAAAATAAACTGTTTCGACTTTTATTGGTTTTGCATCATTTTTCGATCAGTTAAATATTATTTGCATCCGTTTATTATCCCCATGATCTATCCTGTCCCTTACATGTGCAATGTGTGTACGACCCCCCTATGCGCCTCTCGCTTCTCAACGTTATCGGAGTAGGATGTTTGGGTGGGTGTGCGATTGCTGACTGATGATATATACTCCCTGCTCCTCTGTCAGAATGTTTAGGTCGAATATTTCTCCACTCGAGGGGTGAGGATGTCCCTTTTCCTGGAAATATTCAATTCCGTTGCTTGTACTGTGAACATCCCGCGTTCTCTTGGTTTGGGAACTTGCTAAAATTTTACAGCAATTTTCGTCCTTTGATAGGGCTTCTTTGTACAGCCGTTTTTCTCAATATCATATCGAGTGCATTTATAAACACAGACAAATGCTTTGGTTTGTAGATATGCGGCGAAGAAACTGAAACTTCTAGCTCTTTAGAATTACAAATCTCAAGGTATTTAACCCAAATGAACTCCCTCCCTTCCTATTAGTAAAGTTGCATAACGACAAACATCCCGACATTTTCGAAAAATATCTAAATATCTGATATTTTTGGAAGATATCTGAGTATCGTATATCTTTTTTTTTTTCGATGGAATAGTCAACCTGTTGCATATTATATGTATTTTCAAACTTCAAACATAATGTACAACATAGTTACCTGAGTGTTTGAGTCAATAGACTCAATGATATGACATAAATGAGACAATAGGCGCCATTTTATCAAAAGTTTATTTGCGTTAATTAACCCTTGCCTAAACCATTTGGTTTAGAGGCGTAGTTCTGATTACAAAATGTTTTAAATGCTGCTCATCGTATGAAGATCCCATTCATATCAAAATCGTTATTTCTTAAAAGGTTTCGAAATATAACTTTATACGTTTTCTGTGACCTGTGAGTTAGATATAGAAAAACTTTCTCTGTGCTTGGACGAAAAAAAAGAATCTCTCCTACGAGCAAAATATATCGAGTTACGGTGCATTGAATTTTAGGATTTTTCTGACACGTAAAAAATTTTTTTTGTTGAAAAGGGCTCTTTTTGTGGTGGTTCCATATAATTTTTGCAAGGATTCAAAAGAGATAATTTTTCTGGTTGTTTGTTTTAATATTTCTAGGCATTAACTTTCGAAAAATTTAGCCAATGCAATCATCACAAATTTTAAATATGTTTATTAAGGTAAACAGTGCGACTTTGCGTTTGACAGTTATCGCGTGTCTTATAGTTTTTTCTTTTAATCAGAGACGCGTAAAATCAGATACGCGAGAAAATTTTAATACATGGAACGTCTTCAAATATAAGCGACAATGATAACAATGTAATTAATGTGAATAACAATAAGAACTGTGGCAAAAACATTCTGTTGTGCGAAATTGCTGTCGCTAAAATAGGCGAATTAGAGTGCAATAAATAAGTAAAAAAAAAAGGAATGACAGTCGTGTAGGTTAAACAACAATCAGTTGAAGTTTGTTAATGTTATTATTGCGCACCTCCTGTTTGTTAGCTCCCCCTTCATATTTGAGCTCTGCACGGCTATGCCCTTTACATAGTCCCGATTTCCTTTTAATGTTCTTTCGCTTCAAGATTAGGATTTTATAAAGGACCTAATTTATCTATTTATTTATTTTTAAGGAAAAGGTCAGTTTGCATTTCATATTTCATTTTATATTCTGGTCCCTGACGTAAAAACAAAGTTTTACTCTAATAAAAAACCTCCATATTTAATTTTTCTGTAAAAGTCCTTTTTAATTTGAGAGTACCTATAATTTTCAAAACTTGACGTATCCAGAAAATCAAATTTGGGGAAAATGCCAAAAACTGCATACTGTGTCTGTTTGTTTCAATACAAACGGGATTTTACAATGTCAGAATTATAGTTTAAAATGATTACTAGACTATTAGGGAAAGCACAATTTTTATGATTTTGGATAAGGCGAGTTTTGAAAAAGACGTCCTCATTTATTCTGCAACATAAACTGTGGATCATAGATGTTTGTGAATTATACAAATACTTATTTGAGAAAGTGGACGGCAATTCATTTTCTTGATTATTCTTGTAAGTTAAATTTCTTTTGTAAACTTGAAACTTTCACCCAAAGAATTTTGTCAACTCATCAAATAAACCTACCTTTTTTCTGAAAGTGTCGCCGGGAATGGGGAGGTAGGGGGGGGGGGCAACTTTTTAACAGGCCCTGGGCCCAACTTCAGCTTGATCGGGCTCTGCCCATCAGTGGTTCTTTGTTACAGACAACTAATAAAAAAGTTGTATAATAATAATAAACAACTAATAAAGACAATTGTAGTCGGTATTGGTGCTCGGTTACTCGGTCAAAGTACTACTCGTACGCCATTATAAATTAGACAAACTAAAACATATTGCCTTTAACATGAAAACATAATAAAACAATATTCTAATTGTCTTTTTCTTTCTTTTTTACTTACAATAGAACTGAAGGTCAACTAATTTTAAATAAAAACAATTTCCTGAAAAGTTAAACAATTCGATTTCTACACTCATCAAAAGCAAGCTGTAGGATTCAGTATCAAGCATTAAAAAAAAAAAAAAAAAAAAAAAATGCTTAAAATTATGCTTTATGCAGCAAAATTTTAAAACCAATTTAACTGAGAAATTTGAACAGAAATCTAAGCTTTTCTGTATTTTCATTCCTTAACCCGCTGCTCAGTTTAAACAGGACTAAACCACTATCAGAAAAGATTTTTCTCTAATTAAGCTCTAAAAAACTGGGTATCTAAATTAGACAGATGTCGGTTCTAAATTAATATCAGGGGTCTGTCCAGAGTTTTCTCACAGGGTCCTGTTTTTGTGAAATTGTGAAGTTTTTCTTATTTTTGTGAAAATTCTAGTCATAATTTCGTGAATTTTAAATTATCGATGTCTTCATGTTCTATCCTTAATATATAAAAATCGAAGTAATATGCTGTTTGTTGAGTTCAACTGCTTTCTTACAGGCCATGAAAAGTTCAATTTGAAGGTGAAAAAATTCTGTGAAAGGTCTGTTTAAGAGACAAATAATTTTATGAAGGGTCCTGTTTTGGGATAAAATGCTTTGTGAAGGGTCCTGTTTTAAGATAAATTATTTTGTGAAGGGTCCTTTAAAGGACCTAAAATTTTTCTAAAGATATCCCTGAATATAGTCCCTCAAAATTATTGGTTCGACATTTAGAAATTCCTCTTCAAAAGTAAAGCTTGGAAAAGATCTTTTAATCAAAAGTAAGAAAATATCAAACATCATGATGTTTTGAAAATAAATATCGGATATGTAATACATCACAATATATATCACCAAACCATGGCAGTGTAAAATATATATTTTTTAATTATATAAGGTAAGTTTATTCTGTGAATATGGTTATTACTTAAAGTAAGGGTACATCTATATCTTGAGCTGCATCTAACGATTTTTTTCATATTTAGTCATTAAGATTTCCCTTGATTAAATTAAATGAAGAGCTCTGGTGATAAAGCTGGTGATTAATCATATGATTGAAGATAATCAATAGTCCTCTACCATCTGTTAAATTGCTATTTGAAAAAAACTCAATATTCACAGAGATTTTAATTGAAAAAGGAAGCATTTGACAATAAAAAAAATGTAATTTTAGTTGATAAAAGTGGTTCAAAATGTGTTTTCTCAAAATGATGATTTTTCACATACCACCTTTATCATCTGAGATCTTCAAATTATAATTTAACTTAGCAAAAGAAAACAAAGTAATGTAATACTCCTAGTTGATTTTTTAAAAACTAAATCAGCCTCTTTTCTGAGTTTAATCATTCCTTTGGCCCTATCTGGTTAAAAATCTGCAAGGTACCAGAGTGGGAGTGGCAGGTTGGAAAAAATCCTGTTGCTCCGTACTTAGCTTGCTGATGCTGTCACTGACGATTTCTCAAGAGCATTTTTTCTTCCGAACTCCTTGTTGGAGTGTGGCGCCTGCATCACGAAGGGAGGTCCCGACCCCTTGTCTCTTTCTGCTCTCTCCTTCTATGTTTCTGATTTCTTCACGCCCGTGGAACACTATCTCCTTAGCTTGTTACCAGGGGGTAAACATGGTTTTCGAAGTCTCTTTTTTCACATAATCCTTCATATTTTTGGTGAATCTTGTGTTATTAAAAGCAAGATGCCTTGTGCATCTGTTGCACGCACCATTCATGTGTGATGCAGTTAATTGATACATTTACAAAATCATTTTTTAACGGAAAGATATAAAATTGGAGGGCCTGACTATGGAAGCGATTTGAAATCGAACTGTGTTTTCTATTTTTTGATAAATAAATTACCTATTGGGTTATAAGCGATTTTGATCACGTGCCAAAGACATTTTTCACCCTCCATTGAGTGCTTACTCTTCTTTCGCGCGAAAATTCGGTTCAAAACGCTCGCTTTGACACTATTTTCTGAAAGATCTATTGCGTTTTCAAAAAAAAAAAAAAAAAAAAAAAAAAAAAAGGAAGAAACAGTTCGATTACATTGTTTCTGAACAATAACGCCTGCTAGTTTCATGCATTTCCGATGAAAAAGTTACCACCGAGTAGTCTGAATATCAAAAATATTTTTATTCTAACAGTAGAAAAATAGTCTTTAAAAACACAATGAACGAGGAAATTCAAACTGCCAGAGAGATCTTGTATGCGAGTATTTGAATAAACTTAACATTTGAAAAACGATGCAAAACGTTGAAAATCATGTAGTACTTATAATTTAACGCTACACTTTCTTTTTTATGCTGCATTTGATAGATATGTTCTACTGTGAATATGTATGCATAAATAAGCACTCGGAGATCGTAAGAAAACCAGTTTTGTGTAACCACCCCTTCCTTTTATCACTAATTTCTTACTCAGTCAAACGAGCCAAATCAAAGCCAATTATGTAAACATGATTAGCGCGTTATATGAGGAGAGTAAATGTGACTCTACTCTAATACTCAGTTTTCTTAGGGGTCTGTCCAGACTTTTCACAAAGCTTTTCACTTCGTTTCACAAGGTTTTTTGGGGGGGAGGAGGGGGGGGGTTGTGATCAGTTTTCTACTTGAAAAAAAAACTAATCATAATTTTATGAGTATGAAATTATTGTTATATTCTGGCTCCTGTTTAGACATTTTCAACAATATCCTTTATATTTATTTATTTATTTGGAGCCTATTATGCTTAGTACAAGGGTGATTGTGTTCAGGTAATATACCGGAATTCTAGTTTTTCTGATAGTTAAATTAATAAAATAAGACAAAATATCAATTTCATATCATTTTTAAACATGATTAAAGGTAATATTTTTCATAATGAAATGATTTGGAACCCTCTGTAATAAATTACATATTCTCTCTCCATATGAAATCTTTTTAATGATAAAATTTCAGGTATTTTTTCATGAATTGACAATCTCCCCTGTTAGTAGTTAGCATGCTGTCCACAAAATATGAAGCCTAGGGCGATGTTCGCGGTATCGATACCAGCGCCGTCTGGAGGAGATAACTATGCAAGGTTTTTCTAGTACGAGAACGATAACTCGAGTTATTTTCCTTTCAAAAGTCCATCCTGGAGGCATCCCTCCTATATCAATATACTCAAAATTGGATGATAATTAGCAAATTTCCTTCCCCATATTTATTTATTTATTTATAATAAGTTTTTTTGATGACTTCAGCTGTTTTGTAAAAGGCCAGATTTTAGTTTGAAATTATTACTTTTGTGAAGGGTTCTATTTAAAGATTGATTTTTTTTTTTTTTTTTTTTTTTTTTTTTTTTTTAAGTCCTGTTTTAAGTTGAACAGTTTTCTTTGTTTAATTCCGATTCTTCGTTTAACTATATTCTTCCTAAACAGATCCCTCCTTTTGGTAAATCTCTTTCCTATATCACTCTCTTTAAAATGCTTTTTTACTAACTATTTAATCTTGAACCTTTTTGGTTTTTTCCGGTGTGGTCGGGAGGTTAAGCAGATGCATTGTTCATTGAAAACAAAATGAACATCAAAATATACTTCTACATTGTCCGAAAGTATCTCTATTACAGGTAGACTATAAACTTTAGATCTCGTTTAACCTTTGCTATCCTAATTTCTGTGAAGACTGCTAAAAAGATGGGAAGAAGACCCGCTTTGAAGTTGTACCACCCAGTCGTTTGTGGCTACCCATAGGGGCGGTTCGTGTACCCATGACTCCTTGTGGAATATCTTTTGAGGGGATATAGTTTGCTTTTCCAAGAATATTTGATGGATGATATATAATTGTCTGTTTTTGGAGTTCTCTCTTGGTTTGTATCTCAAAATTTGACATTGAGTACAAACTGGATATTTTTGTCAGTACATTCAAATTATTTCTTATGGACTACTGAATCTGCAATATATGATGACATATATCAGGGTCCCCAGCGTCATGGAAAGTCAGGAAATTTCAAAAGATATAGGAAAGGTCAGGGGATTTACAAATATTTTCTAAAAAGTCTTACGCTCGTATTCATGAATAACTTCGACCGAGGGTTAAACCGCGGGTTCAGTAACCCCAGGTTGGTATTTTCAACCGGGAGTTGAAAACTCGTATTCACCGTTTACTTCGGATGAAAAGTTACCCAACTCGGGGTTTCTCGACCTAGGTTGAACGAAATGTGTTTATTGGTTAAAAAAATCACATGCCTTGTTTCGGTTTCGCGTCGAGACTTCGTTTGTTTATGTTTTGGAAGAAAAACGCCAATTAAAAAAAGAAAGAAAGAAAGAAAAGAAATATTCAATATAGTGTTTTTTTTTTTTTTTTTCTTTTAATTCCCACAAAATGTATGGGCAAAATAAAAACCTGTAATCACTAAATATGGATCAACTTAATTTTTCTTGAAAGTTTTAATATTTTTTAAACAATTATTTTTTTTAAATTTATTAATGAGTTAGGTTAATGATATGAAACGTGTCAACTGCTAAAATAAATGTTAAAAGGTTCTTTTTCAAAATAAATTTTCGCATAGTTGCTAAAAAATGGAACTTTATTTGGGCCAAAACTAATAAAACTTGATTTGAATAAAAACTAAAATTTTATTTCAACAGCAATTATGATGATTTCTATTATTAATAGCTCTAGTTAGCAATTAAACAATTTCTGATAATGAAAATATTAAAATGGAGAAAAAGGAAAAAAATTAAGGAAGTAGTCTGTTGTACTTTATATATACTATTTCTTTTATTGGTATGGATGGTATCCCAGATGTATTAATTTTATTGTTTGGATTTTCAGCGAGCTAATTAAAATGTTTAATTCTAATTAAATTAGATAGTAATTAATATTCCAGGTTGACAGGAAAAAGTAGTGAAATAATATTAACAGAACTGCAGAAAAAGCGGAACAGGTGATCCTAGCGGTGCCCTGGCACCAGGTACCAAACCGCAGAGGCGCACCATAGGCGCATATAGTTATTACTTCCGAAGGATTGATAAACCTTTTTCATTTAACTAGTCGCTAAATAAAACTCTATACTTCCTTTAAGTTTAAACTGTGTGCTGTGGAGATATTTTATAAGATATTATTTTAAGGAACGCAAATATTTTAAACTTTTTAAGACTACTAGTGTATAGTGTATGAATTTCCATTCAACACATATAATCGAATAAGGCCTTTCCTAAATCATTATAAATGTATTCTGAATACTATCTGGACAAATAAATGTGAAATATTACAGAAAGTTGAATTTTTATCGACCAGCTTTTAGGACCTATCCCCACCCCTTCCCCTTCAGCCATTTGTATGAGAATTTTTCTATTATCACATTTATAAGATCAAAGCTATTCACTTGATTATCTTTGACTATTTTTTGATAAATTAGCCTAATAATTACGCAATATTATTACATGCACGAAGACACTTGTTTTTGGTTGCAGTGTTGCATTTGAAAAAATGTATTTATTTAGAAAATGTTATTTTATTTTCTATATTTTTTCCATCTTCTTAATTTCATATTTTTAACTCATTTAGATATCACTTCATTAGATGTAATAAGAATCTCATTTAGAATAGAAATTGAAAGTGGGATTCTTTTTTTTTTTTTTTATGATTGATTAATGATAGATTTCTAGACTAAATAGGCAGAATAATGATAGTTTGTAATCTAACAAAACAGCTCAAATTAATTATTAATATTTTCATATAATTTTACATTATCTAATAAATAAAATAGCTGTCTGTTGTTTGTGAATCAGTGGAGAAAAACAAGTTCCCATTTGTACCACCCTACCCATTCCCTCTATTTTTTTTTTCTCTTTTTTTGGTGTCATTCTTTAATTTAAGCAAATTAAACGTTATGCTGTGTAAGATATAGAAATAAAAAGAAAGTTTAAAGTACATATTACCAAAAATAGAAGAATATATGTAATCTCATACATACACATATATATATATTATCTATACATTTTTTGACTGGTTTGTTTATATTTATACATTATATCTCCTTCATTACATCTTGAATTGTTTGCTTTCTTAAATACTCATGATCACGAAGAATTTATTTACCTTAAAAAGTCATCATTACTGCAAGGGCTGATAGAAATATTTTTGGTGTGGGTTATTTTAAAAAATGAAAGTTTTTTTTTTTTTTTTTTTTTTTTTTTTTAACCAGCGTATTTCAATCCTTTAGTAATTTATTTTAATTTAGCTGTCAATTAAGAAGCAAAACTTATAAGTGATCTCTAAAAAAAGTCACAATTTCAGTAGGTAACATTCAAAAGTTATTCATTTTAGGATTTATTATTACTATTATTATTTTCGTATAAAATAGTACTAATGCAATATTTTATATTATGTATAATTTTGAAATTAAAATACAGTTGAAAAAGAAATGCAATAAAAATAAATATTTCAAATTCCACAAAAATTGGGAAACATACGTAGAAGCTTACAAACAATCCTAAAAAAAAATCAATAAAGTAATAAAACTCAAATTGTTTAAATTTTAAGTTAAAATATCTAATTTATAGATCTGATTTATACATACTCAGTTTGTACATAAACAATAATATATCTTTTACACAATAGACCCAAAATTTAATTTTAAAACATTCTATAAGTACTGATAAAAAATCTACAGAGAATCTATGGATATTCTAAGATAATCTGTGTTTTTCTTTACTTAAACAAAAATGCAAATTAGCCTGAGTCTCACATTTTAATTAGAACTTATGCAAGTATGGCGTTTATTTCGGTCCTGTTAAAATACATTTGTGAATTTTTTAACATCAAAATTGCAAAAAAAAAAAAAAAAAAAAAAAAAAAACCTTAAACGCGACAGTTGTTATTTTAGAAGCAATTATTCGGCTGTTTAAGTAATATTGGCTATTTTTAAGGCAAATAAATTTTTCGCGACCACGCGTATTTATGTAAACAAACAATTCAACATGCATTCAATATATAGAGGCTATATACATAAACATAAACAAATCAGATAAAAATATTGAAGATAATTACATATATATGAGATTACATACCTTTGCATAATGTTATTCCGTTTTATTTAATAGTAGAACTTCTATATTTTACACAGCACATTCTATCAGCACGTCTGCTGCCATTGTAAAATGGCGGTCCTCTCCCTCTCCTCACTCTCACAGCTTGTTTTTCGTTAAATACGCATGCTCGGTTGAAAAATCCTAGGTTGAACCCTGCTGTAGACCAAGGTTGGGTTACTGAACACGGCGTTAGATTTTAACCTCGAACCGGTTCAGTGGGGTTGACGGTGAATGCCATTTGAGTTTTCAACCCGGGTTTTCTGCATAACTCCGGGTCGAAGTTATTCGTGAATACGAGCGTTAGAGAAAAAATGAAAAAAATCACTAAATTCATCAAATGATCGGAAAAAAAACCTAGAAATTTGAAGAACGATCGGAGAAAAAAATCGCTAGTTTTGACAAAGGATTGTGAAAATAAGTAGCAAAATTCGTTGTATGCCTGTTTGGTCAGAGATTTATTTTAAGATTTTGTCAGGGAATTTGTTAGTCATGTTTTTCTGGGAACCTTGTATATCTTCCTTTTCGAAAAAAGCTTAGAAAAGATTACAGACTGTAGTCGTGACTTAAATTTGAATCAGGAGTAACATGCGCAAAATGGTGAAAAGTAACTGAAAGTAAAAGAATTTTCAGCTAGGATAGGGATATTCTTCTCTACTTGACTGTGGATTACCTAACTTTTAAGTATGAACAAAATTTAATTTCTTTTAAAATGAATACAGTAAATGTTCTGTATTATTATGATTAATAATAATAAAGAAAGAACGAAAATTGCTTGAGTTGTAAATAGCTGTTCTATGAAATATACAGTCGAACCTCGATTTAACGTACTTTGATTTAACGAATTCTCCGATTTAACGAATATTTTTTCTGTCCCGACAAAAAGGGTGCTAAAATGCTCTGATTTAACGAATGTTTAGCTTTGATTTAACGAACAACAGTCGCTGAAAAATTTGGCATAAGCACATAAAACTAAAACTTAGAATTTTTCGCACATAAAGTTTTGAATCTTTCACACCCTAATCCAAGTGTTACAAATTGTTTTCTCATTTCTGGTGTATTCAAAAGACAGTCTTTCCCCCTTCTCAACTAGAAATGTATGTATTAAGTTTTAAAAGCAAGTAACATTAAAGAATTTAGATAATTTTAAAGTTGATCTCCTAACGTATAACTTATAATTTTTAAGCTCGTAGTAAACAATAATCATTCTTTTTTTCATATCTGTATATCTAAGGGTATTTTGCCTTGATTTTATACCATACTCTTTACAAAAATTGATATTCGATTTAACGAATTGCTTCGATTTAACGAACGGATATGTGGGTGCCAACCAATTCGTTAAATCAAGGTTCGACTGTAATTAAATAAGTATTAGTTTTCAAAGTAAGTTTAACTCATACTTCAGTTGTAGAGAGCCGTTCGGTATCCTATAATTGAAAAAAAACCCATTCTAATCAAGAAAATTTCTCTTGCAATAAATGGATTGGGATGCTATAAAATTTTATATCGCTTATGGATATTTCTGAAAATGCCAGGATAAGCATGTCGATAAAGAGAAATAAAAAATATAGAATACAGAAAAATAAAGTTAAACTAATTTTTTTTATCTTAAATTTATGGGAAATTTTCAATGCTTGAAACGAAACGACACATTTATGGTTTTTCTTTCAGCCACAGGTACTGCTATATTAAATACATTTTGACAATTAAAATGATACCCTTAAAAATGCTTATTCTTCTTCGCAGTTAATTTTCTTATACAGTCGAGCCTCGATAACACGAACACGCTTAATGCGAATTGCTTTTAGCACGAAATGTTTCCGATTGCTCCATCCAGTTGTATTTAATGTATTTAAGTTCGGATAACACGAACAAAAAAAGTTTCCCCTTGAATGTTCGCGTTAACGAGGTTCGACTGTAATACATACAAGACAAGATCATAACTGCCAGCCTTTCGACTTTTTCCAAATCAAATAGCACCATTAATTTTATTAAATGAAAGAAGTTTATTTATAGAAGCAAGCAACATTTCATTAAATAATTTTTCTAGTGCAAATTATGTTTAATTTGAAAGAAACCAGAAGGTTTGCAGCTGGGCCATTCCATGTTACGTGTGTGACGTTTGGAGAGAAAAAACTTTCTAATTAATCAAGGATTTTTCAATATATTTCTTATTTAAAAATACAAACAAGAGTTCTTTCAAAAATATACACTTTACCTTATTCTTTTATGCAGAAACCTATAATTTTGATATAATAGTTTAAATAGCTTTTTAAAAAAGTTACGTGTGTGACTTAGAAAAAAAGCAAATTTTGAGTAATGACATTAAATGATGTATTTCTGTGAGTTTTATTGCCAAACATTTAAATTAAAAAATATGGTAATAACTTATTCACCATACCATCTAAAATCACAGTTAAAATTAAAATTTAATAAATAATTGAATAAATGAAAATTAAAGGCTGCATTACGTGTGTTACTCTCTGCACGGAATGATCCAGCTATGCAAGACACTTTTACTTATCCTCCTGAGACCTGTGAAAAATAAAATATATTATGAAACATCCATTTTAATGGATGTCAGGTCTCAGGAGGTTATAGCTTATTCAACATTAGAAAAAGGTTCAAGTTTTAAAACTACGTCTAATTCTATTAAAAGCTATAAAGCTGATTCGATTGTTAATAGTTTTTCTATTCGTATATCGCATAATGAATTTCCTATATACAATAATTATTTGTACTATAATTATATGATATTTACTGTAATTATAGTACAGAAGTGTCGTGTTCACGTTTGATTAGTTCTATACAAGAAGAGCTACAGCAAGGGTGGTGCGTGTGGCGCCTTCGCACCTGGCGCGAAGCCTGATTGGCGAATCATCGGTGTCATCAGTTATTACTAACCATACATTGGCGTTCTATAGAAAGATGATCCGAATTTTTTGCACCAGTCGTTAAATAGTTGCTGCGGTACCGTATACAGGTTCCGTTTCACATGTTTAACTGAA
This sequence comes from Maratus speciosus, assembly GCA_963932465.1. Classification (NCBI taxonomy): domain Eukaryota; kingdom Metazoa; phylum Arthropoda; class Arachnida; order Araneae; family Salticidae; genus Maratus; species Maratus speciosus. The sequence continues at coordinate 232,014,596 of OZ010791.1, read as the reverse complement.
TTCATATAATTGGAATAGATTTAAAGTTTTATTTTTATCTATTTCAATAAAATATTTTCTCTTTTCCTTAAATTAGAAACAAGGTTACTTTCCTGTTTTCGACATAAAGGGTATTCAATCCGGTACTCTTCATATTCCTAATGCTTTTGAATTTATGATCACTTATATCAACATGCTCATGGACTATAACTGGCAGAAATGTGGGGTTTCCCAAAGTAACCCGTTTCTCAGTATTTCTCCCTTTTTACTTTTACTAACTATAATTCATTAGGAATTTCCCCCTTTCCTTTTTTTTCACTTCTTTTGTGGAGAAAAATACGTGTTCACCACATGTATTGGCTACTTTGTCAGAACCTTTTCTTTGCGTTGGAAAAAGGGGTTGACAAGCATTTTTTCCTCTATTGTGATGCCGCTCCTAAGCGAAAGTGTGTTAACGTGGGACTGGATTACCGCGAGATGGCTATTTGTGAGAAAGTAAGGTAAGCGTGAAAAATGAAAAAGCACGGCATTACATTCAGTGACGGGAAAAAGATGGTGACTGGAGTGTTTATTTCGTTTTGGCATTTTGCTATAGATGTCACGCGAAAGCAGGGACAGGGGTAGAGAATTATGGATGCTGAAGGGGGTGGTTCGCTGTAATATGTGTGGAATTGCAGGGCGGGGCGTGAATAAAGACATACAGTGGATTTTGATTTGTGTACATTTTTTCAAATTCTGCTGATAGATTATGAGAAGAGGTATTTATTACTATAATACGCGACTTTATAATGATGTATTTATGTTGAATGAAAAAAAAATGCACGTGTTTGAATTCACTGGTGTCCATAAATTTAGGAATAATCACAAAATACTAATTTTGGAACACAAAAGTTAAGGCTGTTGGTCAGCAAGATCTCAAAGTCCCCTTTTCAACGTTAAACCTAATTGCATGGAATGCATTCATATTTTCCATTTCTTTTTTCTCGTTATACTCTTCTTGAAGGTTACCTTTTTTTCTATGTGACAAACTACAGTAAACTCTCTGTAAGGTGGACTTTGCGTAAGACGGAAATCTGTCTAAGGGGCATCCCACACTGAGACGACAAGCGACATGAAGCCGAAACATGTAGCGCATAAACTGGTCGAAACAAAGAACGAAGTTGTTTCAAACCAGTTTTTCCAGCGAATTCAAGCGACATGTCTTATATGTCGCCTTAGTGTGGGATGCGCCTAACTCGGAAAGATTTTAAAATCCCTGCGAATCATAGCCATGGAGTAAAATTTGTCTAAGTGGAATATTGTCTACTGCGGAAAATGTTCTTGGTCCCGATCGATTCCGCATTAGACAGAGTTTACTGTAGTTGTAAAATATATGCTTAATTTAATTTTTTATGTGTTAAAATCTTCGAGAAGCTGTCCAGTTGTGAGTAGTATTTTAAAGCAATGAAATGAACTCAAATAAAATTAATCACATGTTTTAGGAATATTTCATCAACTAAAAAAAGAAAGAGGCATTCTTTAAGAAGAATATGCAGCAAACAGAAGATAAAAATATTAATTTTCTGATAAGGAATTTGCAAAAATACGAATGCATTTCTTACCAATAGTTTTAGCGTTGGAGAAAGGAATTTTGAGATTTGAATGACCAACAGACTTAACCGTGAATCTTCAAATGAAATTGATGTAAATGGCAGTTGCAGAAAATACATACTAACCTAATAGCACATCCAGTCGATTTAACCCCTTGGGGACGAGCGACCCGTATACGTGCCGCATGAAGCGCTCAGAATCCTTGTTTTTCCTCACCAGTAAAATTTTACTGTAAAATTTGCCTTATGTAATCAGCGCATTTTCTCGATTCAAGAAGACACAAATTTCTGTTTTTAAAAAACGGTGACAAAATATTAAAAATTTCGTAAAAGGCTCCCGTCCCGAAGGGGTTAACGACACCTTGATGTCACAAGTGTCATTACGGTCAACCAAAAATGTTTCTGCATATCATTCGTTACAATATTATTCTCGAGTGACCATCATTTGGTGACTGCGCTACAACTCACCGTGACTGTTGCTTTGTGACAAGTCACCAAGTGATTACATGAATTTTCCCAGTGACTATCATGTGACCTTCATTTGGAGATTCCACTGTGAAGCCACTATGACCGTTGCATTGTGGCGAATCGACAAATAACGTCACAATGAACTCAAATGGTGACTCTCATGTGACTGACGTTTAGGGATTCTACTGTGAAGATATCACCATGGACGTTGCTTTCATTGTGATGTCATTTAGTTATCCGCCACAAAGCTCTTGCCGAGTCAAATGAACTGGCAGTGTTGTTCCCAAATCATGGTTGTAATCATAGAGACATAAGGTGACTTGACTTCCCTGTAACGTCAACTGGTGACTCGCCACTAAGCCGTTTTCTCCACTGTGCTTAAAATCTTTGTTCTTACTTGTATAAAAACATGAGTAGCTTGCTTGTATGCATAAATTATTCCTCATAGCAATGATATATTTAAAGCTTGGACCCTATATTTCCTTTGTTTTTCATTCCATATCATCATGGCTACTTTGTCTTGTGAAGTAATCCGGAAAACCCCGCTCGGCCGCTCAGACGACAATTCTAAGCTTTGAACTGTCGCCAGAGCAATTTACCGGGACGACGCCGTCTTTTCTTAAAAATAAAACAACGAGAGAGAGAGAGAAAAAAAAAGCTCGCGAAACAACAGTTGTAAAGCTTGTATTCCTGTTTAAAATCGCGTACTGTTTACCTCAGCTGCGATAAGTTCGAAATAAATAAATAAAAGGGGGCCACCCCTCTTACGTCAGTTCGACTTAATTTATCCGATAAGTTTCGGTTTTGGCAAACTTCCCGACGTCGCCGAAGTGGTTTATTATCAGGTAAAGATTCTGCAAAAATCTGAGTCTCCTGTTTGCGCTACGCTTGCCAAAACTAAAAGATGAGGACCGAGTGACATTGATGAACATTCAGTCAGAGAAAGTGGAGGTCTACTGGAAAAAAAAAAAAAAAAAAAAAAAAAATCGTAAATATAGACTTCTGTGTTATTATGTCCAGTGTTGAATTCGCTATTTGCTCCGGAAGAGATTTCTAAAGTTCCGCGGAAGATGTGCACTTTTTGACCATTAATAACAATAAGCATGAAATCCTATTTCTGCCAGTGGTGTAGTCGAGGGGGGACGTGGGAGGACGGCGTCCCCTCACTTTTTTATTTTATCTCAAACGTCCCCTTACTTTTTATTTTCAAGGGGGACGCTAGGAACCTGGAGGACGCAGATTTCCCAAACCTATTTTTTTTTTTTTTTTTTAAGGATAAGCTCTCTAATAAGCTAACAATTTTTAAAATAAAAGTATTGAATTTTTATATCTTCCAACAAAATTGAAAACTTTAATAAATTATAACGTGTTAAATATATCGAAAATGACGTGTGATATTGAGATTCGTAGCTTGAGTCCGTTGAGTCCTTTGCTAGAATAGTTCAACTAAAATCATGATGAAACCGTGATTTTAGAACGCTTCTTTTGTATTTCACCTCTTTAGAATTCGAATCTGTAAAAAACAAACGCATATTGTGCTTGCATGCTAGACGTAATCTACTTACTGGGTTTCTAACCTAAATATTTCTAGAAAAAACCTGATAAAATGTGATTTTTGGAGTTTTAATTTAAACTATGTTTATTTTTTTAATTACTTTTCTTGGCAATTCAAGATGGAAGACAAGATTTGAAAACAAGTTTGACCCATGTGACACGGACCTTATGTTCAGAACTATAAGCGTCCCCCCACTTTATTTTCCAGGACTACACCACTGATTTCTGCACGTGGGTGTTTCCATCCTGTGCGAAATATGATGTTCTGAATTCATCACTGGTTATGTCTTAAAAGGTTGGTCAGTGAGATCTGAAATTCCCCTCGCTAAAATAAAACCTATGGGCGCTTCATGCGTTAGTGTTCTTAAAATATTTCCTTAGGAAATTAATATTTTTAACTTCTATTTTTCTTTGTACTGTTCATAAAGAATGTCTTTTAGTTTACAAAATATTTCTAAAATATATACTTAATTTATAATTTTACACGTTAAAATCTTAGTGAAACTGAGTAAGTGTACAAAACTTCAAATAAAATTAAGTATATTTATTTTAGAAACACGTATTTTGAGATTTTTTAACTGGTAGTACCAAGTTAAAAGCAGAATGTATAATTTAAATGGATCACGCAGCATGTAATTCCCCCACTGCGTCATTTCCGATTAGAGTAAATGTACAGAAGATTTCACTCGCTTACTGCGAGAACTTTGTTATAAGGAGCAAAAGCACCGCCCCTTCCTTCCATCCACGTTATAACAGAGTTCGACTGAAATAAGGTTTTATAATGTTTGTTGGAAAATCAAGGGGAAAAGAAGTAACCATTGCCTTTCTTTCCGAAACCAGTCACATCTATGCAATTTGTAATATTATCCTACGGATATGCGGCAGCTGCTATAATAACTCGAAATGAATTATGAATTTGATAGAACCAGTTAGGAGCCATTGATGTCGACGTGATGGCTGGTTTGTAATGGGTGTTAATTTTATGTCTAACTTATTTAGTGATCTCTTAAAAGAATAGCTTCTTTATAACCAAACCCATTAATTGAGCTTAGTAACTAGCTGTGAAGATTGCATAGTTTGTTGTGTTTTGAAGAATCTGAATAGTACGTACGTCATAAAAGTCTTGTTAATTCCGTATTTAAAAAAAAAATAAATATCCGATATTTTTGGCGTAGAATAATGAGGTGCATTTTTTTCAACTTTCTGAAATAGCACTGGATTTTCAGATCTTAAAATTTATTTTAATTGAAAAATGAATCAAAATTTATATTCCCAGGAAAAGATCCAACATTCAAATTAACAGGCTTGGTCTTAAAAATTCTAGGGAAATTTGAAAAATCAGTAATTTAACCTTCCTCCTTCCACTCCCGATCTCCCCCAAGTAGTGTTGATTCTAAGCCACTTTAGCAGGGCGCAGCGTCCGGCGGCCCTTTTTATTTCTTTTTTGCGCCCGGCGCGGCCTTTTTAAACTCTTCCGATGCGCCCGGAATCCCTTTTTAAACTCTTCCTATGATCCCCGTGGTAATTCAATTGATCCCGGGAAAATATCGCAAATTGGGACTCTAAACAAACCAGTTCAAAATATTTTTTGTGAACAAGGTACAAGTGCGCCCTTTTTGAAAAAAGTGCCCTCTTTTAGAATAGTGTTCCCATTTTGAAAAAATGCACCCTTTTTTAGAATAGTGTTTGTTCCCTTTTTTTAGAATAGTTGTTCCCTTTTTGAAAAATTTCCGCCCGGCGGCCCTTTTATTCTAGAGTGAACACTACCCAAGTAATAATAATAAACTAGAGAACTTGTTTAGTTTCTATTTTTTAATTTTATGTTTGTAAGGAGATAAAAAACAAAATTTGTTAATTAAGTTGAAAATTATTGTTTTGTAATATTTTTTAAATCACACCTTTCATTATTTTTATGACTTCATGTTTATTTTTATTCATTTAGAGGTTGTGGGGATACTGATTAAAATATCATTCATTGTTGACCCCCTCCCCCCGCCCCTCCTTCCCCAAGAATTCAGTATGAACCTTGAGTGAGTTGATTGTTTTCCTGTCAGAGTAATGGAAAATAGATTATATTAATGTAATAATTATATATAATTATATTAACTATTTTAAAAAGTAAGAGTTTTCTATTGTTTCTGGAATAAAAATACATTTTAGTCTTAATTATTAACTATTTTAAAAAATAAGACTTTTCTATCGTTTCTGGAATAAAGAATACAAATATATTTTATTCTTAACGAAAAGTCGTTGCAGAAATCAATATTTTTCCATTAATCTAACCTGTAAAAACTTTTCTTTTAGAAATTTTAAGTAAACAGTAGAGCCTATTTTATCCGAAACTCTTTTAACCGAAATCCATTTTTAAAGCTTTTTTTTTTTTTTTTTTTTTTTTTTAACTATCACATTTCTTGTGGTCAAAATCCATTTTAAAAGTTTTTTTTTTTTTTTTAAAGATTATCATATTCCTCGTGTGCAAGCAGTCCTTTCCGAAGCACGAGTACATATAAATATTTTCGATCCCCTTTCTTAGAATTCCTTTGAATTTAATTTGAGCTCCCGTAAGCTGCGGAGTGGAGCGAACGAAAAAAACCCGAACAAATTAGTGATTCTGAAGCTTTTGAATGTTTTGAAAAAGGTTTGGCTTGGCTGGAGCAGCAGAATGACTGTGATACTGGCGAACTAACAATATTTAAAAACTTCGTGATAGAGCTTCGAAGCAAAGGCAATCGAAACTGCGACAAACAAAACATTGTTTCTAACCCTTGTGAAATATATCAAAGGTACTTAATTTCAAAATTAAAGCTCAGTTAATTTATTCTTGTTTCTATTTTGCTATTGCTTTATTTTTGTTAAGCACTTGTTACTCTAATAAAAAATAGCGCATGTATTACTCCTCAATCTTAAAATTCAAGCATTCTCGATTTTCCGAAAGAGGGTCGGTCCCAATTACTTCGGATAATCGGGGTTCTACTGTATATACTTCTGGGTAATAAATAAAACTTTAAAATACCACTGGCAAATACATATACAGACCTGCCAACTTTTGAAAATGCGAAATCGTAGCACACAAAATTAAAATTAATGTGGAGGTTGGTTGGTTGGTTGGTTTTCATGTTTCGCAGCAATCTTTTGACATTCATAAAAGGAATACGGTTTCAGTCTTAACTCAATATAGTAAATTTTTTCATGTGAAAATTTTTATTCTATTTTTAGTTCCTTCTCGCTTCAAAGCGTTTTTTTACATTTGCAAAAGAAGCCTGGTTCCAATTCTTTTAGCCCAGTGCAGTAAATTTTGACGAAATTCGCTATTTTTTCCCCGCAATCATTTCAGGATATTTACCATTTTTTTCCCACAAACGTAATTCACATTTTTCTATCACGATTCTTTGTTGAAATCTTCATTTTTTACCACAAACTTTTGACGAAATTCCCATTTTTTACCGCGATCCTTTGACGAATTTTGCGTTTTTTACCACGATTCTTTGACGAAATTAGTGTTTTCTTTCCGCGATCTTTCGGTAAAATTTGCGTATTCTTACTGATCTTTCGATGAAATTTGCATTTTCTTACTGATCTTTTGACGAAATTCGAGTTTTCTTTCTGCGATATTTTAACAAAATTCACTTTTTTACCTCGATCTTTTGACGAAATTTATTTTCTTCTGTAACCAATTGACGAAATTGATTTTTTTATACGGTCATTTGTCAAAATTCGCGATTTCTCGGAAATGAATACTTTGAAATTTGTGAACAGAATCACTCCTGAAAAATATGCTGCGCAGGATAAAAATCGAAACTAGAAACAAAAAATGCGTTTGTGTTTTTTGAAAAAAATCGTAGTTTAAGACCGATTTTCGTAGCATCGTAGTTTATTGGTCCAAATCGTAGCAACTACGATTTTTTCGTAGCAGTTGGCAGGTCTGCATATATGTATTTGCCAGTGATATTTTAACGGAAATGAAATGCGAAATTTCAGCAGAAAATAAAAGTAAGCGTTTTAATTGGAGAAACACACATTGGCACATCCCTGACTTCTTTTCAATTTTAAGCTTTAATTTTATAAAATTTATATTTATACTTTTTGGAAGACTGTGTTCTTGGCTGATTGCTTTTGGACAATGCTAACTTCTAAGATATCCAGAAGAGGTCTAGCCACCCGGAATCCCGAGGAAAAGACAGGGAAATTTACGATTCCTGAGAAAAAGTGAGGGAAGTTTGAAAATTTTGAGGAAAAAGTCCAAAAAATTGAAACTTCCGAGGAAGATTTATCTGAGTATAAAACTAAGGATTTAATGTTTCAATACCTGGAAAACCTAATTTTGCTGTTCTTCATAAGTACTGTAAAGAGTATTTCAACTGCTTGCCTATTAGTCCAGGGGAAATGTACATTTTAGCTTGCAAAAGGTCGAGTAAAAGATTTTTTTTTTCTAAATTGTCTATAATGATGCCAACATGGAAAAACCAAGTTTTCTAACAAAATTTCTTAAGGCTAAATTTTCTGTGGCCGAAAAACAACAAAATTTTGGGACATTATTTGATTTTTTGGAAATATCTCGAGACCCATTACCGTAGCGTATTATTTGTCAATTACAATATTAAAGAGGGTAAAATTCTCTACAACTTTCATATTTACAACTTTTTTATACACTCGCAAGCGCAGTACGCTATTTCAAAAATGGGACAATTTTTTCAATTTTCATAAAAACCGTGAAAAACGTAGTTTTGCCGCGATTATTCAAAAGTTCCCCGCGGATTTAATCGTGTATGACGACTTCTAACAATTGATTACAGTAAATTAATCTATTATTTGCACACTCACGACATTTTCATCTCAACAGACATTTTACATTCAATAAATTTATATTATTTTAAAAGTAGGGCAGAGTGTAGATGAATAAAACAATTTTCATATTTAGACAGTAACTTTAAGTGTATACAATGTTAACTTCAAAGCATTGTTTAAAAGAATTTTTCAATCTATGTTAACGTATTGGCACGATAGTTCCAATTAAAAAAGATTTCTTGCTTAATTATAATAATTTTTATAATGCATACACATTTTTCCAGGTATCAATGGAATAGGTGGGTCATTTTCAAAATCTGTCCATGTTTTGGAATAACAAAATCATTTTTTTAGAAATAATCAGAAAGTTTTAATTGTTTGTAAATAATTACCTAACCTGATAAACATTAATATAGAAGCATCAGCAGAGACCAAATTACTAATTTAACATTTTAAAACTAATTTTTAAATTTTAATGCACTTGGTATAATGACATAAGTGAGCACGATAATGACAAATTAAACAAAAGATTTTTATTTTTCTCCAGGCATAAATGGGAGCCATTATATTTTCTGGCCCATACAATGATTTTCTATTTCTCATATAATGAAAGAGGATTAAGAAATAAAAGTTCATTTAATTATCAATTAGAATTGGGTACGGTAATGACTTACAAAAGAATACTCACCAAAACATTCAAAGTCTTTGCTTGTGTTATTGAAACTATAAAACTATTTACTCTATTCACCTAAACCTGATAACAAGTTGACTTTTAAGGAGTACTTTTGCCTTGATAAAAAAGCATGTGCTGTCCTCTAAAAAAATCCAGAGGAATTTTTTGTCAGAAGCATGGCAATGACACTCTTTCTTGGGACACGGTTTAAAAAAAATTATTAAGAATTATAGATAAGTTTAATTAATGAAAATAAATAGTTTTTTAATTAGTAGCATCTTAATAAATAAAAATGTATATAAAAAAAATAACCATCTGTTTTAAATAGAACTTTGTCAAATCTTTACCTAATAAATTGCTTGTTGGGACAACCTACAGTAATGATATTTTGACTACGAAAGAATATATTTCTTATTTTTAAATTTTATATAAATAATAATATATCTGTAAATTATCATTAAAAAACATGATAGTTAAAATGCAATAATTAAAATTATGATATTTAACTATTTTTCTGTGCAAAAGTGAAAGGACAGTAAAACATGAGACTTTTTTTGAAAATCATCCAGGTATGAAAATTTGCGAAAAACATATTTTATTCCCCACTACAATGGTATATTTTGTTTACCAATTATTAATAACATGTTTTACTGTTTTAAAGATAGCAAACATTGAATTGTAGTTTCATATAAAAAGGGGGGGGGACTCAAAAGATAAATATCTTTTATGAAAGAAATACTTTTACCTTATAAAATAGCTACAATAAAAATGACACCAGATTATTTCACTAACTAATGTTATGCATTTATATCTTGTAAAATTTATAAATTCTGTTAATAAAATATTTGAGATCTCTAGTTTTATAAAAAATATTTAAAATATTAGTTTTAAAATATATTGTCAATTTTTTTCCACTTATATCAATAAATATAACAAGAGATTATATCATTTTAGCATGCAAAAATATGTAAAACTTTAAGGTTATCTATTAATTGCTTTAAAGTTCAAACAGGATACTTTAAATTTCAGAACAGGTTTCAAACAGTTTTCCAAAAATGAAAGTGTCCGAATATATATATATATATAAAGCAACCAAACCCGAAAAACTACAAAAGCACAACATTAGATAGTTATCTCAGGTATCCCATCAAGAAAAATTATTTAAAAGTAACAAAATGCGAGCGAGATATTTGTCAAGAACGCTCCCATAGGTTAATGTTACCTTGCGAATGTCTTCGTGTGACTAATTTAGTCCTATAATTCATATAACTGTGACTTTAAACGCCTCAATACGACAACTACCGTAAAGTCTTTGAAAAAGAAATCTGTATATACGGAATTCTGTCTTTAAAGAAAAGTATATATTTTTTCAAGAGAAGGAATATGAACAATTACACCTGCTAAGATGGAAACCTGTTTAAAGCGGAATATATTTCGGTTTCTTTCGGTACAGTTTTCAAGGTTTTAATGAATCAATATTTGGCAAAGCTGATTACGTAGTTCAGCATTACGTATTTAATGCTTACACACTTAAAAATTTCAAAATCCGGCTATTAGAGATTTATTAAAATCCCCGTGGTAAATTTTCTTTTTTAAGGGGGGGGGGGGATGGAGGGGCGCCAAAATCCATGTTTAGCACGGGTGCGAAAAAGGCTTGTTTTAGCCCTGAAACACATAATTTACTGCTACTGATATATAGAAGTTGACATACACGATTAAATCCGTGGGAAACATTTTAATTATCGGGGTAGAACTGCGTTTTTCACGGTTTTTAAGAAAATTGAAAAACTGTCCTATTTTTGAAATGGCGTACTGCGCTTGCTATTGAGTGTATAAAAAAGTTGTAAATATGAAAGTTGTAGAGAATTTTATCCTCTTTAATATTGTAATTGACAAATAACATGCTACGGCAACGGGTCTCGAGATAATTAAAAAAAAAAATCCCAAAATTTTCTTGTTTTTTGGCCACAGAAAATTTAGCCTTAAGAAATTTTGTTAGAAAACTTGGTTTTTCCATGTTGGCATCATTATAAACAATTCAGAAAAAAAAAATCTTTTACCCGACCTTTTGCAAGGTAACCCCCTTTTTTTTTGGTACATTTCCCCTGAACTATATTCATTTTCTCTACCCTCTTTTCAGCTCTTCCTTGTAACTCAGAAATTTTCAAATCCGGCTCCACTGAACCGGGCAAAAAATATTGTAAAATTAAGGGATTCGGTCTGCATACTTATCTTTACTTGGGAACTGAACTTGTTATTTATTTTTGTTATTATTATTATTTATTTATTTATTTATTTATTTTTTGTATTAAAATATGTCAAAGCAATCTCTGTTTAACCGTAACTGATATGACAGAGAATTTCATCCCGATTGGACTAAACTGATAGAACCTGATGCTAAGATTGTGTATCTGCAAAATGTTTAGCATGTAAAGAAACCCAATTTTCATTAAGAAATATAGGGGTCAAGCAATCACTAACCACGAAATAAATATAATATTGGTGTTCAATAATTTAGAAATTTTGCAAAAAATTGTGTGAAAATTCAGTATTTTGTGCTTCAAAATCAGTTATGAAAGTTCCACACTTAAATTCCCAACATTTATTATTATTATTATTTTGTGTGTGTGTGTGTGTAACATCATTTTTTTTTTATTGGTACAAGAAAGTCAGGTAAATTTGTTGCTGATCTGGAATACACACACTGTGTCTATTAATCAATTAATACATCAAATAAAAATTTTACTAGTAAAAAGAATCATAGAAATTTTTTTTGAAATAATTGCATGAAATTTATCTGCTACAGCAATTTGAAATATAATATGAGTCTCTCAGAACTAACAGATATCTCGTGCGACTATCTTGTAAGAGAAATGGCCAAACAAATATTACTGGGAACCCTTTTTCATGTACAACCCTATCCTTTTCTCATCAAATATTTCCCACTCATTTAATTCTTTAGTGTAAACTTCCGTAGCTTTCCACAGCCTTATCTTCACCTCCACCTTGTTGCGCATCCCGTTCAATCAAAAGAAACTGAAAACGGATCCCACCTCATGCTAAAGGGGTGGTGTTGCTCGCAACCATGCATGTCGTCTGCACCTGTAATTTGCACTTTGAGACCGTGATATCAATTTCGTTCATTTTTTTTCTTCTTCTTTGTCATCTTCTCCCTGTCCCCTCTTGGTGATTTTTTTCCCCCCTCATTCAACATTTTGTCTCGCCCTGTGACTGTCCAGTTTTGTTTTTCTCTAATTTTTTTTCTGTCTTTTGAAGACGTGCAAATGTGTCAAGGTTGGTAAAAGAATTTTTCTCATTGAAAATATTACACCTTGTATATTATAATTAAGGAGAACGCTTAGTCGTGATAGCTTACATTGTCTGTTTTTCTGGTTCGTCTCTTAACGTACAATTAACTAGCTTTTATGGCATGGGTTTGTGTTATTTTTTTTCTTTGTTATCAGCCTATCAATTCCATCCCAATAGCAGTTGTCCAAAGACTTCGCGGTCTGAGAGATTTCTCAACATTTAAAAATAGCCGGAGATGGAAATATGAAAGGTAGGGGAGATTTTCTAAATCGTTTTATTTCATCAAAGAGTATTTTTAATTCGTGTTATTTTAAAGCTTAAAGCAAATCCCCCCATACTTACCCACATACATTTTTTTTCTATTCTTCCTGTGTTAACTCTTCTGTATTTTTGTCGCATCGATTCCCTTTCTCACACAGTTTATTGTCCAATTTCCTTGAATAAATTTGCTCTGTAGCATGACTATCCGCCTGTTTGCGTGCGCCCAGCAATAAGGCGGGGTGTCACTTACTATGTCAGTACACACACTGAATTTCAAATAATAATGAAGATATATTGTGTGATATGCATACAATCGTTCCTACCTTGTATTACTCGGCAACTGCTGTTTAGATTTTAGCTTTATTTATATACAGTCGTTATTGTGAAGCCAAACTGACACCCGCATTAGCCCGTTATAACAGAGTTCTCACTATCACCGGTCAAGTTAATGATACTATATTATGAAAATACCTTTTAAAAAGGTCAAATTAAAAATTACGTGTAACTGTTATGAGCATAATTTCTTATTTCTAAATTAACAGCATGAAATTCAATTGCTAATTATGATTCAGTGTTTATTTCTATAAATTTTGAATCTGGCACTCATAAATTGAAGAAAAAATAAAATGCTGGAAAAAATAACTCGAGTAACCACACTTACTGTTTAATTATTATTTTAGACATAAATTTAAAAAGAATTTTCAGATTCTTAAAATTCTGATAGATTTATTGCTATAACTTAACTGTTATCAGTGTCGTCTTCGTTTTTTGTGGCCACGCGGTGTCTTTGATTTTTAACGACTTTAGCAGGAAAGGGACTGATGTCCGGCAAAAGAGGAAACCTTTCCTTCAAGTAGAGTCGAGCTCCTTATCTCCAGACCCATTGTTGATTCTCCTCATTATTTTGTGAATAAACCGCGGATGGGTTCAGAATAAAAGATTTTCCAAGAAAACTAGAGAAGTAGGCAAAATACGCGTCTGTACGCAGCCTAACTGTGGACCGGAAGCATGGTAACGCGACGCGCTGACCACTAAGCTACTTGGTTTGTTTTAACATATGAAGTTCTATTTATTTTACGTTTTTAAATAAATAGATCATTAAATAGACATTAAATTTTCTACTCGCCCAATTGCTGCGCCTAATTTGTGTCAATTATTAATTAACGCATGATAACCTATATTGATTCATTTACTTGCATTTTGTTTCGTGATTTAGTCGTTTGATGGTGGCACAAAATTACGACTCATTTTCTGAAATTTTGATAGTTGATTGCTGCAGATGTGATCTATTATTGTTTTCATGGGTGGGCCACAGTGCTCAGCAGTAGTGCTAATTAAGTAGCGAAACTACAATAGTCTCTACTTTACCGGTAGTTTGTATATTATGAAAAATATAATGTAGCCATTTATTATTATTATTACTTTGACAGAAAATATTGAGTTGTAGTTCGGAGAATAAGGCAGATCACACACACTCAACAGACAAGCAGGCAAAAGCGTGAAACAGGAGACAAATTGTAGCGTTCAAACCGGTTTCGTCTTTGTTATCAGGGTGAAATGTCTCTTGACTTACGCTTTTTTGTTTGTTCAGTGTGTGATATGCCTTACACTGAGCATTTTCTTGTATGCTATCTTTCTTAAATTTTTAATGCCGTAAGTTTTATCGTATACATTAGATTGTGCCCTGGAAAACGCGATATATGAAAGGCCACTGTGTCAATTAACACTAGAAAGGCCGGAAAATTTTATTCAAGTTTTATAAAAAATATTTCACACCAGAATTTTGATTTAAAACAGTTTATAACTTTTTTTTATTTAACTTTTTTTTCTTTGTTCCTTTTAAACTTATTTTATCATAAAATTTCTGGTTTGAACGAAAACATATTCATATGGTAGCGGTCAAAGTGACCGCTCACGGCCGTTCTAGTGTTAAGTGACTTTTGACATAATCTAAAAATAGTGAAATAGTGACGCGACTATTATTAAAGTAGTTTATGGTCGCCACTTTTTCAAACAAGTAGTTCTATTTAACTACACTTTCGATAAATCAGTTATAATTATAGTTCACTAAAAAAAAAAAAAGTGCCCCGAATAATTTTTAAAGTGTTCTTTTAAATTCCTTTTCCTCGTATGCTCATGCAAATAGTGCTGAAAACCTTTTACAATTTCATTAACTAATTTCATATGTAATGGGTGTAGCAGTTCTATTTATTTACTTTTAGTTTGCTGGTTGTGCAGCACAAATCGTTTTTCAATTATCAATTAATGCGGGGTGAAAACCTATTCATTTACTAGCGTCCCCCCCCCCCTCCCTCTGATCTATTCCCTCTAGTGGTGTCACAAATCTACTACATTCATTTTCTGAAATTTCGTAATTGATGTTTGCGGATGTCATCTATTATTGTTTGCGTGGGTGGTCACCATTAATCTTTAAACACTTCTTTTAAATTCCTCTCCCCTTATGGTTCTGTAAATGCAAATGATACTGAATAATACATAGGTTCTTCACAATTTGATATGCTTGCCATTGTCGATTTTATCCTAAACGGTTATTTTTAAACGTTTACTACGAATTTTGCACATGCACCGATTTTTTTTCTCCAAGTCCTGGAGGCATCAATCCAGTGCCTCGCCTATAAACATGTGGATGAGGTTTTTGTGACAAATTTTCTCTCTAATGAACTCGTTAACTTGAAATGTCCCTTCTTTTTTTAACACGTGTTGTAGAAAGGGAGAAGGTTGTCACATCTGGAACACACGTGAACGCTGTTCTTGCTTCAGATCATTAAAAGGTCCTCCTGTGACTTCCTCTAATTTCTTGTGTCGTAATTTGCCCATGAATCTATCATTTCCATCCTCACTTAATTGTGTATTCGGACATGAAACGGAAGCATGTAACTATCACTTTTATTTTGATAATAACATAAACGAGGAAGACAGTGCGAAGCCAATTATGCATCTTATTTTGTGATTTTTGTCGTTCTTTCTATATTTTAAATAACTGAAATCCATATATTAAGGTGCTATCTTGGTTTATACAAGCATTGATAGAATGGATTGTTATTTTTTAATTGTTTAAAAACTTTTTGAATTAGTTTAAAAGTTAAAAGTATATGTCCAAGTCTTAAAGAGATGCTTATAATTTTTTTTTCAGCTGAAACACAAGTGAATATGCCCACATCTTAAACATTAATTATATTAATCACTTCTAAATAGAAAGTTAATTAAGACGTGCACTGAATAATTTAAATCATATTTAGATGCTTATTAATTACTACAGTCGAACCTCGTTAACGCGAACACGCTTAACGTGAATTACTTTTAACATGAACAGTTTCTATTGTCCCCGTCAAAATGAATACAGATTCTAGTGTTTTTTCTTCTTTTAAGATCAACACGTTTAACGTGAAATTTCGCTTAATATGAACAATTCTCGATGTTCCCATGAGAGATTTTGACGCTTAACGTGAACGAAAATTCCTAGAAAAGTGTGAACGCTTCCTTTTCCCTCTTATTCGTCCACCCATATGAATTTATAAGGTATACTTTAGTAAGGAATTTATAATATGATTGCAGATAAGATTTTTTTGTTCTGGTATAAGTTAAAAATAAATAAGGTAAGTATCTAATTATTATCTTTGCTATCATTCAGTCTTCCGAGAATAAATAGAATAAATTTCTCGTAATTTAGTTACAAACGCATGATTTATTATTTGATATAAATTTCTATATTTGAGATTGGTTGCTAATGGGACATATTTTACGTTTCATGCTGTAAAAAGTGGAATTTATAAAATTGATTTTTTTAAAAACACAATTACTTCTAACACTAGTTTAATTATTAAAATATAAATAAGTCTCAATTCTAACAGTAAAGTTTTCTTCCATTAGACCCTATGTAAAATGCACATTTGTTCTTGAATCCTTTACCACTGCATTTAAGCTTACTGTAAATTAACTGTTTATCTCTGGTACGAAATAATGATTAAAAATTAACATTGCATAAAAGCTTCATAATAAAAAATATTATTATTAAAAACTGATTTAATAGTTGATCAAAACAAATATTTATTAAAATGGGACATATTTTACGTTTCATGCTGTAAAAAGTGGAATTTATAAAATTGATTTTTTTAAAACACAATTACTTCTAACACTTTTCTATTAATGGATTTAAAAAATGACAATAGTTTAATTATTAAAATATAAATAAGTCTCAATTCTAACAGCAAAGTTTTCTCCCATTAGACCCTATGTAAAATGCACACTTGTCCTTGAATCCTTTACCACTGCATTTAAGCTTACTGTAAATTAACTCTTTATCTCTGGTACGAAATAATGATTAAAAATTAACATTGTATAAAAGCTTCATAATAAAAAAATATTATTATTAAAAACTGATTTAATAGTTGATCAAAACAAATATTTATTAAATGTAAAAAAAATCATCTTGTTGCTTCAATATATCTAGCTTCTTGATTTGCAAATAGCTAATGAAAAAAGTAGTTCACTGCATGTTCTTGTATGACACTGAAAATGGCATTTACTGCGATAAATTTTGACTGTTATGTTTTACGAGAAAACCCCGCTGTAGCGTCAGCTCCTATGGCCCATTAGCCCCCAGTCTCCCCTATATGTATTTTTCTCAATATATTTTTTAATCTGGATTTTTTGTTACTGATAGCATGAAGTACGGATAACATGAACAAAAATTTAGTTCCCCTTGAGGTTTATGTTAACGAGGTTTGACTGTACTACATATGCTAATTACTTACTACTACATATAAAAATAAGCATAATTATTGACGTGTGAAATACTTGGTGATTTCAGATTACAATTTTTTTGTTGTTGTATTTGTTATTTAATTTCTAATTTTTAAATTTCTGATAAGCATATGCTTTTAAACTGGATAAAGAATTAAAAACTTCAAATTCGCATGATTTAATCTGGAAAATAAAAAGATGTTTACCGAGAAATGATGGGGTAAACTTACTAATTTTTTTATTATTTTTAAACACCGGCTTTTAGGTTCAATTTCCACCAGACCAGATACATTTTAAATGGGGAATTTATTGAAATAAGTGAGCAGGGGAAAATGCTGTTATTATTATTATTATTTAGTGAAAAATAGAAAGTGTCAAATATGGGGATATATCCAATTTGGAAGAATTTACTGTATTTAATTGTCATGCATTTTTTTGCTATTTTTATATGAATTACAAAATTAATATTCCAAAAAAATATTAATTCTAATATGTAAATATTTTAACAGGAAGCAATTTCTATGGGTATAAATTTTGACTCATTGATTCTGACAGGTGGCGGATGTTATTCTTTGGGCTGCTTCTTTAATTTGATGTTGAATATCTCCGGAACTATTCGTAGAAAACTCATTTAAAATTTATAATTTTTGCTAATTTTGATGGTTTAGAATAGTATACTGGTGTCAAAATTAAGTGCGTATATTGAAAAATTTTTTTAAAGTATTTACTTCGAAAATATAGAGAGGACCCCGAAGCTTTATATATATTTAAAGAAGATAAATTATCAATATTGAATGCCTATTTTTTTTTTTTTTCTAGCTGCGATAATTTGACAATTATTATTATTATTTAATTCGTCTATCGAATTCATTTTATATAAATAAATATCATCTTAAAGGATTTACACAAATTAAATGTATATGTGCAAAATGGTTTCTCTATAAAAATTCTACTGATGGACCATTCCATGAGAAACGGACAAAATGTCCCGCACGTAACGCTTACATAAATACCTATATTTATTAACTTATAAGTTGTTGAATATAAACTATACATTAAAATTAACACCCCCTCCTCTATATTTTCATATTAGCATAGTTGTTTCAATTTGAGGATACAATAACATTTTTAAAACAGCAATAATATGTAGAAAAGCTGTTTCACACGTCATATGGAATGGCCCCGAGGCTAACGAAAAAGACAGGCTACCGCCGTGGGTCCTATTCTTCTTTTTTTACAGACCGCTGGAGTCACGTGATGCTCGAATGCACCAATGAAGGTTTTCGAAAAGAGCATCACGTGACTCCAGCGGTCTGTAAAAAAAGAAGAATAGGACCTACCGCGGTAACCTGCCTTTCTCGTTAGCCTCGGAATGGCCCCGAGGCTAACGAGAAAGACAGGCTACCGCGGTGCATTTCATGTATCTTTCTTTACAGACCGCTGGAGTCACGTGATGCTCGAATGCACCAATGAAGGTGTGCGAAAAGAACATCACGCCACTCAGTGCTCTGTAAAAAAAGACTCGTGGGATGCACTGCGGTACCCTGTCTTTTTCGTTAGCCTCGGAATGGCCCTTTAATAGGTTTAAAAATCACATATTAAACCCTAGACCAGGGACGGCAAACCTATGGCACGCTCCTGATTATTTTTGGAACGGCATAGATTCAAGTTCTACGTAAAAAAAATAGTAGAATTTCACAAAATGCATTAATTTATCTATATTTCGTCTCTGTTTATCTGAATTCGATTAGTGCAGTTAACTGCACTACAATGATAATTGATTATCATTGTCATACAGATGGAAGAAACTGAAATATAACTTAATGTATCCCAATCTAGCTCAATATTGGCTCTCAAAATTTTAAGAATAAAAGAAAATTAGCAAAATTATTGCAGAAAGAGGATTAAAAGGCATTATAAGCAAAAATGCCGATGGTAAAATTATAACAACTTGGAATCCAATTCCAGATACCAAAAGCTGTAGATTCTGGAGCTTAATATTTTGATAATTTTGTCTGTGAGACATTCTTTTCGTAAATAAATAATACTAAAAAATTTAGTAAAAAATTCCTGTCAAATGAGTCAATTCAACTTGTGTTCACTTAAAAATAACTAAGTACGAAGCTGATATAAATTATTGGCATCTACGATAAGACAACATAAATACCATTTTAAAAATAAATTTCTAAAGTATAACATAAAATATTACCCATATTTTTTGAATGCTAAAAACAAAATTTAAAGTAATTTTGATTCATTATTATTTGATCCAATAATTTTTTTTTATTGTTGGCACGTCATGATCACATAAAATGTATTTTTGGAAAAAATTGGCACGTGGGTGTGAAAAGGTTTGCCGACCCTGCCCTAGACCTTAGTAAGCTGCCCGTTTTTGATAATAAATAAATAATAAAAATCTCCACATTTTAAATCCTAGACCTAAGTAATCTGCCCGTTTCAGCGCCATTCCATGAAAAACTGACAAAATGTCCTGCGCCGACACTTACATAAATACCTATATCTATCGACTTATAAGTTGTTGAAACATAAACTAAACATTAAAAATAACTAAAAACTTTAAATTTTCATATTAGCATTGTTGTTTTAATTTGAGGGTATAACATTGCTAAAACAGCAGAAATTTGTTGAAAAGCTGTCCCACACGTGACATGAAATGATCCTGGTATTATTTCATTTCATGTATGTAAAACTCTTGGGTTCAATATCTTTTTTAATGCAATTCCCGTATCCAGCCTAATGAATCTCACTGCCATAAATTTCTTCTTTTTCTACCCCGACTGCCACGTGTATTTGTGCTCAAAAGCCATAAATTAATGCAAAATTGTCTCTCTTAGAGAAAAGAAAAAAATGATGCAAACAGCCAGATTGGCACTTCCTTGAGTCTAATTGCTTTTGCAAGTGAGAAGAACAATTACCCGTCAAAACCTTGACTTCTCGCTGAGATACTAAATTTCATTTATTTTTTATCTGTTTTGTTTTATGCTTTAAGTTACTTGCAGCCAGGCTAATTTTTAAATATTTACTTTACATAGTTACTTAATTGATGTTTGCGTGCACATCAAAGTTTGTAAAACAGAATGTGTTTGTATATGTATATACAAGACCGCGTACCAAACTGCACGCACTTAGACGTTTTAACAATGACCTTTCGCACTTTACAACTAACGCATTTGTTCCAAGTGAGTGCATGAAAAATGATCTGTCTGCAGCATTTCGGTCTTCTCTTTTTTTTTTTCCAGTTGGATCTTGTTAGTAAAGTTTAATTTTGATACTGCTATTTTGAATTGGGGAACAAATAAGTCATATGTACCGATTCTATGGAAAATAAAATTTCTCAACGAAAGATCAAATGTAGTTAATCATTTCCTAACTAAGGATTTATTTATATTAACTTATTTAAACACTCCTGCTGAAGTTTTTCGTTCACGATTGTCTTTTCAAATTACACATATCAAATCTTAACGAGATACTTATTTTATGAAGAATTTTCTTTTCTTGAATGGAATTTTGTGAAAAGCCCTTTATATTAAATTAATTTTGTGAAAAGGTGTCCCTTTTATTAAATGGAATTTTGTGAAGAGGCCGCCATTAGACTTCAATTTTTGTTTGAGTTGAACCCTAAATGCACTTGTATATTTTCTGTTGTAACGTTGAAAGTTGATATCTTTAGCAGCATGTATTAGAGGTCTGCACGGTAGCTGGCCTGGTCCGAAATCCAAACCAAATTTTCTTTTATTGTACGTGGTCCGGCTTCAGACTTCTTTTCCTCCTGTGCTCGCGCCTTACCCCCCCCCCCCCCCCCCCTTCCCTGCTGATTCGGGCCTTGCTAGACTTCTTTTTTTGGCCGGCCGAACTTTTAGATTTCATAACATGCCCGGCTGGGCTCGGCCAAACTTTTTTATAGTGGTCCGACTTTTTGATTCTGAGTAAAGATTATTATATGTATATTAGATTATAGTATGTATAAAATATATGTATATTTTATATATGTATATTTAAAAATATGTATAAAATATATGAAATCTTTTTGATTCAGCGTAGCGCACGTATTTCAATACATATGTGTTAAATTTGTGTTTTGCTTATATTATTTTATTTATTCGTGTAATTGTTATGCCACTTGTGCAAATAGACAAAAAATATAGGAAGTATGCTTGAACACCAGTATATCTTTTTATATTCAATTATTTACGTATTTAGTTAAAAACCTGTCACAGTTAGGCCCAATAAAAACACGGACTTGCTAAATCTGATTCTAAAACCTGGATAATTTTTGTGCCCGCATCTTTTTTTCTCATCTTAGCACGTGGTCTTTTATAATATTGTTACCAAATAGACGGCCGCATCGTACGTTACTCTTGTTTTCTACAATATCCTTTCATCACGATTTCAATGCTCTATGTATGCCTTTTCAAAAGCGTTGTATCATGTCTATAGATGTACAGGAGAGATTGTGAAATTTTATTTTGGAGGGAAGGAAGTGAGATCTGTCTTCACCACAGGGTGCTTTCCCCGAAGTCTTTTGTGAATCCACGTGGTAGCGATTGCCGAAGTGTACTTTTCTTGAAATTCTTCATGCCTGAATTAAGGTCCTCTCAGTCAAGGACATGGTCTAAGCCAGGGGGATGGCGAACCTTTTTGAGCGTGCGTGCCAAAAATTGCAAAATTATTATGTTCCAACATTCTAACGTGCCAGAAACATTTTACCTTAGATAAAATCCAATAACTAATTGCTATAGAACTTTTACTTAAATATTTTTACACTTATGCTAAATTAGATTCCTAACTTATTTATTATGCTGCATTTACTCAATAATATTGCCATGTCGCATCGAATTTCGTTTTATTAATCTATAAATGAATTTTTCTTTTATTGTATATTGTATACTTCCGAATGAGATCATTTTTAGTTCATAATGTAGAAGCAGGTTAAATAGATGCATAATTATTTACACTAACAGTTAACATCCAATTTTCAAAATTAAAACCTAAAATAACTTAAATCCCTAAACCTAAATAAAATAAAACCTAATCTGAAGTAGACACGTGTCAATTAGATATATTACCATGCAAACTATCTCTTAAAATCAATTTTTAAAAATAAAACCTTTGAAATTTGATAGAGACACGAAATTATTTGGAAAATATTATATGTTGAATGGTTTGGCGAGAAAATGGCGCTATCATTAAAATTTATAATACGTTAACTCATTCAAAAGTAAAGGATTATTTTAAAGTCAATTATATACCTATAGATTTTTCGCGTGCCAGGGAAGTTTTCTTAGGTGCCAAGTTCAGCTCGCGTGCCATAGGTTCGCCATCCCTGGTCTAAGCTGATATCAGAGCATGCATATCGCTACCTAAAGAAACTGTGTAATGGTGAACTCCATTTAAATAGTAGGCTTGTTTCTCTCATTCATATCATGTTCTGTCATTTTTCTCTTATATTTCTAATTTCCTTAAATCTGGAAATATTTGTGAACGATTAATAACTTTTCCTTAAGATAAGTTAAAGGAAAATAGGCCCAAAAAATCCAGCCATAATATTAATTTGATTTTTACAAGCGACAGACACGGTGAATTTACACTATTTATTTTCGAAAATATTCTATTGTATCAGCTATTCATAGGATAAACCAATCTCTATTTTCGCAGCTGGAGTTGTCGCGGTAGCTTTCAATTTTTATTTTAAATGCTGACTGGTCAAGAACAACAATAGCCGTGATTTTATTATTCATAATTTCAAATGTCGCATTGCTCCGAATATTTGTCTGGCCTGCAGATTTTCTGCTCTACATAATCGGATGGGGGAAATCGGCATATTGTCACTGCCATTATCATTCGTTTTATATCGATAAAACTTCTTTCGAAAATATTGATAGATATTTTCCATTTGAAAAAAACTCAGCATGCTTAAAAACCATTTGTGCCTGAATTTTGGGGCTCAAATGTTTTGATAAAATCACTTTAAAATATTGCAAAATGAACTGGAAAAATATTTAAAAAAAAATACACTTAAATTTTTTTCTATTTATTTTATAAAATGCAAAAAAACTACATATGAGTATTTCTAGTAGAATAATATGCATAATTATATGTTTTGTCTATATTTATATTTAAAAAGTTTTTAAATTGTATATTATGTACCAGAGTTTCCCCCCAGGTTTAAAAAAAGGCAGGGTGCTGCTTGTGGGAAAAGGGCACTTTTGGATTCCAAAGGGCATGTTTTGGATTCTTAAGGGCACTTTTTTTAATTTTTAAAGGCATTCTTTTGATTTTTAAAACTACTTTTAACATTTAATAGGCAGGACACTATTTTAAAGACAGCAATGAGTGAATTTTTACTATGCAAGTAAATATTTTTTATAAACAAGAAGTAAAGGCACTTTTCTTAGCTGGGGGCAACAAGAATGCTAATTCTTTTAATGAGGGGCAAGAAGGGTGCTATTTTGTAAACCTAAGGGAAGGCAGGGTGCAGCACCCTCCTGAAACTGCCTAGGGGAAACTTTGATGTATTATAATTAGTATTTTTATGAACTACAAAAAAAAAAAAAAAAAAAAAAAAAAAGATATTTATTTCTTTACAGAGACTAATAAAGTTATAACTATTATTAATAATAACATAAGAATAATCGTATTGCTGACTTAAAAACAATTTATTTCGTAAATATCTTCAAAAGGAGATTACATAAATAACTGTCAAGTAAATGTCCAACAAAAATATGTGCCCATTTGTGCCTAGAACCCTATATTTTGGATGTTACAAAAATGCATAAAAAATAAGCTTGAGCATTTAATTTCACGATTTAAAAAAAGTCTACAAGCTAAGATTGACTTGCGATTTTGGATCCTTCATAGAAAAAATACAAATAAAATTACTTTTTACATTTCTCCATCTTGAAAAATTAAAAATTTATAAATACCGAAAAAAGCCGTCATTTAAACAAATAAATATCCACCTTTTGCTGTCATCTCTCGGTAATAGATAAAGACATTTATAAATAATTATTTCATACAATTTTCATGTTATAAAGGAGAAGAAAAATATACTTATTCATGTGAAATTTGAAACGTCCCAAAAATGGGACACTAGGCACAAGTGGGTTAACACGTTAGTGCCACGGTGACTGCCATTGAAGCGTTGAAAAATTTACAATGTTTTAAGCAATTTTTAAGAAAGTATAACCCTGTAATAAATAAAAGATAGGTAAATTTTAAATAAATGTCCAGTAATTATTTAAAACAATATATATATTTTTAGTTTTATATCATATTTTAGATGTCAGTCATCGGTGAATGACGCGTTTTAAAAGGAAAGTTCACTGTCTGTCACCGGTGACTGACGTGGCGCTTAACGTGTTAAAAGTGATTTTTTTGGAATTTAAATTTTAAAATAATTAAGTTTTAAAAAAATATTAATTTTTTTCTCAATGTGTCTAATTAAAAAAATATTTATCATGAAGTTTTCTTATTATAGCAATAATAATATATTTGGGTAATTACTCATTATTCAACGTATTAATTAAAATAAGGTTATTTATTATTAAAAGACATTTTTAAAAAAGGTTGTTTTATTAAATTTCGCGTATTTTTAACACGTTGAATGCCAAGTCTATTTTGTCTGTCTTACCATTTGGGCCACGAAATAAGACTCCCGTTACACAATCTATAAGTGTCAGTCACCAAAGACTGACGTGGCACTGAACGTGTTAAGAAGACATTTAATAATTTTTGTTCATGTGAAAATTTCAAAGTAAATTGTTAAAAAGTACTTAAAATTTAAGGAGATATTAAAAGAGAGAGAAAAAAAAACCGCACTACGTTCGCATCGGATGGTTATTTTCCGATGTAAAAAAAAATATATATATATATAAATCCAATAACTTTTCGATAATTATATTAATGAATAATCATCACTTTTTTTAAATTTCCCCATGGGATTTCGCAATCGACGAAGAACTGTGAAGCGTGCCTAGGTGCTAAGAGATGGAAAAAGCTTTGATGGTAGCCTAATCTTTTTCGTGAAATCCTAATTGGTTGCATTGCCGTTTGTCAAGGCAATACTTTTCCTCTTTGGGTTGTGCAAGAGTTAATCCTTTCCCCTTCAGTTAATCCTTTCTCCTATGGGGATATCACTGTACGTTTTAGTAAGGTTTAGAACTGAAACTCGTTGACATATTTCTTAGGACTTACTGACGTTGCCACCTGTAGGGAATAATTACTCCCCTCCTTTTACCAAAATCTCAGATACCTCAAATTTTTCGCACAAAAGAATTCCAAAGTTTCTGAAAGTTAAAGCAAATTGAGAGGAAATTTCTGATGAGCTTTTTTTTGACAGCATGAGAAAAAATTGCCTGTAGCTACTTTCTCCACCGGTAACCCTACTTTCTATATCAGTTCTTTGAAATGTACAGGCACACTTGTTTTAAATGGTGAAAGTATTGTGAAGCCATTGACAGCAGTCCTACTTATTATGTTTTCTAGTTCAAAATATCCAGTAGATTTTTCGAATGGCAATCTTCATTTTATTTAATGACTGATTTTAGGTGATTAAATAAAACGAAAATTACTATTACAAAATTCTGGTAGATTGTTTTAATAAAACAACAACAACAAACAAACGCGAAACATTGGCAACACTCATTGGTATTAGAATTCTACATTATTTATCATCTTAAAACTTCATAATGAACTGTGCTGTTTGTGTTCTTATGGCATAATTATAAAATAGAAAAATTGCAATTTCATCGTTGAAATATGAAAATTTTAGATTTAAAGTATAAGTTCATAAAGAAGTTGGGGGGGGGGGGGGGGGCAGAAGGGAAACTTGATAATTTTCTTTCTTATAATATAGAAGCAGCTTTATCTGAATGAAATTTGACATTCTAATTTTAAATTTTACCTGACGCATTATTTAACATATCTGCATTTTTATTTCCTATATCGTTTCGACATCTTTCTTATTTCCTAGAAGATCGTAATTCTATATTATGTGCCACCAGATTTTAATGTATGTGTACTTAGGTAATAGTTTTATTTTTAAAAAAAGTGAGCGCAGGTCCGACATTTTGGCATACAATTTATTCCATGTTGGTGATAGTTATCTTGTGATTAACCCCATATCCTTTGAATGTTACTTTTTAAATAGAAGGTAATTTCTGTGTATTATTATCATAAATCAAAATATTATATGTTTCTGAAAATGTGAAATTTACTTTTTGTAAACACCATTTCGTTTAAAAAAGGAAGTTGTGGAGTATTACTTTCTGTTTTCGTAAATCAATCACCATCTTGGTGCTTAAAAAATTTCGTAATTCATTCTTGTTTTCATCTTATCAAATGAATTGAAAACTCCTTGACAGATAACAAGCACTTTTGTCTCAATTATTTATCGTTGTTTCTCCATTCTTTAGTGCGCTTTTCGATGGATAACTTTGTCTTGATTTTTTAGTCATGTGGAATTGTCCTCTATGTAGGGTAGGTATGCAAATGGCATTCATTATAGTTACATTTTTGGTAGTCATTTAACATTTCTTCTCCTTCAATTTACTACTTTTTGTAGCATTATTAATTTTTATAAAATGAAATTCTATTGTACAGTAATACCTCAACATTCGCGGTTTTAACATTCGCGAGTTTTGATTATTCGTGAAAAAAAAAAAAAAAAAAAAAAAAAAAACATTTCAACATTCGCGAATACCTAACTTGGTTATTCGCGAATTTTGTTTTATAAGAATATTTTTTTACGAAGTAAACTCGCTTTGTTTTACTAATTCGATAAACAATTTGGCACTGGACAGCTCCATTGTACTGTATAGTCTAAGTTCCGAGAATGTCAACTTTTGTATTGATGCAAACTATAGATCAGTAATTCCGAGAAATCCCGAAACATGACTTATGCAAAAAATAAAAAAAAAATCTAAAATTTTCCAAAATTCAGAATTTTTATAGCAAGTGAAAATGGTTCTGAAAAAAATTGTATAGGAAATTAACTTCAACAACAACTTGTTGAGAAAACAATAGAATGCGATCCTTCACTGGTGAGGAGTCTTAAATTTAAAAGAGAAATCGAGATTGCAGCTTTTCCTTATATAGAAATTCATAAACAAAAGATCTGTTCTTCCAGAAAATTGTATATCAATAAGCTTTTTCAGCCATCAACTAGCAACTAAACTTTGTACAATATGTTTATAAATATGCAAATTTATTTAAAGCATGTACTTTTTAATACTTAATAAATATATTTTTAATGTTTCAATTGCTTTTTTCCATTAAAACAAAATCTTAAAACCTAATCCCCTTTTATGCATGAGAATATAGATTTAACATTCGCGAAAGTTTCCGCGAACTTATCCCTCGGGAATGTTAAGGGATTTACTGTATTCATTATTCAAGGGCATTCATTAACCCATTTTCAGCCAAAGGTGCTTTAACGCACCTTTTTCAATAAATATATATTTTTTTATTTGCACTGTGACGAATATTTTTCACTAATTTTATTTTTCTGCTATTTTTAAGGGTTCTGAAGACATCTATAAAATATTAGTAATTCAATTGGAGTAAACACTTTCTGTTGAGAAATTTTCAAAATACGTTAGTTTTTTTTTTTCTTTTTAACTTGAAATGGTTATTGAAAAATTCGACTTTTTGAAAATGTATAATTATTCTACTTGAGATTAATCATATGTTTTTACAATGGATTAAAGTTGCAAGTTCTGTAAATAAAAGAATAATAAAATAAATGTCTTAAAAAATATATTAATTTTAAATTTAATGGTGCGTTGACGCCCCATTGACCGAATGCATTTTATTTCTTAAATAAAATATTATTTTTCATGCACGAAACTTTTTTTGTGTCTTAATGAATGTAATGTAAGCATATTTCAATGAAAATATAATACCACATTTTATGAAATTTCTATGCTTGGCCTAAAATGGGTTAAGAAATTATGATATCTGTGTTGTATAGCAATTGAACAATTCCTGTACAAAATAAATACTAAATACTTGCAAAATAAACTTTAAACAGCAACTCATCTATAGACTCGCTGTATTAAATATTTTTTTTTTTTACAATATTTTTTTTTAGTTTGTTTTTAAACTTATTCCAGTTTGCAAACAATATCTTACATTTCATTATTATACATGCAGTTCAGTCCTGTTAAAAGCGAAAAGTAATTCCATTATAAAGAAATTTCACGAAAACTCTCCAAGCACTTGTGTGTGGTCCCTTTGAATTTCGATAGAGTTTTGATCACAATACACTGATGTGTTTCTTGCATTTTTTACTTAAATAATATAAACATCAATTATTTAAAAAAAAAAGTACTCTCATAAGAGAAAATATTTTTCTTCTTTTAATTAACATTTTAAAAATATTTTCTAAGACCTAAGGAGAGTGTCCCTATATACAAAATGGAGGGAAAATACATTATTATGCTCGCCACTGGCGAGTGGATTTTCTGATGTGGCGAGTGAATTTTTAGATAGTTTTTACTAAACTGATTACTTTAGTGATGTGCAAAAAACTTAATTTTTTTACTAGGTATATTTTTCAACTTTTCAAATTACCACAATGTAAACATGGTACTAAGTTCTATCCTATATTCAACTTTTTCCTGTTGTAATTAACTTTTCATGCAGTCGATTGCATTTTGTTATAACAATTTTCAACTGTACGTTGCGTATCTTGCTGGCTGGTAAAATATATCCTTGGCTGGTAAGATTCCCCCCTTCCCCCCTCTGCCTGCCTATATTAATGTTCCTGCATGGGGTTAAAATCGTATGTGTGCGTTCTTTTGGAGGTTTATCATACAGCTAGTGACACCTGTCGGCAATGTTTTAAGACATTTTTTTTCAACATGGTTAAAGCTGTTCTCAACTGCTCTGCTCAACAAGCGCAAAACGTTTTTACGCATTTACAAATTCATTTTTTAACGGAAAGATATAAAACTGGAAAACCTGACCATAAGCGATTTCGAATCGAACTGTGTTTTCCATTTTTTGATCCATCAATTACCTATTGAGTTATAAGCGATTTTGATCACGTGACACGGCATTTTTTACCCCTTACTGACTGGGTTTTCTTCTTTCGTTCGGAAGTTCAGTTCAAAATGCCTACTTTGACAGTATTTTCTGAAAGATCTATCGCGTTTACAAGAAAACGGAAAAAAACAGCTCGATGACATAATTTCTGAATAACAACACCTTCTAGTTTCATGCGTTTCCGAACGAAAATGAATTAAAACTTTTGTCAGAAAGTTGACCCTTTGGATTTGAGAACAGCCTTAATGTGTAGGGGAGGACCGTGCCCTATTTCATTGGTTGGGCACCCGTATTACAAGTGTGTGAGAGCAGTGTGTTGTGATTTTCCAACTGGGTGAAAAAATGTCCTGGTTAGGATTCGAACCAGGGTTCTCTTGGCTGAAGCTGCCAATGCTCTGCCAACTGAGCTATCCCGTACGAATCTGGAGGACCTAATTCACCCAGCTAACCTCACTGACATATGATTTATTTACCAGTTAGAATAATAGTGTTAAAATTAATCTAGTGAGTCATATACACTATAGTTTCGATTCTATTCCTGGCACATGTGCATCGAATTATAAATAGGATGTGCTCAGATATTAAGAAAATTTTTGAAATAAAAAAATTAATTTCATATTATGATGCATTAAAAATTATTGTGTGTTAATTATGCGTGTTAAATTATTAAAACCTTCAGCAAGTAAAATTTCCAAAATAATAATATGAAAATGTAGGCGATTTTGAGAATAAAGAAAGAGAATGGATATACTAATATGAAATCTTCAGTCAAGCAATGCAGTTTTAACATATAAACAGTTGTTGTTATTAATACGCCGTTGGAAATCGTTTCGCAAATAATTTTATCAGGTCCCCCCCCCCCCCCAAACATCCTGAATGATGAAAAATACTTGTAGTTTAAGAAATGTAATATTTATTATCACTCGAAAAGAAATAAGGGCATATAATTTTCCAAAGTTTTCTCCCGCACTTAATTTATTGAAGGATATCGATATTTCTAAAAACAATCCCGACAATCATGTTATCTCTCTATTTTTTTTTTTTCTTTTTCATGATATGAACAGTGTTCATCATTAATATAAAGCAATTACTACAATTAATCGAGTTAAACTATTATTAAAATCTATATATAAATCAAATATTGATTTTAAATTTCTAAAAGAACAAATTATTTAAATTTTATTAGATCCAGATCTACATTAATGGTACCTATAGTTAGTCATTGTTTAATTAAAAGTTTTCGTTATAAAAGCATTTCAAAAATATTCTTTATTTAGAAGAAAAATCTACGTGCTTTTTAAAAGAATGTTAATTTAATTATTTAAATTGTTGAATTTTTATTTAAACCATAATTATTTTTTAATTGAAAAGTCTTTGTAGGTTGTGACAATTAAATGATTTAATTTCATATACGTATATTGTTGAAATTATGTTATTTAAAATGATGAGATAAAGTTCAGCTTGAAATTTATTTTTTAAAAATCAGCAAAATAGTAAAATATAGTCATTCTAACAAAAAAATAAATAAATAAATAAAATAAAATAAAATGAAATAAAAGAATTCGTAAAATAATTCAATTTATTATTATTTTTTTTCCATTGGTTTAAAAGTAATTCATTACAAATAAACAAAATCTTTTTAGCGCTATTGAAAAATATCGGGGCGTAACCCAAATTTTCTTGGTTTCAGATGCCTAAAACTTACCAATTCCTTGAGTACACGCCAGTTGTTGATACACAGGTGGATTTTCATAAAACCTTTTGTGCTTCTAAAAAAATATACACGGGGTCAGTAAGGCTTGGTCTCCACACAGTGCCAAGCTCAACGCATCATCTGTAATCTTTTTTGGCAATGGGCTGTCTGTTGCAAGATTTGCAGGAGTTGTTATGCTTTAATTTCGCTGTGGTCTCTTCATTCTAGAGAGCTGCATCGAGTCGGGTAACACGATTTTACCCGAACCTGACCCGACGCTTGGGTCAGGTTGATGCTAATGTCTTTCTCTGTGGTTTAGCCAGGTTGGCTTTAATCTTCCGTTACTCGCAGACACCTCAAAGGTGCATCCCTACTTTCATTTGCTTTTCACTATATTTGTTGAATTAGTTGTGATACTACTTTTGAATAACTTTTACTAATTAAATTCTTTGTTTAATACTTTATATCTCCAAAGAATCTTAAATAGGTAACAATTAACAATTTAAACTAGAATAAATTTCACTTGGCTTTCAAAAAACCGGAAACACCTCATAGGTGCAATGCGACTAACGGAAGGTTAAATATTTGGGGTTGAATTAAAAAAAAATTCTGATCGGGTCGGCTTAAAGAAATAGACCATAATATTTTCAGTTGAATAAAAGTACATATTTGTATAGACCCCCCCCCCCTTTTTATTTTTCGGTAAAAATGACTTGATAATAATATTTACGAGTCTCTGGATAACCGCCCTTACCGAAGAACTATCCGGTAACCGATGAAATAATAAAATCCAGGTGCCCCACAGAACTTTGAGTTATTACTCATTCGCGACTGCAACTTCCACATGAATCAAAATGGTGATGTGGGTAGAGGGCGCGTAATTTATTACATGACACACACACACACACACACCGTTGAATTTTGGCTAGCTATATTCAGCGTATGAGTTATGCGTTAAAAACTGAAACTAATAAAAAAATATATACTTGTTTTATTATTGCTGATATCAGTATTTCTCTCATTTTTTTTTTTCATTTTTCTCAGAAAAATTTGTGTAAACTTAAGCGATTACATTATGTTATACTTTACTGTATGTTGGATTTTGGCCGCCATATATCTATAGTCATTCTTGGTGGGTCTTTAGACGCAGTATTTCAACTTACTAATTTCGCATTAGCATTTTTGAAATTTATCATTAAGGGTGGAAGATGTTAACTCCACCTTTCTGTTACAGAGGAGTTCTTCATTTATCACGATTTGCTGTCATCAAGCGGTCTTTAGTTGTTTTCTATATAATTAATTTTTTTTGGTTAATTATTCTTTTATTCTAATAATTGTTAATGCACCCCAGAAAAAATAAGCTAGCTGTTATTTTGAGTATCTGTTACATAATTAGTTTATGGAGTAACAGTGAATAGTTATTGTGCACTTAGTAATTGTAATCAAAGTTTTGTTGGAAATCCCCCCCCCCCCCTCCTCCCCCGAAATAACAAGCCATTTTGTGCAAAACATTGAATACATCAGAAGGATAGTAGAATTTTAACAAGTAAGCGTTACAAAAGTTTACACTTTCTTTCTAAAATTTTCTTTAAAATAATATTGCTAATTGAAAAAAATCAGATGAACAAAACGGTTTGTTGCGGAATTTAAATAAATAGTTAAGTTAGAGTTTTTCTATTAGTATGAGAAAAAAAAAAAAAAAAAAAAAAAAAAAAAAAAAAAAGAGAGAAAGAAAGAAAAAAAAGAAAAAAAAATCAATTTTTGTTTTGTTATAATTTTATTCTGGCTGATTATTCCTATATGTAGTTGTAATGCGTGCCCGATGTAGGTCATGTGGCTTAAATCCCCCAGAATCCTGCTCATCCCGCCTTTTAACGCAATTTCCCATTCCCTCTTTTTTACTCTAAATCGGTAAGTGCCCTTTAAATATTACCCACTTTTTTTCATTTAATATTCCTCCTCTTTATGCTTACAAACTTTTATTACTTAAAAAAAAAAAAAAAAAAAAAAAAAAAATTACATTTGATTAAATCAAATCTATTGCTTCAAAACCGTACCAGGGCCCTTTCGTATCATTTTTTTTGTTCGTTTGTGTACATTAAAAAACTGAGAAAAAAAAGAAACAGAGTGAGGGATATTTCTTGCAGCATAATTTTAACTTTATCTTCATTTCGTATTTTATTGGTTTTTCTTTTCTTTTTTGTAATATCAGATTTAATTAAATCGTAAATCCATTGAATTGCTTGAAATTTTACCAGGTCTGTTGTATAAGTGTTTTTTTTTTTTTTTTTTTGCTGCTTCTAATAATCTGCATCATGTGAGTAAACCACATAAATTTTCACTGGCCAAAGTGTTATTTTCATTGCAAAACATCTCGCTTTAATTTATTAAATGCGTCTATGCTTAATTTGTTTGCAAACTTTTGACTTGTCTTTCAATCTATATGTTCTGAAGTTAGTTTCAGTTTCTCCCTAAATGCATTTTAACCGTTTGTTTATAATCTTCTGCGATTATGGACAGATTGTAGAAAAGCAAAGACTGCTGTTCTCTTCATGGATCCCCCCCCCCCCCCTTCTTAATATGTTAAATTCTCGAAATTTCTTATTATTAATATTATTAAATACTTAAACCTACCTGTACGAGTGTAATATCTATATTCTTGAACTCGAATTAATTTTATGTAATCGAGAGTTTTTTAAGCCTAAAAAAGTTTATATATAAATCACGCTTATATATATATTATTTCTATTATTTTATCACTGCGAATTGATTCATTAACGGTAATGTAAACAAAAATTAAATATTTAAATGCACATATGGCACTATACCCGCGACCAATCCTTTACCAAAATAAATTTGAAATAAGTGATATACTCAACAGGTTTCTAATAAATTTTGTATAGCATAATTTTAAAATAGTTAAATTTTTGTCAATAGTCGACGCTCAGATTAAACTTAAAGTTTTCCATTTTTTTTTTTTTTTTCGAATTTCGTCAAAGCGCTGCGGAAAAAAATTCCTAATTACCATCGGGAGGAAATTCACCCCCTCCCCCCCCCTGCAGTAACCTTTCAGAAAATTTCCTGTGAATTTCAAAAAATTTTTTTTTTATTATTATTATTATTTTTTTTTTTTTTACTCAGAATCATACCTGTAACAGGTTTTAGAGCCACTGAAAAACGGGATGTCCCACGTAATTCGGGACATTTGGCAACACTAATGAGGCATGACAAAGTAAATGATCTTGTGTAATTTCCGTGTTTTTAGTAGTGATGCAACGAATATAGTGGTTTGGCCGAATACCGAATATTCGGCCAAGTTCCAGTCGAATATTCGGCTGCCGAATATTAATTCATAAATCCTTATTTAAATTAAAATACTATATATCAATATCGTCTTACAATTCTTATTAAAAATATTCGGCATTAAAGATAATTAAAACAAGATTTAAATTAGTTTTAAAAATTTCATTAAAACCAAACAAAAAATATAAATAATAAAATATTTTATAAGAAAAAGTTTAGAATGATTATTACAATATACTTCAGATTTAAAGATGTGATTAGATAGTTTGAGTAGCTTTATTATTTTATTTTTATATTAAACATTTTGTTCATGAGGTTACTAAAGATTATAATTTCTATTTTAAATCTAATAATAAAATCAGAGTACAAATACAGCGCTATATTTTTCTTACATTGCGTTTGATCAATTAAATAATGCTTTTTCATTCAGCTATTTTGAAATTGTTTTTTATAATTTTCATTCCCTTTGATAACATTCTATTTCTGTTTTTTATGTAGTATCAAATAAATTTCCTGAAAAATATTCCTTTATCTCCTTTTTAGTTTCACAAAGTTTTATCTTTAATTAAACCAAAACAAACATTCCTATCTTAGAAACAATCACTTTTCTTACATTTTTTCTTTCGAAACCATTTTACTTTTTATAATCTTTCACACTATTACAGATTTTTTGACAACAACAGGAACACATCAAGTTCTATTCTTAAATTGCAATACAAGTAACAAAAGCAATTTCAACAGCCAAGGGAGATTCCTTTCCTGGAATAGTACAATAGTCCTTTTTGTGCATCTTTACTGTACTTTTATAACTATATTCCAGAAATTGAATAAATAATTAAATTTCTTTAATGTGTAATACTTAAGCATAATTAAATCATTTTTATAATACATATAAAATTCAAATTAATAAATTTACTTGAAATTTTCAAATTAATAAATTTACTTGAAATTTTCAAATAAGATTACTTTTCATGTATTGCACGTTAAGGAAATTGAAATGATTATTAAATTTTTATTTATAATACTTGAAACAGAATTGTATTATAAATGTAATAAACATTTAAATTTCCTTAATGTGTAACACATAAATACAAACCTGTGTTATTTAAAATATATCATTATAAATACAAATGATTTTGTTTTAGTATTCGGCTGAGCTATTCAGCCGAATACTGTATTGTTCGGCCAAATCAAATATTCGACTTTTAAGCCGAATAGGCCGAATACTGAATATCAACCGAGTATTCGTTGCATCCCTATAGTTTTTAGATGTTAAATGATCCAAGCTACATGAGTTTTTTATACTTGTTCCTTATAATTTTTTCCGGTAGTGTATTTATTATATAGCTAGTGAATTATTGAAATTTAAGGGTTAATCTTATGAAGCACACTGTATGGGTGTGTGAGAAAGGTTAAATTGCATTCACTATAAGTTTCTTTATCATGTTATCTTTGAATTTATTGTTATTGTTTTCTTGCAGGTAAGTTTGTATGCCATTTTTGGAATTTTAATTAATGATTGAAATGCCAGACAAGACTGTTTCCAACTTCTGTAAGTACTTTTCTAAAAGAAAAAAAGTCTTATGATATAAGTTTAAAAAATATAATCTGATAAATGCTGAACCGTTCAACTATGCGTGAATACGAAACGTGTAAAAAAAAAAAAAAAAAAAAAAGAGGAAAAAAAAAGGGAAAAGAAAAAAAAAACGCAAGAAAAAGTTTAAATGATTATTGCTGTTGAGGTTTAATGAAGAAATCTCCATGTCTTCAGTATTAGGAGGGATGAAGAAAGCAACTCAGTAACACATTTTGTTTATTGCAGAGGTCAGCATTGTCTTTTACCTTACCTTACCCTTTTTTCTTTTTTGAATTAAAAGAGAGAATTTATAATGTTCTGAAACACACGTATGCTAAAGATATTTTATTTGTTGGTTAAATATGTTTTTAATAAAGTGCCAAATTTTTAATGAACCACTATTTAAATTAATTAACGCCCTTGGGGACGAGCGTCACGTATACTTGACGAGTAAGGTAAACTGATTCCATGATTAGCCCCAACCAGTTATTTTTTAATTCTAAATTTTGCCTTATTTAATCGGGCATTTTCCCGATTCATCTGGACAAAAATTTCTTTTTAAAAAAACTGGTGATAAAAGATTAAAAATTCTGTAAAAGACGATTGTCGCGAAGGGGTTAAGAAAGGACACTGTCGCGGGAAATAGTAGAATAATTTTAACTGAATAATTATCAATTGCCTTACAGCTCTATTTAATATCGGATAACTATTTAATATGGTACATGAATTAAAAAAAAATAATAATAATAATTTTCACGAATTAACATTTTCATAAAATAATTTACGAAAAGTGAAGCGTTTTATTAATATTCACTATTTGCAAATGTCTTGGCCATTTCGTTAACACCGTAACGACGCAAATAATAAAATACTGACTGCAGCAATCCTGCACGCGTTTTAAGAATCATTGCACATAAATTATTAATATTTCACCGTCTGTAAATTTTGCTTTTATTTATTTATGTTTCGCCGTCAATTATTTCATCTCGCTACTCATTCCGGCATTCCCACTCCTTTGCCAGCTGCGTATAACGTCCCATTGACATCGCGTTTTATCGGAGGACGAAATCGGATTACACGGATTCGAAGGAAAAGGACGATCTAACACAATAAACATGAACGACCATACTTGGCCAGCTAATGAATCGTGAATTAATCACGTGGTATTTAAATTTGATCGGCTTTGAAAAGCGTGCATTTGAAGGCAGAGGAGCATGTAAGCAGATTCGCTTGTAATCGCCGGGATTTGAGACTGTTCGGGGATTTTGATCTCCCTGAAATTTGATTTCGTTAATTATACTTGCTGTGTTTAACTTTCATCCCGCACATGAGTTTTCTATTGACTATTTTTAATGTTATTAAATTTTCATTTTTACTTCATCATGTTTGAGCGTCTTCTGAATCATCGTATACGTTATTTGTCGTTACAAGTATACATAATTATGGGATCGTGGACTTTTAAGTTGCTTCTTAATTATTATTATTATTATTATTATTATTATAGAATACAAAGTTCTGTGTATATGTATGTTTTAATATAAATGTCAAAATGTCTCCATTTTTTTAATTAAAGCATTTCCAATTTTAAATTTAAAGAAAAAACTTTTAAAACATTTTACTACAACTTCTAACTCTACATAGTTTATTATTGTTTTTATTCTTTGCGGCGTGTTAATTAAATAAACAACTCAAAAGGTCATTCGAAAAAGCTGAATAATTATTTGTAGAACTCAACTCTAATTTTAATAACAATTTCAAATAAGAAAAAGAGTTCAGCAGGTAAATTTCCACTCAACTCATAGTTAAGAGAGTATCAAAAGTTAACCCTTAAATGCCTGATTTTTCAAAAATCATATTAATAATGTTTTTCGGTTTTCAATTTTTAAATAAATCATGGGAAAAATACTTAAAAAAAAAATCATATTTTGTTTTGAGTATGGTTTACGGCTAAAATACAGTTTGTTACTAATCGGCAATACTGGTCTTTAATTGAAAAAATAATTTTCCTTGATAAAATTCTATAATATTAAACACACTAGAATTTTAGGAACTATAATAAGAAATAAATTTTACTTGCTCACTGCAGAACAAAATAGGGTATTTCGCAAGCTTCCAAACAAAACAAAAATAACAAGTAGCAACAATTGAAAAAGTAAATCTATCTTTATTCTTAAACAGCTCAAGTGTTGCCATCTACATGTTTAAAATCGATTTAATAATATTTTCAGAATGTATTTTATTGGCAACATTAGGGATTATAACTTCAATATTATTCTAATAGTATTTTAGAGCCTAAATTGGGTATGTTGCCGAAATACAACACCCGGCATTTAAGGGTTAAGGAATATTTTTGTAGTTAAGGTTAAGATGAAGTGAGATAACTGTAATCACGGAGTTAGTGTAACCTCTGACTAGTAAATCAGTAAATGATAAAATGTTATTTTAACTAATGAACCATTTAAACGACTCTTTCACATTATTTAATCGAAAGAAGTCAAATAAAGCTCCCCTGAATTGTTTAAAATGTTGTTTTAAAGGCTGTCTATATTTTGATGTCCATTGGTGTCTTTCTTAGATTTCAACTTTCTGTTGCTATCGAACACTGCTTGTCTCAACATTGATTTCTACATTCTTACCTAACTCTAGAGAAAAAAAAAAGTGTTTTAGCTTATATATATATATATATATACGATGCAGTTTTATCACGCATTATTCTACAGAATCGCGTCTCATTATAGGCTATACTTACTCCCCTTAAATTAATGTACTTATACTTATTTAATATTAATTTAACATCTACATACTTATCTCTATTTATGTTTTCATTTTATTTATTTTTATATTCAACTAATACTAAATTAACATCTACATTTATCATTCTATATCCTTTTAACAACATTAATTATTTTCCTATATTAACTTCTGTTTAAGTTATCTTTCTTTAATTTTCATATCATTTTATTTCTTAGATTTTCAGCAATAACCAATTTGACTGAAATAGCTTATTATAGTTCTTCGTTCCAAATCTAGATGGCAGCAGTAGCCCCCCCCCCTCTCTCTCTTATATGGTGGTTTTTCACATGTTTTATATGGATTAATCATCCGCAATGTGCTAGTGAATTAGTGGTATTGTGCTTGATTCTGTATTACTAATTAAAGGTTTCATCTATATTTTGTATAATGTCAGTGTTATGAATTGTAGCTAAATTTATTAATTTAATTGTAGTAATTGGAATAGATGATGATTTGTAATTATATAATGGTTGTATATATATATATATATATATAAATGAAAATAAAATCACACGTGTGAAACTCAAAGGAAAAGATAATATAAAAATTAAATACAATGAAATGAAAATTTGAGAAACTATGATAATCTTGGGTTCGCCAGAGGAGCTTCATAAGAATAGTTCGTAGTAAAGATATGTTATTTCGTCGAATATTGTCAGCATTAAGTATAATATTAAGTTCCTTTTAATATATCAAGAAATCCGAAGAATATAATAAGATATCAAAAAAATAAATTATGATCCATATGGTAACAGATTAAAACTTTTAAAAATAATAGACACAACTCGCCAGGGAAGATAATTTGCTAAAGATGAAGAAAGATTTTGAACCTTACCATGACCATGCTCTAGGTAATGTTGAAGCTTGGCAGACAAAGAAAAATGAATAAAAATCTGAAAATAAAAGGAAGGGTCTGGTGCTGTCATCTAGCGTTAATTAATAAAAGAAAAAGTTAGAGCAACCATTTTTCTTTTAAAAAGAAAGCAATGAGCTAAAAAGAAATTTCTGCAAAGAAGTTATTATTGTAAATCTCTATATAAATAGATATAAGGATTAAAGATGCATATAATGGTAGTAAACTATAAGTAATATTAGTAAATAAGTAGTTAATAGTTATAAAAAATATTGAAAAATAAAGGTAATACCTTTAAAAATATATTGAATAGATAAAGGATATAATATTAATTTAAAATATCAATAGAAAGAATAAAGGTAGAGAGGAATATGTAAATGATAAATTAATATTTAATTGGTAATAATTTAAGGTGAAAAAAATATAGCCATGTATGAGGAGCCATGATACAAACGTGGTTGCACACTTCACTTTATTTATAATTTCTGGGAATTTTTACTGTGATAAACTTTGAGATTTGTGAATTCGAATTCTAAATTGCATGTTTAATTTTATAACAAAATAAAGGAAAAAATCTGCAATTCTTGAATTTGAAAATTCTTGCAATTCTTGAAATATTTCAACTACGTTAAAACATGAAAAATGGGACGCTTACGCTAATTATTCAATTTACCTGCTTAATCTACTTAACCCCTTGAGGGACGGTGGTATTTTAATGAAACCACTTAATTTTATTTCCCAAATGCCACAATGGCACCAGAATTTTGGTAAAAAATTTTCGGTTTATTATATATGCGAAATATAGCTTTTTCTTATTTTCAAATAAAGTTTTTTCAAATTCCTTTGTCATTCATTAATTTAAACACTTTAGCAACGAAATTGCTTTGCTCCTGAAAGGGTTAAGCAAATATCGTGTTAAACATCCGAAATAAACTCGATTGTATCGCAAAATTCTTCAAGGTTTGTCAAATTCTCCCCCAAAAATATTTTTCTCCTCTCAACTTTCTGGCACATAATATTGAAACGCATACATGGCTATTAAAATGATTTGAAATTGAATGGTTTTTATTATTTTTCTATAGATGAATCACTTCATGAGAGCAGTTTTTTTTTCCTTTCCTGTGCTGCCGCGTTCGGAAATTTGGTCCAAACCGTCTACTTGGACAATATTTTCTGACATTATTTGGCCTTTATCGGAAAATGGAAAAAACTGTTCGGTTACCCATTTCTGAATAAGTGCACCTGCCAATTTCATACACGCATGAGAAAAAAAAATTAAAAATGTGTCAGATAATAGCCACTTTGGATTTAAGAAGAAGCTCAAATATTGCAAAATATGAACAAACAAAATTTTATTAACTGCACCCCAAACACCTTTTCTTTTATTTTAGACAGATAATTTATAGATCTTAGCTATGTAGAACGTCGAGTATAGAGTTAATCAATAATTTGAATTTTTGTAAGTATTCGAATTAATGAAGTTTTAAGAATCTGTCTGGGTCTAATTATATGTATGTAAGAAATTACTACTATTTCTTTATATCATTAGAATAAATACCGTAATAAAATAGTAATTACCCTACATTAACATCTAGTAATTATCTGTATTTTGAATGATGATTACCATATGTAATTATTACGCTGGAATAATAATTATAATATCCAATGCTTATGTGAGATGTTCAGGATCATTCCCTGCTTACATTCATTTTACAATTAGAGAAAAAAACTAGTTCTCATAATTGAATTTATATATTTTCGTACATCTTCTTTAAATTTACGCCTAAATCGACTTTTTGTTTTGTTTTCATTAATCAATCATTTGACAGTTTTGAAAATTAGTTTGTTCAAAAACCCTGTGAAAGTATTTACCCTTGATTTTAAAGTTATCTGACATTAAATTGCTTTAAGGCTTTTGAACTTTCCTCATCAATCATGTGTGTCGATTGACTTCATATCAAAGTTTCATCTGCGTTCTTCCTTTTTAATTTCTAAATTTCACAATTAGGTTACTTTTAAATTGATAAATGAATGAGTATTCATTTATTTGACAACTTGTCAAAGAACAGTACTTATCTTCTCGTACTTCTTTTTATTATTATGCCGTTTTATTTAATTTGGTTCAGGTATTGTAAATATGAAATGTTGTAAACGATTTTTCACTCACTTCCTGATCAGCTAGAATTCTAGAAATCACGTACAGTTGTTTTTTCCATTTGACTGACAATACAATATTTTCAGAAATTGATTACTAATCAATAGATAAGTTTTAATTTAATTTTGATTATAAGTCTAACAAACAATCTAAGGATAGTTAAAAAATGATTTTCGTGCATGGATGTTTTTAAATTATTTAACACGTGACTCAACAATAAATATTTATTACGACAATGTAAAATAACATATGATAATAATAAAGAAAGAAGGTTTGTGATGTGTCTGTCTGTCTCTCTCTTCCTCTCTGTGTGTGTGTCTGTCTCTCTTGTGTTCTGAAGAGACCGCTGCACGAAGAGCTGCGAAAATTTGGCAGGAAAGTACCTCTATATCTGTAGTTCTAGTTATGCATCTCGAAGGCCAATTTTAGACTTTTTAATTTAACTTTTTATTCGATTGTCAGCGTGTTTTCACGGCGATTTTTCCACATTAGTAAAAGGAATCCGGTTGCAGTCTTTTAGTACAATATACAGTAAACTCTGTCTAAGGCGGAATCGGTCGGGACTGAGAAAAATTTCCGTGGTAGACAATATTCCGGCTTATGCAAAAAAGCTCGCCCCCCCCCCCCCCCCAAAAAAAAAAAAAAAAAATCTCTGGAAGATGACGATCTTTTATTGATTCTCCTGACTAGAAAATCGGTTGAAAACTGAAATTCTGAAAGATCCTTTGTCTTTTTAAAGATAAATGAGAAACTTTATTCAATTTCTTAGTACTGCTGTAATACATTCATATTGGAAGCTTATACACACCAAAAAAAAAAAAAAAAACTTCGAGAATGAGAAAGAACGCTATAATTTTGAATTTGAGTACAATCTTAAAGTATAATATATTGTACTTTTGAAAATGCGTAATCATTTTCATAAATGTTCATTTCACTAGAAATATTAACTTTTAGATGCAATTTTGCATATGAAAAAATGGCATAAGCATAAATTCCTTAAAATTTAAAGTTTCTGTTCTTTTGAATTAACTTTTTTAAAAGCTTACGGAATTTTAGCTAGCATGCTCGACATTGAGTTATTTGACTTATCAGTTTTAAAGTTTAATAAACAAAACGCTTTTCATTTTTAAATTATTCTTTTTCCGCCTTATGCAAAATTTTGGTTTCGGTGGGACCTTAAAATCCTTTCCGTTTCCGCGTCAGACAGATTCCGCCTTATGCAGCATGAATTAATGTATTTTTCTATGGGTTCGCCGGGACTTGAAAAAATTTCCGCGGTAGACAGATTTCCGGCTTATACAGAGTCCGCCTTAGACAGAATTTACTGTATTAAATTTTGTCCTCTTTTCAGTAAAGTTTTTTTGGAATTCGGACAGTGATTTTTGAATTTTTCGCGAACTTTTTTTATGCAATTTTTTCGTGGTTTGCGGCGATCTTTTGACATTTATAATAAGGAATTCGATTTCAAATTTTCATCCTGCTGAATAATATAGGGAATTTTGTCCTCGTTTTTTTAATTTTTAGTTGGGTTTTTTTACATTCGTAAAAGAATCCAGGTTACAATGTTTTAATCCACTGGAGTAAATTTTGTTCTTTGCATTTTTTTTTAATTTTAATGCAATTTTCAATAAGTCTCGTGTCGATTTTTTTTTTATTTTTTTTACATTTGTCAAAGGAATTATGTTTTAAGCTTAGCTTAATACAGTACATTTTGTCCTCCGCGATTTTTAATGCGATTTTCAACGGGATTTTTAGCGTTTTTTCTCTGTCCGCTGTGATTTTTTGACTTTCGTGAAAGAAATTCTGTTTCAAACTTTTAGCCTAATATAGTAATTTTTGTCTGCCGCGATTTTTTAATTTTTAGTAATTTTTAATGCGATTTTTAGTGTTTTTTCGCGTGCTGCAGCGACTTTTTGACGGACCCGGGATACGCTGATTGGGTCAGCACGAGCTTGCAATAATATGAAAATGTTTTTTTCCCCCTTGGAAACAAACTGATCAAAATTTAATTTTTTTTATAACAATCCATTGACTTTAAACCTTTAACATATCTTTTTTACATGGAAATCTGTCATTTGTTTACTTTCTGTTTTAAGTACGCTAATAAAAGCGTGTTTTATTATTTTTATTTGTTCGTACTTCTACATGAATTTCTGTGGTATTTTTGACTGTGTTTAAGCAATATGTTTGTTGCTTCTTATTTCCAAAAAAGCAATTTCCTTACTCTTTTTTTTTCAAGGATAAGGATGTTATTATAAGGATAGGAAAATTATGTATTCATTTTAAAATTCAACTGGATTAAGATTCTTATGATATTATTACAAGGATACG
Organism: Maratus speciosus; assembly: GCA_963932465.1. Lineage (NCBI taxonomy): Eukaryota > Metazoa > Arthropoda > Arachnida > Araneae > Salticidae > Maratus > Maratus speciosus. The sequence continues at coordinate 231,970,444 of OZ010791.1, read as the reverse complement.
AAATTTATTTATTTATTATTATTCATTATGCTAATGATTGTTTCTATAGACTCAGACTGTCTCATAATCTATTGGTTCATTTTAAAATTCAATTGGATTAAGATTATTAGGATATTACTGTGGGTTGAGCAAAAAGTTCTGGGAAATTTGTGAAAGTTGCGTTGTAATGCGCAAATTAACAATAAAAGCAACAAGGACTATTCTCAAAGTAGAGACCATCATAGTCCACGACTTTCTGCCATCGTTCTGCCAGATTTGCTGGAAGTACCATTGGGGGGCTCCTTCGAATCAAGAAACTCTTGACCTGCTTCTTCAACTTCATTAAAGGATTGAAATCAACGTCCCTTGAAAAAGTGTTGCAGTGATCGAAACAGGCCATAAATCGAATTCCTGAACTCCTATTATAGATATACCACTAGTTACAAATAGATATACTACTAGTCTTGGTACATCGCCATCTATCGGCAAAATTTTGAACTAAAGTTTTCATTTGCTTAAACAAAGCTTTTCATTCTGGGAACCATTTTACTCTAAACTGCACATTCATATTTCATTTACTTGCACTTAAATTGAATTTTAAAATGGCCAGTTAGCTTGGTACACAGCGTAAGCATTTTCGAGCTTCGTCGGCGCATGTTTCTTCCATCTTTAGCGCCAAACGGATCGAAAGTTTTCATTTTAATCTGTTTCTTATTTCGTGTTTATTTATTGATGTATTTATTTTGTGCGTGCGCGCAAGTGCATACTTGTGTTTTTTTATATATTGCTTCGTAATTCATTTTTTCTTCTTTTTATGATTAACGTATTTAAAAGATAGTATTTTCACTCGAAATTCCTTGATCAATGTAAGTACGTATTACTTCCCAATTTAAGTACCCCCCCCCGGCCTTCTGTCATTTAAATAACCTTACACCCCCCCCCCCCCTCACAAAAAAAAGGCTGAATATTCTCTTTTTTGTGTCTGCTAAATAAAGAAAAAGTCACCAAAGATTGGTTTTTATAAGATATAATTATTTTTGCTATGTTTTGTTTAAAGTTATTCTTACAGGGTGTCTACCAATTTTGGAAATCAGGGTGGTTTAACAATCTGGAATTTTATAAACAATCTGAAACAATCATAAAAATACTCTAAAATCAGGGAAACTTGTCTATATGGTAAAATATTTGAGTTTTCACCTGTTCAGTGACACCGATTTGTTGCTAAACAGACGATATTTAAGTCGACATTGATTCATTTGTGCAATTTTTATGTTTTTCTCTTGTTTTTTCTCTCAAATGAGATATTAGCAAGCTGGGAAAGTGTGTTGTACGAGGAAGTAGCACACATTACAAAAATACCATATGGTATCATCAATAAAGAAAATCAGGGAAATTTGATAAAGATAGTCTGGGATATCCATTCAGAGAACTTTTTTTCACAATTTCTGTAGACATCCTGTCTTATCTCTTTATTCCTTCACTCATGCTTCCAAATATTTACTACTTTTTAATTATCCATATACTCTTATATCTAAGATAGCTGTTTTAACCAACTGTATAGTTTCACATTTCTGAATTTTGCATATTTAAAATTTTATGTACACTTTTTTACTTTATATTTTCATCGCAAATGTGTGTATTCCTTTATCGAAGATTCTGTTTATTACTAATCATCCTTATCATGTTGTATATACAGTGTGTCCCAGAAGTAATGGGACAAACTTTAAGGGGAGGTAGGAGACATCACAAGGATTCAGAATTGCATAGCAACCCGTGGTCGGAAACGTCATGGGAAGGTAGTATGACAGGTACAAGGGACGAAGAGACACAAGACTGAGATCATCTAAAATAATTTATTGGTCAACGATATTACATTTACTGTGGTAGATGATATGTGAAAATGTTACAAAAGATGTTCAAAGTTTCCACCATTGCTGGCGATGCATGCATTACACCGTCGAACCATGGATTGGTGGACTCGCTCAAATACACCTGGATTTTGTTGGATATCTGCAGCAGTACAGTCGAGTCTTGCAACAAGATCCATATCAGAATACACAGGCGTTGCGTACAAAGCACTTTTCAGTACATCCCAGGGAAAGAAATCTATGCTGCTTAACCCTTAAATGCCTGATTTTTCAAAAATCATTGCAATAATGTTTTTCGGCTTTCATTTTTTAAATAAATCATGGGAAAAATACTTTAAAAAATCACATTTTGTTTTAAGTATAGTTTACGGCTAAAAAACAGTTTGTTACTAATCGGCAATACTGGTGTTTAATCGAAAAAATAATTTCCCTTGATAAAATTCTATAATATTAAATACACAAGAATTTTAGGAACTATACTAATAAGAAATGCTCACTGCATGTCAAAATATTTTAATTCGCAAGCTTCCAAACAAAACAAAAATAACAAGTAGCAACAATTGAAAAAATAAATCTATCTTTATTCTTAAACAGCACAAGTGTTGCCATCTGCATGTTGAAAATCGATTTAATAATATATTCAGAATGTATTTTATTGGCAACATTAGGCATTATAGCTTCAATATTATTCTAACAGTATTTTAGAGCCTAAATTGGGTATGTTGCCGAAAAGCAACACCACGCATTTAAGGGTTAAATCAGGAGACCGTGGTGGCCAAGAGCGTGGGTCTTGTGAGCAACACCACCTAGCGGCGAACGAGGCCGTTTCCGACCATGGGTTGCTATGCAATTCTGAATCCTTGTGATGTCGCCTACCTCACCTTAAAGTTTGTTCCATTACTTCTGGGACACCCTGTATTTCTTTTTACAGAATTAAACTTAGTAGTGTGTTAAAACACGAGAAAATATTTTATTTTAGAGCGGTGATATGAATTATCAGATAGTTTAGCTTCTTAAAAATTCCCAATGCTCTTATGAAGTTCATAATTGTTCCACCTGGTACATCCTTAATTATACTTCACAACATCTCAACACGACCTCGTAATTAGTTACGTCTCGCTGTTATTGAACTTCTGTGGGCGAAAATCATGCCAAATACATTTGACTTTTGCATGTTCAATATTTCTTATTTTTCTTATTCAATTAATATTCGAATACTTTAATAAGCAATTATTGACTTTCGATTCCAGGATAAAATTGAACTTATTTTTATTCCGTGTTTTAAAGGTTGTTTCGTAAAGGTGACGTCTTCCAACCATTAAAAGAAAAAAAAAGTTTTTTATTCAAGCCTGCGTAATTAGTTGAAGTTTTTGAATGATTTATGGTGATAAGGTGATGTGAAAAGTAATTTATGAGCCTTATTATTTTAAATATGAATTATTGGATTATTATTTGAAAACTAGAAAAATAATTTTATTTAGTTAGCTTCGAATTTTTTTTTTTTTATAAATACTTCTTATATAAACTTTGTGAAATTATCTAATTAGTTTTAGTTTTACGGGAACTTTTCAAACTTTCTAAAAACACGAAACTATTCGTCAAAAACTATATTCTTGCTAGTTTTAGAATATAGTTTTTGACAATGTAGCATGTAGATTGTTTCCTGCCGGTAGAAAGGTTTTGAAGATTAAACAGAAACGCAGAGTTTTATTTTACTTTTGTGGTTTTATTTTAACATCATGTTTAAATTTATGAATAAGATATACGTTGGATAGCAACCTCTATTTTGTTTAGTATAACCTATAACATCTAATCATTTTTATTGCGTAACTCTTTTCCGCATGCTCTAAAAAGTATAATTACCAAAGTATAAAAAGTATGATTACCAAAGTATAAAAAAAATATTCCAAATAGTTTAACTTGTAGAGCCCTTCAAATATGTGCACTTTATGGCACCCTGTATTTAGAACAGAAAATAGGTATAGCATAATACAGTAGATGTAATAGAAGTGTAATAATAATAATATATGGCGCCTGAATTAATGAAAATAGCTCGTGTCCCATCAAAATTTTGCTAAATTAAAAATAAAATAAATATATTCTAGAAAATACAATATCACGAAAATACTTTTGCTGTTTTGTTCTTGATTTTCTATTTGATTCATTTATTTTACAAAAGTTTTACTGGAATAAGAATTTTTTGGGGTAAAAAAAAAAAAAAAAAATCTAGCGGCCTGAATTTTTTTTTTTCTTTTAGTTTTTTTTATGCTGTATTTCATGAATATTTGCTACATGAAAAAAGAAGGTAATTTTACGTTTAGATGAAACTGGTTTTCATTGATAAAATATGAACTAGCGAGAAATGGTAGAAAGGAAATATTAATTTTTCTCGCATATGTGGAGATTCATATTCATATCTTTAATTTCAAACCTGGTTTTAGTTGTCATCCTGCATCGAATTATCATCTGTTAAAAAGACGAAGCCTTAATATCGGTGAATCTCCGACACGTAAGAATGCAGAGTATATTAAAAAGTAAAACCGTGGACTAAAAAAACTGTGTCATGTTTGTTTTTTAGTCATTTTAAATATATATATATATATATTGAAGAAAAAAAAAATAAAAATTAAATTTTATACGGTTTTTTGGTCCTATAAAGTTACATTTAGAAAACTTTCTCCGTGCTTTTAAAACAAGAAAAACAGTAAAAAAATCCTTTCTATATCCAAAATATACGGAGTTATGATAATTTTTATTTTAAGAATTTTCAGCGTTTTCTGACACTTGATGGTGGTGGTAGTGGGGGGGGGGGGGGGATGAGTTTTTAATGGCAGAAAACGAAGAAAATTGAAAAAATTTAAAATATCACAACTTTAAGAGGGCTGGTCACTCAGCTTCGGAATTTTCCTCTGTAATGTTAAGTCTGTGGACTTTTGATGCATTCATATATTTAAAATATGTTCTCGGGAAATTCGTGTTTTTAACATCTTTTCTTGTGTACTCTTCTTAAGACTGTTCTTAACTGCTCTGCTCAACAAGCGCAAAACATTTTGACACATATCCAAAATATTTCTGAAATCTATGCTGAATTTAATATTTTATGTGTTAAAAGTGGGCGAACTGTGAGTAAGATTTTAACACTTCCTATAAAATTAAGTCTACACTTTAGAAATATTTTGAGAATTAAGAAAACAAGTTGGAAATTGCTCGTCAAACGTGGCAAATGAGGTGCGTTCGTACTATAACTAGTTTTATAATTATTTTTTGCACCCCATATTGTACTGAATGTATACTTTTTTGCACTTCATAAAGCGTATAGTCTGATACATCATTAAAATGCACTTCCAATAATTTTTTTCCATTCCCCGTAATGTAACGGAACACTTTTGACTGTCCCTGTAATTAAACTATACATCCGATTTTCCTAAAATTTGAAATAGCTCAACAAAACTTTGCAGCAATTATATCTTTAAAATTTCAGACATTTCGGAAGGCTGTAATATCATTAAAATGCACTTGCAATAATTTTTCCCATTCCCCGTAATGTAACGGAACACTTTCGACTGTCCTTGTAATTAAACTATACATCCGATTTTCCTAAAATTTGAAATAGCTCAACAAAACTTTGCAACAATTATATCTTTAAAATTTCAGACCATTCGGAAGGCTGTAATATCATTAAAATGCACTTGCAATAATTTTTCCCATTGGCCGTAATGTAAAGAAAAACTTTTGACTGTCCCTGTAATTAAACTATACATCCGATTTTCCTAAAATTTGAAATGGCTCGACAAAATTTTGCAACAGTTATATCTTTAAAATTTCAGATCATTCGGAAGGCTCTAATATCATTAAAATGCACTTGCAATAATTTTTCCCATTGGCCGTAATGTAAAGAAAAACTTTTGACTGTCCCTGTAATTAAACTATACATCCGATTTTCATAAAATTTGAAATGGCTCGACAAAATTTTGCAACAATCATATATTTGAAATTTCAGACCATTCGGTTGGGTAGTTTTTGCTCTGTTACATGCGGACAGACGGACGGACTGAACGACGACTATAGGTGCTACGTATTTATATAATTACGAACGCACCTAAAAAGAGACATCTTTTAGGAAGTGTACACAAAAAGTAAAAGTTAAAAATATTAATTTCCCAAAGAGATATTTTAAATATACGAATGCATGAAATGCACATATAGACTTTACATTAGTGAGGGGAAATCGGAAGCTGAGTGACCAGGCCCCTTAAGTTTTGAACGTTCAAAAATGGGATTTTTACTGTTTTATTTGTTAGAGCACAGAGACAGGAAAATATGTTTCTAACAAGGGAAGCTATCGGACACGTGGGCAATCTTTCATAAATTTTTAGATGTGGACACGACCACGAGCAACGTTTGGCGGTTTGGCGTTTCGCAATCATTCGCCAGCGCCGGAATAGGGCGTGTAAAGTTGGGTGGCCGAATTTACAAGCATTTAATTTGGATCGGTATGACGAAAGAATGCAGAGAAAATGAAAATAAAATATTTTGATATGAAATACATTTATGATTAGTTTTGTGGTGATAACAGAATGCCGCATAACTCACAGATACATTATGTTTGGGAATTTATCATTGTTGATATTGCTGGCGGGCGCCCCTTCCATGCCTGTTGCGGGCGATTGCGAAATGCCACACCCCACACGTTGCACCTATTGTTTTTTTTTACATGCTGGTTCACCTCTTAAAGTTTCTTGATTCTTTTAAAGATTCTCGTCAAGTCCGACTGCTTCCATTTTAAGTGTAATTGCTAATTGATAGGACGCAGATTCGTTTAAAAAATAAATTTAGTTACCTAGTTACCTTTTAAAAAGTAACTATTAGCACGATGAACAACATTTGACACAGTTTTTCAATTAGAACCATGACTTTATAAAACTAATTGTTTGGGAAATAATTATTGGTCAACGATAAAGAAGGAGCACCCTTATAAGCAATTATTTTTAACTGTAAAATCGCACTTCATAAAAACACTTCACTTAACAACAACAACAAAACATCTCGCCCATATTAATCAAAACCTTACGTATACAGGGTGTTCCCATCCAAAATTGAAACGCGCTTTAATTTTGTATTAGCAGGTAGTGTAAATGGTAAAAGTGTTTAAAAAATGGTAAAAAATAAGATTATATTTCCATTTAATCGTCATTAACAGTTTTTTCATTTCAACGTTACCTTATTATAGGTAGTTGGAACTTTTGAAGCTAGTTTTGGATTTCAATTTTTAATCTTTTTAGTTAATCACAATTAAGTTGAAATATGTAAGGAGATTTTGGTAGCTGTCACTAACCTGTCAATTCAAAACTTAGTCACCATGCTAACTGCGGTGAAAAACAGCTGTAAAATTGTATTTCCTTATTATTTTCAAATAATGTTTTTTCGAAAATTCTGGTGTGAATTCATCATAACATAAACACAATCACTTTCTCCTGAAAGTGTCAAAAATTGCCACTTTCTTTACTTATTTTCAAATAGGCACTGCCGCTGCACATTTTATTTTTTTATTCTTATGTTTAAAATAATTACGACTAAGATTTTATGAAAATAGGTTAGATTGACAGTGTAATTATTATACTATTCTGTGTCAAATGTGCTTATAACAATTTCTTAAAGCAGTTAGCGATACAAGATCGTAGAAAAAAAAAATAAAAATAAAAATCTGTGGAGTCTAAGAATAAAGCAGCGTAGAGAAGATTTATAATAGTAGCTTTTTTTCTTCTCTCTTTTGTTTTAGTCGACATTTTGGTGACATTACAGTTTTACATTTTTTCCGATAGCATCACTGTTAAAATACTTACATATTTAAAATGCTTAGCTGAATGCACATTTTGCAAGATCCTGATGTCATCTGCTCTATAGAAAGAATTACACTAAAAAATATGTGTAACTTGCCTATGTATGCATAATGTGTTCTATGCATTATCATCCCAGCATCTTTAACCGAAGAACTTTTACTATAGCATTACTGTCTAGTAGTATAAAACTTTGATATTAGATTATCCTAATCCATCATACTTTCTTTTATGCCCTTTTTCTTTCTTCATATACGCTCCTAAGTATTTAAAGACAAGGTATATTTTCTTTACTCTTGTGTTTTGCGTTTAATTGCATTGGCAATCAACTTCATCATCTTTCCTTTAAACGAATTGCGCAAGCATGGGGGAAAAAAAATAAGAGTTCAGGTGTGGCGAACATCTGTTTTGTCTTTTTCCTAAAGATATAATCATCGAAATTGGAAATATTTTTTTGCTTCTCCCTCATTATTGTGTTTAAGTAGTACTCCCAGTTCGATTATAGTAAAAGTGATAATTTGTGTATAAACTTTTTAATTTAATTTGTGGCACAAATTAAGTTGAAAAAAAAACTCAAGGTACTCCTATATTGGTTCTGTCATGGTACTACCTCTTAATTTTTAAACGGATACCAGTTTGTCTATTTTACATTTTTGTATTATGTGTTCCACATCATGCTCCGAGACACTAGAGTGTCCCAAAAATATTGACGTCGGTTTTTATTCCTTAAATATTAATCATAGACACACATTATAAATTACAAAGTTACCTAAACAAAGGTACAGAAATTTACGAAATCGGTTAAAATTTTTGGGGATTAAATTTGCAGAAATACAAAATTTAAATTTTTATACGGCCCCTGTACAAAAAATTTCCCAATGAGTAAAATGTGCCCCATGCACAAAATTTCGACATTTTATGGTAAAAAGTCGCAGAGATATGAAAATACATAAATGCTGACTTAAACCACTTTCCTATGCCTGGGTATGAGTTTGCAAAGGTGAAAAATCATGTCGGATGATCGCGTTTGAAGGGTGGTACACACATTACGAAAGAAAACAATGGTTGCATTGTTTTCTTGTCTTGAGTGCAAATTTATGATTAACCCCTCATCAACTTCGTTTAAACATACCTCTGCGACTTTTTATGATAAAATGCTGAAATTTTATACATGACCTTATTAGTCTATGGGGCACATTTTGTTTGTTTATTGGGAATTTTTTTTTTCTTTACGGGAGGTGTATAACAATTTAAATTTTGTATTTCTTCAAATTTAATACCCTGACAATTTTAATCGATTTCATAAAATTATGTACCTGTTTACGTAACTTTGTAGTTTATAATATGTCTATAATCAATATTTAAGGGATAAAGGCCAAAGTCACTGATTTTGGGACACCTTGTATGCCAGCTGTCCCGAAAATGCCTGGCCTATTTAGAAAATGAATTTTTTTTTAATGACACGCGTTAGAAAAGCGACATTTGCTGCAGTATACTTGGGAAATCGGAAAATTCTGATAAACAAAATTATAGTTAAATAATTTGAATTTAACATATAGATAATGGGGTAAAAAAAATATAGATAATTTTTTAAATAAACATATCATTTTTGGGGACAGATGGTATATACACATAAAACCATTATAAAACAACATTAATTTATCATTCACAAATGGGAAGGTGAAAATATATTTCTTCTTCAAATATTTTTTTCAAAAAAATTATTATTTTTTTTAATTTATTATTTTTAGGCATGTTTAAACTTTTTAATGTATCCTGAAAGAATGGCGTTCATTGCTTTTCTTTTTTTTTTTTTGTTCAGAATTAATTGATTAATGATTTACAGTTCATGGTTTTATGAGCATATACACATATATACATAAAACCATTATAAAACAACATTAATTTATCGTTCTCAAACGGGAAACATATTTCTTTTTCAAATAATTCTTTAAAAAAATATATATTAATTTTAGGCCTCTTTAAACTTTGTAATATATCCTGAAAGAATGACATTTAAACTTTGTAATATATCCTGAAAGAATAGCATTTATTGTTTTACTTTTACTTTTACATTTTTTTTTTTTTTTTTTTTTTTTTTGTGTGTGTGTGTGCGTGTGTGTGTGTGTGTGTGTGTGTTCAGAATTGATTCATGATTTACAGTTCATGATTTTACGAACATATACACATGGTATACACACATAAAACCATTATAAAACAACATTAATTTATCATTCAAAAATGGGAAGATGAAAATATATTTCTTTTTCAAATAATTATTTCAAAAAATGCATTTAAAAAATATTATTAATTTTAGGCATCTTTAAACTTTGATATATAACCTGAAAGAGTGGCGTTTATTGTTTACTTTTTCATTTTTTTCTGTTCAGAATTAATTGATTCATGATTTACAAAAATTATGATTATTACAAACTTTCAAATGAAGATTTCGCTAAACTGTAAAACCTTGCTCTACAATGTTTGTGTACTTATTCATTCCAGCAAATAAAATAGACAAACAGTAACATAGACAGTAATATAGACAAATTGATAAAACAGACAAACTGGTATATGTTTAAATCGGATTGAAAACTACGAGGCAGTTCCGTTCCATGACAGGACCAATATTTACCTTGAGTATTTTTTCAACATCATTATTTACGCCGCAAATAAATTTAAAAATTTGTACGCAAATTATAACTTTCACTATTATCGAACTGGGAGTACTTCTTAAGCAGCTTAAACTAGTCAAATAATTTTGTGAAGGGTCCTGTTTTAAGATGAAAAGTTTTGTGAAGGATTCTTTAAATGACCCCTTTTTTTGCTAAAGAAATCCCTGTTAATGATACAGTTGCTAGAATGAATAAGTACACAAATATTTTATAGTAAGTTTCTACAGTTTAGCGAAATCTTCATTTGAAAGCTTGTAATAATCATAATTTTTTTTGAACAGAGCAATTCCTAAAATAGCCCCAAGAAAAAGTTTTCCGGGGAGTTTTTAACAGGCATGAAATAATTCCCACCTAAACGACGAATTCCACTTTTTTGTTAAGCAATTTTCGACATTTTCTGAACTGATGCAAAAAGGCAAAGAAAATATTAGAAACAAATTTTCATTCAAATTTAAAGTTCATTTAAGGTTATTCTCACGGGCCTGGCAACGCCGGGCTCAATACAGTAAAAATGGGATATTTGGTTATTTTTGTGTCCCTTTACACTTTAATATAAAACTTCCTAAATTGCAAATATTTTGTGTATATTTTCTGATGTCGTTTTAAATATAAATTGAATGAAAACGTAACAAAGTGCAAACGTTTACATTTTTTTAATTAAAAAGTACAATTAAATTACAATATGATTTATCAGGGGTCGATGCAGGATTTTTTTTTCTTGGGGCCCATTTTGCGAAATGTAAAAGTTTAGTGAATTTATTACATTTCTGTGAAAAATAACATTTTGTAATGAAAGTTGAAATCAAGTTATTCAAATTGGAACCAAGCATTTATTAACAAAAACTTCTTTAAACCTTTTTGTTAAAGTTTTCGTTTCTGGTGAACTGGTTTTATTTACAAATGACACACTTTAAAACCTAATAAAATAAAAATAATAAGCAGTTTTTATGTAAAAGAATTTTGTGAAGGGGTATGTTTTATTAAAAGGAATTTTGTGAAGAGGCCCATTTTAATAAATTTCTTTTTGTGAAGGGGCCTGTTTTATTAAATGGATTTTTATGAAGGGGCCGTAAATAGGCCCCCAAATTTTGCCTGGATCGACCCCTGGATTAATTTATTGAATTTTAAGGCTGTTTTCAAATTCAAAGGGTCAACTTTCTGACATAAGTTTTAATTCATTTTTGTTCGGAAACGCATGAAACTAGAAGGGTGTTGTTATTCAGAAATTGTCATCGAGCTGTTTTTTTTTTCGTTTTCTTGTAAACACAGTTGATCTTTCAGAAAATACTGTCAAAGTTGGCATTTTGAACTGAACTTCCGAACGAAAGAAGAAAATCTAGTCAGTAAGGAGAGAAAAATGCCGTGTCACGTGATCAAAATCGCTTATAACTCAATAGGTAATTGATTGATCAAAAAATGGAAAACACAGTTCGATTCCAAACCGCTTCCATGGCCAGGTTTTCCAATTTTTTTTATATCTTTCCGTTAAAAAAATGAATTCGTAAATGTGTCAAAACGTTTTGAGCTTGTTGAGCAGAGGAGTTGAGAACAGCTGAGAGAGAGAGTTTTGTAAGCTCTTGGGCTCACAGATTTAGATGTACTTGTGGTACGAAAGAAATATTTGCAAAAGATCTGTGGGTACAATTACATTGTATTTAACCCTTATAAGATTGGCAGGTTACGTTTTGCTCATTTTAAAATGAACAGGGCTTTACACTTTTAAATGATGATTTAGTACAGCCATACTCAACCTGCGAGCCGCATGTGGCCCCGCGGCCTTTTATGTGCGGCCTGAGACATATGGTCATTAATCCCTATTTATAAAATTGATATGTGTAAAAAAAAAAAAAAAAAAAAAAAAAAAAAATAAGACCTTCGCTGTTCTGTTTTTTATGGAAAGAAAATATCTATCCTGTTATTTACAATGATTACTAATTTAAAATTATCTCAAAGCATTTTGCCCTAGTCAAAAGTTATTTTTGCATGTAGTTCTATTTGTGTTATAGTGTTGTATCATTTCTTAATATTCAAAACTAAACAAACATTATTTCAAATTAATTAAATTTTCACTATACCATTTCTATATTAAAGAAAAAAAGTTTTTTGTACAACTGATTTTTTAAAGAGGATTCCTCGATTTGTTTCTTTAGAACTTGAAAAAGTTGCATTGATATATTATTAAGTTTTATACTCATAGTATAGCTAAAAATGCTTTTTTAGGATTAAACTTTTGCAACAAAATTAGCAGCAAAAAGATTTATACCACTATTTTCAAACAACAGCCTTCGGGGCATCATTTGCAATAGAATTACTACGAAGCATATATTGTTTGGAAATACTTTAGTTAATTTTTTTGGTAACATTTCTTTCGCAACAAATGTTTAATCCTGATTATTTTAAATTATTATATAGCTTTGTTATACTACTTTTGTTATCTATTTTAATTACCCTTTTGTTACATTATTATAAACGTGTATTGCGGCCCGCAAGAAAAAAAGGTTGAGTATAGCTCATGGCTGATTTAGCAGGAACACTGTAGAATAGTTTGCGTTAATTTAACTCGTTCTTGTTTTTCTATTTATCCAAGTTGGTTTTTCTGCATGTGCAAATTAAATATTTTTTACATTTTCAAAGAGACCTTTAGGAACCTAGCAATTTTTCAAACAGATGAAATGGATAGAATTTTTACTTGACTGGGCCAATTTTCCTCTTTTACTTTTTATTTATTTTGAATCCTCTTTCCACACTGTTGAATGCGTAAAGTTTACGTTAAAAAAAAAAAAAAAAAAAGTCAGTCTGACCCCTTGAACCTTTTTTGCATGCTTTTTTTAGGGGAAAGGGGCCGGGGGATCGTTTGCATGGAATGGCGTAAGGTGTCATTACTACGAGCTGTGCGTGTTTGGAATAGTGTATCATTTGGAGCTCTAGCATGACCTTGAGTGGCAGAAAGCGATCAGGGTGGGGCAAGCACAGGTATTCTGATATCCGTGTATCTTCTCGCCCCTCTTCACTTTTTTTAATGCATTTTATGTATTTATTTTTCAAAGGTCATGAGTCTTTTTTTCTTCTGCTACTTAGCACTAATTCACACATGCGGTGTTTATAGCAAGGACGTGCGAGTTGTCATTCTCTGCTACCGGTGTGGTGATTCGTTTGTTTACCGAATCTTAGAAGGTCGGCCGACTCCGCCGGTGTGGAAATTCAAAAGAGAAACGACTGCTCATCGGCAAGGGCAAGAGCCCAGCAACGGGACGCAGGGGAGGGCCATTTATCCCCCTGGTCCCTGCAATTTGAAATTTAATCAATTAATTTTCTTTATCATTGATTATGATAAAATTTATTATCCTCAAGTGCCTTGACCTAGTCTTGACTCTAGGCCAATTTGGCAGGGCGCAGCGCCCGGCGGCTCTTTTTGATTACTTTATTCTCCAAGTGGTCCTTTTCAAACGACTTATATGCCCTGTGGTCCTTACTGCTCTTTTCGACGTACACTTTCTTGCGAAATACGTTAATTGGCCGTAAGAAAAAAAAAATGTCAATTTCGTATATGGGCCGAGAGGAAAAAAATAGTGACTGTCAATTGGTGGAGGGGGAGGAGAATGTACAATTAATCGATTGGTCGCGGGAAAAAATATATGAAGGAATTTGTCGGTCGGTGAAAGGAAAAAAAAAAGCGAAATTTGGCGATCGATTGCCATTTAAAAAAATTGAAAATTTACCTATTCAGCGTGGAAAAAAAAATAACGAAATTTGTCAATCGGTCGTATAAAATATTCGCTCAGCGGTTGCATTAAAAAAAAGAAAAAGAAACTTGCAAGTTTTGCCAATAAGTCGTGGGTACAAGTCCAAAAACTCGATGTGTCGCCAATTGTGGAAAAAATTGCGAAATTCATCGATTGGTTGAGGGAATATGTTGCAAAATTCGCCAGTTGTCGTTTCTGAAAATATCACAAAATTCTACTGATAAAAAGGCACTCTAAACAAACCAGTTACAGTCGAACCTCGTTAACATGAACCTCAAGGGGAATCAAAATTTTGTTCATGTTAACAGTAATTCATGTTATCAGTATCAAATCTTTGTATTTGTTTTTATAGGGGACTGTGAAAACAATTCATGTTAAAAGTAATTCACGTTAAGCGTGTTCATGTTAACGAGGTTTGACTGTAATAATGTTTTTGGAATAGGACACGAGTGCCCTTTTTGAGAACAATGTGCCCTTTTTATTAAGTTTCTGTCCGGCTGCTCTTTTCTTCTAGAGTCAACATTATAACCATATATATCTCAAAGTATGAATTAATGAACATTTCAAGGATTTTTTTTCCCTAATTTTTCCAAAGCATATTTTTCGAATTTTCGCAAATATATTAGGTAGTTTTTGCAATCTATAGTTATAAAACAGGGATCTGTTTAGAAAGAAATTGGGTCCTTTAAAGGATCCTTTACAAAATTTTTCATTTCAAAACAGGACCCTTCACAAAATTCTTTGTCTTAAAAATTAGATCTTTTTCAAAAATTATCCTGCTCTAAACTAAAAGTTTCACAAATTTAATCATTTAAAAGTAAAATCTAACCTATCACTTTCACATATATAAAGAAAAATATATGTATTTTACATACATATATCTTCTTAAAAAAATATATTAAAGAACCTGAATGTAAGGATAATTTCAAATTCACAAAATTAGGACTAGGTTTTTCACAAATGTAAAAAAGCTGTTCACAATTTCAGAAAACAGGACCTCGAGAGAAAAGTCTGGACAGATAGATAGATGACTGTAAAAGAACATGTCCTGACTGACTCATAATCAATGCGGAGCCTCAAACGTTGCTCTCATGACAATCAAATTTGAAAGAAATGCTCCTTACAATGTGTAGGCACCCACTAAGAAATTTACCCCCTATGGGGGGTTAAAAATCCCTATGTG
Source organism: Maratus speciosus (assembly GCA_963932465.1). Classification (NCBI taxonomy): domain Eukaryota; kingdom Metazoa; phylum Arthropoda; class Arachnida; order Araneae; family Salticidae; genus Maratus; species Maratus speciosus. The sequence continues at coordinate 231,955,162 of OZ010791.1, read as the reverse complement.
GTGTCGAAAGTTAGGTCATTTCGCCCTATTCGCAGCAGTTTTAGGTAGGAACATGAAATTCATGATAAAAAAAAATCTACTAAAAAAATAGTTAAACACTTATCAGGAATCTGTTTATGAAGAAATTGGGTCCTTTAAAGGACCCTTCACAAAATTCTTCATATCAAAACAGGACCTTTCACAAAATTTTTCATCTCAAAACCGGACCTTTCACAAAATTTTTCATCTCAAAACCGGACCTTTCACAAAATTTTTCATCTCAAAACCGGACCTTTCACAAAATTTTTCATCTCAAAACCGGACCTTTCACAAAATTTTTCATCTCAAAACCGGACCTTTCACAAAATTTTTCATCTCAAAACAGGACCCTTCACAAAACTTTTCTCCTTAAAAAAAGACCCTTCACAAAATTCTTTGTCTTAAAAATAGGCCGTTTACAAAAATTTTCCAGCTCTAAACTAAGCCATTCACAAATTTAATCATTTAAAAGCAAAATCTGACCTGTCACTTTTACATATAAAGAAAATATATGTATTTTACATGCATACTATACATCTTCTTAAAAATATATAAAAAGAAACCTGAATATAACAATCATTTCAAATTCACAAAATTAAGACTACATTTTTCACAAATTTAAAAAAACTTTTCACAATTTCACAAAAACAGGACTCTGAGGGAAAAGTCTAGACAGACCAGACCCCTGCTTATTTCATTGAGTTAGAGCTATTTTAACCAACATCGGCTATGAACCGGATAATGGAAAAAAGGGGACAAGGGACCTTAAAATCCTTAAAAATAATTTTTTTTATTTTTTGTAAATTTCACCTAAATATTATTCAAGGTTACATTATATGCATTATGGCATGCATTTAGCACAAAAAAAAAATTAAAAAAAAAATTATTTTTGAGAAAAAATGGAATTTTACGCGTCGTCTTAGAAATCTTCGAAATGCCCCCTGCGTTCTCCATATCAATGAAAATCCCCAATATTTTTTATAAAAGTTTGATTTATATAGATAAATAAAATAGAGCATCGAATTTTAAATATTTGAATTTAAAGGTAAAAAAAAAAAAATTAAAAATTTTGAAATTTTTTCGAAAAAATTAAAAAAATTTTCAATTTTTCAATTTTTTTTTAAACTTTAAAATTCAAATATATAAAACTTGATGCTCTATTTTATTTATATATATAAAACAGACTTTTATAAAAAATATTGGGGATTTTCATTGATATGGGATGCGCAGGGGGCATTTCGAAGATTTCTAAGACGACACGTAAAATTCCATTTTTTTCTCAAAAATAAATTTATTTTTTATTTTTTTTTTGTGCTAAATGCATGCCATAATGAATATAATGTACCCCTGAATAATATTTTAGATATAATTTACAAAAAATTTAAAAAAATGAAAATTTTTGAAATTTTTTCGAAAAAATTTCAAAATTTTTAATTTTTTTTTTTTTTTACCTTTAAATTCAAATATATAAAATTCGATGCTCTATTTTATTTATATATATAAATCAAACTTTTATAAAAAATATTGGGGATTTTCATTGATATGGGACGCGCAGGGGGTATTTCGAAAATTTCCAAGACAACGCGTAAAATTCCATTTTTTTCTCAAAAATAATTTTTTTTTTACATTTTTTTGTGATAAATGCATGTCATAATGCATATGATGTACCTTTAAATAATATGTAGGATGAAATTTACAAAAAATAAAGAAAAAATTGAAAAACTTTGAAATTTTGAAATTTTTTCGAAAAAATTTCAAAAATTTTTAATTTTTTTTTTTTTACCTTTAAATTGAAATATATAAAATTCGATGCTCTATTTTGTTTATATATATAAACCAAACTTTTATAAAAAGTATTGGGGATTTTCATTGATATGGAAGACGCAGGGGGCATTTCGAAGATTTCTAAGATGACGCGTAAAATTCCATTTTTTTCTCAAAAATAAATTTTTTTTTTAAATTTTTTTTGTGATAAATGCATGGCATAATGCATATAATGTACCCTTGAATAATATTTAAGGTGAAATTTACAAAAAATAAAAAAAATTATTTTAAGGTCCCTTGTCCCCTTACGAATAAGACAACTATTGCTGGTTTTTGAGTAAGACATTTTTCCAAGGAACTTTTAATTTCACTTTCGATATTTAAAAGAACAAAAATGATTCTTTTAGCGATCGGATTTCAATCTTTGTTCAAGATATGGTAAATGAGCTCCTGAATAAAATTTATCATTTATGTCGCGAAATCATTACATGTTTTTATGTTATTTTTATTAATTATTTTTTCGTGTAATTTAAAATAAAGTATTTTATTTATATTTTTCTGTTTGCATGTAAAATGCCCTTTGTCGACCTCAGGCGAAGCAAGGGCTTTGCACTTCAGAAAGCATCCCTCTCCCCTAAGCGACCGGTTAGTCAATAAATACTTGAAATATGCTATATCGCATGTAAAAGCAATATATATGTCGCAAAGTACCTAAATAAATATGTTACTTTCCATTTTAAGGTACAACAAAATAATTATTACCAAGATCATTAATTACAGCATTGTAACTTTTGTACATTTTGTTTTATAAATGTATTTCTATAAAATCCAATATGTATCAACCAATTGGATTGCAGCAATTTTTAATGACAAATATTTACAACTCTACACAAATCATTTCTTAAAAATAAAATAAAAAATGTATTTTCATACTTGCCATCCTAATTTTGGCAGGGGACTGATTTTCCATATTCCTGATTTTTGGCATATTTCTTCTGATTTTGTAACACAATTTTTCCCATTCTTATTTTATATTTAAATATGCTAGAAAAATTATCTGCTATTTCTTCTCTGTGTTTGATTACTATTTGATGTGATAGAAGTTAGTTCAAATATATATTATATGATTCTTTAATATTTTGCTCATTCTTGAATGCAAAATCTGATGTCATTAACTTTATTTTCTATAATGAACGAACTGTAACTTTACGTTGCAAATTATAAATTCATTTTTTAAAATTTAAACATCATGTATCTTTTTTTTTGTTGTTGTTAATAATTTCTTTATTAGTAAAAAAATTAACATTCATAACTTTCATAATTGTATATTTTTTTTGTGACGCCAAAATCCATTCCTGGTATTTAAAATGAATTTTAAATTGTTTTAAAACATATTTTTGTCACTTGCTTAATTAAAAGCATTTTTAAACGTATTTAGTAGAAAAGACTATGTTATTTAGAATGAATTAAATTACTTCTTAACTAATTATTTCTCATCATTGTGAAACTTATTTTTACTACTTACCTATTTTTATTTATTTATTTATTTATTTATATTGATGACTTTTAAGTTGTGCTTAATTGTTAGTTCCTATCTATAAACACTATTTTGATGAGGCCTATAGATGTCTATGAAGGTTAGAGTTGCAGTAATGCTAGAAATCCTACCTACACAACTTCCAGGTTGTGTAATATTTAAACGGAATTTCTGACTGTAAAATAGTCAATGAAACATCGTCTTCATTTTGAAAGACCTATCCAATGATATGCCTCTGAATCTGGCACGTAATTTTTTTTTCGTCTCTACCGCCATTTTTTATTTTACGGCCGCCACTTTGAATTTACAAAAACAAAACCTATCCTATAACTATCGGACGGCTAAGACGAATCGGTAGAGAAGCCCATTTATTAAAATCCATCCAACCTTTGGAATGCTTCGAGGGTATAAAGAAATCCACATACCCAGATACGCGTGAAACCAGGGGTCGATCCAGGCAAAATTTGGGGCCTATTTAGTGCCTTTCGCAAAAATCTATTTAATAAAATGGGCCCCTTCACAAAAATAAATTTAATAAACTGGGCCCCTTCACAAAAATAAATTTAATAAAATGGGCCTCTTCATAAAAATAAACTTAATAAAACAGGCCTCTTCACAAAAATGAACTTAATAAAACAGGCCCCTTCACAAAATTCCTTTCAATAAAATAAACCAGGCCCTTTTCGTAACAATCTTTTTCATAAAAACTGTTTTAAAATATGTAATTTGTAAATAAAACCAGGTCACGAAAAGCAAAAGCTTTAGCAAGGGGATTTAAAGAAGTTTTTGTTAATAAATTCTTGGTTCGAATTTGAGTAACTGGATTTCAACTTTCATTACAAAATGTTATTTTTCACAAAAATATTATAAATAATAACTTTTACTTCACAAAATGGGCCCAAGAATAAAAACCTGCATCGACCCCTGGAAATACACAACCCTTCTTGACAGTCAGGTAAAAATACAGTGGCTTTACAATGTAAAATATAGGAATTTTCGAGATCTAAAACTTTTCACTCCATTTTTAACTTCAAGAAAGCTGAACGTGAACATATTATATTTTGAAAAGAAATTACTCCATTAACCGCTTCCCTTACCAATTTTTTTTTTTTTGGGGGGGGGGGGGGGAGAAAAAATCGCATTTTTTACAGTCACATTATTGCATTTCATATCACAAAACTTGAAAAACTGCCAATCAAATATATATAATTTATTATATTGTATAAGACTATCTTTCTTTTTAAGCTTCAGGTCGAGTAAAAACGTGATAGAACAAATCGTAGTGACAAATTGGGTCATGCCCGAGTTTTTTCGGTATAATAATTAATTGTCATATATACGAACCCAAGATAACTCGTGATAATAAGGGAAGCGGTTAAAAATATGCACGAATAATGCTTTTTGAACCTGATAAAGTGTCTAGAACTCATCTTAAATTGCATTGTTGCCAATCGATGTGTTAAGGCTGTTTTTAACTGCTCTGCCCAACAAGTGCAAAACGTTTTGACGCATTTACAAATTCATTTTTTAACGGAAAGATATAAAATTGGAAAGTTTGACCGTGAAAGCGATTTGGAATCAAACTGTGTTTTCCATTTTTTGATAAATTAATTACATATTGAGTTATAAATGATTTTGATAACGTGACACGGCATTTTTCACCCCTTACTGACTGGATTTTCTTCTTTCGTTCGGAAGTTCAGTTCAAAATGCCAACTTTGACAGTATTTTCTGAAAGATCTATTGCGTTTACAAGAAAACGGAAAAAACAGTTCGATGGCATAGTTTCTGAGTAACAACACTTTCTAGTTTCATGCGTTTCCGAACAAAAATGAATTAAAATTTATGTCAGAAAGTTGGCCCTTTGGATTTGGGAACAGCCTTAAATAATTAAAAAAAATTTTTACTTTTTATTTCTTTAATGGTATTTTCTAATTGGTGGGATAAAATAATCTAGGAATAGGGATCTAAGATATTTTGGAAAAATTAGTTTTTATAAATTACTGCTGTTATGTTAAAAAATAAATTTAAGTTTTTAAATAATAGTACCTTAATAGTTTCCTCCTAATTACCACAAGTTGGTAATTAGGAGGTAAATATTTATTTTGCTCACTGTTAATTTAATTATATTTATTTTGTTTTGTATTTATTTTATTTGTTACAACTTTTTCAAATCAAAGAACAGTACCAATTTGAAACTATTGATAGCTCACATTATTAAACAGAATATTTATTCAAAAGTGTAGCTTTAAAGGGAAAATTTTTACAAACAAAATATTCCAAAAACAGCATTTTCACATCCATATTATTCAATAAATAATTATTCCAGCATTCAATAACTTTTTTTACACGGACAACTAATTTTGTGGGATCCCCCCCCGACCCCCCCCCCCCAAAAAAAAAATAAATAAAAAAAAAAATAAATAAAATAAAATAAAAATAAATAAATAAATAAAGGTTAGCGTTATTATTCATAGTTAGAAAATATTACTAGCAGTGTAGGCTAAGGAAAGTTAAAAAAGAAAAAAGAACTGAATTTTACACAATTGTAACAATGGACAACAATTTAAATTTTAACTGATCTATAAAGATCAGCAGTGTTGTAGTCATATATCTTAAATAATTTTAAACTTTTTAATTTTACACATTTTCACACTAATAAATTCATAAATGCCGATCTATGTTTTAGAAAAAATTTTATACTTGCGAAACGGTCAAAACTTGATGCATTACAATTTGGTTTTAACATAAGATGGCAGCTAGATAAAAGTATGATAAAATAAAAGACTAACAAAATAATCCGTCTTTCTAATGTCTCCGCTATATATAGCCTATTTATTATTATTATTGTCGTTATTTATTTATTCAAATAGTAACAGATTATACACATTAAACAAAATTATATTTCGCGTGTTTTTATCTAAATTCTATGACCAGAACCAGGAGAGTCAGGAATTTAAGAATTTTAATTTAAAAATTATTTGGGTGATATAAATTGTAAATAAATATATATATAATATTATCATGGTCTCTATTAAACTTCATATTTAAAACGATCACATCACTGTACTACTAAATTAATAATAGTTGATCCAGATTTATTATGTAAAATTTCTGTGTAATGTATTGATACTCAATTTATTAATTTTTATTTAAAAAAAAAGATGATGAATTGTAATATCATATAATGGTTATATGTATATATATATATATTTTTACTTTTTTGTTTATATTTAACTGTTATCTCGTTGATCTTAATATTTTCCTTTCTCAGAAAAGCAACGCCATAGTTAGGAAAATATCCTTCGAGTCCAATTTTCTCATGCAGTAATTTGGTAACGGACGTCTTTAACAGCGCACTTAAAAAATACAGATTTTTTTTTTTTTTATCTCCACTTTTGGCTTTTTAACCCGAAGGCAGGAAAATGCGCATTGCTTTGTGACGCCTTGGACATAATGACACGGGGATTTACAAGACAAGTTAGAATTTTATTGTTCGTCTTTAACAGCCTGACATTTTTGATGTCAAGCTATAAATTACTGAGATGCGGGGGGAAAAAAGAAAGTGTAGTTAGGAATAATTACTTACACCATTGCTATTAAAATTCTGTTTGACCTGGGTGGTATGTGAATGTATTTTTCGTTGCAGGGTGCTACCCTTTTGAAGTACCTTTTTTGTATATGTGACAAGGACTTTATCGTGTTTGTAGGTCTATTTTATGCCATTTTTCTGCTTTTTTTTAAATGACGGTAACTAAAAAAAGTTTTTGTTGATACCACACCTTCTACTATTTGTAAAATAAAAGAGTACAAATTTTATATTTTGATGGGAGTTTTATGAGTGCATTTTTTTCTTCGTTTTCCCCCTTTTTTTCTTGAGAAATGTTTCAACCAAATTTTGTGTTTTGACGACCGCAGGAAAATAACATTTTTTTCAATTTGATGTATTTTTTATTGGAAATTCAACTACTGCAAGCACAAGTGATGTGCAAGTCATCATCAAGGCATCAGCATATTTTTATTTTATTATAAAATAATAGCTGTTTCTTGCTACTTTATCCGAAGACTTTCTCATTTAAATTGGTAGTATAACTTTTTTTTTTTTCTCTTTTTAAAAGTAATATAATGTTTAATGCAGGCCGCCCACGTCTCTTCATATAAATATGTTTATTTATTATTACGATTTTTACATACTTTTACTGTAATTTGGTTCATGTGTATGTAATATATGCGGCACAGGTATGTTTCTGATCACAATACAGCATTTGTAGTATATATATATATATTTTTTATCTTAATTATAAATCAATTTTAAGTAATTTTCCCGTTAACTTGCAAGTGATAAATAGCCAAATACGCTTTATGGTTAAACTGTATTCGGGTTGTAATAACAGCAGAGTTAATTATGCGACTAACCACGCTCACTAAATTAAGACAACTGACTATGAAACTGCAAAAATGTAATATTTTAAACAGGAAATAGTACAAAATAAGATATAAATAAATAAAGAGTGTAATAATAATAATAATAATAATAAAATGAGCTTTTATCAATTAACAGTTTAACATTAAATTGTGATTATAGATTGAGGAAACAATTTAGAAATCCTGAATAGATAATTAGTTTAAATAATGCTAATTTCCCCTGTTGCAAATCCGAAAAAAAAAGTGCAAAACTTACGTTTTTAAATACACTAGTAGTTTGTTCTTTCTACCAAACGTAAATAAATACGATGAATTTTCCATAATCGGAACTCACTCCAAATTAACGTCTTGTAACAGAATTTTTTTAGAACATGGAATTAGGCGTAATTTTTAATATAATCATTGAATGCTTATAAAACAGTGTTTTAAACTATTTTTACTTTTATACTTATTATTATTATTATTTTGTCATTTTGTCTTCAAATGTACAATAATCACAATTCAAATGAGAGGCCAATAACCATAAAATTGATTTCTTTTCTAATCGATCGGTGGCATTTAAAGTGATAATCAAAAATTAAGATGAAACAGCACACTGTTAAAACATTTTCTGTGAAATTACAGAGAATCTAATGGTAATCTATTGTAAGGTCTTATGTAAAATTACAGAGATTCTGTTAATTAACAGAGAAATTATTCGTAAATTTACAGTAGACTCGGTAAATTTAGATCGATAAAAATGCACGACTCAGTAAATTTATTTAGTTTATTTATTTTGAATGATGATATTTATTTTTCGAAGTTAACGAATTTTTGAATGTCCGTCGAAGAATTTTACTTTTTTAAGAGGACGGTGGACGTTTTTTTTTTTTTTTTTTTTGTCCTAGAAATATAAAATTTGTGCATATATACATTTCATCATAAGTGTATAAAACACCTTAAAAGAAATTTCCAAACTTATTGTAATTTTAAGATAAAAAAAAAATTAAAATTTTAAAATGAAATGTAAAAATGCTCCGGGCGTCATAATTTTTTAGATAAGTCCTTATTTTTTGCATTTTAATTACTTAAAACTCTCGCAAACAAATCTAAGCATCGAATTTTTAATCTCTTCTATTAAACTTCATATCGATTTTCATCAAAATGTTGCTTAATACGTTAAAAATCAAATTTAATTATCTCAATGAAGTCGAGTTTCAAAATGCATGCTTAGTATCTTTAAATAAGCAATATCAGGATTCTTCCTTATTAATTTCATGAATTTTCATAAAAAATTATGACGCATTTTAAAAACCTAAACAAGTTGAAAAAATCAGTTTTCAGAAAAACAGATTTAAATTATATTACAGAGCCGAGAAATTGTTTGAATACAAAATTCAAAAGCTTGTAACTTTGTGAAAAATAGTCACATCTGCATGCGGTTTTTCGCAAATGGCTCAGAACAAACTGGAGAATAATAGTATGCGCAAAAATAATTTTCGATTTTTGGGTTCATTTCTGCTCAAAAGGTCCACGGTCCCCCAAGTAAGTTTAAACCGCTGTACCATTCATGTTTTACAAGATTTATTTCTAGCAGTCTCGGTATTTGATCCCGAGTCCTGTGTGTTGGAGACGTACAGCTTATTGACTGTGCTATAGGTGTTGCGACTGTATGCAAAATATATCTTTTATGATTCAGCAGGAAAATACTTTTAACCATTAAATGCCTGATTTTTCAAAAATCATTCTAATAATGTTTTTCGGCTTTTATTTTTTAAATAAATCATGGTTAAAAATACTTAAAAAAAATCATATTTTGTTTTAAGTATGTTTTACGGCTAAAAACTAATTTGTTACTAATCGGCAATACTGGTCTTTAATTGAAAAAATAATTTAAATTGATAAAATTCTATAATATTAAGCACACAAGAATTTTAGGAACTATAATAAGAAATAAATTTTACTTGCTCACTGCAGAACAAAATAGGGTATTTCGCAAGCTTCCAAACAAAACAAAAAGAACATGTAGCAACAATTGTAAAAATAAATCTATCTTTATTCTTAAACAACACAAGTGTTGCCATCTACATGTTGAAAATCGATTTAATAATATTTTCAGAATATTTTATTGGCAACATTAGGCATTATAGCTTCAATGTTATTCTAATAGTATTTTAGAAGCCTAAATTGGGTATGTTGCCAAAAAGCAACACCAGGCATTTAACGGTTAATAATACCAAGCTTCATGCACATTGTGAATGAACTGCACATGGTGAATGATCTCGGTCAAGTTCGTGAATGGGCAAAATCGGACCAAGGGGATGGAAATAGGGAGAGGTTTTGTGAAAACAGAAACCCCCCCCATAACTTCTTAATTTTTGTACATATCAAATCAGTTTAAAATTTTTATTACTTCTAAAAATAGGGCCAAAAATTTATGTATCACAGATTTTTGATAAAATTAAAAATGGGCTCAAGGGGCGCAAAAAATAGGGTTTTTGGGAGAAAAAAATTCATAACTTCGTCAGATATCAAATCCAATTAATTTTATTATACATCTCCTTAATATTATCTACAACTTTTATATTCACAAGTTTTTGATAGAACCAATTCATACCGAAAAAAAAATTAAAAACGAAAACAAAAAAAGGGGGGTGAAGAAGAAAAATTTCCATAACTCCGTCAATTCACAAGATATAAAATCCCCATGAATTTATCATATATCTTCTTAATATTGTCTTCAACATTTATATAGACAAGTTTTTGATAGGACCAATTCTTACAGCTAAAACAAATTAAAAATACATAAGCGGTTGAAGAAAAAAATCATCTTATTAAGAATGCATTTAAATCCAAACTGCTTATTTTCTTACTCATTTTAAAATGAATTTTTGCTCTCAAACGCGTCCAATTGATAGATTATATTCTTCAGAAACTATATAATGTACTGTAATGATCGATTTTTTGATAGAGGCAGAATATATTTCAAAAAATGATGTCAAAGTGTTTGAACAGAATTTCCCGAAGCGATTGTGTTAGAAACGAAAAATATTGCCCTACTGAGAAAATAATTGTTTATTAATCAAGTTTCAATTAATTGAAAGAAAATTAAAGCACATGTCGCTTATAAATTTTTTCAAAAATTTACGTCAGCAAGTTTCGCATTTTTTCTATTAAAAATTAATCTAAAAATGGGCCAGAAAATTTCGAGTTGTTGAGCATGGAAAAGTATTTTTTTTTAATACCGCCTTAACATGATTCTGATAAAACCAGCTACTATATAAAAATGAAATAAAAACTCGTCAAAAGCGGTCAGATAAAACTCTTAAATGGATTTATCATAATTTTTTTATTTATTTTTTTTTCCCCCCCAAGCAGACTCGTGCCATGCCGGAGATCAGGCTTGCATTTTGTTTTTCTACATAGTCGTGCCGGGACGAAACTGGTCTCGTTCTCCGGATGTATAGGGCAGGCATTAAGTTTTGTATAATGAATTTCTGTTAACAGTATTTTTAGAACAGTTACTTTCAGCGACAATTTTCCGACACATTTTCTGACTCATTTGTAAATGTAAAGGCATAAATTGTAAGGCCTGACTATTCAAGGGATTTGAAATCGAATAGCGTTTTCCATTTTTGATAAATTACTTACAGATATATAAGATTCTTACGTGACTGTATATTTTTATCCTTTTCCGTGCTATCGCTTCCGGAAATTCGATTCAAAACGCTAACTTTGGCAGTATTTTCTCAAAGATATATATATTGTTTTTATATTGAAAAAAAAAATAGCCATTTACACAGTTTCTGAATAAGAATACCTGCCAATCTTACGCTTTTCTGAATAGAAAAGAATTCAGAAGTGTGTCGGAATGTAGCTCCTTTGCATTTGAGAAAAGCCTTTAAAAAATGACAGAGAAATATTTTCACACATGTACTTTTCATTATACCGCTTCAAAAGTTATCATGTTTTTAACCTTTTATTCTAAATTACATTAATTTTTTAATGAATTCTTGTTTGGATTTTGAAACGTCTAAGACTGTAACTAATCAGTAAAGTTAATATTGTGTGTTTTCTGTTTTGCGAACACATAGTAATCTAAAATATGCTGTAAAATGTTCCCATAAATACGTATGTATAAGTATTCATCAAAAGAATCTTAATCGTAGGTAGAGAAAAAACAGAATTTTTTGTAAAAATTGAGTCGGGCCGGTCCCGGCCTGTTTTCACTGATTATTGTACGGGCCGGGCTCGGACCGAAGTTTTAATTTTTACACCGGGCCGGGCCAAGATAGCTTTCGTTCGGGCCGGGTCGGGCCTGAAAATTTCGGTCCGTGCTGACCTCTACCTGAAATAGCCTCAAGATGGGCTCCCCTGTGATTAGAAACCGCCCGAGTAACTGGACATAACATCTATATATTATACTACATACATACTGTATAAGATTTTTATACTGTGAATATAGAAAAAAGCTGTTTAATGAAATTTGAGTTTTACTAAGCCACTCCCAGGAATCATAAATAATATTTGTAGCACTAGTGAGTTTCCGTGTAAATAGAATTTTGGAAACTTTTCCGGATTGAAAGAGGTGTCCGAAATGATACTGCGCTTCCCCTAACTTAATAGGTTAATCGAGCCTTATCTTAATCATTTTCCAAAACAAGAACTGAGCTGAGGAGGGAAAATAAACAACTGCTAGTTAGCAGGTAACGAACGTGAAGACTTCCAGTTAATTTTTAAAACAAACCCTGAAACTTTTTTTCCTTGCCGCATTCGGCAAGACCTTAACGATATCTAATGTGCATTCCCCTATTTACTCATTTCGTAAAATAGGTATTGTTCTGCACACCTTGCTCCATAATAGACGTCGAATTTAACCATTAAAGAAAAGAAAGATGAGTGAAGAACTGGGAAATAAGTAGTAACACCCGGTAGGTCCGGTTCGTGTTGAAGCGGGTGATTGGGCTGTCTGACGCCTGTGGAAAATGGGGAGCAATGCGGGGAGGGTACTAACAATCCCGTCGACCACCCACCGCCTATTTTCGGAGCCGAACGCGCGCGTTACATTTTTTTTTATAACACGCAGAAAACTGTTTAATACAGAAATGGATCTTCTCACCCCCTCCACCCCTCCCTCCGAGTAATGAGTTTGAATAATGAGGGGAGGAGCATTGTATTATGTATTTTCTTTTCTCCAGTTGTTTTTTCTATTATTTATTAATGGTTTATAAGTTGTGATGAACAAAATTTTATTAATTAATATTATTTTATCTGCAATTGGTTGTTTTCAATTTGTTAGCTAGGCCTATATCACCGGTTCTTTTTCGGTAGATCACCCACCCGAGCCGCCAACTACGACATTGCCTTAGGGTTAAAAATTAAAAATAAGTAACCATCATAATATATTTTACGTATATACAAAAAATAAATAAATTAATAAAACTACATAACATCTCAAATAAACTTTCAAAGTTTATACCCTCAAAAAAAAAAAAAAAAAAATCTTTTCTTTTCTTTTCTTTGCTCATTTTACATTTTCATGGGTGCGGAATTACCAGCTAGCAAAATGCAACGTACAGTTGGTTTCGAAAACTACCTAAAAATTGACTCACCCTGTCAGAAAATGACTTGCCACTGGCGAGTAAAAAGGTGTATTTCCCCTCCCCTACATTTTATGAATAGTTCTGGTTTAATATTCCAAAATATCCAGACTGCACCATTAATTACAACAAGCGAACTGTTGTTTTAGTCTGTGTATTTATTTATTTTTAAATTAAATACTTTAATTTACTATAATTTAAAAAAAATCATTAAAAATAAATAAATAAATAAATCTAACAACATTTTTTATTTAGAGCGGAACATTGAGCAATAGTATAAATGTTTGCACACGGAATCAACTGATATTCTCTACAACATTATAAGAAACAACCCAAACCTATTGTGCTATTGCAGACGTTAGTGCAAGAGCTCTAGTCTTGGAGAAATTCATGAGACTAAAACAGTTACTAAATTAAATTTTTTATCACTTTTTAATAAAAAAAAATTATCAATTTTAAAATTAAAGTTTACCATGTCTCATGAAATCATATAAAAAAATGGGAAGTTTTCTCCAATTTATTGAAAATCTTTCCTCTGTTTTGTATGTTTCCTATTCATCTATAATCCGCGTCGTCTTATAAAGAAAAGTTGTCTTCGCCATTTACTGAAATTATAAATTTATCTATATAATACCTGTAGTTAAAAAAAATAATTTTAATATAAATTGTCTACTATCGATTTTTTTGATCAACTGTCATTGTACCATAACTCCATGCATGTGTGTTTATTGTGCATATTTATGGCATTTTAATGGTAAATCAAATTTTCTTCTAATCATTGGCTTTTATCGTAGAATATGAATTAGTTTTAATCATAGCGTACCACAAATAGAACGCTTCTAGCTCACTGGGTGACTTCCACTATCGTAAAGATATCTCATTCTTGTTTTGGTTGGGCTACTTTGTATAGGTCAAAATTGGGAAATTTCATTAGCGGCCATTGGCCGGTAGGAATAATTTTTAAAGTGGCCACTTTCTTTAAACTAGCGGCCACTTTTTTATTTCAAAATGCTAAACAGTAAAATTTCAATAAATATTAATCTAAAACTGAGTAGCCCAAATAAATATGTTAATATAAATATACTAGAACCAAAAAAAGTAGAATCCTTGATGAAATACAAGAAATTTTTTTTATCTCCTGGTAAAAGTGGTCGGAAGGTGGCCGCTGATAGACAATTTTTCACTAGCCACTTTTTTTCATTTACTGGCCCTGTGGCCGGTGGCTAGTGCTAATTTTGACCTTTACTACTTTGCACGCGTGATAACAGGTGTGTGTGTTTGTTTCAATTAAAATTTATAAATTTTTTTAAAACATTCTCGTGTTTGAATTTTCAAAATATCTTCCACTGTTATAATAGCATTTTTGAACGATATTTGTTTATGGCTTATTTTTCTTTCCTGTTTGTTTGCAATATTATAGGATGTGTTAAACTTTAAAAGAAATAAAAAGTATAGCATTAAAAATATTTTTGCTTTCTTTTTTAATTGATCAAATATTTTCATTGTTATCAATTTAGAATCGATGAAAATTTTTAGCCGATTAAATAATAAATCAGTTTACGACACTGAGGAGTGAGAGTGATTGATTGGCTCAGCCGGGATATGAACCGGGGATCTCATAATCAGGAGGCGAGAACGTTAGCGTCGAGCTAAAAGGCCAAGCCAGTTACTCCGCTTTATACTGATCATGTGAGATGAGATCGCTACACACTCCATCTCCAGTGAGAAAGATGTCTGACGAGCAATATGCACTCGTGAATGAAGCTGTCGTACGCATATGTGATGCGTTGATGACAGGCTTTGTGCTGTGAGCGTTTCACAGGCTTTGGATGCAGGGGGTGATTTTTTTTAGTGCTGCCATCTGTTGGTTATGACAGGAGATAATTGTTGCTGAAGGTTGTTTTTGCGTGTTTGTCCGGGTCACCAATGCGGAGAGTGGGGCGCCGATGGGATACGAACCACGGATTTCATGAACAGGAGGCGAGAACGTTAGCGTCGAGCAAACGGCCAAGCCAGTTACTCTAAGCTAGTAACTCGCTTTATACTGATCATGTGAAATGAGATCACTACAACACTATAAAATTCAACAATGTTTGTTAGCTAAACCTAAGAAGATATTTTGTTCTAGGAGTTATATATATATGTTTGTGTTTTTTGCTTGTTTTAGTTAATTTTTAAAGTATTTTAAATAAATGCTTATCAATCATTAACTAACTTTGTGTTATGTTATTTTTTTTTCCCGTAGAAGTTTGAAAAAAGGACGTTTTTTTTAGCATTTTTTTTCTGGAATAGGAATGAAGATTTTAGCTTAGGGTTTTTTGCACGTTATTTGTTATCATTTGAAGAACATTTTTAAAAAATTAAATAAAAAATTGATGTGACTCGATTTGCGTGGGTGGATGCCCTAGCGTGTGTGTTGTGCGCTTCCAATCGGGCAGGATCCGATAGATCGCCAGAGTCGTTTGCAATCAATTTCCGTTAAGGATTATGAAAGTAGATAATATTGTCTGGAGCTTCAACCACTTTGAGATTTAAAAAAAATTGAAAATGAACAAAGTGACACCGATTTGAAACAAGTTGGAAATTGCGCGTCAAACGTGGCTAATGAGATGCATTAGAACTATAACTGGTTTATAAATATATTTTGCACCGCATATTGTTACTGATTGTATATTTTAGTGCATTTCAGAAGTGCATATCAATTTCATTCTGTTCGAAAGAATGTAACATCATTAAAATGCACTTGAAATCATTTTTTCCCATTGGCCGTAATGTAACGGAAAACTTTTGACTGTCCCTGTAATTAAACTATACATCTAATTTTCATAAAATTTGAAATGACTCGACAAAATTGTGCAATAATTATATATTTAAAAATTCAGACCATTCGATTTGGTAGTTTTTGCTCTGTTATATGCGGACGGACTGAACGACGACTATAGGTGCTACATATTTATATAATTACGGACGCACCTAAAAAAAGGTCTGTTTCTGACCCTTCGCATTTTGGCGTGCTTCTAAAAATATTTATTTTGTATAAAAATAGCTGAAAGTGGTCCAAGCTCCAATAAATTATATCGCATTTAATATATATATATATATATATATATATATACACACATACATACATATACACATACATACATACATACATATAAGCATCGGTTTAGTTGTTTTTGCGTTGTGATCCCACCCAGTTTGTGAAAAATAATTTTGCGTAAAGTGCGTTTATTGTGCTCCAAAACAGTGTAAGCCTACGGACGCTTTGCACTTGCTCTAAAGGACTAAATAACTGCGAAAGGGCTTCGAATTCGGCCAAATCGTAGCACGCGGATAATCTACAGACTAAAGGGAATAGAAAAATGTAAAAAAAGAAAAATCGATTTTTTTTTCTACCGAAAATAAGCAAATAATTCAACTACTAATCCAAAACGCTTTTTATGTGTATTTTTAAAACTCTCGCTTCATTCAAATCCAAATGTACTATGCTTGCATTTTCTTTCAAATGTTATTCATTTACGCATTTACACTACAAGTCATTGCAGATCTACGGAATTCCGTTTCTCTGTTATTTGACCCCCATCTGAGATATGTGGACCCCCCTACCTTGATTTCTCATTTCGAAGAAGATTAATGGTGGTAAAATCGTCCCAGCCACTGGCAAAACTAGCACCATGGCGCGAAGAACCTGTTGCTGCTAGATTTCGTAGCTCCCTGATAAAGCTTCTAGCCGTCAATCAAGGGTCCTTGTACAGAGTCTCCTCGGGAGTTTGTTGGGTGCTTTTTCATTAGAACAGAAGTTACTTGTCTTCTACAAAATGGGAAAGCAGCAGAGAACAGAAAAAAAAGATCCAAAAACTTAAATCCCATATATAAAATGTATCTTTGAAATCTTCTGATTGTTTCTCTCTCTTATCTGGTGAAATGAGTTAAATACAGACTTGCCAAGTTTCCTGATTTTGGCAGGAGACTCTTGATTTTCAGATGTTTTTCCATACTCCAGACTTTTGACATGTTTCTCCTCATTTTTCACATATTTAAATATTCTGTTATTTTACAATTAAATGTACTGTGATTCAGAGATGAAAACTTCAGTACAGGTGTAGTTGTTCTTTAGTATGATTGATCAGTAGTATTTTATGTGATAAATTACATTGATTCATTATAAACGATGAATCTTTAAGATTTTTGCACTGTTACTATATGCGCATGCTTTGGATTATTAATAATTTGTCTCGATTTAGACTTAAGATCTTTACTATAGTTTATATAAGTTATGGGGAACAAAACATCCCCTTTTCTGTAATATGTAGTCAACTTAAAAGTATGTTAAAACATCCTAAACATCATGTGCTTAAATGTATTCTACTTGTAAGGAGTCCACACTTTCCTTATTTGAGTAAAAGTAGCATATTTCTTTTTAATCTTCAGTAATAACCAAACCCCGTTTAAATTTAAACTTGAACTAAACATGTTTAAATTTAAAAATTAATAAGTTATTGACAAAAATATCTCATGATTTCTGAAATGAAATCGCCTGATGTTTGGCTTTCAGAACTTGGCAAGTCTAAATATCATAAGTGTCCTACAGAGTCAGTGTGCATTTAGTAATGAAATATTTAAATTTATTTACCATTTAATCCATATATTTATCAAATCATTCAAGAATTATTTTTAAAATAAAAAGAGGTATTTACTTGAATACTTGAACTTTTTACGTGTTAGGGATTTACTTGAAAAGAAAAAAAAAAATAGTCATTCATTTAAGCACTAAGGCCGTTCTCAAATTTCCTGCTCAACAACGCGAAACTTTCTGACACGTTGACTCATTTTTAAACGAAAAGGCATAAAATTGGCACGTCTGACTATTGAAGAGATTTAGAATAGAATGACATTTTCCATTTTTTGAAAAATAAATCACTTTTCGAGTTATAAGTAATTGTTGTCACGTGACGACTGGCTTTTCTCCTTTCCTGAAGTTGTGGTGTCCGGAAATTCAGTTTAAAACATTCACTTTGATAGTATATTCTGAAAGGTCATCTGCATTTCCTAAAAAATCGAAAACAATATTGAATTACGTAGTTTCTGAATAAGAAAACAAACTTAATGAGTTTCCGAACAAAAATTAATTAAGAAATGTGTCAGAAAGTGGCTCCTTTGGATTTGAGAACACACTCTTCGCCGATTCAGATTTTTCTCCTCGCCGATCGCGAAATGCCCTGTTATCCTATGATAGTAAAATTTAAATAGGTGATTATTCGTTACCTAATTCATATAATTATAAAAATGCGATTTTAATCATCAGAAAGTAGGCGTTCGATGCCGAAGTACATAGTTTAAAATAATTTATTTTTCTCAAAGCTTAAATATTTAAACTCAAATATGAAATTTTTACTTGAGGGATTTTTTGATAATTTACAGTATATACTTATAGTTTAAAAAAACAGTTTTAAAGAAGGCAGTCATGGGTGCAAGACCTTACGTCTCGGGACTGATTTCAGTCTTGGACAGATTTTTAACTGATAGCAAATTCTACTTTATATACTCAAATAATAGCAGAGTTTCCTCTATAGGTTTAAAAAAGAGCAGGGTGCTGTCGGTGAGAAAGGGCCCTTTTTTAATTCTAAAAGACATGTTTTGCATTCTTAAGGACACTTTTTGAATCGTTACGGGCTATTTTCATATTTTTAAATGCACTTTTTTATTTTTAAATTCGTTCTCTTGATTTTTAAAGCCTTTCAAAAGAACATTGAGTCAGTTTCTACTATGCACGCAAATTTTTTAATGCAAAAAGGAGAAAGGACCCTTTTTTTACGGAGAGGTAAGAAGTGTGCTATTTTTTTTACTTTGAGTGATGAGGCAAAGAGGTGTACCGGACCCCTGAACCTGCCTGGGGGGATACTCTGTAATAGCAAATGTAATATCAAGAGCTTTTTTTTTCTGTCAATGTAAGATATCAATTTTTAGCCATAATGCAAGACATAGAAATCTTCTAAATCCATTTCCATTTGGTTATTCTTAATAACTAGAAAAGTTTATGTTGGCTTGAATGGACTTCTTTCTGACTGTAAAAACCGCATTTTGATAAGTGTATAAGTAATGGGTAATCATCTGTTTAAATTTCTCCATCATAGGTTAACGTATTTCGCGATTGCCGACGAACGGTGAAGCGTTCCCGTAATATTAAAGAGCATTCTACTTAATTTTAATGAACTCTTTTGAGTTGTCTCAGTCTTTTTTGAAGGTCTCCTCACAGTAAAAAACAATTTTCTCAAACTGACTGAAAAGAAAAACTGAATTTTAGTGTCACTGGAAAACCGTTTAATTTACTGAAAATATCTAATTTTTTTCCTTTAAAGTTTCTTTCTGTAAAAAAATGTAGGCTTTTTTTTTTTTTCTTTTTTTAATTTTTTTTTCTTTTTTTAATTTTTTTTTTTCTGTAAACATTGCAGGGCCCTTCCCCAAGCCAAAACCCACTAGGGATATTTCTAAAAGGTTATGCATCACCTCCCTTTCACATAAAATGACATTTCAATCAAACTTAACATTAAAATAAACTTTATTTGTTATCTGTTCAGACTTTTAACATATTTGATAAATAAAGATCAAGTCAAATATATATTTCTTCTTTAAAATTTCTTACCATTTAAAGTAAATGTGACAAAATAAGCCATTACAGTATTTAAAACGTTAATTGCCTTCAAATAAATAATGTTCACTTTAATAATTTAAGTCACTAAAAAGTGTACAGATAGCTCAGAAGAAATGGACATTATTGCAATTTAAAATTATATTATAAAATATGTAATTTTTTAGGTATGACGGATAAAGTAACGTTAATTTTGAAAGATTTTATGAATTAAAAATAAAAAAGTACAATTAAATTACAACATGATTGCATAATTTCCGGTTTTTTTCTTAAAGAAAAAAATAATTATGTAATTTTCAAATTCTCAGACATTTAGATTCAGAAATACTGTGGTATGGAGAAACTATTCACTAGAAATCTTTACATACAACTGGTGGTGCATTTTGCTATTTTTTAAAAAGGCAGAGTGCACTTTGCCAATTTAAAAAAGGACAGGACGATTCGCCCTTTAAAAGACATCTAAGAGGTATGACGAATAATGTGTAAATGTCTGGAAAATTTACATTTGACTTATTCATTTTTTTATGACATATGTTCAAAGCTTGAATATTAAATGTTTTGAATATAATCCGATATATACATAAAGCAAGAAGCCTTGGATAATTAAAGAAAACACACACACACAAAGAAGAAAAAACGTCGGTCGGATTTTAGCAGCAATATTCTTTTTCCATATTTGTTCTATCAATTTTTTCCCAATTTTTAACCAATCAAAATATTCGCTATAGATTCTGTAGTCAGGCCTTCTTGAAGTCGATTGAATAATGTTTCCCCTTTGTAAGCTTTCCTTTTTTACCCAGCCTATAAATCATGCCCATGGATGTAAATATATATTTCTATGAAATATCTTTTGTACATGTGACTTGTTCATTCTATATGTTAAATATTCAGAGCCAGACGTTAAAAGTTTTTCAAGTTTTTCGGATCCTTTTTCATTCAGTCTAATTATTTTAAATAGCTTTCGAAACCATGAGAGAAAAAGAAAATATAAAAATTAAATTTGAAACTCCAGTGAAGTGCAACTGCCCTGTATGTCGTATTCTATTCTAATTTCATTTTGATACAAAATCAAAATACACCTGCTGCCAACGGCATATTTTTACATCAAAATATTCGCAATAGGTTCTATAGTCACACGGAGTGCGCCCCTTCTTGAGGTCGATCGGATAATGTTTCCCCCTTTATATGCTCTCCTTCTTTTTACACAATCCATAATTCATGTCCATGGAGGTAAATATATTTCTATTGACTGGAAATGCACGCCGGTGTGTGTCGGAGATTATTGTTCATCTTTTTGTGCGCTGCCTGGCATAGGGCGAAGGATTTAATGGGGTGCTTAGTGGGATTTTGACACGAGTGCACTGTGAAAAAAAGAAGAAAAAAATACTCAGCAGGGAATATAAATGGATTCATATTTGATGGTTTCATTCATCAACAGGTAGTTTAGCGGTTGTTTTCATAGAGTTGGGTAAAATTGTGATGCTCACGTGTCCCATTCTTTTGCCTGGATTATAGTTTAAATCTATCGACTTGTCTCATGTTTTGATATATGTATAATGATATATGTTATGGATTATAAAATTGTATATGTTTGTTGTATCTTGTTGTAACTCTGAAGATATTTCTTCTTTTTCTTTTTCTTCTTCTTCTTTTTTTTTTTTTTTTTTAAATAGGGAAACACATTTAAGACCCTATTTCTACCATAGAGTATATTTCTTTTTCACCGCAGAACCCCTTAACTAGGATTTGTTCTAGAATTTTAGCACGCATAATGTTGTTTAATATTAATTATAAAAGCTAGTAGTTTTTTTTATAATTTATTAAAATAGTAATTTTCTTTTTATAACATATTTTTTTATTTAATTATTTATTTAATATAAAGACAACATTAAACTTAGTATGTGACTTCTTTTTTTTTTTTATTGTTATTTATTTATTTGTTATCAAATTGAATATTTAGTTTTACTTATGCGTTTTTGAGGTTTTCTGAAAGTTCTTTACCTCTGATTATAAATGTTTTTATTATCTTTTCATTTTCACTCATTAGATTTAAAAATATAAATGTAGGATCGTTCAGAAAATATTCCATCAGTTATTAACAAAAACACCCTTATTAAATTAACACAAGCATTGGACAATGAAGCCAAACATGGAAACGAATTAAAAACCACTTATTAAACTGGCTGTCGTTGAAATGAACACAAACAAAACCATTCGTCACGCGTCATGTAGTTCAACTCTAAAACATTATCTCCTGTTTGTCGCTTCACAGAAACTCTCCAATCGGTAAATCCCATGTTAATCTATTGGAAAAGTATGATTTCTTATTACCAAATTTAATTATCGAAATACGATTTTCACCCTCAAAAAGTAGACGTCAGATGCCGACGAGGTGCATTTTTAAAAATTCTTTTCTTCAATTTTAATTGGATTTAAAGATAAAATTTCATCAAGTGGAAATTTCAAAGTTTATACGGTTAACAAAGTTTAACATCCTGACGTCTATTTTCTTATGGTTGAAACTGTATTTTGAAAAATATATTCGGTAATGAGTAATCGCGCTTTTAATTTTTCACATTGGTTAACACTAGATTTAGCGTATAGATTTAATTTTATATTTTAAGTGCTAAAATCAAAGTGAAGCAGACGAGTTGTAAGTAAGATTTTAACACTTCAAATAAAACTAACAATGTATTTAAAAAAATATTTACCCCAATAAAAAAGAAAAAAATATTCTTCAAGAACAGCCTACAGAAAACAGAAAAAAATAATATTTTTTCGTGGAGAAATTTGAAAAATATGGATGTATTCCAAGCACATGGGTTTAGCATTAGAGAGAGAGAGAGAGAGAGAGAGAGAGAGAGAGAGAGAGAGAGAGGGGGGGGGGGGTATTTCCAGTCTGACTGCAAAGGGGCCTTAAGAGGCTACTTCAGTCAAACGAAAAGACCTGTTCGCTAATGCTAATACTATGGAAGACACTTATAAAGATATCTCGTTTGAATGTAATTTTTTTTAAATGGTTTTTTTTTTTTTTTTTTTTTTTTTGCATTGAATAGTTGAGATCGATCTGTACAAAGGCCGTTGTTTACTTTTTCGATTTTGTCTACAGGTATTTTTAATAAGGACACTTTCATTTTCGGAACCGGTTTCGAAAGTAAAAGTATCCTCATGAAAAAGAAAAAAAAATCTGCAATCATAATAGAAAAAGTAAAAAACGGCCTGCATACAGATCGATCTTAGTTATTCAATACAAAAAAAAAAAAAAAAAAAAAAAAAATCATTTAGAAATATTGAAATGCGACCGAGATATCTTTATAAATTTCTTCCATAGGATTAGCATTAGCGAATGCGTCTTTTCGTTTGACCGAAGTAGCCTCTTAATCACGACGGAAGGTTTCAAAAGTGCATTTTCACTTTAGTGAATAAGAATTCTTAGAAAAGGAATTATTACTTAATAAAGTGGAAAATTGCACTTAAAAGTGTGTTCTGTATGACTCTCTGAAGGATAAAACAAATTTTCCATGATTTTAATAGAATGAAAAGTGCTAGATGTCGATGAAAATGTATTTCATCCCACGGCGATCCTTCTGATTTCGAACAAAAACGATGGGAATTTCGCCAATGTCCAATCTCTATCCTATGTAGGATATCTAAAAGGAGTGCGGCTCTTGCGCCGTCTACAAGTTCGTACTCCAGTGCAGTGTCATCACGCATATGCGTTATATATGCATGAAAATATATTTAAATTTTCTTTTGTTGAATGAAAAAATTGCTTTAAATGTTCCAAAAGAAGTACGATATACAAATATGCGGACGAAGAGAACAGAAGGTTACGCTACCGTTGTTTGGGATGATTGATTACCTCATAGCAAATATATTGTTATTGTTGACACTTCTACTCCCGGTAGTTTCTTTGATACAGTTGTTTACCGAAGAAAAAAAAAAAAAAACTTCAATAATCTCTAGCCTAAGGTGAAGTGAAATGAAATTCTTCGCTATGTTGTTTATTTATTTATTGAAGTATATTCAGGTGACGTTATTTTTTTCCCCCTGTAACTGATACAAGCAATCCATTTTTCATACGATATATACAATTTAAAATAATAATAATATGAAAAATGTTTTCATGAGCTTAAAAAAAATATTTTATTCTTGGTTTGTGTCTCTCTACTTTTACTACAAATATTTAAATAAAAAATTTATGCAATAAGTCCTTAAAGGCTTTCTTGTTGTTGTAAGTTTAATTGCATGCCTCTGTCTTGTATTCGTGAAGTGTGGAAGTGATTAATTTCATACTTTTTTAAAGTAATTGCTCACGCCTTTCCATTGGATAAATTGGTGGGCTATTGAAATTAATGGTAAAAGAGAAAATTAAAAATTCCAGTGTGGCTTGGAGAAATAATAAGTAAAGCAGGCTTATTTCCTAAAATGTTAATGTTTTATTGGTGCTTAGTTTATAGATTGAATCTGGCGTTTGACGTGCAATATTTTAGTCAAAAGAGCAGTCATAAAACTTTTACAGCATTGTTAAAAAAAAAAAAAAAAAAAGCTAATAGTTACACCGTAGTTTCAAATTTCATTTTAGTTTCTTCTTGGTCGGGGTGGTCAATCTTCTCTTCCATCCGAATTCTATCTAAATACGCTGAGAATAGCCAATGTCTAGAATAAAATAGATAGAATCTTCTGAATTCCTGCTCTTTTACTGCCACTTAACCGCGTTGTTATTAGCATCGTAAAAACAGCGATACTTGCTTTAAATGCGTATATCAGTGGGATAAAAGACTAGAATACCCTGTCGGGAAAAAAATGCCCCGGAAGCATAAACTGTAAGTAAATAGAGAAATTTTGATTCTCTGTGAGCTAATTAAAGTATGGTGTAATAATGTACAAGTATATATATATAAAATATCCTTTTTAAAAGGATTTTAAATGTAGGATAAGGTTCGTAAAGATTTATTGAAACCTTTTGAGGAAATTGAGGCCGATCTCTCGTTTTTATACCTAACCAGGTCTGAAAATTTTAACCCGTGCAGGCACTATGAATACGTAAGCTAATTTTCAGCTAAAAGAAGGTAACGCACTTAACCATTAGATGATATGAGAGAATTAAACAGAAAGAGAGAGAAAAAAAATGATCATTCCTTTGTTTTTCAAGGAATAATGAGAGTAGCTAAGTTGGAAATATTAAGTAAATGCTTTTAAAAAAAAACTGTTTATTACCGTGCTTAGAACTTACAGGTTGAATTTGACGTTTAGCGGAAACATTTTAGTCAAAACAGTAGTCGTAAAAAGTTTACGTTATTATGGTAAAATATAGTCATTAGTTATGTCCCAGGGGAAAAAAATGACTCGTTACTCTTTTTCTTTTTTCTTGATTAGGGACGGTCAATTCCCCCTCCCCTCCTCACACACACACATATAATCTCCTCTAAAATTCTCTGTAAAAATGCCGAGAATAGCAAATGCCCTTGGAATTTTCAGAGTTCCTGTTTTTTTTACTACCATTTAACCACGATGTTATTCCTACTAAGCATCGTAAAAACAGCGATACTCGTTTTAAATAGGTATATCTGAGGGGTAAAAAAAAACGAGGTATACCCTATCGAAAGAAAAAAGAAGTCACGAAACATATAAACGAAGAAAATGGAGATCTTTTGATTCTGTGTGAGCTAATTAAAGTATAATTTATTGTGTTGTGGTGCTTTTATAAATACGAACGTGGAAGAAAAGAAGGCTCTAAATGCAGTGAGAGGGGCGTTTCAGCTTGTTATCTGCGCGGAATAGTAATTTGTAGGTTTGTTTTCGTTTCTTGGTTTCGCTCCAAGTAGAATCAGAAACTGAGAATTAAGTGAAATAACATATAATTGAATGTATGATTTCAAGTATATTTTAAATTGGCATCGGGGTGCAGTGCAGATGCAGTTTTTAATGATAGCTATATTTTGTTTATTTATATTTTATATTCCATTTGCATATTTTAAAACACTAGCCCCCCCCCCCCCCCCCAACAACTCGGCAGCTGTGTCTATTGATCCAGTTGTTCTTTTCTTTTCTCTGTTTATTAAAACTTTTGATTTTTTAATTAAATTTCTGGAAATTCAAATTATGACTCGTGGACTTCATTGTGCAAGGACCGCTCTAAGAAATTCAGATTATTTGCCAATACATTAGCCAAATTCGAAAATTTAATGATAATACACTTTTAAATGATAATGCACTTTTAAATGATAATGCACTTTTAATAGTTAAAATTTAAAATAATTAGTGTAAAAGTATTTGTAAAATGCAATATGTAATATAACGATTTAAATTTCAATATTAAATGTAAAATATACACTAATGATACTTGTTGGTTGTTTCATGTTTTGTTTTGAAATGTATATTTATCGTATGAAACTGATTTCAGAACCATTTTTGAATCAAATAAATGAAATATATTTCTTATTATTTTAACGCACAATTTTAAAACACTAACTGTATGCAAGTTCGATCATATAATATTACTTTATTATTTATTTGAAAATTGAAAGGCAGTGGAAATAGTACGGATATTGACCGAATAAAAAAAAAAAATTAAATGAATGATTTTAATATTATTTTTAAATATTTTATATTTATTCTACATTAAATGTTATATTTTTGCTTTCGAAATAAGTTTGCCAATTATTTCGTCAACGTGTAATTATTCATGATAATAATAAATGTCTACAAAAAATTCTGAGTCTAGGGTGATTATTTTAACAATTTATGCGGGAAGAACATATAAATTTGTGCATTTAAAACAATTTATTTTAGTTTGAATATGAGATGTAGCGTTCTTATTTTCTGAACTTATTTTTGCATTGATAAATGCATTTGATGTTAATTTTAAAGAATAAAGCTACTTAATGCGGAGCAATAGCATTTAGAAACTGACGAAGCAACGGTTTCGGAGTTGTCGGCCTTTGTTTTTAATCTATGATCACGTATGCTACGTTTGAATGTGCTGGTAATCACGTTGAAAAAATATACCTTTACTTCAATTACATGCTAACACGCGATCATATTTATATTTAACACTCGTCTGTGCTTAAATTCGTAAATTTGTATCACCCTTTCATTAACTGTTAAATGTTTATTAACAGATGTTTAAAAAAAAAAGTAAAAATAATTTAAAAGGTACTCGCAGCATCATTAAGACTGTTCTCAAAACCAAACTGGCTACTTTCTGACACTTTTTTTTAAATTTATTTTTGTTCGCAAATGCATGAAACTGGCAGGTGCTTTATTCAGAAATTATGTAATCCAACTATTTTACGGTTCAGGTAGAAAATATTTCAGAAAATGCTGTCAAAAGTTGGTGTTTTGAACCGAATTTCCTTACGCGGCAACGCGAGAAAAGGAAAAAAAAAAACTGCTCTCATAAGACAATCGCTTATAAATAAAAATGGGATTCATTTATCGGGGAAAAAAAAAAAAAAAAAAAAAAATCTCGATTCCAAATCATTTCAATAGTCATGCATGCAAGTCTCATGATTTGAGTTGTAAAATAAATCTGTAAGTGTGTCAGAAAGTTGAAGCTATTTATTTATTTATTTAGTGTGTGTGTGGGGGGGGGGGGGGGGATCCCTTAAGATTTCGATGGTCATTTATGCCCATTTAATGAAAATGTTATAATTTAGTCATTAACTATTTCCTTTTCTTATAAGTTTCCATTTGCCCTTATCTAAACAAGTGGCTGAATTAGTCTTTAATTTTCCTTGGTTTGATGTGGAAACGAAATGGTTTGCTATTCTCACTTGATAATGTTAATTTCTGATTTGTTACTCAATACTGGATTGCTGGATCTTTGAAAATTTTGTCGTTGCATCAAACTGTGGGTGCGAGCTCTTTTTTTTTTTTTTTTTTTTTTTTTTTTTTTTTAAGAAGTTCTATTCTGTTTTCTAATTGAGAGGGGGGGGGGGGGGGGGTGTTGAAAAGTATGTCTTGATTTTTAAGATACAAGAATATTTCAAATTTATTTTTCAGTGAACTATCTATTAAACTTGATACCTCTTGGAGTATTCATGCTCCCGATAAAAATTGACTCTTTATAGCATGGAAACAGACTACTTTTAAACACAGGTCAGAAGAACAATTTCCCCAAATCTTTTGAAAAGAGCCCTCTAAAAATACTGTCGCTTTTTATTCTAAATAGAAACTTTTTCTTCGATTTAAATTAGCTTTATTTCACAGGGTTTCTACGGGTCAGAGAAAGTCAGGGAAATTTTTAAATATTTGAAATGGTCAGGGAATTTTTTTAATATTTGAAATGATTAGGAATCTTTTTAAATATTTGAAATGGTCAGGAAAGTTTTGATGCACTACTTTCCATCAGAATCTGTATTATCGTCGTAAATGAGAGATTTTGAATTAATTATTCATCCAATCTAAAATTTTTATATAAAATTTGTGCAATCTATATACAATAGCATAATATGAAATATAATTAAAAAGCGGAAATTCATACAGCGCATACTTCTTTTTAGCATTTATCTAGATTAAAACTGTCCATTGTGTGTGTGGGGGGGGGGGGAGGGGTTACAACATAAGCCGAATTTTTATTGAGAAAGGTGAGCGAAATTTTTGAAAAAGGTCAGGGAAACTTGGGAAAAGTCAGGGAATTTTTGTACCAGAATTGTGTACGAACCCTAATTTCAATAAAAGTTATTTAATTATATTTTTGAGAAATAATTAATAATTATTTTTGATTTAGTGTAAAAATCTTGAAACGCCTGGAAAAACAGGGAAATTATGACTATAATTTTACGAGCACTTAATTTAGAGCTGCAATTTGCAGAATTTATTTGAAATTTCCATTTTGTCCGATCCGACTAACTTGTCAATCTCAAAGCAGACTTTTTTTACAAATTCTGATTTTAGAAATTCAGATTGTCCTGCACATGCAAATCACACCCTTCAAAGCTGACAGATTAATCTTTCTTTTATTTTGATTTGATGTATTTATTTATTTTTGGGAGGTGAGAGGGTCTCACTGTATTAGTTTTTTGCGAATGTTTTATTTATTTATTTGTGTGCATGCGTGCATTGGTAAAGAAAGACGGGGGGGGGGGGGGGGGGAAGAGAGTTTTTACTGCGTTCTTTTATCTCTACTATCTTTCGTCCTTTTCATGTTATTTTTTTTGCAAGAGAACTATTCGTACGCTGCTTATTTTGTGATAAGTATTTTTATTTGCCTATATAATCATAACATTTACATTTTTTAATCTTCAAAAGAGCTAACAAGGAAAATAAATATGTATCACATTCAAAATATATATAAATAAAAAGGAAATAAAATCCCCCCCCCCCTCTCTCTCTCTCTCTCTGAGCTTTATGGAGCTAAATAATTGTGCTTCTTGAAAAAAACTTTTGCTTTCCTTTGCGTATTTTTCTTGGTGCAAGAAAATGAGTAAACAAACATAGACATATAAGTTTTTTTTATCATAAATTCAGAATTTTTCATTGTTCCCAACTATTCATCATTTATCAGTTGCTAAACGACCGATGATTGACATTTATTCATTTAGGTAGTCCCACTTAAATCTGTTTCTATTTTCGGTTCTCCAGCTATGTTTGTTCAATTTGGTAACAGCCCCTTAATTTTCAAAAACGTTAACGTTCTATCGTATGGAAAATTGATGACTTCCCATTTATATCTTAGCCACGACTCCACCTATAAAGAGGCGAGGGATTGTTGCGTCACTCACAGTACCCTGTAAATATTTTTATTATAGAAGAAATTATAGGAAGAAAGAATAACTACTTTAATATAAATGCTTAAAAGTATGTCTGCGATTATGTAGTTACATTATGTACATTTAACATGTGTATCTCCCTTATGAATTCATCCCTTCTCATCATAGATGTTTGTCAACTTACTCTTACGTGTATGATACGATTTACTGTATTCTCCTTTAAAATGTAAATCTGTGAGAAATTTGTGGGTTTTGCCAACTTTAAATATTTGAAAATGCTATATTGCTCAATTTTAGGGAACGTAGAAAATTTGTTGAACATAGAACAAGATCTTTTTTCCTCTGAACCAAAATGACAGAGATCACAACTGTAGTTATATTTATTATTATTATTATTAAAGATTGTGCTCTATATATTTTTCATCTTGTCTCATTTTCTCGTTAATAACATCCCTGAACTTGTAAAATCTCACTTACCAGTAAGGAAGGAATTCTTGTCACGTTTTCAGAGTCCCCTAAAACTGACTTGCCCCCCCCCTTTTTTTTTTTTTTTACTCCACCTCCTCTTTCCTCCAAATAATAATAAAACAATTTTTATACTCACTGAAACAAATCATGAGCTAGACTCATTTTTATCATTTTCAAACATAGATATAGCTGACACGTGTTTATGAACTTTTGAACATTTTTGTTCTCGTCTGTGTTGGCTCTAACTTTCATGCTGGGATTGTCAAATTTAAATACGTTGTTAAAGTTTAAAGAAAACCACAATATGTTCTCTGTAGAAAATTGTTTGTGCAACATTTGTATTTATTTTCCAAGGTTACTCAAACGGGGTTCCCAGCGTCATGGAAAGTCAGGGAATTTACAAATATTTTCTAAAAAGTCATGTAAAAGTCTCGGAGAAAAAATGAAAAATGACGCGAAATTCATCAAATAGTCTCAGGAAAAAAATCACGAAATTCTTTAAGCGATCGCAAAAGAAAAAAAAAAATGAAGAACGATCGCAGAAAAAAATTGATAATTTTGTCAAAGGATTGCAAAAGTAAGTAGCAAATTTCGTTGTATGGTCAGGAATTTTTTGAGATTTGGTCAGGGAATTTCTTGTAACTCTGTCAAAAGAATTTGGATGCATTGGTCTATGAAAAATAATTGTTTGAAGTTCATTTTAGTCAGGTAAACATTTCAAGCAGAATGAAATTGATACACATTAGTAAAGTTTATTACACCATGTTTGCTGTTGAAAATTGTTCGTGTAGCATTCATAATTACTATTTTACTTGGTTACACGAAATAATTCAGATATTTTATGCCCAGTCAGAGGTTTTATAAAATTTTGATGTTGTCACATTTTTTTTAAAAACTCATTTGATATTTCTGTTTGGTATTGAGGAGCACGGCAGCTGCAGCATGGTCTCAATTCAAACAATACGCCTGATGCACAGCCTCATAGGAGTATTTCGACATATTATCGTCTTTGGAAAGTTATATTTTGAACTGAGTATTAATGTCATTTTCAGTTTCCCAGCCGAATAAAATTTTGGTATGTTATGTGTAGTGGCATACCGAGTACTGCTTTGGTCCCAAGTAGTTGTGTATAAGGAAGAAAACGCATTCATGCGCAGAAAGAATCGAGCTTAAAGGTACACTAAGAAGGTAAAAAAATGTTACAAACGCATATACTATATACACACCCACAGTTAGATGCGAAAGTTCTGCTCTGCCCTGCTTGAAAACATAATTCCATTTAATTAAGATTATTTTTTTTAAATGGGCATTTTTTAAACTCTTTATGTCCCAACTTATGAATTCATGAAAATGATCAAGCATTTTTCGTGAATTTTTTAAACTACATTAGAATATTTACATAATCATTTAATAAATTTTAGAAGGATTTTGCCAATTAAAATTAATTAAATTTGAATTTATAGGAATTTTGTGCAATATTTATAACTTCACTCAAATATCTCTTTTTTGTAGAAATATGGAAATATTTCCGAACTGAAACTTTCCTCCCCTAATCTTTCAAAGTCAAGAAAGCTGAAAAGATGCAAAGGCAAAAGAAATCACTTTTTATTTTTTTTTTTTTTTTATTTTATTTTTTTTTTTTTTGTGCAACCAATTTATTGCTTTGGAACAATATAAAGTAAAGTATCTATAACTCATTCTAAACCGTATTTCTGCTAATCGATGTATTAAATGAATTTTATAACAAGTTATTTTAATGGTACTTTAATGTACCGTCGGGGCATAAAGGGTTAAAGAAATTTTATATTAATGAAAATTTTTCAATGTTTAAAACCAGAAGCATTATTTGAAAAGTTATGAAAGAAAAAAAAAGAATAATACGCAAAAAGTACAACTAATAAATAAAAAATATTGATTCTTCAACCCATTACTGCTTGTTATTGATATCACTTGTATATATCAAATGAATATTGCTTGCTGTGGCAACTTTGATGTAAAGAATTTAAAGTTAATTGAATATAAAATATTTCTATTTTGTAATTTTACCTTATCTTCTCTTGATTTTAGAGATTATTTCTACACAAAAAATTATAAAAAGTACGTTTTGGGGTTACAGTTCTTTACCACCTTTAAAACATTTACAATAGTGTTATTTAAAAAAAGATATATCATTTATAAAACGTAAATAATTTGAAATTTGAATGTGTTACCATCGGCAGGTGGTTATTCCTTGATTAAAAGGTTTTTAAACAGGTCGAAATTTTATTACTGCTTCCCTGCACATATAGTTTTGTTGCTGTAAAAGTTGTTTTACAGACATTTATCAGTATCACATATTGGCCGGTAATAGATATCGACCTTAGATATATTAGTTCTAATATATCATTTATGAAACTCAAATAATTTGAAATTTGAATGTGTTACCATAGGCAGGTGATTATTCCTTGATTAAACGGGTTTTAAACCGTTCGAAATTTTATTACTGCTTCCCTGCGCATATAGTTTTGTTGCTGTAAAAGTTGTTTTACAGACATTTATCAGTATTACTTATTGGCCGGTAATAGATATCGACCTTAGATATGTCATTTCTAATATATCATTTATAAAACGTAAATAATTTGAATGCGTTACCATCGACAGCTGGTTATTCCTTGATTAAACGGTTTTTAAACAGGTCGAAATTTTATTACTGCTTCCTTGTGTATACAGTTTTGTTGCTGTAAAAGTTATTTTACAGACATTTATCAATATCATGTATTCGCCGGTATAAATATCGACCTTAGCAACTTTGGATACGAAATCAAGCAATGTTCTTCGTAATATTGAAAAATGTTCCAGTGACGCTTCCCCCCCGCCCCCCCTTATTGCAACTGAATTTTTTGAGAAGAGATTTTATTTATCTTTATAGTTATTTATTGTTTTATGTTATGCTAGTAAAGGAATGTTTTGGAGGGTGAAAAGATATAATTCTTCTTTGTATATTGAGATCGAGATCTGAGAAAAAATTATTTATTTTGAAACATTTATCTAGGCGTTTGTTTAAGTACCTATTTTGATTTGTCCATTTCGTTTTTGTTCGGTATATGCGAAAAAGAAAAAAGAAATAACAGTTAGAATTTATTAAGGAATTCAACTTTTATCAGATTATTATTAGTATTATTTTGTAATTTTTACTATGTAATAACTTTGTTACACAAACGAAAGTTTTCCGTTTTATAATTTTTTCTTTTTTTTTTTTTTTTATCAAGTTA
This sequence comes from Maratus speciosus, assembly GCA_963932465.1. NCBI lineage: Eukaryota > Metazoa > Arthropoda > Arachnida > Araneae > Salticidae > Maratus > Maratus speciosus. The sequence goes on along the minus strand of OZ010791.1, from coordinate 231,921,755 downwards.
AATATTCGACTTGCTAATTAAATTGTATTTTAATTTAATGAGTATGTTGAAAGAAAACCAAAAAGCACTTAATATATTTTTTAATTGCTTTCTGGTGGCTGATTTAAATGTTATGAGTTGTTCGCTTTAATTTCTTTATTTTAAATATCAATTAAAAAGCCGATGCTTTACTATGAAAATCCATCCCCCCTTCTTCGTCCTTGCCCTGAATCGCTAACGTCAGAAATCGCATTTGCAAGCAATAAATTAATAAAAATGCGGCTTGTTAATACACATAAGATTTATCATTGATTTTCCATCTTGTTGTTTTATCCATAAAAGCTGACTTTAACTAATTATTTTAAATTAATCCTCGGTTCTTGATATTTGAATCTTTTAAGATTTAGAATTTACCTACTTGTTGAAATATTGCAGTTTGTTAACGATCCCTCAAGCGAATGTGTGTATGTGCATATTTGAGTGAGAGTTATTACGCTGCCTTGCTTATATTAATGCTTGTTTCTATCCCCCCCCCCCCCCTCTTCATCTCCAGCCTCAAACTTCACCTTCGTGCGTAAAAGGTCGTCAGCGCCATTCAGCAAGGATTTAGCACGCTGATCTTTGGGTACTTAAGCATTTCGAAAAATGCGTTTATTGGTCAGTGTATTTTTTGTGCTTTGCCCTATGCGATCGTCTGTACCACTACTCTGGAAAGTTTACCTGTGTTCCTTTACTCCTGATCAGGGTTGGCATGATTTAAATCAAGATTTATATCAGCTGATTTTTTTTTTAAATCATTTGATTTAAGTCTTTTTTTTTTTTTTTTTTTTTTTTAAAGAAAAGGTTAGAAATTGTATTCGATAAAGATAGAATTACAAAATTTAAAGCAAGATATGAACAAGCTGTTAATGCCTGTCATTTTGGTGGAGTTTTATTAAGTCCCTCTGTTTTAAATCGAAGTGAAATTTCATTTAGTGGAGAGGGAAATAATGAAGGTTTGGCATTCATTAAAGAAAATTGTTCAAATCTTCTCACCTCTGTAGCACATTTTCAAGCAAAAAATGGCCCATTCCAAAAATTACCATTGCTTGAGAAAAAAGTTTCAGATCTTATGACAGATTATGATTGGTGGAAGTCCTTTTAGCTAATGGGAGGTAAAGAGAGAATCGGTGAAATTGAAATTCAATTTATTTACCAAATAACAACAGCCGTGGCTTCATCTGCTGGAGTACAAAGACAATTATCTTCTTTTGGACTAGTTCATTCAAGCCTTTGTAATAAATTAGGAGTGGACAAAGCTTCTAAATTAGTGTTTTTGTTCAAACAATTAAATCCTTGATTTATTTCTATTTGCTTAAAAGATATTGAATTAATTGTGATATTTATCCCTTAATAAATAGTTTGCATCTAATGAATATTTAATTTTTTTTTTAAATTTTACCATTTTCTATTCATTTACAACATATTTAAGTTTATTTCTTATTTAGTGTGCACAATTCCATTACAAAATAATAGAATGTCTTTAGATTAAAGACTAGATGTTTAATTTTTAGTACCAATCAGTAACTAGAATATAGTATTTTCTTAACTATATAATTATTTCTTATGTTATTTTTATAAATTATAAATGTTATTTATTCTTTTTTAGTTATTTATTTGCTTCATGTATTGTAAAAACATAAAAACACAATTAGAATAAAAAAAAAATCAAATAAATCCGATTTAAATAAAAAAAAATCCGATTTTTTTTATTTAAAAAAAAAATCATGATTTTTTTCCAACCCTGCTCCTGATATAGAATAGATTACAAGACTTAACTTTAAAAAAAGTTGCTTTTATTATAAAATTTAATCAGTATTGGAAGTATCTATGAAATGAAATAATCAACGTTTTTTTTTTTTTTTTTAATGTCAAATTATATTTAAAATAATAATAATAATTTTTGTTCTTAAAACATCTATTGTTTTTAAATTTTTAAGTATCTCATATAGGGAAGATATTTATACTTGTTTTTTATTTATATCTTATTAGTATAGTGTAGCATTATTTAAAGATGTATCAATTTGCCTAAAACTTGGATATATTGGATCAACTTAAATTAAATGTTTTAAATACGTTTTTTCTTTCTTCATTCGTTTATTATGAATATAAATTTGTCTTAATAAATATATAGAATTTGTTATAAGCAATATTGTTTTGTATTGTTAAATTCTTGATTTTGCTAATTTACTTATTATTCCATAAAATTTTTCGATGTAAACCGTGTATTTCTTTCTCTCTCTTCTTCTTCTTCTCTTTTTTTTTTTTTTTTTTTTTTTTTTTTAGGGTTTCGTTCATCTTACGAAACCCTATTCGTCTCGCTCCTCTGTCTGTCTGTCCGTCACAGAGCCCGTTCTCAGAAACTATACATGTTAGAGACTTGAAATTTTGGGTACTTATAGCTGAACACCTCACATCAAACAACAAATCATAAAATTTTGAAAAAGTTGGTAATTAACTGAATTACGGGCTAATTAACTTCTAAAATTAACCAATCCACCTTTTTAACGCAAATTCAAACGGACTTCCTCGAAATCATCCGTGTTTCTCCTAAGGGTTGACAGTAAAATCAGCCGAATGCACGGTTACCACGGAGGAAATTAAGCCGAAAAATGAAGTGGAGATTTTAAAGCGAAATCGTATATCAGAAAATATTGGTCCGAGAAATTTGTAAATGGAATAGACAGACGCAGAAAAAAATCTACTTTCATTTGGTATAAAGTTCACATTTCTGCGATCTGTATAAGTTAAAATATCCACTAAAAATCGATCGATAAAAATTTAATTTCTTTAATTGGAAAGACAAGGAAATAAAAAGATTTCAATTCGGCGGGAAAGCAGGTAGACATGACGACGCTGCGGTTTTCCATAATAGCACATTTTAATACGAAATTGTAACTTTTTAAATATTAAATTTTTTGATTAAAGTTTTTGGCATCCCGATGTCAAATTTCTCGCTGATTTCATTGATACTCATATCTAAGTCCTATCTTAATTACAAGCTGAAATATTAATTATTATTTAATTAATCGGTTTATTCCTATCAAATGCGTCGATTAAAATGAAGAGACGCGCTTATTTAACCTCGAATTAACTTAAATTAGGAAATCTAATAATTTGCCTGGGCTTTTTGAACAGCGATATGAGATAAGTATAACTCATTCATCATCAGAAAGTTTACTTCATACCACTATTTTCTAATAGTAATTTCAGGAAATCTGTTGAATTATTGGTTAAGACCGCCACTCAGTCTGTTTGAAACTTTAAGATAGTTTATAACACATAGAAAAAAGTGTAAAAAAGAATGGAGTGTGATATTTCGAGGAGGGGGGGGGGGGGGGCTAGAATTATTTTTAAAATCTTAGCGTTTGTTACCGCAGCAAATATTTTAAATTCTTGTTTAAGACCGCCACCATCCCGACCCATCTATCTACGGAAAGATTGCGTAAAGGAGTTTCGTTCAGATATGCTTTTGTTAAGAATAGAGTGCATTCCCTGGTGGTGGAATGTGGAACTAACATAACGCGATTTTGTTAAAATTAGGAAATCTAACAAGTCGATCTGTTTGAAACTTTAAGATATTTTATAACACATAAGATAAAGTGTAAGAAAGAATGACACGCGAAATTCCGGGGAGGGGGGGGGGGGGCGCTAGATTTCTATTTAAAAAAATAGCGTTTCTGACCGCTTTAGGTGACTTTTTGAGGGAGTCCTGAGATATATGCTACTTATTTAATATAAAATTGTCTAAAGTTTAGTTACCACTATTTCCTAATAGTAATTTCAGTAAATATCTTAATTTCTTATTAAGACCGCCACCACCTCGAGTAACATATCTACTTATAGGTTGTTTAACGGAGTTTCCTTCCGATACAGTTTTGTTAAGAATAGAGTGCGCTTCCTGGTGGTGGAATGTGGAACTAACATTTTTTTTAAAATTAGGAAATATAACAAGGCGATCTGTTTGAAATTTTACGATAGTTTATAACACATTAGAAAAAGTTTATAAAAAATGGCGCGTGAAATTTCGGGAAGGTGGGGAGAGGGGGAGGGGCAAAATATTTCTTTTTTGTTTCATACCGTTTCAGGTGCGTTTTTTGATGGAGTCCTCAGATACATGCTACTTATACTTATTAAATATAAATATGTCAAAAGTTAAATTACCACTATTTCCGAATAGTAATTTCAACAATTATCTTAAATTCTTGCTGAAGACCGCCACCCCCTCGAGTAACATATCTACTAATGGGTTGTGTAAAGGAGTTTCGTTCAGATACGCTTTTGTTAAGAATACAGTGCGCTCCCTGGTGGTGGAATGTGGAATTAACAGACCGCGATTTCATTTAAAGTAGGAAATATAACAATTCAATCTATTTTAAACTTTAAGATATTTTATAACACACAATAATAAATTATAAAGAAGAAGGGCGCGTCGCATTTCGAGGAGGGGGGGGGTTGAGGGAGGTGCGCGAACAAAATTAGGAAATATAACTGGACGATCTGTTTGAAACTTTAATATGGCTTATAAAACATAACATAAATTTTTTAAATCAGGCCGCGTCAAAAATCATGGTGACCATCTGCCCACTCCCCCCCAAGGGGGCACTTTTCTAAATTTGGCAGATACCCGTCATGTGATATATCGTAGCATTTTTTTTTTTTTTGGGGGGGGGGGGGGACAAAGTTAGGAAATATAATAAGGCGAATATGTTTGAAACTTTAACATAGTTTAGGATGTGTTTGCCAAAATTTAGAAGGTATTCCATGGCGATAAATGTACTGGACGTTTTGAAAGAAAGTGTTTTGAAAGGAATATTAAACGAAACCCTTTGTGCGATGTATGATCACACTTACCCACTTGTTAATCGACCGTTACATTGAAAACAACTTTAATAAATTGGACAAAAAATGCAGTTGCTACACCAGTAAACAAGTTCTACAATTCAAAATTTTTTTCTTTGTGTAATTATTTAATATAAAATTAAATTTGGCATATTATAAGCAAATTATAAAAATACTACTTTTCAAAATTTTGAAAAATAACAAATTGTAAGCAAACACAGGCTATTGAGTAAATATAAGTTACATAACTTCTTTAACACTCGGGAAGTGATTGAAACTTTGACTATTTTAATGAAAAATAGTTTCTGTTAGTTTCTGTAGCCTGTTAGTTTTGTGGCGAGTGCACATATTCTTTACAAGGTGGGGAGAGCTGTAAAATTATTGAAAACAAGTATATTTTGTACCTGTGTGGTTATTAAATATATGCTTCATTTGATGGATTAAATATAGTGAAACCCCATGTATAATGGTCTCTGTGAACACCTTTCATGTTTTGGTAAAACAGAGTTTTTCCACAAATACTAACATTAAACCTAACCTCTCTGACCAATGAATTCCAAGTAACGGCCATCAACAGAGATATCTTTGGGGATAAAAATAAGGAATTGGCAAGAATGCGACTGAGATATTTATTAATTTTGACTGAAATTCTGTAATTAAAATAAAATTTTGCATACCAAAAACACGATAGAAAGGTTTATAATGGTAAAAAGGATGGCGAAAATTAAGAGGAAGAGAATGTGAAACTGCAACAAAATTCCGGTATAAAGTTATCTTCTGGTCTTTGAGCTTCAGAGAAATTCATAATTTTGCGCTACTAATTGATTTCTATAATGCATTTATGTTTTTTTTGTTACAAAACTAATGACTGTTAGTTATGTTGATTTTATTGCGATATGCCGTTTTTAAAATGTCGAACCACTGAATAACAGCCATTCCTCAGACACGGTTAACTTTTCACGGTCGCAGGTGGTAACCGCTATTCTGAAACTTAACTAAATTTTCCCCGTCAAAACCAATCTTTCAAGAATATTTTGAGTGCTAAAAGAGTCGATATTTAATTTTGTCCCAGAAATAGCATAATTTTTTTCTGATTCCCCCCCCCCCCTCCAAAATATCGTTTGCTTCTTTGCCTTGTATAATAACAAACCTTAACTCCATTCATTTGCCGTGAAACATGGCTCGATCAGATAAGACTTGATTTTAAAATTCTGTGAGGAGGCCTATTACAATATCAAATCAATCACGCACGATATCTTCCTGTCGCATATTAAACAGGTTAACAGCCTGAACTTGAAGAACTGCTAACTTTCAAGAACGAATATCACGTCGTCTTTCATAAATTAGTCGTAACGCATCTAAAAATGGACCATCAAAACAGGCGCTCAGTCTCATCAAAGCTTTGCATGCATCAATATTTTTTCCAAACTGTGTTTTAAATTCATCTTTAAATTCTTTTTAGGGTTAGGTGAATTAGAATGATATTTAGGACATAAGAATTAGAACCATAATGCATTTGAGATTAAATAGTTTTGGTGTTCATAGAGAAGAATAAGAAGGTTGCTTCCCAAAATCTGAATTTCTGCTCTCTGAAATTAATTAAGGAAAAAGTTATGCATTGCGCATAGATTGTCAACCCCCCCCCCCCCTTCGTTGAAAAACACGCGTTTTATTATTTTTTGTATCAGTTTGTTTTAGTCCATAGTAGTAGCATCATAATTTTTAAAATTAAATTATACAATGAGATTTAATAATAATTTAAAAGGTACAGCCTTATTATCTTCGAAATACTTCTGTAGTGTTTTTTTATATTATTATTATTATTATTATTTGGGGATGTTTAAATTAAAGTTTATTTTATGAAGAAACTATGCTGTATTATTGAAATTTTTCCTTGTCTTCTTCCGTCCTAAATATGTCTAAAATAATTGCTATACACAACAGGGTGCGTAGCGGGTGCTTATAGGTGCTTACATTTGAAAAAAAGTTTGTAAGGTCCTTACAAGGTGCTTATTTTCGGTGCCTGTCAAAATTTGCCGAAAAAATTGCGAATTTGAAAAAAAAAAGTCACGACGTCGAAACCTCGTGAAAATAGACAGTTTCGTCGATCGGCGGCTGAAAACAAAACAAGAATTTTGCAATCGGTTGCGCAAGAAAATCGCGAATTTCGTCAAAAGATCACTGGAAAAAAAAATCACGGTTTTTAAAAGATCAGAATTTCGTGAGTAAGTCACTGAAAATAATAAACACGAATTTGGTTAAACGATCGTGAAAATTATCGCTATTTTTATCGATCGGATACGGAAAAAGTTTGCGAATTTCTTCAACCAATTATTTAAAAATCAGGAATTTTGTCATACGATCGCGGGAAAAGGAAATTTTGCTAGTCAGTCACTGAAAATAATCATGAATTTCGTCAAAGAATTGCGAAAAAACGCAAACTTTCAAAAATCGTGAAAAACCTTCTAATTTCGTCAAAGGATCGCGAAATAAACGCGAATTTTTTTTTATAATTGTAGAAAAACGCAAATTTTTTCAAAGGATCGCGGAAAAAACCGGTAAATTTCGTCAAAAAATCGCGAAAAAAAAACCCGCTAATTTCGTCAAACTATAGCGAAAAACACGAAACTTTCGTCAAAAAATCGCGAAACCCCCAAAAATTTCGCCAAAAGATCGCGAAAAAACGCAAATTTTGTCAAAGAATTGCGAAAAAAATGCAAATATCTTCAAAAGATCGCGAAAAACCCCTCTAATTTGGTCAAATGATCGCGAAAAAACCCGAAAATTTCGCCAAAAGGTCGGGAAAACCCCCGAACATTTCGCTAAAAGATCTCTAGAATGGCGCCGAAAGATCGCGAAAAAACCCGAAAATTTCATCAAAAGATCGCGATACCCCCCAAAAATTTCGCCAAAAGATCGCGAAAAACGCCAATTTCATCAAAGGATCGCGAAAACCCGGCAAATTTCATCAAAGGATCGCGAAAACCCGGCAAATTTCATCTAAGGATCGCGAAAACCCGGCAAATTTCGTCAAAAGATCGCGAAAAACCCTGAAAATTTCACTAAAAGGTCGCAAAAAAACTCAATGGCGCCAAAAGATCGCGAAAAAACCCGAAAATTTCGTCAAAAGGTCGCAAAAAAACGCGAATTTTGTCAAAGAATTGCGAAAGACCGCGAATTGTGTCAAAGATTTGCGAAAAAATCCGCAAATTTCATCAAAAGATCGCGAAAAAGCGCAAATGTCGCAAAGGACCGCGGGAAACATGCATAGTTAGTGCCAGGAGTAGATTCCACACCCCCTCTGCCTTTAATTTTTTTTCTACTCAGAATCACCCCTGGATCGATCAAAACAATTAGCGAAATTTGTCAAACGATCGTGAAAAATGTCGTGAATTTTGTCAAATGATCGTTAAAAATACATTGCAAATTTAGTTAAACTAAACAATCATGGGAAAAAATCATTAATTTCCCTAAATGATCGTGAAAAAATCGCGAATTTTGTCTATTGGCTGCAGTAAAAAATAGCAAATTAGTCAAATGACGTGGAATTACAGAATTTCATTAATGAAAAAAATCACTAATTTCAGCAATCTGTAGCGGCAAAAAAAAATTGCAAAATTCATCAAACAATCAAGCAAAATAAAACCATTTTCATCAAATGATCATTAGAAAAATTACATTTTTTAAATTTGTTGCAAAAAGCAAAAAAAAAAAAAAAAAAAAAAAAACATCAAATGGGCTTGGAAATTGAGCAGATCACTGGTCTCTGCAATCGGTCACAAGAAATTACTTAATTTAAAATATGGCTCTTATACCATTTAAATAAAGCAAATTATTTGATAAGGCTCCAGTAATAAACTTCCACCTTAAAGAATTGGCATGCTACTGTTTATCATACTGAAAGGTTGGCAGATCTAAATAACCTCGAATAAAAAAAACGCTTATGCTAAGTTTTTTCTTCAATATTGAATAGATAATGATGCGTTTGTGTACATAAATGGGTGCTTATTTTTTCCCTAAAAATGTGCTTATAGGTGCTTATTTTTAAAACGAAAATGTTGCTACTCACCCTGCACAAACCGAAATCACGAACCACTGTTTGGGTACTATAGGAATTTTCTTAAGAGTATTTTAGTCTAGAAAGTATTTATTATGTAGTATATTTTATAATCATCAATACACTTATGTAGTAAGTGCGACATAATTTTGATGCATATATTATTTTTAAAATATTTTCTCTTTAAATGCTTTACTAAAAATGTTATAGTTAGCTATGATTAACAACTTTTTTTAACCTTTTTTCTAAAACTAATACAGAGCTAAATGTAATTAAATTATTGTAATATTTCGTCATAGAAATCTCACTAATATTCTTGCTATTTACTATGTTCTTACTACATTCAGCTCTTCTTTTACATGTTGAGGGTAAAGAGATATTTAAGTAAGTAAATTTTTCTTAGGTTCATTTTAAACTTCACACGTGTAGCATTTACCAACGGTTGGCTGTTATCATCGAAACACAGCTATCCTCGTGTGTTTTCATGCATTTTATTTTGTATGAATTGTTGGTGCATCTTCCCAGGTATTCTCCTTTCATCTAGCATATCAACTTAATAATGTTAAATCTTAGATCAGCACAAAAAAAATTTCAAATGCATTTGTCCCCTTCACCTTTCTGTTCCCCTTTTACAAAGAGGCATCCATTCAGGGAACCCCAGTCAGGGTCTGTTTGACATATACTCATCCAAAGATGTATAACAAAAGAAATTGATAATATACATTGTGCCCATCCCCCAGGGTTAGTTTTTCAACATGAAATTTTGTATTCGATTTAGTTAGTTTTTTATTTTATTTTCGTATTACTCACTTTCTGGTACTTCATAATTTCCCCCCTCGTAATATTATTGGTATTTTTGATATATTTCTTCGAAGATTTCTGTTTTTTTTTTTTTTTTTTTAATCAAAAAGAAAAAAGTCAAAATCGAATGCGTAGATGTTATTTTTAGAAGAAAAAACATGATAACGAAGATAAATAGCATTTTTAACTGTCCCGAATTACACATATAAACATACGATTAAGTTTTTTCTTTAATTATGTGAAAATAAATAAAAAATATAAATTTTGAAAATATTCCTTTTGTTTTGAAAGATTCGTACCATGTGTCGATCTATGCAAAAATTGGGGATACTTCACAAAATTCTATTCTTTAAAAGCATTTTTATCTTATTACAGGGCTGCCACAGGCGACTGTTTTTTTATTCTATTTCTGCAAGAAAGAGAATATACTCCAAAGATGCTTTTTTAAAATAGTGGTGCGAACAGAATATAAAACTCGTCACCAGTGGTAGCCCTGTATTAAGATTTGAAATGTATAATTTTAAAACAGAACCAAGCTCGCACAAAGAAAACTGTAACAAGGAGATTTTTAAAAAAGCTATACCCCCTTTTTCTACCTTTAAAAAAGGGGGAGGGTGGCAAATAATAAAAAAAACCTTGCTCTTGCATCAGCCCTGAATACTTACTTATTACTTTATTACTTATTACTTTATTATTTAACAAGTTAATATTGTTTTGTGCAAATTTTCTATTCTTATAAAATAATAAATAAATAGTCGGAGGTTTTATTTTTAAATGAGTAGATTTGTTTTTCTTCGTGTAAAAGTTTGCTCTGCACATCTTTCTACATTAAATACAAATGTTTGAAAAAAATACTTATTTGAAATATTTTTAGCAAGTATATTTTCCGGTGCTTTTTAAATATTGTAAAGCAAAGTATTTAGCATATATGAAATTATCTGTTATAATGGACGTATAAAATAATTTTATGTGAAAACTTTTCTAGTGTTTTTTTCTATTGGAACAAACACAGTTAGTTAAATTTCGAAGACTCGCAACCTGGCGATAAAATTCAAATTAAATAAAGTTTCCAACATTTCTGTTTTTAACAATAGTTCTGTTGGCAAAAATACTTGCGAAATCCTATAGACAAGAAAAGCTGATATTGATATATTTTTTTAATCCGATACTACTGAAGCAATTTCAGTACTTATTATTATTACTTGTTATTATAATTAACTATATTTATAACGTATTGTTTTCCCGAAAAACCTGTTCAAAAAGGAGAGAGTAAATAAAAAATAATTATAAAGAAAAAGAAAATAGAATTTTTCGTATGCGAAATCACGTAACTATTGCATTTTTTTATTTTTATTTATCGCCGAATGATCAATTTATACTATAACTACTGCTATTTAAAAATATATACTGACATCACTTCATTAGCTCTCAGAAAAGGATGTTTCATTATCCGGTATTTTCCATAGGATTTCGCAAATGTTGTTTGAGTAGGCATATTTTTATTTACTTTTTTAAGTATTTGTAGCTGGAATTATACGATGCCTCCTTAATTTTCATGAAGTAATGGGAAACAACTTTTGGAGTTATAGAAATTCTTAGTGGACTAAATATTTCAAATAAATAATAAGACTCGGGGCAGGGATCTGTTTTGGAAGAAATTTGGTCCTTTAACCTTAGGACCCTTCACAAAACTTTTCATATCGAAACAGGACCCTTCACAAAAATTTTCAAATCAAAACAGGACCCTTCACAAAACTTTTCACCTTAAAAATAGGCCTTTTACAAACTTTTTCAGCTGAAAACTAAACCTTGGCCTGTCACTTTTACATATATAAAGAAAAATATATGTATTTTACATACATATATCTTCTTAAAAACATATAAAAAAGAACCTGAATATATATATATATATATATATATATATATATATATATATATATATATATATATATATATATATAACGATCATTTTTAATTCGCAAAATTAGGACTATATTTTTCATAAATGTAAAAAAGCTGTTCACAATTTCACAAAAACAAGACCCTGAGAGAAAAGTCTGGACAGACCCCCCCCGGGGGGGGGGGGCATTATTGGTAATTTTATCTGCCGGAACTGTCAAAATTTATCAGAAGTAAAACAAATATCTTACCAATTTAGGATTGCATTACAGTGTCATTTAAAAGTACCAGTAAGTCATTCAGGTGGCATATTAGTTGCTAGTGGCTACAAGGCGTTTGCACTTTTATTTAAATGAGACACTTCTTCGCCATTCGAAACATTTTCGAGTTCATCAGGTTGTCGTTGAACCATGAAATACTTGTGTTACGGACAAAAACTGGTAAATCTGACGACAAAATTGGCTTGTATGGGTAAAACAAATAAGCGAGAGTTCAATGCAATTTTTACTCGGAAAAAACCTACCAATTTAAAAATTTTATGCTGAATAAAATGTTTTGATATTTAAAAATTGTATTTTAATAATAAAAAATGTAATAGTTAATATTTACTTACATGTTCTTATCCATGTTGAATATGAGGACGTGAGTTTCAAAACCCGCTTTATCCAAAAAATCAAATTTTGGGAAATCGCGAAAAACTTCCAACTACGCCCATTGGTTTTCATTGTAAACCAACCTAGATCTTTACAATGGCAGAAATACATGATAAAATAGTTTTTTGCTGTTTTTTCTAGTTTTTTAAATCCATTCTTGTGTTTTTTCGGTGCAGTTTTACCAATAGAATAAATTGATAGGGAAAACACGATTTTTTAAATTTTGGATAAGGCGAGTTTTGAAACTGTCGTCTTCATATATATTATATACATACTACTTAAAGACAAAGCATTTAAGTATCGTTATACTAATATAAATATAGATTATTATTCCAGATTTTATTTAAGTATTCATTAAATAAAATAACTTGTATATAAATTTATAAAACATATACATTTTAATCTTTATTTTAAATCCTAAATTTACTCATAATTACCATACTAAATTCTATGTTAAAATAGTCCTTGTATCTGCTTTCTTTCAAGAAAATTATCTTTCACTGTGAAAGAAAACTCTGAAGAAATGTACTGTAGTGCATTGTCGAAGGACTAACAGTGCATCAGTAAACCTAACAATCCATTTACTTTGTCAGAATTTATTTGCGCGTGATTAATTGAATTTCCTCAATTGCTCTGCTAATGTTTTTGTCCCTTACCTCTCCGCTCGCCGTAACTCTACTGTAATGACTACCAGATCGGATATGGTTCATTATTCGGCTTATTTCATGACAAAATATTATAGTGTGTTTTAGTCAATTTCTAGATAACATGGCGGACTGGGGTAACAGCAGAAGTGTGATACGGTAAATTTCTTTTTTTTCTTTTTCTTTTTTTTTTCTTTTTCTGATGTGCTTATGGTTATTCACATTATTTCATTGACAACATCTGTTAAGAATTGGTAATCACGTTTTTCTTCTGATGCTGGGATAAGAGCATAATAGTAATTATGAATTATGACTATGAACTTATAATCTACCCTAAAATTTATTGTTATATTGTCTTCATCTTGAGTGAGCGTGACATGGAGGTTTTTAAATTATGTAGTGTATCACTGAATTAAGAAAGTAATTTCACAAAATTATAATTAGATTTTTTACACACACATACATATATACTTCAGTTTAATAAAAACAGGAACCAGTGAAAAGGACAGCCCCCTATTAAAGTCATGTAACTAGTATAATATTGTTAAGTTGTATTTATATATTTGAATGTAGGATTTTTTAAGATGAGAACTGCACTGCCCACTGTATTTCGTCCTTTCTATCCTTGTAATTATTTTAGCTTATATCCCTTATGTATGTCAAAACGAATAAAATTGTCTTATACATTTATTTTTTTTATAAGCTAGTTTTCTTTTTTAGCATATCTTTCGTATATCTAGTTTCCATTGGTGTTGTGAAATATTTACATTTTTAGAGGTTTAATTACTTTTCTCTGGTCTTCTAAAGATATTCACTAAATACTGTTGAATTCCATATCCTGTTCCCAGAATTTGCGTTTTCTGGCAAATTTACGACTAAGTATGTATACAGATTGAATTTCCCCCAGCAACTTACTTCACCCCTATTGATATTTTATTCCTCTGACTTATTTTGTTCCCTCTACAAAATGCAAAAATGAGATCTTAACTGTGTGTGCAATTTCTGCTCATTCTCTAATTCGCAAAACGAAAGAGTCTTTAGAGTCGAAAAAGTCTTTATCAATTATATTAGAAAAACTTTCTTCAGGACGTGGCTAAAAAGATAAGATAGCCGGGAGTATTTCGAAAACAATATCGGAAAAAAATTCTTATTATTACCCCTCCTTTTTTTCGTTATTATTGTGCATCTTTTCCAAAGGTCGGCGAAATCTTAGCGAATGTTAAGTGTTGCTTGCTTTAGAAACGTCAGAAACACTTCATATAATATCTATCATTGTGTTTTATCTGGCTGTCGATATTAAAGAGGGTCTTTAGCGGTCTGTATTGTTCTTAAGTGGCAGCGAGGATTTATGGATTGTTTCCTAGTGTTTGCTGCCTCCTTGTTTTTCTGTATCTCGATTGTTCAAATTGTAATGACGATCTTGAGGAGGTTTTTCAGAAAGCTCTGGACCTTTGAAGATAGCACAATTTTGCATCAGTCTGTTTACTTTCCCATACTTTTTCTTGCCCTTCATGCTTGTAAATTCAGAAGCACCTCAAGTTGAACTAAGTTACAAAAAATATATGAGAGGTTTCAACTTTTTATGATCCACCTTATTATTTACACCTTATTGTTAACAAGGTGTAAAATACTTACTTATATCATGTTTTTTAAGTCTTCTTCAGTCCTAAATTTTTAAGATTAAAAATCATTTAATTAAGGCAGATACGATGAAACACTAGTAAAATTTTCAAGTTCGTTTTTGTCAGATATTCTTACCTTCTATTGAATTGGTATGAAGTAGGGTCCTGCATCGGGTTGAGTAACCGACTTAAGTTTTTGCTCGGATCGTATTAGCGATGACTGTCTTCGTTGTGGAACCGGTCCCTGTCGGGTTTCTCTAATTGTTTAAGTTTTGGGTTGAAATTTGACTCGTGCGGGCCAAGTTCGGGTTGACAAGATTTTTTAAGTCTAGAATATTCATTCATATGTTAAGGGGAAAAAAACTGTGTATTTGAAGATAGTATATACATATATATTGTTAAAAATCGAGTTATGGAAATTAACACTAATCACACAACACTTTAAAAACAAACTACAATCATACAAATAAACTTTAAAATAAACCATCATAAACAACAAAACCAGCAAACAACAAACCAGGAGACGGGCGGAATGGCGCACGACATGCACATCAGGGTTAATGTTAAATCAAGATTTTATGCATGCAACGTCCGCCTTCACCCGCCATGACCAAAATCGAAAAAACAAACCAGCCATCAACAAAACATCATACTATCCCATTACATCAATCAAATTATCCAAACCACCACTTGCATCCAAAATTGAATTCAGCTCAGTTCGATAATTGCTACTTCTTATAAAATCCCACGTTGTTCTTTTCACAAAACTCCTTGGGTAACCTTGCATCAAACCTTGACTACATCTTTTTATAATATCGTCAAACATATCTTTGACTTCTGAACTTAGTCTTGCAATGCAAATTAGACCATTTTTATAGTGTATATATATATTAGGTAATTTAAATACTAATTTTGAAATGATTTCTATTTATATTAATTAAATGCATTTATCATGCACTCTCAGAAATGGATTCTCAGATTTCACGAAATTTTCTTCGTTTATGACGAAACCATTTCCTGGGATATGCTCCGAGCGAATATTTCGTCAAATTGAGAAAATTACATTCTTCACTTGTTTGAGGATAACAATTTCGTCAAAAGTGCTTGTTTGAAAAGCGCAATCAGTGGGCTGGTGGTGCCACCTATTGAAGAGTTTAGAAGTTCTTGTATCGACAGGAGAAAAAATAATAGCTTCGGGGTGATTCGAACTCACGACCTATGGTGTGGGAGACGGACGCTCTAGCTATTACGCTATTGAGTCCTCGAAGGGATATGATTTTAGGTGCATGTAATGGATTCTACTGTATATTTATATTTTTATAAGGTTGTAATTTTATCGATGTTGTTATAGTTCTTGCAAGTTTTAATTAGTAAGGCTAATTTATTATTATTATTTCCTATGGTTAATATGAATAATTATAATATGGCTTGATTAATATAATTTATTAGGGAAATTTTCTTTGCTCGATAAATGATTAAAATATGGTCTGGTTAATTTGTTGCTCAGAAATAACGAATTTTAAAGTGCATGTGGGGGAGATTTTATCAATTTGAGTATGTGGTTGAGATTTTAATACTTTACTGTTTACAGAAGAGAAGGGAGAGGGATCAATTATGCATATTTAATTTGATAGTTATATGAATATATTTCTTAAATGAAAAAGGGATCTTTGAACTTTAAAACTTTATTGACCAAATTTTCTTTTTAAACGATTTTGTAAAACACAGGAAATTTATTCTTTTCGAATTAAACCATAGCGAGCAAAGTAAAATAATCATAATAATAATAAACATTCTTAAAAAATAACTAATGCAGAAACAATAACTACCTGTATTTCAGCATGTTCTGAAAAGCGCTAAAAAGTGCAATTTTTTTAAATAAATTATGACAGGAATAACATAAACAAGGAAATATCTCAGATATTTGCTTGTTAGTTTGCTTGTATCCTGCGACTTTAGCAAGCAGATATTATATCTGCTTGCTAAAGTCGCAGGATTTGAGGAGGTACGGTTTCCTTAAAATGCATTGAGTCTGGCCGTGAGTGAAGAAACACCTTCGTCAAATATTTGAGAGTTTACGTGTCGTTAAAAGTCACGTGATTTTGATACGAAATAATCGTCAAAAACAACGAAATATAGCTCGAGGATTACTGAATCGTCAAAATTGAGAGTTTTATTTCTGAGAGTGTGGTTTTTTAAAAAGAATACCTGCAACCATTAGATATATAATATCTGTTTCAAGTTAACTGCAAAAATAACCTTAAAAGTATAAAATGTGCAAGTGCGATTTCGGATTAAATAATGTGGTGTTATATTGGGTAAGCTGTATAATATTACTTAATTTCATTTATACAAGATAGTATAAATTATTTAATAGGTTATATTGTTTTTTCCATTTCAAGGCATTTAATATTATTCTGTTTTCATTTTTCTTCTATTATTTTGGTCAGTGGACGTTTGGGTACAGAGGGAAAAAATTTTCAGCTTTTAGCTTTTTTCTCTACAGAAAACGACTGCCTTGCTTTTATATGTGAATTCTGTACCCTTGATAAAGTATTCAATATCTAATCCTTTCATTTATTTTTATCGGTATCCATATTTTTATTTTTTTTCCTCCATTTTAATACTCATAAGATAGTACAAGGGACTATACTTTTTACATAACATCTGGTATGTATATATTTTCATTTCTGTTATTCAATTTCTGCTGTTATTTACTATGTTTTTGAAAACTATGTTAAGTGTGTTGGGGGGGGGGGGGTGCTTTATTGGTTAATGTCATTTTATTCATAATTTTACAGTTTTTGTTGGTGGTCGGTAATGTTTATTTAATGGTTATATATATATATATATATATGGGTGTAATTTAAATAGAACTTTTGGGTTTGGGTCGCGTTATACACGACCCTCGCAGGACTTTAGTACGTCCAGACCGTCATTACATGGTTTTAATCAATTTTCTTAATATTTTCCTTTTATTTCTGTTTTCTTTCTTTTCTGTCCTTTTATTTTCTCGTAATTCTAAAATGATTTGCATAATTCCAACAATTTTTGGTGTTTTCACGGTAGCTACTGGTTCATCCAATTCATCTAAAATCTGAGTTTAAAAACAGGGGGGTTTTTTTAACAAATAATAAATGCCCAGGAAAGTTTTTCGTGGTCACAAATCGTTTGAACAGATAGAGGTTTACATTACAGGTAGCAAATGTTTCAAGTTCCAGCATTAGAGATTGAAAAACTATTAAAATGGAATTTTTGACCGAAGCCCAGCTTATTTTTAAGTCACTTCCGATCTACCTATTCATATGTTTAATTTTTACGTAGATGTCTTCTATTATTTACATCACACTTCAAGAGGATAGGAAAAAGACCATAAAGTGTGACGGAGACTGGGTTCCCAGAGATATGAAAAAATTTTTGAAAGTCGGGGAATTTCATAGTTAGGGAATTTACACATATTTTCTAAAATTCATGGAAAAATATGGGGGGGAAACTGAAAAATGACGTGAAATCCATCAAAATTGCAATATTTGACAAATAACTGCAAAAAAAAAAAAAAAAAAAAAAAAATCCGAGAAATTCGAAGAGCGATCGCAGAAAAAAGTCGCTAATTTTGGCAAATGATTGCGGAAATAAATTTCATTGTATATCGGTTTGGTTATACAATTTTTTAAGATTTGGCCAGGAAAAGTCATGGAAATTGCCAAACATGTTTTGCTGGGAACCCTGGTAGGATTTAATATGGTGTGACGTCACATCTAAAATATGAAAACAATTTGATATGTATTATTTTCAAACAGTACAATAAAGTTCATTTTTTAAAAATTATGTATTTTTATTCAGGCACAATTGGGTATGTTTTGCTTTCTTTGGAATTTTAACCGCTTGAAGTAAAATCACACAAGATCTGAAGGGTTTATAATATTTTATCAGCAGCTAATTAATCGTGTATAACATTTCTTTTGCATAAAATTAACTTTTAATTAATAAATGCAGAAAATGTGACGTAACAGTTACAACAGTGATAAGGTATCACTCGAATGAGACAGCTTTGTGATCCTTGTGACTAATGGGAAAGGTCAAAACCCGACAAAGTTTGCTCGACATAATTAATGGATAACCTCTTATAATATTATTCTAAAAATTAAAAATACATTAAAATTTTGCCTTTGGAAAATTTTAGTTGAAGAATGGGTATATTTTTTACAGTTTATAACTCTTGTGATATTTAAAAATTACATTTATGAATAAAGTATAAACATACAATTTATGTGTCTGCAATGTTTTTAATATTATTGTCTCTTTATAATCTATCATAAAATTCTTTTGTCGTAATTTTTAAAATTTAAGGAAAAATTCTTGTTTCATGCATGAATAAGGCCTAAATGGGTCCTTAAAACTGTTTCAGCAAAACCGATGCGAATTTTACGGAAAAGATGTTAATCCCGTATGTTCGTCAGTGACCATATGGTTGCTATCATCAAAAGACAAAAAAAAAAAAAAAAAAAAAAAAAATGCTTGACGAAATTGAAGATTTCTGAATATGACCAATTTGTCTTCTTGTTTTTATCCTCACATATTTCATGTCCATGCAGAGACGACGTTGAAAGATGGACTGTAAATATGGGGCTCTTTATAGAGATGAGAATAGATAGTGTGAGATTTAAAAAAAAAAAATAGCTAGAATGAATTTTTTGTAAGGAAAAAAAATTAATTCTTTTAACTAACCTAAAAATTAACTCGTGAATTTTAATGAAAATTTTAAAATGTTGAATCTAGGAGAAAATCGATGAATGAACCGCGTCAGTCATTTCGAACAAGTCTTTTTATAAAATTATATTCAGCAAATTTCCAAAGGTAGTTCCAGAATTGTTCATTCAAGTTTTTCGTTTTCTCAATTATTGGCTTGCATATACAACCCCTCCTTTTTCCTGTGCTTTTCGTTTTTAATTTATTCTCACGAAAACTTCTTATTCAATACTCTTTTTTACCTAATTTGATAGAGAGAACATACATCTTCTTTCCTATGACTTGAGGCGATGATGAGACGCGAGTGTAATTATGCCGCCGGCAGCAACAAAGATGAATCAAATACCAATTAACGTTGACCAAAAGTGACGTTGCAGCAAATCTAATCTGTCGTAATATTTGTGCATTTGCATATCACTGACACGAACGATGACGATATAGACACTGTTCATTCACAGTTTTAAAAATGCATCTCCCCCTATGGATTCAAAAAGTAAAATAATACATTTGCCATTTTGGGCCATTCTTAAATGCCATCAGCAATGGAAAATTGTTATTCCGTTTTGTTTTTGGATGTTTCATTGTAAATTTGGGGCTTTTAATCAGTCTTATAAAGGATTTACTAATCTTTCATCTCTTCGGAATTGGTAAAAGAAGTACTAATAATAATAAAAAAATTGCTTGGTAACTAAACATGGCGGATTCCGTGTTATGCTACTGCTTGACCAGGACATATGATATGTGTTCAGAATATAGGATCTAAAATCAGATTAACGTAAATTTACATACTTTGAGGGGTTGGTTAACTGAGCATGTCGGATAATCGGCAATCTGGTATGTTTCATACGAAATTTTTTTATATATTGTTATGTTGTCTATTTTGGGCCAAAGCTTCAATCGTATAGATTTTTTTTTTTTTTTTTGCGGAAAACGGGATCAATAGCTATGATATGAAATTCTCAACACTTGCTAATAATTTGAGTTATTTCTATATAACAATGACTTTCTAAGGAAAACTATCATTTTTTAATTTTAGAGAAATTTCCCCCAAATTCTGATAATTATTAATAATAATAACTAATACAGTACAGAACAGTCTTAAAACGTCTCGTATACAAATCGTTATTTTGCCATCGGGTTTCATCAAATGGACATTTACGTTGCAACCCCCCCCCCCTTCCACACACACACACACACACACACACACACACACACACACATATATATATATATATATATATATATATATACATATATCTTGTCCTGTATTTGTTTCATCCGTATTTCTTATGCATTGCATATGATGTGATGATATAACCAGATCTTTATCTGGCGCATTTCATAAGAATACGGTGAAAAAAATATTAAAGCTGTGATATTGTTAAAAACAATTAAAACCACGAACTATCGTTGAATGTCATTGGTTGTATGTGCGTAAAACATTTCTCAATATGAGCACATTCCCCTATTTATATTTCGCGCCTTCAGGCCTCGTCTGAGAAGAGGGAGGGGGCAACGCTATGATCAGTGTCATCGGCAGATTGGCCCCACAGATTCCGCTGAGGAAACGAGCATGCATTCATAATCCCCCCATCCCCCCCCCTTCTTTTATTTTCTTTTTTATCTTCTTCTGCCTACTTTTAATCATTAATGAGGATTTCCACAGGTGACTCGCCGTAACGCATTTTGTGAAATGACATATGACTGCCTATCGCATTTTAAACAACTCGTTTACAAGTAGTTGCTGGGCATAATTAATTTCCTCACATGGTCTTTGATTGCTCCTCATCCCTTGTAGTTGTTTCTGTAACGACGGTTTCGTTCTTGCAAGCATTAATTTTTTCGTAATAAGCTCGCGCTGTTTTTAGTTGAGATAGAAGGAAACTGATATGAATTGTTACGATTTCTTTCTTTTCTTGTCTTTTTGTTTTAGTATTTTGGAAACATAAGAACCAATATTTGTTGTTTTTGGGTGGGAGAGACCTGTATACCTAGGGTCTCTATCATCCATTTAACCCTTTAAGCCCCGATGGTACTTTAAAGTACCATTAAAATAACTTGTTATAAAATTCATTTGGATGGATCAATTCGATGGATTAGTAGTGATACAGTTTAGAATGAGTTATAAGTACTTTACTTTATCTTATTTCAGAAGCATTATTAGTTGCCCAAAACAAAAATATTTTTTAAAAGGTTGATTTCTTTTTAGGAATACCATACAGTTATACCTGCTAAATTAGAATTTTGTTTCTGTCCCTAGCTATTAGCTTTCGCAGGTTTTATTGTATAAGATTGTTGTGTTTTTTTAGTATAAAAACCTGCTAAGATGGAATCGCAAGAGACATGAGCAAAATTTCGTTTTAAACAGTCTTTCGTCTTAACAGGTAGGATTGACCGGTATTTTACCGTGGGGACAATGAAATTTTTACTTTAAGGGGGCTGGTCACTCAGCTTCGGAATTCTCCGTAATGTTAAGTCTATGGACTTTTGATGCATTCGTATATTTAAAATATCTTCTCGGGAAATTTATAGTTTTAAAATATTTTTTCTGTGTACTCTTCTTAAAGGATGTCTCTTTTTTTCTTAGTTTTCAAAATATTTCTAAAATCTATGCTGGATTTAAGGGGTCTCAAGACTCTTAAAATTGGAAAAAATGAAAAAAAAAAGACCATTTTCAACATTTAATATCTTAAAATGTATTTGATTTTAAGAATCCATTTTAATTGGAATAAAATGTATAAGTATGTTCTTTCATTTCATGTATTTAAAAAATTATAAGATGCAGAATTAGCATTTACAGGGGGCTCCAAACTGTTAGACATTTGGCGAGAAAAAAATCGGCATAACAGCGCCCGATTACAAAATAAGTATTGCAACTAGAATGAAAATTTTGATGCCTACTTATACTTCGGATTGTAATAATGACCCTGAACCTAAATAAATTTGTGTTTAAAGCTTTTTATATTTTCAATACAAAGTTGTATTTAGCTAATGCAAAATTAAGAAAATTTCAACAGTGTAATCACCTAAAAAAATATTGTTTTAAACAATAAAAATGAAATTTTAGGTTCAGTTTATACAGACTAAAATGAAACATGTGTTTTGAAAATTTCATGAAAAAATATTCATAAGTTCTTGAGATATCGTGCGCGTTATGCCCAAAAACGTCATTTGGAGAAAAATGGCTTCCAAGTTTCCGAAACGACGCTTTAGCTACTGGACGTGTATAAATTTAAAACCCATAACTTCAGTTCTTCTAATAGGAATTTAAAGGAAACAATTATATCCAAATTTTCGGAAAAGATAGGAGTTTAACATCTAAAAAAATTAAAAATTCGAAAATTTTAAAGCTTTAAGAGTCCCGAGACCCCTTAATATTTTATGTGTTAAAAGCGGCCGAACGGTGAGTAAGATTTTAACACTTCATATAAAATAAGTCTATACTTTAGAAATATTTTGAGAATTAAGAAGAAAAGAGACATGTTTTAGGAAGTGTACACAAAAATAAAAGTTAAAAATATTAATTTCCCGAGGAGATATTTTAAATATACGAATCCATCAAATGCCGACTTCACATTAGTGAGGGGAAATCGGAAGGTAAGTGACCAGCCCCCTTAAGACAAGATGCCTTTATAGACAGGTTCCGTTTTCTTAAAGTTTACTGTATCTTTATTATATTTGGAAGCCTCTGTCCTGCTTTTCTTACCTGCCTGTCCTGCTTTTTATGTGACTGGATCTGGCAACACTAGTGATAACACCATTGGCTACTCTTAATGTAGCCATTTTGAATTCCAGAAAGAAGTTGTGAGAAGTAAAAGTATGTGGTTATATTACCTATCTACGTGAAATTTTTAATGAAAATCATTTTGTATGAAATAACATAGTGTTGTACCCAGGGTAACATGACCGTAGATAAAATGCAATAAATTTTGTTTCTTCTCTTTTATTTTGTTTCAAATTTCTGAATAATAATGAATAAGAACACTGTCTTTGTCGATGTAATTTTTTCATATATTGTTTTATTCATCCATGTATTTTCTAAAATGGGCGTTGCTTATGGAATTTAGTTAAATGTTTGATATTAATATATTAGTATATTATATAAGAACAAACAGAATTTAAATATCTAATATTTCTAATTTTTGTGAAGCACTTTGTAAAGTGGCATTAAACGAAAGGATTCTTGGAGGTTTAGAATGTTTAGTGCTTGCAACTTATTTTTGGATAAACTTTTCAAATTTTAATGATGTAGTATAATTCCTTAAAAAAGAAGTATAAAGTTTACATGCGACAATTTAGGAAAATTTTTAGAATTTAAAGTTTCAAATTGGCGTATTAGTGACATGTTAATTTATCAATTTTAATCATTTTTAACCTGTGAATTTTTGGCCCATGTATTATAAAATTTTAATGTATTTTTTTTTTTTTTTTTTTTTTTTTTTTTTTTTTTTTGTTATGCAGTGTAAATTCAAAATTTCAAAGAATGGCTCTTAGTTACATTTTTCTTGTATCTTGAGACTTTTGCATTATTTCAGAAAAAAAAAGATTCTATTCGGCATAGTTTCTAATTTTAAATATGCTAGTATGCACGGTACTTCCAATATGAAGTATGAAGAGTAAATGCAGTAAGCATGCGCGCAATTAATTTAAGAGTTTAAATGTTAGTAGCTAAGATACATAGGCACCTCTCTCTCCTGTATCTGAATAATCTCAAGCATAAATGGAACGTTTTACATTTTTCCGTTTTTTAGTATACAATTTATTGAAATTGGATATATTGAGTTATAGGAGACCGGCTAACTGCGCCGATGCCGACCCTTCTTTGCCTCCCCCTGTATGAACTGCGCTCGGCGTCACGTTGGACCGGATATCATTGTCAACCCCCTCTCTTATACTTATGGGCACGAAGTGACAGCTTTTTTTGTTAGAAAGACTTTTCTGTTGGCGTTGATTCGCTAAATTGGGCGCTTTATCGATAATTTCGGCTATCAGTAATGCTTTTCTTAAACTCGCAAAAAACTTATGCACATATATTTTATATATGTGTATAATATTTTGTTGTTGTTGTTGTTAATAATAACTATTAAATCACAGAAAAATCGACACTATAAAAATGTATATTCCGTTAATATAATATGCACAAATTGAAAAAAAAAAAAGGAAATAAAGTATGATGATAAAAAAATCCATATATATAACCATTATAGAACATTACAAATCATCATCAATTTCAAATATTTACATAAGAAATTTAAACATTGAAGAATTTTTTTTAATTACTTTAGAAGAGAAAATTTTATGAAGAAATAAAACTTGTTACCTAATAATGCCATTTTTTTCTCCAAGCATATTATTTTTCGTCCAATAATATAATATTTGACATGGGCCAATTATGCATGAAAACAAATATTTTCGTAAGGTTTGAACTAATATCTCATTCACTCTGCCTTTAGATGTTTCATTCTAAGATTCTTCAAGAACCTTAAACATTATTAACATTTATATACAGATATTTACAGATATTTCATAATTCAATTAATATGCTAGAAATAAATTTCACTTTAATATTATTCTCTGTAGTATTTTGAAAGAAAGATGCTGAGGAAAAAGAACAACATTCTAAATGGAAGAATATTCTTGCTGCTGAAATATCCCTATGAACGCTAATTTGTACTTCTTTTATTGTTCTTAATATTATTGTTTTTACTATTATTATTATTAAACTTATTTAGAACTATGGTATATAAATAATCATTTTTTATTTTCTTTCAAAACTTAATTTTTTCCAAGTTCTAAAGTAAATTTTAAAATTCCAAAGCGGTTACACGATGTTTTATAAGTAAAACTTAAATATGTATTTCTTGATAAAGTTTAATTTTTTCTGAATATATAATTCTTATAATCACGCACGATGCTCTTATGCACAGGCTGATAAATTAATAATAATAAGAAGAAGAGCATTAAATTATCATGAATTCAAAACTGAGAAGTGCATTATCATTTGAAAAATATGCATTCAAAAGTGGTGTAAAGAAACTTAATTCCTTAAGGGTGTTCTCAAATCCAAAAGGGCAACTTTCTGACATAATTTTTAATTTATTTTTGTTCGAAAATGCATGAAAATAGCTGGTGTTGTTGTTCAGAAACTATGTCATTGAGCTATTTTTTCCTTTTTTTTTTTTTTTTTTTCTTTCAAACGCAATAGATCTTTCAGGAAAGAGTGTCCAAGTGGACGTTTGGAACCGAATTTCCTCGCGAAGGAGGAAAGAGTCCTCAAGAGCGGGCGAAAAACGTGTTTGTCACATAATCAAATTCGCTTCTAACTCAATAAGTAATGGTTGGATCAAAAAATGGAAAAAACAGTTCCATTCCAAATCGCTTCCATGGCCAGGCTGTCCCATTTTATACCTTTCCGTTAAAAATGAATTTGTAAATGTGTCAAAACGTTTTGCGCTTGTTGAGCAGAGCAGTTAAGAACAGCTTAAGGTGCTTCACAAATTCCCTGCTCGCAACACAAAATTTTGTGACACATTGTCTGATTCATTTTTATACTTAAAGAAATAAAATTAACAAGCCTAAGCGATTTTTAATTGAATAGCGTATTCCATTTCCAGATAAATAAATTACTTAAACAGTTATAACCCATTCTTGTTATGTGATGAGAAATTTTTATACTTTATCGCACTGCTGCTTCGTGAATTTCGTTCAAAACGCCAACTTTTACAGTATTTTCTGTAAAATTATCTACTTTTTCCATAAAATGGAAAAGTCATTCGATTACATAGTTTCTTAATAAGAACATCTTCTAATTTAATGTGTTTTCAAGCATTCAGAAATGTGTCAGAAAATAGCTTCTTTGAATTTGAGAGCAGCCTTAAGACTGTTTTCAAATGCAAACTGGTTACTTTCTAGAATTCATATTTGTTTGTATTTACATGAGAGTGACCTATATGTTATTCAGAATCTGTGAAATCGAACGGTTTTTCCAATTTTCATTAAAGGCAATCTTTTACAAAATGCTTTTAAAAGCATTTAGCATTTGAACTGTATTTCCACAATGCGTTCTAAACTGAATTTCCAGAAGTGACAGTCCGATAAATGTTTATCAAACAACAATTGCTTATAATTCAACATGTTATTCAGTTATCTGAAAATGAAAGATTAATAGATTCTAAATCCATTCAATAGTCATATCTGCAAGTAACATGATTTTACGTTTAAAAAGAAGTTTGTAAGTTAGAAATTTTTGAGGGAAACTCTTTGCAACACCCTTAAGGGGTCTCAGGACTCTTAAAATTGGAAAAAATGAAAAAAAAAAAGGACCATTTTCAACATTTAATATCTTGAAATGTATTTTATATTAAGACACAATTTTAAATGGGAATGAAAGATACAAGCATGTTCTTTCATTTCATATATTTTAAAAATTGCAGGATGCAAAATTAGCATTTATAGGGGGCTCCAAACTGTCAGACATTTCACGAGCAGAAAATCGGTATAACAGCTTATGCGCACGATTACAAAATAAATTTTGCACCTAGAATGAAAATTTTGGTTTCTACTTATACCTCAGATTATAATCCTTACACTGAACCTAAATAAATTTGTATTTAAAGCCTTTTTATATTTTTAATACAAAGTTGTATTTAGCTAATGCCAAATTTAGAAAAAATCAACAATATAAACCCCTAAAAAATTATTTTCTTTTTAGAATAAAAAGCAAATTTTAGGTTCAGTTTATGCAAACTAACAAGAAACATACGTTTTGAGAATTTTATGAAAAAATATTCAGAAGTTTTTGAGATATCGTGCGCGGTATGCCGAAAAACGTCATTTGGAGAAAAATGACTTCAAAGTTTTGGAAACACGGCTTCAGCTATTGAGCGAGTATCATTCTAAATACCATAACTTCTGTTCTAATAGGAATTTCAAGATACCAATTATATCAAAATGTTCAGAAAACATAGAAGTTTAACATCTAAAAAAAATTAAAATTTCGAAAATTTTAGAGCTTTGAGAGTCCTGAGACCCCTTAAATCTAAAAAAAAAAAAAAAAAAAAAAAATTACCTTTATATACATAAGATTATGATTTTCTAATTTCTTATTAAATCAACACATCTTCTCCAAATATAGTAATTTCACACATTAGATTATGATTTTCTAATTTCGTATTAAATCAACGCATCTTCTCAAAATATAATTTCAAAAAGTTTTATTTATCTATAAAGATAAAATATCCTTTTTTAATAATAGATGACTTCCTATAAAAGAAAAATACACTTTAAATAATAGATTATAGTTGACTTTATGATTTTGATCCTCAAAATATTTTTTAATTAAATTTTTGCTGACTTTTAAAAGCCAAATTTTTAAGTAGAACTGATGAATTAGTTATTTGGTATCTGAAAGAGAATATAAATACATGAATGGATGAGAATTATGCTGTGATAGAAAAATTTAACATATTAATGATTTTTAAAATAATCCTAAATTAGACCATTCTCCATTCTGCTTCATTTAAAAAATAATACTAGTAATAATAATAGTAATACTACAACTTATAGCAATAATCTTGTTAATTTAAACATGCTGCTGACAGATTTGGTATTATTTGAGGAAAATAATTATGAAAAGTTCAAGTCCATTATTTTTATCTTTCGAAAATAAGAATTTTCACTGTATATTAAAAATCATAATAGCTTTGGAAATGAGGGTTATGATTATTTGTTACAAGTTATCTCGCGATTTATTTCGGACGCCAATATTTTGCCAAAAATTTTCTCACCAGAGAATAAACATTTATTTTATATTACTACCTATAGTTCTTGCAAAAATGAATACAATTTTAATCTTTTTTATTATTATTATTTAACCATTCCATAGATTTTCGATTAAAATAAATAAAATATTCCGTTTTAAACATCATTAGCGCAAAATAAGGTAAGGGAGGAGGGGATTCTACGTCAAATTCCTCCAAGAGTATAAACTAATAACATGCATACAAAACTCATTGTGTTAAATAAATACATTATATGTAAAACCAACGTAAAGAAAAGTATAAACAGCCAAAATTTTTAGCATACAACTGTTTCGTGGCTCCATAATGAGAGCCTTTATTAGAAAAGAAAAAAATTTTTAAAGAAAGAAAAAGAATGCAGCAATAGCAGCAAAGTTGTAATGTTACTGCTACTGCTGTTTCTCTGTCTGTCTTTTCTGAAGATTAAGCCTTTAAGCACATAAATGCTCAATTTATATAATGGATGTTTGTGCTTTTCGTTAGTCTTTGGAATGGATAATTTTCTTCTGATCGACTGATGGCTTCCATTATTATGAAACAGCCATTATAAATGAAGTGTTAGGTGAAGATGAAAGAGCAGTCGTAAAAAGTTAGAAGTCCGATTTTCTGGTCAGAATGGGAAAGAAAAATGGCCATAATTAAAAAAAAAAAATGTATATGGGCATTCCCCCCCCCCCCCCCCCCACATTCTGACCAGAAAATCAGAGTTCTAACTTTTTACGGCTGCTCTTTCATCTTCACCTAACACTTCCTTTATAATGGCTGTTTCATAATAATGGAAGCCATCAGCCCATCAGAAGAAAATTACTCGGTTAAGGCGGAAACTTGGTTAAGCGGGACTCGGATAATCGGGACTCTACTGTATATTTCATTTTAAAAATGGTCTTTAGAATATTTTTGTTGGTGTTCAGAGGGGGGTCATGACCCCCGTGACCTCCCCCTTGTACGTGCCATTGTAGATTGCATAGTTCAGTATTACATATGATTACATATTTTAAATTTTAAAATAAGTCGGCTATTAGAAAATTAGTAAAATTCTCTTTGTAAATATACTTTCCGGAAGAGAGGGGGGAGGGGCGGCAAAATCCATGTTTGCCCCGGGTGCAAAAAAGGCTAGTTTCGATCCTGTTTAAAAGGTGGCTTGATAAAGCAGCATTGAAACGATGCAAAGTTAAAAAACAAAAGAAAATCACAACATATTTTGTAAAAAAGATGAAGTGTCGTACGTGTCTATCTAATAAAGTGCCCGAAATTACGCAATTGACAAAATAAGTAAGTTGACTCTGTTTATTATTTTCATAAAGAACATGCTTTTTTAACACTATTTCTACCCACATCCAATAACACCTTTCAAAGTTTTGATTTTTATTTATTTTCCTTTTAATTTTTAAAGATAATAAGTATTAAAACAACTCTTCAATGTACTAGAAATGATTCGGAATTGTTTGATCTAAAACTTACAAATAAAATATTAATCATAAATTAAAATATGTTAAAAGTTGTCATTTGACATCGGTCAAAATAGTGTTGGCAATAAAATTTTTCACATTTAAAAAGGACTTTGAGGAATTTTAAGGGCTTTCGGTTAAGCCGATTTTCGGATAACCGGGTTTCTACTGTATATATATATATAAAATGTTATTTTTTAAAGTTACAGAAATTTAATTTTTTTACGGGATTTAAATACTATATATTTAGTAAAACTTTCTTCGTGTACTAATAATTAAATAATAAAAGTTTCATTTTTGTACAAATAAAACTTACCGAGTTATGATAACTTGAATTTTATGTATTTTCAGCATTTTTTGTCATTGAAAAAGGAAAAACACTTTTTATCCAAATGTTACAAGTCAAAATAAAAATTTTCTTAACAATGGTATGTGTTTTTTTAAAATTAACATTAGATATTTCTTGAAATACCTTGAAAGAGCTAACAAAATTTGGGGCGGCAGTTTGCACCGCGCCATTTAAATGAGAAGTCCTCTTCTTCCGTAGCAAATATTAGTAAGTATCCTCTAGTAATATTTTATTTGTATTCATTACAATGAATATCTCATAAGATATAATGCAATGCTAGATGAATACAGACCTTAAGTATTGTGATTATTGTCGCCAAGATTTACCATGGCCGGATTTGCATCCAGAAGACTTTTTTGGGGAAAAGAACTCTTTAAGGCAACCCTCAATAAAATGATGGATTGCTTATCTCACCCCTTCGAGCGCAGTTCATACAGAAGGGGCCGAAGCTGTAGGCGCAATTTATGATCTCCTCCCACCGTAGGCGCAATTGATGTACACCCGAGTTATAAAAGTGTAAATAAACAAATAAAATGTGATAGTTATTTTGTTTACATCTTGGGTTTGGATTCCCATAATAATGTTTTTATACGCAACTAAAGTTAAATTGTACTTACGATATGTTTATTTAATAACTGAGTAAAAATATGTCAGGTGTAATAAGAGAAGAAGAAAAAGCGAGGGGAAAAAAAAAACAGAAAATTCGAAAACGTTAAATACATTTTTGAAAATACATTTATTGGAAAACGCCATAAACATGTGATAAATATGTTACAAAAATAAGTAAATTACAGTCATTATAGAAGTCTCATATTGTTTCAGAGACGCCAAAAGTTTCGTTAAATAAGTGTGCATTAAAATATTTTTAATGTTTTATCATTTCTATCTACTCTGCAAGTAAATTATTTCACATTAGCATACATACATGCGTTTGGCTGTATTGTGCATGAAAGAAAAGGTGTAGATTTTAATTTGAATTAAGCATTATTTCTTAGCAAAAATTTATTATTATATTATTTTTATTTTGTTTTTCTACAAAATATCGGTTGTTTTATTCCCCTCTTAAATTTCTTCACCAAATCCAACTAAGAAAGCAATAGTGGACATCTTTCATTATATGGGTTGCATACAGTAATGCAGAGTACGTATAGCAAAGAAAAAAATAATAAAAGTATCTGTGTAACAATGAAATCTTTACAAATTTAAACCGTCAAAAAATTTACTAGGGGAATTATTGTTTAACACTGTTTTTTCCATGGCGGTGTGGATTGTACACGGTAATAAAAATACGTGAAATGAATAAAAAATAATTTTATGCATGGTTTCACTAAATGAAACTCTTTTAAAAATTTGAACCTTACACAATGATCTCACGAATGCTCTATAGTCCATCATTTAAGTCACATATTAGAGGAGAGATGAATGCATAATAATAATAACAATAATAAAATTGTGATGGTTCCACCGGGATACATATTTTTATTTTTTCATTTTATTTCATTTAAAATATTTTGTGGACAATTATAACTGGGGCATCATATTTTGTATTAAATATATTAAATCAACCATATTTCTAAAAGGAGGATCTGTTTTTGAAAAAACAAAAAAAAACACGGGGTGTTGGAAGTAAACACTTCCCCATAGATCCTGGAGACCTATGATTCCAAAAGCCTATCTTCATCACTAACCTTAAAAAATACGATAAGTGTTATCTTGTATTTAAAGTGATCAAATCGCAACTGCATTAAATTCACTTGATAGTTCATATTTTGAGATTTCGAGAAAAAAAAAATGCAAATTTTATTTCTTCTTAATGGTACAAAAATTTTTATTAATCGATACTAAAATACTTTCTCCGAGAATAAAAAGTCTCTTTCACGCGATGTATCTGCATGGGGCTGAAGTCGTTGTATGCAGTCTGTCGATTGCCACTTTGAAACAATTGAAAAGGGGAAAAAAACTTGCTTTGTGAAGAGCAAAAATACGAAACTAAGTGATTTTTTAAAGTATCTTTAGCTTACTCTTTTTTTTTTTTTTTTGCTCTTTATCCAGCAAAACGAAGTTTTTGATATCTTTTAACAAACGAAACGAAACTGTGACCTTCGATTCTGGCCGACCTCTAACACTTCTCAAAAGGAATCATTTCGATGACCATGATTGCCCGTCTTTTTTTCTTTTTTCTTTTTTTTTTTTTTCCTTTTATAATCTTCTAACACCTTTTTCCCCTACTCATGGGAAAATTGTCTAGTCTGTAGAGATGAATTCGGGCTGTTTTTTTTTCGGAGTCCGCGCCCGAAGATTGAGTCCAGTACACCATAAAAAAATACATATACAATGGACCTTCAAAGTCACAAAATTCGACTAAACAAATTGATTTTTTTAGTTTGGAGAGTTATTAAAATCAGATGCAAAAAGATTTTTTCGATTCTATCGCGTCTTTGCAGAGATACAAGCTTTTATGTTCGTAAAAACTGCATTTACTTAAAATGCTGATTTCTCAAAATGGAAAATTTCGCGCATGTTCCTAATTATTAGATTAATTTAAAATGCATACTGTATATTCTCTATACAATACTAAATAAATGTTCGCATAAAAAGTTGCATTTCAGGTGTATTTTAATATTGAAATTTATATGCGTATGAAAATGTATAGTTATCTTTTTACAAAAAAAAAAAAAAAAGCATAATTATATATATATAATATAGATAGATAGATATTTTGCTTGTACACCCTGCGAACTTTTACAATTTATGCCAACTTTCATTGTAATTTATAATATGTATCTCATAAATAAATACTGTCATATTTTATGCAAAAGTAACGCGCACGGGATATTTTAAAGTATGACAATTATACAATTATTCGTTATTTTAAAATTTTAAATAATGAATAAAACTTTTTGAAACTTTAATACCAAATTTTGAATATAACTATATGAACTTGCCATTCACAAGTCTTCTAGTTTTTAAATCAATCCTTTTGAAAATTGAAGGGTTTGATTTTTAATGTCCTGATGTCCCCTTTATCCACAAAAATATAATAGAATAACGAATGAAAACATAATTTCTTCCGGTTCATCTACCGTTTCGAAAAGTGTTTCTTTATTTTTAGAAAGCTCAGAATTGAAATTTTTGAAATTGAAAGAGGCATTTATAAAAACAAAGTTTCATTTCTACTGCCCGTCATTTTCGGAAACGTTTCCGAATGGCTTTTACAGTGCAATAATCAGTTTTCTCTAGGGATGCACCGAATATTCGGTATCTATTCGGTATTCGGCCTATTCGACCATGTTACCGAATATTCGGTTTGGCCGAATATCAAACTATTCGGTATACCGAATATTCGGCCCATAGCAAACTATTCGGCCTGCCGAATATTCGGTTTGCCCGAATATCGAAATATTCGGCCCAACCGAATACTTAAAAAAACTTTTAAAACATATTTTTAAAAACCTTATTCCACTTCTACGTTTAACAGTCAACTTATAAAGATATTCAGAATAATTAGAAACAGGATTATATATTTAAATAAAAGAGAATATTTTTACATTATTTATTTGCTGTTTGTTAAGCATTATTTAAGAAAATTAACAAAATCACGAGGATTTTCATAGGAATTAATTATGTACAAATGCAAGTTCCTGAACATTGTCCAGTAAATAATCTGTTTCTTGATGAGATTTTAAGAACAACGTTACAATCTCTGAAAATGATCGCCCACTTCAGACACCGATCTAGGATGCATTTAAAAACTTTCTTGCTTAATCAAAGGGAGCAGAACAGTTATTCTTGCTGTGTTTCCACCATGTAAAATTTGAATAGATTGCATTATTTATTTACTTTTACTTTAGTCTCTTCCTGACAAACAAATAATATAGGATCCTGTGCAATTGTTCTTCCATTTTTTTTCACAATTTCTCTTTGATTTTAAAATGTTTGTTTTAAAATTTAAGAAAATTTTATTCATCTGTTTTAATTCACAGAAGAAGCCATGAAATTAAAAATTTTATTGATTAAAAAGTTTTATAAATATCCTCTTAAATAACTCAAAGCAGATTTTTTTATCAGCATAAAGTTTACTTGAAAAATGCTGTTGATTATCAAAATGAAAGTTTTTGTTTTAAATATTATGTAAAACTGTTTTAAAATTTAACATTTTAATGCCTTTAAACTTTGAAATATAAAATTATTCGGCTTGCCGAATATTCGGTACTCGGCCTAGCAGTTACTATTCGGCTAGCCGAATATTCGGTATTCGGTTCGCCTGTAGGCCGAATATTCGGTATTCGGCCAAAATCACTATTCGGTGCATCCCTAGTTTTCTCAAAGCGGAATATCACTTTTTCGGATGCTTTCCATTCTCAAGTAAATATTTTCATGTTCCAGAAAACACGTTTAAGGGTGTATTCCGATCCAAACTGCTTATTTTCTGATTCATTTTAAAATTCATTTTTGCTCTCAAACGCATCAAACTTGGAAATTCTCTTATTTAGAAACTATATAATGTGCGGTGCTCCTTAATTTTTTGATAAATGCAGAAAATACTGTAAAAAACGCTGTCAAAGTTGACGTTTTGAACCGAATTTTCCGAAGCGGGCGATCTGGGAATGAAAAAAATGGTCATACTGAGAAAATAATTTATTAAAAATCAAATTCTAATTAATTGAGCTGAAAATGAAATCACACGGCATGTTAAACATGTCTTCAGAAATCACCCCAACAAGTTTCATGTTTTTACTTTTAAAAATGAGTCTGAAAATGTCTCAGAAAATTTCGAGCTGTTGAGGGTGGAAAAATATTTTTTTGAATACACCCTTAACAGACAAAAGATACAAAATTAACATCAACATTATTTTGTTTCAATTGCAAGTTCTTCTTTAAATTTCGAAAATAGTTCTTTTCTGGGATTTCTACAGATAAAGAAACTCTTTTCGGAATCTTGAGTAACTCGGAAGAGGTTATGTACAGAATCTGGAAATCATGGAAAAATCAGAGAAAAGTAAGGGGGATTTTAAAAAAATACTCAAAAATCAGGGAAATTTGTCTATATGCAAAAATACAGTCCTCCCCACATAAGGGGACACAGTACCTTTTAAACTACTTTTTCGATTTTGAATAATACTGTGATATACTTAAATATAATGTCACTACAGATATTAGGTACTATAAAGCAAATATAATTTCATATAATAATAATTAAAAAAAAAATTGTAGAACAGCCTATTTAACTAAAATTTAAATTAAAAAAATAAATAAAAATAAAAATTAAAATCCCTACTAATTTTTTAAATATGAATATTTTTGCTTCAAAATTTTTTCCCATATTCCTTATTTTATACTACATAAAACTGTGCATGGATTTTTAGATGTATGGAATATTACATTTAATATCAATCTTTTTCTGTTTTGCATAGTAAAAAGTCAAGAAAAAATAATTGAAATTAAAAAAAAAAAAAACAAAAAAAAAAAAAAAAAAAAAAAAAAAAACTAATAACCTTGAATAATAAATCCATGCACAATTTTATGTAGTATGAATGTAAGTATGTTTTTAGGATTATGGAAAAAATTTTTGAAGCAAAAATATTCATATTTAAAAAAGTAGTAGGGATTTAAATTTTTTTTAATTTAAATTTTAGTTAAATAGGCTGTTCTACAAGATTTTTTTTTTTTTTTTTTTGGAAATTATATGAACTATACATCGTCCAAGGATCGCGTGAAAAACGACAATTTCGTCAATAGATCGCGAATAAACGGCAAATTTCGTCAAAAGATCGCGAATAAACGGCAAATTTCGTCAAAAGATCGTGAAAAAACTGCAAATTTCGTCAAAAGATCGCGAAAAAACTGCAAATTTCGTCAAAAGATCGCGAAAAACTGCAAATTTCGTCAAAAGATCGCGAATTTCGTCAAAGGACCGCGGAAAAAAACGCATAGCTAGTGTCGGAAGTGGATCCCCCCCCCCCCCCCCCCTCCTGCTGTAACTTTTCAGAAAATTTGCTGTGAATTTCAGATTTTTTTTTTTTACTCAATCACCCTTAAGAAAAATTTAGGAGTCAGAAGTTTTAAGTGTCTTTTAATGTATAAGGTAGGATATCTATGAATATTAAAAAAAAAATAATAAATACATAAATAAAAATAGTAATCTTTAATATATTTAAGTTATTCTTTTTTGTCATAATATATATTGTGTATTTGCAAATTAGTGAATATTTTATTAGAGTTTCTCTTTGGAATTTGTTTATTTATAAGGATTCAGCTGTTTTTTAATCCTTACTGAAAGTGTTATAAAACTTAAAAAATCTTGTGATTTTTCCCCAAAATCTTCTGATTTCTTCTGATTTTTTTGTCCAAAATCTTCTTAGTTTTACCGAAATTTAGTTGGCAAGTATGCAATCCTGTCAAAGAATCGCGGGAAAAACGCGAATTTCGGCAAAAAATCGCTGAAAAAACGAGAATTTCGGCAAAAGATCGCTGAAAAATTGCGAATTTCGGCAAAAGATCGCGGGAAAAAACGCAAATCCTGTCAAAGAATCACTGAAAAAACGCAATTTTCGGCAAAAGATTGCTGAAAAACGTGAATTTCGGCAAAAGATCGCGGAAAAAAGGTCAAAGAATCGCAAGAAAAACACTAATTTCAGCAAATAATCGTGAAAAATTTGCTGCAACATTATTTTCACCAAATTCTTAGTGACAGGTTAAACATTAGCTTGCCATATTTATTAACTGATGTTTTGAGGGAAATCTTGTTAAAATATGACAACTAGCTAAGATTGCTGTGTAAAACAAAACATCAGAAATATGAACTTAAAATAGAAACTTTCAGTATAGAATTACTTATAGTATTTGCATAAACTATTGATTCTTAGCCCTCCCTCCCATCCTCCCGAAATAAAGCAGCATTTAAACAAAAGTTGACAATTTTATTGCGAATAAAATAACCTTATTTAAAATAGCATGCATTCAAATGGCGCTATTTTAAATATTTTCTCATTTTCCCGTTTCACGCGCTTTTCCTCTTTTATCTTTTTGCAATCTCATGCCTGAAATACATATGTGGGAGCCCAAAGGGTTAAATGTACGACTGTTCCAAAATTTTATGGTTTGTCATTTGATGTGAGGTGTTCAGCTATACGTATGCAAAATTTCACGCCTCCGCCTAATTAGGGCTCACTTACAAAGAATTGTTTAAGATACACATGTGGGAGACCAAAAGGTTAAATATGAAACTTTTTCAAAATTTTATAGTTTGTCGTTTGATGTGAGGTGTTCAGCTATAAGTGTGTAAAATTTCACGCCTTCAATCTAATTAGGGGCTCACTTAGAAAGGACTGTTTAAAATACACATGTGGGAGTCCAAAGGGTTAAATGTACGACTTTTTCCAAATTTTATGATTTGTCGTTTGATGTGAGGTGCTCAGCTATAAATATGTAAAATTTCACGCCTCCAACCTAATTAGGGGCTCACTTAGAAAGGATTGTTTAAAATACACATGTGAGACCCCAAAGGTTTAAATTTACAACTTTATCAAAATTTTATGATTTGTCGTTTGGTCTGAAGTGTTCAGCTATAAGTACGCAAAATTTCACGCCTTCAACCTAATTAGGAGCTCACTTAGAAAGAATTGTTTAAAGTACACATTTGGGAGCGCAAAGGGTTAAATGTACAACTTTTTCAAAATTTTATGATTTGCAGTATGTTGTTTGGTGTTCAGCTATAAGTATGCAAAATTTCAAGTCTCCAACATGTATAGTTTCTGAGAACGGGCTCTGTGACTGACAGACAGACAGAGGAACGAGACGAATAGGGGGGTTTCGTCAGATGAACGAAACCCTAAAAAGTAGTTTAAAAGGTACAGTGTCCCCTTAATCGGGTCACGGATAATCGAATACTCCGCCTATTCGAATAGAATCCTCTGGAACCGAATTTATTCCCATTGGTTCTATGTTATATTTCCCCGCTTAAACCAAGTACATTTTACGAACGTCCCCGCTTAATAAAATAACAACTGTGTGAGCGATGTTTGAAAATAGGCGCGGAAAGCACGTTTCAGCTGGAATTTCATTCCACCTTTTGTCATTTTCGGTTCCTTTACGCTGAAAACAAATTTTCAGTTCTTCCTGCAATGATTTCGGCCAGCAGGTGTATAATGGACAGGTCAAAAGATTTCCCTACCTTAATCTCCCCACCATCACGTCTTGCTGTTAACCAGGCTTTAATGGCAATACGCCGTCACTTAGAGACTCGAGATGGTAGTTATGATATTTTGCACTCATTCGAAAAATAACTCGATATTTACTTCTTTAACAATGCATTTAAACAAACCACTTTTAACGATTTTTTAAGGCATTTTAAGTAACGTAAATTAGAAGTAGCAAAGTTTTGACCCAATTCAAACGAGCTGCCTTAAATGTGATGTAAACCATATAAATGCATATACTGATTTTAAATTAATACGTATTTACTGTATATTAGCATTTGAATTTATTTTAGTTTATCTTATTCTGTTAACATCTTATTCTGTTAACGATTTATTATGCTGTTAATTAAATATACCGTAGGCAGTTATTTTGCCTTTTTATTACGTATTAAATATTACAATTATGATTCCCCGTTTAATAAAATGCCCCGCTTAATCGAATATTATTTCTGGAACGGTCAATATTCGTTTAAACGGGAACGACTGTATTTACATTTTCGCCTTGCTAAAGAGACTGATTCGTTTATTTTATATGCCATATTTTTTCCTATGCTGATTAGTCGCTGTCAATATTTTTAAAAAGATGCACGTGGTATAAGTTTTTGATATTTAACAGACATGAAGGGAAGACAAGACTGTGCAATCCTAGAGAAATATGCGCGCTTTAAGACCCGTTTCCTCGGAAACTAACCGACCGATTTTGATGAAATTTGGAATCCCTATTGACTGGATTATGCACAAGACTTGTGGCACACAGTTTTTTTTTTCTTCTCTTTTCTGGGACTAAACCTTTTTATTTTAGAGCAATGGCAATTTTTCAGAAATTTTCTATTTTCAGAAATGTTTTTCTTCTGAAAGTAATTTAAAAAAATTTAAACTGTCTGCCTCATATGATCTTGTATTACTCTACCACCAATTTTTTTCCTTTTTTTTTTCTTTTTTTTTTTTTTTTATCGAAATCGCTCGAGTACTTTAGTAGTTAATGACGTTCTTAGCTGAAAAGTATAATAATTTTTCGGAGAGCTAAAAAACATACCTTTCTTACTTGTGTGAGATTCTTGCCCAGTTTTATCAAACACATAAATTAAAGTAGGTATACATAAACATGTGGATAAAATTTAGTTGCATGTAATAAATGAGTATAAAAAGTTAGAGTAAAATTAATATGAGTGGACGTAGCGTCCCAGTTTTGTCTTCCCTTGAATTTTTACAATTATTTCTAATGGTCAGAAAAAAAAAAAAAAACTGGACATACCAATGGATTCAGGAAGGTTCAAAGAATTTTTTAAGCCAATAAAAAAAAAATCTTTTTTTTTTTTTTTTCAAAAAGTTTCACTCATATCTCTCTATTGACAAATATCTGTTGATTAGTGCCAAGATAGCGTACACAATATTGCACGTACTACACTGCTCAAAACAATTAAAGGATATTTGAAGTTTTATATAAAATAAAGATATAAACGAAATTTTTTTTGCCGAAAATAGAAGAAGAGAATCACAAATGCAAATTTTTCTGGTTTTCAAACTATGGAGTATGCAAATTTTGAGTTCGACGTCAAAAACGTCGCTTCAGCGGCAGCGAATGAAATTTGACTTTCAACTGGATAAAAGAGAATGAAGACAAGGATGATCGGCATTCAGTGATTGCTTTGTTTCGATGAGTACGATGTCCCAGCGAAGTCATTTGACAGATTCAGAAGCTTTGAGAATTGTTGGTAGGTTAGAAGGGGGCCAAACTCAAGCCGAAGTAGCGCAAGCCATTGGAGTGTTACAAAGTGTCATTTCCAGGATCTGGAACCGTTTTTTGGAGAGTGGATGTGCAGGCCGAAGACCAGGGCAAGGTCGCAGACGGGCAACAACGCCCAATGAAGATCGGTATTTAGCGTTAACAGCTCGGAGACACCGAACCATGAACGCTACTCTTCTCCAACAACACCTTCGCTCGGCTACAGGCACCACGATTTCAACTCAGACTGTCCGAAACCGGCTCCATGCTGTAGGTCTGTATGCTCGCCGACCGATGGTATGTGTTAGATTAACATCAAGGCATCGTCGCGACCGCAGGGAGTGGGCAACCGAGCATGTCAACTGGAGGAGAAATGAATGGAGCAATATTCTGTTTTCTGACGAGTCCCGTTTTTCTGTGCATCCGGATAATAGGCGTATTTTCATCTGGAGGGACCGTGGCAGTAGGAATAATCCTGCGTTCGTGCACGAAAGTGTCAGATTTGGCGGTGGAGGAGTGTTGGTGTATGGTGGCATCTCCATTGACGGGCGCACTGACCTCTACATCATTCGAGATGGAGCTCTGACTGGTCGCCGATATAGGGGTGAGATCCTCACACCTATTGTAGTCCCTTACGCTGCAGCAATCGGAGATAACTTCATTTTAATGGACGATAACTGCAGGCCACATCGTGCAAACCTGGTGGAGGATTTCCTTTTCGAGGAAGGAATCGTTCGAATGGAATGGCCAGCGTGTTCTCCAGACATGAATCCAATCGAGCACGTTTGGGACGCTCTAGGAAGACGAGTTTCTGGCCCCCAACAACCCCCACAAACTCTCCAAGAACTGGAAAGAGCTCTTCTGGAAGAGTGGGGCAGAATACCCCTACTCGTCATTAATAGCCTCATTCAGTCCATGCCTCAAAGGTGTTCAACGTTGCTGGCCGCCCGTGGAAACCATACCCCCTACTGAAAATGATTTTCTTTGAAGAAAACACCTTTTCTTATTCTTTTTTTCTCATATGCACAAATTGTGTTTTTTTCCTTTAGTACACAAATGCGCAATAAAATGCATTTTTTTCTGCCAAACATGTGTAATTTATTCTCATATAACCTACTATGTCTGTCGACCATGTATCAATCAGCTAAACAGTTTACCAGATACAAAATCCACCTAAAACTGCAATATCCTTTAATTGTTTTGAGCAGTGTACTATATTTGGATACAACCCCTCATCTTTTTGCTTCCTTTTGGGAACAACGGATTTCGAGCTTATTCTATCGATGATAATTTTCAGAATTTTCAAGCTACGATTTTGAGACTTTCACAAAAGTTGCTCTATATACTTAGCTAATACTTTATGCACATTATATTTTGATTGCAATCGCGCATGCGCAGTGAAATATTTTTTAGTAAACCTGCTCATTTTTCATCCAAATTTTATTATTTTTTAATTCTGATTGCAGAGTATTGTGTACAATGTTGTTTGTCATATTTTCTGAAAAGAACTTTTTTTTTATATTAAGAACTTTGCAAATTATAAGCATATGAACTTGGCGAAATTTGGGACTGTTTTTATAAAAACCTTAATTTCTCTACGAGTATACATGCTATCCTCATAGAAATGACCACAGTATACACTGGCCTCCAAAAGTTAAGATACAGGGACTGGATGCTTTCGATTACACACACACGTTTTGGTCGAATATCTACCAACATTGTTGGCGAATTGTTCTTGAACTTCTAGGATGTAAAGAACATGTTTAATTTTATATTTCTCGGTGAAGATTTATCGGGGGGTACTATTAGGGGGCTAATAATAAATTTAATAATAAAATAATATTTGCGATCACCTATGTAACAGAAGAGGCTGGAAATGGTTTGTCACTGTGGTAAATGACTATTTGGGTCCTGTTCAACGTTTGTATGCATTTGTGTAAGCATAGCACTCGTATTCGTGAAGATGTTAACGTTTTTGTGAAAAATTCAAAAGTTTTTTGTTTATAGAATACAGAGTTTTCAACCAAATTTAACACAACTTTCCGAAAACTTGCCAAAGAATAGTAGCAACAGTATACTGCAATTAAAACATGAATATATTGAATATTCGATGAGATATGGGCATTTTTATGAGATAATTTGGAATCAATAATGTGTCTCGTTATATCCCACCAATAACATTTCAATTCCCTTTCGAACTGATTTTTGAAGGATTCTAAAATACTTTAATAAACTTAGATTGCATTCTTGTTCCTCAAATAGCAAGATTTTTTTCACTTTGTGAATAAATATTTATATTTATTGGGTACTTATTTTATATATCTAATTTTACGTGTGTTTGTTTAAAATTAAATTTCTAAAATGTCAATTAAATTACTTAAAAAAAAAAAAAAAATCCCAGCATATTAATAAAGATTTTTACTATTTTTTCTCAAATAGCAGTATTATGTTAATTTAATATTTATAAAGTATACAAAATTACGAGCAATTATAACAACCCATGACTGCGTTTACGTATCAAAAAATATACGTTTGTACTTTGCAATTATCAACTTCGGCGTCAGATTGTTTTTCCTGAAAAAGAAAATCTTTGCTACAGATTGTCACCCACTAACCATCAATTCATTTATCATTATAGTGTACGCTCGGCTGAATACATTCATAGCTGCACGTTGGTCGTAATAATGTTGTATAACGATGATTTGGAATAAAAATGCATGCTGAAGGGGGGCGGAGATACAGAAAAACCATTGCTACTGGCACACGTTTCAGGATACGAAAATCATTGCATAGTTGGTGCCCATCACGCTACAATGGACTATTTATACTTATGACTTTTGAAGTCGTTTCTTATTGAATTCATCCGTGTGTGAGAATTATTTTATTGCTATTGAGTCTTATCATTTCAGGCTGAATCTTTCAACCTTTCCGCCTTCCGATGACCACAGATCCTTTCGATTTTTCATGAAGAAATGTGATT
The DNA here is from genome assembly GCA_963932465.1 of Maratus speciosus. Taxonomy (NCBI): domain Eukaryota; kingdom Metazoa; phylum Arthropoda; class Arachnida; order Araneae; family Salticidae; genus Maratus; species Maratus speciosus. Next base: position 231,878,971 of record OZ010791.1, on the reverse strand, counting down.
ACATCTTCATAATGTTGTATTCTCGAGAAAAACTTAGTTCGCGGTGAAGTTCCTTACTACACATACACAAACAAACGTGTGTGTGCGCGCGCGCAAAAGAAAGAAAACAATCTCACTTATTTGTAGTGTATATTTATATAGATTTACTGGTGTCTAATGTAGGTTTTTTGGGGTCCACATTTTACGAAAAATAAAATTTTGTTACGAAAGATTAAATCCTGTTTATAGTAACTTTTTTTAGCTCCTTTCGCTAAAGTTTTTCTAGCTGGTGAACATTTTTTGTTTGCAAATTACCAGTTTCAAAATCTAACAAAATAAAAATACTCGATGAAAAGTTTGCTTTTCTGAACGTGTATTTTTCTGATGGTGTCCTAAATAGGCTCCAATTTTTTCCCCTGTGTCGACCCTTGTTTTAACATTTACAAGAACTCACTCGATCCAATCAAACCCACATGCTTTCTTTCTTTCTGAAATTAAAATTTTCAAAATATAAATTTAAATTGTAATCATTAAATCAATGTTTTAATATAAGTCATACATACATATATAGATATAGATCGATTCATGTTTTCTTTTTTTCCTTTCGTTCCATTGCGTGAAAAGTGATTTTTTAAATTTATATTATAGATTTTAATTTTTAAATAACATTTTGTAGCGAAAGATGAAATCCAGTTATTCAAATTCAAACCAAACAGTTATTAATAATAAGTTATTCCGTCTGCTAGTTTTTGTTTCTGATAAACTTGATTTGTTTATATTTTGAAACCTAACAAAATAAAAATAAATAATGAAGATATGTTTTACGTAATAAAATTTCGTGAGGGAGCCTATTTTATTAAGAAGAATTTTGCGAAGGGATTTGTTTTATTAAAAGGAATTTTGTGAAGGGGCATGTTTAATTAAATGAATTTTTGTGAAGGGGCTCTAGCCCCAAAATTTGCCTGGATCGGTCCCTGGATATATTTATATACATACTTTCAGAAAATGGGCTCCATTTAAAAAGGTTTGGTCATTATATTGTCATTTTTTGTTTCTTTTTTAAACGGAAGCAAAACACGTAACATTTGCTGAAAGAGATAATTTGCCATCAGCCAATTCCCAACCTTGGGCATAGGCAATCGAGGAATTTTTTAGATTGGATATGTAAGGACTCGTTTACATCAATGTCTAATATCTATGAGCATCTGTAAAAGCTAGAGTTTTCATTAACTACTATGGGATAGGTGCCAACAAAGTACAATGTCTTTGCTTGGGTTTTTTAAAAATTCAGGCATATTAATATTATTAACCTACTTAGGTCCAGTATAAACTATAGGATAAAAATTAAGTTACAAAAAATATCCATCAAAAAGGGCAGTAACAATAAAATGTTCACGTTTAGAGTACTATGTATTACCTTTCTGGTCGATTTTAATTAAGGATGCGTAGAATATTCGGTATTCGGCCATGTTACCGAATATTCGGTTTGGCCGAATATCAAACTATTCGGTATACCTAATAATCTGCATGGCCGAATAGCAAACTATTCGGCCTGCCGAATATTCGATTTGGCCGAATATCGAAATATTCGGACAACCGAATACTTAAAAAAAACTTTTAAAACATATTTTTTAAAACCTTATACTACTTCTATGTTTAATAGTCAACTTATAAAGATATTCAAAATAATTAGATACAGAATCATATATTTAAATAAAAGAGAATGCTTTTACATTATTTATTTGCTGTTTGTTAAGTATTATTTAAGAAAATTAACCAATCACGTGGATTTTCATAGGAATCAATTATGTACAAATGAAAGCTCCTGAACATTGTCCAGTAAATAAGCTGTTTCTTGCTAAGATTTTAAGAACAACGTTTACAATCTCTGAAAGTGATTGCCCTCTCCAGACACCGATCTAGGATGCGTTTAAAAACTTCCTCGCTTAATGAAAGGGATATGTAATGGAAACAAGCACAAGAATCGAAAAGTTATTCTTGCTGAGTTGCCACCATATAAAATTTGAATAGATTGTATTATTTATTTACATTTACTTTAGGGTGTATTCCAATCCAAACTGCTTATTTTCTGATTCATTTTTAAATTCATTTTTGCTCTCAAACGCATCAAACTGGGAAATTCTCTTATTTAGAAACTACATAATGTGCCGTGCTTCTCGGTTTTTTGATAAATGCAGAAAATATCGTAAAAAAATCTGTCAAAGTGGGCGTTTTGAACCGAATTTTCCGAAGCGGGAGATCTGGGAATGAAAAAAATGGTCATACTGAGAAAATAATTGTTTAAAAATCAAATTCTAATTAATGGAGCGAAAAATGAAATCACACGGTATCTTATACATCTCTTCAAAAATCACCTCAGCAAGTTTCATGCTTTTACTTTTACAAATGAGTCTGAAAATGTCTCAGAAAATTTCGAGCTGTTGAGGGTGGAAAAATATTTTTTCGAATACACCCTTAATCTCTTCCTGACAAATAAATAATATATGATCCTGTGCAATTTTTCTTCCAATTTTTTCACAATTTCTCTTTGATTTTAAAATGTTTGTTTTAGAATTTAAGAAAATTTTATTCATTTATTTTAATTCACAGAAGAAGCCATGAAATTTAAAATTTTATTAATTAAAAAAGTTTTATAACTGTCCTCTTTTTAAATAACTCAAAGCAGGTTTTTTTTCCGCATAAAGTTTACTTGAAAAAAGATCTCGATTATCAAAATGAAAGTTTCTGTTTAAAATATTATGTAAAATTATTTTAAATTTTAACGCCTTTAAACTTTGAAATATAAAAGTATTCGACAAGCCGAATATTCGGTATTCGGCCCAGCAGTTACTATTCGACTAGCCGAATACTCGGTATTCGGTTCGCCTGTAGGCCGAATATTCGGTATTCGGCCAAAATCACTATTCGGTGCATCCCTAATTTTAATATACTTTTATTATTTTATCTCCACCATACTGAAAAAAGGGAAATAAAATCAGAGTTTTTTTTTTTTTTTTTTTTTTAGTCTGATATCTATTTTTTGTAAATGCAAAGTTATTATCAAAATCATTAAATGATTATAAAATTATTTAATTCCAAATTATGGAATGGCCCAACTTTTGCGATTCTTATTTTTCTGTCATATATGCATGCATATATAACCTGCTGTTTCTGACACCACATGCGAAGTATGTTTGAAATGATACTTTTGTTTACTAGTAAATAATATAGAAAGTATGTTGTCCACCTGTTTTGTTGATAAAGAAGTTCTGTCTGCCCGTCCCCCTCGCGAGGACAAGCGCAAGAAGACGTTATTACTGTTGAATGCATTATGTAACAAAAAGCTATAATAGCTTAAATACTTTTAAATAATAACTATTTCTTTTAAGTGTTATTTGATATAAATTTATTTCATATATAAAGTTATATTTTATTGACTTATCTTCATTTGAATCAATAAAGTATGCGAAAAATAAATGTAACGATATTTGTATATCACTGCAAACAAAAGAAAAAAATTCCAAAAATTAAAAGATTTTTTAGACATTGATAACGATATCATAGGGGGGGGGGGGGGGGTTGTCGAGGGATGATAACTTATCATATCGTGAGAGGGGAGGGGTCGAAAATTACCATAAAGTTGATAACGTTATATAACGTTATATGATACGTATAATACGTTTGATACGTATAACGTTATATGATAACGTTATACGTACAGCCCCTCACTACCCCGACCACTTGGCTCAGGAGTTAAGGCGACAAAACATTATAAGTAGGTGTAACATTATTTGCAAGATTTTTAAACTCATTTTTTTATTTATTTATATATATATATATAAAGAGTTGGCAGCTACTTCAAGACTATTTTCTATCTTTGGTCTTTTCCTAACTAGCATTCTGCTGTAAAACTCGACGACGTCTGGATTAAATTGCCAATAATTCCCCTAGATTGAAATGTTTCAACTCTTATTATTTTAATCTGTCTACTTATTAAATCTGTTCTGCAGTTTTCATAAAACTGCAAATATCCTTCATTTTTAAATTCTCTGTAATGAGTTTCTCTTAAAAATTGGAATAATTACAAATTTATAGATATATATTTAGTCAGATTAAAAATTGGATTGCATTTTCCAGGAACTATTTTTTTTTTTTTTTTTTTACTAAATTTTAACAATATTATGCCTTATCGGTTGACTTGATTTGAAATTCACAAAACAAAGTTAAATAATATAAACAGACTTACTTAGTCTCCTTATTTTGGACATACTTCTCTTGATTTCCTGCACAATTTTTCTGATTCTTATTTTGTATTTAAATATTCTAAAAATAATAATAATAATAAAATAGTTGACGTTTATTTCTTCTCTGTGCTATTTTATATGATAGAAGTTTAGGTCACCGTATATGACAACACTTTAAAACTTTCTTAGTAAAATCGAAGGTTGATACCATTAATTTTATTTTCTTTAATGAATAAATTGTAACTTACGTTGCAAGCTGTAAATTCATTTTTTTAATGTACTCATCATACATCATTTTCTTTTTGTTATTAATATTTTCTTTATTAATAAAGAATTATACATAACTTTCATAATTGTATATTTTTATGAGAAAGCAAAATCCCTTCCTAGTATTTATAATGAATTTTAAATAGTTTTAAAACATATTTTATTTCATTTGCTTAATTAAAAGCATTTTGAAGCCCTTAATTAGAAGCATTTTTTAATTTGTTAAGTATATTACTGTAATATTAAAATGAATTAAATTATTATTAGTTTATGTTTATATATTTTTTAAAAGTTTTACATTTAAAAAAAAAAAAATCATTGAAAAAATTCTCCTGATTTTTGTCCTGGAATTTGGCAAGATTGGAACATATGGAAATTAGCACAATTAGTTGTTGTAATCAGTACATTTTCTATGCTTGTTTATAGTTTTATTTGTTAATGATATGTAATATATTAATTAACCGTAATTAGTATCGATTAATGTTGATAAAAGATTCATATATAATATGCCGATATGTCTATAAAATAGGTCATGGAAAAATTGTCCCACCAAGACTGATCAGTAGACACCCGGGGGGTGGGGGGGGGGATGTATTGTTATTGCAAGTTTAAAATATTTTTTCCTGGAAAATATCAAGCATCCTTTACTATCTTCTTTAGATAAAAATCTTTTTGGAAAGGTCGAATAAGCTTTATTAGCTTCTTTAATAACCTTTTTTTACCCGAAGGATTTTCTTTTTTTTTTTTTTCCGACAATTGATTAGCAAAGAAGAAAAAAATCCTGAAAACTACGTAAGAAAAATTATGAAGCAGTTGTGCCTTTTTTGGCAAACATGGATTTGATATGAAGTGAAAAGTTATGATTATAACTGGTTAATCGTGTTTGTAGAACGATGGTCTTGAAAAAGAACAAGAGTGCAAATTTTTGTTTTTGTGTTAAAATTAAAAATATATCGATACATTTCCATATACTTAGCAGAGAGTGTATTTTCATGTTAGTACTTAGAATGGTGAGTAATGAAAATAACAGTATGATGTATTTCAAATGCATTTTTCCCTAAAGGAATGTTCCCAACCTGCGCATTAAAATTTTTCACGTGTTTTTATTCAAAATTCGCAAATATGAATCAAGAGTTATATAGTTTTAAATTATAGTATAATGCCTCAAATCCGCACTGCTTGGGACCAGATGTTGTGCGAATTTTAATAATGCATCCGAAATTTTAATGAATGCTTACAATACAGTAGAATATTAAAATAAAATAATAAACTGAAATACTAACAATTAAGATGATTTTAAAAATGACTAAATTATTATAAGTAAATGTCAAGTAAATAATTAATGTATAATTAAATATGCACCGTTGCAACTTGCCTCATAATGATACCTTAATAATTGACATAAAAATCATAAAATAAGGAAGTTTTATTTCAGATTTAGACAGACTTAATAACCAAAAAAATTTGATTAATACATAAATATATTTAATAAAAAGATTGTGATTACCAAATATATCAACAATACTTTGAACTTTTTCAGAAATAAATTTATACTTCCTTCATGAAAAAGGCTGTCATATTAATTAGAATTACGTTTAAAGTACATACAGAATGATATAAAAATAAAAAAGTCTAATTTTTACTCTACAACTGAACTGAAAGTTCATTAAATGTGTCATGATATGCGGATTTTAGGCGTTTGTGGATTTCAGGGAGTCTACGGTATTTGCTCATTCTGATTATGATTTCACGTAAACGGGGTGTTTTTTAATGGAAAATAGATTCTGAAGCCCTGCTAGAGGAACAGATAAGATAAATCGAAATCTAATTTCCTTTCTATTAGAAAGTGTTACAAAAATGCGTGATTCAGTGTTTCACACTTTTTCAATCACTTATAGACCGGCAGGCAGCTGCACCATAGATGTAGTAAAGTAATTTTACTATATCTATTGGCTGCACAGAACTCATCTGATTGACGGCTAAAATGCCAGGATTAAACAGAACTTGATTGGCATATTAAAATGCAACTGGTCTGCCAAGTCATATCTTGGTGGAAACCACCTGCAGACAGGATTTTAGTGATTGATCGGTAGGTTTATCGTTGTGTTTTCCTGCACCCAAAAGTATAAAAACATGAAGGGCTGGGAACAGGAAAACACAATAGTAAACTGGAAGCGACTCAAGAATCAAAGGTTCCATTCTCTCATTGGTTGATCAGAAACCGGTCTTGGCTTGCTTCTCATGTATGATTTGGCGATGAAATGCAAGCACTTTGAGAAATATCGTACCTAGTTAATTCATGCTATTTTGGTAAGACATTTCTGTGGACGAACTTGTCTAGTGGTTAACGCGCTTGTCTAGCAAGCTCAAGTACGCGGGTTCTATCCTCCCGGTTACTTTTATATTTTTTATTTGTGTTTTGTTTCGATTTTTATTAAGTTGGTTAATAAAGATTTATCGACTTTTATTATCCGTTCATTTCCAACAATTTTTTTAATTGTCAATTAAATAATTAAATAAAATTTTGATTAAATTAAGTTTTAATTGTTATTAAATAAAATAAAATTTAGTTTTAAATAAAACTGAAATTTAATTTTTATAAAATAAAATTTAGTTTTAAATAAATTTCGAAATTCATATAAGCTATTTTTTTATGAATTAAAGTGAACATTTATTGTAATTAAATAATAATATCTCCTAAACTTACATACATTATTTTTTCCCTTATAACTTTAGTATCAGATAAATATTAAATTAGCAAAATTAATTTTTCAAAGTTTTCTTTTAAAATTAATTAGTATTTTTCATACAGAAAAACTTTATTCATTTATTATCAAATGCTTTGTAATTTTTTATTACGTATAAAATAATGTTAATGAAATTAATTTTTAAACTCATATTACTTATAAGCTATTTATTTCAATTTCTTAAAATGAATATTTTTGAAAATATAATGTTATTTCTTACACTTATATAAATATTTTTATTTTTATCTTATATTATTTAACAATATATCTGAATACATAACTATATTCAGTTTATTTTATTTGAAAGTAAAATTTTATTAATTTATGAATTCATATTAATAATATTATTAACTTAGCAAGTAATTAATTATTTAAACCAATTTGTAATTGTTAATTGTTAAATACTTTTTATTAAAATTTCCTAAAAAAATTTTAATTGTTATTATTAAAAAATTCTAATAAACTACTTTTCAAAACAATATATATATTATATATATATTATTTGAAAACTCAGTCAAAAACATAAATTATTTTTATTAAAAAATTATTATAAATTTCCCCTTCACTATTACCACCCTAAATATTTGAAAACTAAATTAAAGCTATAAGTCCAAGTGATCATTAACTAGAAATATTTAATGCGACAAAATACATTATAAAAACTTCTTATAGTTTTTGGTAGTTATTGCTCAGATATTATTGTTTTGGGTTCCAACTTTTTTTTCTTCTTTTGGGTGTGTGAAAAAAAAAAAAAAAAAAAAAAAAAAAAATCTGTCATTATTATTTAATTTATTTTTTCATTATATTTCACTACAAGTGTGAGCTATGATTTATTTTAGCTTGACCTTTTTCATTCACTATCTACGAAAAACTTTATTTTTAGATTTTTTTTTTTTTTTTTTTTTTTTGCCCTATTTGTTATTTTGCAGCAATAATAAATAGATATTAATATTGCAAATTACTATAAGGGCAAAGTAGAATTTAGATGATCTAAATCCCTTTCTGACAATTTTGATTATTTGAATACTAGTTTGGCCATTTAATTATTTATATTTACGCATACAAACTGCCATGAAAAAAAAAAATGCATACAATTTGACTGAGTATTTTTATTAATTGTTTTTTATATATTTATTATTTTTTTAAAACACATCAGCTATCAAGGAAGGGGAGGGGGAGTGCTTGAGTTTACTGTTCTTTGCACAGATAACTACAGTCAAAACACATAGGTAATTAAATGCAGTTGCGTAGCCAGGATATTATTTCGGGGGGGGGGGGGGTCTAATCCCCTAAGCTTCTCTCCTCCTGATGCAAAGCTATAAATTAAAAACTATTAATTTTACTTTTCGCATAAATATCAATTTTATACTTTTAAAATATGGGATATGTTTTTTAAGTCTAATTTACATACACCTGTATATACAAAAGGAATAATGTGTAATGTGCAATTTAAAAATAATAAGTCTAAAATATTTAAATTGATTACTTTCTTAAAAGAAAGTCAGTTCTATCAATTTTTTGCAGGGAAAAAAAGATATTTTTAAAAATACGATATCATTGTTTTCCGTGAATAACTTTATATGAAAAATAAATTTAAATTCCTTACATGTCGGAAACAAAATTTAATATGATTGCAACATAATACTTGAAATAATCTCAAGTGACACTTGGCGATTTGTTTTGGTGGTGAAATGAGATGTGCCCTCTGATTTGTTAGGAAGAAATGTCTACCACTGCTTAATAATCAGGTCTTGTAACCTTGAGAAGTAAATCACGGGATTCTTGTTTCTTCTCAACCAATGGGAGAATGGAACCTTTCACCCTTGAGTCTCTTCCTAGTAAACTTACCAGTCAACCACTAAAATCGGGTTTGCAGGTGTTTTCCACCTGCAACTGTCAGACTAGGCAGATCAGTTGCATTTTAATATGCGAATCGAGTTTTAACTAATCCTGAAATTTCAACCGTCATCTCGATGAGGTGATGGTTTGTGCAGCTGCCTCCTGGTCTATTAGTTACTGGTTTTACAAAATAATTGTAATAACACTAAATAAATAAATAAAAATAATTAAAAAAACCCCTAATAAATGAGAAATTTTTATGTAAGTTTTAATGAAAATTATATGTCAAAAAATCTTGTTTAAAAGCAAAGATATCCGTAGCTCAATATTTTATTGAGAATTTTTAAGTAACAATGGAGTTTTTTGTAACAGTATATTTAAAAAAGTATAAATAAGCATCTTTTTATGAACCTCGTGATCTAATGTTTGCGTGGTCCCCCCCCCCCCTCCCTTCACAAAATGCTATTTCTATTGTTAAAAGTTGGAATATTTAGTATGATATACGAAATATGTTATTTAATATAATATATATATATATATATATATATATATATATATATATATATATATATATATATATATATATATATATATAGTGGGGTTTTCTTCCTAAGAAAATATACTTCAAACTTTTCAATTCCGAAAGAGAAAATAATAATAAAGGAATTTTCGTTTGTCCTAACATTATGTTACATAATTCGAAATTTTTATTGCTATTTTTTGAGTAAAATATACTTTGTTTATTATACCGAGATATTTAATAGTTATATGGGGATTGAAAATGTAAGTTTTATTCGAAGTTTTTTTTTTTTTTTTTGCGCCCATTTGGCATGGCAGCAGCTGTATGTCAAGCGAACTTCGCCGCTGAACAATAGTCATGCCATACTTCTAGTGTCGAATGTCAAGGCGGAGTTTTATGACATCATATTGATGGCAGGTTTGTTTCGTTTGATGAAAAATAGATCTTGCCATTTGACTAGCTGCTGTAATTTTTGTGGTGTTTTCCTATTTTTCCTTATTTCTATTTTCAACCAATAAGATAAAGAAACAAAGTTCTTAACATTCTTCACATATTTGAATTTGAGCTTCGTTTCAGCATTTCATGAAAAAAAACAACTAAACTTTTATTTGAAGCAACTAGTGTGGTCCAATTTGAAATTCGATGCATTTATTTCTATTGACGTCGTTTTAGAAATTGAAATAGATGCTAAAATATCTGTACTGTTTATGGGATTGATGATTCTTTTTTTTTTTTTTTTTTTTTTTTTTAATTATTGCAACATCCGTAGTAACACAGTCTGTAAAGCATCGTATTCGCACTTCTATTGTAGTTTCATTCTCACTTCCGACCAAAGATCGTCATGTACGCTGATGCCACCAAAGATGCGAACATTTGAAAGCTCTCTAGAACTCTTCGGTATTTTTTTTTTTTTTTTTTTCGTAAAAAGATAAATAAATTTGTGAGTTACAAATGAGAACATGCTTCTAATTTTGTAGGGAGAACAAGTAAAAATTAAATTTAAAAAATCGAAAAATCCGACTGCGTAAAAATCGAACTAATTATTTCTCATCAATGTGAAACAATTTTTTATATTACTTTTTTTTTTTATTTACTTGTATTGATAACTTTTAAGTTGTGTTTAATTGTTAGTTCCTTTCTATAAACACTGTTTTGATGAGGCCTATAGATGTCTAGTTGCAGTAAAGCTAGAGATCCTACCTACACAACTTTAAGTTTGTGTAATATTTAAACAGAGCTTCTGGCTGTAAAATAGTCAATGAATCATCGTCTTCATTTTGAAAGACCTATCCAATGATATGCCACTCAATAGGGTGCGTACATTTTTTCTGTCTCTACCGCCATTTTGAATTTATAAAAACAAAACCTAACCTATAACCATCGGACGGTTAAGACGAATCGATAGAGACCTCATTCATTAAAATCCATCCAGCCATTGGGATGTTTTGAGGGTATAAAGAAATCCACATACACAGATACGCGTGAAACACATAACCCTTCTTGGCAGTCGGATAAAAAGAACGATTGTCCTTCACCTTTACGATTATGGAAAGTACTTAATTATTGAAATGTCACCTAATCTATTCCTTTGAGCAATCCTTTGTCTTTTCGAAGTTGGTGAATGCTTTGCCTTGTTAGATGAAGGCATCATCATGTGACTAATGAAAATTACATTTTGGGTTTTATGTTAAACGTTCTATACATGAGCGGCCATCGTCCAACTATCAGAATTTTATTTTTAACTCTCAATTTTTGTTTACTAGCTACAGTACCCGGCGTTGCCCATAATTTTAAGAATGTTTGTTTTGAAAAATCAACGATTGCGTGTTAATTTACCTAATTGTCACTGTTTTTTTTTTATTTTATCCGGTCGACAGATTGATTACCTTACATACTTAGTAAATATAATCTGTGATCTGGACTGAGACCGAGATTAAAACCTTTTGATGAAAAGTTGTTTCCGTGTATTTTGTTATTTAAATAAGCTTTTCATGATATTAAAGAAAAATGCAAGTACAAAAATTCTGTGAAAATTTTATTTAAAAATAATCTGAAGTCTTTATTTTAGTTCTTCACTTCAAATGAGCTCTAGGGACCTAAACCTTTGTGTAAATTCTAATATACACGCATATACACACGATACACATATATATATATAGAATAAATTAAAAAATGGCGAAAACAAATTCAGAGAACCTCAAAATGTTAAAATATGCCAATATTTCCATAATCGGGTTTTTATCATGTTTCAATGCGTTTTTTCAAACTCATGACGTTATGTATTCACATGCTGACGTTCATTATATTTCCAATATGACGTAATATTAACTTTTTTTAAATTCGTCAAACTATTTATTTCATTTTTCACGGTAAGAATTTTATTTTTGCTTTTTAATTGTTAGCAACTGCTATAATGAAAAATGTTTAAATTTGATAGAAAAATGCTATTAAATTGGTAGTTTTTTATTAATTAAAAATTAACTATGAATTATTTCGATTCCGGATTATTTTAGTTGTCTGGGCCGTGTTTTAATACGCATGCATGTACGGAACATTTCACAATTCTGGCTTCCAAACTGTGAATTTGTATACAACTAGTAAATCTGCAGATCAGGAGCCCCAACGTCAGCTCTACAATTCATTGTGTTTAGCACCCTTTGAGTAATATTAATCTTTCTACAAAAAACGAAATTTAAAGTTTTGAAATTACATAAACATTTATAAAACAAAAAAATATTTCGAAGGTTTCTGACATTAGAAGCGTTAAATTAAACCCCTTGTTATGTAATGGTATTCTGAAAATCTCATGAGCTACTTATTCTGTTAATTTTTAGATAATAAAGTAGATTTCTTCAGGGGGGCAGAGCCCCCCTGAACCCCTTCGTAGTGTAATTTAATTTACATTTGTAATTATCAATTAATTGTGTTAATGTCCTTTAGTAAATTCTACCAATAGACGGAAACGTACATGAATTCTTTTCTACAGCCCTGTATATTACGTGAAGATTTTTACGCGTCGTCTATAACATTTAAATTTAATGCAGACAAAAAACCCTCTTAAAACTGCTCATATCACATTTCCGGGGATTAGTATGCATAGTGTGCACCATATATCCAGTTTCTGCGGAGTCCTGTATATGGTTCTATTTAAATTCTGCAAACATTTGTTAGTATACTAAATGTAATTGGGCTTGGAAATACATAACTCAAATAATAATAAAAAAAAAAAAACACTGAAGCAATTCGCGCTCATTTTCATTTATACTTACGAATTCATTTGTGTATCCCTGTACATGGTCTATACAATATTTAAGCACTACTTATTAAGCACAAATTTACTTAACGTTTAAAATGTACACCATAATCGAAAATGCTCTTCAGCAATCATCCCTAATAGACCAGAACTGTATCCGAAATTTTTTATGTGACCCTATAAATGAACGATAAATACGATACAAATCATATTCAAGCTTCTTGTAGTCAACCACAGTAATGTAATTTAATTTCATAATGTTTGAATTAGTGCAACACAATTAACACACTGACGACAGGCAATTTAATTAAATCTGGGTTTAAAAACAGTAGAAGCTCCTCCCTCTTCTGAAAGTGTCTCGGAAATTGGTTTCTGAGATATGTTTTTCATGTTTATGCAGCAGTAAATATCTTTCAATGTACGGATGTAATATATAATGTCTTACAATCTATAAAAAATATGGACAACACAATATATATGTCTTTTCTGTAAGGTAGAAGTCACTCCCTTAGCCAATGATGTATTCTGAATAAAAACGAGAATTCTCGTTTCCCGTCGCTAATGTGTTAAAATAAGCTGTGAAGAGTTTTTTTCCCCCGTAGACCACATTTTAATCGACCACTTTTGTGTGACCCTGAAAAAAACATATGCTTTGCACCCCATATACTACAAAAATGTTTCAAAAATACATATCAATTTTATTATTTTGTAACAGAGTAACATCATTAAAAAACGCCACAATAGGATTTTCTTCAAAGATTGTAATATTATGAATACTTTTGAGTTCCCTGTACGCATGCTGTAAGTGCTACACATAACATATTTTATAGTAACCAGGTTCTAGTGCACCTTAATAAAGTATATAAATTTCATTACGTTTAAAATTGTGTAACATTATTAAAATACACCGCAGACGATTTTTCCCAAAGACTATAATGTAACGGAATAGTTTTGAGTGCCCCTGTAATTAAGCTATGAATGCTACACTCTTCATTTTTAATACCAAACATACTTTGGCAAACCTCAATAACGTATATCAATTACATGTAATCCCGACTATATTTACGCGAGTTAGAGCACGTAGAGAAACACGGCAGGCGACAGATAGAAAAACTGAAGTCATAAATACTTTTCATCCATGTTGGAAAGTGTTAAAAAGGATTTACATGCCTTTAACTGTACTTTTTTTTCACTTATAGCATGGTTAAACATTAGTTTAAACACCCTAATCCCTACGATAGCAATAACACATTAAAAGCTCCCCAAAATATGCATATCTGGAGATCTATAAATCTACTGGAAAATAATTCATTATCGTGCCCACTGTTAATTGCATAAATTGCATCGATTTGGCGCGATAAAATATTTTTTGTGATAGCCTTTTAATAGTACCTGCAACAAAATTAACGTAATTTACTAACTTCATTCATATTTGACGCAATGATAGGCTACGAATAACAGTTGCTAGGCAACGAAGAAAGGGAAAAAAAAGAAATATGTATCATGTAAAACAAGAAAATTAATTTAAAAATTCTTTATATTATTGGAATACATGTATAAATGTCCTCAAAACATTATACACGTAAATAAAAAAATCTGATAGATATATTGATAGAACTTCAATATAATAGGAATAATTTAAAACCCTTATTTGGAATTTTAGTATCCATAATTTGACATTTAAATCCATTAATCAAACGTGCCATTTTCTTTCAACAAATGGAAATTTGAAAATCGTCTGACTTGCCGTAGAAAAGCATTATAAAGAAAAATAAAATCTTCCATATTTTCCGAACGAATGAACCAAATTTAACCAAAAACTATACAGCTACGTCCGGGTATCTCACGAATATGCCCAATTAATTTCAAGCTGATCGGGTGCTTTTTGCGGCAGTTATCGCGGAACAGACGGACAGACAGACAGACAAACGGAAATCAAAACGTTTCGTGTCTCCACAGTAAGCCTTCACTGACGTTTCGGCAATTACAGACATAAAGATAAATTTTCATTTTTATATATTAGATTTTACTCGTGAGATAATTTATGGTATGATTACCCTGGGGTTATTTCCACGAGTGCTTGTAGAGTAATAAGTCACATGCTACGATTTTTGGCTAACGGTACTTTAGAACGAAAAAATTTGACTTATTTTATGGGAGATATCTCCGTAATTGAATAAGGCCAAGCAAACTTTAAGAAAATAACGGTGGCCAACAAGCATAGCGGTTATCAGCTATGTGACTTACACTACAAAAACCCATGGAACTAGCCCCTGGATCATTTAAAAGCCACACATCCAATGCGAGGTTTAACTGTAATAAAATAATTCTTTTTTACACATTCCCTTATTTTTAGTGGGGATTATTGCTGATATGACCACTGGGTAACAGCTTGAACAGTTTTCCTCTTCTACCACGATCTCGGAAAATTTTAGTACAATACCACATTATTTTTTATATTGTAACATTTTACTATGTTTTTTTTTTTTTTATTCGTGAAATTTAAGTTTGTTAGTCCCGAATAATTCCCCCTGTGGTTGAATAATTACTTACAGCTATGTTACATGATTTTATTTTTGATTTTCGAAAATATTTAAGCGCATTACTCAGAAGAAATCCTCGCATAAATAAACTTATATTTAATAACAGGGTATATCTACAGAATCTGGAAATCAGGGAATCATTGAAAAATCAGGGATGTTTATCAATCTGGAAAAATTAGGGAACTTTGTAAAAACACTCGAAAATCAGGGAAATGTGTCTATATGCGAAAATATTTGTATTTTCACCTTGCCAACGAGACTACTTTGTCTATTTTATACAGGGTGTCTACAGAATCTGGAAATCAGGGAATCATGGAAAAATGAGGGAGGTTTATCGATCTGGAAAAATCAGTGAAAAGTCAGGGAACTTTGTAAAAATATTCGAAAATCAGGAAAATTTGTCTATATGCGAAACTATTCGCATTTTTCACCTTGCCAACGAGACTGATTAGTCTTACTTTTTATATACCATATTTTTTCACATGTTGATAAGTCTTTCCCAATATTTTTGAAAAGATGCACATAGTATGAGTTTTTGATATTTAACGCAAATTAAGGTGATCAGATTTCCTCATTTTCTGTTGATAGCGTTTATATTGAAGGCAATTTACCCATTTTAAAATGATACATTAGCATAACCTGACCAGGTGGCCAGCTTAATACAATTAGCTATCCTGTCAGATGTAGATAAGTCTTAGAATTGAATATTTTTCAGAAAATGGGGAGATTTACTGGTCACCATACATCCATTGGCCACTGTATGAAGTTGGACTAAATTTTGAGTTCAGATTTATAAAACTGTCAACCAATACTTAATGAATATTAGGCAATTTTTTTCTTTATCCCTTGTTTTTTCTCCCAAATGAGATATTAGCAAGTGGGATAAGTGTGTTATGCGAGGAATTGGTTTACATGAAGAAATACCGTATGTGTATTGTTAATAATGGAAATCAGAGAAGTCTGATAATGATAGTCAGGGAAATCATGGAAAAATCAGGGAACTTTTTTTTTTACAATTTCTGTAGACACTCTGTTATACCATGTTTTTTCACATGCTGATTAGTCTTTCTCAATATTTAAAAAAAGATGCTCATGGTATGTGTTTTTAATATTTAACGCAGATTAAGGTGATCAGATGTCCTCATTTTCTGTATGATAGCGCTTATATTGAAGGCAGTTTACCCATTTTTAAAAATTTTAAATGATACATTAGCATAACCTCACCAGGTGGTCAGCTTAAGAGCCTACTTCAGTCAAACGAAAAGACGCGTTCGCTAATGCCAATCCTATAGAAGAAATTTATAAAGATATCTCGGTCGCATTTCAATATTTTTAAATGATTTCTTTTGCATTGAATAGTTGAGATCGATCTGTATGCAGGCCGTTTTTTACTTTTTCGATTTTGATTGCAGATTTTTTTCTTATAAGGATGCTTTTACTTTCGAAACCGGTTTCCGAAATGAAAGTGTCCTCATTAAAAATACCTGTAAAGAAAATCGAAAAAGTAAACAATGGTCTTTGTACAGATCGATCTCAACTATTAATGCAAAAAAAATCATTTAAAAATATTTAAATTCAAATGAGATATCTTTATAAATGTCTTCCACAGGATTAGCATTAGCGAACGGGTCTTTTCGTTTGACTGAAGTAGGCTCTTAACCAATTAGCTATCCCGTCAGATGTCTTAGAATTGAATATTTTTCAGAAAATGAGGAAATTTCTTGGTCGCTATATCCATTGGCCACTATATGAAGTTGTTGGACTAAATTTTGAGTTCGGATTTATAAAATTGCCAACCAATACTTAATGAGTATTAGGCAACTTTTATGTTTTTCTTTTGTTTTTTTCCAAATGAGATATTAGCAAGCTGGATGTATGTTATACGAGGAATCGGCGTTACATAAAAAAAATACCATGTGTGTATTGTTAATAATGGAAATCAGGGAAGTCTGATAAAGATAGCATGGGAAATCATGGAAAAATCAGGGAACTTTTTTTTTCAATTTCTGTAGACACCCTGAATAATGATAAACCTTTAAAATTAAAAATTAAATAGCTTAAATTTTAAACTATTATATTAATATTTAAAATAAATATTAACATTTTCATACTTTATAATGTATTGTTACATTCTTCATTCAATACAAAAACTAGTATAGTTTAGAACCGTGTTAAATTAAAAATCAGTTATTTAGATTTTTGGACATAAATTTCTGCTGTTTGATAACTAAAATAATCTAATGCTCAAATATTTAAAAACCTGTAAACATTGTAATGAATTAATACATTTAATTAATTTCAAATTAATGCATTGACCTTTTAAACAATATCTAAAGATTAGGAGATCAAGCAGGCAATTCATTTAAAAGTGACCTTCTATTTAACCCATCTGGTCCCAGATGAATAACTGTTATAGCATGCATGCACTATAAGTCACTAAGTGGATACATGGATACACGGGAAGTAAAGGGGTTAAACTTAAAACGTTCTCTCTCTCTGTTGGTAAATGTTGAGTGAAAACAGTTATATCAAATTTTATTCTAGCATTTGTAATAATAGAGAGTATAAGTTTTCTATTCTGTCTTTCTTTTCTTTTTGAGTGAGTGTAACGTACGCATGTCAACTCCATATGTGTGAGAACAGCTACTTCGTAAAAATGCATGTAGTTTCAATTTTAGTTGCAACTTGCAGCCATTGTACCTCTAACAATGATTCGTTCAGATTCTACAACATGGCATTGTTTTCAGATTGGCGTCGTAGTTAAGGGTGATTTTGGTAATCAGTGCGCTTTTTTTTTTCCTCAATTGTTTTAGAGTTATAAATATGCTGCTTTTTTGTAATAGTTGCAGAATTTGCTTTCTTAGTGTTCCGAAAATATGCAGTTATAATACATAGAAAGAAAGAAAAAAAATCTAGTTGTAGTAGCAAATTTTGCTTGAGAGTTTTTTTTTTTGGGGGGGGAGGGGGGGGGGGGGTGTTGTTCTTGTGCAAATTAAATATATTTTTTTATTGGTATATCTATTCTGTTCGGAGTTTTTTTCTTAATGAATTTTGGTGATTTTTTTCTTAAGGAGAGAATTTGTTTTAAGCTCATCTCCTTTTAATTCTTAAATTCAAATTGAAAAATAACACTAGGGATTTGAATGGCTTTTTTCTCTTCTTTTTAAGTTGAGTGATTGATTTTATGACGATATTCACTTTCAAAAATTGTTTTTTCTGAACATATTTATATGTATTTGTCAAATATGTATCCTTATCAACATATATTATAATTAAACTGATGTATAGTTTTACCTTAATAAACCCATGTCGATATCGTCTCTAAAATCTCTCATTATTTTATATTCTTCACACTTTTTAAAATCGAAGACTGTTTTGTGTTCCTAAACTTAGATTACTTATTTGAATTTGGATTATTTTTCTATACAAATACGACCATTACTCAGGGGTCAATCCAGGCAAAAATTCAGGCATGTTTGGGGGTGGTCCCTCCACAACATTTCATAAAAAGGGACTCTTCATCAAATTCGATTAAAAAAAAAATTCGCAAAAATCCATTTCACAAAAATGATCCTTTACACAAAATTCCACTCAATTAAAAGCAAACTCTTTATGCATTTTTTAAAAACCTCGTTGAGATTTAAAATGAGTAATTTGCAAATAGAACAAGGTCGCATAAAGAAAAATAATATATAGGATTCCATTAAAAAAGCCAATATTAATAAATTCGTAGATTTGATTCGATTAACTGTATCCGATCTTTCGTTTTAAAAAATTATTTTTTTACACAATATAATAAATTTCACAACCCCCCCCCCCCCCCCCCCGCGCGCTCACAAAATACGGACCTAAATAAAGAAAAAAAAAACTTACATCAACCCCTACTGTTAATTTATGTAAATTATTCATAAATATGTTCGTTTTTAAATTTCTAAAATTGTTCAAGAAGAGTCTATGAACATGTCATTGTAACAGCTTTAATATGAGAACGGTTCGTAGTATAAGATTAAAATTTTCTGTCTTTCGTTTCTCTCTCTCTCTCCTCCCCCCTTTTATTTTCACGTTATTTTATGTTGTTTTTATTTTATTATTATTATTTTTCTAGAAAAATGCGAGGGAATTTTTCACAATAGAGTTTTAATTTTTATTTATTTTTCTCCCTAACTGGAAGCGTGATTTTTAGCTCGTGTGTGGACAGTTAACTGTGTAAGAGAATGAGATTGTCACCGCACTGAGTATCAGGAGGAATAGAAAGAAAGAAGAGGATGGGAGGGGGATAGCTGAATCAGCTAACGGCTTTACTTCTTGTGTTTATATGAGAAGAGCTGGTTTATATCAAGACATATGCCGACAGTCCACATCTGCATATGTTGGTATAACATGGAAATACATTAGTTTGTCTTTATTTCTCCTGTATAAAATTTCACTGGCTCGCGTGGTAAATTTTTCTTGGGATACTGCGTTTGTTCTCGGAGAACAAGACATGTGCGAATTTCGTTTTGTTATTCTTGCGGATAAATCGGGTATGTTTAGATTAGCTGTAATTTATATGGAGGAACATACCGGGTGTCCCAAAAAGGACTGACTGATTTTAAAATTCAATAACTTGCAAACGGTGACAGATATTTAAAAATTTCTTGAAGGAGGTTTATGCATAAGGTCAAAAGTTTTATTACAGTGATTTTCGAATTTAGTTCAAATTACAAACAACAGATGGCGCTGTAAGCAATAGTCGATAAATACAGGCTCGATTTTCGGTCCTTTTTCTTGCTCCATGCGGAAAAAGGAGATGGAAATGTATTATCCGGGCCACGAAGTACCAAAAATCGAGCCTGAATTTAGTGTCTATTGATCGCAGCGCCATCTATTGTTTGTAATTCAAACTAAAATTGAAAATCACTGTAAAAAAAACTTTTGACCTTATGCATAACCCTCCTGCAAGAATTTTTTAAATATCTGTCACCGTTTACAAGTTATTGAATTTTAAAATCAGTCAGTCCTTTTTGGGACACCCGGTATATTTGCCTGTTAACTTAACCTGGTAGTGTGGGCTGTTTATTTTTTTCGAAACTTGAACTCAAACTCCGTATATGCCATGCTTCCCTAACATTAACACAAGGGGTACTTCTTGAAACCACTCTCAAATCTTGATTCTTTCAAGCATAGTTTAACATCCAATCATATTCAAACAATTTGACAAGAACCTTGAATCCTTTCTTACCAGTTTCACATCCTTACAGGAATTAATAATCTTGATTTAATTTTGTAACTTCATCCTATATCGTATGAATTTAGTTTGTTTGAAAATAATTACCTTAGAACAGGATCTGACCGCTAAATTACATCATAATGTCTAACGTTGATTCAAGTAATACACATTTTGAAATTACTGGCAAATTTTATTCTTTCAAACATAGTTGGAGGTAAAAGAAAAAAAAAATCTACTTGTAACTAAAAAGCTTAAAATGAGTTATACAGATTGGAACTTGCCTGTAATGAAATACGAAATTTTCATGATTCGGACGGTCGGAATACCATAAATTACCTGCTAAGATGAAACCTGTGTAAAACGGATTTATTTCCTTGTCCCTAGCGCAGATTTCTTTGCATCACATTTCCTATCTAACCAGTTTTTAAATATCCAGCATGTTTGAAAGCATATTATCGAAGATTGATTATGATGATTGTATCGAATCATATAATATGAAAGTGTCCAGGCCGCGAGTCGAAGCCAAGACCTTTAACTTTAATTGCCTACGCTCTGCCTTTTGAGCTACCTTGTACTTTCAAAAATAAAGTTTATCATAGTATCCATCGTTTAATGGAATTCCATTAGCTATTGTGTTCTACTGCCTACATGGTAGATCGGATACTGTTGCCAAAAAAGGGTTGTCTCAGTAAATTACGTCGGTCGTTTATCAGCCCAGGTAGATCAATAAGCAGACAGTTGACAATATAAGACAGAGATCTTGGGTTCGATTTCCGGACCCACTGAGACTAGAGGTCTGCACGGGCCCGGGCTTGGCCCGTACCCGGCCCGGCCCGCGGAATGGAGGAGAATTTTCAAACGGGCCGGGCCGGCAGAATTAGGACAATTTTTTCAACGGTCCGGGCCGGCAAAAAAATTGAACGGGCCTGCAGGGCCGGGCCGATAAAAAAAATTAATCGGGCCTATGGGCCCGATATAAGAATTTGAGAGGAGCAGATAAAATACGAGGTCATTTCCAATGAATATGACATTTTCGAGAAGTATAAATGTGCGTTACGAGCCGATGCGAGTTTAACAACATCAATACAGAAATGTAACATGTCCATCGTAGAGATCGGCATCGTACAGTTACATGATGCCTGATCCCGGGTTTAATTTTTTCGGCAGACTTGTGCCGGGACGGAACTGGTCTTAATCGTTCTCAGGATGTGTAGGACAGGATAAAATTGACAGGCCTGAGTATTGAAGGCATTTGGGATCGAATAGCGTTTCCATTTTTCATAAATTACGTACAGAGATAACAGAGACTCTTGCCACGTGACTGTACGTTTTCTCCTTTCCTGTGCTATCGCTTCCGGAAATTCGATTCAAAACGCTAATTTTGGCAGTATTTTCTGAAAGATATATTACTTTTATCTAAGAAAAAAAACGGCATTTACATGGTTTCTGAATAAGAATACCTGCCAATCTCATGCGTTTCCGAAAAGAAATGAATTCATAAATGTATCAAAATGTAGCTCCTTTGGATTTGAGAAAAGCCTTAAAAATGACAGAAATATTTTCACAAATCTACCTTTTATTATATGCTTCAAAAGTTATAATTTTTTAACCCTTTATTCTAAACTACAATAATCTTTTAATGAACCCTTATTTAAATTTTGAAACGTCTGTAGAGACGTTGACTAAAACACTGTAAGTAATCGTTAACGTCTACTATTGTGTGTTTTCTATTTTGCGAACACATAGTAATTTAAAATATACTGTAAAATGTTCCCATAAATATGCATGTAGTATTCATTAAAAGAATCTTAATAGTATGTCGAGAAAAAACGGAATTTTTTGTAGAAATTTAGTCGGGCCGGGCCCGGGCCTGGAAATTCCGGCTCGTGCAAACCTCTAACTGAGACCCTCTTGTTGAGACCCCTTGACACTTTTTCACTTAGTTGGAAAACTTTAGACTCCAGAGAAATGCGTATACACTTTTTCGCTCAATTAGCAAATGTTAAGCCGCAGCGAAATGTTTGTACCTCAAGTAATTCTACCAACACATGGGCAGCAATTATTTTATTATTATTTATCTATATATTTTTAGTTGTTCTCGGTCTTTTTTTAAAAAAATGTCGAGTCTAAGTGCTATGACTCAATTTTTGTTCAAGCTTGTTTTACATTCCTATGTGCAACTCTTAAGAATTTCAACTTTTTAACGAAATGTACTCAAGTTGTTTCAAAAGGCGAAATACAGTCGAATTGTCAACATTTAATTTCCCAGCAGTCTCTTCGTTAGTAATCCGTAGATTATTATATTCGCTAAATCACTCATTAAGTCATTATCAATGCCAGAAGGTCGCCTAGAGCGAATTTTATTGTTTAGATTGAAATTACCATTTCGAAATCGATAAAACCACTTTTTAACTCTCCTAAGAGCGGGAGCACGATCCTAATAAACGTCTTGAATATTTTTTGTAGCACGTCCAATACTCAACTCATGTACACTGCAAATTCTCTAACACCAAAATAAACACATTTTACTACACTTTTTGTCACCAAATTAACAGCACATTAATGTGTTTCGAACTAGATAACTTCATATACAAAATACTTTTTGTGTTGTGATTGGGTTCTTAATATGTTGCAAAAGTGTTGCTATCTAGAAATGTGTTCTTAATATGTTGAAAAAGTGTTGCTATCGAAAAATAGTGTTAATTGTGTTGTAAATAGTGTTGATGAAAATACTTTCTTACAATAATGTTGTGCTGCATAACTCTTTGTCACCAGATTCATAGCACACTGTAAACACCACACACTTTCTACATGGTGCTTTTAAAATAACACACACACTTAAAACATACTATGTATTAAACATTTATAACATAGTTTTAAAAATGAATGTTTTGAAAACACATTTTTTCCTCCTGTAATATTTAACAACACTTTGCACAATATTTTTATTTGGCACAACACATTCACAACGCAATCGAAAATTATTTTAGTTAGAAGTGTTAATTGTTATGTTCAATTAGTGTTGCAAAAGTGTTTCACGAATTTGCAGTGTAACATAACATGGCGAGAATGTAACTTTTCATTTTCCATTTTGAATATTAAACTTGCACACAAACTAATTAAAAAAAACTTTTTTTCTTACGTTATGTTCACTGACGACATATGTAGATAACTGCCCGTTAATAATATGGTTATAAAAGAAACATCAGCACAGTCAAAATTGCAAGTTTCTGCCATCTATGAAATAGGGCACGAACTATTCGTTTTCGCATATTTTTCGGTCAAAAACAACTTCATTGCAGATGCCCCATGAACTGTATCTCTTGTTTGTGACAAATGCACAGACAAATATTCTTCTGTGCTAGGGAATCGTTTTCGAAAGCAAGATGAATCCGTCTCCTTTTGTCTTCCGTGAATCATGATTCAAGAGACGGTCCTTTTGCAGAAATCCATTCATAACGTAAACGGGCAACGTCAGCTCATTACTGTGGGATGGAGCATAGCATTGATAATTGGATGAAGCTTACCACTGTATAATCATTGTATGGATTTTATTTTACATCTCCCCCGTGACTTTTCAGCTGGCAACATTTCCCTTCTGTTTCCTGGATTATTTTTGGACAGTAAAATTGTGAATCGAGACCAACGGTTTAATTTATAGTTAAATCGTACTCTAGTATTTTGTTATCAAATAATTTTGGTTATATTACAATTTTCCCTCACTTTTTACCATAATAATAGTAAAGACATTAACTGAGATATTAATCATGCTAGAAGAAGTTATTCTGGGCATTTCTTTGGACTTTGCAGTATTCAAAAGCGTTGAAATATTTACATTATTTCTATTGTTTGCATTAAAAAAATAACCGTATGCGTTTATTGTAATAATAAAATAACAATATATAATTTTCAATTAATTTAAAATTTTTAAATCACACAAAAGTCACAGTCAAAGCCCACAGTCAAAATAACGCGGAGTTGCTGGTAGCTCATACTCAAAATGACGCGGAATGCAAAGGGTTAAAGTTACACTCTCAGAAAAACTTTCTTCATTTCACGGAAAATTTCCTTGCAGCAGCGAGCGCTACCAGGATTTTCTCGTTAATTGACGAATATATGTTTCTTTTTTCTCCG
The DNA here is from genome assembly GCA_963932465.1 of Maratus speciosus. Taxonomy (NCBI): domain Eukaryota; kingdom Metazoa; phylum Arthropoda; class Arachnida; order Araneae; family Salticidae; genus Maratus; species Maratus speciosus. The sequence continues at coordinate 231,854,236 of OZ010791.1, read as the reverse complement.
TTACATGCCGTTTGAGGTAAAATATCCGTTAATTGAAGAAAGTGCGGAAAAAATAAAAGTTGCTGAGCTTGGAGTCGAACCAGCTATCTTAGTGATACGAGCCAAGCACGCAACCACTGGGCTACAGTTGTACAGTAGTCAAATACTTTGAAGTAAATATGTTTGCTTCAGAGTATGGCTTGATTAATTTCTGTAAAAAGCTTTTAATTTTTAAGGTTAATTTCGGGGAGATTTCGTCTTTAATGATCATATGATATGACGTATATGATAAAAATATGAATGATAAATATTTTTAAGTAGATTGCTAGATGTAAAATATGAATGTATTATATTTTTATTCGATAAATTTTTTTTTTCTTTTTTGAGTAAAATCGATTTTTTTTTTCAATTAATACTTAAATTGAAATATCTTTTAAATGTGCTGGTTTAAGAGATATTTTAAATGCGAATATTTTTTATGAACAACTTTATAAATTCAACTTTAACTTTATTCAACTTAAAAAAAAAATAAATTGTGAGCACTTTTGAATGAATGAGAAAAGTAAATTGTTATTCATTTTTAAAATCGAAAACTTTTTTTAAAAAATTAAATTAAAAATCTTAATTTATAGAATTTTTAGTTTTCCATTTAAAAAATAAATCCGGATTTTAGTATTATAGAGCGCATGCGTACTAGGAATGAACGGAATTTCTCCCTCTTTTTCAAACTTTCGGGAAGAATTCACGAATAAAACATGTTTTCTAGGAGTACGGAAATTATTTATTAAAAAATTAAGAATAATTTATTGACGTGTATATTGAGTTTTCCTGACAGTGTATAGCTATATTTTTCGAAAACTTGCAATAGTCACTTTCTACAATGTTACCATTTTTCACTGTTAAAACAGTGATAAAGAGATACTGATGTTAAATAAAGAAATACTGCGTTATGTACGACAGTGCTGTTGAAAAGTGCATTTTAATAATGTTATACTATTTTATGTTTTTATTAAGCGAAATTTGATTTTTTCCTGGGCCTTTAGAAATTCCAGAAAATGATTACCGCTTTTAAAACAAACACACACGTCTGGAAAAACAAAATAGAAAAGATGAATTATTTGCTTGAAATGCAAGTTAATAATATATTTTTAAAAACTTTATTTTTGATGTGATATTCAAATGAATTTCATATTTAGTCTCTCAAGATAGTCATTCTTTCACTAACATTGAATATCTGACATGCTTACGGTTAGTTGCTTATTCGGGATATTTATTGGTACCTTTTATGTATGTATTTAGAATTTTAATATGGCTATATTATATAGTAAATTGGTAAAAGCAAGACATTTAATTTAATCCAATTTGTTTGTTTAACAGCAGTTAATATTCTGTACTATAATAATTTATGCTAATATATTTTTTGTATACTTTTTTGTATACTATTTATTTGTTACTTATGTGTATATTTATTTATTTATGCATTTTCTTTTTTCTTTTAGGTAAGTGTATATATATTTTGCAGTATTTTTGAATTGTTCAGAGTGGTGAGTGGTACTTTTCTTTTGAACTGTTGTTTTTAAAGCTCCCTTTCAATGTATTGAACATTGCTTTTGACATTCGAAAAGGTGTATTATACAAAGATCAAATGGTGCTTCATATTTACTCGACTTTTTTGCTACCGCCCGAGTCCAATGATGAGTATCATATTTAACATAATTTTTTCTGTTATCCGCTAAAGGGGAAAATTAGCGATAGCCACAGGGCCACTAAATGAGAAAAAGAGGCTATTAAAAAATTGTTTGTCACTTGCCACCCTATGGCCACTTTCCAAGAAGGATAAAAAAATTTTCATCCCATCAAGAATTCTACTGTTTTCTGGTTGCAATATGTGTATACAGTAGAGTCTCGATTATCCGAAGTAATTGGGACCGACCCTCTTTCGGAAAATCGAAATTTTCGGATAATCGAGAATGCTTCAATTTTAAGATTAAGTAGAAATATATGGAATATTTCTTATTATGACAACAAGCGCTTAATAAAAATAAACCAATAGCAAAATAGAAACAAGAATAAATTACCTGAATTTTAATTTTTAAATTAAGTACCTTTTACATATATCACAAGGGTTTGAAAAATGTTTTGTTTGTCGCAGTTTCGATTGCCTTTGCTTTGAAGCTCTGTCACGGAGTTTTTAAATATTAGTTGTCCAATATCACTGTGTGTCTGCTTCTCCAGCCATGCCAAACCTTTTGTAAAACATTCAAAAGCTTCAGAATTGCTAATTTGTCCGTTTTCTTCGTTACACCCTGCAGCTTACTGGGGCTCAAGTTAAATTCAAAGGAACTTTAAGAAAAGGGATCGAAAATATTTATATGTACTCGTAGTTCTGATAGAACCACTTGCACACAGGGAATAATCGTTAAAAAAAAAAAAAAAAAGCTTTCAAAATGGATTTTGCACACAAGGAATGTAATATAATGAAAAAAAAAAAGCTTTAAAAATGGATTTCGGTTAAAAGAGTTTCGGATAAAAGAGGTTCTACTGTATTAACTTATTTATTTGATTTATTCAAACTTAGCTTAATACCAGCAGAAATTTTAACAAAAGTTTACTGTTTAGTACAAGCAAAGTTTAAAGAAAGTGGCCACTTATAAAACTGATACTACTGGCCACTAATGAAATTTCCCAGTTTTGCCCTTTATTATCCGCTCCTTGCTTAGTTTTGATCGACTTGAAATGGTTATCCAATGTTAGTAATGACCGCAAGTCTAATTGTGTGAAATAAATGCGAGGCGGAAGTGCGCCTTTAAAAGAAGCTTATATATATTTTTTTTTATCCTATATAGTGTATGTATATATACAGGGGTGGGGAAATGCATCATTTTACTCGCCACTGACTAGTGAATTTTTAGGTAATCTTCGAAAACTGCAAACTATAGAAATATGCCGAAAATTCTTTTTTTACTTGTTAGCTATATTTTGTAACTTTCCAAATTATTGCGATGCAAACATGGTACTTAGTTCTATTCCATATTAAACTTTCCTCTCTTGTATAGAGGAGATCGGGGTACAATGAACCACTTTTGTAAATTTTGACTGTTTACTCTTAAAATATCGATTTTTTTTTAAAATTATCAAATGCATGCAGGTTATCTATACATTAAAGTTTATATTACATCCACTCAAAAATAATAATTATGTATACTTTATTTTATATATATTTTTAAATAGCAAGAGACAAAATAGACCGGGGTACAGTGGTCCACAGCATGGGGCTCTATGGACCACATGTAATTTTGAAAAAAAAAAAAAAAAAGGTGTAGTACATTTTTTAATAAGAAGAAACATAGAATATATCATAATTTGTTTATTTATGTCTTAACTTCAATAGATATAATATAAGATTAACGAATATCAGGGTTGGCAAGTTTTTGACGCATGACGGTTTTTACCGTCATGTCAAAAACCTCTTTGTCAAAAAGATCGAAAACTGTCAAAAACCCATTTTTTAGTAGTAGTTTGTTTTTTCATTATCTTTTTTTATTCTGTCTTTAGTATTAAGTTATTTTACATGAAATATTCAATATCGAAAAGACTCTGAAGTATATTTATCTATCCGAGAAAAACAAAAAAGAATTGCATTAGAATAATATATATACATCTCTGTTAGCAGATCTCTATAATAATCTTAAGCTATTTGGCATATTCTGTAAAAATTAGATTTTTTAAAGAAATTCTATAACCCATAAGTGTAAGATTAAAAAATGTGTATAATTTCGGCAGAATTTATTACACTCTTTAAAACTAAATAGCTTTCTCAGAAATTTCCTCAGAAGTAAGATTTCTTAAAGTGTTAAATCAAAATTGTTCATTGATTATTTTTATATAACAAAACTTGATTTAAATAAATAAATATATAAATAAATGAAATACAATATATTTTGATAGTTGAGAATTACATACATCTTTTGGGATAAAGGAATAAGACTTGTTCTTCAAAGTTAAATCTTGTAGAGATTAAAATTGCAAATCCATAAACTTTAAACCATGTGAAAACTTAATTTTTAACTATATATTTTTGTTAAGTAATTTATTATTTGTTATTTTGATAAGTAATTTAACTATTTCCTTGAAATAAATAAATAATTAAATATTACTCTAAAACGTTCACGCCAGCGCGGTAGGTCACACTCGACTGTCTCAGAGCTGGCAAGTCTCCAGCCTTTTGGATACCAGTATTTTAATACAGAAAATGTCGTTTTACTTAATTAGAACAATTAGGCGATTTAAAGGAACAACATTTTCTCTAAAATTACAGTGGTGTGCAAAAAGCCGGAGACTTGACAACTCTGAGACAGTCGAGTGTGACTCGCTGCGCCGGCGTGAATGCGTTAAAGCAGAATTGTAGATCCATTAATTAAAAAGTTAACTGCATTAAAAAATAAATAAAACATTTAAGAATCTCTCTAAATTTAATAATAATTTAAGAATAATTTTAACGATAAAAGAATTTTACTCATACAGTCATATGTATGTAATAAAAATATGCAATGTGTTATTTCTTTCAATTCACTTTAAATAATGCCTAAATAATTTTAAGTAAAATGTATACAGGAACAGGACATTATATTCTGATTTTTCTTAAATATTGTTTTGTTATGTGTTAAATTTTAAGCTTTCACCTGAAATCAGGTCCTACTTGTTTGTATAAAAAAAATATTAATTTAAAATTTTAAGATTGTGCTTATTGAAGTGAAAATGAAAATCACATTAATTGCATTTATGAAATACATAAGATATGCATTTGCAAATATTATATCTAAGAATATTCAAATTTATCCAATGGCCACAGTCCATGCTTGACATCTATTGTCATACCATATAACAACATTTTTGCATCTCTAAAATAATTTTAATGTATTTTATTAAAAATGTATGTAGAATGTTATTTAATAATTATAATAACATTTTATTATCATATAATATTAATGTTCATTGCAGTTAGTAGAATCTACATTTGTGGAGATAATGACAAATATTGTTCTTTCCTTTTACTCTTGTATTTTAAAATTTTTCCCATTTAGGAAATGCTCTTCTTTTAAATAAATTTAATAAAGTAATTGTGAATAATAATAACAAGAACAACAAGGAAAAATTAATCTAGAAATGTATTGTATGCTACACTTACACTATAAATTGGAGGAAAATCACAAATGATAGGTTTTTGACGGAATAAACCTGTAAAAACACGGTTTTTACCACTGTCATGTCAAAAAACAGTTTTTGACGTCAAAAACCCAACCCTGACGAATATTAAAGTTAGCAAATTGTATGCCAAAAGATATTTGTGTCATTGAAAGTCTGCTGCTTTCTTGTGAAACATTAGGATTTATAAGAATCATTACAATATCTTGATCATTTATAAGAGATCCATCAACAATATCGGGGAAAATAAATACATTTTGGTTTGATTTTTCGGCACATGAATTTCACAAAAACAGAATCTTCATTTTTTTCTATTACTAAACCAACAAAATGAATCACTGTCTTTTGTCAAAAATTTAACCAAAATGTAATTGCCAACTTTTTTTTTACTAAAATTAACATCATTCTGTGAAATTTGATCATCACTGCATTCTGTATCACTATTTCTTTAACACATTCAGCATATTTTATGAAATGCTTCATATATGAAATAAAGTTTTCAGAGTTCGTTTAACCAGATGGATTTGTAGAACCTGCTGAACCTTCAGGAGCTCTGTGCAGCATGTGATCTTTAAAATGAACTCTCAGAAATATTTTTAAAAAAAGGTGGAATTGCATATCCTAAAGCACTTATCCCAATACAAATTGCCACCAGTTGTCCTCGTTTAGCTGATGTTACACTTCCAATCTGCTTAACTCCTTTTTTCGGCTAAAATTTTTGTACTATGATGAATCATTGTACTATTTCATTTGAATCTAATTTAATATGAATGAATGTTTGTTAAAGTGCAAGGATTCAGAATTAACTGAATGTTTATAAAAAGTAAATAAAGGAAAAAAAAATTTGAATAAAATCTTTTGTTTACTAATTTTTGGTGTTTAATTTGGGTTAATTTTGAAATTTGAAAGCATATATTATATAGATAATATTTCAAAAATGTATTACACAACATGAATCATTAGTTAATTTACACAGTAAAAATAAAATAATTTATTAATTCTTAATTTGACATATAATGTTTGACTTTTAAAAACATAGGATACAGAACTGGGGTACAATGGACCACCCCATATGGAAGTTTGACAAAAAATTGATTAAAAAAAAAAAGAAATTTTACATTAACTTATTTTAGTTACAATAAATATAATAATATTATTGTCTTATCGTTTTATTGTGCTGAGAAATGTCTTCCAAATTACAAATCTTTAATGAAAAAAAGAAGATATGTTTCACTGAAAATATTTACTTTTGCCTGTCTCAAATCAACTATCAAGAATAAAATGGCTAAAATGTCAGCTATGCACAAGGTTTTAAACTTCTTCTCACCACTGCAGGGTTGCTATATATGTACCAAAATATGAAGCACTCAAAAACAGAAGTAATATCAAAAATAGGGGGTGGACCATTGTATCCTGTGGTCCATTGTACCCCGGTCTCCCCTATATTTCTTAATTTTATAGGGAAAAAAATTATAAAAATGCATTGTAGTAATAGTAATCAACTATTTTTGCAGTTACGTAAATTTTGTCATAACAATTTTAAACTGTACGTTGCATTTTGCTGGCTGGTAAGATTTTTTAGAATTTCCTCACCCCTGTATATTTATACATTGCACTATCTGATCAAAAGTGTCTGGACACTTTCATTTTTAAACGTTTTGTCGAATATGTAGAAAAATACTTGGAGAATTCTTCTGGAACTTCAGGAATGTAAAAAATATGTTTGTGGCTGTCTCAAAAAGTACTCTTGTGCTAAAGCTAAAATGCAATTGTCGCTCAATAAATGAAGAATACTAATGAAAGAAAGACTATTAAGAAAGATTCACTTGTCTCGTTGTTAATTTTTTAATTTTCAAAATTATTTATTCCAACTCTTTAGTCTTTAGTAACTTTGCTTGGAGTTATCATTTTTGCCTGTTTCCAGGGGAGGGAGGTGCTGCAATTCTTAACAAACTCAAGTCTAGCTGGAAAAAAAAAAAGGAATCATTTGACTCTTTTGTGTGCCAATCGCAAAATTAGACCCTCTTAAAATAAATGAATAAAATTTTATCATAAATGTGCCACTCTGACCCTTCTATTTGTTGCTTTAGCGCGCAACACAATAAATATCATCAATCATAATTGCACTAATAATTAATTATCGACGCTTTCGTCTTCTGAGAATGAAGATCGTGGATAAATATCAGCGTTTCCGAAATATCCTTATTCAAATTTTATATGCTAATGACACTATTCATCGCCTCTTTTCTTTTCATTATTAAAAAGGGTTTCGTTTCATTCATTAGACCTTCGCGGTTTGTCGATGTTTTAAATTGCCGCATTTAGCGCGACCCAATCTTAGCATCTATTCAGTCGCCATTTTTAACAATTGGTTATCAGTAGCTGTGAATAGACACCAGTTCTTCTACCTGGTCTCAATAATGGTGAAGTAACATGCGATACTCTGCTACTTTCTTTTATAATCAGATTAGATTGGCGCTCAACGTCCGGAAACATGTGTTATTGGCCCCTATTTAGACGTTTGCTATTCCAGAGAAACTCTTCTTGGCTTCTTTTGAGTCCAGTTTGTAATAAATATGTTCGGTTCATTTTGGCTTTAAAATTGTTTTGATATATATATATATATATATATATATATATATATATATTTTTTTTTTTTTTTTTGTGTGTGTGTGTGTGTGTAGATAATTCTTTTTTCAGAACATGCATCCAAACAAAGTAAAATCATGTGTTGGGCCTGTTGCAACTTTTATGTTCTCTATCGATTCGTAGCCTTAATAAACAATTGCTGAAATTTAAAGTTTTCGGTATTTCTAAAACGCGGGCGGCTGTAAATGCATTTGAAATTTGGTGTGCCTGTCGGCGTGAATTAGATTGATTTAGTTTTATATATTATGTACTTTTATGTGTTGGTGTTGTAGAGACAGCTTATACAGAGAGATACCGAAATATTAGAAATTTTCTGTTTTAATACTTATTTTTCAATAATTGGGGAACACAATTCCCAAACTTCAACGATGTCTCAGCTGAAGTAAAAAGCTTGTCCTTTTTTTTCCTTTTAAATTGTTTAAATTTTATTGCAAACTTTTTTGATTCCACTCATCTCGCCTTACTGAGGTTTAACTCTACTTGGCTTTGATATATTACAAAAACATGTTGGAAAAAGTGAAATTGAAATGCCCATCATTCTCAATCTCTGAATCTATTAGTAAAACCATAACAAAATCATGTTAAAGCGCTTCTCAAATTCCCTGACGCAATGGCATAAAATTGGCAGTGCCGACTACAGAGGCGATTTATAATAAAATCAAATGGTGTTTACCATTGTTTGATAACAATTATGAATATTACCTGTAATGGTAATTATAAGTATAATTAGTAATTATAATTATTAACAATAAATTACTTATCGATGTATAAGCGATTGTTTTCACGTGACGGCAGTTTTTTCACCCTTCCTGCGGTTTCACGTCCGGAAATTCGGTTCAAAACACCATCATCGACACTATTTTATAAAAATTGTTCTGTCTTTACCAAAAGAAAGAAACAAAATAAAATAAAATAGAAAACATTCGATTACATAGCTTCTGAATAAGGACAAGTGCCAATGTAATGCATTTCTGAATAAAAATAGATTCAGAAAGTGGTCCATTTGGATTTGAGAACAGACTTAAAAAGAAACATATCTTTACAGTTCGGAAAGCAAAAATATCTACAGTCAAGCCTTTCAGCTGATACTAATTGCTACAATTTTGTAAATAATTAATTGGCTCTTAAATTTATTAATAGCCTTTTATTATAAATTTTGTAATGTAAATGTAAGAGGAAAACATTTTTACATGATGCTTATTTTCCGAAAATAATTTTTAACCAAGTGAAGTTTTCTTACGTTATCCTTTTTATTAAAGGCTCACGAGTACGTGTGAAGTTAACGGATTGATCCATAAATTGTCTGCCAAGTTTTATCATTTGGTCATTAATATGTGAGAACTTTTGACGTCCCTCGGCACCTAGGCATCTTCATCATCTCTTGATGTAATTTTTGGGATCAGCTTGCATAATTCCAAACCGGCAGAAAAGCAGGAAGGCATATGATTTCTGGAAGTGTGGATGAGTAATCCAAATGTGTCGCAGATGTTAATGACCGTCATTCATTTTAATTTATTCTAATTCTGCTAGAATTGCCGTCGGTTTGGATTTTATTTCACTGACTTTGATTAGAATTTCGGCGGAACAATATTCATTCTCTTTCTCACTCTCTTTTTAATCATTATTATTTTCTGACTACATACTCGATATTGTTGACCTCATGATTTCAGTTGCTGTTTCATTATAAGATTGATGCTGTTAAAACCAGTATGGGAAATCGGAAGTTACAATTTTTCTATCACCAAGATAAATCGTTTTTTTATATACAGGGTGAGTACAGATGATGGACCCGATTTAAAAATATCATTTTCGAAACTACTGCACATATTACAATAAGTGATGCATGAAATTACAGAGAAATATACCAAGTTTTTTTTTTTTTTTACAAATGATCGATGTGTGACTCTCTTGTTACACGGCATACGTCCAATGTGTAATCCAGTTCATTTCAAACGTTTTGTAACATCACTCTGCCAATGGTTCTGCATGCTACACAAATGCGTTCTTTAAGTTCTGGCAGTGTTTCGGCTACATAAGTGTCTTTGGCACTGCTAGAACTTAAAAAACGCATTTGTGCAGCATTCAGAACCATTGACAGAGTGATGCTACAAAATGTTTGGAACAAACTGGGTTATAGATTTGGACGTATGCCGTGTAACAAGGGGGTCACACATCGAACATTTGTAACTGAAAAAACATGGTATATTTCATGTATCGCTTATTGCAATATGTGCAGTAGTTTCGAAAATATGATTTTTTTAAATCGGGTTCATCATTTGTACGCACCTTGTAGTAGTTCCCAAAAACGATCATACTCTTTTAAAAAGCTAGAATTATCGAATAACTAAATGCGTTGAAAGATTTATATCTATATTTCTGATGTTAATATAAATCATTTACGTCTTCACTTTTATAAGGTTCAATCTTATTTTAAATAAGTAAAGTGATATTTTATGCTAATAAGTTGTTTGAAATTGTTAGAAAATGTCATTGGACATATGAGATCGAACTTTTGAATGGAGTATAAAAACAGAGTAAATGAAATAAGTCAATCTAAAAGTGTTTTAAACTTTAATGAAATGTTACTTTTGAAAACTTCTTTTCTTCTCCCTAGAACACCAAAACTGTGCAACAAAGCTTAGGTTAAAGATCGCTCCTGCATATGTAATATATTTGTATATTGATAGCTTTTTGTATGTTTATCAATATGAAAGGGAGGCCACTCATGTATGTATCGGGATGCCAGGATATGTAATTCAAAAGCGGGGAAGCAATCATTGAGTATAAAATACTCAGAAAAGAAGGTGAATGACTGAGTGCTGTAGCCATAAGTAATAATAATGATATGAGGTTATATATGCTAAAGAATATACACTATTACTTTATTTGAGAAACAGGGTTATACGGCGTATATCACAGTATACCTTCCATTACAATCCTGATGAGAGATGCCATATTAATCTTCGTCAGAAAGAATGAAAAATGTTATCCAAATTGAGGAGCTAATGTAAGAAGTTTTATTGCCATAGTTTATGAAAATTACTAAATGAAAAAAAAAAAAAGAGTTTAGTAAAATAGGAGAAACTGGTAATATCTTATCCTTATGTAGACCTAGATTTAAATAGAGAGGGGGGCGTGGGGGGTGGAGAGAGAGAGTAAGAGAAGTTACTGATTGATTTCTAATCATTTTATCTTCTGCTTCAGAGAGCAAGCGATCTGTTCATCCCGTCGCATATATTTTACAACCTTCTTGTTTCTCCTTTTTCAAATTGACTGTCTGTCTTGTCGGTTCAGTTTTATTTTCATATTTTGAAATGTTCTCTTTTATTACTTGGATAAGTTCTATCAGAGGATGCTCATTTTAATTTGCATATGTGTCCCTGCCAGAAATATTCGTGTCGTAATATCTTGTTCACCGAGCCCTAATTCCATTGACTCGACGGATTAGTAGCGAGTCTATATTTCATTTCAGCGTACTGTGATGAAGTGTTTTTTTTTTTTTTTTCCTTCTTCTTCTGTTTTTGCCTGTTATGTTATTGTAGAAAAACACGTTAAACTTTTCTTTTTTGCAAGCATATTTTTAAAATGTTATAGTCACCGGCAGGGGGGACACCGCTCCCCCCTAAATTTTGAAATTTAATTAACTACATTTTTGTTTTCATCTGATGATCTTTTTTATTTATTTATTGGGGAGAGGTATTGGGTACAGTTTTCAGCATCAGAAAGTAGACATCGGATGCCAACATAGAGCGTTTTCAAAAATGTTTTTTAAAAATCACAAATTTTTGAAATTTTTACTTGAGCGAAATTTTGAGAACTTACCGTTTTCTTAAAAATGCTTAAAATTTATGAAAACGATTTTTAAAAACGCCCTACGTTGGTATCTGTCTAATTTCGGATTGTGAAAATCTCATTTCCATAGTTATTTAGATATAAATAATCATGTACTTAAATTTTCCTATAGGTTATAATATTTCGTGATCAGTGTGGAGCTGTGAATCATCCCCTTACTATCTGTAATAGAGATCGACCGAAAATTTATTTTCGTTTTCGGCGAAATTGCTGCCAAAAATTCGGCCGGACCGAAACTATTTGCATTCCATAAGCTTCGTTTCTTCTTTCGGAAATTTTCATCATTACTCATTGATTTGAGGTGTATCGGCTCAAATGAGACATTCTTTATTTATTGATATGAACTTCTCTGTTTATAATTATCAGTCATGACTGACTCAAGACGTGAGTGCAAATTATAAAGCAAGCAAAGCATATATGACTGAACTTTGAAGACGCTTTTCACGTGCGCATTAAATGCTGCAGACTTAACAGTAATAGAAAATTTTTAATTTCAAACCACAGAAGTGTTTCGAATACTCTTTGAGAAATTTGTAGTATAACAGATGACAATTTCGAAAATCATTATAAAAGGTAAATGGAGTTATATATACTTATAACATTTTTTACTTAAAAAAAATGTTTGAACAGTTTCGCTTTCTTTTTCGGCCAAAAATAGGATGATTGCCGAAATTCTTATTCGGTTTCGGTCTTTCCTTAATACGTAACGCTTTAATTTTATTATAAATTTGTAAGAAGCATTTCTTCCCCTACCCCCCACCCCGGGTCTCTTTTTCCAGCGATTTTCTTCAAATTCTAAATTTAACTCACTTGAATTAATTCAATCCATCAGTCTAAATTTGATTCAGGTTTTCTCGGTGAATTGTCAAGAGCCATTATCCTCTGATTACCACTAACTGATGACACGATAATTATACGCCGATTCAGGGAATGAATGTAGGTGCAGCCTACCTGGAGAGACGCTATTGGGAGAAGAGAAGGACCCTTTCGCCACATTTAACTCTCTTCCCTTGAACTTCGGTTTTATCTCGCTCACTTTTTAAATATTTTTTTTTTAATTCCAGACAGACATCCAATTTAATTATGATGCATGCACGGATATCGAAAGCGCTTCAAGTATAAAGATTTTTTTTATTTGTTGTTTCACATATTTGTTTAACTTGTTGTGGAATCTGGTGTTACAATTTTTATCATCCATTTTTCGTTGCTATTTTTCCCCCTTCAATAAAGTGAGTAAATAAACGGAAGTTTAACTAAGAATAGCTTTAATCATATAACTGTTTTGTAAGCTGGTTATCAAAATAGTTTTTTGAAATTCAATTGCGAATTATAAATGGTTCCCTACAGTTTCCCCCAAAAGAAAAGTTTTTAAAATTTAAAATGAATGCTTTACTTCATGGGTGTAAAACCTATTGAATTCTTCCCGCTCCCTTTCTGTGTGCGTGCATACTTGTTTATGTTTTAAATATTTTATATTTTATTTAGTATTACTCTATTAATTACAGGCTTGTAATAAACGCAGTTACCTTCAATTTAATAAACGTTTACTGAATTCTCCCCGCCCGCTCCCTTTCTGTGTGTTTGCATATTTGTTTATGTTTTAAGTATTTTATCAGGGGTCGATGCAGGTTTTTATTCTTTGGGCCCATTTTGTGAAAATAAGTTATTTTTGTGAATTTTATTATATTTTTGTGAAAAGTAACATTTTGTAACGAAAGTTGAAATCCAGTTACTCAAATTCGAACCAAGAATTTATTAATAAAAACTTCTTTAAATCTCCTTGCTAAAGTTTTTGTTTTTCGTGACCTGCTTTTATTTACAAATTACACATTTAAAACAGTTTTTCATGAAATAGAATGTTATGAAGAAAGCCTATTTTAATAAAAGGAATTTTGTGAAGGGGCCTGTTTTATTAAGTTTAATTTTGTGAAGGGGCCCATTTTATTAAATTTATTTTTGTGAAGGGGCCTATTTTATTAAATAGATTTTTGTGAAAGGGCCCTAAATAGGCCCCAAATTTTGCCTGGATCGACCCCTGATTTTATATATTAAGTATACTCTATTACTTATATGCTTGTAACCAGGGGTGATTCTGTTCCGAAAATTCGGACATAAAAATTCGCGAGTTTCGACAAATGGTCGACGAAAACAAAAAAATCTGAACTTCGTCAATCGTATGCAGAAAAAGTCGTCAGTTTCGTCAAAGGAGTACAAAAAAAAACCGCGAATTTCGTCAAAAGATCACGAAAAAAAAACGCGAATTTCTGTCAAAGAATCGGGGATAAAAACGCGAATTTCTGTCAAAGAATCGCGGGAAAAAACGCGAATTTCGTCAAAAGATCACGAAAAAAAACGCGAATTTCTGTCAAAGAATCGCGGGGAAAAAAGCAAATTTCGTCAAAAGATCGCGAAAAAAAAACGCAAATTACAATACACGGAGATACGCGAATTTCGTTAAAAGATCGCGAAAAAACGCCATAGTTAGTGCCGGGAGGGTATTTATCCCCCCCCCCCCACCCCACCCCCTCTGCTGTAACCTTTCAGAAAATTTGATTTGAATTTCTGCAAATTTGATTTGAATTTTGTAACAAATGCAGTTTCTTTTAGTTTAATAAACGTTTACTGAATTCTCCCTCCTCCCTTTCTTATGTGTGTGATACTTGTTTATGCTTTGAGTATTTTATATTTTATTTAGACATACTCTATTACATTTTAAGGAATTTATAAATATTCAGATTGATGTGACAAACAAGCAGGCTTGTGTTTCTTCCAGGACAGTAGAAGAAAAGGGAAAAACTGGATGAAACCAACAAAGCAAAACAGATGCTCCAAATTAAAATATATTAACTATTAAACTCGAAGCATAATTAAGTGAAATTTAAAGTTGAAAATTTAATTAACATTAAAAATATTATTTTTGGTTAGGATGTGAACTGCAATAAAAGTTAGGGTAAAAAAATAATTAATTAAAAGTGAGTTTTTATTGAAATTTTGAGAAAAGGATCAATTTAAGAAAAACACATGCAATTCCACATCACAGAGCAGTGTGTATATACTATCCCTTCCAATTATTTAAAATGTGGTTTTTTATTTTTCTCTTTCTCTCTCGTTGACAAAGAAAAAAATTTGTTATTACTTTCGAGAAAGCGATTATCAGTTGAAAAAAAGCATATTAAAATTATATATGTATCAGTTAGATTTAGAGGGGGGGGGGGGAGGATAATATAGAACATCGTAGAAAATAGTTAAAGGGGTAATAAGTTAAATGTGAGTGTATGTGTGAATGAATGAGAGAGAGAGAGAGGTGGGTGGGTGGGGAGGAGAGTCTGAATGAATTTCAAAAAACGATAGTTTTTTTTTTTTTTTTTTTCATCACCTGATCATCTGGAAGACCACAATTACACCTGGTAGTTGAAAAAAAAAAAAACTTTTTGTTTATAACTAAAACGTGTCTGTCATATGCGTGTCTAATTCAAATGACCAACATTTATTTCCTTATTAAATTCGTTCTTCCGCCGTATTGAGTGAAGCAGACCTTTGAATTAGGAAGAAGGACTCGTGCCTCTCTTCACTTTTTCAGCTGCGTGGCCTGCCGCTATCCCCTTCATCGCGGTGCGAGTGTGATAAAAACGCAGGATGCGGGCTCGTGAGAGATGAAAAATTAATTTGCGTGAAAGAGAGGACACTCTTTTTCACGGTTTAAAATAATGAATAGTTTTCGCAATAATGTTTGGTTGATCTCATTAAATATGCCACACATGAACATTGATAGAAAGAAATTTAGGGAGGTACCAGATTACAGATACGCCTGTAGTCCGCAACTCAGTCCATGTTTTCATTATTACATTATTACTAGATGCTACCCGTCAAGATTTGACGGTAAATAGCTTGAATGTTATAATAGGAAAATTCGTGATTTCTTTAATTAATCATTAAAATTGTGACAAATTTCTATATTGCATAATTGATTCCTATTTCTTTAAGATGATAGAGGATACTGTCAGCCAAACCTATTCAATGAAGTCGAAGAATTTTAAGTTTATAGTTTGCAACCAATTTCGCTTGCATTTTATCAGAAATTTAATTAAAAATAATGGGTAGAGCATTTAGTTTTACATACTGCGGTCTCATTTTTTTTTTTTTGAATAAAAAACAATATATATTTTTTATATTTTTTAACTACATGGCCATTAAAAGCTGCCATGAATTTTATTTTTATCAGTCTCATTCCCTAAAACCCCCAAAGCATAATACTTTGTGATCTTCTGCAACACAAATTTATTTGATTAAAATTGTTCTGCAAGATAAATTCATATATTACAAATTTATCTTCAGAATGTTTTTAAAAAACCATTTTCTTAATTATGTGTATAATGTGGACCTGTCAACTGCTATGAAAATATCGTAGTTGCTACAACTTTGAACTGAAAACCCCGATGCTATGGAAATCTGCATAAAGCTACTATTTTCTGCGAAAAACACTAATTTCATCAGAAGATCGCTGATTAAAAAAAAAAAAAAAAAAAAAAAAAAAAAAAAAAAAAAAAAAAAAAAAACATGAATTTCACCAAAAGACAAAAACAGACACACAAAATTCTCCAACGGATTGCGAGAAAAAAGCAAAATTTGGCAAAGAAGCATGGAAAAATCTCAAATTTCGTCAAAAGATAACTGAAAAAAACGTAAATTTTGTCACAGGATTACTGATAAAATGCAACTTTCATCAATTTTTGGCTCAAAGTATGCAAATCTCGTCAAAAAATCGTAGGAGAAAATGCATAATTCCCCCCAAAAATCACAAAAGATATATGAAATTTGTGAAAAATTGCAAAATTTGTTGGATAGGAAAAAAATTAATTTCATCAAAGGATCGCTGAGAAAACGCATATTTTAACAAAGATTCATGTAAAAAATGCGAAATTCTTCCAAGGCTTGCGGAGAAAATGCGAAATTCTCCAAAAATATCTCAGAAAAAACGCGAAATCCGCTGAAAGATTGCAGAGAAAAACGTGAAATCTGCCAAAGGATCATGGAAAAAAACACAAATTTCGCCAAAGGATCGCTGATAAAACATGCATTTTGCCAAAGAATCACTGAAAAAAATGCAAATTTCTTCAAAGGATCGATGAAAAAAACATGAATTTCGTCAGAAAGAAAATGTGCTGCATTGTGTTAAAAGATTGAAGGTTCAAAGCATCTTGTAGTAGAAGAGGCACTGCTATAATAACTTAGAATAACAGGACATGGTTAAACTTTCGTTTTCAGTAAAGCACGGTAGCTTTGGCGATTTTGCTTGGATTTTTTCCCCCATATTTGAACAGAATTGTTCTTCAGCCCAGACGTCTGTTCTGCAAAGTATGTTGCAAATTTCGTAGTATTCTGCTTTCGGGATAAAACCCTAAATTTGAAACTTGATGCAGCTAACAATGTATAATATATATTTTATTACTTGAATTTTATTTTACATTCTTACGCATTTTTTAAATATTAAACCATGGATATCAAGGTAATTTCTTTTATAGTTCTCATATGAATATTTTCCTTTCTGTCCCTTTTATTTTTTACGTAAAAGAAAGGCAAACTTTTCTTTCTGACACACACACATCTATATATTCTTGATAATGGGCGGAAAATATAGCAAAAATTGTAGATCAGCTCAATTTATTTAATTGATAATATCATACAAAATATTTTAAGTATTAAATTATCATTATTTCTTTTAATGTTGTTCAGTGTTAAATGTTATTCATTATAAAGCATTCAAATAATACTAATAATAATTTTAAAAAATCATATAACTTCTCCTACTAATAAAATATGCCATTATTGAAATAAATTATCGCCAAAAATATCACAGAAGTCCTTTTGCCGGGCGTTGGATTCGAACCTGCGTCCTATACAAAAATTCAGAACTTTGAACTGGTACCTTAGACCTCCTCGCCTCCAGGAACTCATTCTACCTTCCTCTAAATTGAAGAAGTCCGAAAAAGAGTTTTGGCGCATGCACATATGCCCGAAAAATTGATACTTACAGAAATAGGTTTGTGTTTTAATATATATGATTATTATTTTGAGGAATATAAACTCAACTAAGAATTTTTGTCATAATTCCTCCTGTAAGAAATTCCCTAAAGAAATATTAAATATTCAAATTTCTACCAGCATTATTAAAAATCGGGAATTGAAACAGTTCTTCCTGTTTTTCAGCCCCCACCCCCCTCCTGAATCCCCGTTAAAAATAAATTTGAAACACCTGAATGTAAAAAGACAGAATGAATTAAAAATTTATTTCCGACCGGAGAGGGGCGAGGGTGCCTGACGAAAATGGTCTTAGTATCTTTATCTTGTTGTTTAATTATTTTATGTTCACTGTATAATAATTAAACTACTATTATATATAAAAACTGTTCTATTATATTAATTATCACTTGCGAAGAATAAACGTTATTTTTCAAAATTATCCGAGGTACAGAATATTTAGTTATACAGTCAACTCTGTGAAATCCGCACACTTAGAGACCGAGGGTTTTGTGGATTATACATTTTAGCGGATTATAGATCATCCCTTTGTTTACATTTTATTTTTTAAAGTCTGACTATAAATTAGGAACAACTATACAAAAATTACAATTACAATGGACAATAAAAACATTATGCAACATTCGTTTAATGTATTTAATAATTAAGATTAAAGAAAAGTTAAATTATGTAAAATTTTTACTGATGTTTTGGTTTGTTACCAATATTTTTTTTCTGTGGTCTATTGAACACTTATTACTTCCTTGTTTTTGCCTTCCTTGCCTTTGATAACATTTTGTTACTCAAGGAAATTTAAATATTTATATCCAATTTATATTTTAATATTTATTCATTGGAAAATTGATAACTGACAAAAATATGTACTAAATTTAGCTTTTGAGTTGAAATTTTAAGAAAAATTTTCATTGTTTACATTCTAACATG
This sequence comes from Maratus speciosus, assembly GCA_963932465.1. Lineage (NCBI taxonomy): Eukaryota > Metazoa > Arthropoda > Arachnida > Araneae > Salticidae > Maratus > Maratus speciosus. The sequence goes on along the minus strand of OZ010791.1, from coordinate 231,835,588 downwards.
TAGTGCGGATAACAGACATTTGCGGATTATGCATCGGCGGATTTCACAAAGTTGACTGTATTTCGAACTACAAGGAGGACGCTCTTTTGTCCGCCCTTGCCGACGCCTATGACACTACAAGTTTCCTCGTATTTTACTTGTATCATGGTCAGGGCTTGCAAAGCCCCTAAAATTCCTAATTTTCCGAAAAGTTTTGGATGTCCCTGAAATTACTGAAATTTTCAATCTTCCCCTAAAAGAAAATAGATTTTTTTTAAAGTAAATAAATGCTTTTTTTTTTAAACAAAGTTAAATTTTTATAGATTGAATCTTCCACAATACAGCAGATTACATATTTTAAAGTTTCCAGATAAATTTCAGCCATCCTTCCTCTCTGAATTTCCATTTATTCATCCCCCCCCCCCCCTCTTTAAATCTTCTTAAAAATATATATATATTCTTGTCTAATCCTTGCTTTGTAGAAAGAATAAGTCAATCATCTGAATTTCTGAATTCCCTCTAAAATGTTTGCTTCATTCTCCGATGCCCCTATCCCGCGAAATTTCTCTTTTCCCCTTTGTCTCTATCAGCTTACGAAGCTGATTGAGCTGAAAATTTTTGAAGTTCTGCAATTTTTCTATTCTATTTATTAAAACTCTTTATTTATTTATTTTTATCTTACCTTTTACTTAAGGCTGTTCTCAAATCCAAAAGGGCAACTTTTATGACAATTTTTATTTATTTATTTATTTATTTATTTTTTTAATTCATGAAACTAGCAAGGTGTTGTTGTTCAGAAACTATGTCATCGAAATGTTTTTTTTTTTTTTTTTTTTTTTTTTTTGCAAACGCAATAGAAGTGGGCGGTTTGAACCGAATTTCCGCACGAAGGAAGAATAACCACTCAAGGAAGGCTGAAAAACGTCTTCGTCACGTGATCAAAATAGCTTCTAACTTGATAGGTAATTTATTTATCAAAAAATTTAAAACGCAGTTCGATTCCAACTCGCTTCCATAGTCAGGCCTTCCAATTTTATTTCTTTCCGTTAAAAAATGAATTTGTAAATGTGTCAAAACGTTTTGCACTTGTTCAGCAGAGCAATTGGGAACAGCCGTAAGCAATAAAATAATCTAAGTTCCTTTTGTCCCCATCAGTAAATACACAATATTTAAATTTAAATTTTGATTTTTTTTTTTTATTATTATTTATTTATTTATTTTTTTTTATTAATTGCTCTAGTCCTTTATTTGCAGAAACAATAAATATCTTGTTATAAAAGTAAAGTTGGAACAATTGGAATCCTCCAATTAACGGGGCCTTATTTAGGGCCCTTTCACAAAAATAAATTTCATAAAATGGGCCCCTTCACAAAAATGAACTTAATAAAACAGGCCCCTTCACAAAATTCCTTTTAATAAAATAGGCCTACGTAACATTCTTTTCCATAAAAATCGTTTTAAAATGTGTAATTTGTAAATAAAACCAGATCACGAAAAACAAAAACTTTAGCAAGGAGATTTAAAGAATGTTTTTCTTCATAAATTCTTGGTTCAACTTTCATTACAAAATGTTATTTTTCACAAAAATATAATAAAATTCGCAAAAATAACTTCTACTTTTCACAAAATGGGCCCCAAGGAGGATAAAAACCCGCATCGACCCCTATTCTTACTTTGCAGTAAAAAGTAATCATTCATTTACTCCCATCTTCCCACCACCTAGTTTAAAACACCTATCTTTAAAACATATTTTAAAATTTTCTTCCCTTTTTTGTTATTTTGTAATAAGAACCATCTAAATCCTCTTCCATTGCTCTCCTCTTCTCCTTTGTTTCTCTCAATAAACAAGTTTAAAATCTAATTAATTATTTTTTTTATTGGTTTGTTATTATTTTACATTTTTGTATGGTTTATTTTGCCATAATAAGTAATCACCCCATATGCTTCAAAAGCAAAAGTGTATAATAGGTGAATTAAAGTTTAAATTCAATTAAAAGTTCATCCTTCTTTAAATTGTTATATATTTTTACTTTCTTGTATCTTTACAAGAAGAAAGCATTAGATTCGTGAAAATTTTCGAATTCCGGTTTTCGACGGATTTATACGTTGTAGGGGTCACAGATTCCAAAAAATATGTTTTTACAAAATGTCTGTCTGTATTCGACACAAATTTTGGGCCGCTATATCTCTAGAACTAATGCACGGATTTTCATAAAACTTTAGATTCAGTTAGTCCTTCATATAATTTGGTGCTGATTGCTTTTTGGTATAAATTTTCCTACAGGTGGCTCTGCTATACTGCATTATTCACGATTATCGCAATAGCTTTATCTCAAGAACGAATGCCCGAATTTTCATCAAACTGCAGATTCAGTTAGTCCCTGATATAGATTGCTGCTTTTTAGTGTTTGGTATAAATCGTCTTACATTGGGATGCTGCTAAGTAATTATAAAAGTTAATGGGTAGGCATTATTGCTTGAAGAAGTAATATTAAGAATTATTTATATTCTGAATCAGTCGGCAATACGAAAGGTAAAATTTGTGTTCTTCTGTATACAAATTTCCTGGATCTTTTTAACAATTTTTAATTCACTATAAATGATTCGTGTATAAGGCGTGTATATACGTGCGAGAATGTACACGATGGAGTAGATTTTTCCTGCAGAAAAGTTGTATATTACTACATTCGTCAGTACTCCCAGTTCCCTAGCTGTTTGAATATGATTCATTGTGTTAAATCTACTTCGTATTCTTGCATCTTCCCGAGGTTGAGCTGAGGCTAAAGCTGATTCAAGTCTTGTCGTTAAAACTTAGTGAAAATTTTATAAATCACTGACAGTAAGCTGATCGGACGGCAGTTTTTAATGTTTTCTTCTCCTCTTTTTTGTAAAGTAGCACCAGCACAGCATTATTCCAACTTCTCTAGACATCTGGAAAACAGCAAGGCTACCATTTTTGCAAATTCTTCTGTAATTTCATCTTCGCCAGGGCATTTACCTTTTTTGATGCATCTAATGGCATGAAAAACTTCATCTGTCATCACTGGGATCGGTTGATGATAATGATTCATCAGTTCTATCAAATATCAGTGTTATATTCAACAGTAGTTGGAATTTTAGATTTTTCTGACTCATTGTTTGAAACTTTTAAATTTCACAGCTGATCATACGCATCTGATAAAAAAGAGAAATAAATAGATGAGTGGAATTGTTGACTTAATGTTAAATTCGGCCATCCGTAGGCAAACACTCCAAAAGCTTAGAGTTTGGAGCTACGGTTCGGATCTCCCGCCTCCCCCCGTATTGTTAAATTATATGTAAAAATTTAATGTGACATTTAAGTTTTTCAGGTGGCTGGACATATCTGATAAAGAAAAATATGCCGAGTGAAGTTAATGACGTAATGTTAAATTATGTGTAAAAATTTCAATGCGGCTTGTTTACCAGCGTACTTGTGCAGTTGTTAATCTAACGATGGTTATCCGAACTCTGGGCTTAAGGAGCTCAAAATCTGCTGGATTATGTTAATTTTTGCCATTGAACAGTCGCCTTCTTTAGTACTCAGTGTAGCTTAGAAAATTAATAACTGATTTATGCTTGCTCACACGAGTTCAAGCGTCTGAAAGGAAATGACAGTGTGATTTTGCAGCATAGTGGAGCCTCCATTCTTCATTTGCTCATCCATAGTGTACGTGAGTTGATTTCAAAAATTTTGAAGTCTAGTTTTCAACGCTAATTGAAGAATTGTCTGACACTCCAGAGAGAATGAAGTTTCTGTGTAAGCGATTATTCGAGCCAACAAGCATGACATGAAGAGAGCTAAAGCCAGCTGGCTTACAACGAGGGAGATTTTTGGACAAATGAATGATGAGAGTTTTGTGAAATGCTCATAACTAAATTTAATATTCAGTTAATCCTTTAATTTTTTTTTTCAACTATTCACTTAAAAATTTTGTTTCATGAATGCTGTACAAATTTCAGTTTCTTCCGGAAAATGTCATGTTCATGTTCTGATGAACCATTTATGAAGTACTTCGACATTAAATTGTTAATAATTGTACAACTCTCTGGGAGTTTAGCTTGTAGTAAAATAGTTATTTTTAATCTTGTTTTATTTGTCATATAAAGTTTTTGACGTCAAAATCTCACGACGAAATGCATTCTTCGTTGAGTTAATTCAGCTGATTGGCGCTGAAATTTATTTTCATCGTTTTTAATTTTTCTCAGTTAACAGAATTGTTTGTTTTTGATTGCTTGCATCTAGTAATAAAAAAAATATGCTCTGAAAGCAAGGTGATACCTGCATTTTAGGAAGCCCCAAAATATGACTAAGGTAGTTTCGAAAAAATATTTTTTCCCGCTCAACAACGCTAAACTTTCTTACTCATTAAGTGATTATTGTCTAGGAACGACAGTTTTTTTTTTTTTTTTTTTTTTTTTACTTTTCTGCGCTGTCTGAAAATTTGGTTCAAATCGCCACGTTTCACAGCATTTTCTAATAAATGCTTTTAGAGAAAAACAGAAAAACATTTCGAGTTCCGAAAGAACAGTTACATAATCTCTTAAAAAGAGCAACTGCAAATTTTGATACGTTTGCGAACAAAAAGGAATTAATAAGATGTGTCAGGAAGTCGCCAGTTTGAATTTGAGAATAGCCTTAAAGAAATCAAGGTTAGTGGTATGTAGTAGTAGTAGTAGTAGTAATAATAATAATAATAATAATAATAATAAACTTGTAGTTGTGGTTATATAATAGCCTGAAGTAAAAATGGTTGATGAAGTTTTAAAACAAGGTGACTAACAAAATGCAAGTTTTGAGATATTCAATATTCAAGTTTTCTAAATGAAAAATTTACAACCAAAACTGTTAGAATTGCTTCCTATAAAACAGCTAAATTGTTAGTACGGAAGCTTCAGTTCACTATTTGCATCTTTTTTTTTTTTTTTTTTCTTTTCCTGTCCGCTAGATTTAATTTTATTGGACTTATTTGGAATTTTATAAAAACAAAAACTCTTTGTACTTATTAAAATTTGGCTTGGATTAATGACAGCAACAATTGCGTGAAAAATAAACTTTGTACTTTTAAAGGGATGTCAGGATGCAATTAAATATTTTTACATGAAAATCGGAATAAAAAATTCAGTTACCATATTTTAAACTCCCGAGCATTTTATATTAAGCCTACAGTAGAAGATTCTATAACTTATATGCAAATGTTCTCCAAGCTGCTTTCATCTAAAAGTTTTCATCTCTTTTTATTAGTCAAGGATGAATAATATATCACGTCTGGAACATTTATTGTCCTCCTCTAAAGCTGTCTCCATCTTCATCCTTCAAAATTAGAAAAGTGCCTAATGTAGTTTTATAAATAAATGCTTAAATGTAAAACTTAAAGACTATAACTTGACACAGGGCTGCCACAGGTGACTATTGTTCTATTCGCACCACTATTTAAAAAAAATAAAAAATGATTTTGTAGTATATTTTGCAAATGTTCTCGAACAGTACGTCAATGATTTTTGTTTTGACAAAGTGCTGTGAGGTGCAATTAAAAAATAGTCGCCTGTGACAGCCCTGTTGATATGACATTTCACGCACTCTACGATGATTAAATAATTACAACAGCAGTATAATCCGCTTTTCCTTTATTTATACATTTTATTTATTTTTTATGTTATGCAACTAGTTTTGGTAAAAAGAAATCTAACTGAATTTTTTAAGCAGTCGCTGCATTTTCTTATTTAAAGGTAGTAATATTATTTAGGAGTATTTAAAGCATGTATGTAAAATATTCAGTATAACGATGCCTATAAAAAGATAATTCTTTAACGCATTCTTTAGCTGGAATCCCCGTTAACCGAAAAGTTTTTTTGTCCAATTGAAATCCTAGGTGGCTGCGTTATGTTAGATTGCAAGGATCTGTCCAGACTTTTCTCCCAGGGTCCTGTTTTTGTAAAGTCGTGAACAGCTTTTCACATTTGTGAACAATTTAGTCTTTAATGATCCGTGTTTTTGTTTATACCTTTTTAAGAACTTATATGTGGGTAAAATACATATATTTTCTTTATATAAGTAAAAGTGACAGGTCAGATTTTACTTTTAAATGATTACATTTGTGAAAGTTTCAATTGAAGATGGAACTTTTTTGTGAAACGCCCATTTTTAAGACAAATAATTTTTTGAAGGTGAAAAGTTTTTTGAAGTGTCCTTTAAAGGACCCAGTTTCTTCCTAAACAGGTTCCTGAATGCGCATGCAATAAAAAATATGAGTAAGTAAAACGTCGTAAGAAATCTTTGTTAGCCGAGGTTTCATTATTTTATTATTATAAGAAAATAATTTTATAGTTATATCCTTCTTTTCGATCTGACCAGAATTATCCGCTCAAAGATACTTCTGGCATTTTATACTATCCCATGTTTCTATTAATGATTTGAACTGTAAGCTTTAGGCGATTTTTCACTTATATCTTATCAGAAACAGTTTTTCTCGTTACCTTCCAATCTCGGATCACACGGTGGAATGTATGCAATGTACACCATCACTTGTCTATTCTATTGGCATAACGAAATACTTGCCTTTAGCTTGTGGTCGATAGCCCGTGAAGAACGCCCAAGAAGTGTCGTGTCGTACTTATCAGATATTTGAATAAAAGAGAGAAGGTAGAGAAATTACATTATTAGTTAAGCAACAGTATGCCTGCTTTAGTATTTGGCTATTCTGCAAAAATTATCTTTTGTATATTGAATCATTATTCAACACTTTGGACGGCGCAATATATCAGGATGAAGTGCTTCAGAAAATAATTTTTGCATTTCTAAGATTCTTTTTGTTTCGGATACAATTTTTCCCATCACAAAAGTGTCTAAAAGCATTTAAAATACTTCTTTATTTAATCCCGGAATGCTGTTTGGGTTAGATACGCTTTTACCTCACCAGTTCGCTTTAGAATGAATATTTAAATAAAAATGTGAATAGTGTTAAACTGTTACTCTTTTTAAAATTGAGTAAGTGTTTAATATTCACATTTTTACTTAAAACGTAGCGAGTATTTATTTTAAGATTTTCTGAAGCTTTTGTTGTTACTAGTAGTTTGTAAAGTAGCCGTATGAATTTGACAGCTGCAAACCCTCTGAAAACCATAACAGAATTACTAATTCTTAATTACTTAAAGGTCTTTTCGCAGTAGCTTCTTAATTTAGATTTGAGTCACGTCTTAAGACAAAAGAATGGAAAGGGGGAGGCATTTAATGACGATAACTTCGTGAAGTTGAGTAGCCGTCCGTGTTGTGACTGTTATGCATAATGAGTTCGTCGTTGACGTCTTGACCTAGCAATTTGAGGTGCGATGTTTTGGCCTTGCTCTTCCTCTCTTCGTTTCTGACATGCGATTCAGCGGGCTATTGACGCTTTCTAATGTCTTCCATCTAAAGTGCATGAGTTTCTAATAAGATAACCTTGCTCCTACTTTTTTTTTGGGTGGGGGTTACAAGAATTAAACTTGGTAAGTGCGGACCTTTTCCTAAAATACTTGGTGGTTTAAGAATTTGGTTGTTGTTAAATGAATTAGCTTAGTGTTAAAATTATTTTTTGTACGAATTTTTATACCCAGGGGTGGGGAAATACATAATTTTATTCTGAATTTTCTTACAGGGCGAGTGAATTTTTTGGTAGTCTTCGAAAATTGCAAACTATAGAGATATGCCGAAAACTTTAATTTTTTTTTACTAGTCAGCTATATTTTGCAACTTCTAAATTACTGCGATGTAAACATGGTACTAAGTTCTGTTATGTATTAAACTTTCGTCTCTTGTATATATATTTGTTCCTTTTTTAGAAAAAAAAAAAAAGAAAAGAAAATGCATTGTATTAATAGTAATTAACTATTTTTGAAGTTACGTAAATTTTGTCATAACAATTTTCAACTGTGTGTTACATTTTGCTGGCTGGTAAAATAAATCTTTGACTGGTAAGATTTTATAGACATTCCCCACTCTTGATTATACCTTTTGAAAACATAAGAATCTTACAGTTTTGAATATTGCGTAGCAAATAGATGTTTGGAGTGGAGTACGAGTTTTTTTTTTTTAATATTCTCTATATACAGGGTGTTCATAAAGTCGTTACTTGATTGCAATAATTTATTGCAGAAAAACTAATATAATTACATAGCTGCCAACCTTCCGGTAACCTTCCGTAATGTCTGGATTAATTTAAACAAGGTAACCACTTTCGAACCAGAAAATTTATTTCTTGAGTTTTTATTTATTAAATTCACTGTTTTTACAACGAACATATTTAATTCCATTTCTTAAAAAAATTTCTGGTTCGAAACGTGTTAAACCAGGGTCAAATTAACCCACGTAACGAAGATTAGTTTGAGGTTGGCACCTACAGACCTGCCAACTGCTACGAAAAAATCGTAGTTGCTACGATTTGGACCTATAAACTACGATGCTACGAAAATCGGTCTTAAACTACGATTTTTTGCAAAAAAACACAAAAGCATTTTTTGTTTCTAGTTGCGATTTTTATCCGCAGCATATTTTTCAGGAGTTCTGTTCCAAAATTTCCAAGTATTCATTTCCGAAAATTTCAAAAAATTGGCCATTAGTCCGAAAATTCGGACATTAAAAAATGCTCGAGAAAAAAAAAAAAATTCTGGGCTGCAAAAAAAAAAAAAACTCCTTAATATAAAATACTCTAATCGTGTTTTTGTAAATATTTATACAGGAATTCCCTTCCTTAGAAACAATGGTGCCATTTTAAGAATTCTGAAGGAGGCTTCTTGAGGGGCAAGGTTTGAAATAGCGTGCAAAATCGCACGATTTGCGATAAACTATCGCGATCCAAATGACCGTGTAAAAAAAAATTAATTTCGTCAATTGGTCGCAGAAGAAAATAAATTTCGTTAAAGGATCGTAGTAAAACGTGAATTTTGTCAAAAGATCAGTAAGATAATGCAAATTTCATCGAAAGAGTAGTAAGAAAGCGCAAATTTTACCGAGAGATCGCAGAAAGAAAACACTAATTTAGTCAAAGGATCGTGGTAAAAAACGTTAATTTCGTCAAAGGATCGCGTAAAAAATGCGAATTTCGTCAAAAGTTCATGGTGAAAAGTGCAGATTTCAACAAAGAATAGTGATAGGAAAATGTGAATCACGATTGTGGGAAAAAATTTTGAATATCCTGAAATGACGGCGGGAAAAAAATCGCGAATTCCGTCAAAATTTACTGCACTGGGCTAAAAAATTGGAACCAGGCTCCTTTTACAAATGAAAAAAAAAAAAAAAAAAAAAACTCTGCGAAACGAAAATAAACTCTAAAAATCGTATAAAAATTTTCAGAGGAAAAAATTTACTATATTGAGTTGAAAGACGGAAACCTTATTCCTTTTACGAATGTCAAAAGATGGCTGTGAAACATGAAAAACCAACCAACCAACCTCCAGATTAATTTAAATTTTGTGTGCTACGATTTCTCATTTTCAAAGGTTGGCAGGTCTGCACCTATATAATTAGGCATATGGTTGTTTCAATATACAGTAGAGACCCGAAAATCCGAATCTCAGAAGTCCGAGGTTCAGCTTATTTCGAGGAGTCAAAATAAAAATTTCTATTTTTTTTTCTTCGCCCAAAAGAATTCATGAGAGATATTGTTTACCGGATAGCTGATTCTTGGGAAAAAATTCAATCTATAACACTGAATAAATCGTGGTTGAAATTTTTACCGAAGCTGGTAACATCCATTGAGAATTTTAATGATGACGATAATGAAAACATTGTTTTGAAGATTTGGTACAGAAAATACCTGGCTGTAAAAATTGTAAAGCAGATGGCGTTAAAAAATGGCTAAACAGTGATGAAATGCTGGAAATAACTGAATCGAGTATTGTAGAAATGATAGAAGATCAGGTGGAATATGATGATACAGAAGGAAATGTCTCTCAGCCATTTGAAAAATAATCTCTCATAGTGAAGGTTCTGCATCCCTAGAACTGGCTTTAAAATATGTAGAACAACAAAATGAAGATGCATTTCAAGCGTTGGCTAGATACTGCATCTAAAAAAAGAAATAATGTGTTAACGCTGCAAAAAATTGACTTTTTTTTTTTTTTTTGTAAAGTATCTTGTATATTATTGCAAAAGGAATAAAGGTATGCACATTTCTTGTCATCCTAATTGGCTAAAATTATAATTGGTAAGAATTTTCTACTCTTTCGGAAAATCCGAGGTGGTGTCAGCCCCAATTACCTCGGATTTTCGAGACTCTACTGTACTATTGTAAAGACATTTACGAAGTTTTTAAATACAAGTACTGTCAAGAATATCAATAGCATATTCAACACGTTTATTACAATCATTCGGCTGCAGAGCTTGCACGATTCGCACTGTATAAGCATTCAAGGTAAGTCGTCTATGAAAATGTTGTCGAGGTATTTGTAGTTCACGTGATGCACACCGAGTAGACTTCGTAGGACTAAGCTGATATGCAGGGCCGAATCAAGCCTTTTCAGCACCCAGGGTAAACATGGATTTTAGCGCCCCCTCATCCGCAAAATATATTTACAAAAAGAATTTTACTATATTTCAAATGAAAATCAAATTAATTGCTTAAAAGGCGAAAAGGCCAACGTAGTGAAAAAGATTCCATGCCGGGACTCGAACCCGGGCCATCAGTATAGTGCACTGACATTCTACCGACTAAACCACATGGAACGATACCTAGCCTGGAACTTCTCACTATTACAGGTTGACAAGGCTACAAACGCAGCACAAGATGGAATATTTTTCCGTGAGCCACCGACATAGGGCAAACACGAAACTTAATTAAATTCCATCTTGTGCTGCGTTTGTAGCCTTGCCAACCTGTAATAGTGAGAAGTTCCGGCTAGGTATCGTTCCATGTGGATTAGTCGGTAAAATGTCACTGCGCTATACTGATGTCCCGGGTTCGAGTCCCGGCATGGAATCTTTTTCACTAGGTTGGCCTTTTCGCCTTTTAAGCAATTAATTTCATTTTCATTTGAAATATTGTATGCAAGGCGAATGTTTCTCTGGAAAAATTTCCAAGTATTAATATAGAGAATTTTATTAATTTTCTAATAGTCGACTTATTTTAAAATTTAAAATATGTAATACTGAACTGCGTAATCTGCTTTGTCAAATATCGATTAATTGAAATCTTGAAAACAGAATCGAAAAAAAATCCGCTTTATACAGGATCCTTATGCCATGTCATCCTTAGATTCTTCCGTGCTTTGTCATACCCCATACAGGACTAATTTAAAAATACATAACTAAACATAGACGTGAGAAAAATCAACAAACAAAATCCTCATTTGGCGCCCCTTCGTTCTGGCTCCCGGGGTACATGCCCCTTCTACCCCCCATTAGTTTCGTCCCTGCGCAGGGCGAATTGGATCCACTGTTGCACCATACATATTTTTTGTAATCAGGGAAAGACTTTATGACCACCTTACACATTAATTAATGCTTTCTACGATATTAATTGCGGGCGGGAGGCATAGAAAGCTGTGGGTGTTTACAAAGTTTATTCAAAGATACATTTTAACTTATATTTAGAATATTAAGCTAAAGCAGTCCTGTAATTACACTTTTGTTTCAAAATATGTTTATGGTGTTTTAAGAATTCTATAAATTAGAATAAAGTTTACTCATAATTTTTTCTGTGAAGTACAATTTATTCACATGTTTGCATTAAATATCATGCCAAATGTAATATAGTTTTATAGAAAAATAATATGCAAGTTATCATTTTAGCGATCTAAGTTAATCGTTTCACACAATTATGCAGATTTATTACTTTGAATGTAGCCATTGTTTCCATTATAATTCCATTTTAATTCGGATTCTCGCCGATTTCTTCATGCATTTTCACGGATTTTGACCGGCCTTTTTATGATATCGTCAGCTACTAAATTATGAAAGAAAAAATGTGCTATATCAAATATTCAATATATACATATTCTAATTGCAGCATAATGTTTCTACTGCATTTTGCCAAGCTTTCTGAAAGTGATATTAATTTTGGCTTAAAAACCTGCATACACACACACCGGGAATTTTTTTATTCTATTTAGTAGCAACGTTTATATTCACATGATATACGTGCTACTCTTACGCAAATGCGTACTAACGTTATCAGAGAGTATATAATTTGTTACATTTGCAAATCATTTCGAGCTTTGTACGATATACGGTGATCGCAAATATTTTTTTATTCAACTTGTTGGTGGTCCCTTAATTGCCCTGGTGACTAAATCTTTACTAAAAGGAATATGGAGTCAAACATGTTCTTTACGAAGTTAAAAACAATATGAGTAATTCTCTTGACATTTGACAAAACTTCTAAAATTCATACAGATTTTTTTTTTTTTTTTTTTTTTTTTTTTGTGCCTTTCTTTACACTTGTTTTGACACACCGTATAAGACCTACACCTCATGACGTTTCTATCAGCAGCATCGCCACGCTTCCGCCGCAAAATGCATGCTCTTCTTCACATATGCTCGCGTTGACGAGCTGTCTGTCGGCCCATTCCGCATTAAAGTCCGTGTGTATGCTTCGCGCGTTCCAGTAACTCCCCTTTTAGCATTTTTACGACTTCCTCGCATCAAATTGGGTGGATAGAAGATGACAAGATGAAATTTCATAAATCTCGGCTCAACCCTTATCTTACGATAGAGACGTTCTAATGTGTGGGTTTAAATGGAAGTTTGTACGTTTATATCTGGCTTTTATACATTTATTAATGGATAGTAATAAAAATGCGCGTTCGGTCGGCCACGCTGCGACTTATCTTTGAAGTGATAGTGGAATTTCCCCAAAAGTAATTATTTCTGTCATTGCAATGTTTGTTTTGACGCCACACGTTTCACACGAGTTCTCTTTTAAAAATGGGCATGCAGTTCGGAATTTTAACTGACTTCGAAAAAGAAGTTCCCGGGTCAAAGTTGAACCCGTATTTTTTTTTTTTTTTTTTTTTTGGAAGATATACTTTGCCCAATTTTTATGCACTAATTTGGTTCCTATCAATATTAGTCTTTTCACATTCCTTTTTATATACCTTATGTACTCGTGTATAAGTCGAAGAATTTTAGAAAAAAAATTTGGGAGTTGAAAATGGGGGGTCGACTTATAAACGAAGTAGTAAAAAAAAATCGCAGATAATCGGTGAATAACTGTGTGTTTTAAGTAATCACGTGAGAGATAAAAGTGGACAATGGTCATTTCCCTGTGATTGGCCAAAAAAAAAAAAAAAAAAAAAAAAAAAAAAAAAAAAAGATCAACAATAATGTCTCTGTAATTGTTCTGCACCCATTTTCTCTTGGGACAGAATTCCATTCAATAGAGGGGCATTTCCTTTCAATGTTTTAATCCTCTTTTTTAAAAAGAGTTCACTTCAGAATGCTTCTAGATACCTCTCCTAAAAGTCCTATAATACAAAGAAGTACTATATTTTAGCAGTCTGAGAAGTTGTTTACCCTCGTAAGGATTGAATACATTTTTGAATGATTTTTTTAAGTGTCGTTGATTTGATGTGAAAAGGTTTCAAAATAGTTTAAGCTTCTTTGGTTTTACATCATAATATAATTTTAAAACGTTGAATTTAATAAAAAGTCTGATTAGAAACGAAGAAAGTTTACTAATTCAATAAAAATGTTATAATATATATATATATATATATATATATATATATATATATATATATATATATATATATATATATAACCATTAATTTAACATTACAAAAATATTAGTAATTGAAAAATTAACTATGGCTTTAAAAAATAATATTTCTGATTTGGTTTCTATTAACACAAAACATTTTTTCCAACAAATAACTAAATTACAAAAAAACTACGTTATTACATATGTAGACAAATCTCCTAATAATTATGCAATCATATGTAAATCTTATTATCACCAACTTCTTACATCCTGTATTTCTTCTAATAAATCTTTTCAAAAAGCTAATGAAAATGTAATTGTAAATAATCGTAAAATCCAAAGTTATTATAAACTATTAAATATTCTATCTACTAACTTTAATTATCCTTATTTAGTTCTTATTCCCAAATTTCATAAATTTCCAATTAAATTTAGGACTGTAACTATTGGTTGCAATACATATAATAATAAAGCCGATAAACTTCTATTAAAAATTCTTAATCAATTATATATACTTACTACAAACAATGATAATACACATTGTATAAAAAATAGCTATCAACTGGTCAATATTTAAAAAAAATCTTAAATGTGTATATAATATAACGACATACGACTTCAAAGATCTTTTTAATAATATAGACTTATTAGATTTACACAATATTATAAATGCATTATTTAAAGTATTATAAAAAACTGGAATTACCATCTAATATTGATATCGCTTATTTTAAATCATTAACAAACTTCATTATCTATAATAATTATATATTGCAAGATAACACATTATATTTACAGCACGTCGGCATACCACAAGGTGGTTGTACATCCAGTTTATTATCAGACTTATATCACTATGAACGTACTTTTACTAATAATAATCTCCATTTAAATCGTTATATTGATGACATAATTTTAATTGCCACTGATCAATCTAAAATTTCTCAATTTCCAATTGATTATCCCACTAATTTGGAATTAACGAAAAACCTCTTATCTAACAATACAATTAACTTCTTAGATCTTAAAATTACAATAAAAGATAACAAAACAATAACCGATTTATATGATAAACGTAAAGAATTTAAATTCAAAGTTAATACATTTACAAATTTTAAATCTTGTCTTCATCATTCTGTATATCGAAATATACTACTTAATCATTTATATAGAATAAAATGTTTATGTTCTTCTCATCTAATTAACAATAATATTAAAAAACTAATTTATGATGCATTAAATCATGGTTTTCCAAAAAAATCCATATATTAATTAATATACAATTAGTACTTACATGATCTATAAAAAAAGAAAAGAAAGAAAAAAATTAACACATGCGTAAACAAAATTACCAAAAAAAATTTATAAAATAAAAAAATATTTATAAAAAAAATTAAAAATTGTAAAATAATAAAAGAATTACTATAGGATGGTTGGATGGGTAGATGTTAGAGTACGGAGGAGGGTGGTGTTGTCTGGATAATACGCAATGGTTAATTTATATTTTAAAAAAATGGGGCTTTTATATTATAACTACATTTCTATTACGTATTTTATATGGATGTTGATTTGATGTTTTATATGTAGTTGGTGACTTTACCTCTTTTTTATTTCATATTAAATTTAACTTATTTAATCAAATTTAATATCTTATTTTTAATTTAGTTTACTCAGGACAATATCATACTAATTAATAATAGTATACCATCTTTTTAGTGATTATTATGCATATAAGTTTATTTGATATAACTAATGTTATACTGTATGCATTAAAATTGGGTAAATAGTGTATATAATTATTCCTCTATACTATTTAATATTGTTTTATTTTCAACTTTGTATTCCATGATTAATTATCGGTTTATATGTTTGATTGTCACAATCATATTTTTTTAGCTTTTTTATGGCTAATATAAGCATAATTCACATACTATATTTTGTGTTCTTTAGGCTATTGGGAATTTTAGAATCTGACAATCCATTAACATCCATTTTTTATTTATTTATTTTATAATTAATTAATTAATTAATTAATTTTTTTCTTTCCTGTTCATTTTTTATATGTAATGGTAAATATTAAGACTTTTATATATTTTTATAATATATATATATATTATAGCATATAGCTATATTCCATATATTATCAAGTTTAATTTTTTTTTTTAATTTCTCCATGTAGATTTAATGGTATGGTAATAGAATATATTGTAAGCATTTTATTAACATTTAATTTATTAAAAATTTTTTTGAATAATGATTACAGTATGTTATTGTTTATATTAGGATGTGTGTAGGAATGCATTTGATATATTTTAATTTCATTAGCATGTATTAGGTTCTTCTTTTAGTGACTATTGACATTTGTATAATAATAATTGTTTTTAAAATAAAATAATAGATGGCAGCACCATAATTTTTTTTATTTTTAAAGCTTCTAATAAAGTAATAATTTTAATTTTTTACACCAGGTGGTAATTAACGCTGAATACTGGCAATGTTGTAAAATTGTTATTAAACAATTTAAAATTGTTTTTAGGTATTATAAATAATGTAATTATTTTTTTATTTATATTATATTAATTATATTTATCGCGGTGTTTCAACATTGATTAACTAACTCCATGGGTTTTAATTTCTGTGTTAACTTAACTGTTTTGTTCCCCTTAATCTATCATGCTTTTTGGATTCCATGTGCGGGAATATATTTTGAAAATCTACCGGGAATAATTCGGTATGTTTTGTAAGATTTCTATTGCTATAGATTGAATATTTAATGGGTTGTAGTTTTTTTTTTCCATTTCATGTCATTTGATTATGTTCTGTTTTCATCTTGGGGCTATTCCTTTGGTTATATATTGGGTGTTTGAGTACAGGGGAAAAAAAAAATCAGCTTATAGCTTTTTTATCACAGAAAACAACCGATTTGCTTATATCATTGAATTCTGTACTCTTGAAAACGTAATTCAATATATAAGTTTTTCAATTTTTTTCGGAATCCATATTCTTCTTTTTTTTTTTTTTTTTTTTCTTCCATGTTAATTCTTGTAATTAGGTATAAGGTATAGGTCAAAATTGGGAAATTTCATTAGCGGCCACTGGCTGGTAGGACTAATTTTTAAAGTGGCCACTTTCTTTAAACTAGCGGCCACTTTTTTATTTCAAAATGCTAAACAGTAAAATTTCTATAATTATTAATCTAAAACAGAGTAGCCCAAATAAATATGTTAATATAAATATACTGGAACCAAAAAAAGTAGAATCCTTGATGAAATGCAAGAAAATTATTTTTATCTCCTTATAAAAAAGTGGCCGGAAGGTGGCCGCTGATAGACAATTTTTCACTAGCCACTTTTTTTCATTTACTGGCCCTGTGGCCGGTGGCTAGTGCTAATTTTGACCTTTAGTATAAGGTACTTTATTTTATACATACAGTTCTATATTGTTGGTTTGTGGCACTTTGTTGTCAATCATTCACAATATTGCGGTTTTTGATGATGGTCGGTAATGTTTAATTAATGGTTATATATTAGCATTCAAATTGCTGCATTTGCGCATGTAATTATGAATGTAAGCTTTTTATGATGTTTTTTATTATGATATCTTTTCATTTTGAATGAACAATTCATTTTGAATTATTTTTTCCTTAATTGGTATCCTATATATATTATATATACCTAGGTAGCTAAATGTTTTAGCAATCTTTTAAATATATATATATATATATATATATATATATATATATATATATAACATCTCCTCGATTACAAATCCTTTTTCAATATACTACCAGAAATGTGGTTCGACTTATACACGAAAATTTTTTTTTTTTTTTTTTTCAAAATTTTGCTTAAAAATTGGGAGGTCGACTTATACACGAGTATATGTCTTTTCACATTCTTTTTCATGTGTGAAAAGTTTTTCTTATCTATACATTTTTTATTATTTATCCATGATTAAAATTTGATCTATCTTCTCAAAGAAAAACTTTTTCTTTTGCATACTTTTCTGTATAAAAGTCGTAAATATTAATTCGTTTTCAAAATTTCAAAAAATATTTATTTTAATTTGTAAGAAAAATGGGCTTTTTTTATACAGTACTTTTCACTACGACAGTCATATTTAAAAGCAAATTTCTCATAACAAAAATTAAGAAAATGTAATGAATATACAATTGAAATGCATGTTCTATGCAAAGTATTCAAAGCTTTATATTCAATAGAAATTTAAATGTATAAATTTAAATATGATAAATATTGAAAAAAATCTATTGTCACGTAAATGGATTTAAATTCTTGGAAAACGCCATGGAATGTTTTATATTTAGATCTAATTACCATATTTATATGCGATTTTTGCCGATATATTCCAAAAAAGCTGTAGAATATTTCTTTTTAACAAAAATATAAATAAAAAAATTTTTTTTTTCGAAATTTGTTGTGCTTTGAATGAACCCTTTTGAACGACTACTTTTCTACGAATTTAGAACTAGATGTATTGGGGGTAACTTTTTCACCCAACTTCTTAGCCAATTCTGTAATCCTGTGTTAAATGCATAAAATTATGCGTTCACTAATATCAGATGCACGGATAACCTACGGAAAGTTGAAAGACCTTGCTGTTCCACACGCAATTGAAGCCCATTTTACGCGGGGTTATAAAAATTTAAAACAGAGATAGCATTGATAATAAAACATCTGAAAGCGCAAAAAGTCTGTATAAAAGGAATAGATCCACAAGGTCAAAATATGGGCTGTCACGAGTGGCCAGCCATGTGATATGTTGTCGCGAATCCATGGTCCGCCTGTTAAAGTACTACTGTTTTCTGATAAGCCCCTCTGTGACACATATTTGGCGAGATAAAGATAAAACGCTGAGGTAAAAATGGGCTCTGTCAGATGCACCTCCCCGAATTTTTAAAATTTAATTAACAAAATTTTGTTTTTTCTCTGATGATTATAGGCCTTTGAAAAAAAAAATTAAATTTGTCAATCGGACGCGGAAAAAATCATGAAATTTGTCAGTCGGTCGTTAAAAGAAAATTGAGAAATTCGTCAATCAGTCGCGGCAAAAAATCGCAAATTTCATAAATTTGTCTCGCCAGAAAATCGCGAATTATATCAAACACTTACAAGATTGACTTCAAGAAAATCGTGAATTTCTGCAACTGACTGTGGAAAAAAATCGCAAAATTAGAAAATCGTTTCGGGAAATTTCAGACAATTATGTCGGCCACAAATTTTTCTCCCTGCAGAGATAAAAAATTTTACTTATTATTTTTTTTTAATATATATACATATAAATTTATTACAAAAAATCATTTATATTTAAAAAGTAAACGTAAATGAAAAGTCTTATTTATTTATTTATTTTTTACCAAAAGACACGCAGGATGCAGCATTCTCCTGAAGCTGTCTGAGGAGGAAAACTTTAGAGTTATTGGGCTGTACAACTTTTCTGCGTGAAAATCGTTTGCCATTACAGTTTTCGAATGGCAATCATTTAGCAATTGAAAGATCAGCTAACTGTTGGCTCCCAACTTCCAACTGTTAAGCTTGTTAAGGCCAGAGAGCCAAACTCAACCACTGGCCAACGAAGCTAGAAAACAGCAGGCCAACGATATCCAACAGTTCTGTTTTGTTGGTGGTCGGTAATGTTTATTTAATGGTTATATATAAAGGAAGAAGCCAAGTCGCATTTCACAGTAAGATGGCTATTTCGCCAGGTTTGAAATTTAGCCCGAAATTCCCGAAGAAGTAAAGCAAGAAAATTTCTTCTGCGTTAACGAACACAAACCATGCGGTTGTTGTATCAAGTGTGTTAATAAGTATCGATGTGTTAATAATGTTCGTGTTCATTACATGTCTTAATATTCCTGTTAAGGTATATTTGGGGAAAATAAATAAAATAATCGTACTCCTATCCGTAAGTCTCTTGTCCACACTCGGGATATAATATGAAGCCATATTTATAATTAACTGGTGCCATGCGTATGTGTTAAATTTTCTAATGCCAGATACTACAAAAGCCAATCCAAATGACCCGAGTTTGTTAAAATCTCTGAATATCCAAGGTCTGCGCTCTTTCTTTTAGCCCCGTCCTACCTTATTTATAAGTAATTTTATGAAGAAAAAAAAATTGTATAGTAAATCATTTATAATATATGAGCAAGTCTAACCAAGTAATTTAGTAAACTATTATTTAAAATTTAATTTTCACGTTTTCTTCTGAATCTGTTGAGGTGTTTATAACAGTAAATTACTTCATAAGATCTCTTCTTCTAAACTGCTAGAAAATAACATGCACAGACTTTATATTTTTATCATTTTAGTATAGTAGTATATTTAAACATAATAATTATTATTGACTTGTAATTTCATAATCATCCTTCGGTATTCTGTTTAACAAATGCAACAAGTGCCGTTTCATTGTGAAGGATTTCGACTAAGTCTGTCACATCGACATAAATGACATTTAACCACCTCTGTGTCTCACGAGATCGTTTTTGAGACGACAAAAAATTGGCACTGGTGCATTATTTGGATCTCTGTTATGTAAAAAAAGCTCAGTACAAAGCAAGTGTTTAAAAAAAAAAAAAAAAAAAAACATAGACTGTTGAGCTTTCTGATTGACAGAGCAACAGTTGGCTCCATTCCTATTCTCTACAGACGGTGGAAAGTTAGAGTTATGTGTTGGACTTTAATAATAATAATAATAATAATAATAATAATAAAATTGTGATTTGTTCCCGGCCGCCTTTTCCTCCATTTTTACTTTCTTCTATCTTTACAAGAAGAAAGTATTGGATTCGTGAAAATTTTCGACTTCCGGTTTTCGACGGATTTACACATTTTAGAGGTCAGAGATTGCGAAAAACATTTTTACAGAATGTCTGTCTATGAGTCTGTCTGTCTGTATGTGACACAAATTTTGTGGGCGCTCTATCTCAAGAACTAATGCATGGAATTTAATAAAAATTTATATTCAAGTAGTCCCTAATATAAATTGGTGCTGATTAGCTTTTGGGGTAAATCTCCCTACAGGTAGCGCTGCTATGCTGCGTTTTTCACGATTTCTGCAATATCTCTATCTCAAGAAATGATGCACGGATCGTCATCAAACTTCAGATTCAGTTATTCCTTGATATAAATTGGTGCTGGTAACGTTTTGGTGTAAATCGCCCAACAGATGGCGCTGCATTTTGCAGCATTTACACGATTTTCGTAATAGCTCTATCTCAAGAAATAATGTACGGATTTTCATCAAAATTTTGATTCAGTTAGTCCTTGATATAAATTGACGTTTTGTACCTTTTGGTGTAAATCGCTCAACAGGTGGCGCTGCTATGCTGCATATTTGTGATTTCCGCAATAGCTCTATCTCAAGAACTAATGCTTGGGTTTTCAACAAACTACAGATTCAGGTATGTCTGAATATGAATTAGTGCTGTTTAAGTTTTGGTGTAAATCGCTCAACAGGTGGCACTGCTATGCAGCATTTTTCACAATTTCCACAATAGCTAAATCTCCAGAACTAATGCACGGATTTTCATCAAACTTCAGATTCAGTTAGTCCTTGACATGAATTGACGTTTTGTACATTTTGGTGTAAATCGCTCAATAGGTGGCACTGCTATGCTGCATTTTTTGTGATTTCCGCAATAGCTCTATCTCAATAACTAATGCACGAATTTTCATCAAACTTCAAATTCAGATATACTTTGATATGAATTGGTGCTAAATTGATGTAATTTCTTGCACTATTTAAATGATTTAATTGTTATGATTTATATAGAAGAAAGTTTTGTGATGGCCACAACATACTAGTTTTTATATTGATATACAATTTTCGCTTTCTTCTATATTTACATTTACAAGAAGAAAGTATTGGATTCGTGAAAATTTTCGACTTCCGGTTTTCGACGGATTTATACGTTTTAGAATGTCCTGAACACGATTTGATGGTTTTTATAAAATGTCTGTCTGTGAGTCTGTCTGTCACTCTGTGTGTCTGTATGTGACAAAAAATTTTTGGGCCCCTCTATCTCAAACACTAATGCCCGGAATTTCGCAAAACTTTAGATTCAGTTAGACCTTGATATAAACTGGATCTGATTAGTTTTTGGTGAAAATCGCCCAACAGGTGGCGGTGCTATGCGGCATTTTTCACGATTTCTGCAATAGCTATATCTCAGGAACTACTGCACGGATTTTCATAAAACTTCATATTCAGTTAGAGCAAGATATATGTAGTAGCTGATTACAATTTGATGAAAATCGCCCCCACAGGTGGCGCTGCTATGCTGCATTATTCATGATTATCGCAATAGCTCTAACTCAAGAAAAAAGGCACGAATTTTCATCAAACTTCAGATTCAGTTAGTCCTTGATATAAATTAGTGCTGTTTAATTTTTCGTGTAAATCGCCCAACAGGTGGCGCTGCTGCGCTGCATTTTTTCACGATTTCCTCAACAGCTTTATCTCAAGAACTAATGCATGAATTTTCATCAAGCTTCAGATTCAGTTACTTCATGGTATAAATTTGTCCTAATTAGTTTTTGGTGTAAATCTCCCAACAGGTGGCGCTGCTATGCAGAATTTTTTACAATTTCCGCAATAGCTCTATCTCAAAAACTAATGCACGGATTTTCATCAAACTCCAGATTCAGTTAGAAGTTGTCAAAGTTGTTGATAATTAGATTTTGGTGTAAATCATCTAACAGGTGGTGCTGATATGCTGTATTTTTCAGGAAGTATTAGCGTGTATGAGATAGAAAAAAAGTTTTGGGATTGCCATATCTGTCTAGTTCTTATGTGTAGGAGGACAATTTTAATATAAAAAAATTCTGCTTAAGCGCTTTCTATATTCAAACAGAAATCATTTTCCGACTGCCTTATATTGTGGAATATTGCCCTTGATAAAGTGATTCATAACATAAGTTTCCATTTTCTTATTCTAAAGTTCCTACCTTCTGTTTTTGTATTTTTTCTTCCCCCGTTTTATTAATCAGTGAATTTAACTATACTGGATTGATGTTATTTTCTAACGTATTCTAATAATTGTTTAACTTCTACAGTATCGTTTATCTTGTGAATTATTAGTTATTTTCTTCACAAATTTTTTATTTACAGCAGTAGTTTTTCTGATATCGTCCTTGTGCCCCCCCCCCCCCTCAAAAAAAAAATGCAAAAGCACGATATAGCTAAGAGCATTAAAAATAAAACTCTAATTATACGTATGTTAAAATTTTCTTAATTACTCATATTATACTTACTGTAATCCACAATAGTGAAGACATTATTTAACGAGAGACCACTGAATTTATTTAGTGTTCATGTTAGTCTTCTTTTCTTTTGCTATTGCATTGCATACATATTACTAAAAAAAATCCTTTTTTTTTTAGCCTTTTACATTACATTTTCATTCTACTTAACTTTTATTTTTATTGCTTTAAGCATAATTTTTCTTTTCCCTTGCCCCGTAAAAAAATATTAAAAATAGCAGAGCAGCTTATGATCAACTGATCAGTAACACACTTCCGATAAAAATAAAAGCTGTACCAACAGTTTTGGCTCAACACTAAAGGGCAGAACTAGGAAATTGCATTAAATGGTCAGTGGCCAGTAGTAGGAATTTTGTTAGTATGGCCACCTTTTTAGTGCTAAACAATAAATTTTTTTAAAGGATTATCGATTTAAAATTATGTAGCTCAAAAAAATGTGCTAACATACTGCACCCAACAAAAGTGGAATCCTTGAATTTGATGGTATGCAAGAAATTGCGCCCTCCCCTTGTAGGAAATTTGGCCATAAGATGGCTGCTGGCAGAAATTTTTTTAATACCGTCACTTTCTTCATTTAGTAGCCAGTGGCCCATACTAATTATGTCCTTTACCAAAGACTGCATTCAGAAGGGAAAAGTGCTCACTGTCATGGTAAAGCAATAAAACCTTTCTTTTTTAATCCCATTTGTGGTTTTTTTTTTTTTAACAAAAGGACGGGAAGATCAACAATGGATCCAACAATGGGTCAAGAGATAAGGTTAGATCGAATTTGAAGGAATCTCTCCTCTCTTGCAGGACATCCAGCACTTTACTTGTAAAGCCATAAAAGATTAAACACGCCGCGTAACTACAAGAAAGCGCCTCCTGACCATAGCAAAAAGACCACGAGTACACCCGTGGTCTGACTTGAACTTTAGTTGCTGTGCCAGTGGAAATAATTCTGCCAGCGCCACCTGGTATCTGTTAACATAAATGTGTGTCTAGAGGTACTGAGATGATGGTCAACCTCAGAGACAAATATATTTACTACGTCTATCTGACTTAAATAATGTGCGCTTCAAGTTGTTATGAACTGTTAAGTTAACATTCTGTTAACTACTATTTTCAAGCAAAGAGACATAAGATATGTGATTTTAAGCCTTTTTCTGGTTGAAAATCTAATATCTTCTACATTTTCTGAATCATTAAATTGCATTTTTAAAGGGAAAAGCTGTGATAATTGTCTCCCAGCTACATTTGAGTTTGATATATTTTTACAAGTTTTGAAGATGGTGGATGTCAATGGAAACGTACGTTCACCTTTAAAATTAAAAGAGAAAAATCAAACTATATAATTAGAAAAGATTGAAAAACATTGGCCTAACATTTTCTTTTATCACTTCTGTCTAAAATGGAGTGTAATTATGTTTACAAGTTGAATGGCATCTCTTAAAGAGAATTATGTACGAAAGACATTTTGCAATTAGATTTCTCTTTTTGCTACTTGATTGAAGCAAATTATTGTTCCGATTAGTCTAGAAGGTGGGGTGTAAGAATTGACAGCAGGAATTGTGAAATGTCTAAGTGATTGTGTAGGCAAAAAATCCTCAAAAATTTTATTACATACATCTTTGTTTAGTTTTTTTTCTTTATATATATCTATATAACAAACAAGAGTTCTTAACTCTTATTATTTTTTAAATATATTCTTTTTAAATGTATGAATAAATCTTCATGTCACTTATTTATGTTTTCTTTGAGCTTTAATCACAAAATATTTTTTTTATCATTCAACAATACTTGAAAGTCCCCGAATACAATCGTCAAGGCGCCATTGGCAATGGAAGTGCTTTAGTTTAGCTAAATAGTGGCAGCTCGTGGCTGACTGTTTAGGGCACTACATGCATTGGCTCCAACTTTTAAGCTTTTTTATTACCAGTATTTTTAATAGAATTTCTACAATTAAATAAGGCGAACATTTCTTTTAAAATATAGTGAAAATATATATGTTTTTGTTTTATAACAGAAAAGAGTAAAAGTTTGTATCCTGCAGTATAGCGCCCTAAAAAGCCATTCAAGAGCCGCCACTGGTTAAATGTTTCAGTGCCACCCCTTTCTCTCACCCCCTTATTTCCGATACGTAATAAATATGTTTGTTACATTCTATTTATATTTTCATTAGTTCTAATATTCTTGAATTGCTAGTTCTGTAATTCATTCAAATTTTGTAGTATATATATCATTACTTTCAGAGTTACACAAATTTAGAAACGTGTAAAATTTCTGTTTGTGTTATTGTATTCAATAAATAATTCATTAATTTAAAAAAATAATAAAAAGCCAACTTAAGGTATGCTATTAGATATTTTTGCATATGCGTAAGAACTGCAAATTTTATGTATTTACGAATGAAAGCGACTTTATGAAAGAGTCAGAAAGTATTAGTTTAGGGATGGATTTAGAACAAACTTAATGTTTTGTTGAAGATTTTTTTTATATTATATTCTGTTTCTTGTGCGTCATTTTAGATATTTCTTGGAGGGGGCAAATGGATATATATATGTGTGTGTGTGTGTGTGTGTCCGTCCATATGGATCAATGTCTGAAAACCGAACAATTTCATTCCAAAATTTTTATTTTTTTCATGTATACCATCTACCACATACTATTACATACTGTAATACATGTTTTGTCATTTAAATGGTGTAGTGTTTTGAGATCAAGGATGTATATTTTATGCATAGGATAAGCTTTTATGGAAGAAAGTATGTTAACATCATAATCAGTGTCTAATAAGTGGAACTGAGATGATGGGGACTGGGGTGATGTTTTTGTCTTAACTGCTGCACAGCCATTTTGTTGAATCATTTTGCACACATGTAAATTATTAAATAATCCATGTGACATTTGTATGTTACATAAATAAAGTTGCAATAAGCTTTTCTTTTTATAAATTAAAAGTTAAATATGGGGACAGGAATGATGCTATAAAAAATACTCATTCCTATTCAGAACCAAAACTATATGTTTATAAATATGAACCAAAGATAAGAACAACTTATCTTTATCCATGGTGGTTAGTTGAACTTTAGTTGCTGTTCCAGTAGAAATAATTCTGCCAGCGCCACCTAACGTCTGTTAACATAAATGTGTATCTAGAGGGACTGAGATGATGGTCAACCTCAGGGACAAATATATTTACTACAATATTTTACTATACAATTACAATCTATATTAATAAAGGAGAATTATATTTTCCCATATATATATATATATATATATATATATATATATATATATATATATATATGTATAAATATATAATAGCAAAAGTTAATAATATTTATAGAAATGTTTCAGCATACGTTTAATATTGGATATTTGTATCTGGGGACAGGGACTGAAATGATGATGTACTTTGTTTAAAACTTAAAATTAATTATTTATACATCATTATATTTATCATTGGTAATTGTTATAACAAATGTTACAACATATTAAATTTTTCAGTTTTTGGTTTTAGTATAATTAATGAAATATTATTGGCAGTGGATGCAAATTGTCCAATTTTCAGATATTGATCCGTATATCTCCCCCCCCCCCCCTCTCTCTCTTTGCTTCCTGATGACGATCATTCCCGGTCTGTCACGTCCTTGAAAGTCAGCTTAAAGCGCCAATTTTGTCAACTTTACATTTGGATATGTTTTCGTGTTATATTACTAAAATTACTGCAGTAATTAGTTCTAAATGTAACGTAAGTTACCATGAAATGACCCAACATCTAAGCACCTCCAAGTCCAATTTTTACAAAAATAATTTATTTTATACTAAGCTAACAACTGACATCAAAGCAAGACAATAGGGAAACTTTAGCAAGATATTGGGTCAAATGATTATAAAGGTTTTATTTAAATATGTTCATCTCGCTTAACTCTCCAGCCGAGCCAAATTTCATTAATTTACTTTTGATAATCTTGATTTAAATGCATTTCTTTTTACTTAATTAAAAAAAATACAATAATTTGTGGCGTGAATATTTAGGAGTACATGCATAAGACTATGTAATCTGGTTCTTATTTTAAGTTAAACATGTCTACATACTTTGATTACATTTTACCGAAAGGTAAACAATCCCAAGCCCTTATTTATTTTATAGTTTAAAAATTGAACAGTACCTATACCATCATAGTTTGAAGAAAATCTCAAGTCGGTTTAAAGTACCTACGCTTTACGAGATTGTTTGTTGGGAGTTTCACACACGTTTCTTAAATATGTTTTCTCCTTGCTATACGCCTTAAGGACATTTTTGTTAAGTGTTGAAAATGTTTAAAATTTTGCCTTGTAAGATAAGATTTTTTTAGTGGTTTATTTTTCAAAATATTGCACAGAAAAAAGAAATATTATGAATTGAAATTTGCCTCTACTTTTGATTAAGAAAAATATTAAATAAAACTTTTAAAAGGTGAGATTATCGTTCATCGATTAAAACTGGTAGATTCAATACAGTAAAAATAAAATTCAGTTTAAATGACAAATCTTTCTACTAATAAAAAACATTGTAATACTTAAAAAGTCCTACATGAAATATTACCTTTATTCTTACAGTTTTACTTAGCCGTAAATAATGCTTATGACTTCTTAAGAAATCTAATCTTAAAGTATAAAAATATTATCTTCGGTAAAAATTTTACAACAAAGCGTAGTATTTAGATATTAAACCCTTCTCTTCCAGATGTAAATAACTTTACGGAGCATATATCCACTAGTGATGAAAACCAAGGGGTTATAGATTACTACTTACACTTCTTAAAATTTTCATTTTCTTAAGGGTGTTGTTCTCAAATCCAAAAGAGCAACTATCTGACATAGGTTTTAATTTATTTTTGTTCGAAAATGCATGAAACTAGCTGGTGTTGTTGTTCAGAAACTATGTAATTGATCTGTTTTTTTTTTTTCTATTTTTTTGCAAACGCAATAGATCTTTCAGAAAATAGTGTCAAAGTGAGCGTTTTGAACCGAATTTCCGCGCGAAGGAAGAAAGAGACTCAAGAGCGGGCGAAAAACGTGTTTGTCACGTGATCAAAATTGCTTATAACTCAATAGGTGTATTGATTGATCAAAAAATGGAAAAAACAGTTCAATTCCAAATCGCTTCCATAGCCAGGCTTTCCAGTTTTATACCTTTCCGTTAAAAAATGAATTTGTAAATGTGTCAAAACGTTTTGCGCTAGTTGAGCAGAGCAGTTAAAAACAGCCTTTAAAAAAAAAAAAAAAAAAAAAAAAAAAAAAATAATAGTATGACACTGGCATGAATTTAAAAGAATTTGTGCATTGTAAAAAATCGGGACTTAATGCTTCCCGCTTAAATCGAGAAACCTATTAGCAACTTTAGTTTTGACCTCCAGTACTTAGATTATGGCACCGGCCAGGACCTAGAGGTCTGCACGGGCCGGAATTTCCAGGCCCCGGCCCGGCCCGAAGGAATGTTATTTTGGCCCGGCCCGGTGTAAAAATTGAAAGTTCGGCCCCGGCCCGGCCCGACTAAATTTCCACAAAAAATTCCGTTTTTTCTCGACATACTATTAAGATTCTTTTAATGAATACTACATGCATATTTATGGGAACATTTTACAGTATATTTTAAATTACTATGTGTTCGCAAAATAGAAAACACACAATAGTAAACGTTAACGATTACTTACAGTGTTTTAGTCAACGTCTCTACAGACGTTTCAAAATTTAAATGAGGGTTCATTAAAAGATTATTGTAGTTTAGAATAAAGGGTTAAAAAACATGATAGCGTTTGAAGCTTATAATAAAAGGTAGATTTGTGAAAATATTTCTGTCATTTTTAAGGCTTTTCTCAAATCCAAAGGAGCTACATTTTGATACATTTATGAATTCATTTCTTTTCGGAAACGCATGAGATTGGCAGATATTCTTATTCAGAAACCATGTAAATGCCGTTTTTTTTCTTAGATAAAAGTAATATATCTTTCAGAAAATACTGCCAAAATTAGCGTTTTGAATCGAATTTCCGGAAGCGATAGCACAGGAAAGGAGAAAACGTACAGTCACGGGACAAGAGTCTCTGTTATCTCTCTACGTAATTTATGAAAAATGGAAACGCTATTCGATCCCAAATGTCTTCAATACTCAGGCCTGTCAATTTTATGCCTTTATAGTTAAAAATGAGTCAGAAAATGTGTCTGAGAGTTTCGCATTGTTGAGCAGTAAATATGAGAACCACCTTAAGGTACATTTCCAAAGATACTGTTAACAGAAGTTCATTATCGCTATTAATACTTTTACAAAACATAATGCCTGTCCTACACATCCTGAAAACGATTAAGACCAGTTCCGTCCCGCCACAAGTCTGCCGAAAATATTAAACCCGGGATCAGGCATCATGTAACTGTACGATGCCGATCTCTACGATGGACATGTTACATTTCTGTATTGATGTTGTTAAACTCGCATCGGCTCGTAACGAACATTTATACTTCTCGAAAAAGTCATATTCATTGGAAATGACCTCGTATTTTATCTGCTCCTCTCAAATTCTTATATCAGGCCGATAGGCCAGATTAATTTTTTTTACCGGACTGGCCCTGCAGGCCCGTTCAATTTTTTTGCCGGCCTGACCCGTTTATTTTGTTTGTCGGCCCGGCCCGGCCCGGCCCGTTGAAAAAATTGTCCTAATTCTGCCGGCCCGGCCCGTTTGAAAATTCTGCTCCATTCTGTCGGCCCGGCCTGCGGGCCTCGGGCCAAGCCCGGGCCCGTGCAGACCTCTACCAGGACCACAATTCTGCAGGTAAAATTAAAAAATAAGTAGTTTCATTATTGTTTAGCCTTATGTCGCACTATATAACAAGATGTGGAAATACTGGATTATGATTTTTTTTTCTTTCAAAAGTAGATCTGTAATTAATCTTGCTATATAAACAGTTTGGACTTAATGATAACCGAACCCGTTACTGATCAATCTTATAATTAAACAAGAAAGAAAAAATCATGCATTCAGAATAGATTATGAAACACTTTCCAACACATTCAGAATAGTGTAATAAAACTGCACCGTTTAAAAAATTATAATATTAAGTCTAATTCAACCATATGGAAATGCATAACACCATTTAAAAACCCAATTTCAGCTGTTTCCATCTACAATAGGAAAATTATCTGAATTGTTTCAGCAGCCCTGTATATGATTTATAGATTTGTATCTATTAACTACATGCATGCCAAAATTTTGTTTACTTAAGAAATACATTACTTCAATTGAAAATTCCCCTTCAGCAACTTCCTATAATAACGAAAGTGGTACGTGAATACTTTTGTACAGCCCTGTATATGAGGTGTAGAATTTATGTATAACAAGTAACGTGCAAAAAATTATCTAAATTTAAAAGCGCATACCGAATTTCAAACCGTACACTCCAGCAATTATTACTCAAAGACAGTACTGTAACCGATTTCTTTTGTGTGTCCCTGTAAATGAATATGCCATGTTCTAACGTGATCGTAGTGAAATTCGGTGATTTATATCAGTTTAAATACATTTGAAACAGCGTAATGTCACTGAAATACTCTGCAAACGATTTTTCCCCATATACCATAATTTAATGGAATGGGTAGCCCTGTAATTGAAATATTAATCCCACATACTTCATATGCAATACCAAACATGATTTGGTGACCCTAAATATGGATTATCAATTGCATGGAAATCCGAGTATATTTACGGGAGTTAGAGCGTGGACAGACGGCCAGACAAACCGAATGCATAAACACTTTTCAACTTTGTTGGAAAGTGTTAAAAAGAAGAAAAATGTACTAAGTTTGAGATTTAAAATGCATATAATACGATTAAAATGTTATTGTTATTAATATGTCCCCTGTCACTGTGTTCTTGTTCTGTTATACATATACATATATATGACTTTGCGTTATGTTATTCTTATTTGTGATCGTTTATTTTATGAATAGACATTTTAATGGCAGTAACAGTTATAGAACAGATACGTGCATGAAAACTATTTCACCTTATTTCATAATTTACGCATGGAGCGCAATGATAAAGTCTATGTCATAGGCCCACAAAAATCACAGGACTCTTTCGATCTCCCCTTTTGGATCTGTCCTTATATATTGATTCACATTTCATTAAATGAATATTAACCCTCTCGCTGCGTGTGTATATAGTAGATTGGAAGCATCATGTCATCTTTCTTTTGAAACAACAATTATTAAAACTGAATATTGCCAAAAATTAAGTTTCTTTCTCCACCCTTAAACCACGTATTGCAGCACTTCAAAATAATTTCATCATTACATATGTAAATAAGGCTGCTAACAACTATGCTATCATCTGCAAATATTACTATCATCACCTTCTAACTAAAGCAGTTACTTCTAATAATATTTTCAAACTTCATCATGTTACTTTAAAGGAAAATAATAATCATATATTAAGCTATCATAAATTACTAGGCATAAAAAATAACAACCTAAATTATCCTTATGTAGTCATGATTCCAAAATTTCACAAAAATCCTCTTAAATTCCGCTCTGTCACTGTAGGTTGTAATACATATAATACTCGTGCTAATACATTATTTTTAAATATTCTTACACAAATTTATGAGTTATCAGTCAACAAAGACAGCACTCACTGCATTAAAAACAGTTTTGAATTGGTGGATAAAATAAAGCCATTAACAAATGTCAATAATATTATTACTTTAGATTTCAAAGACCTATTTAATAATATCATTCTCAAAGACTTACATTCTATTATCAATACATTATTTATAGAATATTTTCCTTTATTAAATTTACCTGATAACATTGATACTGACTACTTCACATCTTTGACTAACTTTCTACTATTTCATAATTTTATTTTCCAAGACAATGCTTTTTTTATTCAAATACGGGGCATCCTTCAAGGCGCTGCTTCATCAAGTATGTTATCTGACTTATATCTTTACTTTTATGAACGTAAATTTATTAACAATAATATACTGCTATACAGATACATAGATGATATAATTATTCTTTCTGTTAAAGATAATAATTCTATATATCTTCCTGTAAAGTACCCTTCTAATCTAGAACTCAGTACTACTTTTCCACATAATTCTAGTATCAATTTTATGGATGTTAAAATTAATATTCTCCCTAATAACACCCTAACATTCAACATTTATGATAAACGCAATGAATTTTCATTTAATGTAATTAATTTTACGAACTTCAATTCCTGCTTACATATTTCAGTATATAGAAATATTCTACTTAATCATGGTCTTCGTATCAAACGTTTATGTTCCTCCCAATTCTTACAGCCTAACATTTTTAAATTAAAGCAATTAGCATTGTCTTATAATTATCCCATCTCTTTTATATCTGCATGGCTCAAATCTTAATATTCATTCTTTTCTATTTTCTTCTACTTTTTACCAGTATAGGCATATAATATGTATTTAAAAAAAAACTAAAAAATAGAAAACACTATTATGGAGGGTGGGTTGTGGATTGCTGAAAAATTATAAAAACATACACAACAAAAATTATATATATAGTATATGTATATGTAGATTTATATATAATTGGAAAAAAGGGGGGGGGGGTATGTGTGTGAGTGTATGTTTTTCCCATACATTATGCACTATTTAAAAAAAAAAAAACCCATAAAAATACTATTACGGAGGGTTGAAGTTGGGAATGCTAAAGAAAGTTTAAACCCTTATATGTTTATATATGTGTGAGCCTGTACATGTGTATGTATATATGCTTATATAATGTATGGATATATTAAAAAAAAAAGAAAAATTAAATAAAAAAACATGGAATATCATGCATTTAACATCATAAATTTCTCGACAATTTTTACATATTTCTTCATAATACAAGGATATATTTCACTATCTCAATATTCCTCATTGTTTTTTAAATTTTCACATTTAGTTACATAATACAAGGCTATATTTTACTATCTCAAAATATTCCTCACTGTTTTTTAAATGTTATTTATATTCTCATTTTTTATATTATAATATTTTGTCTTTAAATTAGTTAATTTAATCAATTGCCCTTCTATTTATTTATTTTTATATAATTCTTTATTTTATTTTTTATTAATTTATTCCTATTCTTTATATTATTTTTGCATTTACTCAGTAATTATCAAGTTTATTGCTATTTTTTCATTCTACTTCAACTAAATGTTAATCTAAGTCATTTCTTTATTTTTTCAATCAATTTCATTCTTTTTGGGCGGGGGGGGGGGGGGTAAAGATGGCAGCACCAAACATTATTGTTAATCATCCAGTTCCAATTTACATTTTTTCCTTTCTCAAAGGTATAATCCTTCATTTGGTGCCCCTTCGTTCTGGCGCCCGGGGCACATGGACATGCCCCCTCCCCTCCTAGTTTCGGCCCTGGTTGCGCAGATTTTGCTACTTTTACGTTGCCCGTGGAAATCGCGGGATGTGCAGCGAGAGTGTTTAATTTATTTAAAATCTAATGTAAAATTCTTGTTAAAACGGTCTATAATGCCAGCATCTCTTCTTGTGTGGGTTTTTCGGTCTTGCTCTTGACGCTTCAATTTTATGCTTCCCCACATCCGGCGACCCCAATTAGCCAGTTGCTGCAACTCACGTAGTCCCGAAACTCTGCGACGACGCCTTTTTATGTTTTTTTTTTTACTTTGCTTTTCTTTTTTCCCACTTCTACATCCACAGCAGCTCTCGCGAAGACGTTTGTTTTCTCTTAAAACTCCGGATCATTTCTTTTTTAACTTTTTTATTTCTCTTCCTTTTTGACAGCTTAGCGCTTGTTTTTACATGTATAAATAGCGAAAGAGGTGTCAAAGGAAATGTTTAACCGGTATTTTCTGTTGAAGATAGAGAAAAGGATTTTATTATATTATTATTATTATTTTAAGGCATGGTTTGCAATGTATATATTTTTGCGACCTTATATGTTTGTGCTCTAATCGCTGTGTTATTTAAACCTTCTTAAAAAGTTCCCGCATAAAAGATCGGTAATAATATTCCACGTAATTCAATTAACCACTTTTAACCTAAATTTTGTATAAATAAGTTGATGTTGAATAAATATCTAATAACCATTATTGCAAACTTCTACAAAGAGACATTCAAATTTACCCAAGTTTCCTCTTGAAGTTATTGATTTCAAGCAAAGTAGATTTATCAAAAATTTCCTTTTTTTTTTTTTTTTTTTAGAGCAATAAAGTTTTATAAAATGTAGGGGTCCATTAAAAGTATGCTTCCAGGGTAATAATGAGTGAATTTAACAGTATAATGATATATCTGTTGACATCCCGTTTTTTTCTCCCCTTTTTAATGAATTGAAAATAGAAATTTTATTAAATAAAAGATATACCGAGATAAATCCTTTCTTCAGATAATGATTACAAACCATGGCTGCAGTTTCGAGAGCAATCATCTGCTTTTATCATCAGATGAGATTAGCAGAAAGTAATTATCCGGACAAGGTTAAAAACAGTTCAGCAAGCATGTGCAGGATTCTTAGATGTACTATATTCTAATTGAGAAAAATATTAAGACAAAAAAAAAGTTGGGGGGGGGGGGCTGGTGTTAATACCATTTCTTGCTTTAATTATTATTATTATTATTATGGTCCCATCTGACTTATCATGTTTAAAAAACAAATCCCACCTTTGTCTAAACTTTTTTCGGTATGTGGATCTACCTTCTAAGGTTTTCTGTTTTTTCCCCGACTGTGTGTGGTTGACGTATCTTCAGTGATTTTATCTTCGGCACTTAATATATATATATATATATATCAAGTTTTAAAAATATATTTTTAGACATTATTATGTAAATGTTAAATACAAATAATTTAATCCTAAGAAACTTTAAAAATTAAAATTAATTTTTCACAGAATTTTTAAAAAGTTAAGTTTCAGCTACCCCATTTAAAACGCTGCTAGTATTTTTTTTTTTTTTTTTTTTTTTTTTTTTTTTAACAAATTACAGGTCAGTAATGATATTTTGAACATATTTAAGGATCGTTTTTTTTTTTTCCCATTATTATTATTAAGGAGCGATAGTTTTAGAGAAAAAAATAATAAATAACTAAAAACAAGCGGGGAAAAAAAGCTGAGAAAATGACTAGTTTTTGCAGATAAGAATTTTTTTTTAAGCAAAAGTTATCAAAATATTAAAAATCCTATCCTTAAATCACTTTTATCTAGAAAATAAAATTCAAATCCAACCTTTCATAATCTAGAAAAGCCTTAGCATTTTGAAGACATGGAAAATCTGAAAAAACTTGAGCTAAGGTAAATGAGTTTAAAGATTTTTTTTAAGGCGGTTTTCAAGTTCACTGCCCAACAAATCCGAAACTTTGACACATTTTATGACTTATTTTAAAACGTATATCACAAAATTGGCAGGCCTGACGAAGCTGTTTGAAATCGAAATGAGTTTTCCCTTTTTTCATAAATAAATTATTTATCGAATTATAAGCGAGTTTGGTCACGTGTCAACAGGTTTTCCCCCTTCTGTGGCAATTTTTTACCTTTTCGTCCGGAAATTCGGTTCAAAACCTCCACTTTGACAGTATTTTCTGAAAGATCTTTTGAGTTTACCTAAAAAGGGAAAATTCGATTACATAGTTTCTGAATAACGATACCTGACAATCTCATGTGTTTCTTAACAAAAATGAATTTAAAATGTGTCGTAAAATTGTGTCATAAAGTTGAGACCTTAGATATCACCTTAGATTCACCTTAGAGGGTGAATTTCATATCATATATTAGATGTTTGTTAAATCAGTCGTAACTGTGGTTCTGTATGCAGTATTAGTCAGAAATTTTGTCTGGATGTAGTCGAACGAATATGGTATGTGATAAGATGAAATCGAAATTGTTAAGAAATGTCGATATTGGTAGGGTGCCGCTTTCCCTTAAGTACAAGAAATTAATAAACCCATAGAAATATTTTAGCCCCCGGAATGCTATTTCTCTCTCCCAGCTTATTTTGTCACCAATAAATAACGCTACCTTGTATACGGCAGCCGTAAAACAAAAGCCGATGTTTCATTGTGCGATTAAATACTCTACAGCATTTTTAAAAACTTCTAAGCATCGCACATTTTCAATGTTTGTACCATCGTATTGGGAAAAAAAAGTACTTATTAATGCAATTTGTTTGAAAACTGCATCTCCATTTGTTTTTGGAATATTTTTTTTTTTTTGTAGTTTTTAGCGACATTTGTTTCATTTTGGCAACACAAATTCTCAATTTCTGTAGAAAGTAAAGAAAAAATTGATGAAAAATAGCAATTATATCTTTTTGTTGCCATTTTCTCATAAAAATTGAAAAAAAATTAATTAAAATACTTGCTATTTTGAGAAAATATAAATGAATGATTTATGATAAAACATGGAACTATTATATAAACTATATTTAATTTTAAGAATCTTTATTAATACAAATGACGTCATTTTACATAAAATAAAAGCATGTGCTTTAAGTCTTAAAATTGAAATATGTTTTGCAGTAGAGTCCCGATTATCAGACTCCCGCTTAACCGAGTTATTTTCTTCTGGTGGACCGATGGCTTCTATTATTATGAAACAGAAACAGCCATTATAAATGAAGCGTTAGGTGAAGATGAAAGAGCAGTCGTAAAAAGTTAGAACTCTGATTTTTTGGTCAGAAGGGGGGGGGGGGGGGTGGCCTTTTTGAAAAAAAAAATTATGGCCATTTTTTTTTTAATGACCACGTTTCCTTGACTTGGAGGAAAAGAAGAAAATATAAAACGGCGAAATTTAGCCACTTTAACATCAGTAATTTGAATATCTACTGTATAGAATGTATCCGTAAGATGTGTTTTTTCTTTGATTGGCCGCGGCCTCGTAAAAAGACTAAGATCTTCATCAGTCATACCACAAATTCCCCTCTCTATTTTTGAACCTACAGTAGAACTCCAATTATCCGAACTCCGACTATCCGAATTGCTGATTATCCGAATTGCTTTCAGAATTTCAGTTACGGTGCTTAACTGTGAAAACTCTACGGGAAGACATAACATATCCCTTCTGTTGAAAGGGAAGTCAAAAAGCCCAAGAGCATTTAAAAATGTGTAAAAGCTTC
This sequence comes from Maratus speciosus, assembly GCA_963932465.1. Taxonomy (NCBI): domain Eukaryota; kingdom Metazoa; phylum Arthropoda; class Arachnida; order Araneae; family Salticidae; genus Maratus; species Maratus speciosus. The sequence goes on along the minus strand of OZ010791.1, from coordinate 231,798,504 downwards.
CCCTCTTTTATAAAAACCAACCCAAGGCTTGGATGACTGCAGCATTGTTTACCAAGTGGTACGACGAAATTTTCATCCCTGAAGTGAAAAAGCACCAAAAATGTCTTGGAAAAGAAGGCAGTAAAGTGCTTTTGATTGTTGATAAAGTACCAACCCATCCCACCGAAGAATTGTTGGAAAGAGGGAATGGCCAGTTTAAAACATCTTTTTACGGCCAAACGTTACAATTAATGACTTTCATTTACAATACGGTTCGTACAAACTGTACGAATGTACAGCACTTGTTTGAATACTTAACATGTAAAAACATGTAACATGTTTGCTTAACATGTAAAAATGTTGCCTTTTCTTTTAATTATTTAAAAGCTCATTTTCTTTAAAAATGGTTTTTTCTCCCACTTTCAACATACATACAGTAATTAATTAAAATAGACCCTTTTTTCGGAAAAAAAATCCAATTATCCGAATTTTGGATTATCCGAATGGGGTCCGGTCCCAATTGATTCGGATAATTGGAGTTCTGCTGTATAAGCTAGAATGCATCCATATCAGTGTTGAATGCAGAGTGTGATCCGGAAGGGACACCCCCCCCCCCCCCCATGGAGGTTTGAGATTTTATGCTTTTTAATGGACAAAAGTGCAATTTCCTTACCGGGTCTTTAAAATATCCCACCCGGAGAAAAACGTATGAATTCAACATTGATCCATATTTTTCAAATTTCTTCTCTGAAAATTAAAATATTTACCTCCCTTTTTCTGTATGCTATTCTTAAAGGGCGTTTTTTTCCATTTGACGAAATGTTTATAAAATTTATACTTAATTTTATATTTTTTAGTGTTAAAATTTACGTGAAGCAGGCAAGTTGTAGATAAGATTTTAATACTTGAAATAAATCTATGTAGCATTTTAGAACTATCTTGTCAAATAAGAAAGAAAAAAACATCCTTAAAAATATTTTCTGATAAGGAATTGAAAATTACGAATGCATTACAAGTCCGTAGGTTTAATATTAGAGAGGGGGATTTGCGGTATGATTGATAACAAGCATTTTGTAACTTATAAATGCTTTTTTTATGATATTATAGTGTTGACTCTAGAAAAAAAGGGCTGTCGGGCGGGAATTTTTCAAAAAGGGAACACTATCTAAAAAAGGGTAATTTTTTTCAAAAAGGGAACACTATTCTGAAAATGGGGCACATTTTTTTCAAAAAGGGGACACTTGTACATTGTTCACAAAAAATATTTTGAACTGATTTGTTTAAGTGCCTAGAATTTGCGATATTTTCCCGGGATCAATTTAATTGTCCCGAAGCGCATAGGAAATGTTTAAAGGGCAGTCGGGCGCATCGGAAGAGTTTAAAAGAGCCGCCGGGCGCAAAAAAAGAAATATAAAAAGGGTCGTCGGGCGCTGCGCCCTGCTAAAGCGGCTTAGAGTCAACACTATATTAGAGTTTTGCAAAAATTACTGCGATAGTTGTTATTCAAAAACGAAAATAATATTTTAAATGTGTTTTATCTGTGCTTATTATTATTTTTTTATTATTATAGTTTATCAATATATATATATAATCTCGAAAATACTTAGTTATATATTTCTATATGGCGAGTTCATGCGATGATGTTATTTCAGGTTTTCTAGTAAAGGACAAAATTAGCATTTAGCCACTGGCCACAGGGCCACTAAATGAAAAAAAAAGTGCGATTAAGAGGCTACTTCAGTCAAACGAAAAGACGCGTTGGCTAATGCTAATCCTATGGAAAAAAATTTATAAAGATATCTAGGTCGCATTTCAATATTTTTAAAAGATTTTTTTTTCATTGGATAACTGAGATCGATCTGTATACAAGCCGTTTTTTACTCCGAAAATGAAAGTGTCCTCATTAAAAATACCTGTAAACAAAATCGAAAAAGTAAACAACGGCTGCATGCATCTCAACTATTCAATGCAAAAAAAAAAAAAAAAAAAAAAAAAAAACATTTAAAAAAATATCGAAATTTAAACGAGATATCTTTTATAAATGTCTTCCATAGGATTAGCATTAGCGAACGGGTCTTTTCGTTTGACTGAAATAGCCTCTTAAAAAATTGTTTGTCGGCGGCCTCCTTATGGCCACTTTCTTACAAGCAGAGAGTAAAATTTTCTTTCATTCCGTCAAGGATTCTACTCTAGTTTCAATATGTTTATATTAACATATTTATTTGAGATATTCAATTTTAGATTAATACTAATAGAAATTTTAACAAAAGTTTACTGTTTAGTAATTTTAAATTAATAAAAAAAAGTTTAAATTAAGTGGCCGCTTATAAAACTTGTACTACTGGCCACCGGCCACTAATAAAATTTCTTAGTTTTGCCCTTTATTTTCTAGAACATGATTGATAAGTCGACTCTTGTAGATGGTAAATGCTTGATTTGTGGAATTTTCCAGATAAGTGTTTCGCTTCAAATTTGGTAGCCAAAGTCGATCTTTATAATCGGCTAATACTCAACATTGCCGATTTAGTTATTGAGTTTTGTCTGTAAATCTACTTTTACTGCAACTATCGCCAATGCGCGGGGAAGCTCTCGTATGCAGCCGAATGGAGTTGGCGGTTCTTAAAAACTTCAAATTTCTTTTGGGTGTGCCGGCCGTTAAATTCCGCTTTTATGAAAACATTTTTATGCTTGCGTGTTCTTGCACGTGGGCATTTATAAAGTGTTTGGAGTAACTTTGCTTTTAAATCCAGTAAAATGTCTACATATTATCCCAATCTCTTAGGACAACAATTGTGATATACAGTCAAACCCCGATTTATAGTGCCATCTCGAAATAACGCCAATTCCGTTTAACCGCCAATAGTGTCTATGAACAAATCTGCCAAATAGGAATTTCAATGTAATACATCCGTTAAAGCGCCAACTCGATATACTGCCAAAAACAAATTCTAGACTTTGCATAACTTTCGTTTTAAAATTTTTTGTTGAAATTTCAAAGGGCACCTTCTTTTCCTGTATGTACATGTTTTCAAGCTCAACTCAAACTTTATTAACTAGCAAAGAACTTGTATTGTTCTCAACACATGTCACCCATTCTGTATGTCATTGGGAGAAGAAAAATACCGGGTGCTGAGTTGCCGATCAAGTGAAGGTTCTGATTCCGACTGGCGAGTCACTTGACCCGATGCGCTTCTGGAGCGGGGGAGCGTGAAACGCAATTGGCCGAAAGGGTCTTAGAGGTCTGCACGGGCCCGGCCCGCGGGCCGGGCCGGCGGAATGAAGGCGGATTTTCTAACGGGCCGGGCCGACAGAATTAGGAAATTTTTTTCAACGGGACGGGCCGGGCCGACAGACAAAATAAACGGGCCGGCCGATAAGAAAATTAATCGGGCCTATCGGCTCGATATAAAAATTCAAGCGAATCAGATAAAATACGAGCCATTTTCAATGAATATGATTTTCTCGAGAAGTATAAATGTGCGTCACGAGCCGATGCGAGTTTAACAACATCAATACAGATATGTAACATGTCCATCGTAGAGATCGGCATCGTGCAGTTACAAGATGTCTGATTCCGGGTTTAATTTTTTTCAGCAGACTCGTGCCGGGACGGAACTGGTCTTAATCGATCTCAGGATGTGTAGGACAGGTATTATGTTTTGTAAAAGTATTAATAGTGATAATGAACTTCTGTTAACAGTATCTTTAGAAATATACCTTAAGGTGGTTCTCATATTCACTGCTCAACAATGCGAAACTTTCAGACACATTTTCTGATGAAGGCATAAAATTGACAGGCCTGACTATTGAAGGCATTTGGAAACGAATAGCTTTCACCATATTTGATAAATTACTTACAGAGATAACAGAGATTCTTGTCACGTGACTGTACGTTTTTCTCCTTTCCTGTGCGATCGCTTCCGGAAATTCGATCCAAACGCTAACTTTCGCAGTATTTTCAGAGAAAGATAGATTGCTTTTATCTATGAAAAAGACGGCATTTACATAGTTTCTGAATAAGAATACCTGCCATTCTTACGCGTTTCCGAAAAGAAATGAATTCATAAATGTGTCAAAATGTAGCTGCTTTGAATTTGAAAAAAGCCTTAAAAATGAGAGAAATATTTTCACAAATCTACTTTATATTATACAGCTTCAAAAGTTGTCATGTTTTTAATCCTTTATTCTGAACTACATTAACCTTTTAATGAATCCTTATTGGAATTTTGAAATGTTTCTAGAGACGATGACTAAAGCACTGTGTAATCGTTAATGTTTATTATTGTGTGTTTTCTGTTTTACGAACACATAATAATCTAAAATATACCGTAAAATGTTCCCATAAATATGTATGTAGTAATTCATTAAAAGAATCTTAATTGTATGTCGAGAAAAAAACGAATTTTTTTGTAGAAATTGAGTCGGGCCGGGTCTGTTTTCACTGTTTTATGTACGGGCCGGGCCGATATTTGTAAAAATGCAAACGGGCCGGGCTCGATCCGAACTTTCAATTTTTACACCGGGCTGGGCCCAGAAATTCCGGACCGTGCAGACTTCAAAGAGTCTCTCCTCTCTCAGGTGTGAACAATGCAGAAAAGAACTTCTGCGTCCACTTTATGTCGATTTCTAGAGGGGAAAAAAACGGTGTGCAAAGCAAAATCTGTCATTCGAAGTTTCGGTAGGACATTTATTTCAACCTCGAAGATTTCACCAGCTAAATCTGTAAAATATCTTGTCTCTTTTATTTTAACTTATTATGGCGAAAAGAGCAGTTTTATCAATTTTGGAAAAGCGGGAAATTTGTGAATATAAAGAAAGAAATGTGAATGCATCGCAGCAACGCATCTCCAATCATTTTTCTACATTCTGGAAAAAGCCTGTTATCAGACGCTGCATCGGAGACATTTTGATGAATACAAAAAAAATGGATTAACACCAACGATCTGCAGTCAAATGTAAAAACACTGAAAACAGCGAAACATGAAGATTTAGAGGATGTCCTTTGCACACTGATACAACAAATGAGTGCTGAAAATGCTACCATAAACGGAGACATCATCAGAGAGCAGGCAAAAGTCCTTAGCCAACAAATGAATATCACAGATTCCGAATACAGTAGTGGCTTGTTGAAGAGATTTAAAAAGCGACGAGGATATATATATATATACTCGCAGTACATACGAAGTGGTGAGACTGCAGGTGTTGATGAAGATATTGTGTTAAATGGTCGTAAAAAAACTGAGTGCGCTGATTCTAGAGTATAAACTGGAGGACGTTTAGAACATGGATGAAAGTGGTCTTTTTTACCGTTTGCAGCCAGATAAAACAAATTCGAATGGGCCTGCTAAAGAATGCAAAAAAAAAAAAAAAAGAAAAAAGAAAAAAAGAAAAAAGAAAAGAAAAATAGATCGTGGTGTCTCTTGTGTTCTGTACGAATAGGGATGGATCTGATAAGCGAACTGTGACAGTGATTGGAAAATCTGCTAAGCCAAGACGTTTTAAAAATTTTAATCCTGCTCTTTATGTAGATTGTGAGAATAACAAGAAAACTTTGATGACTGCAGCATTATTTCAAAAATGGTTAGCGAATTTCAACTTAAAAATGAAAACAAGCAAACGCCATATCTTAATGATTTTAGATAATGCCCCTTTTCACATAGCATACCCAATGAGCAACATCCACTTTGAATTTTTACCTCCTGACTGTACTGGATTTTTACAATCTTTGGATGCGGGTATAATAAACTCATTCAAAGCTCATTATCAAAAGTATCACGTGCACCATATCATTCAAAAAATCGTTAAGATAATTTTTCTCCAATCCTTTTACATGATTCTATTCGCATGATTAAAAAAAAAAAAAAAAGCATGAGATGGAATTTCATCAGAAATTATTGTTAACTGCTAAAAACGTGCTGGATTGATTAAATATGAAGGAACTACTAGAAAACAAAACAGTACAGCATTTTAATAACTACAAGACAAAATACACAAATTAACAGATATTGAGCATCCTCTATTATCGGCAATAAAGTGCATTAATATAGACAAAAGTGTTTCAAAATTTGAAGATTTGACTTGACAATCGAAGAAATTGTTGCCAATCAAAATTCAAATTCATCTGACACCGAATCTGAAGAAGCTGAAACGCCGCATATTACATCTGATGAAGTTAAAAAATGCATTGGGAAAATAAGAATTTTTTTAGAAAAACATGCAACTGATAAAAAAATGATGAACAATCTTTTAGTTGTAGAAAAACTAGCATTTTAAAATATTTCTTTGTAAAAGATAATTAAAGTAAAATAAATTCAGTGTAAGATTTAATGTATGTGTGTGTCTGTTATGTGCATAATTAGCTACTTCTAAAATTGATCATATAAAGAGGTAAGTGCATGTTAATTTCACACATTAATTAGATAATTTTGAATCAAGCAGTATTAATTATATTATATTAATTATATATACTATATATTATGGGATAATTTAATAAAAATGCATTATGATATTTATTTTTATAATAATAATGGTATAATAGTATCAAAATTAATTTTTATTGCTATCTAATTCGATATACCGCCAAACTCGTTATAGCGCCTAAAATTTCTCGAACGGGTAATGGCGGTATAACGAGGTTTGACTGTACTTTCTGTTGATAACTGAAATTGGTATTATATTATTACTGCATTAAGTAATACAAGTATACTTTTGTCTTTCTCGTTTATTTATTTTCAGGATTCATTATAAATATTTTTTATAACTTTTTTATATATTGAAATCAGTGCCTGATTTATGCAGGGTATTCGGGGCACAGGGCCCCTGAAAATTAGGGGGGCCCAAATGCTGCTGAACGATTTTCAATTATTGTCCAAAATATGATGTAGTTTTAACATCTGATGGAATTTTGCATATCATTCTACATTCTTTTGTGTTCGTATTGTATTTTTATAAAATCTTATATTTTGCCTGAAGCATCCATATTTAATTACTTCATTATACTGAATATTTTCTTTTATCTTTATCATTTAAAAAATATGTTGTATTTTTAATTCTTATTTAATCATGTTCCTGCTCTCGTCAGATTTTTTGGTTTTAGTGAACGTAGCTCGTAGGTGCGCCAGAGCCCCAATATTTTAAATATTTGTAGCTTGGTAGTGCGGAAAATTTATTATTAGTTGTTGCGTACTTTATGGACTCGCATAGGAAAAGATAATCAGCACCACACAATTTATTATAAAACGTCTATTCATTTAAATTTCATATTTATGAAATAATTATCTAAAAGTAAATTAATGATTATCAAATTTAATTTTTTAATGGATATTTTAAAGTCATTATTAAAGTCAGTAGTGGTTAACTTAGTATGTACCTGAATATTAAAGACATGAATTATCTCTTTGTGAATTATCACTAAGCGTAAACCATCAGAGTGAAAAATGTCCAAGCCTTAAAGTTAGTATGTACCGTTTCAATTATATATATATATATATATATATATATTACCATTAATTAAACATAACCTGCCACCGTCAATTATAATGAATTAAAGCTGTAAGTAATAAAAAAAAAAAAAAAAAATATTATAAGAATTATTATGGAAGAAAAAAGTGGACACCGACAAAAATTGAAAAGCTTATACATTGAATTACGTTATCGAGGGCACAGAATTCAATGATATAAGCAAAATGGTTGTTTTCTGTGGGAGAAATAAGCTAAAGCTAAAATTAATTTTCCCCTGTGCCCGAACAACCACTAAAATCAAGTGAATTGATTAAAAATGAAAGCAGAATAGAAACAAATAATATGAAATGGAAGAATCAATAAAACGTATTTAAATATTTATAGGATATAAAATAGAAATAATAAACACCATACCGATTAATATTTCAGTATTTACAAAAATCCATGTGCACATGTCTTCCTGTATATCAAAAAGATTAAGGTGAATAAAACAGTTAAGAAATCACAGTAAATGATACCAAAGGATGCAGTTAATACATTTTGAAATAATATTTGAAATACCTTGTAAAACAAATTTAATCTAATATAAAATATATAGAAATTAATTACATTATTTAAAATGCACTATTAAATTAATAGATAACAGTTTAACAATATCGTCAAAATTTAGCTAAAAATACACCCTGGTGTATAAAATATAACTAAAATGGAGCTAGAAAAATTAAAAATAAGAGCAATATGAAAGATACAATTTTAGTGCTGCCATCTATTAATAATTATATTAAACATCTATCGCAAGATAAAAATTTGCAAGCTTTTGAATGTAAATAACTGTTTAAACAGCAAAACCAAACAAATCCTTATATATAGAGAATTATAAACCTAATATAAATCACACAAAGTATTTAAAACTATTGTTAATAAAATTTAAAAGCATACAATATGTTCTATTAGCTAAATTATTTAATCTAAACTAAGAGTTTAAATAATGTTAGAACATTGATAATATATAGCATATATCTATATGCTATAAAACAAAATAAATTCAGTAATAATTAATATAAATAATTATTAAAAATTATCTAAAAATTATTTTTTAATGAATTATATATAAGAAATTTATAAAATGAACAGGAAATATCAATATATATATATATATATATATATATATAACCATTAATTAAACATAACCTACCACCATCAAAAACCGTAATATTATGAATTAAAGCTGTAAGTATTAAAAAAAAAAATCAATTTATTATAAGAATTATTATGGAAGAAAAAGAAAAAGGTGGACACCGGCAAATAATGGAAAAGCTTATATATTGAATTACGTTGTCAAGGGCACAGAATTCAATGATATAAGCAAAATGGTTGTTTTCTGTGAGAAAAATAAGCTAAAGCTAAAAATTATTTTCCCCTGTGCCCAAACAACCATTAAAATCAAGTGAATTGATTAAAAATGAAACAGAATAGAAACAAATAATATGAAATGGAAGAATCAATAAAACCTATTTAATTATTTATAGGATATAAAATAGAAATAATAAACACCATACCGATTAATATTTCAGTATTTTACAAAGATCCACGCGCACATGGCTACCAGAATATCATAAAGATTAAGGTGAATAAAACAGTTAAGAAATCACAGTAATTGATACCAAAGGATGCAGTTAATACATTTTGAAATAAATTTTGAAATACCATGTTAAATACATTTAATATAATATAAAATAAAATAAATAGATAGTAATTACATTATTTAAAATGCACTATTAAATTAATTAATAACTGTTTAACAATATCGTCAAAATTTAGCTAAAAAATCCCCCTGGTGTAGTAAATTATAACTGAAATAGAGCTAGAAAAATTAAAATTTAGAACTATCTTCAAAAGACAAATTTTGGTGCTGCCATCTAGTATTACTTTTATTATTCAAATGTCACAAGATAAACATTTGTAAGCATTTGAATGTAAATAATTTTTTTAACAGCAAAATCAAACATATCCTTATATATAGATAATTATAAACCTAATATAAACCACACAATGTATTTAAAAAAAAAAAAAAACTGTTGTTAATAAAATTTAAAAAGCATACAAAATATTCTATTAGCTAACTTATTTAAACTAAACTAAGAATTTAAATAATTCTAGAACATTGATAATATATAGCATATAGCTATATGCTATAAAGCAAAATAAATTCAGTAATAATTAATATAAATAATTATTAAAAATAATATAATTTTTTTTTTAAATCTATTATATATAAGATAATTATAAAATGAACAGGAAATAAAAAACATATGGACCGGAACCCCCAAATTTAAAAATCGCCACTGAAAAAAAAAAAAAAAAAAAAAATAATAATAATAATAATAATAATAATAATTTTTACAGAAAAAATTATTTTAAATAAAACAGTTTTTTCCTTTTAAAAAAATGTGAATTTTGTAAATTTTACAGAAAAAAAATTATTTTTCACAAACAAAAAATATTTTAATGAAAAATTACAGATATTTTCTGTAAATTAAACAGTTTTCTACTGGCGCCCAAATTGACAGTTTTTTCCTGTCAATTTGAGGGATTTTTTTTCTTTTTTACAGTGATGAATGTTAGTTAAGAAATTATACAATGGAAATTATATAAGTTGTGTGATAAGCGTAAATAAAATTAGTGATAGTTTTTTTCCGTAATTCATACGAGTTCAATTCCGTTGAGTATTAATTCTCACTTTAAAGATGAAAATTATTCCTATTAACTAATCCAGCCAAAGCGGATTAAATATGTCAAATGTAAAAGTTAAGCATTGCAAATATTGTGAGAAGAGAGATTTTGGTGATCATGGGGCATCTCAAGGTCGGGTTTTAAAAAATCGCGTTAAATAAAGGTGTGGGAAAAAATTACCTTATTCTGATTATGCGGTGTTTTTATCATTAAATTTCCATTATTTCATTCGGTCGTACAAGAAACGGTCGTTTAAATTTTATGCTGTACCGTGCCATCGAAACCAAGAAGCAAATCCAAATATGCTCAGTCTCATCTCAGATATACGTCATATTTTATCTAATCGAGAGACAATGGCATTTTGGTGACGGTTGTCATTATTAAAAACTGCTGAAGCGTTCTTCAGACAACTGCTATCTAATGCCTACGTGTATCCTGAATATTGATTTAGGCAAATGTGATGATTTCTATGTAAATGGCATGTGTAAGTGATGTCCAGGTTGTAATTGCATGAGATCCATAATTGAGTGTCCATGGCGTTTTAGATATTGCATGGCTTGCTGGTTCTGTCTGTCTTTTATCAGATGATGCTTCTCCATTATTCTGATGGGTTTTTAGTGGTTTAGTAGATGGCGTTTTTTAACGATGAAAGTGATTTTTCATGCTGAATTAACAATTGCAGTGTGAATGATTCGTAGGTCGCTATTGAAAATTATTGTTGACAAGTAATTGTACGTCATATATTTCTGCTCGCAATTGGTTTTTGCGTTTTTTCGCCTGCTTCTGATTCAGATTCACCCTGTTCTAACCTTGGCAATTGAAATTATATATTCCGTAACAAACGGCTATGTTAAACTTCGGAGATAATCTTTCTGTCTGTACCGATAATTATCGTTATAATTTTTGAGAACTTGTACAAGAACACAATCCATATTTAGTTTTTATAAAAGAAAAATGATATCGGAACCTCAACAGCTGGTGTTATAAGATCTCAATTAATATTGGCTTTTTTTTTTTATCCCGACATGTTGCATTATTATATTTTAATCTTATTTAAAAATTTATTTCATGGTTTAAAAGAAAGAACTTAAAATAATTTGAATGTGGATTAGGGACTAAAAACTGTATTACTGCTATTAATAAATCGTTGGAGCGTTGAGAAATTATAAAGCATGGATAAATCTTTAAAAAGAAAAAAAAAAAAGATTGTATGTATTTTTTAAATGCAATTATAAATACGAAAAATAATATTTTTAAACGCACGCACGTGCGCCATTTTTTATATTGATATATAGTGAATATTTTGCTTAAATCCCCTCTACTATATCATCCACGTAACACTAAAAAATTTTAAATATTTGCTCAAAATGTTGGTAAGTGGTAAGTTGTCCTTTCGCAACGCTATTAAATAGGATCATCCTTGCAAAAAATTATTTCCTTTAAAAAATTATTTTCTCCACAGCATATAATGAATGTCCTTATCTTCTTTATAGCTATATATTTAATACAGTAAGACTTAAATGATTTTCAGCCGGAAATGCTATTTTAAAAATAGTATCTACATATTTAGATTAAGCCCTTAAAAATATTTCTTACAATTTTTTAAAATGCGAAGGTTTTTAAATGCAATTAATCAATTTTTCAAGATGATTAACTTCTATAAAATACATTTTTTGCCCAGTATTTATTGATACTTAATTGCGTTTATGAATGTTTCTTTCTTTTCTTTTTTTTTTAATCTGAACAACTTCAACCCCTTCCGCAATCGACGGTTTATTATATAAATTGAAAATAACTTTTCATACATTGACCGCATCTCGTCTTTAGTGTCTTTTCCGCACAAAACCAGCGATAAATACTCTTTTAACTTTTCATAAAAAGGACTTCCCTCTCTTGCCCCTTAAATTGCCTTTTTCCGTGGAAAAACTCCGCTCTCATTTGCATATCTGCTTCCTCTTACCGGCTCCTCCGTAACTTTAAAAGCACCTCCTCTCCTCCAAAATCCTACTTTCAAATAAATAATTAAAAAAATTACTCTCGCCAGTTTTTTTCCCGACCATCTTCTTCTATTATGATTTTTTCCCCCCATTTACCCCGTTCTTTTGCCACAATGGAGCCCCATTGTTCAAAAGCCACACTCGGATAATATGAAGCATCCTAGAGAAGTTATACCCACGTCTGTTAGCACGTGCTCTGATGAATGCGATCTCGACGATGAAGGCTGTACTCTTTTTAAGCTTTGCGTGCATGTGTAAGTGTGTCTTAAGTTAAGCCGATGAAGGGGGGGAAGCGTGTGTCATTAACCCTTCCACCCCCTCCCAATATTCCGGAAGGCTGTGTCAGCAGTTGTTTTTATTGTTGTTTTAATATAATTTGGAGATTTGTGGTTTTCGTCATTAATTAATAAGCGATGGAGAGTATTTATTTCCCTGGTTTTTATTTTATTTATTTATTTTATTTATATTTTTTTTCATAATGTAAGAAGGAATTGGATACAAGTGTTATTTTCTCTATTCAAAATAGTACCAATCCGAAAATGGATCAATTCAGCTTGCTTTTTCGCGAATAATTGACATTTTTTTTTAAATGTATATATATTTCATAAGAACAATTTTCGATTAATTTTATTTAGTGTTGAAATTTATATTATAACTTTTCATGTTTTAATGTAATTTTAAATGCCGGAATTCTTTGTTGAGATTCCGTAATATTTCATTCGTTCAACATGTTTTGTCTTTAAAAATTCGTAACGTAGTACAGTAGACTCCCTCAAATACGCAAACGCTTAAAATCCGCACATCATTGCAGATATAAACAATGAAACTTTGAGTTCAGATGCAGGGACAAAATTTTAGAACTTTTTTATTTTTATATCATTCCATATGTATTTTAAAATGTAATTCTCACTAAAATGACTGAACTCATGCTTTTTCATGAAGGAAGTATAAATTTATTTCTGAAAAAATTCAAGATATTGCTGATATCACTGGCATTGCAATCTTTTTATCAAACATATTTATGTGTTAATCAAGCTTTTCTGGTTATTAAGCCTGGCTAAACCTGAAATAAAACTTCCTTATTTTATGATTTTGATGTGAATTGGTATGGTACCTTTATGAAGCAAGTTTCATTGAATAATTCAAGAAAAATGTGTCTTATCTTTAATATGCATATTTAATTCTACATTATAAATGACCTTTATTTTTAATAATTTTTTCAATTATCTTACTTTTCATCATCTTAGTTTATTACTTTACTTAATTATTTTAATATTTTACTATATTGCAAGCATTCATTATAATTTTGATTGCATTATTACATTCAAATTACCATTTAAAAAATGTAAACAATTCAATGACCAGAAGTCCGCAAAATTCTAAAATCCGAACAACCTCTGGTCCCGAGCTGTGCGGGTTTGAGGGAGTCTACTGTATTATGAATTTTAGATAAGTTACATATGTAAGTAGTATTTATACACTAATATGCAGGTGGTGTTTATACTAATAGTTAAAAAATACGTATAATTCGTATTTTATTAAGTACATGAGTGTTATTTAAGAAACTAGATCAATTCTTAAATCAACGTTAAATTTCTTCTTTTGTAATAGTAATGATAAATATAGATGCATCCTATTATCAAGAAAATACCTTATACTTTTTCAGCGTGCACATGAAGTAATTATACGTTATGTATGCTTTCTACTTTTGACTGAAATATTTAATTCATTTGAATTTTAAAAGTGTCTTTTCTGATTATTTAAAATTTCTGTGTTTAAGATTTTTTTTAAACTGAAGTCAAATGTCTCCTCATTCTTTATAGGTTTTCTAGTACAGGCATCCTTCGACTTACGTAAATTCGCACTTACGTAAGAAATTTCGAAAATTAGATTTATCAACATACTAGCGCGTTTGATATACGCATTTGCATACTTTTGATAATTGTTTTATAAATAAAATATGCAGATAAAAACCATAACAATAATATAGTTTTATATATTATAGTTATACTTTTATTGGGAAATACAATCAAATCTTTAACAAAACAAACACAAATCTGATTAAAATGAGCCAGAGAAAATTCTGTTTAACCGTTACAATTTTGTTAGCTGAATTCAAACCATAACGAAAACTAATTTTAAAGTTTCAGTGAAGAGGAACGAGTGTATTTTTTCTTCCAGCTTCAGAGCTGTTCGTTTGATGTATTGTAGATTCAAAATTGATATAAATTAATCCATCAATGTTAAATTTATAAATCTCATATTCCACAAGATACTTTTTATTTGAAAAGTGTTCTTTCAGTTTGTTTTTATATTTTTTCGTACTTTTATAGTTTATATCCAAGTAAATACTGTTGCATGCTACTTTATTTATAAAATAATACTGTGTAAATAATATATATTATAAATATAATAAATATCGTAGTTTCTGACGAAATTTTGCCTAAGGAATTTACAAATTTGACCTACACAAAAGTTTACGGAACGCATTTACGTAAGTCGGGGGATGCCTGTATTACAAAGCCTTCTCTCCTTTTCCCACCATTTGTAAACTCATTTTAATGTATAATTAAAAAATTAATAATGAAAATCAATTGTTCACTTGCATAACTGTTTCAGTTTATTTCTTTTTTGTTTAAAGTTTTCATACTACTGAAAAATGTAATCAATTCTTTTTTTTCCTTCACCAGTGCCTATTAATAATTAATTTATGGAACTTTTAATTAAACGTTAACCAAGCATTTTCCCCAGTGAAATATTTATTCTGTGAAACTTTTATATATGTACAATTTTTCCCCCTTTTTTATTGCAGAAATTGTTTAAATTTTATTACTAAAAAATACTGAACTTAAATTATATATTCAACCAACAAATAAAATCATATATACTATTAATTTTTAAATGCATCAATGTATACAACTTATATCGCTCATTACTTTTTTTTAAAGCAATTTACTCACTTGATAAACGTATATAGGGTGTATATAATACATAAAACCATTATAAACCAATGCAAATGATCATCTGCAAAAGTGAATATCTAAATTATATATGTATTGTAATGTAGTGGGAGTGTAATGATTTTTTTTTTATTATTATTATTATTGCGATGCTTTATTTGCCCTTGACAAAGTAATAAATTTTATTTTCTGTAGATATCACTTTCGATCAACAATATTCTTAAGACGTGCGGTGCAAATCAATTATTCTTGAAATCTTTTCTTCTGCGTATTTCAGTTTGAGAGTTGTTTATTTTTTATGTCTAATCCCTCACTTGTCTGTTTTTATTATTTATTCGCTTACCTGTTGTTTTTCCAAAAACCTTAGTGACGTTTAGTAAAACCACCATCGCATGTCGAATCTCTCTCTTTTTTTGCGTGTGTGTGTGTGTCTTTATTTTTTGTACCTTTTTTCTTTTATTGATATGGTTTGCTTTTTTTTTTTTTCTATTGTTTAAAAAAAGCATCATCATATGTTTTTCTTCTTTCTTTTTAAATTGTCAATTTAATAGTCTGTTCCCTTTATTTATTATTATTTTTTTTTTTTTTTTACAACTTGTGTTTTCTGCCTTATTGTAGATTCTATTTTTGATTTTGAAAGCGAAATCAAGTGCTAGTTAAACTATATCTAGATAATTTATTTTTTATGTATACATATGAAAACGATATTTTTAATTTTTTAAGCCGTATTTATGAATGTTTGCAAGTGAATATTTGTACCTGAAAACCAAACTATCGTAAGTCCAAAAACGACAAATTTTATGTTAACAGCTTTTTATACTAAAGAAACTTGTTCTCTTTCGAGCCAATCTATCGCTATGCTTGTATTTTAAGATAAATATATCAATTTGTGAAAATAGCATTGTCTTGCAAGGTTGTGCTTCTTTTACTTCTCCTGAAAAATAAGTGTTATGCGACTTGCGATAGTTTGGCTCTCAGGTACAGATATTATCTGTTATGAATATCATAATCAGAGCATAATAATAGTTATATAAATAAAACAGAGTTCTACTGACTTCTTTAATAACTAAGAAAAGAGATGTTAATATGTTTATTAATACTCCGAAGATCGCTATTTATCTGTGAGATACATCTCATAAAATTGATTTATTCATCAAAAACATTTACGAATTTCTCATTGTATAGGGACTATACGATTGTAAGTGCATTTTTAAATACTTTTTTTTTGGGGGGGGGGGGGAAGATTTCTGCTTTAAAAATAAAATTTAGTCAAGAAAATACAACTGAAGCAAACATATTGTGTATCTCTTAGATCGGGTGCGACTTCCGAGTGTTAAAGAAGTTTCTTGATTTTAGTGGTATAGTTTTAATTGGACCTATGGGTTCTATCTTTACGCTTTACCCCCTTAGGCACCATATTCAATTTAGCGATAGTATGCTGAATACCAGATATATTAAATTTCGTCAAAAATAGTTTATCACATTAGAAATTAGCAACGCCAAAAAAAAAAAAAAAAAAAAAAAAAAAAAAACAAATATTTAGAACATTGGGGTGTGGACTTAAAATGAGGACGTACGTTATACGTCCTGGTATTTCAAATAGAAGAGTTCATGTCATACGCATATCAGTCAGGACTCAATTTCTCCTTGCTAATGCCAAACCTATGCGGGCTTGGAATGCATTCGTATTTTTCAAAATTCTCCTCGGAAAATTAAAATTTTTACCTTATGTTTTCTGTATGATCTTCTTGAAGAATGTTGCTTTCTTTTTTATTTGCCAAAATGTTTCTAAAATATATATCTAATTTATGTTTTAAGTGTTAAAATATAAGTGAAGCAGGCGAGTTGTAAGTAAGATTGTAATAAAACTTTAAATAAATGCACTTTAAATAAAACTAACAATGCATTTTTTAAAAACATTTTGTCTAATAAAAAAGAAAAAAACATTCTTCAAGACGAACATACAGAAAACAGAAGCAAAAAAAAAAAAAAAAACAAATAATTTTCCGTGGAGAAATTTGGAAAGTGCGGATGCATTCCAAGCCCATAGGTTTAACATTAGAGAGGGGAATTTCCAGCGTGACTGATGAGGAGCCTTAAAGGGTTAATGATTTTTAAATACCCCCCCCCCCCACTAAAAAAAGAAAACAAACTCCTAAAATTAGTAAAATGATGTAATATTGTTGTTTCTAGCTGCGCTAACAACATTGTGAAACGAAATACGTAATTTTGTTCTGGGCCAAAGTTTTGGTTGTCCCATGGAAACGATTGTCTAGAGGCGTTTTACCTCTTCTTGAAAGTTTTGTATTCTTGGGAATTTTGGACAAGAAATTTTTGTTAGAAATCCTTCACTTGTTAACGCTGTGTTTATACCCAAGCTTGCTTCCAAACGCATCTACAAAAACATTTTCGTCAGCACGTACAAAAAAATTTCAGACGTTTTCTTTCGTTCCCCCTCCCCTCCTCCCAAAAAGCATATTTTAAACGCAATTTCTTTCATCTGAATAAAGTATCCTTTTCTTGTAACAAGTTTTATTTATCAAATTATGCATGTTTACTTTGATTGCCTGTTAAAATTTGTTACGGGGGGGAGGGGGATTTAAAATTAATGTAGTACCAAGTTTAATAAGTTTATGCAGAAACATTTATTTAAAACTACTTTTGACAATATCTGTCGTTGAAATTAACATCAGAAGTAATGACACAACAATAATACCCAATAACTGATAACAGAATTTTAGATGTAACATTTCTAGTTATTATTTCTGTATTACAAATTTCTAATTAATAAGTTATCTCCTGAAAATCGGTTATCGATTGAAAATTTCCCATACTCTTCAGATTCTTTAATATTATTCATATGTGGCCAATCAAAACCTAATTTCTACCGTCGATTCAAGTGGCTGTTTATGAAGCTTCCACAAATCTTTATTTTATGAAAATCCGACCGTGAAAACGTATGTAAATATTGCATATCAGCCATACCCGAGAAATTTTCCGGTATCGTCAAAGCTCGACTTTTACATTGCAACAACTGGTTTGACCTTGCCACTTTCGAGATGGAAAAACAAAATAAAAATTAAACAGAAAATAATGTGGGGGTGTGACCTCTGCTTTTCCCCATCAGTAATAAACGGGGTTCCATCCACCCTCAGAGAGAATTATGTTCTCGTAAAAGCCAGATGTGTAGTTTTTTTCCTTCTCATTTCTACTCCACCTTTCTTGTTGAATTATCTGTTTAATTCCTTCTTATTTTTTTCATCCCTCGATACGTTTTTAAAGCCTATTTAGTTGGGTTTAATAGCTGCATGGGCGCCGGCAAAGAGGGGTGGGGGGGCTTCTCGGGGCACCTTCCTGGATTTTGAAATTTAGTTATTTTTTTCTTCCTGTGTTTATTGTAAAGAACAAAATTTTATTCTCAATTTATTCGTCTCAAGTGACAAAATAATTAGACATTAAGAGAAAAGATTTGAGGATTTTTTCGCCCCCCCCCCCTCCCTGTAATTAAAAATATAAATTTAGAAATATATTTAATATTAGAAATATATTATAAATATAAATTTAGAATTATGTTTAATTTAGAAATTAACTTTACAAATAGTTGTAATACAGTAAACTGTGTCTAAGGTGGAATCAATCGGGACCGAGAAAATTTTCCGTAGTAGAGAATATTCCGCCTTAGACAAGTTTTACTCTTTGTCTATGGATTCGCAGGGACTTGAAAATCTTTCCGAGTTAGACAGATTTCCGTCTTACACAGAATCCGCGTTACAGAAAGTTTACTGTATTTCTAAATTGTCACATTTCTGCTTTGCCTTTTATCCTTGTATGTCTAATATTTGTCTGAAATCTTTTGAGTGGGGGAAGAGTGCTCCATGATATGTTACTTATTTATTATCACTTTAGAATTTATCATCTTTTTCAGAATTCGACAATTAACAAATAGCGTTGTATGCACGACTTTTCTTTTCCTCTATTTTATTTATGCCCCATCAGTGGCTGAGATATTCTGCTCTCGATGCTGGTAGACGGGAGGTGCTGGGTTCGAACCCAATCGCGCCCGTCGGCCTAACCATTTCGGAGTTTTCGTGGTTTTCTTCGAAGCCTTGGATTTTCCATGCATAAATACGGGTTAGGTTCCCTTAGAAAGACCTTTACGAAGGGTACTCCCCCTAGGGCCTATATCCCTCGAATAGATAATCGGCCGTCAACAATCAACCCAACCCAACCCTATTTTATTTATTTATTATTATTATTATTACATGAAAAAATGAGACTATTCACATAATTCAGGATCTCGGAATATTATTCAATTTCAACCCCATAAAATCGAAATGGAGAATTTGTTGCTTTGTTTATTTTTCCGTATTCTCTCTCTATTTTTCCTGGTTTTTTCATTCCCTCTTCGTTAGGTTCCTTCTACACTATTTGTTTTTTGATGATCGGTGTGCTTTTCGAAACGGTACTGCCTCTACCCAGCTACGTCTCTATTCTAAGACAGAACTATAGAATAGAACAGACTGGTTCAGAAGGCTGTTAAAAATGATGGCAACCATGATGTTCGCCGTGATGAATAGAAAACAGAGGGTTCACAAATTCCCTGCTCAACAACCCGAAATTTTCTGGCTCATTTTCAAACATAACGGCATAAAATTGGCATGCCTGACAATTGAAGATATTTGGAATCGAATAGCGTTTTCTATTTTTTAAGTAAATTACTTATCGAGTTAAAAGCTAGTCTTGTCACGTGACAGCAAGTTTTCCCTTTTCTTTTCTCGCACTGCTGCGTCGGAAATTCGGTTCAAAACGCCACCTTTTCACAGTATTTTCCGAAAGATCTTCCGCCTTTACCAAGAAATGGAAAACGCCATTCGATTGCATGGTTTCTGAATAAGAACACTTCCCTGTTTCATACGTTTCCGAACAAAATGTTTTTAGAAATGTGCCAGACAAAATAGCTCGAATTTTGCCGTAAGGCTGTTTTCAAATCCAAAGGGTCAACTTTCTGACATAAGTTTTAATTCATTTTTGTTCGGAGACGCATAAAACTAGAAGGTGTTGTTATTCAGAAATTATGTCATCGAGCTGTTTTTTCCGTTTTCTTGTAAACGCAATAGATCGTTCAGAAGATACTATCAAAGTTGGCATTTTGAACTGAACTTCCGAACGAAAGAAGAAAATCCAGTCAGTAAGGATTGAAAAATGGAGAGAAAAATGCAAGGAGAGAAAAATGCCGTGTCACGAGATCAAAATCGCTTATAACTCAATAGGTAATTGATTGATCAAAAAATGGAAAACACAGTTCGATTCCAAATCGCTTCCATGGTCAGGTTTTCCAATTTTATACCTTTCCGTTAAAAAATGAATTTGTAAATGTGTCAAAACGTTTTGTGCTTGTTGAGCAGAGCAGTTGAGAACAGCCTTAATGAATTTCTGATTAGTTGTAAACCCCCTCCTCGCCCTCAGGATGAAAATTATAATGCCATTATCTGCTTATTATTATTAATTATCTGCTATTTGTTCTTGTTTTTTTTTAATTGGTTTTAAGATAGATTCATAAAATAAGGTCAATGTTTTCATAGTCCTTGTCTGTACTACGTCTCCTACATTTTTAATCTTCGTAAAGTGTGATACAAAGTTATGAAAAGAGTGACATTTTTATTGCAATAATAACTTATATCATTGCTGTGCGAACCAATCTGTATTTTGAACGAAAGAGAAAAGATGATGATTCGTAGAAAAATATTCCCTTTCATATGACACAAGAAAAGTTATTTTCGTTAATAATTTTAATAAAACACCTTACTTTTTACGAAATTAAAAAAACAACAATTATTTAAAAAAAAATATTAAAAATATTAATACTCATTTGTATTACAAAGGAAGTTTTTATTTTTGTTACCAGTCTTAGTAAAATATCTTATATATTTTCGACGTGTGCAAAGTAACAGTTGAAAGATTTGCTGCAAAAAGGAAGTAGCTTCATTTTTCGCATTTTCTACTTGTTAAAAAGAGGTCCCTCAGAACATGTATTTTTTTGTTATTATTGGTGCAAACCATGCAGAGGTGCATGTATTTAATGCATAAGTGAAAAAATACTTTTGACGAAACTGTAAAATTTAAATTTTAAAAGGTGTATTTAAGTGCCTAAATGGAGCTACCGCCATTTTGCAGCAAACCCTTCAATTATGAAAAGCTACAATAGTAAATAAATTAATTACCGTATATACTCGTGTATAAGTCGAGGAATTTTAGACAAAATTTGGGAGTTGAAAATGGGGGTGGGGGGGTCGACTTGTACACGAGATAGTAAAGGGGAAAAAGGCATATAATCGGCAAATGGGCAGTCCTTTAAGTATAATCACATGAGAGATAAGCGGACAGTGATCATTTCCCTGTGATTAACAAAAAAAAAAAGCTCAAGAATAATGTCCCTATAATTGCTCTGCACCCACTTTCTCTTAAACAGAGTTCCCTTCAATACAGGGGCCTTCCTTTCAAAATTTTAACCCTCTTTTTAAAAAGAGTTCAACTCGAGAATGCTTCTAATATAGATTTGGGGATTCTATAGATAGGGGAGACCGGGGGAATGGCGACACCTTAAGGGAATTTAAATTTTTTCACCTCGAAAAAATGTTTATTTTTTAATAGTAAAAATTCTAAAGCTGAATCATGATCTTTAGTATCTGTATAAATTTAATCGTAATCATAACTGTAAAGTAAGCATAAATAAAAAAATATTTTTTAAACCTCAGCACAATGGCGGGATTACCCAGGACACTGGGGTAACTCCGCTACTCTACCGGGGTAATGCCGCCACTCTTTAATGACCTAGTACATGCATCAAATGGATACTAGGAAACACACAACCTACTGAAAATAGTTAGAAAGCAATGTAATTGAGCAGAATAATGGTTAAGCTTACAATTTACTTCATATTGTAAAAGTCTCTCTGCTGAATATGCTCCACTACATTAAAATGAGGCCATTTCTTACCCGATTTCCATGGCGGCGTCATTACCCCGAGAGGACAATATAGCGGAAATCCCCAAGCAAAGCCGAAAGAAGAACCGAACTTGTTCAACACATTGCATCAAAATGTCGGCGAACACATGTAGATTACGGTTCATATTATCTTAAATACCTAATGTTACAATAAAAGGTGCTTATCTCTACTCAATTGAAGCTCCAAAATAATAAGCAACTAGATGAAAACTACATTTTTCACTAGAACAAACGAACGACGTACAGCAAAGTCACTCTCACTTTAGGCACTGTTTATATTGTTGGCCGCTATAGTGCAGGCACATTCATTATCTCAAACTGCCCTTAGTTTTTAAACTAGGTGGGGTGGCGGCATTACCCGGGCTGGCGGCATTCCCCCGGTCTCCCCTAAACCTCCTAAAAGTCATACAGCACAAAGAAGATATTTTAGCAGTCTAAGAAGTTGTTGAACCTTGTAAATAAGGCTTGAATAATTTTTGAAGGATTTTGTCTTTTTATGTATCAATGAATTGATGTGAATAGGTTTCAAAATAGTTTAAGCTTCTTCGGTTTTACATAATTATAGTTTTAAAACTTTGAATTAAAAAAAAAAAAAAGTCCGATTAGAAAACGTAAAAAAGTTTACTAACTCAATGAAAATTTATTATCATTATTTTTTTTTTTTATCTTCTATTACAAATCATTTTTGAACACCTGAAATGTGATTCGACTTATACACAAAAATTAAATTTTTTTCAAAATTTTGGTTAAGAATTGGGGGGGGGGGGGGGATCGATTTATACTCGAGTATATACGCTAAATTAAAAGTCATGTGTTACAAATAAAAATAAAAGCGTTTTTGAAATTAAGAGGCCCCTTACACTCTATCTGCTCTTTCTGTATATACATTTAGAAATAAATCTGTCTATAACCTGTTTTCTTGGATATTGTAATATAACAAATTTGAATCTTGGATATTTAAGATGTTTAAATTTTTAGTGATTTTGACCGTTTTAATGATTTTTCTTACAATGTTTGACCAGTTTAAATTAGAAAATATATTTATATATGTATGAGAATTTATTGTATGTTTTACAAGGCTGATATAATAATCATTAAATTAAATCATGTAAAGTGGTATTGCTTGTGAGACCGCGCCGTCAAAAGAAGAATAGGGGAAAGTAGGGGAATGTCGCTCACTTAAGGGAAAACATGAATATCTAGTCAAATTTAGACACAAAAATCAATATTTTATCAACGAAATATAACTCCAAAGCATAAGGAACAGTTTGCTATCAATTAATTCCCATAAAAGTTTTAGGATTTTTTTTTATCGTTTTATTTAAATAACCATCGATTGAGCGGTAATGCCCGACATGGTAGGGTAATTGCGCTCAGTGTTTGAATACAACATTTAAGTAAGATAAAAGTACATATGTAGTTGTGTGGGCTGTTCACACCACTGCAGACTTTTTGCAACCACTTTACACATATTGTGTTAGACATATAGTAGGTTACTTTTTTTATATTTATATTTTTGTATTTTCACCACTTTTTTGAAATCGTAAAATCCTCTTTGTTTAATGACATATTAATTAAGGCGAAAACAGGGGAATTTTACCATTTCAAAAAAAAAAAAAAAAAAAAAAGGTGTCGATCAACAAATTTGAATTTTAAAAAAGTTGCCCACTGGCAACACTTCTCTAAATTTCCACGCGAGCGCCATTACCGGCTATTGCCATGTTGGGTTTTAATGCACTGTAATTGGCGTAACAACGCACTACAAAAATAAATAAAAGAAAGTACAGCTAAATGTATATATTTTGTAAACATAATGAATAAATTAATATTTTAAAATAAGAGTATACACTTACATTCAAGTTAAATGTTGCAGAGTTTTATAATAAAACAACTTCAAACTAATAATGTGAGAACACAAAAATACTTTCCTCCTGACGGGCACTAAATCCTTACTGGGAACTTAGGATGAAGTTCGCTAGGTACCGGTACCGATCTCATGTTTCCAATTCTATTCTGTTTAGATATATTTGGTGAGCGGGATTACCCTTCTGAGCGTCATTACCCTACTTTCCCCTAAAAGGCGCGATTAACTCATAGGATGGTGTTTTTGTACTAAACTTTCTGTACAGGGCTGTTAAATTTAAAATTCACCTATTCGAAAATCTCTTGCGATAGTACTAAAGCTCCAAACGAAATAAAATTTCGGTAGTGTTTGTAGTTAAACTGAAAGTTACAAGTTAAACTATAAAAATTGAAAAAAGCAGCGGTGTGTGAGACCAGTAGCATCAGTTAAGCGTTAACATCTTTTCTAGTTTCTAATTTGATTATTTCTTTTTGAAATGCATGAAAAAATTAAGGAAAGACAAAATATTTATCTACGTTAGATCATGCATTAAAACTATTGAAATATATACCCCATAAATTTACTAAATTATGTGTGTGAAAACATTGAGATTAATGACTTCTATTTGGGCATTATCCAAACTTTCTTTGTACTTTTTTTTTGTTTTTCAAAGTCTCTATCCAATTCGCAAACGTAGTTACATGTTAGCAGCACCTGTCTTCTCTTTTGATTGAACGAACTACATTACATTGATGTTTTGGGATATACACATTGGCAAAAAGTGAATGGTGTCCGGAACCGCAGGAGGGAGCAGTTGTCCCTTCCTGGATTTAAAACTAGTAATTTTTTCCCCTAATAATTTAAACAATATTATTCTCAAATTATTTAAATTAATTAAACAGCAAGAGCAAAAGGAACTAAGGATTTTCCGTCAAGGGATATTCTCCCCCCGCTTCCTCCCACCTGAAAAATAAATCTGTCTATATATCTTTTTTTTTTCTTTTTTTTTTTTCTTGGGTTTTGTACTATAACAATTTTTCAATATTAAATGAGTTTTTAATTAAGATGTTTAAATTTGTATTGATTAACATTTTAATAATTTTTCTCTGTATTTTCTTTTTTTATGATTTTATCCCATTCCTCGTAAAAAATATTTTTTAGTCCTGTTTTTTTCTCTTAGTTCTTTTTACATTCACTTGATTTTTTTTTTATTTATTTATTATTATTATTATTATTATTATTTAACTAATGGTTGGGGGTGCAGAGCTTCCCTGATGAAAATAAATATTAAACAGTTCGAATTCTTCCTTTTGAAATGCCGGTAGAAGCTTATTTTGGGATTTTTAATGCCTTATTTGTTACATATTTTGTACGGTATATTTAAAAAAACAGAGTTAACTGATGGATATATATCGTCAATGGATATATATCCTGATATATACGATATTTATTTTCAAAATATCTTATTTTTGGTATTTTCATATGTTTGATAGTTATTTTTACAGTATCGTTGTGTATGATATTTTTGACATTTTAAGTCAAAACAAGTGTAAATGAATTTTTCAACTTTTATTGACTGCATCATTCTGAGATTTAAAAAAATTTGCCTCCGGTAGTAACTTTTTTTGTCAGAAAAGTAAAACGTTTGAAACGGATTTTTTAAAATATAGAACAAGTAATTATGTCAGACAATAATTATTATTTCTTTTTGTATTACTGGTATTTTATAAGCTTAGAACATCCATTAAAGATAAACTGTCTAAATTAGATAATCGGTTATTTACAGTTTCATTATAAAGAATTTTTTTTTTTGGCTTTGATTCAGTTCAGTTTAAACTGCATAACATGGCAGAAAATCAAAAGGCAGACAAACCTATATTTATATTCAAAATTTTCAATTAAAATAGAATATTTTGTATTTATTTATTTCTGCATCAAACATAAAATTTGTTGGATACTGTATCCCTATAGTTTTATTTTTGATGAGTATAAAAAAACAAACAATTTGTTTCCATTTTTAATTTGTTGAACTTCAAAATTTTGTTCTAAATGGGGAAAAAAAATAACGAAAAAGACATTTAGAATCAAGTTTTACTAAGTTTTCGTGTTAAGTGCAATATGTTTTAGTTTCTAATTTACGTTAAGCTTGAAGATATTTAGAGTCGGATATTTTCGGAAATATTGTGATATTTACGAACCTTGTTAAAAAATATCTTTCGCGTGGGGTGACCAAAAAATTCTTATGTTTATATTTTCTAATTAAAAAAAATAAAAGAAGACCCCTTCCCTCCACCCCCAAATAGCTTTGACTTCGAAATACAGACACATCTCTATCAAAATCTTGGCCATCCCTGGATTTTGTACTGCGGACTGCGGACAACCATGAAAAATGTT
Source organism: Maratus speciosus (assembly GCA_963932465.1). Classification (NCBI taxonomy): domain Eukaryota; kingdom Metazoa; phylum Arthropoda; class Arachnida; order Araneae; family Salticidae; genus Maratus; species Maratus speciosus. The sequence continues at coordinate 231,772,132 of OZ010791.1, read as the reverse complement.
ATACTTTTCTAAGATTTATATTGTTTTATAAAATTGCAATCTAATTCAATCCTTCCCTGGTCAAACCTATCATAATATAATTTTTTGATGGAATTAGATGTTCGTGACTGAATTATTACATGATGGGAAAAATAGATAAAAATGCTGCGATAGCGAGCCATGTAAACTATCTGTCAAAGAGCAATTTTTTTCCCTCTGTTGACTTACATAATTTTGATACATCTTTGTAAAATCAAGCTTTTACTTTTTACCTCGTGTTCTTCTTTTTGTTTTTGTTTCTCTATTCTTCGCTGACTGCATTTAAATAATGCGTACAAATTTACCATAAACATATCGGAATCTCTTTAGAAAGTCGGCTTATTTTATGTGATTGTGAATGTTTAACAATCTGCGTCTTCTGGACGGATGATTTTTAATAAAATTAATGCAAATGTAAACGGCTGTTATTATACTAAAAGGTGGTGTTGATGGATGCGAATAATTGACTGTAAAGTTGCTTAGTCAGATGTTGCCATGGGCAGTATACAATTATCTTATGTTGATCTCCGGATATTCCTGTCAGGATAGCGTCCGGCTTTTTGGTGGGATGTCTGGTGCGATATGGCCGCGAGGTCATTGGGCCGGTACAATTGCAGTGACAAAATTTTATAGACACAAATTTTTCTTTCTTATTTTGTACTTAGTAGATATATTTTTCTTGATTTACGGATATTTTATTTTTTTATTTTATGTGATGGTTCCCGATTACCTGAATATATTACACACACCAAACATTTTTTTTTCTCTTTCTCTCTTTCTGCATATGTATATATTTTTTCACGACTTGTTAATTTTTGTCTGTAGAATTATCAAAATTTTATTATCACATCAGTTACAATTACAGACGCATGAGAAGACAGGCTTATATTAACCTTTAACTGACGTTACCGGTCTCTCAGACCGCGGCTTTTTTCAATTTTCATACTTTAACTTGCAATTTTCAGGTTAACTACAAACACTACCGAAATTTTGTTCCGTTTAGAACATTAGTACTATCACCAGAGACTTTTGAATAGATAAATTTTAATTATAACAGTCCTGTACAAAAAGTTTAGTACAAAAACACCATCCTATGAGTTAATCCTGCCTTTTATTCATCTTTCGATGGAGCTGTTTCACACACTGCTTCACACTAGTTATGTGACAATTTGTGTGACATCAGTTAAAGGTTAAATCAACCTATTCGGTTTAATTTGGAGTTTTTCTACAACATCTTATGAACGTCTGTTCTATTTTTCAGACATACCTATTCTTCAGACGAGGTTAACAGAAAAAAATATATAATAATAAACTTTAATCTCTTATACCCAGTAAGGGTTTCAATTACATTTCCCAAACACGAAAAACAAAATTCACTCTGATGTAGCATATAAAAGTTTATTCTCTATTTTCTTAAATTAATGATAAATGATACTGGCCGTTTTTTAGAGGTCTGCACGGGCCCGGGTATGGCTCGAGGACCCTACCCAGCACGGCCCTGTTTTCACTACTTTTAGCACGGGCCGGGCTGTGAACCGCGAAAATACAAACGGGCCGGGCCAAGATTGCTTTCGTTCGGATCGGGCCTGGAAATTCCGACCCGTGCAAACCTCTGGCCGTTTTAGAACCAAGCTGTAGTGTGTACATAAATTGTATTAATAAAGAGAGAAAAGAACGTTAATTTATATGGGTTGATCCTATAATTCTATTTGCAGTGTTTTTCCCACCTCCTCCCTCTTTAATTGCTTTTTTATTTTAATGAGATTTGTGGAATATAATTGATCTTCAATACAGAAAATTCTCTAGTATTCGTATCTTTTTTTTAGTGTTAAAAAAAAATGAAAAGTATCATTTGCAACTCTGAATCTTCTCAAAAAGTTAATAATACTTATTTGTAAGTTTTCATTGATTCGCATTTCGAAAATTTTAAATATTTCTGCTATGCCAAAACTTTATTAAATCTTATACTGCCAGTTTATACCTTCAGTTACAATTTCGTGATATTTGTTCAAAAAAATTTTTAGGCCATTAATGCTTACATTAGAGTGATTATGGGGATTGGCTTATTTTCCTCTATTCAGTCATCATTGCATTAAGGTTGTATAATAAGTAATGGTCAAATACTACGCATAAAATATTTACAGTTTTTGTTTTTTCATGTTTGATATTATTTCTCTCTGCTATTTAACTATATTTTAAATGTTATTACTTTGTTTATTTTTGTTTATTTTGAATTTCTTTGTTTAGCGATAAATAATAATTAAAAAAAACTGCAATATTCTTCTCCCTTTTTTTTTTTTTTTTTTTTTTTTTTTTCAGTTTTAGCACTTAATTTATTGTTTATTTAGTTGAAATTGAAATTTTAAAGTCTCAACTAATTTTTTCTCTCTCTATAATTAATTTCATTGAAAGTTGTGTCATTTAGTTTCTTTTTTTTTTTCTTTTATGATATAATGTATTGCATTTCCTTGTTTTAACTATATTTATTTTTCTCCTTCCTTTGAAAGCTAATCGATTTTTGTAGCCTATCAATAATTTTCCTTTTAAATTTCTTGCTTTTTATTTATAATGGTAGTCCTTTAGAATTTTGTTGGACTAACCATTATCAGTATTATATTTGTTATTCTTATTATACTTTTTTTTTAAGACGAGTATATGTTTCATCCTCATTGACACTTGTGTTTCGAAATTGCAGCATGTTTCGGAGTATGTATCCAGTGTGTCGCTATTTACGGAAGATGCTGAATTTTGTCGCAGATGGCCATTCGTATGTGATATTTTAATATCGATATTTACTTTTTAGTTTTATACGATTTCTTCTCTTTAAAGTTGTCCGGACATACATACAAACTTACACATTGCATTTTATGAACTATTAAAATAAAATTTTAGTGTTCGTTTGGTTTGCATATATACATCCTTGGTATTAGGCACCTCCATATTTCTAATATACTTTTAAAAGCGGGAGTCCGCAACGAATGTACCTTTGCAGGCGAATTTGAATTTATTTTTAAAGTCATTACAGTTTGTATTAAATAACAGCAACCGAACAACTCAACCTTTAAATTAACTCTTTTAAAGATATTAAATTAAGAAAAAATATATTATAATTTATGTGTAATTTTTTTTAAATAAAAATAACAAAATTGCATATAAATTTTACTACAAAAAAAAAAAAAAAAAAAAAATCAAATCAAATCAAAATCAATTTTTTTTCTTTTTTTTTTAAATATTTGTTAACATTAAAGATTTTAGTTAATTATTTCGTTTCTGAATATTAAGTTCTTTATTTTTGGCATTTTCTGCAAGAATTATTCTAGTTTTCATGATTATTCAATTAGTTGCAAAAAAAAAAAAAAAAAAAAAAAAAACCCAGTAAAACAAAGTAATTTGTCAATTGAAAAACTTTTTTAAAGCAAGCTGTGTAATTTAAAATTGAGTCGGTCGTTTTCTGTTATTTATTACAAACTGCAATAACCTTAAAAGTAACTTCAGAGTATGCAGTATGCAGTAACAGTATGCAGATAAATATTTGTATTCAACTACTGCTTTTTAAAAATATATTAAATGTGGGAGTTACGTAATACTTTTGACCAAGGTTGTAGTTATGTATGTGTGTTCGCTTTCTTTCCCTTTTTGTGTATATTTTTTTCCTTTGTATGTTAGAGGAACAGCCGTTTTAAATGGCCATAAGAATATGCTAAATATATTGAAAATCTATATGTAAAAGAATGTCAAATTCACCTAAAATTGTTAATTAAAAACTTGAATACATCAAATGATTTATAGTTTTATTACTAAAATAGGCATAAAAACCATTAAAAGGCTTTAAGACATTAGAACCAATTTACAGATGTTAAATGTAAAAGAATTCGTCGGAGTCCCGAGCACTTTCGACCAAACCCTGGTCATCATCAAGGGGTGAAATGAGAAGAAATCAGCAAACGTCCAGAATGCACACTGGTTTAAATACTGCAGGGCGAAACCAAAACTGAAAAAAGGGGGGGAGGTAAGTGGATGATACCGCCACGCTCCATAGACTCACTCACTCCCCCCCCCCCTCCTCGCCCTGCAATATTTAAAACAATGTGCATTCTGGAGGTTTGCTGATTTCTTCTCACTTCACTCCTTGATGATGACCAGGGTTTGGTCGAAAGTGCTCGGGACTCCGGCGAATTCTTTTATATTCAACATCTGTAAATTGGTTTTAATGTCTTAAAGCCTTTTAATTGTTTTTACACCTATTTCAGTAATAAAGCTATGAATCATTTGATGTATTCATGTTTTTAATTCATAAGAATGTATCTATCGCTGATTACATTTTTTTATGTATCTAGGAGGTGGAGGGAGGGAGAAAATATTTATTGAAATGCATTTTAATGGTATTGATCCGATTTATATTTGTCCAGGATAAATGATTCCGGCGTTATCTTTTAAGCTCATTTAACATATTAGCATTTGTTCTCTCTTTGGAATGAATATTATGTGGGTGAAGGGTTCAGCACCGAAGTTTCGATCTTGTAATATTAGTTTATCTGCGACTTGAAGGGGTAGACCGTGTAATGTTTAGGGTATTCCCTATTATGTAATCAATATTTGACTTTTTTTTTTCTTAAATCTGATAAAATTTTAACCCCCTCCCCTTCCTGACTTCAGCTGTCGATTTCTTTTGAGAGTATAAAAAGATTTTTCATTAAATTTTGCCTAAAAAAATGTACATACTTTATTTGTGTTTACGTTTTACTTCCATATACATTCATATGTGCTTGCGTTTAATTTAAAATTTATATATTAAAATTCTAACTTTAGAAAAGAATATTATTATTTTATCGCTTTTTTTTAAGTGCTTTGAAACAGCTGCAGTGCATAAGCTCGATTAAAGGAGAGAGAGAAAAAAATCTTTTGAATAAAATCAATTCATAATTATATTTTTGTATTTTCTTTCCGCATTGTTATTATTAATTTTTTAATTCTACTTAAATTTTAGTTCTGCTTAGTTTATTATTTTCTGCTCTCTGTCTGCTTTTCTCCCTTTTCTTTCATTATTTATTTATTATTATTATTTTTTTTTTTTATAAGAATAAATTTTGAAAATTGCCAGTGTAAACCAAATATATAAATATTATGTACTTTCTGCATTTGGTTACTGTTACAGCTGAAAAAAACACAAAACAAAAAGTTTATTATTAATATTATTTTTAATTTTATGGATTTTAAATGCTGGAGAAGAAGGAAAAAACAGAAATGCTGCATCATTTTTATTTTATTTTATAGTCAGTCAGGTCGTGGAATTTATCTTTTGTGCTTATTTTAGTATATGTTTGTGATAGAATTAATGGTTATTTAAAAAGGAAAAAGAAAGTAAGTAAAAACGCCTGCCTTGATATTTCCCTATCTAAATGCTATTTTGGTGCATTTTGTTTAATATTAAAAGCTAAATTCGTATTTAAGAGTAAATGGAAAAATTCATTACTAGATTATCAACTTTTATTTCTACCATCCTTATAAAAAAGAAAAAAGAAAGAAAGAAATATAGATAGAAAAAATAATAGTCATTGTAAGCATTATCTCTTATGTAACAGGAAAAATTTTCAAAAACGGATGGCAGTGGTAATCGATTTTTGCATACTTGCAAAGTCTTCAAAGAATTTACAAACTGTGTGTATTTTTATATTTTAGAGTTACTAAGCTCAAATATTATTTTCTTTTTGCTACAACTTATCTTAACATGAGATGATTTGTGTTGCAAAAAAGATGCTTTATTTATAGTTTTAAAGAGTATGATTAGTTTTAAAATATACGTTGGTGGAACACCTTTAAGGACTTTGTAGAGGAGAGAGCGTGCGTTTTTGATCGGGGTTGTAGTGGAGGGTCTACGTCGTATACCTTGTGATTTTATTATTATTATTATTATTTTAGAATATCTGTATAAAGCTGTAGCACATATGTTCTACTGTATACCCTAGTAGTGTGAACGCTATAGGTGCAGATTCATACTAAATTTTCTGTGGCCACTAACTTTCAGTGTCGAAGTCAACATGTGTTTTATTTTATTTATTTATTTTTTTTTTTAAAGATAATTTTTCTTGTAGAAAAACAAATGTTTGAAGTGTATTCTTATTTTCTCACACATTTAATAATCTCACATATTTAATCTGCATCTTGCCAACTTTATCGTCGAACTGTACATAGTTTAAACTTTATGTTATAATTAATATTCAAAATATCAAGAATTTTATGATTAAATTAAATTTGATATAATTAGTCTGTTTTGTTGTACATGTGTATTATTTATTAAATAAATTATTTTTCATTTTGAATTCCTGATTTGATTTTCTTTAGCTCCCCCCGCCGCATATAAACACTATTGTTTTTATGCGTTTGTTTCACAATGTGGCGATTTGATTTTTTGGATTTAGGAGCCATTGGCTCCTTCCAGATTTTGGGAATCTGCACCTATAGTATACGCTGTGGTTTTTTTAACACTGTATCATTGGTTTTGATACTTACAATTAAGGGTGTATTCCGATCCAAACTGCTTATTTTCTGATTCATTTTAAAATTCATTTTTGCTCTCAAACGCATCAAACTTGGAAATTCTCTTATTTAGAGACTATATAATGTGCGGTGCTCCTTAATTTTTTGATAAATGCAGAAAATACTGTAAAAAACGCTGTCAAAGTTGACGTTTTGAACCGAATTTTCCGAAGCGGGCGATCTGGGAATGAAAAAAATGGTCATACTGAGAAAATAATTTTTTAAAAATCAAATTCTAATTAATTGAGCTGAAAATGAAATCACACGGCATGTTAAACATGTCTTCAGAAATCACCCCAGCAAGTTTCATGTTTTTACTTTTAAAAATGAGTCTGAAAATGTCTCAAAAAATTTCGAGCTGTTGAGGGTGGAAAAATATTTTTTCGAATACACCCTTAAGATATATATATTCCTGCAAATCATTTGACATAAAATTAGAAGCAAAGGTATTAGAATACAACTCGTTCTAGCGAGTTTGATTCAATGAGAATCTCAATCTGGTTTTATTTTAATGAACGAAAAGGAAAAAGGTGTGTGTCAGTTACGGAAGCATATTGCGAAAAACTCGGTTGTGTTAAGGGAAATTTCGGTTTAACGAGCAAATATTTAGAAATTCACAAAAACGAAAATTTAATTTTTTTAAATAAAATCACAAGACGAAATGCAATATTCTACCTTGATTCTATCATAAAATACCTCAATATGAACTTTAAAAAGCTCACCGTTTCACTTAAAAGGCGTCAAAAATAATAATAACAATATAGATGTTGTTACAAGTCAAAAATATACAGTTTATTTCAAATTTCTCAGTACTTTCGGCCTGCAGTTTCCCGTGGCCATCGTCAGATATTTTTATTGTTAATTGCTGTTCCATTCATACAAATACGCACTTTGTTTGAAATTTTTCAAACAGAGTGACGTATTTTTATGAATGAGACAGCAATTAATAATATTCTCTGACGATGGTCTCGGGAAATTTCAAACCGAAAGTACTGAGAAATTTTAAATAAAATGTATATATTTTTAACTTATAACATCTATATTGTTGTTATTATTTTTGATGCCTTAAGTAAAACGGTGAGCTTTTTAAAGTTCATATTGTCTAGTTTCTAATTTATTATTATTATTATTATTATTATTTAGTATAATATGTCACTTTATGTGTGTTCTACAATTTTATTGAATTTTTGTGAAACCTCTCGAAGATGTCCAGGAATCGTTATGTTCTTTCTTTCATTCATCTTATTCAGTTTCTTTTTAATCAATATAAATAAATACCCCTCCCCCTTTTTGTGTAAGTTTATAAAATTAATTTTTGAAAAGGCGATATAAAAGCTATGTTAAAATAGTTTGAAGTAAACTTCTTTTTAAAACTTAAATTGGAAAATACGCGTGATTTCTTCGATTACTTTTATTGTTTATCATTACTATTTATAAATTTATTATTCTAATATTAAGAAAATTGCAATTAATAATTTCATTCTGTTAACTTGGTTATGCAAAATTCGAAACATTGACTTTTTTCTTAAATGATTTAATTGAACTTTTAGGTATTTTTCTCATGTTTCATTATATGGAATTATTAAAGTTGTGTTTTCGTGGTCATTTGAACGCAGTTCGATTTTAACTTAATATCAGTAATAAGGAAAACCAAATTTGATTATAATTTTTATTTAATATGAAATCGCTATCACTTTAAATATCGATTTTCTAAAGAGCAACTTGTAATAAAAATTATATGGGAACAGCGCATTATGATGCATGCATAAAAGTAAAAAATCTGTTTTTTTCTTCTTGTAAAAGTAGTTAAAATCAGTTTTTGAAACTCTTGATATCTGAGATCATCGCGCCATATCAATCGTTCCCTTTTAAATTGCCGATTTCCATCCGTTCTACGACCAAAAGACCGTAAATACTTTTTTTTTTTTTTTTTACTTTGTCCTTGCCTACTTGTTTGCGACCATTTTATGTAAGAAGTGACTGTCGACAAATGAACAATTCGTTTCTGTGTCGGGACTGTGTATTTAATTGTAGACATCTGCTGCTGAGAGAATGGGTCACATTATTTTGAAATGTGAGTTTTTCATAATTAAAATGGAAATGAATTAGGTCAACTTTCTATTATTGTTGACCGCTAAGAAATGACTTTTTTAATTCACTTCTGATGTTGCGTTTTCAGTGTTTACTCTGAAATTTCTTGTACAATGAGTTATTTATATTTACAGCTGTAAAGTTCTTTTCGCGTATCCTCTTTTACTAGCCGAATGGTAATTTAAATTATGACGAGTGGCAAAAACTGTTACATTTTCCTAACTTTTTAAAGAATGTATACCAATACCATGTTGTACTAGCCTCAAAGATAAATATATTAATTAATTTGCATGTTTTAGAGAAATTATATATCGTTTTTGAAATTGAGGAAGTAAAGACGTAAAAGGTTTACTCAACTTAATTCGATCCCAGATTTTAAGTTGTATTCCTCTTAATTCACTGCTCTAATTTTTCTAGTCCTATTTTTTATTTATTTAATTGGGTTAAGCAACGTGTCTACACCCTGCCCCCCCCCCCCCCCCCACACACACACACACAATGCACTTTTTTTTTTCCTTTTTTTTTTGTCGGTATACTCTTTATCACCAGAATTGTTTTATGGAAATTAAAGTAATTTTTTACTATCAGAAATATGTTATTTATATTTCTACATACAGTAAATCCTCCTTATTATATTAATAAAAGATTTAAAAAAAAAACAGCGCGAAATAACTCAGAACGTTAAAGAATTAAGAGAAGAAACCTTACGAGTTTTTATGTTTGTCTTCAAGAGTTAATACATATGTGCACATGGTAGTTTTCTTATTAAAATTAACTACAGGTAATTACATTCATTTTTAATATCTTAAAAACTGTAGTTTCTCCCCTCCTCCCTCTTTTCCAAGAGACATGGTAAAAACATTGATGTAGCTATGAGTGAGTAACACGACGAAAAGGTTGCTGTATCTTATTTGTATTCTGCAATTTATATTTTTAAACTGTGGCAAATCGTTCTTTTCAGATACCTGGTTCTCGACATATGAATAAAAGCATGCATATTAAAATGTATATGAATAAGTATTTTTATTATGGAAATATATATAGAAGATACCAAAACATATTAATGCTGTTACCAGAACGAAAGAGTGTTTCAGTTAAAATTGAACACCGTTTGGGTTTTATTTCTCTTTTAAATAATCAATGTTTTGTGTGTGTGTGTCGCAGGGCCGAAACTAGGGGAGGGCAGAGGGGACACGTGCCCCGGGCGCCGCTTTAACAGAAGTGAGTGAGGGGGGCGCCAAAATGAAGATTTTGTTTGACGTTTAATACAAGAATGTATATATATATATATATATACGAAATTTGTATAAAAATGTCTTGCAGCCGGAAAATTTAAAAGGAAAACGGAACCAAATGCATTAAACTTTACAAATAGATAAAAAGATTCATCTAGAATACAAAATTGCAAATGAATAAGAAAAAAGAATTATCCTCTCAGGCTTTTTTCATTCTCCCATTCCAAAAGTATCATGTCTATGCCTTTGCCTTCTATCTTTTAAATCACTTCCTGTGTAGGGAAATCGCTATCGTTTTCAAGGTCAGTCTTTATTGTGGTATACTGTCCACTATGGATAACTACCAAACGAGAAGCGACCACTCAGTCTGACTTTTCTATTAGATAAAAAAAAATTCCATGAAAGCTGTTTGTTTTTTTCCTCTGAGCAACGTTGAGCTTCCTTTCTTTTTTTCTTTTTTGTCGTCTTGCCATGGCGATAACTGCCCGGGACAATAAAAACAAACGAGAGGAGGAATGCACAAAGTAAAATTCTAAGTGAAGCCTTTTTTTTTTTTTTTTTTTTTTTTTTTAAATATTTAGCCTATACAAAAAAAAAAAAAAAAAAAATGTTTAAAAAAGATTTAAAATGTAATTCGGTTCCGTTATATTCCGTTTTCAAGGTTTTAAATGAATCAATGTTTGACAAAACTGATTACGTAGTTCAGTTTTATATATTTTAAATTTAAAAATAAGTTGTCTATTAGATACTTCGTAAAATTCTTTTTGTAAATTTACTTTGTGGTGGAGAGGGGGGGGGGGGGCGCCAAAATCCATGTTTGCCCCGGGCGCCAAAAAGGCTAGTTTCGGCCCCGTGTGTGTGTGGTGTGGGGAGGGGGAGGTGGTGGTACTGGTGATAAAGTATAGAATGAAACATTTTATATTAGAGATATTTTTATAATTATAAATTTTACTGGTCTCAGATAAACATTCGGGAGTTATTTTGAATAAAATATAGATAAATAAAAGACATTTCTCAAAACAAAGTTTAAAGTCTTACAATTTCTGCTTTGTTAAATTATAGCCAGTTTGAGGGTAATTTAGGTGCATTTCACAAATTTTCTTTTGAAAAATCGCAATTGTTTGAATGAAAAACGGAATGAGGTGCAATTAGACCCACATCTTAAATCTTAAAAATTTTAATTATTACTATTATTTCGTATACTTATTCATTGTGTTAAGTTTTGCAAATGTCGAGAATAAACTAGATTGGAATGTTTTGTTTTTTAGAATGTATTTGTATCCATTTTACAAATTAAATTGTATTTTTAAAATATACGATTCTTCTAAAACAATGAACCATTTTTTTCCCTAGAAACTATTTTATTTTGAGCTGCCGATTTAAATCGACTATCTCTTTACTTTAAAAAGTTGAGAAAAGCATCAATATGATAAGAAAAAAAAGTCCAGTAATCTTTGATGAATAAGCAAAAAGGCTCGGGAAGTTGCTTTGCAGAATATTCTGGAACATTCGGATGAGGAGGAAAGATAGGAAAATCTATGCGATGTTGGTTCTTGTTCTATTTTGTCTCCAGGGATGGTGGCGAAAGGAGAGCTAGTCCCACAGGTGGATATGGTCAGAGATGGACTCCAGAATATAAATTTTTTCTTTTACCGAGTGTAGGAAGGGTTTCCAGATTTGGCTCTTTTTTACATTTTCACTGGGAAAAAGAAATGTTATGCCGAAGAATGGGCCCGCATCTTAAAAAGGAATATCTTATTGTTTATGTATATTTGTCCATCTAAATCCTTTTTTCCCCCCTTGATGCAGTGGATTTAAAATGTGAAAGCCGGGGTTATTTTTTTAGCTGAAAGTTTTGCTCGTCTTATGCTAATGGCAAAGAGAATTCTAAATTTTCAATCTCCCATTCTGTAAATTCCTGTTCTTGTTTTGTAATACTAGTGCATATTGTTCAGGAATTACCCAATGGAATGAATGTAAGTGTGCAAGTGCATTTTATCTTGTTAGGCTATTTAACACACTGGTGTAACATAGTTGCCAACGCCCCCCCCCCCCCCCCCAACCCCTGAAAAAAAAAATCCGTACAGTACTTAATTTTATTTATTAATTATAATTCATCTGGTTCAAAATATTATTTGACTTGAAAAACCTGAATATTGGCAATTATGGTATAAGAAAGCGACAGAATCTTTAAATTTACCAACCCCCACCAAATCCGTGTAGTACTTACTTGATTTTATTTATTAATTATATTTTTTATGGTTCTAAATATTATTATTTGATTTGAAAAATCGGAATGTTGACAGTTATGGTGTAAAAATGATGCAGAATCTTTAAATTTCCAAGAACATCGTTAGAAGTGGCGAAATGCATGTATTTATTTTAAAAATGTTATACTTTTATATCTACTAACTTCTTCTTTATAAATCGAAAACTAACTTCGCTGTTGAAATACAACCAGTTTCAATAAGTTTAATCAGTAAAGAGAGAATATCAGTACCTGAAGAGAAGATATGAATAATGAATTTACCGAATATGAAATATTTGGTTAAGCATATGATCAATTATCAGCTTCTTTAAGAATTCATACCAATTCTATAATAATTAAATTAGTATTTATAATTTTAAAAAAATTAAGAATAATTGTCAGTGATTAAAAATTATTAAATTTATATATCACTTCATTTTATTTATTTACATGACAGTTTAAGAAAATGTTTTTTGGTGTCATGTTATTTATCAAATTTGACAAATGAAACATATTGCTACTAAATATTAATTAAAACATAACTTTGTATAAAAAATATTGATGACACTTTTTGAAGAAACTAAGAATGTATTTTAATTAACTTATGTTTTCAGAAGTTAATAAAATAGATGATTCGTACTCATTTATTCATACAGGAGTATTTCAATTTAATTTCTTTTTAAGTGAAACTAATATTTACTTTATCATCTGAATTTTTATTTTAGAAGGACAAAGTGTCCTGGTAACAAGGAAAAAAAACCCAGGTCGCAAAGTAGAAGAGTTGTGTCCCCCACCCTCCCCCCCGAACAATACATATATAGAATTCTTTCACCCCCCCCCCCAAAAAAAAAAAATAAATAAATAAATAAATAAAGCAGAGTTAAACGTTTTCGAATATTGAAACAAATTTTGAATTTACGTCAAGGATTTTCGAAAAACATTTAATTTGTTATTTTTCATTCTTCAATTTATAAATAGATTATTCAAATTACAAATTGAGTCGAAAACTCGCTTTAAATTTTCTCTAATTTATTTGCACTTTGCCGTCGAACATATTTTTTACTCAGAGTGAAGTCTTCCACCAATTTGCCGCTAGAGAAGTGGAATTGTTTTTCTTCCTACGCTTCCTTCAAAACATCTTAGCCAATTCAATTGAATTTCGAGATCGGGATAATCTAGCGTCTTCGTTAATAAGAGACATTTAAGAAAAGTGCGGGATGCCAGAATACTAAGTATATGCCGGGACTCTGGTCACATTAGTCCTGGATATTTAGCGAATGGCTGAACTGATTATATGGGCTGATCATTCTCTTTATCCTTATAATATATATGTGGGTAACGTTGGATAGAAAATTAATTTTTGAAAATTTCCTCCCAACAGTTGGCAGTGGTTATATTAAAATGGTAGTTACAGTATTCTTCTGTTGAGTTTAGTAACTTTTGGTCATTCCTATTCTGTGACTAACATAATCTTTGGATTCATCATTATTATTGCCGCAAGAAAATTTTTTGATTTTTTTTTTTTTTTACCACTTTTCTAAATTTAAAAACCTTCGACAATCTGTCGAAGCTATATCACCTGTTCCCGTATCGTAATATAACTTGGATTTCATTTGAAACCCGTATATTTAAGTGCAGCTTAATAGTAATTTCAATTAATCCTCGAAATAATTTATTATCATAAGCCTTACTAATAATCTAAAGTTTTGCAAAACATCTCTTGCGAATCAAACTTTTAACTGTTTCGCATCTAATAAAGACTATAATTAGCGATTTAGAAAATGTCTTCAAAATGTTGTCTACGAGAAACTCTGCAAATCTTAAATAATTCAAAATATTTTTAATGTTGTAATTAATTCTCCTAACTGAATATATGGAAAAAATATAAGAATGGAACTTGAGAAAAATCACATTTTCACTAATTCTAAACCCCTAAACTAATGGAATATAAGATCCTATAATCAGTAATCTCAGCATCATATTTCGTACAAGTTAAACGACTATAACATTGTTTATAAATCACATTTATTATACAATTTTTCCCCTATATTTCATGGCACTATCTTGTTCAGGATGTTGTTTACAACATACCCCGAGTTAAATCTTCGATTGGTTCCTAAATGCAGTTTCTCTAAAAGCAGAATCGTTCGATTTCAGCAACCCTGTTACTTCTCTACTCGTCTCCCATGCGTATTCTTAATACACTGACGAATGCGATTAGCCATTACACCATAATCCGCATTATTCCATCGAAGAGACAGGAGGACTTCGAGATTTATTTTCGGTAAAGAATCTCCACTCTTTCTCTTCCCCCCCCCCCTTTTTTTACCTTGCTCGTTGCTAGAATCCCATTTTTGTTTCGGTTATTGCTTTTGATTTATAGAAGTGGTGTAGATGCCTCGTGCGGTGGATATTTTCAAGTATTATCTATCACTAAAGAGATTAAAATAATATCCAGTAATAGGACGGGTAATCTCTTTTAAAAGGGAAAATAATAATCTGATTTTTGGTGGAATTGATGGGCTTAAATAAGTGATCAAATTTTCTGGACATTCCCGTTTTTCAAGAAGGAAAATGAAATGTTTGGGGAGAGTTGTGGAACAATATTCATTTCTTGCTCACTGGCGTTGAAAGATGTTCGTACTGCCATATAAACATCATTCTTCAATATTGGTCATTAAATTTGTAATAGTTTGAAAATTTTCTGGAATGTGAATGATGCCTAGAATTTTATACTTATTTACAAGGAAAATCAATTTTAAATTTGTAATTAATGTACCTACACACAATGTAGGTATCTACACCAAAATCGGTATTATATGCTGCGGTATTATATCCGGGTCCAGTGTCCCAAAAATGGGACAGGGAGATTTTTTTTAAAGCGGGACAAGGGCTTCTAAATCGGTATATTATAAAAGTACAGTAAATCCTTTTATAACTGAATCCATCTATAAAAGAATCCTGTCTTAAATGTAAAAATTACATTGCCTCCCCGGTACAAATACCATACAATTATATCTGCTAAGGCCGAAACCTGTTTAAAACGGATTTATTCTCCAGTTCCTTACGATTTCTTCTTAGCAGATTTTACTATACTAAACACAACAATCTTATATGCCAAAATCTGTGAAATCGGAATCGCTAATATGAATTTTTTTACTTTAAAAACAAAATTCCGTTTCGCTGTCACAGGATTTGATAAACAAAAAACAGTAAAACCTGTAAAAGCAATCGGTATGTATCAAAGCATAATCCTTTTTAGACGGATATTTATCTAGGCTGGTAGATTTATAAGGTATTTCTTTCCAAGGGACAGTAAAAATTTCCGCTATAGCCAGGCTCTGTCTTCACAGGTTTTACTGTATTAAGTCTGTCGATGCAGATTATCGAATAAGAACGAAAAGGAATTTAAAAGAATTTGAGAATCATGAAAAATTGGGACTTTTGGCATTCTTTTCGGTGGTTACGCGGGACAGGTCTTGGAGACCCTGAAGATCGGGGACACCTGGCAACGGCAACAGGTGCTTAATTTCTCTCTCTACAATGATATTAATAAATCCAAAATCTGTCTATGACCAAATTCTGTTTTATTTAAAATTTTAAGTGTTTATTATTTTCAGGGGTGGGGAATTTCTAGAAAATCTTACCAGCCAAGGTTTTATTTCATCAGCCAGTAAAATGCAACGTACAGTTGAAAACTTTTATGACAAAATTTACACACCTCAAAAATAGTCGGTTACTGTTACTATAATGCATTTTCATATTTTCCCCCCTGTAAAATTAAGAAATATATACAAGAGATGAAAGTTTAATATAAAATAGAACTTATAACCATGTTTACATCACAGTGATTACGGAAGTTGAAAAATATAGCTAACTTCTAAAAAAAAAAAAACAGTTTTCGCTTCGCATATCTCTATAGTTTGCAGTTTTCAAAGGCTACCTAAAAATTCACTGACCCTGTCAAAAAACTCACTCGCTAGTGGCGAGTAAAATGATGCATTTCCCCACCCCTACCACAAGCGTCTACCGACAGAGTGCAACTTTTCAGCCAAGGCCCGGTTTTCAGCGAAAGATAGGTCGCTGGTCCTTCCATCTATGAATCAAAATCTCACACTGATCGCACAAAGTTTTGAAGATCTTTGTTTTTGGTTTATTTTGTACTGGAATAAATTCGCCCACCAGAGTTTAAAGAGTCCCAAGCCTGGATAAAGTGTGAAGGGAATTTTTATTTATTTATTTATTTATTATTATTTTTTTATTATAAATAAACAGAAAAGGAAATTATATTGCAGTACACATATTCACATATACTTCTAAGTGCATAACTAAATATTTGCTTATGAGACTTGTATTATTATTATTTAGTTTTAAAGAAATGTAATTTCGTATTTACTAGCTTAAGATGTTATATAAATAACTGAAAGTTTTAATGCTAATCACAGAAATAACACATATAACTATTATTATTTTTTAATGTAGAGTTTTTTAATTCATTCATTTTTCATCATGTTAAGAAATAAGAAAAGTTTAATTTAAAGAACCGTCGAAGATCTTATTTTTCGTAATAAGATTCTGAATTTATACTTAATAAAAGATAAAGTGGGATAAAAATAAAATATTAATTCTTTTAACTATCAATTACCTTCAATAATTTTAGCTAAATTTAAGTTAGCTTTGTAAACGATTTTTTTTTTTTTAAATTGTACGGTTTATTGAATACAAATTCTCATACCCATTCATAATTTTTCAATAACTTAATAAAGAAAATAAATTATTTTTTATGCAAAGAAAAAAAAAGCTACATTCATTGAAATTAATTCTGACAAATAATCAACTAAATGAAATAATTTACACAGAAAAGCAATATACCTTTATTTTTCGATTTAAAAAATAATAATACGGTTATATTTTTAAAATACAGCTAAAAAAATTAATCTAAATTTTGCATTTAAAATCCTATAAATTAGTTCAGCACAAGAAATTAAATTTTTCTGGTTTCATTTCATGCTGATAGTTGGCATGAAAACAAGGCCTCGGCTGAAAAGTTGCACTCTGCCGCTAGACGCTTGTATTATTTTTATTTATATGTCTATTTATATTTCTTAAGATTCTGTTTTATTTAGTTAAGTTCCTTTTTTTTTTTTTCAAATTCCCCATTGGATATTGGTAATTTGGGTGAAATGTTGATATTTAAAAACGATTTCATGTGTGTAGATTCCTTTTCCAAAGGGGAAAAAAATTAGAAAAAAAAAAAACAGAGGGAGAGAGAAGCATTCCGGCTGTCATTTTTGTTTCTTTAAGTTCATTGAACTTAAGTTTATAGCTGAATCTTCAATAGTACAATATAAACCTGCAAAACGTATATTACATTGTGCGTTTACGTTTGTGTCTTCTTTTCAGCGAAGACATCCCATGATCCCACCAATGTACTGGTACAGGGCTCGAAATGTATCGGAGAAAACCGGAACGATATTCCAGTTCGTGAAATTAGGGTAAAATGTTGCCCTTTCGGGCAATTATTAAAACGTATTGTTACAGTTCCTGAAAAATATTAATATGTCCGTTCCGGTTAAGGTTCATCCGTAAAAATAGATAGAATGTGCTGTGATGCACTTAAGGGGACTCTTCACTCACTTGAAATCACTCAATCCGCAATGTTAAGCCTATGGGCAAGGTTGTTTTCGAATTTCTCGCTTAAATTTGAATATTTTTGAACGATTTTTGCATAGTACAGCTGAAGTAGATCTTTAATATGGCTACTTTTTACTTTTTCGCTTGCAGATTTTTTTATAAAGGTACTTTCACTTTCAGAACCGTTTTAGAAACTGAAAGTACACCTTTAAAAATACCTTAGATAAATATGATAAATCTGGAGTTTATATTACCCTTTTTAAAGTTAATAGCAGTTCAAAAACGTATACGTATGTAAGGCATGACCACTTGAAAATTACTAGAAAGGATTAAAGAACATATGATAGACATCAAAAAGGGTAAATTATCCACAGCTCTATCCCGGTTAAATCAAGATACAGATATCGATATCCTTTTTAAAAAGATTAAAGTCATTGCACATGCATCACAATATAATATTTGTATAATCAGATCGTCTCTGGAAATTTTGACAAGAGTCAAGGGTACCTGTAATGATGTTCTATCCTATAATATACCATGGATATGGTTTAACATGCTTGGGGTAACTGGTGAATTTGGTTTTGAGTAACCCTTCCCTCCCCCCCTCCCCCCTTTTGTCCGGTTTCTATAGCAACCCCTCTATTTCCTTTCCTTCCCATCTTGTATAGTTTTAAATGCTTTTAAAACTTTCTATATACTTGCACCTATTTAGTAAATAAATGTATTATGAATTAATATTAAGTATTCATGTTGCTTATTGAAAGTACTACCTTTATTAAAAAAAAAAAAAAAAAAAAAAAAAAAAAAAAAAAAAAAAAAAAAAAAATCTGCAATCAAAATCGAAAAAGCCCGGTAGCAGAAGGTTCGAGACGCGCGACGTGCGTCGCAGATTTATTTTGGACCTTGCAGATAAATTTGCCAACTTCAAAAAAAAAAAAAAAAGTATTTCCTTAAAAAAAAAAAAAAAAAAAAAAAAAAAAAAAAAAAAAAAGTACGAAAATTCTGTCAAAAAATATCGCGAATTCGACAAATGGTCAATATCAATTTCGGCAATCGTTCGCATAAAAAAACGGTAATTTATAGCCAAAGGGTCGCTATAAAAACGCGAATTTCGTCAAAAGAGACCGGATAAAAACATGAATCTCGTCCAGGGTTGTAGAAAAAATACAAATTTCTGTCACAGGATCGCGGAAAAAACACGAATTTCGCCAAAGGATCGCGGAAAGAATGCGAATTTGGTAAAAGGATCGCGGAAAGAACGCGAATTTAGACAAACGATTGTGGGAAAAACGTAAATTTAGTCAAACGATCGCGAAAAAACGCAAATTTTTGTCAAAGGATCGTGAGTAAACGCAAATTTATGTCAAAGGATTGCGGAAAGAAGGAGGAATTTCGTCAGAAGATCTCGAAAAGCGTAAATTTCTGCCAAAAGATCACTGTACAAACTTGAATTTTATCCAAAAATCCCGAAAAAACGTGGATGTCGTTCCAGGGGCGCAACAAAAACGCATTCTGTCACAAAACCGCGGAAGAAACTTGAATTTCATCAAAGGATCGAGGAAAAAACACGAATTTAGTCAGACATTCGCGGAAAAAATGCAAATTTTTGTAAAACGATCGCGAAAAAACGCAAATTTTTGTAAAACATTCGCGAAAAAACGCCAATTTCTGTCAAAGGATCACGAAAAACGCAGATTACTGTCAAAGGATCACGAAAAAAGGAAAATTTATGTCAAAAGATCGGAATTAAATTTGCGGAATTTCGTCAAAAAATCGTAAAAAGTGCAAATTTCTGCCAAAGGATCACTGTAAAAAACGCGAATTTCGTCAAAAGATCCCGGGAAAAACGTGAATTTCGTCCCAGAGATGCCGAAAAAACGCAAATTTCTGTCGCAGAATCGCAGAAAAAACATGAAGTTCGTCAAAGAATCGCGAAAAAATGGCAAATTTCGTCAAAAGATCGCGAAAAAATGGCAAATTTCGTCAAAAGATCGCGAAAAAAACGAGGAAATTTCCTCATAAGATCGCAAAAAAACAGCAGATGTCGTCAAAAGATCGCGAAAAAACGGCAAATTTCGTCAAAAGATAAACGACATATTTCGTCAAAAGATCACGAAAAAACCCAAATTTCATCAAAAGTGCGCAAGAAAAACACATAGTTAGTGCTGGGAGGGTATTTATCCCCCCCCCCCTCTGTTGTAACCTTTCGGAAATTTTGCTGTGAATTTCAGAATTTTTTTCTTTTTACTCAAAATCACCCCTTGTATTAATCAGTAAGAACGCTGTTTATTTTAACACTCATAATGTTTACGTACATAAGAAAATATAACACGCTACTCCCGCAGACAATTTTCATCCCACTAAATTGCTGTCGCCAGACACAACCATAACTTTCTGCTACTGGGCGAAAAAGTAAAACATATATTAAATATCGACCTTATCTATCCTATGCACACACACACACACACCAAAAAAAAAAACGTTTAAAAATATTCAAATTTAAACGAGAAATTCGAAAACAATCTGCCCATAGGTTTAACTTTACGGAGTGGGTGTTTTCAAGTGAATGAAGAGTATAACATCACTCAGATAAGCTCACCACCCATACCCACGGCTGTCATGCGATTGCGATAATTCCTACTCCAAGCGAAGGACTAACAAGGCAGATGACTATTAAATTTTAGTGATTAAATAAATATGCTAAGGCTACCACATCCAAGCTTTTGATTTTTAGGTGCGTTCGTAATTATATAAATACGTAGCACCTATAGTCGTCGTTCAGTCCGTCTGTCCGCATATAACAGAGCAAAAATTACCCAACCGAATGGTCTGAAATTTTTAATATATGATTGTTGCAAAATTTTGTCGAGCCATTTCAAATTTTATGAAAATCGGATGTATAGTTTAATTACAGGGACAGTCAAAAGTTTTTCTTTACATTACGGCCAATGGGAAAAATTATTACAAGTGCATTTTAATGATGTTACAGCCTTCCGAATGGTCTGAAATTTTAAAGATATAATTGTTGCAAAATTTTGTCGAGCCATTTCAAATTTTAGGAAAATCGGATGTATAGTTTAATTACAGGACAGTCAAAAGTGTTCCGTTACATTACGGGGAATGGAAAAAAAATTATTGGAAGTGCATTTTTATGATGTTACAGACTATGCACTTTATGAAGTGCAAAAAAATATACATTCAGTACAATATGGGGTGCAAAAAATAATTATAAAACTAGTTATAGAACGAACGCACCTCATTTGCCACGTTTGACGAGCAATTTCCAACTTGTTTGATATAACGGAGATAGAAGCACGCTGAATTTCGACCTTACCGGAGACTCTCTATAGCTGTGTAACTCTCTCTCTAACTTTTTTTAGTAGTTAGAATCTAGAATGCATTTTTTAAATTGTTTTCGTATGTGTGGTATACTAATAATGAAATGTGCCGTTGATAAAAGGTAAATTAAATTGAAGTTCTTTTTAATTAAAATGCGTTGTGTAGTATTGCAATAAAACCATTCGGTTCTTTGAGGTCAGCAATTGCAAAAAAAAAAATAAAAAAAAAAAAAAAAAGAAAAAAAAAAAGAAACTTCTTACTTGTATATCTGTAAACAAATGATGAGGACACTTTTAAGCACAAATCAAACTTTTTATTCATCTTGTAGAAGAGAAGTAAGAGGCCTTCACCCGTTGGTCACCGATTTTTAAAATTAAATACGTTGGCTGATAAAATAATCTGTTCCTCTTTAAGAAAATCTTTAAAATGCAATAAATGCAAGAGTATGAATAATAATAAGCTATAGATTATCATTGAAAGAGCCCGAAATAACAAACTTTTTCAGGCATTGTAATGCCTATAGTAACAGTATGGTTAGAAATAATTTTGCCTATACTTTCGAAAAAATGTTTTAGCCAACAATAATTTTGAAATAGCGTTCCGGTTCGTGGATTTCATCATTTCGAGCCCTGTACTGGTAATTATCTTCGTATAAAGAAATGGATGGAGAAAAAATCCTACATAATAAATACTATCAAGTGGATTTAGTATTTATACTTTTTCTTTTTTTTGTTCGAGGATGTATACCTTACGTATGCCTATAATTTGATGCAGGAATATCAGTTTTGTTCATATCCAGGCATTTCTCAGGTGTTTCCCTAATTTCTAGAATTTTGGAACACAAACCTTGGTGGGATTCTTTTCTGCCGCTTTTTTGCAGTGTTGAAACAGAATCTTTGCATTCTTTTTAAAAGAATGCGAAGGGACCCTAAGAGGGGGACT